>CAUJRU010000003.1:9413606-10813468 GCA_963277665.1 Viscum album | reverse complement strand
GGTTTGTATATTAATTATTTTGCTGTATATATATTTTCAAGAATATGTGATTTGTTTGAAATTTGAATGAATTGAATGTAGGAGGTGTCAACACGCCATTCGGAGAATCGAGCGTTGCAGGGACCAGCTCACAGGCTCGGGACTCGTCACGTGTCTCAGATCCGACATGAGGTATATATTATTCATTTTTTAATTTATTAATTAATATGGTTTTGTGTTTATATTCTTTTAATATACAGTTGCGAGGGCAAGGTGCAGCAACTGATAAAATGTCGGTGTGGATAAGGACTCGTGATCGCAATGATCCAGAGGTTGCAGCATTGATAGTAAGTGTCTGTACTTACCAATAATTACATAAATCTATATATTAACATATATATATTTATATATATTTAAATATTTCACAGGATCAATTTGAAGCTGAGTTAGAACATCTGCCAGAGGACCAGCGACAGCTTCCCATGCGACGGGATGAGATCTTTCATCGCATTATTGGTCGGGACGGGCATGGCTATAGTTTGACCTATGGAGCAGGGATTCCTCGTTCTGTAGTGTCACGCGCTGCGGTTGTCGGTCCTGCTGTTGCTCATATGACACAGCAGATATCAGATTTTGAGGCACGGCTGCGCGCTTCCGAGGAGACAAATGCGCAATTGACAGCTGAGGTTAGAGCACTGCGGGAATATGTGCGTCGAGCTGATGGTACAGGGGATCATACGACGCATGTATATACTGTATTTATTTATTTAATTTTAATTATTTTTGTTATTAAAATATTTATAATGTTTATTTGTTGTAGGCACCTGGCCCACCAGAAGGAGGTAGCAGAGATGGCAATGCGTGACGCACCATATATTCACGAGATATGTTTTTTGTTTTTACTGGTAGGGTTGATATTGATGTACTGTATTTATTCATTTAAGTAATTCATTATTACCATCCATGGTGGTCTTTTAAATATTTTATACACATATTGAGTTTTTGATCAGATAATCTTGAATGATTCTACATTTGAAAAAGTCGAACTAATTCCAACAGATCAATAAATCTGATATTATAGATTATGTATTATCCAATATATTTTTTATAAATTTCAGTATGGTATCGATAAAAGAAATGTGTATTAATTAGATGTTATCACTTTTATTTTTCACTTTTGTAATCAATGGGATGGCCTTTGCACCCCCGGAGAGCCCCCCGCACCCCCGTAGAGCCCCCCGCACCCCCGTACAGCCCCCCCCCCCCCCCCCCCCGCACCCCCGTACAGCCCCCCGCACCCCCGTACAGCCCCCCGCACCCCCGTACAGCCCCCCCCCCCCGTACCCCCGTACAGCCCCCCGCACCCCCGTACAGCCCCCCCGCACCCCCGTACAACCCCCCGTACCCCCGTACTGCCCCCGCCACCCCCGTACAGCCACCCGCCACCCCCGTACAGCCCCCCGCACCCCCGTACAACCCCCCCCCCCCCCCCCCCCCCCCGCACCCCCGTACAGCCCCCCGCACCCCCGTACAGCCCCCCCGCACCCCCGTACAGCCCCCCGCACCCCCGTACTGCCCCCCGCCACCCCCGTACAGCCCCCCGCCACCCCCGTACAGCCCCCCGCACCCCCGTACAGCCCCCCCACCTCGCACCCCCGTACAGCCCCCTGCACCCCCGTACAGCCCCCCGCACCCCCGTACAGCCCCCCGCACCCCCGTACAGCCCCCCGCCACCCCCGTACAGCCCCCCGCACCCCCGTACAGCCCCCCCGCACCCCCGTACAACCCCCCGCACCCCCGTACTGCCCCCCGCCACCCCCGTACAGGCCCCCGCCACCCCCGTACAGGCCCCCGCCACCCCCGTACAGCCCCCCGCACCCCCGTACAGCCCCCCCCCCCCCCCCCCCGCACCCCTGTACTGCCCCCCGCACCCCCGGAGAGACCCCCGCACCCCCGTACAACCCCCCGCACCCCCGTACTGCCCCCCCGCCACCCCCGTACAGGCCCCCGCCACCCCCGTACAGCCCCCCGCACCCCCGTACAGCCCCCCCCCCCCCCCCCGCACCCCCGTACTGCCCCCCGCACCCCCGGAGAGACCCCCGCACCCCCGTACAACCCCTCGTACCCCCGTACTGCCCCCCGCCACCCCCGTACAGGCCCCCGCCACCCCCGTACAGCCCCCCGCACCCCCGTACAGCCCCCCTCGCACCCCCGTACAACCCCCCGCACCCCCGTACAGCCCCCCCCGCACCCCCGTACAGCCCCCCGCACCATCGTACAGCCCCCCGCCACCCCCGTACAGCCCCCCGCACCCCCGTACAGCCCCCCCCGCACCCCCGTACAACCCCCTGCACCCCCGTACTGCCCCCTGCCACCCCCGTACAGCCCCCCGCCACCCCCGTACAGCCCCCGCACCCCCGTACAGCTCCCCCCCCCCCCCCCCGCACCCCCGTACTGCCCCCCGCACCCCCGGAGAGACCCCCGCACCCCCGTACAACCCCCCGCCACCCCCGTACTGCCCCCCTCGCCACCCCCGTACACCCCCCCGCACCCCCGTACAGCCCCCCGCACCCCCGTACAGCCCCCCCCCCCCCCCCCCCCCGCCCGCACCCCCGTACAACCCCCCGCCACCCCCGTACTGCCCCCCGCCACCCCCGTACAGGCCCCCGCCACCCCCGTACAGCCCCCCGCACCCCCGTACAGCACCCCCCCCCGGCACCCCCGTACAGCCCCCCGCACCCCCGTACAGCCCCCCCCCCCCCCCCCGCACCCCCGTACAGCCCCCCGCACCCTCGTACAGCCCCCCGCCACCCCCGTACAGCCCCCGTACCCCCGTACAGCCCCCCCGCACCGCCGTACAGCCCCCCGCCACCCCCGTACAGCCCCCGCACCCCCGTACAGCTCCCCCGCACCCCCGTACAGCCCCCCGCACCCCCGTACTGCCCCCTCCACCCCCCATACAGGCCCCCGCCACCCCCGTACAGCCCCCCGCATCCCGTACAGCCCCCCCCCCCCCCCCCCGCACCCCCGTACTGCCCCCTGCACCCCCGGAGAGACCCCCCGCACCCCCGTACAACCCCCTGCACCCCCGTACTGCCCCCCCTCCACCCCCGTACAGGCCCCCTCCACCCCCGTACAGCCCCCCGCACCCCCGTACAGCCCCCCCCCCCCCCGCACCCCCGTACTGCCCCCCGCACCCCCGGAGAGACCCCCGCACCCCCGTACAACCCCCCGCACCCCCGTACTACCCCCCGCCACCCCCGTACAGCCCCCCACCACCCCCGTACAGCCCCCCCCCCCCCCCCCCCCCCCCCGCACCCCCGTACAGCCCCCCGCACCCCCGTACATCCCCCCCGCACCCCCGTACAACCCCTCGCACCCCCGTACAGCCCCCCGCACCCCCGTACACCCCCCCCGCACCCCCGTACAGCCCCCCGCACCCCCGTACAGCCCCCCCCCCCCCCCCCCCCCCCGCCCGCACCCCCGTACAGCCCCCCCGCACCCCCCGTACAGCCCCCCCGCACCCCCGTACAGCCCCCCCGCACCCCCGTACAACCCCCGCACCCCCGTACAACCCCCCGCACCCCAGTACTGCCCCCCGCCACCCCCGTACAGCCCCCCGCCACCCCCGTACAGCCCCCCGAGACCCCCGTACAGCCCCCCGCACCCCCGTACAGCCCCCCGCCACCCCCCGTACAGCCCCCCACACCCCCGTACAACCCCCCGATTGTGTCGTTTTCAGCAGCGCGGCGCGCGCTGAAATGGCGAGTTGGGGGGTCAAAACCACCCGAACGACCTCTGAATGCCACGAAACCGTACGACAACATCCGGGGCGTGAATTGTGAAATGGTCGGCCAGACGGCAGCTCATTCGGAGGTGCCGTGTGACCGCGGCGGCCGTAAACGCGTTTCCGGTGCCGTTAAACACCAAAACGGCGTGCGGCGGTCCGATTCGGAGCAAACGTGCTCCGAACGACCTGAAACCGCACGGGAACGATAGAAATATTATTCCTGAGATGCAGGAGGAGGCCGCACGTCCATCGGACGTGCGGTGCGCGCAGCACGTCCGATTGTGTCGTTTTCAGCAGCGCGGCGCGCGCTGAAATGGCGCGTTGGGGGGTCAAAACCACCCGAACGACCTCCGAATGCCACAAAACCGTACGAAAACATCCGGGGCGTGAATTGTGAAATGGTCGGCCAGACGGCACCTCATTCTAAGGTGTTGTGTGACCGCGGCGGCCGGAAACGCGTTTCCGGCGACGTTAAACACCAAAACGGCGTGCGACGGTCCGATTCGGAGCAAACGTGCTCCGAACGACCTGAAACCGCACGGGAACGATAGAAATATTATTCCTGAGATGCAGGAGGATGCCGCACGTCCATCGGACGTGCGGTGCGCGCGGCACGTCCGATTGTGTCGTTTTCAGCAGCGCGGCGCGCGCTGAAATGGCGCGTTGGGGGGTCAAAACCACCCGAACGACCTCCGAATGCCAAGAAACCGTACGACAACATCCGGGGCGTGAATTGTGAAATGGTCGGCCAGACGGAACCTCATTCGGAGGTGCCGTGTGACCGCGGCGGCCGGAAACGCGTTTCCGGCGCCGTTAAACACCAAAACGGCGTGCGGCGGTCCGATTCGGAGCAAACGTGCTCCGAACGACCTGAAACTGCACGGGAACGATAGAAATATTATTCCTGAGATGCAGGAGGAGGCCGCACGTCCATCGGACGTGCGGTGCGCACGACACGTCCGATTGTGTCGTTTTCAGCAGCGCGGCGCGCGCTGAAATGGCGCGTTGGGGGGTCAAAACCACCCGAACGACCTCCGAATGCCACGAAACCGTACGACAACATCCGAGGCGTGAATTGTGAAATGGTCGGCCAGACGGCACCTCATTCGGAGGTGTCGTGTGACCGCGGCGGCCGAAAACGCGTTTCCGGCGCCGTTAAACACCAAAACGGCGTGCGACGGTCCGATTCGGAGCAAACGTGCTCCGAACGACCTGAAACCGCACGAGAACGATAGAAATATTATTCCTGAGATGCAGGAGGAGGCTACACGTCCATCGGACGTGCGGTGCGTGCGGCACGTCCGATTGTGTCGTTTTCAGCAGCGCGACGCGCGTTGAAATGGCGCGTTGGGGGGTCAAAACCACCCGAACGACCTCCGAATGCCACGAAACCGTACGACAACATCCGGGGCGTGAATTGTGAAATGGTCGGCCAGACGGCACCTCATTCGGAGGTGCCGTGTGACCGCGGCGGCCGGAAACGCGTTTCCGGCGCCGTTAAACACCAAAACGGCGTGCGGCGGTCCGATTCGGAGCAAACGTGCTCCGAACGACCTGAAACCGCACGGGAACGATAGAAATATTATTCCTAAGATGCAGGAGGAGGCCGCACGTCTATCGGACGTGCGGTGCGCGCGGCACGTCCGATTGTGTCGTTTTCAGCAGCGCGGCGCGCGCTGAAATGGCGCGTTGGGGGGTCAAAACCACCCGAACGACCTCCGAATGCCACGAAACCGTACGACAACATCCGGGGTGTGAATTGTGAAATGGTCGGCTAGACGACACCTCATTCGGAGGTGCCGTGTGACCGCGGCGGCCGGAAACGCGTTTCCGGCGCCGTTAAACACCAAAACTGCGTGCGGCGGTCCGATTCGGAGCAAACGTGCTCCGAACGACCTGAAACTGCACGGGAACGATAGAAATATTATTCCTGAGATGCAGGAGGAGGCCACACGTCCATCGGACGTGCGGTGCGCGCGACACGTCCGATTGTGTCGTTTTTAGCAGCGCGGCGCGCGTTGAAATGGCGCGTTGGGGGGTCAAAACCACCCGAACGACCTCCGAATGCCACGAAACCGTACGACAACATCCGGGGCGTGAATTGTGAAATGGTCGGCCAGACGGCACCTCATTCGGAGGTGCCTTGTGACCGCGGCGGCCGGAAACGCGTTTCCGGCGCCGTTAAACACCAAAACGGCGTGCGGCGGTCCGATTCGGAGCAAACGTGCTCCGAACGACCTGAAACCGCACGGGAACGATAGAAATATTATTCCTAAGATGCAGGAGGAGGCCACACGTCCATCGGACGTGCGGTGCGCGCGGCACGTCCGATTGTGTCGTTTTCAGCAGCGCGGCGCGCGATGAAATGGCGCGTTGGGGGGTCAAAACCACCCGAACGACCTCCGAATGCCACGAAACCGTACGACAACATCCGGGGCGTGAATTGTGAAATTTTCGGCCAGACGGAACCTCATTCGGAGGTGCCGTGTGACCGCGGCGGCCGGAAACGCGTTTCCGGCGCCGTTAAACACCAAAACGGCGTGCGGCGGTCCGATTCGGAGCAAACGTGCTCCGAACGACCTGAAACCGCACGGGAACGATAGAAATATTATTCCTGAGATGCAGGAGGAGGCCGCACGTCCATCGGACGTGCGGTGCGCGCGGCACGTCCGATTGTGTCGTTTTCAGCAGCGCGGCGCGCGCTGAAATGGCGCGTTGGGGGGTCAAAACCACCCGAACGACCTCTGAATGCCACGAAACCGTACGACAACATCCGGGGCGTGAATTGTGAAATGGTCGGCCAAACGGAACCTCATTCGGAGGTGCCGTGTGACCGCGGCGGCCGGAAACGCGTTTCCGGTGCAGTTAAACACCAAAACGGCGTGCGGCGGTCCGATTCGGAGCAAACGTGCTCCGAACGACCTAAAACCGCACGGGAACGATAGAAATATTATTCCTGAGATGCAGGAGGAGGCCGCACGTCCATCGGACGTGCGGTGCGCGCGGCACGTCCGATTGTGTCGTTTTCAGCAGCGCGGCGCGCGCTGAAATGGCGCGTTGGGGGGTCAAAACCACCCGAACGACCTCCGAATGCCACGAAACCGTACGACAACATCCGGGGCGTGAATTGTGAAATGGTCGGCCAGACGGTACCTCATTCGGAGGTGCCGTGTGACCGCGGCGGCCGGAAACGCGTTTCCGGCGCCGTTAAACACCAAAACGGCGTGCGGCGGTCCGATTCGAAGAAAACGTGCTCCGAACAACCTGAAACCGCACGGGAACAATAGAAATATTATTCCTGAGATGCACGAGGAGGCCGCACGTCCATCGGACGTGCGGTGCGCGCGGCACGTCCGATTGTGTCGTTTTCAGCAGCGCGGCGCGCGCTGAAATGACGCGTTGGGGGGTCAAAACCACCCGAACGACCTCCGAATGCCTCGAAACCATACGACAACATCCGGGGCGTGAATTGTGAAATGGTCGGCTAGACGGAATCTCATTCGGAGGTGCCGTGTGACCGCGGTGTCCGGAAACGCGTTTCCGGCGCCGTTAAACACCAAAACGGCGTGCGGCGGTGCGATTCGGAGAAAACGTGCTCCGAACGACCTGAAACCGCACGGGAACGATAGAAATATTATTCCTGAGATGCAGAAGGAGGCTGCACGTCCATCGGACGTGCGATGCGCGCGGCACGTCCGATTGTGTCGTTTTCAGCAGCGCGGCGCGCGCTGAAATGGCGCGTTGGGGGGTCAAAACCACCCGAACGACCTTCGAATACCACGAAACCGTACGAAAACATCCGGGGCGTGAATTGTGAAATGGTCGGCCAGACGGAACCTCATTCGGAGGTTCCGTGTGACCGCGGCGGCCGGAAACGCGTTTCCGGCGCCGTTAAACACCAAAACGGCGTGCGGCGGTCCGATTCGGAGCAAACGTGCTCCGAATGACCTGAAACCGCACGGGAACGATAGAAATATTATTCTTGAGATGCAGGAGGAGGCCGCACATCCATCGGACGTGCGGTGCGCGCGTCACGTCCGATTGTGTCGTTTTCAGCAGCGCGGCGCGCGCTGAAATGGCGTGTTGGGGGGTCAAAACCACCCGAACGACCTCCGAATGCCACGAAACCGTACGAAAACATCCGGGGCGTGAATTGTGAAATGGTCGGCCAGACGGCACCTCATTCGGAGGTGCCGTGTGACCGCGGCGGCCGGAAACGTGTTTCCGGCGCCGTTAAACACCAAAACGGCGTTCGGCGGTCCGATTCGGAGCAAACGTGCTCCGAACGACCTGAAATGAGATTATTTCTTGAATCGATGTTTTTAAATTATTATAGCACAATGATTTGATATTATATATATATTAAATATATATTAAAACATTTAAAATATATTATATATATATATATATATTTAAAATATTGTATTTAATAGTATATATATGAATATTTTTACATATATATATATTTATTTATTTATATTTATATTCAATTCAATAAAAAAAAATTTTAAATTTTTTTTTTAGAATAGCGACCTCCAATGGCGGTCGCTAAAGGCCTCTAGCGACGAGGCAACAGCGACCGCCAATGGCGGTCGCTGCGCGGCCGCTAGAGCCCTTTAGCGACCGCCAATGGCGGTCGCTAATGGCCTTATTTATAGTAGTGTGGCCTAGTTGCCTCAATTGTTCTCGTTGAACATAATTGGCCTAATTGGTGTCAATTAGTCTAATTGTCCTTTATTCGACTCAATTGGCAATTGGCCTTAATTCGCATAATTGGGACGAATTGGCCTCAATTGGTCCCAATTGACCTCAATGGACTAATAGGACACAATTGTTCTCAATTGGGATCAATTTGACTCAATTGGCATCGATGGACTCAATTGACCTTAATCAGACTAATTGGCCTAATAGGCCTATGTTTTCCTCGATTGGACTCAACTAGACTCAATCAGACTCAGTTGGCCTCAATTCACCTCGATTGGCCTCAATCGATCTTAATCATCCTCAATTCGCCTCCACTAGCTAAAATTCCCCTTAATTCACCTCAGTTGGACTCAATTGCCTTAATTGGCCTCAATTAGCCATAATTGAACTCAACTAGTCTCAATTGGCCTTAATAACCTCAATTGGCCTCAATTCGTCTTGATTGGACTCAATTGGCCAATTGGCCTCAACTTGCCTCAATTGGCCTCTTTTGCTAAAAATTTGTCTAATTTTCCAAACTTAACCAACTTTCCTCCATTGGCCTCAATTGGCCACAACATGCCTGAATTTCCCTCTTTTTCCCAAAATTTTCCTAGTTGGACTAACTAGCCTCAATTGGCCTAACTGGCTGAAGTGACCTCAATTGGCATCAATTGGACTCAATTTACCTCAATTGAAATCAATTGGATTAATAATACTCAATTAGAATAATTGGCCTCAATTGGCTTCAATCGACCATAATTGACCTCAATGTCTTTATTGGCCAAAATTGGTCTAATTGACCTCAATTCACCAAATTGGCCACAATTGGCCACAATTGGCCTCAATTGGAATAATTTTATTCAATTGGAATCAAATGGATTTAGTTTTCCATGTTTTCCTCAATTCACAACTACAAAAACATCCTATATCAGCACTCAAAACGAGATTTAACAGCGCTGTAAAGCTCAGTGCTAATATTGGGGGGTCTCTTTTATCAGCGCTCCAAAAAGTGCTGATAAATGCCCCTTTTTTCAGCGCTAAAAAAATCGATGATAAAAGGACCCTTTATCAGTGCTTTTTTAGCGCTGATTAAAGGGACCTTTATCATCGCTTTTTAAAAAGTGATGTTAAAAGTCAAAAAAATTTAAAAAAAATTAAAAAATGCACGGGGAGAGCTTTTATCAGCACTTGAACACCCCTTTATCAGTGCTAAGAGGTCTCCCCACGTGCTGTCCTCCCCGCGCATCCTCACACATGCGCGCCACCTTTGCCTCCACCTGAACTCGAACCCGCAACCTCCCCCTTAAGCGGCTGCACCTTTACCACTAAACTACTTTTTTTCTCTATTTAATGATATATAACTTTATATATATATATAGTTATATTTATTTGTATATTGATATAGATTCATATTAATATAAATATATTTACTCATATATTAGTATATATATATTCATTCGTATATTAATATATATTTATATTTATTTATTTATATATATATTTTTTGTTATAATCTGTTATCTGTATATTTATTTGTATATTAATATATACTTATAAGATTTGTTTCAAATACAGTTATGAAACATGTTTTTTATGTGTGTTTATAATTAAATAAATAAATACATACATACATATATACAACTCACACACACACACATACACATGTATATTTATGAATAAATACATATATATGTGTATTTGAAAATCCATAGAATGTTAAAAGACCATAACATATAATCTAGATACCTGTTTCAACTCCACAACAAGTTAGATCGAAGAAAATGAGACAATATTTGATATGATATGTAGTAAAGGAAAAACAGACATCCGGGTCAAATGTTATACTGGTTTGAATGTTAATAAATCAGGGTATCCTGACTAATAACTCAGTTTTGGAGGCCTTATGGCCATTTTTTGTCCTTAAAAAATATGATAGAGGCTATTCCTCAGTCATTAGTACGTAGTTCTCATTGCATGCTTCTATTTGATATGCTTTAGAGCTCTAACGGACACCCGAATCAAAATTTATGGCCTTTTGAAGTTTGAGTTACATTTTGAACTTATTTTAGATCTTTTATTAATTTTTTTGATTTTTTGTGTCCTCAAATTGTTATTAAATTATTTTTAATCGATAATAATTAGAAAGTTATTAATAAAATATATTTTTTAAATATTTTAAATCCATTTTCACTAATTTTCTTATACATTAAATGTAATAGTCTATTTATACGTATATTTAAAAATATATTTATTATATTTATATCAATATAAATATAATTATATAACAATATATTATTTTTCAGGATTTTTTTTTGAGATTTAAAATTTATCAGCGCTAGGGAAAAGCGCTGATAAATCCCCCCTTTATCAGTTCTAATAGAAGAAGCGCTGATAAAGGGGTCCCCTTACACAGCGCTAAAAAAAGCACTAATAAGGGGGGGGGGGGCTTTATCAGCACTTTTTTTAGCACTGATAAAAGCGCATCGCTTCCCTTACCCGTTTTTTTAGTAGTTGGCCCATTTGGAACTAATTTCCCAAATTGGTATAACTGGCCTAATTCGTCTCAATTCACCTCAATCGGCCAAATTTGATGAATTGGCCTCAATTTGTCAAATTCGATGAGACATCCTTAATTAAACTCAATTGGCACAATTTTCCTTATTATACTCAATGTCCTAATTGGTGTTAATTGGCTTAATTGGGCTCAATATCCTCAATTGTCATAATTCCCCAAATTGGCCTAATTCACCTCAGTTTGCCTAATTGGCCTAAATGGTCTCATTTTGCCTAATTGGCCAAATTGGTCTCCTCAATTGCTAATTGGACTAACTAGAATCAATATTTCTCAATTGAAAATTATCCTAACTTGCCTCAATTGTCCAAACTGGACTAATTGGACTAATTGCTCGCAATTGGCCTCAATTTTCCTAACTAACCTCAATTGGCCTTAATTGCTCTCAATTAGACTAATTGTCCGAAATGGCCTCAATTAGCCTAATTGAATTATTTGGACTCGTCAACTGCTAATTGGATTTACAGGACTGAATCGGCCTTAATTGGAAATCAGCCTAACTTTCCATAATTGGTTTAACTGGACTAATTGGCCTGATTGCCTACAATTGGCCTAACTAGCCTTAATTGGCCTCAATTGGTCGAATTGGACTCAATTGGACTAACTGGCCTCACCTGGACACAATTGGCCTAATTTTACTAAATGTCCTGAATTCAAAATTGGCCTCAATTGGCCTAATAGGCCTAATCAACCTTAATTGGCCTGAATTGGCCTAATTGGCCTCAATTAGCCTCAATTCACCACAATTTGCGTAAATTGCCTCAATTGGCCTCAATTAGCATCAATTTGTGTAATTGGTGTCAATTGACCTCAATTCACCTCAATTATCCCAATTGGCCTCAATTGGCCTCAATTGGCCTCATGTAATTGAGCTCATTTGGCCTAAATTGGCTTAATTGGACCCAATAGTCCCCAATAAGCCTCAATTGGCATAATTTCTCCCAATAGTCCTCAATTTGCCTAAATTAGCCTAATTAGTCTTAATTGGCCTAATTGGCATCAATTGGCCTCATTTGGTCTCAATTGGCCTAATTGGCCTCAATTGGCCTTAGTCTAAATTGGCATAATTTCCGTCAATTGGCCTCAATTTTCCTTAATTTGAATCAATTGATTAATTCCTCAATTGCCCTAATTTGCATAATTGGCCCCAATTAGCCAAAATAGCCCCAATTTTCCTTTATAGGCCTAATTACCCTCAATTAGAAATTGGTCTAACTAGCCTCAATTGGCCTCAAAAGGCCTAAATTGGACTCAAAAGGCCTAATTAGCCTTAGTTGGCCTCAATTGTCCTCAATCATCCTAATTGGACTTAGTTGGCCTCAGTTGGCATTAATTGTCCTCAATTGTCCTAAATTGGCCTAATTGGATTCAATTGGCCTAATTAGACTCCATTAGCCTCAATTGGACTCCACTAGCCTCAAATGGACAAATTTTCCTAGTTGCCTCAATTTCCCTTATTGTCCACAATTGGATAAATTGGCCTCAATTGGTCTAATTGGCCTAATTGGAGTCAATTTGACTAATTGAAATTAATTGGCATAATTTATCTAATTGGAAATTAGCATCAATTGGAATAATTGGCCTGAATTTGTCTCAATTGGCCTTAATTGAACTAATTGGCCTCAATGGTGTAATTGGACCCAATTGGCCTCAATGGCCTCAATTGATCTCAATTGGTCTAATTGGACTAATATGCCTATGTTTGCATCAATTGGACTTAATTGGCCTCAATCAGACTTACTTGGCCTCAATCAACCTCAGTTGGCCTCAATTCGCCTCGATTTTGCTCAATCGACCTCAATCAGCCTCAATTCATCTTAATTGACCTCAATTCACCTTAATTATCCTTAGTTGGCCATAATGGACTCAATTGGACTCAATTGTCCTCAACTACCTCAATTGGCCTCAATTATCCTCAACTAGCCTCAATTGGACTCAACTTGCCTAAACTTGCCTCTTTTGCCTTTATTTTTTCTAATTAGCCCAATTGGACCAACTTTCCTCAATTGGACTCAACATGCCTCAATTGGCCACATTTTCATAAAATTTACCTAATTGACCTAATTGACCTTAATTGGCCTCAATTGGTATAAACTGGCCTAACTGGCCAAATTGGCCTCAATTGGCCTCAATTGGCCTAAATTTTCATCAATTGGCCTCAGTTGGATCAATTGGCCTCAATCGTCCATAATTGGCCTCAATGACATCAATGGATTAATTGGTCACAGTTGGACTAATTGGCCTTAAAGCACCTAATTGGCCTCAATTTGTCATAATTGGCCTATATTAGTCTCAATTGGAATCTTTTGGCCTAAGGAGACTCAATTGGTCTTAATTGGGCCAATTGGAACTAATTGGCCTAATTGGAATAATAGGCCTAATTCGCCTCAACTGGCCTCAAATGGCTTAATTGGCCAAATTGGCCTTAATTGGCCAAATTGGACTAATTTCCCTAATTGGCCACCTCAATTGATAATTTTCTTAACTATCCTTAATTAGAATAAATAGGAAATCAGCCTAATTGGAATCAATTGGAATAACATGACTAATTGGGCTAATTTCCTGTGATTGTCCTACTAGCCTCAATCGGTCCAATTGGCCTTAATTAGTCCAGTTGGCCTCAATTGGCCTGACTGATTTCACTTGGCCTTAATTAGACTCAATTTTCCTAATTGTCCTAAATGACCTTATTATCCTAATTCACCTAATTTTACTCCTCAATTTCTAATTGGCCTAACTAGCCTCAGTTGGCCTCAATTGGAAATTGGCCTAACTAGAATCAATTGGCCTAATTGGACTAATTTTCCAAATTTCCTTCAATTGGACTAACTGGCCTCAATTGGCCTCAACAGGCCTAATTGGCCTCAATTGGTCGAACTAGCCTCACTTGGCCTAAATTGGCCTAAATTGGCCTAATTTCTCTAATTGATCTAGTTAGACAAATTAGGCCGATTAGGCCAATTATGAAAATTAGTTGAATTGAGGCCACTTAGCCCAATTTGAGGTCAATTCATCCAATTAGTCCAATTGATTCCAATTGAGTCCAACTGAGACATGTTTGGCCAATTGAGGCCGATTAGGAAAATTATGTCCAATTGAGGCCAATTACACTAATTATGGAAGATTATGAAAATTAATTCAGTTATTCCAATTGAGGTTGGTTATGCCAATTTCTAATTGAGTCCAATTGAGGTATGTTAGGAAAATTAGCAGTTTAGGATGCTAATTAGGCTAATTATGCCAATTTAGGCCATTGAAGCCAATGTTTCCTATTTAGGTGAATGAAGTAAATTGAGGAAAATTGAGGATAATTAGGCCAATGAGGCCAATTGAGGCCAAGTGAAGCCTATTGAGGATAATTAAGGCCAATTAGTCCAATATATTTCAATTAATGGAAATTAGGCCAATTGAGAGTAATTGAGTCCAATTGAGGCGAATTATGCCCATTCAGCCAAATTGAGGACATTTGTGGCCAATTGAGGACACTTGAGGCCAATAGACCTAAATTGGACCCAATAAGCCTCAATTCACCTCAATTGGCTAAAACTAGACTGGATTTATCCAAATTGGCATAGATGGCCTAATTGGACTAATTGGCATAATTGGCCTCAATTGGCCTATTGAGGCCAATTAGGCCAATTAAGGCCAATTAGGCGAATTGGGGGAAATTATGCCAATTGAGGCCAATTGAGGCCAATTGAGTCCAATTGGGCCAATTGAGTCCAATTGAGTCCAATTGGGCTAATTGAGGCCAATGGAGGGCAATGGAGGCCAATCGGGCCAATTAGGCCAATTGAGGCCAATTGAGTCTAATTAGGCCAATTGATGCCAATTCAGGCCAATTCAGACCAATTAGGGAAATTTGTAGCTGATTAAGCAAATTATGCCAATTACGGCCAATTGAGGCCAATCAACCTAATTTTCCTACTTGCCCTCAACTGGCCCCAATTGGCCTTAATTGACATCAATTGGCTGGATTAGTCTCAATTGGCCTAATTGTCCCGATTGACCTCAAGTGGCCCCAATTGGCCATAATTAGCCTAACTAACCACAAATGATCAAAATTGGATTCAATTTGCCTCAATTTCCTTGGAAATTAGTCCAATTATTCCAATTTGGAAAATTGAGGTCATTTAGAGCCAATTTGTCCATTTGAGGCAAATTAAGGCCAATTTTGAAAATTAGGCCAATTGCATCTAGTAAGTCCAATTGGGGCTAATATAGAAAAATTGAGGCTAGTTAGGCCAATTGAGTTCAATTGAGGCTAATTGAGGCCAATTAAGAATAATTAGGCCAATTAGGTCAATTGAGAACAATTGAGGCTAATTCAGACAATTGAGGCCAATTAGGCCAATTGAGTCTAATAAGACCAATTGAGGTCTCAATTGGACTCAATTGGCCTTAATTGATATGAATTGATACCTATTGAGACCAATAAAGTCCAATTGAGTCCAATTAGTTTAATCGAGGACAATTATGCCAATTCGGCCTACTGAGGCAATGAGGATGATTTCCAATTGAGGCAAATTAGGCAAATTAAGCCAATTGAGGCCAATTAGTTCAATTGAGGGGCATTGATTGGCCTCAATTGGCTGAAATTTTCTGAATTGGAATAATTGGCCTCAATTGGCCACAATTGACCTAATTTTCCTAATTTGCCTCAATTGGCCTCAATTATCCGTATTTGCCAATTAGGATAATTGAGTCCAATTGCACCCAATTAGGCCAATTGAGTCTAATTAGGCCAATTGATTCCAATTAATGTAAATTTGGCCAATTTAGGCCAAATGAGTCCAATTCATCCAATTGAGCACAGTGATGTCATTGTGGCCAATTAGGCTATTGAGGTTATTTAGAACAATTAGGCCAAATAGGCCAATTATACCATTTAAGGCCAATTTTGTCAATTGAGGCCAATTGGGCTAATTGAGGACAATTAGTCCAATTAGTCCAATTGTGGGGATGTTGACCAATTTGGCCAATTAGGAAAATTGTGGACAATTAGGCCAATTTTAGAAAATTTCTGCCAATTAGGCTGATTGACGCCAATTGAGACCGTTTAGGCCAATTGTGGAATTGAGGCCAATTGAGGCAAATTTGGCTGATTGTGGATAATTGAGGCCAATTATGTGAATTAGGCCAATTGAGGCCAATTATGTGAATGAAGTCCCATCGGGGAAATTAAGGCCAATTAGGCCAATTCGGCCAATTGGTTCCATTTAAGGCCATTTAGGATAGTTGATGAGAATTTAGTCTAATTAGGCCATTGATTCCTATTGAGGCTAATTAGTCCAATGGCCTCAATTGAGGAGAATTGAGGCAAATTGACGCTAATTAGGCCAATTGAGGCCAATTGATTCAAATTTTGTGTAGTTGAGGCGAATTAGTAAAATCAATTCTATTTAGGAAAATATAGGCCAATTAAGGAAACTAGGCCAATGAGGGAAATTGATGTTAATTACGTAAATTGATTAAAGTGGGATAATTGAGGCCAATTAGGAAAATTGAGGGCCAATTGAGGCAATTTGAGGCTGGGGTCAAATGAGGCCAATTGAGGAAAATTAGGCCAATTGAGGATAATCGAGGCCAATTAGGGAAATAGGAGGCTAAGTAGTCCATCGAGGCCAATTAGGTAAATTGAAGCCAATTGAGGCCAATTCATCCAATTTAGTCAATGAGTGCCAATTGAGGCCAATTAGGCCCGTTAATTCCAATTGAGTTCAATTAAGGCCATTTAGGCTAATTGAGGTTAATTGAGGCTAAGGGAAATTGAGACCAATTGAGGAGGAAAATTAGTCTGTTTAGGCCAATTAGGTCAATTAGACCAATTAGGCTAGTTGGAGCCAATTGAGGCCAATTGCGGCTGATTAGTCCAATTAGTCCCAATTTAGGCTCATTAGTCCAATTGAGGCCAACTGATGCCAATTCACCTCAGTTATCCTAATTGGCCTCACTTCTCCTCAATTGGATCAATTGGCCTAATTACTCTCAATTATCCTCAATTCTCCTAATTGGATTAATGGGTCTTAAAAGTCCCTAATTGGCCTAATTGGGCTAAATTGGCTTCTGTTGACCTAATTTCCCTCAATTGGCCTAATTGTCCAAATTGTCCTCAAAAGGACTCAATTAGCCTAATTTTACCCAATTGGCCTCAATTGGCCTAATTGGACTCAATTGTTCTCAGTTATACTAATTGGTCTAATTGGCCTCAACTAGTCTAAATTTGCATAATTTGTCGAATTGGACAAATTCTTATAAATGACTTAATTGGCCTCAACTAGTCTCAATTTTCCTGTTGGGTCTTGTTAGCCTAGTTTGCTTAATTGGCCTCAGTTTTCCTCAATTTGCTAAATTTTCCATAATTTAACTTAATTGGTCTTAATTGGCAATTGGCCTCATTTAGAAACTGGCCTCAATTCACCTCAATTCACCTCAATATGACTTAATTGGACTCAATTGGATTAATCAATGGTAATTTCCCTAATCAGTCTCAATTGGCCTCAGTTGGCCTAGTGGGCCTCAATTGGCCTAATTAGCATAATTGTCCTAATTGGACTCAATTGCTCTTGATTGTTCTAATTGGCCTAATTTTCCTCAATTTCCCCCAATTGGCCTAATTGGCCCAATTTTCCTAATTTTCCCAATTGGCCTCAATTGACCTTAATGGACTAACTGGTCTAACTTGCATCAATTGCCCTTAACTAGCCTAATTGGGATCAATTGGTACAATTGTCCCTAATTGGCCTCAATTGGTCCAATTGTCCCTAATTGGACTCAATTGGAAATTGGCCTAGTTGGCCTAATTGGCATCAATTTTCCCAATTGTCAAAATTAACCTCAATTGGCTTCATTGGTCTCAATTGGATTAATTGGCATAATTGGACTAAATTATCCTCAATTAGCCTAATTGGACTCAATCAGAATCAATTGGCACAATTAACATTAATTGGTGGAAATGAGCCTCAATTGGCATAATTGGCCTAATGTGGCCTCAATTGGCCCAATTGTCCAAATTAGTGTCAATTGGCCAATTGGCCTCAATTGACCTAATTCGTCTTAATTGGCCTCAATTTTCCTAATTGGCCTCAATTGGCCCTAATTGGATGCAATTGGCCTTAGTTGGCCTCAATTGGCCTCATGGGCCTAAATTTTCCTAATTTTTCTCAATTGACCTCAATTTTCCTAATTGGCCTCAATTAGCCCAATTGGTCTAATTGGCCCAATTGGCCTCAATTGGCCCCATTGGCCTCAATTATCCTGAATTCGCCTAATTTTCCTAATTGGCCACAATTGGTCTCGATGGGCCTAATAGGACTCAATTGGCCTCTATTAACCTCAAATGGAATAATTGATATGAATTGGCCTCAAATCGACTAATTGGAACAATTGGCCTCAATTGGCCTCAATGGACTAATTGGACTTAATTGGCCACAATTGGCCTAATTGGCCTAAATTGGCCTCAATTGACCCAATTTTCATAATTGGACTTAATTTTAAATTGATATAATTATCATAAATGGGCCATAATTGGACTAATCTTCCTCAATTTTCCTAATTGTCCAAATTTTCCTCAATTGGATTTATTGTCCTTAATTAGCTTCATTGGAAAAATTGGCCAAAATTGGCCACGATTGTCCTGATAAGCCTCAACTGACTCAATTGGCCTAATTTGCCTCGATTGGCCAAATAAGCCTTATTGTCCTTAATTGGCACAATTGGCCTCAATTGGACTCATTTGGCCTAAATTGGCCGAATTGGCCTCAATTACCCCCAATTGGCCTTAATGGAATCAACTGGCCTCAATTGGACTTAATTGGGCAAAATTGGCCTAATTGGTATCAATTTTCCTAATTTTCCTAATTATCCCCAATTAGACCTAATTGGCCACATTTGGACCCAATGGAAATCAATTTTCCTAATTGGCCAAATTATCATAGTTGGACTAATTATCTGAATTTCCTAACTGGAATAATTGGACTCAACCTACCTAATTAGCCCAATTTCCCTCAATTGTGTGTAGTTTGCCGAATTGGACTCAATTGGAATAATGGGCCTAAATTAGCCTCAATTTTTCTTATTGTCCTAATTAGAAGAATTTCCTAACTAGAATAATTAGCCTCAACTTGTTTAATTGGCCTCAATTGGCCTCAATTCACCTCAGTGGACTAAATGGGCTAATTAAACTCAATTGGCCTAATCGAACCCAATTCACCTCAATTATCCTCATTGACCTAATTGGACCAAATTGCAATCAATTTAATTCATTGACCTAACTGGCCAATTGAGGAAAATTAGATTAATGAGGTCAATTAGATCAATTAGGCCAATTAGGCTAATTTTTAATTAAGACTAATTAGTCTATTATGGCCATTGAGGTCAATTAGGGATAACTAAGTCCAATTAGGAAAATTGTGGAAAATTATGCTAGTTAAGAAATTCTTCCAATTAGGCCAATTAAGAAAATTGTGGCAAATTTAGGCCAATTAGGCTAATTGAGGACAATTCATCCAATTGCGCCCAATTGAAGCTAATTCGACCAATTAGGTAATTTGAGGCCAATTATGCTAGTTAGGTAATTAAGGCCAATTGAGGCCAACTGAATCCAATTAGGCCAATTAGGCCAATTGAGGCATAATTCGCATCAATTGGCCTCAATTGGACTAATTGTAAAAACTTTCCAAATTGGCTCAATTAGCCTCAATTGACCTTAATTGGGCTCAATTGGACTAATTGGCCTCAATTGGCTGAAATGGCCTCAATTGGTCGAATTGGTCTATTTGGCCTAAAAGGCCTCAATTGGTATCAATTGGCCTCAATTATCCTCAATTGTCCTCAATTGTCTTAATTTGTACTAATTGGCCTAACTAGCCTCAAATGGACTCAATTGGACTAATTGCCCTCAATTGGTCTAATTTGCCCCAATTGGTCGAATTGGCCTCAATTGGCCTCAACTGGCCTGAATTGAACTAAATTTGACTCAATTTCCATAATTAGACAAATTGGCCTCAATTGGACCTAATCAGACTCAATTGGACCCAATTGACCTCTATTTGCATCAATTTTCCTAATTGGGCTAAATTGGACTCAATGCCTAATTGGACTCAATTGGTGTTAGTTAGCCTCAATTGTCCAAAATAGATAAAATTGGCTTAATTAGCTTCAATTGGACACAACTCATCTCATTGCCCTTAATTTTCCTAATTGGCCTCAATGGCCTAACTGGCCTAATTGGCTGAATTGGACTAATTGGTCATAATAGAATAATTGGCCTAATTGGCCTAGCAAGCCTCAATTGGCCTCAGTTAGACTTAATGGCTGAATTAGCCTTAATTGGTCTTAATGGGATGATTGGCCTCAACTGGAATTAGTTGGACTCAATTCACCTAAATTGTCTTCAATTGGCCTTAGTTAGCATACAACTATCCTCAATTGGTCCAATTGGACAAATTGGCCGAATTTTCCTCAATTGAACTTAATTACATAACTTTCCTCAACTGGCCTCAATTGGCCTCAATGGGCCTAATTGGTCTTAATTGGATTCAATGGCCTAATTGGACTCAATTGGTCTCAATTGGACTCAATTGGCCTCAATTGGACTAGTTGGCCTCTCTTGGCCTCAATTGGCCTTGATTGGCCTCACTTGGCCTCACTAGGCCTAACTGGACTCAGTTGGATGCATATGGCCTAAATTGAGGCCAATCGAGACCATGTGATTCCACTTGAAGCCAATTCAGCCAATTGAGGCTAATTAAGGCATGTTAGTCAAATTGAGTCCATTTGGGAAAATTGAGTTAAATTGAGTCCAATTAGGTCAATTGAGAAAAATTAAGACAATTGAGGCAAATTAAGGCCAATTAGGCCATCTGATTCTGATTTCCTATTAAGGTCAAATGAGGCCAATTAGGCCATTGAGGATAATTAGTCCAATTAAGGTGAATTATGCCAATTGAGTCTAATTGAGCCGAATTGATTCCAATTGAGGCAAATTGAGTCCCCTTTTGCAATTTATCTATTGAGGCCAATTAATCCAATTAGGCTAATGAGGCAAATTATAGTCAATTAAGGCCAATGTTTCCAATTTAGGCCAATTGAGGCTAATTAGGCTGATTGGTTCCAATGGAAAATTGAGGCCAATTAGGCCGATTGAGGGTATTGAGGAAAATTGAGGCCAATTGAATCTAATTTTTCTTATTGAGGAGGGAAATTATGCCGATTAAGGACAATTGAGACCAATTAGTCCATTAATGCCAATTGAATATAGTTATGCCAATTGTGGAGGCCTATTATTAGAATTAAGGTCAATTGAGTCTAATTAGTCCATTGAGGCCAATTATTCTAATTAAGGCCAATTGAGATTAGTCCATTGAGGTCAATTGGGGCCAATTAAAGCCAATTATGCCAATTGAGGAGGCCAATTATGCAAATTAAGGCCAATTGGGGTCAATTTGCCTATTAATTCCAATTATTCCAATTGAATCCATTTTAGACATATTGGGTCCATTTTAATCCAGTTATACCAATTAGTCCCATTGAGGCACTTAGGTCCATTGAGGAAAATTTGCCTCAATTGGCCTAATTGGCCTCAATTCACCTAATTGGCCTTAATTGACCTCAATTAACCTCAATTATCCTCAATTGTCTAATTGGCCTTGAATATCTTCAATTGTAATATTTGGCCTCAATTCACCTCAATTCATCTCAATTCACCTTAATTACGTAAATTGAGGATAGTTGTGGCCAATTAGGCCAATTGAGGCAAATTAGGCCAATTCAGGCTAATTGAGGCTAATTGAGAACAATTACCAATTGAGTCCAATTAAGCCAATGATGCCAATTGAGGCCAATTGAGCCTAATGATCCCAATTGAATCCAATTATTCCAATTGAGCCCAATTAATCCAATTGAGGCCAACTAAGTCCAATTAGGCCAATTGCATCCAATATAGGCCAATTGAGCCAATTGAGGCCAATTGAGGATAATCAAGACCAAATGAGTCCAATTGAGGCCAATTCATCCAATTTGAAAATTGAGGCAAATTGAGCCCAATTGAGGCCAGTTAATCCAATTTATGACAATTCTCCAATTGATTGCAATTGAGTCCAATTAGGCCAATTATGATAATTGGGGCTAGTTAGGCCAATTGAGGCCAAATGAGCCCAGTTTGGAAAATTAGGCCAATATGACAATTAAGGAGGGTAATTGAGAAAATTGAGGCCATTTGGGGCCAATTTAGTCCAATTAGGATAATTAAGTACAATTTGAAAATTAGTCCAATTGGAAAATTATGCCAATTGAATCCAATTGATTCCTTTTGAGGCTAATTAAGGCCAATTGAGGCCAATTACAATTGAGGCCAGTTGATTCCATTGAGGAAAATTAATTCCATTGAGGCCAATAGAGTCTAATTAGGCCAATTGAGTACAATTAAGCCAATTGATCCAAGTTAGGCTAAATGAGTCCAATTGAGGCCAATTAGGTCAATTATGATAATTGTCCAAATTAGAATTAATTGGCCTAATGGGGCTAATTGGCCTAAATATTCATAATTGACCTCAAAAGTTCTCAATTCACCTCAATTGTCATTAGTTTTCCAAATTTTCCCCAAAAGGCCTCAGTCCCCCTATTTGGCCTAGTTGGCCTCAAGTGGCCTCAATTGGAAAATTAGCCTCAATTGGCTAATTGGCCTAATTGGCCTAATTTTCCACAATTGGACTCAATGCCTCAAGGCCTCATGAATTGGCCTCAATGCCTTAAGGCCTTAATTGTCCATATTGGCCTCAATTAGTCTCAACATGCCTCAATTGGCTTAATTGGCCTCAATTAGCCTCAATTCACCAAATTCACCTTTATTGGCCTTAATCCGCATAATTGGCCTCAATGGCCTCAATTGGACTCAATGGACTCTATTAGACTCAATTAGACTAACTAGTGTCAATTGGGAGAATTGGAATAACTAACGTCCATTGGCCTAATTGGCCTCAATTGGGATAACTGGCCTAATTGGACTCAATTTGCCTCGTTTGGCCTCAGTTGACCTCAAATGGCCTAAGTTGGCCTCAATTGGCCTCAATTATCCTCAATTGGTCTCAATTGGACAGAATAGGCTTCATTTGGCCTAATTGGACATAATTCGTCTCAATTGGCCTAATTTAACTTAATTGTCCTAATTGTCCCCAAGTGGACTCAACTGGCCTTGCTGCCTAAATTGGCTGCAGTTGGCGAAATTGGTAACAATTGGCCTCAATTTACTGCAACAGGCATAACTGGCCTCAATTAGCCTAATTGTCTTCAATTGGACTCAATTGTCATAATTGGCCTCAATTGGCATAATTATCCTCAATTTGCTCCAATTGGTCGCAATTCATTTCAATTCACCTCAATTTCCCTCAATGACCTCAATTAGTGTCAACTGGTCTAAATTGGCCTAATTGGCCAAGTTGTCTGAGTTGAACTAATTAGACTAATCAGCTTAACTGGACTAACTGGCCTTGACTGTCTTTATTTTCCATCATTTGACTAATTGGTCTCAATTGGCCTCAATTTTCCAAATTGGCATAACTGGAATCAATTGGCCTAAATGGCCTAAATTGCCTAAATTGGCCTAATTAACCGAAATTGGACTTAATTGGCCTAAATTGGCCTCAATTTTCCTTAATTAGCTCAATTTTCCTCAATTGACTTCAATTAATATCAATTAGAAATCAACCTCATTAGCCTCAATGGACTCAATTGGTCTAATTAGGCCTAATTGGTCTCAATTGGCATAATTTGCCTAATTATCCTTAATTTTACTCAATTAGAAATCAGCATAACTGGACTCAATTTGCCTAAACTGGCCCCAAATGGAAATTTCCATAACTGGCCTCAATTGGCCTAATTGGCCCCAATTAGACACAATTGGAAATCTGCCTAACTAGCCTTAATAGGCCTAAGTTAGCCTCATTGGACTTAATTGGCCTCAATTATCATCAATTGGCCAAATTGTCCTCAATTGTCCTAATTTGATTCATTGACCTGACTAACCTCAATTGGCCTTAGTTGGCCTCGATTGGCCATGATCATTCAAATTTTCCTCACAGGCGTCAATTGGTCGGACTAGCCCCAATCGACCTCAGTTGGCTTCAATTGTCCTTAATTGGCCTAATCGGACTCAATTTTCCACTATTGACCCAACTGGCCACAATTCAACTCAATCAGCTTAATTGGACCAAATTGGCCTAACTGGCCTCAATTTTCCTTAATTTGCCTCAATTGGATACAAGTGACTTTAGTGGACTTATTGACCTAAATTGGGATAATTGGCTTAATAAGACTAACGGGCCTCAATTGGCATAACTGGCCTAACTTGCCAAACTGGCCTTAATTAGCTTCAATGCATCAATTTGACTTAATTTGGCCTAATTGGTCTCAATTAGCCTAATTTTCCTAATTGGTCTCAACCTTCATCAATTAGAAATTGACCTAATTGGCCAAAATTGGCCCCCAATTGGCCTCAATTGGGACTAATTGGCCTCAATTGGATGAATTGGTCAAATCAGTTGGCATAATTGGACTTAATTGGTTGAAATGGACTAATGAGCCTCAAATGGCCTCAAGTGGCCTCAATTGGCCTCAGTTAGGCCAATTATGCTGATCAAGGCCAATTGAGGCTATCTTAGGCCAATTATGGCAAATTGAGGCCAATTGACGCCAATTGATGCCAATTGTGTCCAATTAGGGCAATTGTGGCCAATTGTGGCTAATTGAGGCCAATTGTGGACAATTGAGACAAATTGTGGCTAATTTCCCCAAATTTGGGCCAAGTGAGGCTAATTTGGGCCAATTTGGAAGATAAAAGCCAACTAGGCCAATTGTGGCCATTAAGGCAAATACAAATTGAGGCTGATTGAGGCCAATTTTGGCCAAATGTAGTCAATTGATTCCATTTTTTTCAAACTAGTCCATTGAATCCAATTGAATCCATTGAGGCAAGTTAGGCCAATTAGGCCAATTGAGGTCAATTGAGGCCAATTATGGAAAATTGAGGCCAATTATGGAAAATTGAGGCTAGTTTGGCATCGTTTGTCTTAAATTTCCCTAATTGGATGAATTATTCTAATTGAACTAATTGGCCTCAATTTTCCCAATTCACCTAATTCGCCTCAATTCACCTATATTGGCCTCAATTAACCTAAATGGTCTCAATTGGACTAATTATCATAATTGGATTCAATTTGCATCAATTTGCCTCAGTGTGCCTCAATTGGCTTCAATTGGCATCAGTTGGCCTAAAAAGGTCTTAATGGCCTCAATTTTCCTCAATTCACCCCTATTCAGCCAAGGCCAATTAGGCCAATTTAGGCCAATTGAGTTGAATTAGGCCAATTAGGATAATTGAGCTGAATTAGGCCAACTGATAGCCATTGAGGCCAATTGAATCCAATTGAGGGAAATTGAGGAAAATTGTGGTCAATTGAGGCCAATTGAATCCAATTGAGTCCAATTGAGGCAAATTAGGCCAATTGAGGGAAATTGGCCAATTGGGGACAATCGAGGCTAATTATGCCAATTAGCCCATCAAGGCCAATTGAGCCCAATTATGCCAATTGAGGTCATTGTGGACAACTGAGATCAATTGAGGCCAATGTAATCCAATTATTTTATTATGTCCAAATTAGGCCAATTAATTCATTTATTCAATTGAGGCCAATTGATGTGAATTGAGGATAATTAAGGCCAATTATCCTTATTATGGAAAATATAAGGAAATTAGACCAATTGAGGCCAATTGAGACAAGTTGAGGCCAATTGAGACCAATTAGGCAATTGATGCCAATTAGGCTTGTTAGGGAAAATTGAGGCCAATTTGGCCAAATTCATTCAATTATTCCAATTAAGGCCAAATGAGGTCATTTGAGGTAAATTGATGATAATTCGGCTAATTGTAGGGAATTAAGACCAATTGATCCCACTTTTCCTAGTTATGGGAGAATTGAGGAAAATTGAGGCCAATTATTCAAATGGAGGCCAATGGAGGCTAGTTATTCAAATTGAGGAAAATTATGCTAATTGAGGCCAGTTCAGGAAAATTGGGAAAAATTGGGGTCATTTGAGTCCAATTGAACACAATTGGGGTCAATTTTGGCCTCAATTCCTCTCAATTCGCTTCAATTGGACTCAATTTGCCACAATTGGAATCAATTGGCATCAATTGGCCTAAATTGACCCAATTGGCCTGAATTGCCCTCAATTAGAGACTAATTGTCCTAACTGTATTTAATTGTCCAAATTGGACTCAATTGGACAAATTGGCCACAATTGGCCTAATTGACCACAATTAGCCTAATTGGCCACAATTTCCCTTAGTTGGTAATAATTGGCATGAATTGTCCAATTGGCCTCAATTGGCCTCAATTGACCTAAATGGTCTAATTGGCCTCAATTGGAACTAGTTGTCCTAACTGGACTTAATTGGCCTCAATGGATGAATTGGACTCAATTGAACTAATTGGCCTAATTGGCCAATCGATCTTGCCCTAACTAGCCTCATTTGGACTAAATTGACAAAACTGGTCCTAATTGGACTAAATGGCCTCAACTTTCCTAACTGACCTTAATTGGACTAATTTTCCTTGATTGGCCTCAGTTGACCTCAATTGGCCATAATTGGCCTCAATTGACATAATTTTTCTCAATTTACCTCAATTGGAATAACTGGACTCAACTTGCCTCATTTTTCCAATTTGGCCTCAATTGGCTTAAATTTATCCAATTGGCCCCAATTGACCTCAATTGACCTCATTGGCCTCAATTCACCTCAATTGGCCCAATTTGTCTCAATTGGCCCCAATTCACCTCAATTGGACTAATTCACTAATTCAGCCAATTAAGGCGAATTGAGGCCAATTGTGGCCAATTAGGCGAATTGAGGACAATTGAGGCCAGTTATTCAAATGGAGGCTAATTAGGCCCATTGAGGCCAATTCAGGTGAATTGGGTACAATTCGGTACAATTGGGTCCAATTGAGGCCAATTTAGCCCAATTGCAGCCAATTGATTCCAATTGAGGCCAATTGAGGTCGTTTGAAGCCAATTGGGGCCAATTAGGTTCAATTCAGGTCAATTGAGGCGAATTGAGGCCAATTATGGCCTTAATTCCCCTTAATTCTCTTAAATTGACCTCAATTGATCATAATTGGAATCCACTAGCATCAATTAGCCTCAATTGGCCAAAATTGACCTAATTAGCCTGAATTTCCCTCAATTGGAGACTAATCATCTTAATTGGATTTAATTGGCCAAATTGGCCTCAATTAGACTCAATTGGCCTAATTAGCCACAATTGGCCTAATTGGTCACAACTGGCCGCAATTGGCAATAATTGGCCTCATTTGGCCAATTCGCCTCAATTGGCCTCAATTGACCTAAATGGTCTAATTGGATTCAATTGGCACCAATTGGCCTAACTAGCCTCAATTAGACTCAATGGCTGAATTGGCCTCAATTTGACTAATTGGCCTAATTGGCCAATTGATATTACCCTAACATGCCTCCTTTGGCCTAAATTGGCCTAAATTGGCTTAATTGGTCTCAATTGGCCTAAATCGTCTCAATTTTCCTAACTGGCCTCAATTTTCCTAATTGTCCTCGATTGGCCTCAATTGGTTTCGATTGGCCTCAATTGGCCTAATTTTTCCCAATTTTCCTCAATTGGCCTAACTATCCTCAACTTGCCTCATTTTACCAATTTGGCCTCGATTGGGTTCAATTTTCTAAATCGGCCTTAATTGGCCTCAATTCACCTCAATTCACCTCAATTGGCCCAATTGTCCTTAATTGGCATCAATTCACCTCAATTGAAAAAATTCACCAATTCAGCCAATTGGGGCGAATTGAGGCGAATTATGGCCAATTAGGCGAATTGGGGCGAATTG
Organism: Viscum album; assembly: GCA_963277665.1. NCBI lineage: Eukaryota > Viridiplantae > Streptophyta > Magnoliopsida > Santalales > Viscaceae > Viscum > Viscum album. The sequence goes on along the minus strand of CAUJRU010000003.1, from coordinate 10,785,528 downwards.
AGGCCAATTGAAGTCAATTTAGGCTAAGTGAGGCCAATTAGGCATTTGAGACCCAATTTGGTCAATTGGCCTCAAATGGACTCAATTAGCCTCAATTGGCCACATTTGGCCTCAATTGGCTTCAATTGGACACAATTGATCTCAGTTAGCCACAATTGGCTTAATTAGAATCAAATGGTCTCAATTGCTATAACTGGCCTCAAGTGGCCCCAATGGCCTCAATTGGCCTCAGTTGGCCATAATTTCCCATAATTGGCCTCAATTAGCCTCAATTAGCCTATTTGGAATCAATTTTCCTATCTGGATTAGCTGGACTGAATGGTCTAATTGGCCTTAATTGGCCTCAAATGACCTTAATTAGCCTAATTGGCCCCAATTGGCCTCAATTGGACTCAATTGGACTAATTGGACTAATTGGACACAGTTTGCCTCAATTGGACTAATTTACCTTAATTGGCCTAATTTTCCTAAGTTTCCTCAATTGACAAATTGGCTTTAATTGGCCTCAGTGGCCTTAATTGGGCTCAATGGACTAACTCGCCTCAATTGGCCTCAATTGGACTCAATTGGCTTTAATTGGACACAATTTCCTAATTTAACTAATTGAAATCAATGACCTAATTGGCCTTAATTGGGCTCAATTGCATCAATTGGCCTCAATTAGCATAACTAGAATCAATTGGCATAATTTGGCCAATTAGTCTCAATGGACTAATTGACTCAATTCATCTCAATTTTCCTAATTAGCCTAATTGGCTGCAATTGGAATCAATTAGGGCCAATTACTCCAATTGAGGCCAATTGAGGATATTGAGGCCAATTTAGGCCAATTTATACTAATTGAGGCCAACTAGGCCAATTGAGGTCAATTGAGGCCAATTAGGCGAATTGAGGATAATTGAGGCCAATTGAGGATAATTGAGGCCAATTGAGGCCGGTTGAGTTCAATTGAGGCCAATTGCTGCCAATTAGGTCAATTGTTGTCAATTAGGTCAATTGTTGTCAATTATGCCAATTGTGTCCAATTAGGCCAATCAAGGCAATTTAAGGCTAATCGAGGTGAATTGAGGCCAATTCATCCAATTGAGGCCTATTGGGGCCTTAATTAGACTCAATTTGTATAATTGGCCTCAATTGGCCTCAATTAAAGTGTCGAGTCAGTGTAATTATATCACTAATAGGGGGAGGGGTGAATTAGTGATACTTTTTATTTTATGTTTTTTTTTCAATTAAAACAACATTCACCTCCTGCTAAAAATTTCAATTCCCTGCTATAAACAAATCAAACACACATCCATAGGAACACAAAAATTTACATGGTTCACTATTCAATAAGAATATCTACATCCTTGGTATGGTTTGGAAATAATCCAATACCACACAATCCACTAGAAAAATATCTATGGATTACAACAAGTAGGATATACCTTTTCACTCATATAGCACTATTTAAACAATTCCAATTGTGCATGTGCACCCTCTTAGTACAAATAGGGTAAAAAAATATTTATTTAACAACATATGTTACCTATGCTTCTTTTCAACTTCAAAAATGTATTCCTTTTAATAAAAATATTTCGTTTCTTACACAGAAGATGATAAGAACTTCCTGGAAATTGTTAAGATAAAATCATCCCAATATTCCTAGTCTCATTCCTCTGAGTATGATTCTCCCAATATGATTCTTCCCGATAGGATTATCTCTAGTTTTATTCTTCCACTGCACAAATATCCCAATACGGTTATCCCAAAACCAATTATCCATCCCGGTATGATAATCAGCCGAATACAATTTGGAATCAAAATATAGCAATCAGATGAATACAAAAGTCACTGAGTATGATGATCAGCTGAATACAAAGTTTCCATATTTCCACTTATCCTTTCACTTCATCAAAAATTATTGAACAAAATCTCAGTATGAAAAATTCATCTTCTATTTAAAAACATGGAGCTTCTCTCACTTCTATGATGAACAATACACCATCCATCCGAAAATTACAATGTAATTTTGTCCTTTTATAGGTGACCCATGAGAGGTTTGGGTAGGAATACAAAAAACATTCTCACTCAAACAAATTTTCCCAATTCTCAATTCCCCCTAAAATATCGAGTGAATTTTGACTTCAGTAACTCTTCTTGAAGCTTCACGATTCTTCTTCAAACCTCATCAATCCTTCATCAAACTTTCATTTCAATTTCCCATCCGATTTAAATTTATGAGTATGATTTTAAGAGACTAATTTCTTCAATACAGTACTTTTTATCAATTTAATGTGAATGTATGAAGAAATGGATATCATTCTGATTTCTGAATACAATGCTCTATGTTAATTGAATAGAATCATTCTTTTGAATGTCAAGCTCCCCCTTGAAAACACATTCAGCAAAACCCTTCTTCTCTATATTTTAACAACTTCTAATTTTTGACATATTCTCTTGACCCACATGAAAATTCACTTGAAAAGGAAACAATGTAATTATACTCTTGACCCACTTGATGAAGATATTTAAAAACAAATTATATTTCATCTATCTCTTACTTCAATAATTCATTAAACCGCCTTTATTTCCAACCCATCCTTTGTATGATAGTCCAAAGTATGATATTTCTAAGTACAATTGGCCTGGATAAAATTATCCTAATTACAATCAATCTGGCTATGATCATTTTGTGTACAATCATTCTAAGTACGATCTTTTTCTTCTTGAACCTGAGTATGATTCTCCAGAATTCATTTGTCCTGAACACTATGACCAGTATGCTTTATTTTTTATCTAGTTATGATCAACATGAGAACGATAATTATGGTTATGATCATCTTGGATATGATTGGAAGCATCTCATTCTTTTTTTACACCAAGATATTATTGATCTCTGTATGATTGGTAACACCACTTTTCTTCTTTCTATCTATATCCGATTAATATGAATATAATCAACATCATATTTTTCACTCCCCTTTTCTTTCACCATGCTTGCATCATAAGATCTCCAGTTAACTTATGATTTATGAGAATTCTAAAATAGTAAAGCATCATTGCATTTAATTTGTCCTAGTCATGCAGACTCTAATTCTTCCATTATAATTACTTATTCCACATCGGATATAGAGTGAATCCAATGACCATTTACTTCCATCAATATATTTTCACTTTCATTACAGAACCATTTTGAATCTGATTACAATCAATTCCTCATTACAATATTTTACCATACCGTACCTGAGGTGAGTCAGATCAAAATCTTTTCTTACACTTCTTCTCAATATTATGGACTTTCTAAAGGAAAGTGAGTCTGATTTCTCTGAAAACAATTTGTGAGTGTAATTTTCACAAAATACAGTGTGAGGTGATTTCCTTTCATCAAAAATACTTTTGTTGACAACAAAATACAAAAATTGAATACCATAACCTTCATCATCATATTTATTATAACAATCTACCCCTTTGGATTTTGTTGTCAACCAAGTTTCCTAAATCACTGAACTTTTTATCCTCAATAAATGGATCACTTATAATCAATTTTAAGCCTATGGGAGATAAATTGTTATAGGAAACAAGAATCATTGAAAGCAAAACCATGCTATCCAAAATAAGTGATTATTAAAACAACTTCAACTTTCTATATCAACTTCTCAAATTTCCTATAAAACAAAACAATCCATTTCCTATAACCACTCCAACAAACATTTATAATAGTTCAAACACACAAGAATTATAAATTCACAACATACCCAAAAATAACCATTTTTACATGCATCAATTGGATATATTTATGAAAAAATTCATTCACCTACTTCAGAACACTATCCAAAGTTAGGATGTGAGTGGAGGCAGAAACACATTCTCTAACCTTGAATAGAATGTGGTTGGATACCCATGTTCGACCATAATCTAGAAAATGATTCCTTTAGTAAAGGTTTTGTATGTATGTGAGAAACTTGTTCTTATTTTGGAAAATACTCCATCTTAAATCAATGATTCTCCACATTCTCTTTGATGAAATGATATTTGATATCAATATGTTTTTAATTGTAATGTTGAACTAGATTCCTAGTTAGATTGATTGTACATTGTTTTTAACAACCCAAGAGCAAGGGTAACTTCACTTCAACAAGTAATTCTTCTTATAGAGTTTCCATACACATAATTTGAGTAGCTTCATGAGTGGAAGAAACATATTCATCTTCATCCATACTAAGAATTAATGAATTATATTTCTCTGAATTCCAACTAACATAATTTAATCACATAAATAATACTCCACTAGATGTGGATCTTCTATCATCAATATTTCTTGCCGAATCAACATTTGAATTCCCAAACAATTTAATGCATTCTAAGTTTTCATATTTAATTCTGAAATCTGTTGTGCCTTTGATGTATCTACGAATTATTTTTCTAGTAGGTAAATGTGATTCTTTTGGGGCACTCTGTAATCTTGCACACAAGGTAACCATGTAGACATTGTTGGGTCTTGAGGAATTCAAATACAAAAAACGTCCAATATGCTTCTAAAAATCTTTATGATCAACTTATTTTCCTTATCCATATTTACACAACTCCCCCCCCCCTAAAATTGGTGTGGAAAAAGTTTTGTATTATTCATTCCAAACCACTTAAGAAGTTATTTTTCATACTTTTTTTGAGAATGAAAAATGTATTTATCATTTTGTAAGATTTGTATCCCAAGAAAGTATTTTATTTCCCCTAGCATGGACATTTCAAAAACCATATTTATCTCTTCAGAAAACTTTTCACAACTTCAATCATCACTACCACCAAAAATAAAGACATCAATATAAACAATTACAATGAGATAAAACTATTGAATATATCTGATATAAATATTTCTATCAACTTTTCCATTATTGAGAGTCGTCTTCCTTAAGCATGTATCTAATTAAGAATACCATGCCCTAAGAGCTAGTTTTAGCTCATAAAATTCCTTCTTCATTATGCATACATGACATTAATCTTTCCAAATTGGCCCAATTGGCCTAATAGGCCTCAATCGGCCTCTATTGGCCCCAAATGGCCTAATTGGCCACGATTGGCCTTAATTTGAAATTGGACTAATTGGCCTCAATTGACATCATTTGGCCCCAGCCTCAATTAGCCTCAATTGGTATAATTAGCCTAAATTGGCCTAAATTGGACCTATTGGCCTCTATTGGCCTCAATTGGCCTAATTGACCTCAATTTTCTTTAGCTGGCCTCAATGTCCAAATTGGCATAGTAGGCCTCAATTAGTAATTGGAATTAATTGGAATCAATTATCAACTGGACTCAATTTTCAACTGGCCTAATTTTCTTCAATTAGATGAATTGGTATAATTGGCCTTAATGGCCTCAATTGGTCTAATTATCCTAATTGACATAATTGGCCGCATTTGGAAGTAATTGGTCTCAATTCACCTCAATTCACCTCAGTTGGCCTAATTGGACTAACTATACTCAATTGGCATCAATTGGCCTCAATTGGCCTAATTGGCCTCAATTCACCTCAATTGATCCCAATTGACCTAATTGACATAATTGACCTCAATTAGCCTTAATTAGCCTCAATTGGCCTCAATTGACCTAATTGTCCTCAATTGGACTAATTGACCTCAATTGGCCTCAATTGGCCTAATTGGACTCAATTGGCTTAATTGGCGTCAATTGGATTCAATTGGACTCAATTTACTAAATTAGCCTCATCTAAACTCAATTGGCCTCAATTGGCCTTAATTGGCCACAAGTAGTCTCGATTTTGGTGCAATTTTCTCAATGGCCTCAATGACCTAAATGGTCTCAATTTTCCTAAATATCATAATTGGACATAATTGGCCCAATTGGCCCCAATTTTGCCCAATTTTCCTAATTGGAATAATTGACCTTAATTGGCCTTAATTGGCCTAATTGATAGAATTAGCCTTAATTGTCCTAATTGATCTCAATTGGCCTAATTTTCTTAATTGACCACAATTGGCCACAATTAGCCTCAATTAGCCTAATTGGCCATAATTTTCATAATTTTAATAATAGGCCTTACTTGGCCTAATTGGCCTAATCGTCCTCAATTTTTAATTAGCCAAATTGGACTCAATTTTCAACTGGCCTAATTGGGATCAATTGGCCTAATTGGCCACAATTGGATTCAATTGGACTAATTGCAATCAGTTGGAATAATTGGCCTAGTCGACCTGAATTGTACTAATTTGACTAATTGGACTCAATTGACCTGAATTGGACTAATTGTCCTTAGTTGGCCGTAATTTGTCTAATTGGTATAATTGGCCCAAATTGGCCTAATTAGCCTCAATTGGACTCAATTGGCCTAATTTTCCTAATTGGATCAATTGGTTTCAATTGGCCTAATTCACCTCAATTGGTATCAATTTCCCATTTACCATAATTGGCCTCAATTGGATGAATTAGCCTCAAGTGGCATAATTGGACTAATGGGCCTCAATTAGGCCAAATGAGGCCTTGAGAAAAATTTGGATAATTGTGGCCCATTGAGGCCAATTATTCATATTGATGCCTATTAATGCCAATTAGTCCATTGAGGCTGATTGAGGCCAATTGATGCCAATGGGTAATTGAGGTGAATTAGGCCAATTGAGGTGAACTAGGCCAATTGAGGCCAATTAGGCCAATGAGGCCAATTGGGGTCAATTGAGGTAAATTGAAGGAAATTCGATCCAATTGAGGACAATTGAGTCCAATTAGGCCAATTGAGGCCATTGAGACCAATTAGGTGGATTAGGATAATTGTGCTCAATTGAGGCCGATTCAGGATAATTAGGCCAATTGAGGCCATTAAGGCCAATTAGTCTAATTATGGACAATTATAGCCAACTGAGACCAATTGAGGCTCATTAGTCCAATTAAGGGGCCAATTATGCCAATGTAGGCCAATTGAGGCCAATTGAGGCCAATTGACCACAATCAGGCTCAGTTGACCTAATTGGACTAATTAGCCAAAATTTACCTGAATTAGACTAATTGGCCTCAATTGGCCTAATTGGACTCAATTCCCCTAAATTGGACTCAAGTGACCTCAATTGGCATAATAGACTAATTGGATTAATTGGCCTAATTGACCTCAATTGGACACAATTGATTCCAGACATAATTGGCCCCAATTGGATATAATTGAGGCCAGGCATAATTGGCCTCAATTGGCCACAAACGGGCTCAATTGTTCTAATTGGTCCAATTGACCTCAATTGGACACAATTGAGGCCAGTAATAAGTGTCCTCAATTAGGCTCAATTGGCCTCAATTATGCTCAATTGGAAAAATTGTTCTAATTGGTCCTAATTCACCTCAGTTGGCTAAATTGACCTCAATTGTCTAAAATTTGCCTAATTTGCATTATTGGCCTCAATTAGACTCAATTGGCCTAAATTGTTCTAATTGGACTAAATTGACCTCAATTAGCCTAAATTGGCCCCAATCGGGCTCAATCGGCATTAATGGGGCTCGATTGGACTAAATTGGGATTAATTAGACTTAATTGGACTCAATTGGACTAAATTGGCCTAATTGGCCTTAATTGGCCTCAATCGACATCAATTGGCCTTAATTGGACTTAATTGGCCTTAATTGCCTCAATTGTCCTTAATTGGACTCAATTGGACTTAATTGGCATCAATGGGCCTCAATGACTCCCTCATTGACCTAATTAGGCCTCAATGGACTAACTGGACTAATTGGACTCAATTATACTCAATTGGGCTCAATTGGCCTCAATTTCCCTCAACTTGCCTCAATTGGCATCAATTGGCCTTATTCGGCTCAATTGAGTTCATAATTGGCCAAATAGGACTCAATTTATATAATTGGACTAATTAGCCTCAATTGGCTTCAATTGGACTAATCATACTAATTACCTTAATTGGCCTCAATGGGCCAAATTGGCCTCAATTTGCCTTATTGGCCTCAATTGGCCTCACTTGGCCTAAACAGTCCTAATTCACCTTAATTAGCCAAAATTGTCATAATTGGTCTCAATTAGAATAATTGGCCTCAATTTGTTTTAATTGGCCTAGTTGGACTTAATTGGACTCAATTGGATGAATTGGCCTCAATTGGCCTCAATTGAATCAATTAGCCTAAACTATCCTAATTGGCCTCAAATGAGGCCAATTGAGAAAATTGAGGCGAATTTATTCCAATTAGGAAAATTGATTCCAATTGAGGCCAATTATGCCAATTAACCAAAATGAGGCCAATTGTGGTCAATAAGGCAAATTGGGGACAACTAAGGCCAAATTAGGCTAATAGGTCAATTTAGGACAAATGGGGCTAGTAGAGGCCAATTAAGGCCAATTAAGGCCAATCGAGGCCAATTAGTCCAATTAAGACAAATTAGGCCAACTAAGCCAATTGAGGCCAATTAGGCCAATTGAGGCCAATTAAGGTAAATTAGGTGAATTAGACCAGTTGAGTCCAATTAAGTCCAAATAATCCAATTGAGTCCAATTAAGCCCAATTAAGGGAAATTGACTTCAATTGGTGCCTCGATTGGCCTCAATTGGTAATTGGACGAATTGGCCTCAATTGACCTCAATTGGACTCAATAGGTCTAATTAGCCTCAATTGGCCTAATTAACTCAATTTACCTCAATGGGCATAATTGGCCTAATTTTCCACAGTTGGGCTTAATGGGCTAATTGGCCTTAATTGGCCTCAATGGGCCTCAATGGGACTAATTGGCCTTAATTATCACAATTAGCCTCAATTGGATGAAATGGAGTAATTGTACTCAATTGGATGATTTGGCTAATTGAGGCTAAATAAGGCTGATTGAGGCCAATTAGGGCGAATTGAGGTCTGTTGAGGTCAATTAGGCCAATTATTCCAATTCGGGCATTTGAGGTTGGGGAAAATTAAGGTCAATTAGGGGAAATTAGTCCATTGAGACTAATTGAGTCTCATTATTCCAATTAAGTCCAATTAGGCTAATCGAGGCTAATTGATTCCAATTGAGGCCATTTGAGACAAATTGAGTCCAATTAGACCAATTGAGGATAGTTGAGGCCAATTAGGTCAATTGAGGACACTTGAGGCCTATTAGGCAATTAGGCCAACTGAGGCCAATTGTGTCCAATTGAGGCTAGTTAGGCTAATTTATAATTGGGGCTTAATTTCCTCAATTGGGTAAATGGACAAATTGTTAGTAATTGAACTCAATTTTCCTAATTTTTCCTCATTGGCCTCAATTCTTCAATTTTCCTATTTTCCTCAATTGGCCTCAATTTGCATAATTGGCCTCAATTTCCTCTATCAACCTCAATGGGCCTCAATTACCTCATTTGGACTCAATTGAATCAATTGGCATCAATTGGACACAATCGATCTCAATTGGACTCAATTACCTTAATCGGCCTCAATTGGACTCAATTGGACTAATTAAGATAATTGGGCTAATTGGCCTTAGTTGTCCTCAATTGTGAATTGTCCTAAATTGGATTAATGGGCCACAATTGGACTCTATTGGCCTAACTAGACTTAGTTGGCCTCAATTGACCTCATTTGCCTTAATTGGAAACTTGAGTCTACTTTCCAATTGAGGCCAATTGATTGATATTAGGAAAATTAGGCTGATTAGACCAATTGAGTCCAATTAGGCCAATTACGCCAAATGAGGACAATTGAGACTATTTTCGGCCAATTAGGCCAATAAGGTAAATAATGAAGTGAAAATAATAAAATATGAAAAATAAAATGAAATTAAGAATTGTTTTAATTGTAGTAATAACAATATTATTATTTAAGAATATTATTATTATTATTATTAGTGATAAGTTATTATTATTATTATTATTAGAAATTTAATTATATTAGAGTTATTTTAGGGTTTCTTTTTTTATTTTTTATATTTTTCCTTTTCTTTTCTGTATTTTTCTCTCTTCCCCCTTCCTCTCCCTATTCTATCACACCCCCTACTTTGAACCCTACCCCCTTCCTTCCATCTTCATCTCCACCCTCACCTTGGTTGCACCCCCTTCTGGCAAGACCCCACCTAGTGTACTCCCTCTTGAAAAACCGCCCTTGCACCACCCTTCTCCCCTCATGCTACCATACTCCACCCCCTCCCGACTAAACCCTCTAGCGACCCACTTAGCATGCAGTTCCCCTCTTACAACCCCCTCCTCACGCTGCCAGCTTTCCAGACCCCTCGACGCTCCTTCTCTCCCTATACCGTAGGTACGTTATACTCCAGTAAGCATTTCTTCCTACATTAGTATTTTTATTCTTCTTTGGGTTTTGTTATTAGGATTTAATATTGAGTTTTTGGGTTCGATATCTTGAATAGGGGTTTAATTTGATCCTCGTGTGGCACGATTGGAGTTTTACACCAATTTTTGTGGATTTTGACACCAAAGTTTGGTGGTTCCATGCATAATCATTATTTGATAAATTATTTTACAGGCTTAATTAATTTGGTGCGTTTTTTGATTAATTTGTTTAGTGTGAAATTAGTTTTTAAAATAATTTAGTGTGCATTTGATTTTTTTGTCGCATGTTTATATGAAATGGGGTGCCTTTTTTATGAAAACCCATATTGTGTTATTTTATAGTGTTTTTTGAATTATTAAATTAGTTTATTCATTTGTGAAAGTGGTGCACAAATATTTTTAAAAATAATTTGATATGCGCTTGGTTTGGAATTCGCATCTGTAAATGAATTGGGTGTATTTATAGTGTAAATAATTATTAGGACTTTTTATGGTATTTTGTAAATTATGAAACTGTTTATTTAATTTTCCAATTGGTGAGAATCCTATTTTGAAGTGGTTTTGGTGTGTGTATGATTTTAAAAGAGGGTTGGGGTTTGAAAATGCTGGTATTTGGTTTGTGTAGTGCCTTGTTTTGTTTGTGTATATTAATTTGGTATGTGATATGAAATTTGAACTTCAATGAGCACAAAAAGGGAAGCCCAGGCAATGAGGTGGGTGGACTAGGACTAGTGTGATAGTGATTCGAAGGTGGATTTGGTCCGGTTCACTTAGATTGATTGACAACTACAACACCAACTAAATATATGGATGATGATGGGAGACCACTAGGGTTATATTGATGCCCCCTATTAGTGGCTCGTGCATGATAATGAATGTTTAAGTGTTTCTTATACCACTTTTCACTGAGACATGAGGTTCTAGGGTCCCACTAAATTCGAGAACATATAGGGACCCTTCGATGATTAGTGATCTTTACCTATTCAGCACTCACCATTAGAACATAGTGTGTCCTTTCGGGTTACTTCAAAAGTAAATGAGTTTTTAATTAAAGTTTCATTATTTTTAGGTTTTATTCATTGAAACTATTTTCTTTAAAATTGTTAAATCATTTTTTATTTCATTTATTAAACTTCAAGTTTATTCATCATTTAATGTTTATTGTATGGAATCCTTTTTGGTGGCATCCTTCTAAGCATTAGCTCACACCCAACTTACACCTTTGGGTGTACGCAGATTAGGTAATGATTGTTACTGGAAAGGGTAGATCATATGGAGATGGTTGTTCGCGTTGTTAACAATCTTTCATGGGTGGTGTTGTAGAGATGGGAAGAAGGGGGTAGGTTTCGACACATGGGGGTGCGACGAGAGAGGGAGAGGAAGAGGGAAGAGAGGAAAAATAAATAAAGAGAAAAGAAAAGGAAAAGAAAAAAAGAGAAACCCTAGAAAAACTCTAATATAATAATAACAACAATAACATATCACTAATATTAATAATAATATTATTATTAATAATAATATTATTATTATTAAAATGATCCTTAATTTCAATTTATTTTTATTTTTCTATTTTTTATCACTTTATTATTTACCTTATTAATTTTTTTCTGGATCACTGGGTGGGCCGTGTGGTGACCTAGGAAAAGCCGCTCAGTGTCGACAGTGTTATGCCCGTGCACTGGATGTTCTCAAGCCCAAAACATTAGTTTATCAGTAAAAATGCATAATCCAAACTGGGACTCAACCCACACCTAGATAAAAATATTTGAAACCCATCAAAATAATAAAATAAAAATTATTTCAAAAGTTAGGGTGTGGCAATTATCCCCATCATCAAAACTTTCCTCCCTTAGAAAGTAAACTTGATGCTCAATCAGAGAAACAAAATGGACAATCTTTCTCATCCCATGACTTCTTCTCCAAAGTCTCATTCACATCATTCACATGCTACTAAAGGATATGGACCAATGGAATAGACTTCCCACGAAGCACCTTCTCTTGGGAATCCACTATCCTCATTGGTTGTTCAATCACTGATAAATCCGGATCTATATCCAACTCTTCACAATTCAATACATGGGATAGATCCGGATTATAGTTCTTCAATTGGGATAAATGAAATACATCATGAATTAATATCAAGTGAGAAGGTAAATCTGACATGAATTCCACTTTTCAAATCTGTTCAGTGACCTCAAAAGGTCTAACACACCTCAGGGTCATCTTTCCTTCCTTTCCCAAATGATGATGACCCAAAAAAGTGTCCACTTTAAAGAACACCCAATCACCCATGAAAAAATCAAGGTCTCAATGCCTATTATCAACATAATATTTTTTGAGATTCTAAGCTATCAATAATTACAACCTGATCAACTTGACTCTCTTAGACATCTCTTGCATAAGGCTCGGTCCCAAAAGTGAGGTCTCGCCTACCTCATCCCAAAATAAAGGATATTGACATGGCTGACCATAGAGCACCTCAAAAGGATCCATTCGAATAGAGGGATGGTAACTGTTACTATAAGCAAATTCAACCAATACCAAATGGCTATCCAATGATCCTACAAAATCTAAAACACATGCATGAAGCATGTTGATGTGAGATGCATGAGGTGGCCCGATCTTCATGAGTAGGGTGGAAGATGGTGGTCACGGTTTGGGGTTATGTGGTGGATGATGGGTTTGGATAGTGTAAGAAAGTAGTCAACCAACACTATATGGAGTGTGGCCCACTACTTAGAAAACAAACTCAAAGTAGGGGTTTGATGGCCAATCTACACAACAAGGCACTTCAGTTGACGAACAGAATTGGGGGCTTTTTGATCTTAGATCACCAATATAACTTGCATATTGACAAGAAAATAATGAAAAAGAGCAATGTAAGAAAGTAATGATCCTCATAATGGAGAGAATAAACTCGCAGAGTTTCAATAATGAAAACTTTAATGAGACTACAATGCCATGGGGTGGCTATTTATAGTGAAGGGGTGACATAAATGGTCAAGGGCCTAAAACCCTAAAGTCATAAATACAATTCCTACCTTTTACCATTAAATTCAAAAAGATAATGTCTAACAATTAATTTTGGGAAATGTTGCACACAACATTCGATCTGTAGCCCACCAGATTTGACTTTGAGTGCATATCCCACCAAATTTGAATTTAGTGTCCAAAGATGTCATTCTAGAATCCTCCATGTGGGTAAGGCTTCCCAAATTCGTGCAACCATGTGGGAAAAGATTTAAATATAATATTTGGGTTTGAATAAGTGATATAATATCCCCATTTTCTTCATCCATGCAAGGAAAGATCCGTTGGGCCTTTAATGAAGCAAGATGGCTACCCATTGCAGCATTCAACATCTATAATATTCCTCATTTAATTAGGCCTTACAAATACAACTACTCTACCTAGGTAATCAAATTGGTTCCTTCAACAAGGTTCTCATCATCCTCCCCTTATTTTAAAGGAGACTTCCTTGACTCTTCATCCTCTACACCCAAAAAAGGAGAATGATCAGAAACATTTAAAGTGTAACTTACACCATACTCACCTGGAAGAGCTATCTTGTAATCATTTTTGTTAATCTTTTAGAGAACTTAGAAAGGACCTTATCCTCTAGGAATGAGTTTTTATTTTTGATTTTATATAAATCTTTCCTTTCACATATATATCCAGTCTAAGTCACTAAGCTCGAACAACACTTGTTTGTGACCCTTGTTTTCATGATCAACATATTTCTCGGTCATTCGCTCGATATTTTTCCTTTCCTTTTCAGGGATTTTCTTAATGAATTCTACATGCCCTTTCACATCCATATTAGTTTCTTCTTACAAAGGAAAAGGAACTAGATCAATAGAGCCAAGGTGGTTGAATTCTTAAATAATTTCAAATGGGGAATATTGAGTAGTGGAATGTTTGGCCCTATTATATGTGAACTCTACATGTGGTAGAAAATCATCCCAATTCATGAGATTATTCATAACAATTGTTCACATAAGGGATGATAGTGTCTGATTCCCTGCCTCTGTTTACCTATTGGTTTGCAGATGGAATGTACTGGAAAATAGTTAATTTGTACCCAGTTTACTCCACAAGGTCTTCCAAAATTAACTAAGGAATTTTGTGTCTCAATCTGACACAATCGTCCTTTTAATTACATGGAGTTTGAAAACTTTCTGAAAGAAAAGTGTTTCAATGTTAGTTACATCATCTATTTTTTGACAAAAAGTAAAATTTTCCATTTTATAAAACCTATCCACCACATCAAAATTAGAATCTCTCCCCCTACTGTTCTTTGGTTACCCCATAATAAATTCCATTGATATGTCCTCTCGAGGGTTTATAGGGATTGTGAGAGGAAGATATAATCCATGTTGGATTAGTTTCAATTTGGATTTAGGAAGACAATGCACTTTCACACAAATTTCTCAACATCTATAGATATCCTTGGCCAATAAAAGTGCTCACTAAGAATGATAATTTTTTATGAAAAGGCAAAATGTCCAATTAACCCACTAGAATGTGACTCCTTCAGTAAAAGTAAATGAATATAGAAATTGGGAATGCAAAGATTATCAATCCGAAATAAGAATCCATCATGTAAATAGAACTTTTCCCAACTAACTCCCAATTTACAATGACCATAAGGTTCACCAAATCCACTATCAGTGGAATATAAATCTTTAATGTATTCAAAACCAAGGAGATTAGAATCAAGGAAAGATAAAATAGAATATCTTAGTGAAAGTGCATCGACCATGGTATTTTCCTTACCCTTTTTATTCTTGATGAAATGTGGAAATGATTCAATGAATTCCATCCATCTAGCATGTCTTCTATTTAGTTTATAATGGATCATAAGGTATTTAAGAGCCTTGTGATCAGATGGATCACAAATTATTTTTTCCAAAGATAGTGCATCCAAGTCTCTAGTACTCTAAACAATTCATAAAACACTTTATCATATGTAGCATAATTTATAGTTGGTCCATTTAACTTATCACTAAAATAAGCAATGGGATTACCTTAGTACATGAGTACTCCACCAATACAAATTCCACTTGCATCAAATTCAATTTCAAATATCTTACCAAAGTTTGAGAGTAAATGTAGAGGGGCATGGGTGAGTCACTCCTTGAGAGCATGGAAATCCATTTCTTGAGTTTCCACCCATTTGAAAGGAATGTTATTATTTTTCAATTCATTCAAAAGTGATTCTAGTGTTCTAGATTCCTTAAAAAATCTAATGTAAAACTAGAAAGCCCATGAAAACTTCTTAACTTCCCAATAGAGGTTGGAGTTGGCCATTATTATATTGCATTGATGTTATTGGTTTCAACTTAAAATCCAGTTATTCTCACAAAAAATACAAGGAAAACAATCTTATCATGGAAAAATTCACACTTATTGATATTTCAAAACAAGTTTTCTTTCCTTAGCACCTCTATAACTTTTCTTAAGTGATCTACATGTTCATGCAATGTCCTACTATACACCAGAATATCATAAAATTAAAAAACCACATATTTTTCTATATTTCATGTAAGACATGATTCATTAACCTCATAAATTTGCTAGGAGAATTGGAAAGACCAAATGGCATGACTAGTCATTCATTAAGTCCATGTTTTTTCTTAAATTATTTTTTCCACTCATCTCCTTCTTTTATCCTAATTTGATGGTTGAAACTTATTAAATCAATTTTTGAGAAAATAGTGGAGCCATTTAACTCATCCATCATATCATATAACCTAGGAATATGATGACTATACCTAATCATGATGTTATAGATGGCTCTAAATTCAATGAAAATTCTCCATGTCTTGTCCTATTTTGGTACTAGATGCACTGGTACCACACAAGGACTAAGTCTCTCTCTAACATACCCCATATCCAATAACTCTTGAACATGCATCTGAATTTATTTTATCTCCTCTAGGTTGGTGAGATATATAGGGATGTTCGGTAGTGATGATTGGGGTATGAAGTCAATTTTATGGTGAAAAAATTCTAATGGGTGGAAAACCAGGTGGCACCTCTTCTGGAAACACATATTCAAATTCTTGAAACAAAGACTCAACAACATGCGGCAAATGATATGTTAAGTTGTTAGTGTTCAACATCACCTATTTTTATATAAGTATAAAAAAAGTTTTGATGAGATATCAAAGCTTCCTTAACCTCACTCTTTTTCTCCAACATCGCACTTTTCTCTCCTCTCAAATCTTTTGCCCCTCATGATTTTTATTTTCTCTCTATTTCTTTTATTATATCATTTTCTATTTTTCCCTCATTTCCTCATTTTTCATTTTCTCTATTTTTTTTCCTCATCACTCTTTTTTTTTCTCTGAAAATGTGATCTTATAAAAAAAATTTGGGGATATGGGGTTGAGGGTTATAGGTTCCCCTGAAAGTAAAAAAGAGTGATGGTTCAAGAAACTGTCTTAAGTAACATGCTGATTGTACTTCCACAGTCAACACAACAACAAGTGGAATACCTTCATAGGAAAAAAATCACACAATACCTCATCTTTGTATTTACCAATGGAGATAAATACCTTTACCTATTTGGTAACCTTAAACTCTCCACAATAATTCAACCATTAAAGATTATATGTATGTTGATGCCTCAATGATGGAAGTCCCAACTTCTCCACCTACTCGGTACTCATGACATTCCTACAACAACCTCCATCAATAATAACATTTCATACCTTCCCATGGATCAGGAACCATGTATGAAAAATTTTCTTCCACTGATACTTCTCTCCCATGGTCATTTGTGTTCTTAGAACTCTCCTAGTGAAAAGAATTTCACCATCTTTTGAAAATTATCTATTATCAATTTTGGGGTGTTCTTCATCTTCCACCTCTGAACTCTCTCCCTCAGTCTCCCATTATCCATGCTTGTTGATGGTCATGGTGAGCCAATTTGGGAATTCACCAGCAATGTGACCCCTTACTTGAAATTTTAAACTCTGAATATCTCGATTCCTTATTTGGTTAGCCACAAAACTATGTTTCTTAGGCTGAAGAATTACCTAGTCACTTTTGCGATCAATCACCAATTTTTCCTTTGATGGTTCTCCAATATCTTTCCTGTAATTTATCTATGGAGTGAAATGGGTAGTGGGTTTCTTCATGTTGCTCCTCATTTTTATTTTTTTCTCTATATTGCTGGCTTGGAGGATCATATATTTTACTTACACATGGTGGTACATCTCTACTTGATTGAAAATATCCCGATTGATCCCATGTAAGAATCAAGAAATAGTTGCCTTCAGATCCACCTCAATGTTTTCGCAAATCATGGAAATTTTCATCTCCTTATAGTAATCTTCAACACTCTTACTCTATTGCGTGAGGCATTGGAGCTTGTTGTGGAGATCTCTATGGTAGAGTGATGGTAAAAATAGATTCCTCATGATGAACTTCATGTCTTATCATGTATGGAAAAGATGTATTATATAAAGGAATATCTCCTTTTGAACTTGATACACCCATATTAATTCATAATAAATGATTTAAAGGGTAGAATGTTTTACCTTTTTCTACCTAGAATAGGTATGACATGAAAACACCTACTCGATCCGCATCTCCTACTCGAAGTATGATTTCAAATTTATTTTCCCATGAAAGGAAGATACCTTCACCTTGATTCCTCCAAGTAGGTCATCCTCATGTGGTTTACTTTGGCCTCCTATAGGTTGTTGGAACACCCTCCTCCTTTGTGTCACATTATCAAAATCAAAATCACAGTTTTCCATCTCCTCCTCCATGATGTGGGGGTGACGTGGTGCTGGAGTGTGCCTTAGATTATCAGGGATCATCCTCAGGCTTGATTCATTCTCCAGGTTGTCAATCCTCTCATGAAACACCTAAAAATTTTTATCAAGCAGCTTCTCGAAATGTATCATAAAATATTTCATTTGGAGAGGTGTATCTTCCGATATGGGAGACCTTCGTCGACTTCCTTCATCAGTAGCATGAACATTTCTCTTTCCATGATCTTATTCTATGATATGTAACACACACACAAACACACACAAAGGAATAAACACACACACAAACTCACACTCACACATAAAAATATGTATACTATCATGCACATAAGGATACACAATCACGCACACAAGATATTGACAGTCACCCACACAAGATTTACACAGTCACACACACAAGGATACACACTCACGCACACAAGATACACACACACTCACACACACAAGGATACACACTCATGCACACAAGATATGCACACTCACACACCCAAGTATACACAATCACACACACAAGATATACACATAGAGACAAGGGATTTTTTTAAATTTCCCTCCACTCTCATACCCAATTAAAATCCCAAGATCTTATGAAATCTAATACCTTGTACGGGGTGATCACATGCCACCAATACATCCCAAACCAATATTTTGTTGGAGGATGTTTTAACACAACCTATTTGAGCAGGTAAAGGTAACAAAATGGTAAAGGGTGAGAAAGGGTGTTGATAATGGGTAAAAGATGAAAAAATGGGGTTGAAAGGTGGAATGTGGGTTTTTCCTGATTGTGCAAGATAATAAAAATTAATAACAATGTGGAAAAAAATGATATGGGGATGAAGATGTAATTGTATCCTATTATTTTCTTTTTTTTTCAAATCTCCCAAAAACAATTTGTTCATAGAGTTATAAAGCACAAGATGGTGAAAAGAGAGTAAGTTATATTTTTTGAAATCTCTCAAAGAAAGGATGTGCATAATTTTGAAAAGCACAAAATGATGAGTTGAGAGAATTTAAATTTTTTTTTGATTTTTGGCGGATACAAAGCTCATATAGAAAATTTAATGTAAAAATAATATCGATGAATAATTGGATCAATACAAAAATATTTCAAGCTTGCACAATGTAGAACAATTCTAGAGGTTTTCAAGAAAAGGGTTTTTTTGGATTTTTTAAATATAATATAGAAGGATAACAGTGGTTATGGATAAAAGTAATGTAACTAAAGGGATATATGCATATCGTGTCAACCAGAGCTCTAATACCAACTGATGTGAGATGAAAAATGTTGCCCAATCTTCATGACATAGGGTGGAAGATGACATTTAGGGTTTTGGGTTAAGTGGAGGATGATGGGTTTGGATAGAAGAAGAAAGTATTCAACCAATTCTATGTGGAGTGTGACCTAGTACTTAGACAATGAAATCAAGGAAGGGGTTTGATGTCCAATCTACACAACAATGCACTTGGGTTAAAGCACTAAATTGAAGGCTTTGTGATCTTGGATCACCAATCTAACTTGTAGATTGAAAATTCAAGAATGCACAAGAGAAAGGGAATAAAGTAACAATCCTAACAATAGAGAGAATATACTCATAGAGTTTCACTAATGTGAACTTGAATGAGAATAAAATTACATGGGGTGGATATTTATAGCCAAGGGGTGAAATAAAAGGTCAAGGGTCTAAAACCCAAAATTAATAAATCTTATTCCTACCTTGTACCATTAAAGTCCAAAAAGATGAATCCTAACAATGATTTTTTAATAAAATTAGCACACAAATTTCCAACTATAGCCCACTAGACTTGACTTTGAGTGCATATCCCACTAGTTTTGACTTTGGTGTCCAAATATTGCATTGTATAATCCTCTACATGGGTAATGCTACCCAAATTTGTGAAACCATGTGGTCCAATCTTTAAATATCATATTTGGGATTCAATAAGTTAGATAATATCCTCATTTGCTCCATCCATGCAAGGAAGGATCCATTGGGACTTTAATGAAATGATATGGGAACCCATTGCATCATTTAGTCTCTTTAATATTCCTTTTGTAATTGGGCCTTGAAAATCCAACTCCTCCACCAGAGTAATCAAATTGGGGCTTTCAACATGGTTCTCATCACATTTCGTCCAAAATCTAATTTTACCGCTCTATCTAATCACCCATTTGAGGATGGTATGTTGTGCTCATTTTAATATGTGAACCCAATTCCCATTGAAGGACTTACAAAAATTGAGAGGTAATGCAGGGGGCTCTGTCATAAACAGTCCCTAACAGTACATCGTGAATTATGACCACTTATTGAATGTATAGCTAGCTCGGCTCATCCACTTTCACTGAATCTCTGATCAGAATGAAGTGGGATGATTTAGTCAGATGATCAATCGCTACCCAAAGGGTGTTCCTACCAGGAGTTGTATGATGAAATCCAACAATGATTTCCATGGAATCCTCATCCCACTTCCATGTATGAATGTGTAACGGCTGAAGAAAACCAGAGAGCCTATGATGCTCTGCTTTTACCTACTAACCTGTACATCATCTAGATACAATGTTAGATATGTTCCGCCTCATTCGTGACCACCAAAACTGTCGACAAACATCATAATAAATTTTGGGATCCCCATGATGAACAAACCATTGATATTGGTGGCTATCATGCATCACCACCTTCCTCAAAGAAAAAAACAACACAAAATGGTCCTTAAAGTGTAAGTTCCCCTCGAGAGATGAAGACTAATTAGAAAGCGGCTCCCCACCATGATGAAAATGCATGGAATGTTGGCACACCTCATCACCAGGCTGTTTTCGCTGAATCAACTCTAAAATAGACGGGGTAAATTGAATTATCGCTAAGAATGGACCTCCATTATTCTCTTTGGTATCTAAGTGCATCTAGGAAAAGATCCCCATAAAGTTCCATTAACCAATAGATTTCCTCAAAGCCTACACTGGTACATTTATGCTCAATGATTCAGCCACCACATTAACCTTCCGAGGTATAGATGATATCAAAGTTGAACCCCTAAAAGTACTCAATCCAATATCAATGCCTAAAAATCAAATATTTTTGGTGGAATATGTTAGATAAGATATTATGGTCATTATAGAACACAAATTTCTCCCAAAAAATATAATGGAACCAAGTCTTTAGGGCATGCATCACCACTACTAACTCCAAGTCATGGGTCGGGTAATTCTTCTCATGCACTCATAGTAGGTGAGATCCATAATCCATGAAATTATTATCTTGAATGAACACACACATGAGGTCCATACCTAAAGCATCAAAATAAACCATGTAGCCCATCCTAGAATCCAGAAAGATCAACACAAGTGTGGTATTCAACCGCCACTTCAGCTCCTAAAAAGGCACCAGATAATCAGGTATCCACTCAAAATTCACCACTTTCCAGGTGAGTGTGGTCATAGAGGAGTAAAGACATGATAAATACCAAAAAAACGCATGTAATAACCTTCCAGGACCAGAAAAATATTGATATAAACAAATTCTTCATCTGTTCCCATGAAATAACTACACTAATCTTCTCAAGTTCTATTAAAACCCCTTGAATTGAAATCAAGTGGCCCAGAAATTTCACTTCCCTAATTTAGAAGGTTCACTTTGAAATCTTCACATAAATGAGATGATCTGAGAGATTTCCCAACATGTACATAAATTATTCTCATTCTCTTTCTTGGATTTATAATAATCTAGGATGTCATTCACGAATACCATAACGAATGAGTCAAGATACTATTGGAAGACCCTATTCACGAGTTGCATAAAAACTGATGGCGTATTTTTCAATCCAAAAGGCATGACCAAATACATGAAGTGTCCATTCCTACTTAGGAAAGTCATCTTCGGGATGTGTGCCTCTTTCACCCTGACATGGTGGTAACCTGAATTGAAGTCTATCTTGGAGAACCACTTTCCCCACATTTTTTGACCGAAAAAAATCATCAATCTGGGGAAAAGGGTATTTATTCTTGATGGTTACCCTATTTAGATTCTGATAGTCGATGCACAATCGGAGAGATCCATCAGCCTTCTTTATGGAAAAGACTGGGGCATCCCAAGGAGAGATGCTCAGCTGAATGAATGCTTTGGATTCCAAATTGTTCGGCTGTATCTTTAATCCCCTCAATTTGGTGGGGGCCATATGATATGAGGAAAGAGATATCGTTTGTGTTCCCAGGGCCAAATAAATCAATAAATTCATGTCCCGCTCTAGTGTTAATCCCTAAAAATGATAAAGAAATAGCTCTAGGAAATCATCCAGTACAGGAGGAAATTTTCCCTTAGGAACACCACCATCATCCTGAAGAATGAGAAATGATAACTGAAAAGCAAGACTTTCTAACTCTGGGAGTGGAGGTGCTGCATAATCCGACTAAGGATCCCATTCCCTAATAAATACCTGGGGAATCCCATCATGTTACATGAAATTTATCCATCACCAATAGCGATCGATATTCCCTTGAAAGAACACCATCCAATACATGCTAAGGATTACATCGAAAAGGTCCATATCTAAGACCAGGATGTTCCACTCCATCTCAACCCTAGACACAGAGAGCGCACAAGATGGTAACATGATACCTTTCTCCTTCTTCCTACCCAATGGTGTAACAAAATTCATTGAAAAATACATCATCTTGGTTGGTAAGTTCAGCAGATTTACAAGACGGGTAAATATAAAGGAAGAATATGCACCAGTATCAAATAAAAAAACTACTATATAATATGAAATCAAAATGGTACCTCAAACTATCTAATGTCTTACATCTGATCAAGCTGGTGCCTGATCCAAATCATGTAGATGTTTGGTCCCAGCCTAAGAACAACCGCTTGCCTGTGGATTTTCCTGATCTGGCTCTAATCAGAAGAAAATATGGTTCTACCACCACAACCACCAAATTGATATCCCACCATCCTCATTGGCATAGACATAACTAAAACTCCCCTGGAAGGCATAGATCCTAACCCACTTTGATAAGGGCGTTTCACCCTATAAAACCATTGCAGGTTCCCCATAGCTCAACACAGATGGAAAGTCCTGGGGAGATGAGGGCATGAATGTTTGATGTGTCCTGCCTTCCCGCACTGATGCCACACAACAAAACCTATACAAGAAGCCACAAATGAAGTCTTACTAGAAGGATGACCTGATCTTCCCCCAACCTTCTTCCCATGCTCATCCTGCTTCCTCTTTTTCTTGGATAAGCTATCGCTGCCAAAAACTGACATAGCCCCAAAGGAACAAGACCTTACCTTGCAGTCAATCTCCCCTCTACAAGACAAATAAACTACCTCAGCATAGGTATTCATCATGAATAGGAATAACTGAGAATAGATATTTGGTCACAAACCCCTTTCAAACCTCTTAGCCTTCATCTTCTCATTAGTGACTATTTCAGGTGCATATCAGACTATCTTGGAAAAGCGGTTAGAAAAATACATCACGGACTGGTCCCCCTAAACAAGACCCATGAACTCCTAGGATGTAGAATATTCCAAGCCCTTATAATAGTACTAGTCTTTGAATATCTCCTTAATGTCCTTCCAGCTCATCTTCTCATGCTTCCTTGCTTGAAGCATTGAGTTCCACCACCTTTGACTGGAGCCCTCTAATAGAAACGAAGCGCACTTTACTCTGACTTCCACAGGGGTATCAAGAAACTCATACATATGATCAATCTTATTAATCCACACCTCTTGTTCTTGAGTCTCTGTGCTACCTTATAATGAAGGAGGTTTGATCTTGGGAAACTCTTCAGCTTTGTCCTTTTTAGGACCAGATCCATCCTCTCTAACTAGAGCAGGAGTAGGTTCAGGAGACACTACCTATCATAAAGCTTGAATATCCCAGAACACAGCTTCCAAGAACCTCTGACCAAGTGGTGAGTGATTACTCTCTCAAAATTATTCCCATGGGAGTAAGGGAGCTCTCTGGGGATGCATGTTTCTACAAAAAGCAACTATCACAAGAAAAATCATTAGTACAAATGGTTTGAAAAATATCATCAGTAAATTAAAATGAAAGTAAATCAAACTTGTTGTGAAAAAAAACAACCAATCCACGTCATCAACCTCAATTTTCCATGTGTAGTCTATATCATATACACACCACTTAGAAGATAAGTCAAACAGAGATCCCAACATCCCATGGTGACTTGAGGTCTATCACGATGTGTGCTGGTCGGGCACCCTACTCACAACTCGAACTTCGAGCCCTGACAGCCCTATCTATTGTCTAAATAGACCCATTCCAAATAAAATGAATCAATGATCTTAACCATTCTTTGACACCATTTTTTCACAAACCATGACGGGTCGTCATCCAAACTGGTGCTTGACCCGGTCCATGGAAAGACCTGAAGAGCATTCCCAATCCTCAGGTGATGGCACAAGTTCCCAAGTATAACTGGAAACATGTGGGAACAATTTACCCAAATATGAAAATATAAAACAAATCAACAATTTAAATAAACAGAAACTAAAAATCACAACTAAATGACCCTTTAACAAAAAACCCAAATTTGAGTTACAAGTGTAATGCAAAAAGAACCAAAAGGGATACTACCAAAAAGAGAATCCAAGGTAACTAGGTGGGCGGACTAGGACTACTGTACTAGTGATTTTAAGGTGGATTCACCCTAGTTCACTTATCTGGATTGACAACTACGACACTAAATAAATATATGGTTGATGATGGGAGACCATTAGGGTTATGGGGATGTCCCCTACTAGTGGCTCATGCACAAGAACATGGGTTATCATCGTTCCTATACCAATTTTCATAGAGACACGAGATTTTGGGGTCCCACTACATGCTAGTACATATATATACCCTTCCATTTTTAGTGATATTTAGCTATTCGGTGCTCACCATTAGCATACAGTGTGGAATTTGGGGTTAATTCAAAATTAAATGTTCTTCAAATTAAAGTTTCATTACTTTGAATATGTATTCCTTAAAATTTATTTCTTTAAAATTATTCAAGAATTTTTCCTTTAATTTATTAAACTTTCAAAATTATTCATCATTTAATGTTTATTGCATGGAATCCTTTTTTGTGGTATCCTACTGGGAATTAGCTCACACCATACTTACGACTTTGGGTCTATGTAGATTTGGTAATGTTTGATATAGGTAAAGTAAAATCTTATGGAGATAGAGGTTGGGGTTGTTAGCGATCTTTCGTGGGAAGTGTTGTGGAGATGGCTTGAGGGTGGTTCCCTCTTTCCAGGTAGTGTTTTTTTGAGCTTGTTTTTGGTCACCTTCCCTTTTGATAGTTTGGGCTTTTAGTCCCTTTTTGGAAGAACCCCTTTTGTTTTTTATAATACATTTGCAACTCAAATTTTGTTTTTTATTAAAAGTTCATTTGGTTGTGATTTTCAATTTCTGTTTATTTAAATTGTAGATTGTTTTATATTTTAATATTTGGGTAAATAATTCCCACATGTTACCATTTATACTTGGGCACTTATGCCAGCCAGTGGGGATCGATAACTCTTGTGGGGATCAATAATGTCCTTCGGGCATTTCCACGCACTGGGTCGTGCACCGATTCGGATGACGACCCATCTTGATTCATGAAAATTGGCCTTAATTGACCTCAATTTGAGTAATTGGCCTCAATTTTCCTTAATTGGCCAAATTGCCCTTGATTAGCCTCAAGTAGCCTCAATTGTCCTCAATTGCCCAAATGGAGTCAATTTCCCTCCATTTCAGCTACAATTGGATTTAATTGGAATCAATTCCCCCCAATTGGACTAATTGGAATAATTATTCATGATTTTCCTAATTGGCCTTAATTGGCCTTAATTGCCCTAATTCGCTCAACTGGCCATAATTGGCCGAATTGGCCTCAATTGGCCACAATCGGCGTTAATTTTCCTAATTAACGTCAATTGGGCATAATTGAAATCCATTGGCCTAATTGGCATCAATTTTACAAATTGGAATCAATTGGCCGAATTGGCGTCAATTGGCCTAATTGGTGTTAATTGTCCTAATTGGCCTTAATTGACCATTTAATGCCAATTGAGGCCAATTAGTCCAATTAGGCAAATTTAGGCCAATTGAGTCCAATTAGGAAAATTATCCCATTGAGGCCAATTAGGCCAATTTGTATTGTTAGGACATTGAGGCCATTATGGCCACAATTGACCTCAAGGCCTCAATAAGTCACAATTGGCCTCAATTTTCATAATTGGCCTCAATTGGCTAGCCTCAATTTGGCTCAATCGGCCGCAATTGGCCTAATTGGTATCTATTGGCCTCAATTGGTCTGAGTTGGAGTCAATCACATCAGTTAGCCTCAATAGGACTCATTTGCCTCAACTAGCCTCAATTGGCAACAATTGGACACAATTGGCCTCAATTGGACTCAATTGGCCTCAATTGGCCTCAATTGGACTCAATTAATGCAATGAGCCTCAATTTTCCTCAATTCACCTCAATGGGACTCAATTGGACTCAATTGGACTCAATTAGCCTCAATTAGCCATAGATGGACTCAATTTGCCTCAGATTGCCCTAATTAGCCTCATCTGGCCTTAATTGACTGAATTAGCCAAAGTGGTCTCATTGGCCTCAAAAGACCTAAATAGTCTCAATTGGCCCCAATTGGACTCAATTGGCCTTAATTGGACCAATGTGACTAATTGACCATAATTCTCCACAATTGGCCTCAATTGGCTTTAATTGGCCTCAATTGGCCTCATTGGCCTAATTGGCGTCAATTGGACTCAATTGGACTAAGTGGCATCAATTGGCCTCAATTGGCCTCAATTTGCCTAATAGGTCTCAGTTGGACTCAACTGGACTCAAATTGGAATCAATTGGCCTCAATTGGCCAGAATTGGCCTTTATTAGCCTCAATTGGCCTAACTGGCCTCAAATGGACTCAATTAGACTCAATAGGTTGAACTGTCCTTAATTGGACCAATTGGACTCAATTGGACTCAATTGGGATCAATTGGGCTCAATTGGCCCCATGACCTCAATGGTCTCATTGGCGTCGATTGGTCTCAATTGGCCTCAACTGGGCTCAATTGGCCTCAAGGAATCAATGGCCTCATTGGCCTCGATTGGTCTCAATTAGTATATTGTAATCAAATAGTAATTAGCTTTAATTGGCCTTAATTAGACTAAATTGTCCTAACTAGTCTCAATTGGCCTTAATTGGCTCAATTTTCCAAATTGGATTTGCCTCAATTGGCCTAATTTTCCTATTATGGCCTAGCTGTACTCAATTGGCCTAAATTGGCATAATTGGACTCAATTGGCCTCAATTATCCTAATTGGTCTTAATTATCCCCAATTAGCCTAATTGGAGATCCAACTATATCATTGACATCCTGACAATCACAACCTCGAGATGCCTTAGATGCTTAAGGGAGATCTTAATATGAGATTCTGGATCAAGAGTATCCCTCTCTTGGAAGCGAGATGAGAGAGAGGCTCTGGTTTTCATGCCATGAATTGTAAGCATCTTGAGCCTCTCACCACTTTTTTATAGTGGATGATGAAAATAACCAGATAGGTTCCCAACCCCCTTTAATTCAATGTCTACTAAATAAATATTTATGATTTACTAAACTGCATCAATATTATTTATTATTTTATCACATACCTATAATATATATACTATATATTGCATGACAAACCTAAGTCATTTGACTCGACTAGTAATCCCACTTAATATTAAAGGAAACTTGAATAATAAAATAATATTTGTTCGATTATTATTTTCTCATATTTACATAACTTCTAAATACAATTTAAATAAATAAATTCAATACTAATTATTCATACATGAATAATATGATTTTATTAATTTATCAGTGATTGATAACTTGGTTAACAATTGTACCCCATGGTGTAACCCACTATATCCAATATACCTATTAAACTCAATAAGGCGGATTCATGAATACCCTATTATGTGTGACCCTCTAGGACCTTATCTTTATAATAGTGAATAAAATCCACATACAAAGAGTGGATTCTAAAGGCCATCAAATCCCTTAAAGATATAAGTAATGTCATAGTGATGAAAAACAACCTAAAAACCCATACTATAAACTATAATATAATTTTCTTTAAATATATCATAATGTAGGACACACACTTGTTTCATCTCCCTTTTCTTGCTTTATTATTTTTTGATCTATCCAGATGGATTTACCTTTCGACTAATTTGGCCATTGACTTATGAAGGTGGAACCATCCTGATCAACCTGGCCTAAGATATATAACTTCCATAACTTGGAAGTGACAAATCCTTTTTTGACCATTTAACCAATGTCATACCACCAATGATGCACCCAACACAAGACACCTCACCCTGATTTCAATATTAGGGTTTTTTCTTTGAATCAAAGTATGTAATAAAAAGGAATACAATGGTAATGATCTCAATTCTAGAGACCAATACACATGTCTATAGATTGGAACAACCAATGACACCCAAAACATGTGGTGTTCCTTTTGGGGGGTTGGTGCTCATGATCTCACTATTAGATATCACCAATTGAAAACTTCCTGAGAAGAAGTATAAATGCTTATGATCACCCAACACCTGATATTCAAATATCTACTTTGTCCTGTCAGAAAGATGTATATAGACCATAAGACCTTTGTTTAAGATTAATATTATGGTATCTTGAGGTTCTCATTAGAGCCTGGGATCTGAGAAAACCTTTTGAAACAACGATTAATCTATGGGAATTACTATTAAGTAGTGGGTGCAAAAATATCTACACTATAATGGTAAGAATGCATCATGTATATCTAATTGTATGCACAATATGTTAATCAAAATTACTACATAGTTGAGTCTTGGTTACCCAATATTTCAATAATCTAACTTACACTAGAGCCAACTTACTAACAATACTTGTTACAAACTCACACAATAAAGATCATGTTTCTACTAAGTAACGGATTTAACTACTTGGTCTTCCAGGTTTCCACAATGTGGCTATTCTGATATTAGTGACCTCATCTTCTTGACTAAAACTTCTCAAGAGATGGTAAACCTAGGTAGATTAATTTTTTCTACTATCATAACATGACATCTTAGCGAGTAAGAATATCATAATTTAAATTATGATAATACTTTACCTTCTAGGTGAAATTCTATGAATTGGAACAAATCATTTCATTTAATAACTGCTTCTTAGCTGATTTAGAAGCAATAACGTACTTAGTATTTGTAGGTATGGATATCACTGGCTTATCTAAGCTTGTCTTGCTCAAAACCTTATCCTATCTATGATATTATATCCTTTCTATATAAGAAATACTATTTTGTGTCCCACAATAACTAGTATCATTTTTCTCCACATTCTAGGTACATATCATTTGTACTTGTTGAAGTAAAATATTATAGTCATTACCTCATAACTTAAAGTTCTCTTGGTTATAATTGATATCTTTCAACTATAAAGTATATCCTAGCATTATCAATTCTTGCATATAACATGGAATTTCTGATTGATCAATCACTAAAGCATATGGAACTCAAATCACAACATTAATCTCCTCCCATGTTAAGAACTTGTCAACCTAGAAAGATTATTCCATGTGACATTGGAAACAATTAGTAACATGAATTGTTCTAGCTTGTATTTTTTAATACCATGTCAATATATTTATGATTGACTTGGTCGAAGAAACGGTTATATCTACCTCATTAAATCCTATTCCATATAACTTAGGTTTCTACTTTAATTCAATCACTAGAGAATAACTTTTATCCTGGTCTTAACTAGTTGTAATACCAATATCTATTTTCCATATGTTTCCAAACTTATTTCTCTTGTAAAATAATAGCGCTCCCACTAACCTTTAGTAAACACATTGAAAAGATTCATTCCAAATGAATTTTCTACGATCATGATGCTTACTTTAACCCTAATATGGATTTTAGTAATTTTCAATCCTTATTAGAATCCAATAGTGTCATCATCCCTTTCTGACTGCGTCGTATAGACACCTTCCACATAAGTTGATCTTGATATCCAATGGCCAATTTAATGATCTTAGAAGTTAGCTATGAAAAGTAAAATTATAATGGATTTAGGCATACTGAATTGGTATTACCAATCATGCCTTATTGGTACCACACTTTTAGCACCAATGTATCAAACCACTTGAATACCCACCACAATATTCAATATATAAGCCCCTTTTCATTTTGATACATGTAATCCATTACTGAATTTCGATTTTCCTAGTCAATATTAGCTTATTTCCATATTCTTATTACTTATAGGATTTATTATTCTTAATGAATAACTTATCACTGGCTACAGTGAATCTAAAACCATCACTATGGATTTACCCTTCCTACATAGTATGTGTCACTAGGACATGACGCTTCCACATGTAATTGTGGATCTTTTTCTACTTCCAACCATTCTTCTTTTTTAGTTAGCATATAAGTTATTTTATTTCTCCATTATTTTAAAAGAATTTCTTGAAATATAATGAAAGCTACTAGAGGTTGTAATATTGATTCTACTTACATTTCAACTTTGATGTATAAAATGTGCATTTAATAATCACTCCATGGTACATTTTTTTCTTCAATTTTTACATGTAATACTCATCATATATCCCCCTTATTAGCATCAATTTCATGATGTAGATAATATAATATGTGTTTTTAATAATTACTCCATGCTACATTATCTTGATTGATGAATGCTTGGTCAATATATTATTGAGAATTCCCATCCGAAGAAACTCATATATTCAGACTATGCTTATACTTCACAATCACATTACTAATAAATTAAAGTAATCTTATGAAGTATATATACCACTATATTTACCTTTAAATAGTTTACACTCACTTGTTGAACTAATTCCAAAAGCCTCTTCACATACCTTTATTTCTAAAGTTTTTTTTGTCCAAACTAAAGATGTCGATAATGCCAATGCTATACAGATGTGATAAGCCTAAATACCATACTAGTTATAAACATGACATCCAAATTTATTTTTTAATTGAAAAAGAATTATCTTGCAACAATTGGGTAAAAATCATACATTTTTTTATATTCATCACTTATTCCCTATAAATCAGGTACCACTGAACCATTTATTGAGTATATTACCCCAAACAACATTCATTCCTAAACTTGGAATAATATATAATTATGTCCAAAGGTAATGTGAGATAATGTTTTGGTTATACTAAAAAACTTGTTCAACTAAAATCAATCACTTGGGAAATAGAAGTTATGTGTACTTCTCACCACTAACATAATAATCACCCTTTCTCAGCTTCTTGGAGAAGATACCTTACTTATTATAATGTTTCTTAACTTAATTGGATAATATATTTCAATAGTCATGTGTTAAAGGCATATTACATTTAATACCCAAGAAATATTTAAGAAACAATACATTTATTTGATTAATATTTACTGAAGAAAGGTGGGTACTTTCTTATTTAATTCGGTTAATTGCATTTTAAACTTCCATAAATTTATTTCCTAATATGTGATGAAAATAACCTCATGTTTAATAACCAAACACTATTCATTGAAGGATATTATGACGGTTCCTTTGGCGTAACTTTCCAATGGACTTTTTGTATTTTCTTCCAGTTTATTCTCCATAAGAATTAAAGATGGTACTTTCTTTAATTTTCTTATTAATTGGAAAACCTTACCTAAAAGGTAATGAAGCGCTTACTCTATCCTATTCATTTGTATCCTTAAATGAAACTAGATTGAATGGGTGAAGAGGTATAAGAATGTGATTCCATGAAATATCATATTCTACCATTAATGTTTAAAAAATTAGTGTAATCATCACATTCAAATCTTTCTTCACGTTCTCCACACAAACTTTTTGGAGATGAGACTACATGTGATATCATCCCTGATCTGTTGTTGTATCTACAAAAAACATCAGTCGATCATAATAGCAATATGATATGACCATAAAATGAAATATTCATGAGTATGATATAATCATTTTACAGCCTCGATTCCTAAGGTGGCTTAACATGTATAGGGACACTAGCACCTTGAATTTCCTATATTGTAGTAATTTGCACTAGCACTTGTACTACACTATGAAATTCATGTATGTTTGGAAATTTACTTTGTCCAACATTTATCATATTTTCTTTTATGGTATTACATTCCATTTTTTATAAAAATAAAATTTACCAAATGAGTACTTTTTTGTTGATTAATGAATTAGACATTACCAATTAATTTAATCATTAAATATCTCCCACTATTTAATCGAATTCTAGGAACCCTCTGTGCTTGAATTGGAAAACACTATTGATTGAGTTTTCTACTGGAAAGGATCCCTGAAAATCCCCTTATATTCTACAATATTTGGCCGCAACCCTACTCAAAGGGTTCAAGGTAGGTGTTTGGATAGCCAACCACATTAACTCAGAGTTCATTGATCTATTGAGTGAAGTCCTAACTTCTAAAATCATAACTTGATTATTCAACACTTTCCTCTAAAATTAAAACAATCTATATTTGGATATTTATTTTCTACAATTTTATTTAATACAACCCACCACTCTCACAAGAACTCCCTGGTAATAAGAACCACCCTTAGCTTTGGCATGACCAACACCCCAAACACTCAGTTTTGTTCAAATTTGAATGATGGAAGTTGGTAAAGACTCAATATTTATTTGAGGGGTTTTTGTGTTTTTATCTCAAAAAAATGTAATCAATGGCTACTAATCATGTTCATATATCTGGCCACGCTCAAAACTAAACATTAATAGGAAAATGTACGTCGCTTATTTATGAATTTTATTATTTATTATTTTATGTCTTTTCCCACTATTATAAAAATGCATAAAATAATAAATAAATTCATGAAGTTAAAATACTATCCAACTAGTATTGAGCATCTAAAAGGACCCAGGGGCATCATACCTAAGTCATAACTCTACTCTTGATGCAGCTCACCCCATACTGTATGTCTTCTTCTCATATGGAGTGTTTCCTTGTCCCCGAGGGGTCGACATCATGTCTTGGAGTACCACCTCATCCTGGTAGAGTCCATATCACGTATATGAGCACTGTCTCATAACGGAAGATTCCACATCACATCCTAAATTTTCTTGGTCAATGTAGACTAATACATCTTGGTTGGGGCCACACCCACTACACCAAATTGAGAGTTTAACAGTGGTTTTTAGTGTCAGTTTCTAAAAAAACAGCTAAACAATTAAATATTTTCATACCCATGACACTTTCCACCTCCCCCAAATCCCCTGACACCCCAACCCCACCCCATCGAACCCCAACCCTTCTGACTCCCTGAATCCCTACCGGTCCCCATCATCACCCATCGCCGCCCCTGGTCGTCCCTCATTGGCCATCGTCGTGCCTCACCGTGCCTTGTCATACCTCTTCAGCCCTCGTCGTGCATCACCATCACTCACCGGCCCTCACCACTGGGGTTCTTCAACTCAAAACTTATATAAATGGTTCAAGGGAAAAAAAATACATATCATTACACTCCAAGGTGGGATATCTTAGGTAATTCAATTTATCATTGATGTGAACCAATGATTAATACCTCATCTTTTAAATTGTGACATATGTGAAATCATGTTTATGTTAGATGATTTTACAAGAACTATAGATATTAGATTTAAATTGAGTTGTCTTCCTTATTAACATGAGGTCGAATTTTTTGGTATTGAGTTGGCTTCCCTATTATCATGTGTTTACCTTCTAAATTCCATTTTTATGGAATTATGAATATATTTTATATACCAATGGTTTTTTGAAAATATTTCTTTGTGTTTTGAGGTAGGTATAAATGGGTTTTCTCATGAATACCATATTTTATTTTTTCAAAGGAATGTTTTATTATGCTAATATTCTTGTGAAATCTCCTATTTACTTTTGAAATGGTTATCATGTATTGACATGGGTTTTGACCCGATTATGATTTTTTATGTATGAAAGATGGTTTTGATTTGTAATTGAGGTTTTAACCTATAAATGTTTTAGAGATAGTTGTTTTAATGTATTTAAAATTCATATTTCAAATGTGTACATGGTTTAGAACTTCTAAAATGTCTTGTTGGCTTGTTTTAAATGGTTTGATGGATGTATTTGTCCCTTTTTCCTTGTTTTGAGTTTCAAATAGAAATAAATTTATTAAAGTGTAGCTTTTAAACATTTTAAAAGAAATGGTTGATTTTTTTGGACCTATTAAAACGTTTCAAGTAGTGTTCATTTGATTTTTGAAGGAAATGAAGGTCATTGACCATGATTTGTTTTTTCAAAGAAGAGAACAATTGTGTAAGGGCTACGTTGATATGTTTTAAATGATTTGGTGTTTTCCACAATTTTCTATATTGTGTTTGGTAATTATTTTTTGAAAAATGAATTTTTTTTCATTCCAAGACATGTTTTGGTGTCAAAGTATTGATTATAACATTGGTTTTAAATAGTGTATGTAGAAGGAAACCCTTGATTCCCCATTTCCCATTTACAACTTTTATGGGTTTGTGATAAATATGTGATGCTTGTTTCTCCCCATGCATGGGAATGTGATACATATTACTTGAGTTTATGTTATGTATGTATGGGGTACTTCATCATTGGGTGTTAGGGTTGAGTGTAGTTATGGTTATTACTCATGTGTTAAACTTGTCTCATTTTCACTATGCCTTAGTTACAATATTGGTCATGGGAAACCAGTTACTAATTAAATGACCTATCTTATTTCTCAAGTTGGTTGACATCCTACTAGTTTCAAACCAGTAATTATTGGAACAAGGTCTAGGCAGGGGGTTTTCATCACGAGGCTTGTGTGGGAAACTTGGTTTTCTATAATATATGTAGTATTAGCTGGTAGATAGATAGTTCATGTGGTTATTCCCATATATGATTAACTTCTTATCACATTAGTATTACCATGGTAGATCCTAGGACACATTCAATTATATGGTTACTTAGTGATTTAGGGGAGTTTTATCTAGTTCTATATTATATCATTTCCCTAGATTTATTAATTATGGAATATTTCTTATTTATATTGTATTATATGGCTACATAGTTGTTTATGGGAGTTTTGTCTAGTGCTATATTATATCGTTTCCCCTGATTTATTCATTATGGAATCTTTATTTTTTATATTATTTTTTCATATTCCTTACGTAACTATTTTTTACCCTTAAATAGCATTTATAGATTGTGTGCTACCTTTACATATGTACCTTTGTACCATTACCCATGCTTTGTATTCTTTTTTTACCCTTATATAATATCTAATTACATTTACACAAGTGTTTATTAATTTTATTCAAGTGATTCTTAACTTTACAAAAGGTTTTCTTACCTTTACACAAGTTTTTCTTACCTCTACCCAAGTGTTAAGATACCATTAAGTGGCATGAAAAAAATGTAAGTTACCCTTGTGTAGAGAACTATAAACCTTTAAATAGTTAATGGAATTTTTTTTTTCCTTTATGCGTTCTTTAGAAAATTTTTATTACCCTTATGTAACTTATGAGTGCCTTTATACAACTTTTCTAGTTACCTTTACATGACCAGTTTAAGTAAAAGCTTAGCATAACACAAATTTACTAGTTACCCTTATACAATGCTTATAATTTTTTCTTTCCCTTAAATATCATTATAATTTACCTATAAACTACATGTTTAAAATGCGTCTTATCTTTATGAAAGTTTTATATTTTAAAGGTTACCTTTATGAAAATTATAAAAATTATGAGGTACCCTTATGCAGTTTGTTCAAAAATTATTTTACCCTTACGTGGTCTATATAGGTATAAAATTTCCCTATTATATTTAAGTAGTATTGTATCACATCAATTTGAATGTTAGAAATCCTCTGTTACTGGAAATAGATACTAGGAATGAAATACATTGAGTATATTTTAATTTGAGCCTGATACTTTAAATTTTAATATGTCTCTATTTTAATTTCAAACATTAGGGATTAAAATGTGTGATGAAGAATTAGGAAACACCCATGTGAAGAAGATTCAATGTATTTCTAAATAATGTAACACATTTGTGTTTTTTCTGTAAATAGAAGCTAAGGAAATAAGTGGATAAAGGATAAGAAATACATTTAGAACTTCATGGATTCATTATAATAATTTGATGTGGCATTTCTGGTTGCCCTATATTTCCTTGTTCTATATCAATTTTTGAAGGGTCTATGTTCACTAATCTACATCAGTTTCTTCATCGACATATTCTAATAGTCCAAATAGTTTAGTTATTTTTCAGAAGTGTTTATAATTCTTATTTCACCGATGGTTATACATACATTTAAAAGTTTGAGTATGGTAATTTAACATATTCATGTTTTTTTTTTCAACTAGTATATATAAATTTATTTTACTATTTAGTAATAGTTATGTGATTTAATTTTTTTTCATAATGTGTAGGCACATTGTGATATATATGGATAGAAGTTGGATCAAATTACTAAGTAATACACCTCAGCATGCTAAGGGTTTGGAGGAGTTTTTAGACTTTTCAATTTCTAATCGATCTGTTGATGGGAGAATACAATTTCCATGTCCAAAATGTAAATTTAGAAAATGGTAGAAGAGAGATGAAATTTATGAACACTTGATATTGATGCAATTCCTTGTTCATTATTTGTGATGGATTTGGAATGGATAATCGAACGTTACAGAAAGGTTGAGAATTGATGTCAATCCCCAGAATGATCTCCCAACTTTTTCGACAATGGAAAATGAAATGAAAAACCTTATAAATGATTAATAAAGAGTTGTAAGACACCAACATCAACATAAAAACATATCAGAACAACCAGTTGAGGGTAATACAAATAGAAACATGACAAGTGATGTATTTGAGACTGTAGGAAAACTAGATCAAGATTGTAACATATCATTGGATCCTCCTCTTGATTATATGGAGACTAATGTAAGAGAAAAATTCACTATGAAGACAGAGGAATTTCATGGTTTAGTTGATGATGTAAATCAAGAGTTTTATAGTGGATGTTTGAAATATTCAAAATATTTTTTTCTATTTAATTTGTACCATATCAAATGCCCATGTAGAATTACAAATAAGGAGATGTCCATGATAATGGAATTGTTGCGTGATGCATTTCTAGAAACAAAGATCCCTGAGAATTTTTATGATATGAAAAAAGATGTTAACAAGCTTGGTCTAAATTATAAAAAAAATATGTGTGTCCCAATGATTTTATTCTTTATTGGGGAGAGTATTCAACCAAACAAGATTTCAATAAAATGTTATTATTCTAGATGGCAGTCTAAGGGTGATGTTGGAAGAATGAGTCCACATAATAACATGAAGAAGAAGAAAAGGAAAACACCTACCAAGGGTTTTCATTACTTTACATTAAATCCTCGATTTCAAAGATTATTCATGTCATAGAAAACCACCGAGCACATGAAGTGTCATTATGTAGACAATAAAAATGATGGGTTAATGTGAGATCTATAAGATTCACAGTCATGGAATAAATTTGATTCATTACATATAGATTTATCATCTTATCCTAGGAATGTTCAATTGGGATTGGTTGTCATTGGATTCAACCCATTTGGGACTTTGAGTACCAGTTATAGAATTTGGCCGGTTGTTTTGATCTCTTACAATCTACCTCTGTAGATGTGTATGAAACAAATGTATTTTATCATTTTGATGATCATTCCTGGAAATTAAATGCCTAGAAATGATATTGATGTATACTTGAAGCCTTTAATTGAAGAATAATAGGATTTATGGAGCAACTATGTTGAGACATATGATGCATCTCCTAAAACAATGTTCAAAATGAATGCTTATCTAATGTGGACCATTAGTGACTTCCCTAGACTTGGGAATTTATCTAGTTAGAATACATACACGGGTTTGGATTTTCTTATTTGTAACATTGATTTTGAGCTTGAATGGGTACCTCACATTATAAAATGGTGCTTCTTGTTTCATCTAAGATTTATCGATGCATCTCATAGATTTTGGATGAACATGCAAAATTCAATGGTTTCATTGATTGTAAAACACCTCCAAAGATGTTAATAGGTTTTGAAATACTGTAAAAACATGGAAATGTTGAAAGAAAATTTGGGAAGGTACTTAATTTTAATGATCGTGGGAAACAGGTTCAAAGTACCTCATCAAGTGAAATTGAAACACAACAATGGAAGAAAAAAAGTATATTCTTCACACATATGTATTGGGAATTTAAGTTTTTTCAGCATAATATTGATGTGATAAATATTTAGAATAGTGTTTTTGAAAATTTTATATTCACATTACTTAATGAGAATGGAAATTTGAAGGATCATCTCAATGCTCAAAAAGTCTTACAAGCAATGAACATAAACCATGATCTCTGTCCAGATGAGAATGGTAGGTATGCTTCAGAAATTTTTACATTGAAAAATAGTGATAAAGATACATTCCTTATAATTTTAAAACATGTGAAGGTATTTTATTGGTATTAAAGTAACATATGAAGGTGTTTTGACTTAAATAATCGTAGGTTACATGGATTGAAAAGCCACGATTCACATATTTTGTTACAATAGTACTTCCAATGACATTTTGTTCATTATTACCTAAAAAGGTTACTATTTTAGTACTCCAATTTGGCACATTTTTTAGAAAATTAAGTGAGTAAACTCTACATCAATTTTAGCTTGAAAACCTTTAGGATAAATTTGTATTGAAACTTTGTGCAATGAAAATGATCTTTCCTCTTTCATTTTTAACTGTCATGATGCATTGAACTATGAATTTGGTTGAGCAAGATAAATTAGGAGGCATCTTAGATTATCGATGGTTGTATCCAATTGAGAGGTACTTTATTTATATGTTTTAATATTAGAAAAAAATTATAGTCACATCATTTAATATATAATTATTATTTTTTTATATTTTTTCATAGATATCTTGGGAATTTGAAATCTTATGTAAAAAATGAAGCTCATCCTGAAGGCTCTACTTCAAAGGCTATTTGGAAGATGAGTGTCTTAATTTTTGTTCTAGATACTTGGATGAAATTATGACAAGATTATATAGAGTTGGACATGTTGATGACACATCGACTCAATCTTTAAATACATGGGAAATAAAAAATCTTCCCTGTTATTGGTCGATCAGTTGGGAGAAGCTCAAATGTTACATTGACAAAAATGAAATTTTATAGGCACATAGATATGCACTGCTAAATAGTGAAATTTTAGATCAATTTATAGAAGATTTGGGGATACAAACGAAGAGATGAATGAGAGGATGGACACTAAATGAGAAATATATAACAAAATCTGTAAATAAAGAGCTTGTAGAATGGTTTGTACAACATGTCTATTCATAAATATTGCAATAAATATATATATTAGGTTGACAAATATATTTTCTAAATATAATAATTTATATTAATTTTTTAGATCATGAATACTGATACTAAATCACAATTTTCAGAATATTTGAAGTTTCTTACTCGAGGTCCTCTAAAATAAGCTAGAAAATACGACTCTTACAAAGTGAATGGCTTCAGATATCATACAGTCGATTGAGAAGAGGGTTTTAAAACACTGAATAATGGAATATTTAAATTTTCTGAAGTGGAATACTATGGAATGTTGATAGATTTCATTTAATTAAACAACCATGGGAATTTTTCAGTTGTTTTATTCAAATGTAATTGTGTGGATATTATCAGGGGTGTTAAAAGAGATTCATCGTAATTTACTTATGTGAAATTCTCTCACTTGATGGATGTTGGTGGAAATGAACTACATGATTTGTATATCTTATCATTTCAAGAAAAAATGGTATATTATGTGAAAGATGTTGTTGATGAAGGGTGTAGTGTAGTTGCTCATGTCAAACAAAGAGACTTGTATGATATGGGTGATAAAGTGGAAGATTTTACCTCTAACATTGAATCCCATAAATAGTAAGAATTGGACTTATTTTTCCATCATGATATTGAAAATATTATTCTTGAAAGAGTGGATGAAGTAGATGAAGTAATTATGGACTCGGAAACCCACATGATTGAAGTAGAAAATGATTGTATGTGCAGTAATCCATCCATTTTTCAACCACTTATGTCATTTGTGCAGTCATTCATTATAATTATTATGTATATTTTATTTTCTAAAACTATGAATTTTTTATCATTTCTATTTTTTTTTCTGAATGAATTTTCTGAAATATATGTTTTGAACTTAATTTTATTTGATTAAATGATAGGAATTCCAAGGAGGAAGCATTATACTCAAACTGCGGGGTCAAAGTGTTTTTCAAGAAGTCGATCGACTCTATTAATCTTTTCAATAGTTTAAATATTTATTAGACAATGTTATCTATTTAATATATTAAATTATTGATTTATATTTTTTTAATGCAGTCATAAAGTTTAGGGCACAATGCATCCTAAACATAAGTGTGGTTGAATGTTCATAAAAATATGATGGGAGTTTTGTTAATGAGTCTTCCAAAGAATTTGGGGTATGAATTAATTTTTCATTATAATAAATTATTATCATTTGTCACTATGTTAATATATATTTCTTGTAATATGACTGAGATTTGATTTATAGGTAAAAATTAAAGGACTATGGGTTTTCAATCCCACACAGACCTATTCAGTATCCTAGGATGACCTAGTTGGTAAAGTCCTTGGGAAGGACCATCCTGGTAGAGTTTGTGGGTTATGTTAGAGACCATTACCATTTGAGGTCTTTGGCAGACAAATGGGGATTGAAAGTGATGACTGGTAGTGAGAAGGTAAATCACACAACTTCAAAATCATTTAGCGTAAAAACTTTTTTTTGATTTTAAGTTTAAATATAAATATACAACATTGTTTAATTTTCTATATTATTATCTTATAGGTGTCGATAGATCGAAGTAGAGATGGATATGGAGAGGGCGACGAGCATAGTTCATCATTGTGAAATGATTAGTGGAGAGGGTTTTTTCATGTATCAGTACGTCCAATGTGGGTATTATTTTATCTTTTTATTATATTTTAGATGGGATTGGGACAACAGGTACAGTATGTATGTGTTGTATAACCATGTGTCTATATGATGTGTTTCAACTATATATGGAGATTGAAATTTATTTATGATTATATATGATTTTTTGTTTCTTGTATCTATTTTACATATAGGTTGATCTAACTATAATATTCTATTATTTCCCACTTGTTTTTCCTGGTGCCTTACTAAGTAAGTTTATACTCACAAATACATGGGATTTTCATGCTTGATTTTTTTCTTATATAGATAGGTGGTAGATGGTGTCCTTAGTGGGCCTTGTATATATGGAACATAGAAGTATGTGGAGGCACTAACCATATATGCTCAAATAATAATTTTGACATTTCATCTCATCAATAACCCTTAGGGTATGACCATATACCAAATCATACCAATACCCAATAGGGTTTTCCAATACCTCACATACAAATCGATACTATATTGGTTCTTATAGTACATCATGTACCACTATATATTTCATAGAATATATCGGTGCACCATATTCTATGAGTATATATCATGTAGGTTTATCTATTACAACCTATAAAAATACCTTGTAGGGTTTTCTAAAACCAATAATCGATATGGTTTACCTGTATTCTACAAGAGTTCATACCAATCCTAAAATCTTGAAGGTAGAGTAGGGAACAAGGAGAAGTCAGCCATATGTTATATCACCAACTGATAGGTTGTGGAGTGAACTCGATACCCATTATGTGAGAAAGTAGTTTGGTTATCCAACACAAGATGGGTGTAAATATAAATAAAAAGAAATTAAATATCAAAAATACACCTTGAAGACCTTACTATAGGGTTCCCATCAAATGTATGATAATAAGGCCCATAAAACCTTTGATCATCTCTTTAATCCACCAAGCCACTACTACCTCATGATGTAACCACTTCTATCAGCTACCTATAACTACCCATCCTTTTTAAGGTATAAATTATTTTCAGTAACAACTCATGTGGAAAATAAGGGCATAGAATCAAGGCTTCAAAGCCATCCTAAAAATGGGCTTGCTCCATCCTAATAATTTATCTTTTAAGAAAACCATTTCATTACCATATTGAATTATCCGTTCATTATGAAAAATTATCTTTCACAAAATAAATTATATTCAACAGTTGATAATCACTAAGAGAAACCAAAATAGTCTTCAAGGATTCATCAATATTATGATGAATAGTAAACATATTCCATGCCTCTACCATTATTTTTCACAATATTACCATGTTTATGTTTTTAATCAATTTTCATGTGAAAAAATCATGCTAACAATAAAAAATAATGGATAACACACTACCTAGAAAATCATTATGAAAAATAGGGCACAAAAACATGTGATAGAATATCCCAACCTGGTTCATTCTTAATTCTATATATTTTATACATTAGGTTGGTCTATACCATCCATACAAGGGAAACATATGCATTCTAATTCCAAAATTTACATGTAAAAAAGATAATTCTAAAATAAACTACCTCAACTAAATATTTATGAGTTGCTATAAAGGAAAACTTTGATATAAGACACCAACATGGGGAAGGAATCCTAGATTAACATAGATCACATTAGCAGCTCCTAAAAAATATATCCCAGCCATACCTTGATTCAAAGTCTGCAATTATTGAAGGTTCATGAGAGAAGATCAAGAAGAAAATAAATGGGATAAAGGGGATAACTCACCTCTTATTGGCGATGATGAACCTTTAGAATAAAAGGATAAAAAAAGAATCAGAGATGGAAGAGATATTAAAATCACTTAGGTTTTACCTCAATACCAAGAGAAATGAGATTACTCTATAATGATCCATAATTTAAAGCAGGCTAGAAATATCCCATTCAAAACATGATGAACCTATTCAAATCATGAAAATTCATGACAACCCCCAATTCAGGGAATGTATTCATTTCATTTCATGAATACCATTGAGTCAATGTACATATAATATCCCCCCAAATTCATGTTTCCTTAGGTAAAATTAATCAACACAATGAACAATCCTTTCATGTCATGAATCAACTCAACTAAAAACATTGTAAAATATACCTAGTAATTCTTCCCAAAAAAATCAATGCCTTGAAAAACATTCAGACCACAAATCTAAATTACTTAACATTGTGAACTAAATATTCACACCATGAACCACCTATATAACTAGAATTTTATCTCTGAATCAACATCCCTCTCCTCATACCTTCCTTAAACACCTCTAGCACCAAAAACACATAATTGAATGACCTTGAAAGTCCTTGGAGATAAAATATTCTATGTTACTGTTATGTTGTTTTAGCTGCAGGTTCTGGGGCTACAGAACCTACAACTTCTTTTTTGTCATTCATGATATAGCGGCGGTTTAAACTGCCACTAGATGTAGTTTTTTTTCACGGTGGTTTAAATTGCATCTATATTATGGTATTTTTTTAGGGTGGTGGTTAAAACTGCTGCTAAATATGAAATTTATTGACTTAGTAGTAGTTTTATCTGTATTACTGGCGGTTTTTTTGGGTAAAATATTTAGGTTTTATCAGTGGTTTTAACCACCATTAGAATTCATTTATTTTTTAGTGAAAACTACCACTAAAACTAATAAAAACACAATGAAATATGTGTTCTATGACACTTTATAGAAACTACTGCTAAATGGAAGAAACCAATGCGTGTTGAATGTCGACACCAATTTTAGAGGAAGTTTTCTGAAACCGTCGCAGTACCATATAACGGTTGTTTAAACCACCACTACATAAAAAACTGCCACTATACTTTCATTTTTTCACAGTTGTCGTACACTGTCTTCATCCAATATATAAAATTACTTACACACAGGTGAGAGGTACTAGGGGTGTAAATGTATATTTGGTAAAATTAGGTGCGTAGGCCCATGTACATTTGGACCAAAAATAAAGACGATGTGAATACCACCATTTAATTAATTACAAACATCACACATAGTTAAAATAATTAATTAAATAAATAATTAAATACAGTCATACATGGGATAATGATCATGACCAGTAATCGGGTATAATTACTCACGATAAAATTAAATGGAATTAAATGAAG
The DNA here is from genome assembly GCA_963277665.1 of Viscum album. Lineage (NCBI taxonomy): Eukaryota > Viridiplantae > Streptophyta > Magnoliopsida > Santalales > Viscaceae > Viscum > Viscum album. Next base: position 10,741,363 of record CAUJRU010000003.1, on the reverse strand, counting down.
TGTGAGGGTAAATTGATTAAATTAAATGAATTAAATAATTTAAATAATTTAATTATTCTTCAGTCTCATAATTAATTTAATTTTTTTAATGTGAAATATTTATTTAATTAATTAATTTTAGAGGGGTAGTGCTGGAGGAGGTAGGCCACAAAGAGGCCAGCTAGGGAATCATGGATAGGGGCCGACAGCCTGGCCCCCTCATCCTTTTTAGGATTCTTTTTTTCAAGATTGTCACCTGCTCCACCCCACCCACTTGGGCATTATTTTTTTTGATTTATTTACGTTCAATAATGCACTCCACTTAAAACCCCATTTGGGTTTTTCTAAAGACTACAATTATCCTTTAAATATATTAAGTATAATAAGCATAATTATTATAATATTTTTATAATAATAATATAATTATTATACTTATAATAAACATATAATGAAAATTATAAAATTAAAAAAATTATAATTTCCAATAATTGATTTTATTTCTAAATAACTGAAACTGGCCGGATCATTGCATGAACTGTATCAGAAATTACCATTGAATTTTTTAATACCTATTAATAAACCACAAACACGATCCATTTCAAAAATTTCAAATGTCCATAACTTGGCCGTTCGTAATCGGATCAATGTTCCGTATGAACTGTTGGGACTGATTTCAAACCCTATACTTAATTTTTTGATAATTAATTTTTATTTGGCTCAGAAAATTTTAATGCTCTCTCTGATACAAATTAAAGGTACTGTGGCCCATAGTGGATGTTAGTGGAAAAAATATTTTAAAATTTTATTTAACAGGTTGACGGAACTTGTCATCGCTGACCATATTATCCCCAATATGGTCCGAAGAACTCATGTAAATTAAAAGAGCACAAAAATTATAACTGTAAACATACCTTTACAAATCTGAATGAATGGTAGAAATAAACTAATCGTCGGCGATCATTGATTGATGGATCCATAGTAGGATCCATCTAGATCATACACACATGATTCAAAAATATGTGGGAATGCTGATTGTCAAATTCTGGGAGCTAGAACGATGATCTGATGATATTTTTGACGTCCTGATGATCACCACATCAAGATGTCTTCGATGATTGAGGGATATCTTGATCTGAGCTCCTGGATCAAGAGACTCTCTCTCTCTAGAAAGTGGGAGGAGATAGAGACTCTGATTTTCATTCCATGAATAGTAATCAGCTTGATCCTATCACCACTTATTTATAGTGGATGATGAAAATACACAGATGGGCCCCATCCCCCCTTATTCAACATCAACTAAAGAAATAATTATGAAAATATAAACTGCATAGATATTATTTATTATTTTATCACATACCAATGATATATATAAAATATATTACTTGATAAACCCGAGTCATTTAATTCGACTCGTAATCCTGCTTAATATTAAACGAATAATGAATATTAAAAAAAATATTCATTGGATTAACATTTTCTCATATTTACATAACTTGTAAATACAATTTAAATGAATTAATTAAATACTAATTATTCTTTACTTGAATAATATGAATTTCTCTATTTATCTATGATCGATAACTTGGAAAAACACTCGAACCCCATGGTGGGTCCCACCATGCCCAATATACCTATTCAGCTGAATATGGATGATTATTTAATACACTATTGTGTGTGAAACTCTAGGCCCTTATCTCGATAGTAGTGAATAAAATCCACAGAACAAGAGTAGAGTCTATAAACCCCTTGAGGCCCCAAAAGTAATAAGTATTTTCATAGTAATGATAATTAACCTACGAACACATATTGTGTACTATAATCTACTTGTCTTTAAGTATCTCATAAATATGCACACACTAGTGTCATCATATTTTTATTGCCTTATAATTTGTTGATCTCTCTGGATGGATTTACCTTTCAACTACTTTCTCCAAATACTTATAAAGGTGGAACCATCATAATCAAATAGTACTGATATACATAACCACCATAACGTGGAAGCGAAATATATATTTTTGACCATCCAACCAATATGATACCACTAATGAAACACCAAACACAAGAAACCTCACCCTAAGTTAAATATCATGGTTTTTTATTTGAATAAAGTACTCAATAAAATGGTTTACAGTGGTAATGATCTCAATTCAGGAGACCAATAAAAATGTCCATAGATAGGAACAACCAATGACACCCAAAACATGTGGTGTTCCTATTGGTGGGTTAGTCATCAAGATCTCACTACTAGAGATCACCTAGTGATAAATTCTTGAGTATATGTCTCAATGATTATGAGTCCCCAACACCAAATAGTAAAACATCTACTATGTCCATATAGAAAGATGTATCTAGATCAAATGAACATTTTTTAATATTAATGTCATGGAATCTTGAGTTTCTCATTATATCCTCTGAGATTCGATAATCTTTTGATATGATAATTAATCAGTGGACATTACCATTAAATAGTGTACGTGGAAATATCTACAATGTAATGGTAATAATACATCAATAATATCTAAGTGTATACAAGATATGGTGATCAAAATTACAACACAGTTGGGTCTAGGGAACCCACAATTTCAACATAGGACAATTATGCTAATTAGGCCAATTGTGGGAAATTGAGGCCAATTGTGCTAATTATGCCAATTGAGCCCAATGAGGCCAATTAGGCCAATTGACAGAAAATGAGGAAAATTAGGCCAATTGACACCAATTGAGGCCAATTAAGGGCAATTGAGGCTAATTGAGGCTAATTAATCTAATTAGGCAAATTCAGTAAATTGAGGTCAATTATGCCAATTGAATCCAGTTATCACCAATTGAGGCCAATTGATGTTAATTGAGACCAATTAGTCCAATTAGGGTAAAATTGAGGTGAATTAGGCCAATTTAGTCAATTTGAGGACTTTTGAGGCCAATTGAGGCCAATTAGTCCATTTGAGGCCAATTAGAAAAATTGAGGTCAATTCGGAAAATTGAGGCCAATTCATGCCATTGAGGTGAATTGAGGCCATTTGAAGGAAATTGATGCCAATTAGGAAAATTTTGGACAATTGAGTCCAATTAGAAAAATTATGGCATCGAGGCCAATTGAGACCAATTGATGCCAACTAAGGCAAATGGCAGCCGATTGAGGGGAATTTAGGCTACACTTGGCTAGGAAAATTATGCCTCAATTAGCCTCAATGGGCCGTACTGGGATGAATATGGTCTCAATTGTCCTGAATTGGATGAATTGACCTAATTGGACTAAATTGGTCGAAGCCTCAATTGACCTAATAGGCCTTAATTGGAATTATTGGCTGTAATTGGTCTCAGATGGATTGATTAACCTAATTACCCCCAATTAGCCTAAATTAACCTCAATTGTCCTAATTAGCCTAAATGATCTCAAATGGAATCAATTGGCCTAATTGTCCTCAATTGGCCAAATTGAACTCAAGTTCCCTAATTGGCCTCAATTGGGCTCAATTGGACCCAATTGTCCTTAATGGGAATAATTGGCCTTAATTGACCTAATTGGCATAATTGGAAACATTAGATGCAAAATGCCTCAATGGGCGTCAATTGTTCTCAATTGGAATCAATTGGACTCAATGGATAAAACTGGCTTCAATTGCCTAATTGGCCTCATTGGCCTAAACTGGCCACAAATGGCCTCAATTATCCAAATAGGGCTAATTGGCCTCAACTTACCTCAATTGGCCTGATTAGCCTAATTGGACTCATTGGCCTTAATTGGCCTCAATTTTCCTAATTGGCCTCAAGGGACTAATCATCCTGATTGGCCTCATTGGCCTCAATTGTCCTCAATTGGCCTTAATTGTCATAATTGGCCTCAATTAGAGTCCGTTGGCCTCAATTAGCCCCAATTGGACAAAATTGGCCTCAATTGGCATCAATGGACCCTAATTGTCCTCAATTCGCACCAGTTAGTCCAATTCAACTAAATTTGACTCAATTGGCCTAATTGGACTCAATTCACCAAAATTTCCAAATTGACCTCAATTGAGGTCTAATCTGACACAATTGGCCTCGATTTTCTTAATTGGCCTAAATTAGCAAAATTGGCCTTAATTTTCCGAATTGGCCACAATTGGATGCAATTGGCCCCAATTAACATAATTGTTCTAATTAGAATAATTGGACTAATTGAACTAATTGATCTCAATTGGACTTAATTTGTATAATTGGATTCAATTAGCTCAATTTTCCTTGATTGGACTCAAGTGAACTCAATAAGTCATAATTGGCCTCAATTGGCCCAAATTGTCCTCAATTGGACTAAATTTGCCTTAATTGGCCTCAATTTTCCTTAATTGGAATTTATTTCAGCCCCTATTGGCCACAATTGGTCACAACGAGCCCAAATTGTCCTAATTATTCTTAAATTTACTAATCGGCCTCAATTGGATTCAATTGACTTAATTGGCACAATTTGACTTAATTGGCCGAATGGGACTAATTTACCTCAATTAGCCACAATTGACCTAATTGACGTCAACTAGCCTAATTGGCCTATTAAGGCCAACTGAGGACAATTAGGTTAATTAGTCTAATTAGGCCATTTATGGAAATTCATCCAATTAGGACAATTAGGCCATTGAGGCCAATTAAGGCCAATTGAGGTGAATTGATGCCCATTAGGCCAATTAGGCCAATTGAGGTCACTTATGCCAAATATGCTAATTGAGGAAAATTGAGGCCAATGATGAAAATTTAAGCTAATTAAGGAAAATTGGGGCCTTAAATCCAACTAGGAAAATTGAGTCCAGTGAGGTCTTAAGTCCAATTAGGCTAATTGAGGCCAATTGAGGCCATAATGGAAAAATGCAGCCAGTTCCCCCCATTTAGGCAATTTAGGCAGATTAGGCCATTTGAGTCTAATTATTCCAATTGAGTACAATTGTAGGAAATTGAGTCCAATTGGGACAATTTGGACCAATTGAGGCCTTAGGACAATTATTCCCAATTAGGCCAATTAGTCCATTGAGGATAATGTGGACAATTGCTTCCAATTAGGACAATTAGGCTAGTCATGTTGACTGAGACCAATTCAAAAAATTAAGGCCAATTGGTCCATTAATTAGGCCAATTGGGGCCAATTATGGCCAATTGAGTCCAATTGAGGTCAAGTTAGGCCAATTTGGAAAATTGAGGCCAATTATGCCAATTATGCCAATTGAGGACAATTGAGGCCAATTAGGCCAATTGAGGACAATTGAGGCCAATTAGACCAATTGAGTTCAATTAGGCCAATTGAGGCCAATTGGCACCAATTAGGAAATTGTGCTCAATTGAGGTCAATTCGGCCAATTAGTCCAATTGAGGCCTATTGAGGAAAATTAAATCTAATTATTCCAATTGAGGTCAATTAAGCCAATTGAGGACAATTGAGGCAAATTGAGACCAATTGAGCTCAATTGAGGCAAATTAGGCCAAGTAACCCAATTAGGCAAATTGAGGCTAATTAGGACAATTAGGCCAAATGAGTCCTATTAGTCCGATTAGGCCAATTATGCCAATTAGATCTCAATTGGACTCAATTAGAAAATTTGGACTCAATTCAGTCACATTGGCCTCATTTCTCCTCAATTGCCATGAATTGTCTTATTGGCCTCAATTGGCCTAAATTGGCCCCAATTGGCCATAATTGGCCATAATAGGCCTTAGTTGGCCTCAATTGGCCTAATTAGGTGAAAAGGGCTCAATTGGCCTAAATTGACCTCAATTGGTCTCAATTGAACTAAATTGGCCTAATTGGCCTCAATGGCCTCCATTTGCCCAATTGGCCTCAATTTTCCAAAATTGGCATAATTAGCCCCACTTGGATCTAACTTCAAATGGACTTAATGGGACTTAATTGGCCTAATTTTCCTCAATTGGCCTCAATTTTCCTAATTGGCCTCAATTGGCCTCAATGGCCTAATTGGAATCAATTGGCCTCAATTGACCTAATTGGTCATAATCGGACTAACTGGCCTTAATTAGCATCAATTGGCCTCAGTGGCCTCAATTGGCCAAATTGGATTTAGTTGGCCTCAATGGACTAACTGTCCTAATTGGCCTCAACTAGCCTAACTGACCTAATTTTTCTGATAGGCAACAATTATATTCAACTGGCTACAATTGACCTTCATTATCTCTAGTTGGCCTCAATTGTCCTAATTGGCCTCAATTGGAATCAATTTGTCTCAATTAACCTAATTGGCCTAATTGGGATAATTGGCCTTAATTTTCCTAATTGGAATAATTGGATTCAATTGGACTCAATTGACCTCAATTTTCCTAATTGGCCTAACTTGCCTCAATTGGCCTCACCGGCCTAATTGGCCTCAACTGAACTCAATTTTCTTAATGGGCTCAATGGGACAATTTGGCCTTGATTAGACTCAATGGGAAATTGAGATAACTATCCTCAATTGGTCTTAATTGGAAATAGACATAATTGGCCTCACTGCCCTAATTGGCCTCACTGCCCTAATTGGCCTCAATTGTCTAAATTGGATGAATTGGCCGAATTAGCTGAATTGGTCTAATTGTCCTAATTGTCCTAATTTTTTCCCAATTGGCCTCAATGGACTCTATTAGTCTGAATTGAAAATTGGCCTAACTGCCCCCAATTGGCTAAATTTTACTCAATTGGCCTAATAGGCCGCAATTGGCCTCAATTAACCTCAATTGGCCTAAATTAGCTCCAATTAGACTCAATTGGCCCCAATTAGCTTCAATTGGACCCAATTGGAATAATAGGACTCAATTGGCCACAATTGTAGTTAATAGGCCTGAATTTTCCTAATCGGCCTCTATGGATAATTAGCCTTAATTTGCCTAATTTTCATCATTGGCATAATTGGACTTAAGTGGATGAAATTTGACTAATTGGGCTCAATTGGAAAAAAATTCCTCAATTGGAAATTGGAAAAATTGGCCTCAATTGGTCTCAATTGACCTCAATGGGCCACAATTGGCCAAATTGACCTTAATTGGCATAATTGGTGCCAAATTAGCCTCAATTGATCTCAATTTTCATAATTGGCCTCAATTCGTCTCTATTGACCTCAAATGGACTCAATCAACCTCAATTGGCATAATTGGCCTTAATTGGCATAATTTGCTTCAATTGGAATCAATTGGATTCAATTTTCTGAATTCACCTTAATTGGCCCTAATTGGCCTCAATTGTCATAATTTGCCACAATTTTCCCTAATTAGCCTCAAATCACCACAGTTGGCCTCAATAGTCCTCAATTATACTCAATTGACTTATTTGGCCCCAATGGCCCGAATTGTCCTGAATCGGACTAATTGGACTCAATTTTCCAATTTTGGAAATTGAGGATAATTGAGGCTAATTGAGACCAATTTTTTCCATTTAGGCCAATTGGGTCAATTGAGGCCCATTGATGACAATTTCTTCCAATTGAGACTAATTAGGCCCAATTGAGGCCAATTGAGAACAATTAGGCCAAATGAGGACAATTGAGGCCAATTGGGGCCATGTGAGGCGAATTACGGTAAATTAGGCCAATTGAGAACAATTGAGTACAATTGAGTCCAATTGTGGCCCATTGAGGAGAATTGAGGCCAATTGAGGCTCATTAAGGTCAATTGAGGTGAATTGAGGAGAATTGAGCCCAATTTCTAATTGTGGAAAACTGAGGCCAATTGATGCCAATTAGGAGCAATTATGACAATTAGGCAAATTGAGGTCACTTTAGGTCAATTTAGGAAAATTAAATCTAATTTAGGAAAATTTTGTCCAGTTTGGAAAATTGAGGCCAATTAAGGCAAATTGATGACAATTAGGCCAATTAGACCAATTAGGCCATTAAGGCCAATTGTTCCAGTTATGCTAATTAGGCCAATTGAGACCAATTTGTGCTAAGAGATCAACTGAGACTAATTGATTCTAATTGATGCCAATTAGTCCAATTTAGGCCAATTGAGGCCAATTAATCCAATTGGGGACAATTGTGGTCAATTTGACCAATTAGGCCAACTAAGGCCAATTTCGGTTAATTGAGGCCAATTGAGCCCAATTAGGCCAATTGAGGCCAATTAGGCCAATTGAGGCCAATTAGGCCAATTGAGGTCAATTGAGGTCAATTAGGCCAATTAGACCAATTGAGGCCAATTGAGGCCAATTGAGGCCAATTGAGTCCAATGGAGGCATATTGAGGAAAATTAGACCAATTGAGTCCAATCAAGGCCAATCGTGGTTAATTGAGGCCAACAAAGGCCAATTAGGAAAATTGAAGCCAATTAAAACTAATTAGGCTAATTGAGGCCAATTGTGGTGACTTGAGGTCATTTAGGTAAATTGAGGCCAATTTTTTCAATTGGGGCTAATTTAGGCCAATTGAATCCAATTGAGGCTAATTAGTCAAATTGAGACCAATTTAGGCCAATTTAGGCCAATTTAGGCCAATTGTGGTCAATTATGGTCAATTGAGTCCAATTAGGCGAATTGGGGCCAATCGAGGTCATTTGGACAATTGAGGACATTCAGCCAACTTAGGCCAATTTGTCCATTGAGTCCAGTTGAGGCGAATTAGGCCAAATAGGCAAGTTGAGTCCAATTCGGCCAATTGAGGCCAATTGAGCCAATTGAGGCTAATTGAGGCCCATTAGGCCAATTGATAAATTAGTCCAATTAGGTGAATTGACTCCAACTAAGGCCAACTAAGGGCAATTAAGTCCAATTGAGGTCAATTGGCCAATTTGGCATAATTATCATTAGTTGGCCTAGCCTCAATTGGGCACAATTGACCTCAATTGGCCCAATTAGCCTCAATTTTCCTCAATTGGCTTCAATTGTCTAAATTGACCTCAATTATAAATTGGCCTCAATTGGCCTCAATGGGCCTTAATTTCCCTCATTGACCTAATTGGATTCAATTGGCCTCGATTGGCCTCAATTGGCCTTAATTGGCCTAAATTAGCATCAGTTGACCTTAATTGACCTCAATTGAGGTAATTGGCCTCAACTGAACTCAACTTTATAATTGGCCCTAATTAGCCTCGATCACCTCAATCAGTCTCAATTGTCCTCAACTTTAGTAATTGGCCTCAACTGGTCTCAATTTTCAATATTGGCCTCAATTGGCCGAATTGTAATCAATTGGTCTCAGTTAGTAATAATTGGACTCATTGGCCTCAATTTACCACAATTAGCCCTAATTGGATTCAATTTTTCTAATTTCCTCAATTGGACTCAATTGGCTTAATTTGCTCCAATTTGCATCAATTGGATTTAATTTGCCTCAAGTGGTTTTAATTAGCCTTAATTGGACCCAATTGGCCAAAATGACTCAATTGGCCTCAATTCACCTAAATTAGCCTAAATTGGCCCCAATTGACTATAATTAGCCTCTATTGGCCTAATTGACCTCAATTGGTCTCAATGGACTCAATTGTCCTCAATTTGCCTCAATAGCCTAATTGGCCTCAATTGGCCACAATTGGCCTCAACTTGCATCAATTGGGCCCTATTGGCCTCAATTGGCCTCATTGGCCTAATTAGACTCAATTGACTTCTATTGGATTCAATTGGCCTCAATGGGATGAATTGGCCTCATTGGCCTCAATTGGACTTAATGGCCTCAATTAGGCTCAATTGAACTCAATTGGATTAATTTTCCTAATTGGCCTCTATGGAATAATTTGCCTCAATTGGCTGCAATTGTCCTCAATGGACTAATTGGCCCAAATTTCCCTCAATTGGACTAATTGTTCTAATTGGCGTCAATTGGCCTAATTGGTCTAATTGGCCTAATTAGCTTCAATTTTCCTCAATTTGCTTAATTGGACTCAATTGGAATAATTAGCGCTAATTGAACTAATTGGCCTCAATTAGACTTAATTTTCCTAATGGGCATAATTTTTACTAGTTGGCATAATTTTCCTAATTGATATAATTGCCCTCAATTGGTCACAATTGGTCTCAATTTATTTCAATTGGCCTTAATTGACCGTAATTGGACCTAATTGACCTCAATTATCTTGAATTATCCTAATTGGCCTCAATTGACCTAAATTAGGCTCAATTGGCCTAATTGGCTATAATTGGCCTCGTTTGGCCTCAATTGGTCTCAATTCACCGTAATTCACCCCAGTTGGCCTCATTTTCATCAATTAGCCTCGGTTGGCCTAACTAGAATCAATTTGACTCAAATGAGGAAAAATTTAGGCTGGGGCCAATTGATTACAATCGAGACCAATTAGGAAAATTGAAGCCGATTGAGGAAAATTGAGTCTAATTAGGTCAATTGGGGCCAATTTAGGCAATTAGTCCCAATTGAGTCCAACTAAGGCCAATTGAGGCCAATTGAGGCCAATTGAGGTTAATTGGGGCCAATTGAGGCCAACTAAGGCCAATTAGAGGCAATTAGTCCAATTGATGCCAATTAGGCCAACTGAGGCCAATTGAATCCAATTGAAGCTAATTGGGTCCAATTAGGCCAATTGAGACCATTGAGCCAATTTGACTTATAGAGGCCAATTATCCCATTGAAGCAAATTATGCCAATTGTGACAATTAGGAAAATTATGCCAATAAAGGCCAATTGTGTCCAGTTGATGCTAATTGAGTCCAATTAGTCCAATTGTGGCGAATTAGGCCAATTTTTGGAAATCAGGTCAATTGAGGAAAATTGAGGCCCAGTTTGGGTTAATTAGTCCATCTAGGCAATTGAGGCAATTTGATGTCAATTAATACCAATAAGGAAAATCGAGGCCAATTAGGCCACTAAGTCTAATTGTGGATTTTTGAAGCCATAATTAAGTAAATTGAGGCCGATTGAGGCCAAATCGGCCAATTGAGGCAAATTAGGCCAATTATTCCATTGAGGCCATTTGACACCAATTGTTTCCATTGAGACCAATTGAGACCAATTAATGCAATTCCCAATCGAGGACATTGTGTCCATTAAGGTTAATTGGGAAATTTGAAACCAAACGAGGTGAATTGAGGACAATTTGGGCCAATTGAGGCAAATTAAGGCCAATTAGGCCATTGAGGCTAATTGATGCCAATTGAAGACAATTTCCAATTGAGACCAATTATGCTATTGAGGCCAATTATATACAATTGACACCAAATGAGACCAATTAGGTAAATTGAGGCTAATTGAGACAAATTGAGGCCAATTATGGCACTTGAGGCCAATTGGGACTAGCTGAGGCCAATTATGCCAATTAGTCCAATTGGCATCAAGTGGCCTCAATTAGCATCAATTGGCTTAAGTGGCCTCAATTTTACTCAATTGGATTAAGAGGTCAATTTATGCCAATTAATCCAATTAAGTCCTTGAGGCCAATTAGGCCATTTGTGCCCAATAAGGGTAATTAGGCCTATTGAGACCAATTAGGAAAATTGAGTCCAATTATGTCAATTAAGGATAATTATTCAAAATGAGGCCTGAATCCAATTAGTTCAGTCTTATATAATTGATACCACTTTGGAAATTTTTCCAATTGAGGCCAAATTTGGTCAATTAGGCAAATTAGGCCAATTTTGACAAATTGAGGTTGGTTCAGCAAATAATGCTAATTAGGTAAATTGAGGATGATTGAGGCGTATTAGGCCAATTATTAAATTGAAGCCAACATAGTCCAATTGAGGCAAATTGAGTCCAACGAAGGCCAATTGATGTAAATTGGGCCAACTGAGACGAATTAGGAAAATTGAGGGTAGCTAAGGCCCATTAGACAAGTTGATCCATATTAAGGCAAGAGGCCAATTACGTCAATTGAGGCCAGATGCATATTAAAGACAATTGAATACAATTGAGCCCAATTGAGGACAATTGAGAAACATTGAGGTCAATTGAGTCCAATTTGGCCAATTAAGACCAATTAATCCAATTGAGGTCAATTGTGTCCCAGTAGGCCAATTGAGGCCAATTTTGCCAATGGGAGAATTTAGGCCAATTAGGCCAATTGTCCAATTGAGGTCAATTGTTCCAATTCATCCAATTGAGTCCAACTAAGGTGAATTGAGTCTAATTATACCAATGAGGCCAATTGAGACCAATTGGGCTAATTAAGGTGAATTATTCCAATTGAGGCCAATTTATGTCAATTAGGCCTCAGTGACGATTATGCCAATTAGTCCAATTGAGGCTAAATGAGGCTAATTAGAAAAATTAAGGATAATTGAGGCTAATTGAGGCCATTTTATGCTAAATTGGAATCAAGTCCAATTAGCCCAATTGATGCGAATTGAGTCCAAATAGGCCAATGAGGCCAATTAAGGCCAATTAGGCCAATTTAGGCCAATTAGGCCAATTGAGGCCAATTGAGGCCAATTGAGGCCAATTGAGGCCAATTGAGGCCAATTGATGCCAATTGAGGCCAATTGATGCTAATTGAGGCCAATTGGTCTATTGATGCCAAATGATTCCAATTGGCCAATTGAGGCCAACGAAGGTGAATTGATGCCAATTAGGTCAATTAGGCCAATTGGGCCAATTGATCCCAACATAGGCCAATTCGGAAAATTGAGGCTAGCTAGATTGATTTCCAATTGTGACGAATTGAGAAATTTTGGCTAATTGAGGACAATTGAGTCTAATTAGGCTAATTGAGGCCAATTTAGGCTAATTGAGGCCAATTGAGTCTAATTAGGGCATTGAGGCCAATAGAGACGAATTGAGGTTAATTAGGCCAATTAATGCCAGATGAGGCCAATTTAGGGCAATTGATGCCAATTGAGGCCAATTGAAGCTAATTCAGGCCAATTTAGGTCAATTATGGCCAATTGTGGCCAGTTAGGCCAATCGAGGCAAATGAACCTTTTGCATCCAATGAAGGCCAATTGGGGCCAATTATGGGAAATTATTCCCAATAGAGTCCAATTGAGGAAAATTGAGGCCATTTTAGACCAATTATTCCAATTAATCCAATTGAGCCCAATAGAGGATAATTTGGGCCTATTGAGCCCCATTGGAAATCGGACTAACTAGCCTTAATTGGCTCAAATTGGCCTCCATTGGCCTCATTTGTCTGGATTGGTCTAATTGGCCTTAGTTGGCCTCAATTGGCCTAATTGGCCTAAAATGGCCCCAATTGGCCTAATTGGACCTCATTAGCTGAATTAGCCTCATTATCCAAACTAGCCTTAATTGGGATCAATTATCTTTTATTAGTTTAGTTGGCCTAAATTGACCTCAATTGTCCTCAATTGGCCTCAATTATCCTCACTTAGCTTAATAGCCTCATTTGGCCTTAATTGGACTCAATTAGGCACAATTAGCATCAATTGGCCTTAATTGGCCTCAATTGGAACAATTGACTTCATTATCCTGAATTGTCCTAATTGGACACAATTTGACTTAATTACATCAATGGCCTCAATTGGATACAATTGGACTCAAGTGGCCTTAATTGGCTATAACCAGTGTCGTTGATATAATTAACATATTAGTCTAATTGGCCTCAATTGCCCTAATAGGACCTAATTGGATCAATAGGACAAATTGGCCTCAATTTTCATCAATTGGACTAATTGGGATCAATTAGAATGAATGAACAAATTGGAATCAATTAGCCTCAATTGGCCAAATTTTCCCTAATTAGGCTAATGAGGTCAATTTAGGCATTGAGGCCAATTTAGGTCAATTGATCCAATTGAGGCCAATTGAGGTTAATTAGGCTAATTTAGAGAAATTAGGAAAAATAGGTTAATTGAGGCCAATTTAGTCAATTGGCCTCAATTGTATGTATTGGCCTAATTGACTTAATTAGACTAATTGTATAATTGAGCTAATTGACCTTAATTGGGCCCAATGGCCGAATTTGCCTCAATTGGGCTCCATTGGCCCCAATTGGCCTAATTGGCCTTAATTGGACTCGATTGGCCTAAATGGACTCAATTGAACTCAATTGGCCTAATTGGTCTCAATGGTCTCAATTAGCCTAGATTGGTCTAATTGGCCTAAATGGACAGTTGGCCTAATTGCCCTCAATTGGCCTTGATTGGCATAATTACCCTTGATTGGCCTCAATTCATCTCAATAGGATTGAATTGGCCGAATTGAGGCCAATTGAGTCCAATTTAGGTGTATTGAGGTGATTGAGGTGAATTATTCCAAGTGAGGCCAATTGAGGTCAATTAAGCTAAATAGCCCTCAATTGTCCTTAATGGACTAACTTGCCTAATTGGCCTAAGTTTGCCTCAATCGGCCTTGATGACCAGAAGTGGCCAAATTATTCCTAATTGGCCTAAATTCACCTCAATTTTATTTAATTTGCCTCAATTATCTTAATTTACCTCAATTGGTATAATTGGACCAATGACCTCAATTGGCCTCAATTGGCCTAATTGGCTGAAATGGCCTTAATGGACTTACTGGGTAAATTGGTCTTAGTTCACCTAAATAGGAATAATTTTCCTAAGGCCTAAATTGGCCTCAATGGCATAATTGGAATAATTGGACTCAATGACCTATATTGACCTCAACTTATCTCAATTGGCCTTAATCATCAAAATTTCCCCCAATTAGCAAAATTGGCCTAATTGACCTCAAATGGACTCAATGTCCCCAATTGCCTCAATTGGCATCACATGGCCAAACTAACCTCAATTGGCCTCAATTGGCATCAATTTACCTATATGGCCTCAATTGGCCTCAATCTGGCCTCGATTGAACACAATTGGATGAATTGGCCAATTATGTCAATTGAGGTTAGTTAGGCCAAGTGTGGCCAATTGGGGCAATTGAGGCCCATTGAGGCCAATAGGGATGATTAGGCCAATTGAGTCCAATTAGACAAAATGAGGTTAATTGAGATAAATCGAGGCCAATTGAGATCAATTGAGTCCAATTAAGGATAATTAGGCTATATTAGTCAAATGTTGCCAATTGAGGCCAATTGTGCCAATTGAGACCAATTAAGGCCACTCAGTTGTGGAAAATTAGGCCAATTAAGGCCAATTAGTCCAATTATGAAAATTTATGCAAATTGAATCCAATTGAGGCCAATTAGGCCAATTAAGGCCAATTAGGCAAATTGAGGCCAATTAAGCGATTTTAGGCCAATTGAGGTGAATTAGGGCAATTCGGCCAATTTAGTTCAATTGTGTTCCATTGTATCCTATTAAGCTAATTATGCCAATTGAGGCCAATTGAGTCCAATTATCCAATTATACCAATTAATTATAATTGAGGCCATTTGAGGCCAATTTGGCCAATTGAGCCTAATTGAGTCCAATTGAGCCAAATTGAAGTCAATTGAGGCCAATTGAGTCTAATTATGCCGATTATGCCGATTTAGGCCAATTATGTCAATTGAAGACAATTAGGCCCACTAATTCCAATTAGGATAATTTAGGCCTTTGATTCTAATTAGGACAATTGGGACGAATTGATGCAAATTAGGCCAATTAGGCCAACTCGATCAATTGAGGCCAATTGAGGCCAATTGGGGCCAACTATGCCCAAACGAGGCTGAGACCAAAAGAGGTTATTTGAGGATAATTGATTCCCATTGAGTGAAATTGGGGGAAATGTTGACCAATTGAGGTTGGTCCAAATAAGGCCATTATGGCCAATTGAGGCCAGTTAGGCCATTGAGGCCAATTAAGAACAATTTGGCCATTGAGTAAAATTTAGTAAAATTTAGGCAAATTTATGCCAATTGAGGCAAATTTATACCAATTAGGAAAATTACAGGTAGTTGATGCTAATTGAGAACAATTAGGCCAATGAGACTAATTGAGGCCAATGACGCCAACAGATGACAATTCTCCCAATTATGGTCCATTGAGAAATTGAGCCCAATTATGGTCAAATTAGGCCAATTAGGCCAATTGAAGAAAATTGAGTCCAATTGATTTCAATTAGGGATAATTATGAGAATTAGGAAAATTAATTCCCATTAGGACAATGAGGAAAATTGAGGCCAATTAGGCCAATTCGGATAAATAAGGAAAAAAAGTCCAATTGAGGTCAACCAAGTCCAATTGAGGGAAATTCAGCCAATTGATGCCAATCAGGGCCAATTAGGGCCAATTGAGGCAAATTAGGCCAATTGAGGCGAATTGAGGCCAATTGATGCTAGTTATCCCATTAAGGCCAATTTAAGATAATTGACGATAATTTAGACCAATTGATTCCAATTAAGGCTAATTAGGAAAATTACGGCCAATTGAATCCAATTGAGGCTAATTAGGCCAATTGAGGCCAATTAGGCCAATTAAGGACAATTGATGCCAATTAAAGTCAATTGAGGAAAATTAAGGCCAATTGAGGCCCATTGAATCCAATTAGGCCAATTACGACCAATTATTCCATTGATGCCAATTAGGTCAGTTATTCCATTAGGGCCAATTAGGCATTAATTTGTGTTAATTAGACTAATTGGCCTCAGTTGGCTGGAATTTACCTAATTTGACTAAATTGGACTAAATAGGCCTAAATTGGACTCAATTGACTAATGGCCACAATTGGCCTCAATTCGCCTCAATTGGCTTAATTGGTCTCAAATGGCCTCAAATGGCCTAATTGGTCTCAAATGGCCTGAATTGGCCTATTTGGACACAATTGGAAAATTGATGCAAATTTTGGACAATTTCCTCAATTGGCCTAATTGGCCTCAGTTGTACTCAATTATCCTCATTTGGCCTCAATTATCCCTAATTTTACTAATTGGGAAAATTGGCCTAATTGGCCTCAATTGGATTAATTGGCCTCAATTTCCCTGAATTCGCCTAACTAGCCTGAATTGGCCTCAGTTGGACTTAATTGGTCCAAATTGGCCTAATTGGCCTCATTTAGACTCAATTAGGCCAATTTGTAAAACTAGGCCAATTGAGGCTAATTGAGAAAAATTATTCCAATTATTCATATTAAGCCAATTAGGTTAATTAATCCAATTGAAATCAATTAAGCCATTGAGGCCAATTGAGGCCTAATTGTCCTCAATTATCCTCAATTGGAAATTGGCCTCAGTTGGCCTAATCACATAAAATATTCTAATTGGATGAATTGGTCTAATTGGCCTCATTGGACTTATTGGCCTCAATTAGCCTAATTGGCCTCAATTGGCCTAATTGCCATAATTGGCCTAAATGAGCCTAAATTTGACTAAATTAGCCTTATTTGGCCTTAATTGGTCAAATAAGGGCCAATTAGGCCATTGATTCCAGTTCATCCATTGAGGATACTTGGGGCCAATTGAGGCCAATTGAGGCCAATTAGGCAAATTACTAATTAAGGGTAATTATGAAAATTGAGTCCAATAGAGGCTAATTGATCCCATTGAGTCCATTGAGGCTATTGATCCTAATTGAGGCCAATTAGATCTCAATTGGCCTCAATTCTCCTCAATTCAGCTCAATTTACCTCAATGAGCCTCAATTGGCCTAATTGGCCCAATTGACCACAATTGGCCACAATTGGCCTCAATTGGTGTAAATGGACTGTTTGGTATCAGTTAGCCTAATTGGCCTCAATTGGCCTCAATTGGCCAGAATTGGCCTTAATTGAATCAATTGGCCTAATATTCTCCAATTTTCCTCAATTGGCCTAATTGGCCTCAATTGGCCCTAATTGGCCTATTTGGTCTCAATTTAAAATCATCCTCAATTGGAATTAATTGACCTTAATTGGCCTCAATTAACCTCAATTGACCTCAATTTTCCTAATTGAGCTCAAATGGAAATCAACCTAACTGACCTCAATTGGCCTCAATTGGAATAATTGGACTAATTATCCTTAATTGGACTCAATTTTCTAAATTGGCCTTAATTGGGCTCAATTGGCATAATTGGCTTAATTGGCCTCAATTGCCCTAATTGCCCTAATTTTATTTAATGGAATAATTGGCATCAATTGGCATGAATTGGCCTCAATTGGCATAATGGGACTTAATTGGACTTAATGGATAATTAATGTGAATCATGGCACACATAAGTGGTATGGAGTTGTGAGCAATTGTGGCATGGAAGGTGGAAGGAGCATAAATTCCCAAGACCCATGTCATTGTACTGGGGGCCCAATGATAAGAGGAAGAATGATGAGGATGAAAAAGGCTTTACATGACCTAATTTTGAAATTACAAGAGGAGTCCCAACATGCATTCATGGGAGGGGAAAATGGGATTTTAATCACACTAATTAAATACCCAAAGTGAACCTAAATGGCCCAACCAAATTATCCCACGAATTTTTATCCACTTGTATGAAGCAAATCTCCAAAGTCAAAAGTGGTGGGGGGGATTTTCTCCAAAGTCTTTGTGGTGGTTCCAAAAAGTCTTATTGGAGGATATCATATCCTCTAAATCCATGTACATGTGTAAACAAACTCAAAAATAGTTTTTTAGGATTTAGTCTTTCAGGTGCTAGGTGTTTGACATGTATCTCCCCATTTTTCTAAAAATATCCACCTCTTTGTACCCCTTGGAGTTTAATCATAAATTTGATTGTTTTCTAGAATTATTATGATTGTGTTTCTTGTGTTATTGGATTAATTCAAGTAGGGCTCAACAAATTAGTTATCAATCGTTGTGGTGATTTTTATAATAAGGGTTTTAAATGGAAAGTCTCCTGGGGGTCCTAATTGATCATCTCCATTACCCTTTTTATTTATTTCACACTTCATTTAATTTTAATTTCTCCCACTTCCATAATTTGTGTATCGACATTTTTTACAAGTCATACCACATTCCCATTCAGTATCAAATTATTTAGTAATAGATCTCGGCAATGGAAACCAAGTTCATTCATTTTTTATATTTTATCCCATCTTTTTCTTCTCCTTCTTCAAATTTCATCCATCACCAATTCTAGTTGCAACATTCGTCTATTTTTCTTTGTGTTTATGGACATATAATAAGTCATTATAATTGTTCACAAACTCATATTTCTTCTCTATTTGAAAACACTGAAATCCAATGCATATATTTGGAGATATAGCTGAATCAATTTGTCCTACAGATTCACTCTTGTGAAATCTAACTATCTCCAAAATGGATTCCAATGGAGTTTGTAGTTCAATTAATCTCACCATTTTACATCATTTCAATAATATTATTACATTGTGACATTTTTAATCTATTTTACATTTATCACCACAAACACACTCTTTTTATCTCATTTCTTGATTATTGAGCAGTAGAAAAAACAAAAAAAAAGACAATAAATAAATAAATACAAAAAAAACAAAAAAACCGCTCATTTGAAACACTACGTTTTCTCATTTTATCACAAATTTGATTAAATTTTTATTATACACCTTCTTATTTCCTTCATCCATATCCAACCTTCAACCATAAACATTTCTCGCATACCACTTTACCTCACATATTTCTTGGACTCCATTGATTCAAAACTTTTTAAAATTTATTATTTTCAAAGATTTTAATGAGTTGATTGCTTCTTATTAATTTTATTCTTGATTTTATTTAAGAAAAATTAGATGAACCAAGTTTTTGTGCAAGAAATTTTGAATAACTTTTTTAGATATTAATAAAAATGAATGAGTGTGTGAGGATTTAAAAAAATGGCGAGTGGGGGAGAAATAAGTGAGAACAACCTAAAATTATTCATGAAAGATATCACTAACCAATTAAAAATATTGAATTCTAGGTTGGATTATTTTCAAAGTTTCTCAAATTCATGGGATCTGGAAAGGAAATAAATTTAAGATGGTGATTATGAGTACTCTGATTTTTAAGGCACATTTCCCATGTGGGGGTAACATGATTTTTCAAGAGAAAATGACTTGGGAAGCATCTGAGTAAAACTTCTATCCAATCAAGGTAAGAGTCACCCAAAACCTTATTTGGAGTGGGAGTGGATGTTTTAACATGGGTTTTGACTTCACAACTACTCAGAGGAGAAGAAGGTAAAATTTCAGGCTCCTGGGTTCAATGACTATTCAAGTATTTGGTGGGACCTTTTAAAATTAATTCATCAAAAAAATAGAGAAAGGGAAAATAGAACATGGGATGAAATGAAGATATTAATGAAAAAAAGGTACATTTTTAGTCATTATTATCAATATTTTCATTTTAAGTAACAAAAACTTGTGCAAGGATCCATGTGTGTGGAGTAATACTACAAGGAAATGGATATATCGATGATTTGGGAAAATTTAATTGAGGATCGTGAAACTACCATGGAAAGGTTTGTCAATGGATTGAATTCAGAAATTAGATATGTGGTATAACTTAAAACCTACCTTTACATGTAGTAATTTTTACATAAGGTAGTAAATGTTGAAAATAAACTACATTCTCGAAGGAGTCAAGTAAGTTCCCCTAATTTTTGGAAGGATAACTGGAAAGAGCCAAAATCAACTTCTAATGAGAATTAAACAAAACTAAGGGATTCAAAATTTGTTCCAAAACAAAGAGAATATTCAAAAAATAAATTCTTACCCACTAATTCAAAAGAAAATGTTGACATGAATTTCCATTCTAAATCTCATGATATGATGTGTTTTAAGTGTCAAAGACATGGTCATATTGCATCTCAATGCCCAAAAAAAGGACCATGATTGTTTTGGATAATGGATACATCCTTATTGAGAGCTCTAGTGATGATGAGATTCCACATATGGAGGATTCCTCAGATGAAGAGGTTTAAGAACCCGTACATGGAGATGCATTGGTGGAAAGAAGAGCGTTAAACAATCAACTAAAAGATGATCGTGACGTGGAGCAGTGTGAGAATATTTTTCAAATGAGATGCCATATCACGGAAAAGGTGTGTAGTATGATCATTGATAGTGGAAGTTGTACAAATGATCCTATTAACTTGTTAGTGGATAAGTTGAGTTTACCTACTCTAAAGTATCGTAGACCTTATAGGTTGTAGTGGTTTAATGATAGTGGAGAAGTGAGAGTCAAAAAATGGGCAATAATTTCTTTTTCCCATTGGAAAATATCATGACGAGG
Source organism: Viscum album (assembly GCA_963277665.1). Classification (NCBI taxonomy): domain Eukaryota; kingdom Viridiplantae; phylum Streptophyta; class Magnoliopsida; order Santalales; family Viscaceae; genus Viscum; species Viscum album. The sequence goes on along the minus strand of CAUJRU010000003.1, from coordinate 10,720,474 downwards.
TGCTTTGTGATGTTTCTCTAATACAGGACAGGAATTTTCTACTTGGGAGATAATGGAAATTTCATTAAAGGGTGATGTATGACATCTATGCTAACAGTTTATATTTTCATTTCAGTTCTAGAAAGATTTTTTTGATTCCACTAAGTCCCATACAAGAATATGAATATTTAGTGAGGATAAATAAATAATAAAAAAAGAAAAAAATAATTGAGTGAAAAAGAAAGTGGGTAAAATAAAAAATTTTGTGATAACAAAGAGTGTGATGAGTTGATAAAAAAAGAAAAGATAGGAAAAAATTAAAAGAGTTGAAAAATTAAGGGTGAAAAAGGAGAGATGGGTGGCATAAAAAGAAATTATGGAAATTAATGAGATGAAAACAAGATTTTTCCATAATAGGTGAGTTTATTTCCTTCTTGTGTTGTGTCATTACTATAGGTGGTGAGGATCAGGGTACACATGGGAATCGCGGGGTTGGATGCAGACCTGATGAGGAGGGCAGAATGCACAGAAGTGGACAAGACACATTGCGTGGAATTGTAGGCCCAATGAGAAGGGAGAGAACCAAGAGAATGAAGGAGGCCTTAAATGGATTAATCATGGAATTCCAAGAGGAGGCCCAACACCCTTTCTTGGGGGAAGCATCTGAGCCTATAATTACTTTAATTATGGCCCAAACATGCTTTTAAAAATCCATCCCAAGCGGTTCTAAGAATTTTCAATCCCACCCCACCATTGAATCTTCAAAGTCAAAAGGGGGTGGGCAACTTTTCTTTACTTTTCCAAAAGGGTGTGGTACTTGTCTCCTAAATTCATGTTCAAGTACCAATATTTTCAAAAGAATCTTCTAGGCTTTTTGACAATGGAAAAAAACCATTAGACTAATGTAAAGAGCCACCCCATGTGTAATTCGGATTTCAAGTTTCTTTGGATATAAATACCCACCCCCTTGTACTCTTGAGTCATGATGAATTAAGTTAATGTTATTATGGTGAGTTTTGGTTCCAACCTTAGTGTTCTTGCTTAATTATTGACTTCTCAAAGGATTGGTCCTCATTTTTGGTGTCTTGTGGCAAGAGTTCTTAGAAAAAAGTTATCTTTGGGTTTTAACATTACCATTTCCATATTCCTTATCATTTTCACTATCCGCACATCACCTTTACTTGTTTTCTTGCGGTGATCCAGGTGCTCAAAGTGTGACCATTATTCAAGGTTCCTAGGACACTTCCTATTGGGTCTTTCATCGCATATCAGGCTAAAAAAAATTGCATCATTTTGAATTCTACGTCCCATTTTCATTCTTCTTCATCCATTTTCTTCCCCTTCCCACATTTTTTTTCATATTGAGTCCATTTTGAATTTTATCATTGAATTCTAGTTCAGGAATTCCACATTTCAATGATCCTTTAGATTTTTAGAAATTTTTTAAGAACATTATAAGAAGCAAGTTTAGTGGTAAAAGGAAAGAGTGTTACATTTAGATAAAATCCAAAATTTTGTGTAAACACGCGAGGGAGTGTGTGAGGTCCATTTTCCTTTATTTTCAACTTTTCTCACAGGATTCCTAAATTGGGGAGGTGATTAACTCCATTGAAATGGACATTAAGTTGTTCATGAGTTTTGTACAAGAAAAATTCCAAAGGTTGAATGTGAGGATGGATGAACTTTAATCCCCTTCCAATTCTAGAGCACCACCAAGGAGGTGGGTTGTTGAAGAAGAGGATTTATCTGATTTTCATGAGTCACCAATTTAGAGAAATAAACCACCTTGAAAGAAAGATAATGATCTTGGAGGAGTAAGGTTGAGGATCCCTTCATTCAAAGGTAAGAATGGTCCCAAAACTTATCTGGAATGGGAAAGAAAGGTCGGCCTTGTTTTTGGTTGTCACACATATTTGGATGAAAACAATGTGAAGTTGGCGGCCGTGTTATTCACCGATTATGATAGTATTTTTTAGGACCAACAACAATTGAGTCGACAACAAAGTTCATAAAGACCCATCCAAACTTGGGAGGAGATGAAAGTGGTAATGCATAAGAGGTTCATTTATATCCATTTTTATCCTGATTTGTTCCTCATGTTGCAGGGTTTGAAACAAGGGTCCATGAGTGTTGGGGAGTATCACAAAGATATGTATATCATCATGATTCGGGTGAATTTTGATGATGAGAGAGAGGCTACCATGAAAAGTTTTGTGAACGGCCTCAATCATGACATTCGGGACACAGTGGACATGCACCACTACATAGACATGGAGGATCTACTTCACATGGATACCAAAGAGGAGAGTAATGTAATGGAAATAAGGATGCTATATACATCTTATGGTAAGGATTCTAGACCTTCATTCAAGTTTATGGATTCCAAACTACAAGATCATGTAAGGGAACACAAAACTGATTCAAAAGAGTTGCCCAAACCAAAACCGTTTTTTCCAGAATCCAAAGGTAAAATAGAGGGTATGGTTGTTTCCAAATCACAAGATATCAAATGTATTAAATGTCAAGGATTTATACATATTTCTTCACAATTCCCAAACAATAGAATAATGATTATTTTGGATGATGGATATGTTCTTAGTGCGAGCTCAAGTGAAGATTAAATTCCATCTTTTGAGGATGATTCAGATGTGAATGTAGAAAGCCTCATACATGGAGAAATGCTTGTTTCAAGGTTTAGGTTGAGTGCTCAACCCAAAGGAGAACATGATCAAGACCAAAGGGAGAAAATTTTTCATACTAGATGTCTCGTCAAATATAAGCTATGTAGTATGATTATTGATGGGGGTAGTTGTACAAATGTAGCAAGTGGTTTGATGGTGGATAAATCGGTATTGGATATGACTAATACTATTAGGCCTTATATATTTCAATGGTTAAATAAAATTGGGGTTTTCAAAGTGACTAAGCAAGCATAAGTTTCATTTTCTTTTGGGAAGTATGAAGATAAGGTGATGTGTGATGTTTTTCGGATGCATGCTAGTCACATTTTTTTGGGAAGACCTTGGAAATTTGATAGGAGGGTTACACATGATGGATACACGAACGATTATTCTTTTGATTACAATAGGAGGATGGTTATTCTTACACCATTGAGGCATTTGAAAGATTATGAAGACCAAGTGAGTATTTAGAGATATTGTGAGAAGAGAGAAAACGAAAAGAGAGAGAAAAAAATAGAGAGAAAGAGAAGAGTGGAAAAATAAATTGTGAAAAAGGACTGTTGAGTGAAATAAAAAAAAGAGGGAAATAAAGGAGTTGAAAACAACAGTGAAAACAAGAGCGTTGAGGGAAAAGTGAGTTTATTTTCTAGAAAAAGATAGATAGATATAGCTTTAGTGGGGAAGGAATCTACCGTGATTCTATGAAAGGGAGAATGGTTTACCACTAACTCTCCTAACCGTTCAATTCCTTCTAGTGTTATGTCTCTTTTGTAGGAATTTGGTGACGTTCTTCTAGAGTAAATTCCTGATAGATTACCTCCCTTGAGGGGTATCGAGCCCCACATCGACTTCCTCCCTGGAGAAACGCTTCCAAATCGACCAGATTATTAGGCTAACCTAGAGGAGACTCAATAAATCCAAAAACAAGTGGAAGAATAGCTGAGGAAGGGATTTGTTTGAGAGGTCTTGAGTCTGTGTGTGGAACCAGTAATTATTTTCCTAAAAAAGTTGGTAAGTGGAGAGTGTGTGTTGATTTTCATGCTATCAACAAAATTATTGTAAAGTATCACTATCCCATACCTTGTTTGGATGATATGCTTGAGGAACTCCATGGTGCATGCTTGTTTATAAAAATTGACCTAAGGAGTGGATACCATAAAATTATAATTAAAGATGTAAATAAATGTAAAACCACATTTAAAACTAAGTTTGGTTTGTATGAATGGCTAGTTATGCCTTTTGGACTAACTAAGGCCCTGAGTACATTCATGAAAGTAATGAATCATGTTTTCAATCCATTCATTGAGAAATTTGTGGTTGTGTATTTTGATTACATTCTTATTTATTCTATGATCCTTGATGAACATCATGAACATTTGAAACATATTTTTGAGACTCCTAGGAAAAATAGTTTGTTTGCAAACTTTAAAAAATGGACATTTTGTTTAAATTAGGTTTTTTCCTTGGTTTTGTGGTAGGAGATGATGGCATGAGGGTTTATGAGGTGAAGTTGAAGGCAATTCGGGACTGGCCAACACCAATGAATTTCAATGAGTTGAGGCGCTTCCATGGACTTGTGAGTTTTTACTGAAGGTTTGTGAGGGATTTTTCAACCATTGCGGCACCATTGAATGAGTTAATCAAGAAAGTGGTGAGCTTCATGTGGGGAAAATCTCAAGAAGATTCCTTATCCACACTCAAAGGTATATTGACCAATTCACAGCTCTTAATTGAACTAGACTTTTATAAAGTTTTTGAGGTTGAGTGTGATGCCTCGAGAAGAGGAATTGGGGCTGTTTTAATGCAAGACTCTAAGCCTATCACCTAATTTAGTGATAATCTTAATGGGGCTACATTGAACTACTATACCTATGACAAGCAATTGTATGCCCTCAGAAGAACATTAGAAAATTAGCAACATTACTTGTGGCTAAGAGAATTTGTGATTCATTCAGATCATGAAAGCCTAAAATTTCTTAAGTCATAAGGAAAGCTGAATAGGCGACATGAAAGATGGATTGAATTAATTGAAACATTTCCTTACATCATTAAGCATTAACAGGAAAAATAAAAAAAAAATCTGAGTCTTTTTCTAGGATATACTCTATTATCACTTCGATGTATGCTAAAATACATGGTCTTGAAATGTTGAAAAGCATGTTTGAGAATGATGTGGATTTTTCTGAAATTTGGAAGTTGTGTGAAAAACATGGGAAAAGTGATTTTTATGAACATTATGGGTTTCTTTTTTGGGAAAATAAATAATGTGTTCCATCTTGTTCCATGCATGAATTTGTTGTTAGATAAACTCATGTGGGTGGATTAATGGGGAATTTTGGGGTTGACAAAACATTGTCCTTATTGAGTGAACATTTTTATTGGCCTCACATGTGTAGGGATGTGGTAAGAGTTTGTGGAAAATGTAATGTGTGTAAACATGAAAAGTTTAAAGTGCTTCAACATGTCTTATACACCCCTTTTCCTATTTCTTCTCATCCTTGGGTTGACATTTCAATGGATTTTGCACTCGGCTTGCCAAGATCACAGTCAGTTAAGGATAACATTTTTTGGTGGTGAAAAGGTTTAGTAAAATGGATCATTTTATTTCTTTTTCTAAAACCAATGATGCAACTCATATCGCTGATTTTTTTTTCAGGGAAATTTTTAGGTTTCATGTCTCACCCAAGATCATTATGAGTGATAGGGATTTCAAATTCCTTAGTCACTTCTGGAGGTCATTATGGAACAAAATTGGAACCAAACTTTTGTTCTCCACCACTACACACCCACAAATAGATGGTCAAACTGAGTTGGTCAATAGAACACTTTCCACATTTTTACATTCCAAACTTAGAAAGAATTTGAAACATTGTGAAAGATTCTTTCCTCACATTGAATATTCTTATAATCAAGTGGTTCACTCCACTACAAATGCTTCACCATTTGAAGTTGTGTATGGTTTTAACCCATTAACTCTATTTTATTTTTTACCTTTGCCTACTAATCAATTTTTAAATATTTATGGTGAAAAATGGAAATGTTTTTGCAGGAGTTTCATGTAAAGGTAAAGGCCAATATTTAGAGGAAGAATGAACAAGTGGAAAAACACCCAAACAATGGTTGGAGGAAAATGGTGTTTTAACCTGGAGAATAGGTGTGGGTACACTTGAGGAAGGATAGGTTCTTAGATCAATGAAAATAAAAACTTCATCCACGAGAAGATGGTCCATTCCAATTCATAGATAAGATAAATGATAATGCCTATAATATTGAGTTAGCCGACTGGTATATGAATTTTAGTGCCACCTTTAATATTACTGATCTTTCTCCCTTTGAATTTTCAGATTTGAGGACGAATCCTTTTGAGGATGGAGGAGATGATGAGGATCATGTCACACATGGGCATCATGGGGTTGGAGGCAGACTTGATGAGGAGGGCGGAATGCACACAAGTGGACAAGACCCATTGCGTGGAATTGGAGGCCCAATGATAAGGGAGCGGACTAAGATAATGAAGGATGCCTTAAATGGATTAATCATGAAATTCGAAAAGGAGGCCCAACACCCTTTCATGGGGGAAGCATCCAAGCCTATTATTACATTAATTAAGGCCCAAACATGCTTTTAGAAATCCAACCCAAGTGGTGCTACGAATTTTCAATCCCACCCCACTATGGAATCTTCAAAGTCAAAAGGTGGTGGGGGTACTTGTCTTTACTTTTCCAAAAGGGTGTTCTACTTGTCTCCTAAAGTCATGGTCAAGTGCCGGTGTTGTCAAAATCATTATATAGGATTTTTGACTATGTAAAACTATCCATTAGACTAATGTAAAGATCCAACCCATGTGTAATTCGAATTTCAAGTTTCTTTGGCTATAAATAGCCACCCCTTGTACTCTTGAGTCATAATGAATTAAGATAATGTTATTATGGTAATTTTTCCTTGAAAACATTGTGTTATTGCTTAATTATTGACTTATCAAAGTATTGATCCTCCTTTGTGGTGTATTGTGGCTAGAGTTCTTAGAGACAAATTCTCTTCGGGTTTTACCTTGACCATATACCTCTTCCCTATCATTTTCACTATCCACACATCACCTTTACTTGTTTTCTTATGGTGATCTAGGAGCTCAATGCATGAACATTGTTCAATGTTCCTAGGATACTTCCTAGTGGGTCTTGCATTTCCTATTAATAGGAATTTGGATATTTGTTTCCTAAAGAAACTCCTGATGGATTACCCCCTTTGAGAGGCATTGAGCATAGGATTGATTCCCTACCTGGTGCCATAATTCCCAAATGGACAGAATATAGATCTTATTCGGAAGAGACAAGAGAGATATAGTGTCAAGTTAAATAACTCATGATGACATAATTAGTTAGGGAAAGAATGGTTCCATGTGTTGTTTTGGTGATCCTAGTACCCATAAAATATGGAGCACGGTGAATGTGTGTGGATTATCATGCCATCAACAAAATAACAGTTATGTACTATTATCACATCCCTCGAATTGATGACAGACTTGATGAATTACATGGGGGTTCTTTGTTTTCAAAAACTGATCTTAAAAGTGGATATAACCAAATTTGAATGAAAGAAGGAGATGAATAGAAAAATACTTTTAAAACTATGTTCGGTTAGTATGAGTGGTTATTTATGCCATTTGGTTTAACTATTTCACCATGTACCTTCATGTGCTTAATGAACCATGTCCTTCATTCATTCATTGGAAAATTTAGGGTTGTCGATGATGATGATATATTGGTGTATAGTAAATCTCTAGAAAATCATTTTTAACACTTGACTTTGGCATGTGAGACCCTTAATGAAAACAATGTTTACACCAATCTTCAAAAATATAAAATTTGTATGGATTTTGTTGTGTTTCTTGTATTTTTCATAGGGGAAGAAGGGATCTCTATGGATTAATTAAGGGTCAAAGCAATTTAGGAGTGGCCCACATTGAAGAATGCAACCGAGTTTAGGAGTTTTCATGGATTAGATGCTTCTATAGGAGGTTTATTAATGATTTTTCATCCATAAGTGAACATATTAATGAACTTGTGAAGAAACATGTGGTCTTTAAATTGGGTAATAAATAATAAAAAGTAACACACTTAAAGAAAAATTGGTTAGTGATCCCTTTTTTAGGCTACCTGATTTCAAAAAAAATTAAATTGAAAGTGATGCATTAGAAGTGTATTGGTGAAGTTTTTACATAAGAGTCACGTCCAATTTCTAAATTTAGTGAGAAATTAAATGGGTAAGAATTAAATTATTCAACTTGAGATAATTAACATTCTGCTTTGAAATGAACCCTAGATAATGGAAACATTACTTATGGCCTAAAGAGGCCATTATTCATTCCGACCATGAAATATTTAAGTATTTTATGTCCCAAGGTAAGTTGAATCGGTGACATGAATCTTAGAGGGAATTCATTGAGACTTTCCCCTATGTGATCAAGCACAAAAAAGGTAAGTAAAATGTGGTTGTTGATTCTCTTTCATGAAGGTATGCACTTATAAATTCTCTTCATTCTCGATTATATAGACTTAAGCTATTAAAGGTAATGTATGAAAGTGAAGAAATTTTTTCTAAAATTTTGAAATCTTTTGAAAAACATGGATTTAAATAAAATTAAAAAAATGATGGGTTTATTTTCAAAAGGGATAAATTGTGCATTCCAAATTTTTTAACTTGATAATTTCTTATATATTAATCTCATGGGGGTGGTTTGATGGGGTATTTTGTTTATGAAAAAAAATTAGATACTTTGTGTGAACATTTTTATTGGTCAAGAATGAGAAAATATGTTATTTCAATTTGTGATAAATATATAAATTCTAAGCATGAAAATCCCAAGGTTCAACCTAATGGTTTTTATTCCCCCTATCCCATTCCATCCCATCATAGTATCGAAATTTCTATGGATTTTGTTTTACAATTCCCTCAATCACAATCTATAAAATGTTGAATTTTTGTTGTTGTGGGATGATTCAAAAAAATGGATAATTTCATTACTTTCTCAAAAACCAATGATTCAATTCACAGAGAAGATTTTTTTTTCAGAGAAATAGTTATATTACATGGACTACCCAAAACCATTGTTTGTTATAAGGATGTGAAATTACTTAGCCACTTTTGGAGGAATTTATTGAATAAATTATAAACTGAATTATTATTCTAAACTATTGCACATCCACAAACTAATGTGAAAACTAAGGTGGAGAATAAGACTCTTTATACCCTTTTGCGTGCAATAATTCAAAAGAATCAAATGATTTGGGAAAAATTATTTCCACATATAGAGTTTTCATATTACTGAGTAGTGAATTCCAGTACTAACTTTTCACCTTTTGAGATTCTATTTGTATTTAACCCAATGACTCCATTAGATATTCTTTCATTACCTAAAAATGAGTTTTTTGATCTTACAGGTGATGATAATGCCAAATTTGTTCAGGTTTTACATGCCAATGTGAAAGAAAACATTGAAATAAGAAATAAACAATATGAAAATAAAGAAAACAAGGGTTGACATCAGGTCTTAATAGAATGTAGAGATTGGGTGTGGGTGCATTTGAGGAAGGAAAGGTTCCCGGGGCAATGAAAATGAAATCTTTAACTTTGAGGAGATGGACCATTCCATATTTTATAAAGAATCACTGATAATGCCTATAATGTTGACTTTCCTAGTAGGTATGGAAATGTGAGTGCTACCTTTAATATTACTGATATATCTCCCTCCTTTTGAAGATGGAGGGGATGTTGTGAATCATGGTGCACATATAAAGCAAGGATTTGACAGAGATGATGGCATGGATGGTGGAAGGAGAATAAATGCACAAGACCCATTGCATGGGATTGGTGGTTGAATGACATGTGGAATAATGATGAGGATGAAAGAGTCCTTTCATGGCCTCATTTTGAAATTAAAAGAAGAGGCCCATCATGAATGCATGGGAGGAGAAAATGGTCCTTTAATCACACTAATTAAATCCAAAAGTGAACCTAAATAGCCCACCCAAATGATCCCACAAATTTTTATCCACCTGCATGTATGAAATATCAAAATTCAAAAGTGGTGGGGACATTATCTCCTATGTCATGGTGGGAATATTCAAAGTCTTTATTGGGGTGTAAAAAAGTCTTCTTGGTGTATATCTTGTCCCCTAAATCCATGGAAATGTCTAAACAAACTCTAATATAATTTTTAGGATTTAAAATTTTGGGTGATAGGTGTTTGAATTGTATCTCTCCCATTTGGTTATAAATAGCAACATCTCTATACTCTTGGGAGTTTAATCACGAATTTGAGTGTTTTCTAGCATTATAATTCTTATGTTTCTTATGTTCTTGGATGAGTGAAAGTAAGTCCCATCAAAGGAGTGATCAATATTTGTATCACTTTTTATAAATATGGTTTTAAGGGGAAAGTTTCCTTGGGGTCCTAATTGATCACCCCTTCCCCATTTTATTTCATTTTTACTTCATTTAATTTTCATTTCTCCCACATCCATAAGCCGTGTTTCCTCATTTTCGCTGATGCATACCACACGCCCATATGACATCATATCACCAAATTGGACTCAATTGGCCTAATTGGTCTCAATTGTTGACAATTGAACACAATTTTTCTAATTGGACTCGATTGGACTCAATTAGAAAATTTATAATTGATACATTGAGTCCAATAAAGGCCCATTAATCCAATTGAGTCCAATTAGGCTCATTAGGACAATTGAGTCAAATTGAGGCAACAATTGTCCTCAATTTACCTATTTTTCCTCAATTGGTATAATTGGCCTCAATTTGACCCAATTGGCTTCAATTTGCCTCAATTGGATTCAATTGGAATCAATTGTTCTCAATTGGCCACGATGGCCTCAATTCAAATCAATTGGACTAATTTTCCTAATTGGTCTTAGTTTCCTTCAATTGGCCTCAATTTAGGCAACTTAGGACAGTTGTCAATTGAGGCCAATTAACCCATTCAGGCCATTGGCCTCAATGGCCTCAATTGGCCTCTGTTCGACTAATTGGCCTAAATAGTCTCAATTCACCTCAATTTGCATCAATTGGCTGAAATTGGCCCCACATGACCCTATTTTCGCTCAATTGGCCTCAATTGGCCTAATTGGCCCCAATTGGCCTAATGAGCCTCAATTGGACCAATTGGACACAAATGGCCTAATTGGACAAATTGGTACCAATTGAGGCCAATTGAGGAAAATTAGGCCAATTATGCCAATTGAGGCCAAATAGGACCAATTTAGGCCAATTGGTCCAATTGTGAACAATTAGAAAAATTGGGGCCAATTAGACTAATTAAGCCAACTGAGGTCAATTCAGGAAACTAAGGCCAATTCAGGCCAATTTCCAATTTCATCCAATTGATGCCAATTGAGGCATATTATTCCAATTAGTGTCCAATTGTGTATAATTACGCCAATTATTCCAATTAGAGGCCCATAGAGGCCAATACATCCAATTAATCCAATTAAGCCAAATAATCGAAATGAGGCTAATTGAGTCCACTTGAGGCTAGTTGGGGAAAATCGAGTCCAATAAAGTCCAATGGATTCCAATTGAGTCCAATTGGGCCAATTGAGTCCAACTGAGTCCAATTGAGTTCAATTAGGCCAATTGAGCCCAATTGATAATTCGGCAATTCTGGCCAATTGAGGCCAATTAAGAAATTGAAGAAAATTGAGGTCAATTGAAGCCAATTAAAACCAATTGAGTCCAAATAGGTTATATGAGGCCAATTAGGTAAATTGATTAAAATTGAGACCAATTGAGGCCAATTAGGAAATTTAAGCCATTGAGACCAATTGAGGAAAATCGAGACCAATTGCAACCCATTATTCCAATTAATCTAGTTGTTTCCAATCATGTCCAATTGGCCTCTATTGGCCTGAATTGTCCCAATTGGACCAATTGAGGCTGATTATAAATATTGAGGCCAATTAGTCCAATTCGGCCACTTTAGAAAATTCGGGCCAATTGAGGGTAATTAACTCCAATTAAGGCTAATTAGGAAAATTGAGTCCAAATAGAACAATTAGTCCATTAATTCCAATTAATTTCCTTGAAAACAATTAGTTCAATTCATCCACTTCAGCCAATTGAGAACAATTGAGGACAATTAGGCTATTGAGTCAATTTGAGGCCAATTTTGGCCAATTGAGGTCAATTCACCCAATTGAGGCTAATTGAGACCAATTAGTACATTGAGTCCAATCATTACAATTGAGGCTAATTAGTACAATTGAGGACTAGCCAATTTAGACAATTTCCAATTGAGGCATTTTTGAGGTCAATTGAGGCTAATTGAGGACAATTAGGCCAATAGAGGCTAATTAGGCCAATGAAGGGCAATTGAGGACAATTGTGGAAAATTGAGGCAAATTAGTCCATCTGGAATCAATTTGTATAATTGGCCTCAACTTGACTCAATTTACCTAATGTGACTCAATTTTCATAATTGGTTCAATTGGCCAAACTAGCTGAATTGTTCTCAAAAGGCCTCAATTAGACTAACTGGACTACTTGGCCTCAGAAGGACTTAGTTGGCCTTTATTGGCCTAATTGGACTCATTGGACTCAATATGAAATTGGACGAATTAGCCATGCCTCAATTGGAAAAATTGGCCTCAACTAGAAAAATTGGCATCAATTGGAAATTGGCCTAATTAGACAGGCACTACTACAAATAGGCCATTTAAAAGAACTAAAAACCACCTTTAATTGCACTAGTAAAGCGTTGTTAATCGTTGTGAAGATAAACGGGGGTCCCAGCGCTCAAAATAACACAGATAAAGGGTCACCTTTATCTGCGCTAAAAAGCACCAATAAAGGCCCCCCTTTATCAGCACTTTTTTAGCACTGATAAACATCCATCTTTATCAGCACTATTTTGAGCACTGATAAAGTCCCACTTTATTAGTGCTATTTTGAGCACTGATAATTGTCTAATATATCAGCGCTCAAAATAGCGCTAATAAAGACCCCCTTAATCAGTTCTATTTTGAGATCTGATATATTACACATTTATCAGTGCTTAATTAGTGTTGATAAAGGCCAAGTTTCCTGAGAAAATTTAGCACCTTCACAGCATCTGCACACCTGATACAAAACCTACACACACAACACAAACAACACCTACACACAAACAAAGCATAGAAGAACAAAACAACACACTCAACATTTTCCCAAACAATGCTATAACCATTTACATGAAATCATGAATACAAAAAAAACACACTGCTATATACATTTCAAACAATATTTAATATGGTTACAATTACAATTATCCAACATATTGTTAAAATCACTAATGTTTCATTCTTTTTTCATCCTTGATCCCCTCTAAAAAATTGTTTTCCATGGTATTAGTTGCTGAAGAAAGCATTCAAACTTGGGATGTTTTTTACCTATATAAGAAAACAAATATTATGTTATTAATACAATAATGAAATAAATTAAACATTAATATGAAAGAATAAATTAATAAAATGTCAATTGTTACCTGTTACAACCTTTACTTGTCCATACTTCCTTGGATTGAATTAATATTTTAGAAGAGGTTCAACATGATCCATTGACCTATAAATATTGTTTTGTTAAGATTACATAGATGATAAAATAAGAAGAAGAAATGTAAACAACAACATGGAATCCAAAAGATTTCATTGGTTTACAATAAAAAAGGGTGGAATCAACACAGGTTATACAATATGACACATACATGATGGTGTATTCAATTTTAGAATAAATTATAAAATTTTCCTAGTGATACCACCATACTAGATAGGTTATAAACCAAATAGTTACATATATTAGGAGCCTCTAAGAGTTTACTCTCCAATGCCAGTTCAAAGGGAATGAGTGCTAGCGCGTCCGTATTAGACATCGGGTCCAACCCCGCTTGGTCCCAGACCACTTATGCCTCTCCAAGGACCCCATAAAATATCTAAGGTTCCTTTGAAGATATGGAAGGAATTTATATTTCTATTTTAGAGAGGTCCTGATGATAACCTACAAAATTAGATAGGCCATGATCATGTAGGTTCACTTTTCTCTTGATCTATTAGCTCCTTAGTGTGATTAGCCAGACCCCCTCCCTCCCCTTCGGGAGAAAACCCCCTTGGACAGCCCCCACCCTACCCCGGGATAGCCCCCCCCACCACTCCACCTGCAACCCCCTCCCTCATCCTGGAAAACCCCCTCCCTCCCCCCACAACCCCTCCCTTTCCCTGGATAGCCTCCTTCCCACCCCCTGGACAACCCCCTTCCCACCCCCTGGATAGCCCCCCACTCCTAGACACCCTCCCACTCCTGGAAACCCCATCCGTCCTGGACATCCCCACCCACCCTCCCACCTAGACACCCCCTCCCTCTTAGACACCACATCCCTCCTAGTTCTTTAGTGTGATTAGCCCAACCCCCTCCCTCCCCTCCCCGAGACATCCCCCTCCCTACCCCTAGACATCACCCCCACCACTCCACCTGCATCCCCCCTCCTTCCCCCTAGACAACCCCCCTCCCACCCCCTGCATCCCCCTCCCATTCCCTGGACAACCCTCCCTACCCCACCACCACTCCCCCTACAGCCCCCTCCATTTACATAGACAACCCCATCCCCCTCCCACTCCTGGAAATAAAGTATCAGACAATTAAAATAATGTATCAGACAAATCTAAAATGATGTTAGTACGAAAGGTATGAATCTAGTGTATACCCATTAATAACCTTCTTTATCCTAATATATTTTCATCATCTATTTGATAATGGAATAAATATTATTCATACACCATCATTCAATAATATGAATTATAAAATCATTTATAATTTTAGAAATATCCTATGTGTACTAAATTTAAAATCCTACATGGTTTTAATATTGATCAGTCCATAATCATAGACGATGAAGATCATTAGATAAATTTATTAGTCTCCAACCCAAACATGAATAAACATTGCTTCCTCATCTCAATTGAATAAGATATTCAATATTACAAAAATTGATCAGAGTACTCAGTGTCCTCCCTTGGGAATTCATGAACTTGGATTAGTACTTCAATTTCATGATTTTTTAAGAGATACAGTTCAAAAAATAAAGGAAAAACACCAAAAAAATAATATATTGGAGGAATATGAATGAAATTTCACATAACATTAACAAAAATTTAATTTAAAAATACTTAAAGCAGAAACATAGAGATCCTATGACACAAATAGAATATGAAAATCCTATGGAAAGTGGGAGAAGGGATATATAAATATAAATATATATATATATGTAGTGGGGATACATCTTTTGGAATTTTGTTTCTGGTAAAAAACATCACTTTCCATAGATTTCATCCACATACCAGAATTGAGGGTCAAAATTGATTTATTTGAGAGTGTCCTCACAACTCTTCAAGATCATAAATTATTCCTTCCGTCAAACTCATATATCATCAGTAATTTTTCTAGCAGATGTATTCTACTAAAATGTTGGTGTAGAGGAAAAAGTGTGTTTCTTAGAAATCTAATGTGAGAAAGGTAAATGATGCATATGCTGGGTCTTTATGATATTAAATAAGATATATTGGGCCTCAAATTGAATTGGAATATAAGTCTTGGGCCTTTACATGGGCTTAGAATTGGTTTGGTTGGTTGTAACTTTGGATGCCTCACTATAGACCCACTTTAGGATACTATAGAAGTGATCTACCCATTGTATATTATCAGTATTGAATGTAATTGAATGGATATCTACCTATAAACCCCCTCCCTCCTGAACACCCCCTCCCTTCGGGACACTCCCCCTCCCTCCCCTCCTGGAAACTACAAAAATGGACACCCCTTGGACACCCCCCACTCCTGGACACCCCCTGGACACCCCCTCCCTCATGGACACCCCATCCTTCCTGAACACCCCCACCCACCTGGAGACCACCCTCCCACCTAGATACACCCACCCTCTTAGACACCCCTACCTCTTGGACACCTCTCTCCCCTCTTGGACACCCCCCCACTCCTGGACACCCCCACCCACCCTCACATCTGGACACCCCCTCCCTCCTGGACACCCCCTCCCTTCTGGAAACACCCCTCCCTCCCCTCCTAGACACCCCACTCATGGAGACCTCCCTAGAAACCCCTCCCTTTTGGACACCTCCTCTCTTGGACACCCCCTAGACACCCCCTTCTTCCAGGACACCCACCCACCCACCTGGAGACCCCCTCCTTCCTGGAAACCCCTCCCTCTTGGACACCTCCCTCCCCTCATAGATACCCCCACTCCTGGACACCCCCACCCACCCTCAAAATCGGACACCCCCTCCCTCCTAGACACCCTCTCCCTTCTGGTCACACCCCACCCTCCCCTCCTGGACACCCCACTCATGGACACCCCCTGGACACCCCCTGGACACCCCCACCCTCCTGGGCACCCCCTCCTTCATGGAGACCCCCACCCATCTGGATACCACCTCCCACCTAGAGACTCCCACCCTCCAAGAAACCCCATCCCTCTAGGATACCTCCCTCCCTTCCTGGACAACCCCCACTACTGGACACCCCCACCCACCCTCACACCTGGACACCCCTCCCTTCTGGACACCCCCTCCCTCCTAGACACCCCCTCTCTTATGGACACACCCCTCCCTCCCCTCCTAGACACCCCAATCATGGACAACTCCCTGGACACCCCCTCCCTTTTGGACACCCCCACTCCTAGACACCCCCTGGAGACCCTCTCCCTCCTGGATACCCCCTCCTTCTGGGACACCACCACCCACCCTCCCACCTAGAGACCCCCTCCCTCCTGGACACCCCCTCCATCTTGGACAGCTCCCTCCACTCCTAGAAACCCCCACTTCTGGACACCCCCTCCCTCCTGGACACCCCCACCCACATATAATGGAAACTAATTAGTAAATTGAAAATCCAAGATATTGGTTCCCATCAAGCTTTTAAGATGCTCGTGAGTGGACTGAATGATTATTCATTGGACGAATTCCACACTATCTACCATTTTAGTCCAATGAACTATAGCCTCCTCAACTTCAATTCTTGAATTCATTTGTATCATAAGAAAGAGAAAATTTTTATTAATTATGAAAATGGAGGATTTTGTGTTAAAAACGGACTTGAGTAAGAAAGGGGAACATGACTAATTAGAAATATCACATTAAGTTCATTACTTGTTCAAAGTCATGTGATCACATGTCCATAATAGGATCACATGATCAAATTAAACAGGGAGATTTATAATATTACACAACCCTTGAAGCTTTATGTGACCATGTAAATAAGACAAGAATACATGAATCATGGTTCAAGTGAACTACCTTAATTGATTATGTGATTTGTTTATGTGATTTGATCATGTGATGAGATCACACGATCAGTTCACATGAACCATTCATACAAAGGAGATTATGTGACATGATCACATGAAGAGGCTTATGTGAAGTAGAGAAAAAAACTACGATTTCTCGTAGAGCTATGAAATATTGAGTCATTAGTGAAATAGATTTCCTATTACCTCTGTGATTGAGCAGACACAACGTAGTTGATCTTCCTGCAAAGGCATGTCACATGGACAGAAATATTCTAAAATAAACAAACGCTACAAGGAACAATGAAAATCAATTCAATGTTTCATTGTATAATTTTTCATTAAAATAGACATATTATATCATAACATTACCTTTACATCTTTAAAAATGGTTTATTTGGTCCAGATATAAGCTAATAATATAACTAAGGATTCTTCGTTCACTTTACTACTATTGGTTAACTACCTCTTACCATAACATCTGATATGAACTTCTGATTGGGCATCCCCATGATGCTCTCATCCGACACCATCTCTATGATATCATCATTTAGTGTTCACTTTTACTTCTCTTCCTACACCATTTACCTAGTCAATGGGTGCAGGAAGAGAAGGAAATGAGAATCCTGAATGTTGATATCATAGAGATGGTGTCAGATAAGATAATCAAGGGGATTCCATATGGAAAGTTTAGATCAGATGTTACGCTAAACAGTAGTTAACCAACAGTACTGAAGAATCCGTAGTTTTGTTATTAAATTTATGAGTACTGCACAACCAATATTCTTCCAACACACTACATCAGTAGAAATAGATGTATAAATGACCAAAATACATAATATAAATGATCCATCACATAATAGTTTAGGTCTAGTGATTTTGGAAACATGGAAATATAAAGAACTAGTTCATAAGAGTCTCTCATTATGTTATGCTTTACTAGAATGAAAAATTATTTCTAAAACCCTTCTTCATAAACTAAGGATATAAAACATAATAAAGGGTGATCATATCTGCTGAATAAGTGTAAAAAAGGGAGATATTAATGATCATATAAGGATAAAATAAGTATTAGGAATTCACCTTCATCCTATTTTTGCACAACATTCCATCATGTATGTTTTCCATTCGTTTCTAAACACATCTATATCATCTTGTGAATATGAGTTTTTGTGACAGCCATGGTAGTACTGAAAAAATATAAATACACAAAGTATTAATAAATATTTTAAATTAACTCATAATTATTTTCGAAAATACCTCTTCAAGAATTCTATTTAGTTGATGAAATGCGATCTCTTTCATAAATTTCACAACATAATAACCGCAGTCCTTTCCAGTTGTTTATTTTGGACACTAAAGAAACATTGAGAAAAATAAGTAATTTTTTATAAGTATTTGGATAGTGAAATGTTATTATATATACCCGGATACTTTTCCAGTTGTATATCTTGTAGGCGTTCTTATCCCTAGGCCCTGGATTCATTCCATGAAGTAGACGATATTGATACACTGCCCTATCATAACAGAATCCTCATAAAAGATGATATAAATTATATAACTAGATGTTTATTTCTAAAATGTTGTATCTGGTGTATTACAAATAAACAAATTCCATCATGTGTGGTTGGTTTGTTTCATATCCATTCATTGAATCCAGAAAATAAATCTTTAGAGTATCCAAATTGACTGCAATCAGCATCCAATGCTTCCTAAAATCAAAAAAAGGAATACCTAATAAAAGAAATTAAAATATAGTTGATATGATTTAATTTTTGAGTTTTACCCCTCCATCGTTGGTATTAAAAAGATTCTGTAATCCGTAATATTGTTTTCAAATGATTTTATCAGGTATGACATTATTGCAGCCTCTTTATCAGAATCTATTTCTTTGTTTTGAAGAGGTGATTTGAGGACTAAAAAGTCCAAATTTTTGTTAATGGGTAAATACCTTCAACTGTTTTTCATATATATGCCTACGAAAAATATGAAATTTATTTAGTCATAATTATCATAGTATGTCAGCTTTTGTAAAATCAAATCATGAAAACATACCTCATGTATACATTTACAACTGAGGTGCCCAGCTATTCATAATTAAGGGTTTCATTTACATTTTAAGAACTAATGAAATATGATTTTTTGTCTCCGTACATATTTTTTTCAAAATCAACTATTTGAGTATTTCATTCTATCAACTTTGTATCCACATGATCCAGCAATAATATTAACTGTGGATATAGAAAGGGTGAGGTGAAGGTGCTCTTAGTAGACCGTTTCAATCGGTTGGTTGATCCTTGAGATAGTTTTGAGCTGATATTTCATTTCACACCCTTCTCTTTGTTGTTCTGTAATAACATTCATCAGTTCAGACATTTTTTTATTAAATTTTAATGGCCCATCTTGAAAAATAAATTGGAAATGGATACTTCCTTGTCGACATGTTTTTTTCATGAATTGGAAGCCATGCAATGAATGTTCAAATAGCATGTTCAACCATATAAATGTTGTCATCAGCATTTGGAATAGGTATCTCAGCACTTAGCTCATTAGCTACTTTAATTGACACTTTGAAATGATATGTTGGAAGTTGTATGTTGTGTAGCATGTTGTTCTACATATTAAACACCGTGACCCACGATATAAGGTGATAGGTGGGAGTTGATAGATATAAATCACAGTTATTTTCACCCTGTAGAATATTAGTACAGGAAAGGTATCAGTGTCTATGTGATTCAAATTTCATAGAAACAATTATTAAAACATTTATTATCTCATCTAAGTTAGGTTTTAGGGGAATGTCTCACCTCAAAGATGATGGGGCTGGGGTGGGATCTTCACGCATAGGTTGTTGTTGAGTTGCTTCTTCTCTTTTCCTCTCCCCCATAAAACTTGATATCATCTCTCTCTAGTATTGTAATTCTTCTTGAAAAATATATATTTTTTCTTTCATATTTTTTATTTCCTCAGTTTGATCCTCTACTTGTTTTTGTTTCTGAAAATAAATTCGGGGTGTCACCCCAAAACCGGCACCTCAAACGCCGCCATACTGTTCTGGCTGCTTCAAGGATGCTGAAAGTATGTCTGCATCTGGTGCAGGTGTTGTTGATTCTTGTGACTATTTCAGATAGAAAATATAGGAAAATAAGTAGTCATTATTATGTAATAGCAATTTAATGAAAATAAGATTTATATTATGTTATACTTACACATGTTTCCCACACTTTTTGTGTGTTTTTATCTATCAGTATCCCCTCTTTATTTACAAGAGCCTCCTTCCATATCACATGGAGTGGGATGTATATGTATTTTGATTTCGATTCATCAATCTACATATAAATAGAGAAACATGATTATGGTATTTTTTTTATGTCACACAAAAATATTACGGTACATTTAAAAGATGTACCAATTTTTTCTCAAGTGAAGTGTACCCCATTATTTCTTTACGATAGGGGTATGCTTGTTTTGTTGCATGTTCTTTATTTTCAGCTCTCATTTGTTGTTTCATAAATAAAAAACTGTCATCAAAGTGATGAATACAAGAAAAGTCAAAAAACGTATTACCACACACAATGTACCAGAAAAGTATGTTCCACAAGACAGTTGTTAAACACATATCACGCTCCATGGGATATCAAGTGTTCATAAAGAGGAGTTGGGTGTGGCTTGATTTTCCCTTTAGCATCATTAAGATGATATTTTGTTAAAATTATGCGGAAGCCTCTATGAATCCTTTTTTGAAAACTCTTAGTACATATTCCTTGTGCGAGGAATCTAATATAATTTCACACTACAAAGGTTGATGAAGAGTAAGTTAATGTTTTAGTATTTTATTTTATTTTAATAATTTAAAAAAATGATATCATAATGTTACAGTAATATCTTCCCACATTAGTGTTTTAAGCCCGGAGACAACAAGGTTCCACAACTGTACATCAATCGGCACGTGTTGTCGAGTGACGATTACAATGTAGATACTATTGATGGCTTTGTTGGGGTTAACATGTTGGCCTCGCTTATTCCACCCCACCTTAAATTTGATGCCTTTTGATTTTTCCTTAATGATTTTTTCTAACACTGTCAAACTGTGGCACTCGTGTTTTTCTGCACCGTCAGGGTTTCATTTCCTACCATTTCCTCAAAATCATTATCATTATGTTCCTATGGAGCTCTAACATTAGCACTGGGTCCAGAAACAATAGGTTTAGAAACCTGTTGTACCTTAGCACTGGGACCAGCAACAACAGGTTAAGAAACATGTTGTTGCTCTGCACTAGGTCTAGCAGTAGTAGGTTGAGAGACCTTTTGTGCTCAGTATTGGGTGCATCAGTAGGTGAAGATGTCATTATCTTCAGAATTGGTTTAGCATTTAATTTAGATTCCATAAAATCAGCAGCGAACAGATAAGAACATAACATAACATAATGTATATTAAAATAAACAAATAACCTTATTATTGAACTCTTTTTTAAAGGATGAAGTGATTTGAACCCTCTGTCGACTATTTAAATCTCTTCATTGTGGTCTCCTCTGACATACAAAATGCCGTCTAAAATGGGACCGCTACTAAATGATTACAAAGTCCCTATGAAAGGGTCATCCTCTGTTGATCTTTCATCCAACCCTTTAGTTGTTTTGGTCGATAACAGAACAATTGACCAGTTTTGGTTTGTTGGGTCTGGATCATAAAATACTTGTACTGCCTGTGATGCCATTATAAATGGTTTGTCATTCTCCCCGTCCTTACTGAAATCAACTTTCATGAATCCAAATTCATCTATTTTTACAACACTCATGTTATAAACCAACTTGAATTGAAAAATCTTCACTTGGAATTTCGTATAATCCAACTCCCATATTTGATTGATGAAGCCAAAGTTTGACATATTCGCATAAATTGGATTTCTGTCCTTATCACTAAAAACATGCATCTCTTCAGCCACAAGTGCAACCACACTATTCTGCATGGTACTTTCTTTATCATGTCATTAGTATAGAAAGTATAACCATTAACTTCATAAGAATTTTAAGATAAAACATACACACGTGAACCTCTGGCTAGCCATGAAGTCATTCTGAAATTGAGTCCAGATTTTCATCTAACTTCTTAAAAATATAGTCCCAAAACCATCCTATAAACTGTCTATTATGTGTATCTGATATCCATTTTTCTTCCCTAGATGGATTCAATGCTTAAAAATTTCTTTGAGGGTTTGAACATATGGGTCAACATCGAAACTGTTTTGAAAAATGTAAAGGTGGTCCTGCTCCCAATCTGTAATATTGATTTTGACAACCACTCTTCCCGAAATTACTTCACCCTCAAGCTGTCTAGTGTGATGAGATTTAGGTAGGCCAATGTTTTCCACAAAATATAGGTATTTGGTACAGAATTCAACAGGTTCCTCAACAATATATTTCTCCACAATACAATCCTCTGACCGACTTTGATTTTTGACATACCCTTTGAGAAACTTCATATACCGTTCAATGGGGTACATCCATCTATAATGTACATGACCACATAGTCAAATATATCTCACCAAATGAACCATCAAATGAACCATCATATCTAAGAATGTCTACAAGATGAAAATTTCAAATTCACATAATATGACGGTAATTTGTCTTTCCATAGTTGACAATTTCGCTGGGACTATAAATTTTCGGCATATAGATTTGAATAAGAAATTGATCTTTTTTAATGTATGGTGGAAATTCATGGGAAAAATGAAACATAAAGCTATTGGAATTAGATATTTCATCAAAACATGGCATTCATGTAATTTCAGAGCCTTTAATTTTAAATAGCTCATTAACACGATGTCCTTGATATTTGATGAATACCCCTCTGAAACGTTTACATCTTTCAAGAAGTTGAAAAACTGATATCTCTCCTTCCTGCAAAGAGTGTATGCAGGAGGAGGAATAAATGATCGTTTTTCACTCTTCACTGGTGACAACTCTTCTCATATTCCCATATCAACCATGTTGAATCTAGCCTTAATTCCATCATTTGTTTTTTCGGGTTCATTTAGAAACGTGTCGATGACACTATCACATACATTTTTTTCAACATTCATAACATCAAGAAAATGTCTGACAAATTCAAAATTCTAGTATGGTAATTCAAAAAAAACTAATCACTTTTTCCATTCGGTTTTTTTAAGGTTTTTCAAAATTGGTTTACCAAAATTAGTGTCCACATATATTAATTTCTCAAAAAATTTATCACCTCTTAATGGAGATGGTGTTATACATTCTTCTGAACATCCATTGAATGATGTCGTCCAAGATTGGTACTTATACCATCGGGGTAGAAACCTGCGATGTCCAAGAAACACATTTTTCGATTAATGTTTCAAACTAATTCACTGTGTACCTGGTTCACAAACAAGACACCCTTGAATTCATTTAATGCTATATCATGAAAAACATCCATAAGCAAGAAAGTTATTTATTGTCCCATAGAACATGTCTTTCAAAGTGAAATCTACATTTTTTGTAAGCATCATAAAATGTAATACCTGAATCACACAATAATTTCAAATCCTTGATAAATGGATCCAAATAAACATTAATATAATTACCCGGTTGTTTTGGTCCTAATATAAGCGTAGATAACATGATGCATTTTCATTTCAGGCATAACCATGGTGGTAAGTTATAATTTACCAACATAATAGTCCATGTACTGTGACTGCTGGTTTGAAACCCAAAAGAATTCACCTCATCTAAAGATAACGCAAAACGAAGGTTTCTTGGATCGTTTCCAAATTCAGGATGCTCATGATCTATTCTCTTCCACTGAGGAGATTCTAACGGGTGACGTATTTTCCCATATTTAATTCTTGTATCTTCATTCCATGTTAATTGTCCTGCAGTCTCCTCACTTCCATATAGGCACCTAAACCTTGGAATTATTGGAAAGTACCATACAACATTCGTTGGACTGGAATCATCTTTCTTGTATCGAGAAGAACCACACTTTGGGAATTCTTTAAGTGATTTGTGGTCCTTGTGAAACAATATATAGTCATTTGGTCAGGCAAATATTCTTTCAGAGATCATACCCATCGAGCGTAGCATTCATTTGGCATCGTATGTTCGGCTCGAGAGCTCATTATCTTCTGGGAACATGTCATTCAGGAGATAAAGTAAATCCGTAAAACTGGTGTCACTCCACCTATTGCCTGATTTCAAATTATACAGCTTTAGTACAACTTACAATGCTAAATATTTAGTGCAACCAGCATACAATGGAGTTTTTTACAACTCATTAACTTCTCAAAAAAATTTGGGTAATCATGAAATTCATCTTCAAGTGTCCTTGTCATTTACTCAATACGATATTCATCATCATTCACATTTGTAATCACATTCTCCATATGATTATCTTCATTGTTCATGATTTTCATCATATCAGATGATCCATAAAACGCCATGTTATCTGAGCCACTACCTATATTATTTTTTCCCATGCTTATTCCAACATGTATAACTTCGATATATTCAATGACAGATCATGTGTTCTTCCAACTCCTCTGGACTAGTCTGTCTTGAATAACAATAGTGTAAACACACAAAAAGTATTTGAGAAGGGTTGCATGCATTAACTTTTGAAAACTTGATAAACTCTTTCACACCATCTTCATACTCTTTTGTCAACTGATTGGAATTAATCCATTCTTTATTCATAATCATCCTATTTGATACGGTAATATTAATATTTAACAAAATAATTACACAAAATATGTTCAACAATTTATGACAATCCCTTGAAATAGAATTTTTTAGTATCCCACATGTGATCTATACGCATTGTTGTAAATCGGTTTTTTAGTGTTTCTCTAGAAACGTAATGTATCTAGTTAATAACTATGGTACTAAACTAATAGAAAGTATGATTTTAAATAGAGTGCTTGTGGGTGGAAGGATTCATTACTTGTGTTGTTATTGTTATTTGACTACTGTGTCCATAAAGTGTCTCATAGAGTCCTCTAGTGAAGTGGTTTTCTAGGATTCAGTGGAATTTCACTAGTAACAATGTGTTGGTTCCATTGAAATGGGAAAATTTGGGATTGATAATCAATAGTTGTAGAACTAAAACATAGAAAAAATGGCATACCAATCATGCCAACAACCACAACACCATACAAACACACAATTGTTCTCACAATCGCAACACCATACAACCCAAACAATCAAAATTTCTGATTTTTCAAAGCATAACTTATTCAAATT
The DNA here is from genome assembly GCA_963277665.1 of Viscum album. Taxonomy (NCBI): domain Eukaryota; kingdom Viridiplantae; phylum Streptophyta; class Magnoliopsida; order Santalales; family Viscaceae; genus Viscum; species Viscum album. The sequence goes on along the minus strand of CAUJRU010000003.1, from coordinate 10,695,229 downwards.
TTTTTGTTAATTCAGGGTTTATAACAGAAGTTTTATCATCCTGAGGTGTTCATTCATTTTTCAAGTATACTTAAATTACCAATTTTTATATTCAAATGTTTAACAGGAACCAACCAACATGCAATTCATTTAATGCGCAAAAGACCACCAACGACCACGAATTTTAGTGGGGAGTTTAGCCCATACATTTCACATCATATCTGTCAATATCAATTAGTAATAACTTATGAACAATAGGAAACCAATGAGTAAGAGGAGAAAACACACTACGAATGTGTCGTTTAGTGCATGGTAGAGGTGCGTTTGCAATAGAGGAGAGGTGTGTGACAGAGGATATTACCAACTGAAAAATATAACATAAAATGAGAACACATATGTTATACCTATCCAAAATAGGTCCAATGGGATTTAGGAATGGGACATGTCTGGTTAAAAAAATTTATTGGTCAATAGTGGGATTTTAATTTTCATATATGATATATGCTTCCTGTTTATTTATTTTTTGCGTATCTACTATTTTCCAAGATGTTCAACTTTTGAATGAGATATGTCTGCTTTTCTAGAGAAAGATCAATTTAAATTTACTCTAATTTAGGGGTAAAATACTCCACATTAATTGTATCTTTTTTCATAGGGATCGTTATTATCCCATTGGGATCATGAAAACCTCTTAGCTTAGTGGAAAGTCAGGTCAGTTGTTGGTTATGATACCAGCTTGGGTTGTGTCATTACATTTCCAATTGTAATTGAACCATGTCCATTTAAATATAGGATTTGTGGGGGGGGGGCAGACACTAATATATATAAGGATTAAGAGAGGTAAAAATTATCCTATGATCTCCAATACATGTGATGAAAGATGAATCATACACTGGGTGAGGGAGAACCACCCAAGAAAAGAGGAAGGGGAGTGTGGCATTGCGTGGAGAGGTTCTCGATGAGAAAAGGGAAAAAATCCAATAAAACATAAAAGGTTCAAAGGGAAATGGGGTGGCCTGTCCTGGGGGTGGGGGGATGTGGGGGTGTGGGGGAGGGGGTGTGGGATGTACACTATGAAATTACTATTAGGGATCCTAAAGAGTGAAATATGAGAGGGTAAAATTATGGGTAAGAGGGGTTTGGGTGATGGGGTCGAGTGGAAAATAAGGAATAGGGGAACCCCATTAAAAAGACTAAAAAATAACTTTTCATTTCAAGAATATGGTACATTATGGTGTAGCCTAAGGGTCTATTTCATAGTGCACCCTATGATATCACATTGTTGAATTACGAAAAGGTATACACTGCAACCCTCATCCCCTAGGCAGAACCATTAAATCTTGATCCTGAATTGTGATGTGACTATATGCCTCATGGAATAACATCCACCCCCCAAAAAACAGTATAGAGGGCATAACATAGCCAACCTCCCACATGATCCAAACTATTAACATAAGGTGGGTCCCATGGATAAACTCACATACAGAAAAGAGGACCTAAAGAAGATTAACCAATCTAACCTTCAACACAATCTGAACCACTAAAATAATTTATGTCTTGTGGAAAACCGCATATACCCCCATGATGTATAGCCAAACATAAACTTTAAAAAATTTGAAATAATGGTCACCTTTTTGGAGTATCTACACTTTTTAATACCATGGTATCTAGGCCTCATCCTCATCATAGATATATAATAATGTTTAAGATATAATGAAAAATCATGGAATATAATCCTCATCCTAGATCCTAGCTAGCCAATGACAGATACCTAGCATCGAGCAAGAGGATATTACATAAGAACCTCATGCATGACACATCCTAAGAAGCCTCACTAAACGTAACCCTCATTATCATATTCTATAGTTAAAAAATATATCATGACTATCCCAAGATTTATAGGTAACAATATATCACCAACAAATCTCTTTATTCATATTTAGTTACCAACCTACACCACCCCATGTGTGGATTTCCCTACCCTTAAGGTCATAAGGAATCCAAATTATCATTTCCACTAACATCATAATAAACCCCACTCCATGTATTGTACCTATAAGGGTTCAAAGAGAGATTTCAAAATTTAATATAGCCATGATAAATATTTTCTGTGGGATAATAAATACAAACCATGTACTCAAAATGATATAAGATTTAAAATAATCCTTGATATATCTCACACAACAACCTACCCACTGGTTATTCCATCACTAGTACCCACCAAGGCATCCCCCCAATCGAATGGTTGAAGGATAAATATCTTAGGAGAACACAAATACCACGGGACATAAGACTATATATCCTTACCTTCCATGATCTAATGATCACTCTCCAATATATTATCTCACTCGGTCCAGTGGGCTACCCTCCAAATATTATAGAAATCCTATACAATGGTTTACACATATTCAGATCAATACCTAGTCTCCTAAGAGTCCTAATACATCAAACAAGGTGGTTAGAAATCAATAAATTCAATGCATTAAGAATCATCCTAATTGAATACATTCATAAATAAATGATCGCCCAATCTCAAAATACCTAGAAAGAAACATCACCTTTATCTATCAAAATAACACCACATGTATATAGAACCATGCATTAGTTAGAAAAAAATGGGAATAATTTCATCATAAGGATTTTATAAAAAACCATTTCTCATAATATCCCAAATGAAAAAAAATTAAGGGTGTGAATCCAAATAAAATGATTTAAAATATCTTCCAAATCAACTCTTCAAATAAATATTATGAATATAATTTTATAAAAGAACATGGATCCCAAAAATCCAAAATAATAAATTTTTTAATAATGAAAGTTTATCACAATGTTTAAAATATAACTCATCTGGGTTAACACACCCTTGTAAAATCAAACAACCCCTATATGTCACTTCAAGAACATTACACACCCCAAACACATTATTTAGAAATCAATAGGTGTAAAAATACCACTTAAAACCCATTATAAAGTACCGAATTTGAATTTTTAAAATATTTTCATGCTTTGAAGGCCACTTGGGAATTTTTCTATACAATTAGTACATAACCTATTCCATAATAAGGCTTAAAAACCTCCTAGAAATAAACATTATTCTATCATATGGCACATATATATAAACATGATGGATGATTCTTCCTTCAATGAAAACTAGTAAACAAAGCCACAATATGCCATTATAAATCATTAGGGGTTACCAAGTAGGAGGGAACGTGGCACAGGAGGGATCATGGCATAGGAGGTATCATGGCGGAGGTAGCGGCGACGGTGGCAGCGGCGTCGGAGGCAGCCGCGGCGGAGGCAGCAGCAACAGAGGCAGCGGCAGCGAGGCAGTGGCGTTGGAGGCAGCGATGACAGAGGGGGAGGAGGAGGATCATGGTGGAGGAGGAGAGAAAGGCAGCAGCGACGGCGGAGGAGGATGGGTCGGGTTCAGCTTCCGCGAAGGCTTGAACGAGTGCGAGAGAGGAGGGTCCAGTTAGGGTTATTTTATAAAAACCATTGGAACCTTTATCAGCGCTAGTTAAAAGCACTGATAAAGGTATGTTTTATCAGTGCTAAAATTATAACGCTAATAAAATAGATATTTATCAGTGCTAAAATTATAGTATTGACAAATATTTATTTTTTAAAAGTGTAATTTTAAAAATTTATTTAAATTCTTATATATTTATTTAAAATGATATATAGGATATATATATATATATATATTAATAATTATAACTATAAATAATATATATTTATAAATATTGGTATATAATTGATAATATATACTAATAAAATTATAAATACAAATCTATTTGAAAATTATTTATATATATCATTAAAAATATAAAAAAAATATTTATTATTTAAATATATTTAATGTAATTTTATAAGTACATTTTTTAGAACATATATAGTTCATATGGGTAACATTATGAATTAATAAATATATACCACATCATGTAATATACAAATGAACATTCATGTATACATAACATATACGCATATATTCGTTGACCAAATTTATTGGAAAACACACACATATATAATAATTTAAATTATAAATATATATTAAAAGGTATTATAAATTTATAAATAAAATAAATATATTAAATGTATTAAATATAATAAATATAATAAATAAAATGGATTAATTTAATAAATCTCTAATAAATTTAATAAATCTAATAAATATTTTTATTATTTAATGTAATTTACTATAATCTTATAATTATTTAAATATATATATATAATTATAATCATAGAAATAAATTTTCAACTAAAACATTATATATATATTTTTGAATTATTAAATAATATATATTAAATATAAACAATTTTTTTTATTTAATGTATACAAATAAACATTATTTTTGAATATAAATATAATAATTTTATATAAATTAATAATAAATACTCTTATCAGTGCAAATAATAGTGTTGATAAACGTAACCTTTATCAGTGCTTTTAGCTAGTGCTGATAAAGGCACACCCCTTTATCAGCGCTTTCTTTTTAACGCTAGTAAAGGGCAGCGCTTGCCTTGCCCTATTTTGTGGTAGTGTGGCCACAATTGGCCTAATTGGCCTCGATTGGTATAATTGGTCTTGATTGTCCCCAATTGGCCATAATTAGCCTCAAAAGTTCTCAATAGGAAATTGGTTGAAATTTTCAGGCCCCAATTGGCCTAATTGGCATCAATTAATATAATTGATCTCAATTTGTATAGTTGGCCTCAATTGGCCTAATTGGCATCAATTGGCATGAATTGAAAAAATTGGCCTCAATTGGCCTAATATGCCTCATTTGGTATAATTGGACTCAATGGACTAATTGGTTTAAATTAGCCTCAACTGGCCGAACTGGCCCCAATTGGACCAAATTGGCATAATTGGACTCAATAGCCAAATTGGCCTCAGTTGGCTAAATTGGTATCAATTTTCATAATTGGCCTCAATTGTACTCAATTGGCCTCAATGCCCTAAATGGACTCAATTTTCATCAATTGGCCTAAATATAAATCAATTGGCCTCAATTGGATTCACTTGGTTTCAATTGGCCTCAATTTTCATCAATTGGCCTAATTGACATCAATTGGACTAGTTGGCCTCAATTGGCCACTATAGGCCTCAATTTTCTAAATTTGCCTCAATTGGCCATAGTTATCCTCAATTAGCCATATTGGCCACAATTGGCCTGGATTGGCCTCCAATTGGCCGCAATTGGCCTAATTGGCGTCAATTGGCCTCAATTGGCCAAATTGGCATCAATTGGCCTTAATTGGACAAATTGGCCTCAATTCGCCTAATTAGCCTCAATTGTACTCTATTGTTCTAATTTTACTAATTGGACTCAAATGGAATCAATGGAATAATTACCCTCAACTGGACCTAATTAGCCTAATTGGCCTCAATATCCAATTGGCCTAATTGACCTCAATTAGCCTAATTGGCCTAATTGGCCATAATTGGCCTCAATTCGCCTCAATTCGCCTAAATTCGCATTAGTTGGCCTCAATTGGCCTCAATTGGGAGAATTATCCTTAATTAGCCCTAATTGGCCTCAGTTGGACTAATTGAAATCATTTTTCTAATTGACCTCAATTGCCATAATTGGCTGCATTGGCCTAAATTGGCCTGACTGGCCATGATGATTCAATTGGCCTAATTGGCCTAATAGGCTGGAATTGGCTGGATTGGCCTCAATTTGATTCAATTGGACAAATTTGCCTCAATTTTCCTCAATTGGCCTAATTTTCCCCAATTGGGCTAATTGGCCTCAATTTGCGTAATTTACCTCAATTGGCCTAATTGGCCCAATTGGTCTCAAAAGACCTAAATTGGCCTTAATTGGCCTCAAAAGGCCTAAATTGGCCTCAAAAGGCCTAAATTGGCCTAATTGGCCTAAATTGGACTCAATTGACATAATTGGCATAATTGGATTCAATTGGATCTGGTTGGCCTTAGTTGGCCTCAATTAAGCCCAATTGACCTCATTAGACTAATTGACCTGAGTTGGCCCCAATTTTCTCAATTGGACTAATTGAACTCAGTTTCCTACTTCTCCTAATTGGAATCAATTTAACTCAATTTACCTAATTGGTTTCAATTAGAATAATTGGCATTAATGGACTAATTGGCCCCAATTGGCATCCATTGGCCTCAATTAGCCTTAAATGGGCTTTATTGGCCCCAATTTTCCACAATTGGCCTCAATTTCCATAAATTGGATTCAATTAAGATCAATTGGACAAATTGGCCTCCATTAACCTTATTTGTCCTCACCATCAACGGCCAGTTAGCCTAATTGGCTACAATTGCTCACAATTGGCCTCAATTGGCCTTAATTAACCTCAATTCGCCTCAATGTGGCTTTTATTGGACTCAATATGGCATCAATTATCCAAATTGGCCTCAATGGAATCAATTGAACTCAATTGGTCTAATTGGCCTCAATTGGACTCAATTGGACTCAAACTTACAATCGAGGCCAATTAGTCCAATTGAGGCCAATTTGGAAAATTGTCAATCAATGCCATTGAGGTCAATTGGGGCCAATTGAGGCCAATTTCGGTCAATTGAGGCCAATCGATGTCATGTTATCGAAATTAGACCAATTGAGGACTTTTAAGCCCAAATCAAGGAAATTAGACTAATTGAGGCCAATTCATCCAATTAAGGCCAATTAGACCAATTGAGGTCGATTAAGCCGATATCCAATTAGGAAAATCAAGTCCAATTAAATCCAATTAATACCAACTAGGACAGTTGATACTAATTAGGACAATTAGTCCTACAAAGGCTAACTGAGGCCAATTAATGCTAATTAAAGTAATTAGGCCAATTGAGTTCAATCGAGGCCAATTACGCCAATTGAGGCCGTTTGTGGCCAATTGGTGCCAATTAGACCTATTGGTCCAATTGGGTCCAATTGACCCAAATTAGACTAAATTGGCACAATTGGGCTCAATTGGGCACAATTGGGCACAATTGGCTCCAATTGACTAAATTGGAATCTATTGGCTCAATTGGCCTCAGTTGGCTCCAGCCTCATTTGGCCTAATTTTCCTCAATTGGCCTCGATTGGGTAGATTTTTCCACAACCTCAACTAACATAATTTCCATCGTTGGCCCCAATTAGCCTTAATTTACACAGCCTCAACTTGCCTAATTTCCTTCAATTGGACTTAATTGTCCCTAGCTTCAATTGGCCTCAATGGCCTAATTGGCCTCAATTGGACTCAATTATTCTCAATTGGCCTCACTTGGCACAATTCCTCTAATTGCTCAATTTTAGAAAATTGGGCCAATTAAGGCCAACTGAGGCCAATTAGGCAATTGATACTAATTGGGACTAGATTTAATTGAGTCCAATTAGTCCAACCCATCCATTGAGGCCAATTGAGGCCTCAATTAAAAATTATGCCAATTAACTCATATTCATCCAATTGAGGTCCAGTGAGGCCAATTGAAACCAATGAGGCCAATTGAGGCCAATTTGGCCAATTTAAAATTGAGTCCTTTTGAGTCCAATTAATGCCAATTGAGGTTAATTAGGCCAATTCATCCATTGAGGCTAATTGAGGTCAGAATTAAAAATTAGGCCAACTAGGAAAATCGAGGCCATTTAGGCCAGATAGGCCAAATGAGGCATCAAATGAGACCAATTGGGACTAATTGAGGCCAACTAAGTCCAATTGAGTTAAATTGAGTTTTATTGATGCTAATTGAATATAATTGAGTCCTATTGAGGCCAATTACAACCAAATGAGGTGAATTGATGCCAAATGTGGCCAATTGGGGCCTCAATTGGCCTAAATTGGCCTAAATTGGCCCAAATTCGACTTAGTGGACCTCAATTTGCCTCAGTTAATCCAAAGTGGCCTTAATTGATCTCATTGGGCTCATTGGACAAATTGGCCTCAATTAGGGCCAATTGAGGTTAGTTGAGATTACAATTGAGGCCCTAATTGGCCGTAATTGGCCTAATTTGCCCTAATTAGCCACAATTGGTCTCAATTGGCCTCAATAGACTAATTGGGCTCAATTTTCCTAATTGACATCAATATTCCAAATAGCCTTAATTGACCTCAACTCACCTCAATTTCCCTAAGTTTCTGAAATAAGCATCAAATCAATTCACCTCAATTCGCCTCAATTAACCTCAATTGGCTTAATTAGCCTCCACTGGCCTCAATTGGCTTTAGTTGGCCTGAATTGGCTTAAATTGGCCTTTGCTGGCCTAATCAACCTAATCAGCCTCAATGGGCCTCAATTGGACACAACTAGCCTCATTTGGCCTTAATTGGTCTCAATGACCTCAATTGGATCAATTGGATCAATTAGTCTAAACTATCCATAGTTTGCCTAATTGGCCTCAATTGGCCCTAACTGGCCTAATTACCCTCAATTGGCCTAAATTCACCTAATTGGCCTCAATTGGCCTGAATTCACCGAACTAGCCTAAATTGGTCTAATTGGCCTTAGTTGGACATAATTGGCCTCAATTGGCCTTAAGGCCTGTATTTTCATAATTTTCCTAATTGGCCTCGATTGGACTCTGTTGGCCTCAATAGGCCTAATTGGCCTCAATTTCCCTAATCAGATTCAATTGGCCTAAATTGTCTTCAAGTGTCCTAATTGACCTTAGTTTCCTAATTGCCCTCTATTTCCTAATTGGATTAATTGGCGTCAGTTGGCATCAATTGTCCTCAATTGGATTCATCGGCCTCAGTTGGCCTAACTGGCCTCATTTTCCAAATTAGCCTCAATGGCCTATTGGCCTTAATTGGCCCCAATTAGTCAAAATTGGGCACAATTGGCCTTAATTGGAACTAATTGTCTTAATTGGCCTCAATTGGTCTAATTGGCAGAATTCGTCTCAATTGGCCTAATTGTTCTCAATTCTCCTAACTGGACTCAATTAGACTCAACTCGCATAAATTTTCCTCAATTCAGCAGAGTTGTCATGATTGGCTTAATTGTCCCTAATTGGCCTCAATTTTCATATTTGGAATAATTGGCCTAAAATTCCTAATTGTCACAATTGATGCCAATTATGGAAAATTGAGGCCAATTTGGCCAATTGAGGCCAATGATGCCAGTTCAGTTCAGTTAGAATAATTGATGTCAATTAGGCCAATTAGGCCAATTGATACACAGTTGACCTAAATTGCTCTCAGTGGCCTGAAATTGATTAATTGACCTTAATTGGCCTCAACCTCAGTTTCACTCAATTTACATCAATTGGTCTAACTGGCCTCAATTGGCCTCAATGGCCTCGATTGGCCTAGCAAGCCTTAATTATCCTTAATGGCCTCAATTGGCCTCAATGGACTCAATTGAAATCAATTGGCCTCAATTCGCCTCAATTTTCCTAATTGGACTCAATTGGTTACAATTGGCCTCAATTCACCTCAATTGGACTCTATTGGATTTCTTGGCATAATTAGTCTAATTGACCTCTAAAGGCCTCAATTCGCCGAATTGGCCTCAATTGGATTAATTGGTGCAATTGGCCTCAATGGACCAATTGGCCTTAATTGAGCTGAATTGAGGCTAGAGGCCAATTAGGCCAATTGAGGCCAAATAGTCCAACTAGGCCAATTGAGGACAATTGATCACAATTGGCCTAATTGGCCTCAATTGGTCTCAATTGGTTGCAATTGGCCCTAATTCGTCAAACAAAAAATTGAGGCCAATTGAGGCCAAGGCCTAATTTGCCTCAACTTACCTCAATTTTCCTAATTTTCCTCCATTGGGTGAATTGGACTCAATTGGCCTAATTCGACTCAATTATCCTAGTTGGTATCAATTGGCCTCAATTGTCCACAATTGGCCAAATTGACCTCAATTGGCCAAATTGTCCAAATTTACCTCAATTGGCCTCATGTCTTAATTGGTCTCAATTTCCAAATTAGACTCAATTGTCCTGGCCTCAATTGGCCTAATTGGCCTCAATGGCTGAATTGGCCTCAATAGGCTGTAATTGGCCTCTGTGTTCTTAATAGAGGCCAAATAGGCCAATTATGGCCAATTTAGGTCAATTGAGTCTAAAAGGATGAATTAGGCCAATTGAGGCCAATTGAGGTCAATTGAGTACATATAGTCCAGTTTAGGGTTTTGAAGCTAATTGATGCCAATTAGTCTAATTAGACCATTTGAAGCCAATTGTGGCTACTTAGGAAAATTGAGGAAAATTGAGGCCAATTTGGCCAATTTGGCCTCAATAGAACTTAATTGGCATCTTTGGACAAATTTTCCTAATCACCCCCAATTAGGCCAATTGAATCCAATTAGGCCAATTAAGGCCAATTGAGGCCAATGTGGCCAATTGGGACAATTAAATCGAATTAGGATACTTAGTCCAATTAGGCCAATTGTGGCCAATTGAGGGAAATCGATGAAAATGAGTCCAATTGGGGTCAGTTAGGAAAATTATGCCAATTAGACCAACCAGGCCAATTAAGTCTAATTAAGCCAATCTATGCCAATTGAGACCAACTGAGGAAAATGAGTCCAATTCAGGGCAATTAGGCCAATGAGGCAAAATTGAGGGTAATTATTCCAATTAGGTCAATTAAGGCCAATCGAGGCCAATTAAGGACAATTGGGACCAATTGAATGAAATGTAGACAAATAGAGGCCAATGAGGCAAATTGGGGCCAATTGATGCCAACGGAGGTCCCTTAATTGGCCTAATTGGACTCTATTGGCCAAATTGGCCTCATTTAGCCTCAAGTGGCCTCAATTGACCTCAATTGGTCTTGATTGGCCTCAATTATCCTTGATTGGCCTCAATTGGCCTAATTAGTCTAATTGGCATCATTGGCCTAATTGGCCTCAATTGACCCCAATTGGCATCAATTGGCCTCAATGGCCTCAATTGGTCTAAATTTTCCTAGTTGGCCCTTATTGGACTCAACTGACCCAATTGGCCTAAATTGGCCTAAATTGGCCTTAGTGGACCTCAATTGGCCTCACATGGCCACAATTGGACTCAATTGGACTCAATTGGCTTCAACAGACTCAATTGGCCTAAACATACCTATTGTCTGATCTTTCCTAATTTTCTTTAATGACATCAATGGAAGAATTGGTCTAATTGGCCACAGTTCGCCTAATTGGCCTCAGTTTTCCTCAATGGACCTCAATTGGACTAATTTTCCACAATTGGATGAATTGGCCTCAAGTGGACTCAATTCACCTCATTTTCCTCAATTGGACTCAATTGGCCTAATTATCCTCAATGGACTAATTGGCCTCAATTGGCCTAAATTATCCTAAATTTTCCTAGATGGTCAATATTGGTCCCAATTTTTCAAATTGGACTCAATTAAGCCAATAAGGAAAATTTAGGCCAATTAGATAAATTGATTAATTGAGGAGAATTGTGGATAATTATGTAAATTTAGGTCAGTTGTGGCCATTGAGTCCAATTAGGCCAATTAGGAAAATTGAGGCCATTTAGGCCGATTGAGTCCAATTAGGCCAATTGAGGCCTATTGAGGATAATTAAGTAAATTAGGCCAATTGAGGCCAATTATTCCAATTATTCCAATTAGGACAATTAGTTCGATTAGGTTAATTGAGGATAATTTAGGTCAATTGGGCCAATTGAGGCCAATTGAGACCAATTAAGGCCAAATTGGCCAATTAGGAAAACTGAGTCCAATTGAGTCTAATTGGGGATAATAAGGCCAAATGAGGCCAGTTAGGCCAATTGGTAACAATTGAGGCCAATTGTGCCAGTTAAGGGGAATTTAGGCCAATTAGGGAAATTGAGGATGAGTCCAATTATGGCTAATTATGATTGATTAAGGCCAGTTAGGCCAATTAAGGCCAATTGAGTCTAATTGAGGTGAAAATTGGATAATTAATTAAATTAGGAAAATTTATCCATTGATTCCCTTGAGGCCAATTAATCCAGTTAGGCCAATTGAGGCCATTAAGCCCAATTAAGGTCATTGAGGAAAATTAAGGTCATTAAGTCCAACTGAGGATATTTGTGGTGAAAATTGGACAATTAGTCCATTGAGGAAAATTAGACCATTGAGGCGAACTGAGGCCAATTTGGCCAATTGGCAATTGAGGCCAATTGAGGAAAATAGTGGCCAATTGCAACGAAATGATGCCAAATTGGCCAATTTTGGCCCATTGAGGCAATTGGGGATAATTTAGGCCAATTTTCCAATAGATTCCATTGAGGACAATTGAGGAAAATTGGGGCGAGTTAAACTAAATAGGCCAATTGAGGGCAATGAGGTCAATTAAGGCCAATCGAGGCCAATTAAAAAAATTTGAACAATTGAGGTCTATTATGCCAATTAGGGAAATTGATGCCAATTGAGGCCAATTGAGTCCAATTGGACTAATTGGCCACAATTTTCAATTGGCTTAAATTGGCTTCATTGAACAAATTAAACTCATTTACCAAATTTCCCTAATTGGCCTCAATTGGACTAATTGGCCTCAATGTTCCTCAATTAGACCAACTGGCATAATTGGACTCAATTGGGCTCAATTAAAATAATTAGCCTCATTGGCCTCATTGACCTCAACTAGCCACAATTGGCCTCAATTTGCCTCAATTGGCCTAATTCACCTAATTGGCCTAATTGGCTAACTTACCACAATTGTCCTATGTGTTCTCAATTGGCCAAATTGGCCTCATATGGCCTCAATTGGACACAATTGTGACCAATTAGGTGAATTTGGCCACTTGAGGCCAATTGAGGCAAATTTTGGAAAATTAGGCAAATTGAGTCCAATCGAGCCAATTGTGGGAAATTGAGGCCAATTGGACCAATGAGGAGAATCAGTCCATTGGGGCCAATAATGACAGTTTTTTCAATTGAGGCTGGTTAAAAAAATAGGTCCATTGAGTCCAATTGAGAAAAGTTAGGTCGATTTCCTATTAGACCAATTGGGGCCAATTCAGTCATTTAGGCCAATTAGGATAATTTCCAAATAAGGTGAATTATTAGAATTAGGATAATTGAGGTCAGGGTCAAATGAGTTCAATTAGACCAATTATGCCAATCGAGGTAAATTTAGTACAACTGAGTGAAATGGAGGCCAATTGAGTCCTTCGAGGCCAATTGGGACAATTGAGAACAATTAGGTGAATTAAAATCAATTAAGACCAATTAGGAAAATTAAGGCCATTGAGTCCAATTATCCAATTAGAAAAATTGAGGCCAGTTAGTTCAATTGAGCCCAAATAGGACAATTAGGGAAATTGTAGCCAATTTTGACCATTTTAGGCCAATTAGACCAATTCGGCCAATTGAGTCCAATTAATGTCCGTTGGGGCCAATTCATCCAATTTGAAAAATTAGGCAAAAATTGTCCTCAATTTTACCCAATATTCCAAATTTTTCATAATTGGCATCAATTGACTTCATTTGGATATACTTTTCCTCAATTGACCTCAATTTGACTCAATTGTCCTAATTAGGCCAATTAAGACAAATTGAGTTAAATTGGGGACAATTAGGCTAATGAAGTCAGTTGTCTTAAATTTGCATCAATTGGACTCAATTGAACTCAATTTTAAATTGCCCTAATTGGCCTTAATTTACCTAATTGGCCATAGTTGGCCTAATTGACTCAATTGGCCACATTTCGCCTAATTGGCCTCAATTGGACTTAATTCTCCCAATTGAATTAATTGGTATCAATTAGGCACAATTCAACTAATTGAAAAAATTGGCATTAATTTTCCTCTATTGGCCTAATGGGCTTCAATTGGCCTAAATTGGACTGAATTTCTATTTGGCATCAACTAGCCTCAATTGGACTTAATGGCCTCAATTATCCAAATTGGCCTCAATAGGATTCAATTGTCCTCAATTTTCCCCAATTTTCCTAATTGGCCTCACTTGGTCTCACATGGACTAATTGGACTCAACTGGTATTGATTAATGTCAATTGACCTAATTGCCCAATTGGCCTCAATTGCCACAATGATATAATTTGCCTAAATTGAACTAATTGGCCTCGATTGGACTAGTTAGCCTAATTTTCCTAATTCCTCAATTGGAATCAATTGGCATAATTGGATTAATTGGTCATAATTGGCATAATTGGCATAATTGGCTTAATTGGCCTAAGTGGCCAAATTTGCAGTATTTGCCTCAATTGAGGAATTCAACTCAATTGGACTCAATTTGCCTCAATTGGCCTCAATTGGACAAAGTTTACCTAATTTCTCAATTGGAAAAATTTCGATCAATTTCCTCAATTAGGCGAATTGTCCTCAATTAGCCAAAAAACCTCAATTGGACGAAATGGTTTCCTTGGTCTAATTGGCCACAATTCGACTTAACTGGCCTCAATTGGCCTCAATTTCTGAGTTAGGCCTAATTGGCCTCAATTTTCCAAATTGGACACAATTGGACTCAATTGGCCTAATTGGCCTAATTGGCCCTAATTGGCATAATTCACCTAATTGGCCTAATTGGCCTGATTGGCCTCAATTGGTCTTAATGGACTTATTGGCCTCAATTGGCATAAATTGACATAATTGGCCTAATTTGCATCAATTGACATCAATTAGCATGAATTTTCATAATTGGCATCAATTTTCCTAATGGGCCCCAATTTTCTTCAATTGGCCTCATTGGACTCATTAGGCTCCATTCACCGAGTTGTCCTATTTGGACTGAATTGGCCTAATTGTCCTCAATTAGCATAACTGGCCAAAATTGGGTTAATTCACCTCAATTTGCCTAACTAGACTGAACTAGCCACAATTAGCCTCAAATAGCCACAATTTCCCTCAATTGGCCACAATTGGACTTAATTCGCATCAATTTTGGAAATTGTCCTTAATTGGCCTTAATTGGACTCAATTGCCCCCAATTGGAAATTGTCCTAATTGGCATGAATTGACCTAATTGGCCTCAATTGGATCAACTTACCTCAATAATACTAATTGGCCGAATTGGTATAATTGGAATAATTGGCCTCAATTGGTACCAATTGGTATCAATTGGCCTCATTTTGCCTCAATTGGGCTCAAGTGTCCTAATTGGCCATAGTTGGCTAAATTAGTCTATATGGCCTCTCTTAGCATAAATTGGATGAACTAGCTTCAATTGGCCACAATTGGCCTGAATTAGCTAGAATTGGCCTCAATTGTCCCTAATTAGCCTCAAGTGGACTCAATTGACCTCAATTGGCCAAATTGGCCGCAATTGGACTAACTAGCCTCAATTGGCCAAATTTCCCTCAATTTGCCTTAGTTTTCATCAATGGACTAATTGGACTAAATTGGTCCTAATTGCCTACTAGGCCTCAATTGGCCTTAGTGGACTAATTTTCCTACCATTCCTTAATTGGCCTAACTGGCCTTAATTTCATCAATTGGACTCAATGGGCCTTAATGAACTCAATTGGCCTCAATCGGTCTCAATTGGCCTCAATCGGTCTCAATTGGCCTCAATTAACCTCAATCAGCCCCAATGGGGTACAATTGGACTAAATTTGCCTAAATTTCATGAATTGAGGCCAATTGAGGCATGTCAAGGCCAAATAGGCTAATTGATGCCGATTTTGGCCAAATAGGCCAATTGATTCCAATTGAGGTGAATTAGGCCAATTGTGGCCAATTGAGGCCCATTAGATAATTGATGCCAATTTGAGTTCAATTAGTACAAATTGGAAAACTGAGTCCAATTAAGGCCAATAGAGTCTAATTATGGCCAACTGTGACCAATTAGGTCATTTGAGACCATTTGAAGCCAATTACGCCAATAAAATCTAAATGATGCCAATTCCGGCCAAATATGCCAATTGATTCCAATTTGTCCATTGAGTTAAATTAGTCCATTGAGACCAATTATTCCATTGATAAAAATTAGTACATTGATTCAATTTTGTCCATTGAGGAAATTTAGTCCATTGAGGCCAATTAGTCCATTGGTTTAATTGGCCTCAATTAGCCTAATCGACCTCAATTGGACTAGCTGACCTCAATGGACTCAATTGGACTCAATTGGCCCAATTGGCCTAAATGGCCTCAATTGGCCTCAATGAGACTCAATTTTAGTCAATGGCCTCAACTCGCATCAATCGGCCTCAATTGGCCGAATTGGACTAATTGGGCTAATTGGCCTCAATGGCCTCAATGGCCACAATTTGTCTCAATTGTTCTCAATGGGACTAATCAGCCTCAATATCCTCAATCTGCCGCAATGGCCTCAACTGACCTCAATGGCCTCAATTGGCCTCAATTGGCCTAAATGTCCTAATTGGCCTCAATTGGCCTAATTGGACTAATTTTCCTCAACGGAGTGATTGGAAATCAGACTAACTAGCCTCAATTGTCTAATCGGCCTAATTGGCCTCAATTAGCCATAATTGGCCTAATTCACCTCAATTGGAAACAATTGGCATCAATTGGACTATTTGGTTGCAATCGACATCAATTGGCCTATTTGGCCCCAGCATACCTCAATTGGCCTCAATTCATCAAATTTAGGCCAATTGAGTGCATTTGAGCCCCATTGAGGCTAATTGAGGCTAATTGAGGCCGATTGAGGCCAATTGAGTCAATATGAGTCCATTATGGCCCATTGAGGCCAATTGATGCTATTGAGGCCAATTGAGGCCAGTTATGTCAATTAAGGCTTGGTAGGCTAATTAGTCCACTGAGGCCAATTGAGACCAGTTAGTCAATTGGGACCAATTGAGTCTAATTAGTCCATTGAGGCCAATTAAGGCCAATTGAGGGAAATTTGGTCAATTAATGATAGTTAGGCCAATTGAGGTCAATTTGGACAATTGAAGACAATTGAGGAAAATTGAGGCCAATTGAGTCCATTTGAGGCTAATTTGGGACAATTCAGGCCAATTCAGCTAATTGACGCTAAGAGAGGACATTTAGGATAATGCAGCCAATTGTTGAAAATTAGGCCAATTGAGACCAATTGATGCCAATTGAGGCCAATTATTCCAATTATATCAATTATTCCAATTATCATGATTGAGGTTAATTGAGATAATTGAGGCCAATTAGGCTAATTCATGCCAATTAGGCCGATTTCCAATTGTGGCCAATTAAGTCCAATTGAGGCCAATTAAGGCTAATTAAGAAAATTGAGGCGAATTAAGGCCAATTTTGGACAATTGAGGGAAATTGTGGCTAATTGAGGCAAATTGTGGCCAATTGAGTCTAGATTGGAAAATTTAGGTGAATTCATCCAATTGTGTCCAATTACGCCAATTGAGGACAATTAGGCCAATTTAGTCAAAATATGACAATTCAGCGAATGGAGGCTACTGAGTCCTATGAGGAGAACTGAGGAAAATAGGGTCCCATTAGGCCAATTGAGACCAATTATGTAAATTCAGGCCAATTGATGTCAATTGATGCCAATTATGCTAATTATTCCAATTCAGGCCAATTTAGGCCAATTAGTCCATTGATACTAATTGAGGCCAATTTTGTCAATTAGGTCAGTTAGGAAAATTATTCTAATTGAGGCCAATTAGGCCAATTGAGTCCAATTATGGACAATTTTAAAAATTGATTCCAATTTGGCCTAATTCAACAATTGAGGCCAATTGAGGCCAGTTAAGTCCAATTATGTCCCATTAGGCCAAGGAATCCAATTCTTCCAATTGAGTTCATTTGGCCAATTGGGTCTGATTATCCAAATTAAGGAAATTGATTCCAATTAGTCCAATTACAGAAATTGAGTTCGATTGAGGAATTAGGCCAATTGAGGCTAATTGAGGAAAATTGAGGCAAATTGAGGCCAATTGAGTTGAACTCCTCAATTGAGGCCAAGATTACCAATTAGACCAATTAAGCTAGTTATGAAAATTGAGCCCAATTGTGGAATTAGTAAAATTAGTCCAACTAGGGAAACCGATTCCAATTAAGGCTAGTTGAGGCCAATTACGTCCAATTGTGACCAATTACTCCATTTGAGACCATTTGAGGCCAATTAGGCCAATAGAGTCCAAATGATGCCAACTATGGCCAAATAGGCCTATTGATGCCAATTTGTCTGTTGAGTCAAATTAGTCCATTGAGACCAATTACCCCATTGATAATAATTAGTCTATTGAGTTCAATTAATCCATTGAGGCCATTGAGGCCATTTAGTCCATTGAGGCCGATTAGTCCATTTGCTTAATTGGACTCATTTAGCCTAATTGACCTCAATTGGACTAATTTTCCTCAATGGAATAAATTTTAATAAATTTAAATAGTTCTAATAAATGGCCTCAATTGGACTCAATGAGGCCCAATTTTACTCAATGGCCTCAACTGGCCTCAATCTGCCTCAATTGGCCGAATTGGCCGAATTGGACTAATTGTCCTAAATGGCCTCAATGGCCTTAATTGGTCTCAATCGGCCTCAATGGGACTAATTGGCCTCAATATACTCAATCTTCATTAATGGATTTAATTGGACTCAATTAGCCTAAATGAACTAATTGGCCTCATTTTCCTCAACAGTGTAATTAGAAATCAGCCTAACTAGCCTCAATTGAGAATTGGCCTCAATTGGTCTAATTGGACACATTTGGTTTCAACTGGACTCAAGGGACTAAGTTCGCAAAAATTGGAATCAAATGGCCTAATTGGCCTCAATTGGTCTCAATTTTCCTCAATTGTCCAACTGTCTTAATTGGCATAATTGGCATAATTGGCTTCAATTGGCACCAACAGACTAAATTCACTACAATTGGACTCAATTGGCCTCAATTAGCCTAATTGGACTCAATTGGTTCAATTGAACTCATTTGGACTAATTGTACTCAATTAGTCAACCAATCGAGGTCAATTGGCCTCAATTCACTTAATTGGTATTAATTGTCCAAATTGGCCTCAAGTGGACTCAATGGATTAAATTGGACTCATTTGGCTTAACTGAATTCAATTTTCCTCAATTGGCCACAATTGCTAAGATTGGCCTAATTGGGCTCAAATGGCCTTAATTGGCCTAGTTGGCCTAATTGGACTCAAATGGCCTCAATTGACCCATTTGGAATCATTAGACTCAATTGGAACAATTTTACTAATTGGAATAATTGGCCTCAATTGACCTTTATTGGCCTTAATTGGAAAAAAAATTCCTCAATTGGCCTAATTGACCTCAATTGGCTTAATTGGACCGAATTAGGCCATTGCGCCAATTAGGGCCAATTAGGCCAGTTAAATCATTTGATTCCAATTCTTCTAATTGTTTCCAATTATTCCATTATTCCAATTAGGTCCAATTGTGGCCAATTTGGTCAATTGAGAAAAATTGAGGCCAATTAGGCCAATTGAGACTAGGGCCAAGTGAGGAAAAAAATTTCCAATTAAAGCCAATTAAGGCGAATTGAGACCAATTAGGCGTATTTGGACATTGAGGCCAATTAGACCAACATAGTCCAATTTAGGCCAATTTAGGATAATTGAGGCCAAGTAGATTAGTTAGTACAATTGATTTCAACTGAGGAAAATGGGATTCAATTGGGCTAATTGGCCTCAATTATTCTAATTGAACTCAATTGAAATATATTTAGCCTCAATTGGAATAATTGGCCTAATTGGCCTCAATTATCATAATTGGACTCAATTGGCCTAATTGGCCTAATTGGCCTAATTGGCCTAATTGACCTAATTGGCCTCAATTGGCCCCATTTGGCCTCAATTGGCCTAAACTTGCCTAATTTGCTTAATTGGCCTAATTGATCCAATTCGCCTCAATTGCCCAAATTGTCTTAAATCTACAAAATTGGACAAAATGTACCAATTGCCCTAATTGGCCTTAATTATAATAATTGGTTGAATTGGCATCAATTGGTCTCCATTGGTTGAATTGACCACAATTGGCCTCATTGGCCACAATTAGCCCCATTAGCCTAATTGGGCTCAAATGGAATTAATTGAATGAATTGGAATAAATGGGCTTCAATTGGCCTCAATTTGCCAAATTATCCTCAATTGGCCGAATTGGCCTCAATGGACTAATTGGACTGTTAGTCCAATTAGGCAGGTTAGGAGGATTTGGGATTCAATTGGCCTCAATTAGCCTCAATTGGCCTCACTTCTCTTAATTACCCTCAATCCCCCTAAATTGGACTAATTGGAATATTTTACTCATTGTCCTAATTGGCCCAATTGGCCTAAATGGCCTTAATCGGCCTCAATCGGCCTTAATCGGTCACAATTGGACTCAATTGTATGAATTGGTCTAATTGGCCTTAATTGGAATAATTGGCCTGAATTGGCTAAATTGGCCTCAATTGGAATCGATTGGCCTCAATTGAACATAATTAGACTAATTATCCTCAATTTTTATAATTATCCTCAATTATCCCTAATTTTCCTAATTGGCCTAATTGGATCTAATTGAGGATGAGGCATATTGAGGCTAATATAGGTCAATTCGGCCAATTAAGCCAACTGTGGCTGAGGCCATTAATTCCAATTGGGGCCAATTGAGGCCAATTAGACCAATTGATGCCAACGATGCCAAATTTGGTAAATTGAGGAAAATTATGGCTAATTGACCATTGAGGAAAATTGACAATTAAGCCCAATTAGGACAATGAGGCCAATGAGGCCAATTAGGCCAAATAGACCATTTGAGGCCAATTAAGTCTAATGAGGAAAAACTCATCCAATTGAGGTAAATTGAGTCCAATTTACCATTGATTCCAATTGACCACTGAGGCCAATTAGGCCAATTGAGCCCAATTGAGGCCACTTGAGGCCACATGAGGCCAATTGAGGCCACTTGAGGTCAATTAAGGCCAATTAGTCTATTGAGACCATTAAGGATAATTGAGATAATTATGAAAATTAGGCCAATTTGGGAAAATTGAGGCAAATTGATGAAAATTGAGTCCAATTGAGGCCAATTAGGACATTTGGAGAATTAGTTCAATTAGTCCAATTCATCCAATTAGACCAATTGAGGCCAATTAGGCTAACTGAGGCCAATTGAGGCCACTTGGGGCCAATTGGTCAAATTAGTCCATTGAGTCCATTAAGGCTAATTAGGCCAATTAGAGAAATTGAGGAAAATTGGGGCAAATTGAGGCAAATTGAGGCCAATTAGGTCAATTAGCCCAATTTGGCCAATTCATCCAATTATTCTAATTGAGGCTGATTAATCCAATTGAAGACAATTGAGGCTAATTGGTCCAATTTAAGTGAATTCATTCTAATTAGGAAAATTAAGGCCAATTATTCCAATCAAGTCCAATTGATTCCATTGAGGCCAATTAGGGCCAATTAGGCCAATTGTCCTATTGAGGAAATTGAGGCCAATTATGTCAATAAGGCGAATTATGCCAATTGAGGCCAATTGAGACCTTTTGTGGAAGATGAGGCAATTTGGAGCCAATTGAGGTCAATTGAGGCCATTTGAGGCTGATTAAGTCCAATTTAAGACGATTGAGGCCAATTAATGTCAATTAGGCCAAATAAGAATTGGCTAAATTAGTCTCAATTGCCTAAATTCTCCTCAATTCTCCTCAATTGTCCTCAAGTGGCATTAATTATCCTTAATTCTCCTTTTTTCGCCTCAATTGGCTTCAATTATCCTCAATTGTCTTCAATTATCCTTAATTATCTTCTATTGTCCATAATTCTTCTCAATTGGCCTCAATTGGTCTCTATTGGCCAAATTGGCCAAATTGGCCATAATCAGCCTCAATTGGACTCAATTCACCTCTATTGGCATAAATTCTTCTCAATTGGACTCAATTGGACGAAGTTGGGCTAATAGGCCTCATTGGACCCAATTGGCCTCAATTGGCCTTGATTGGCCTAAATTGGGCCAATTTGCCTCAATTTGCCTTAATTTCCCACAATTCTCCTGGCCAATTGGCCTTAATTGCCCTAAACTATCCAAATTCACCTCAATTGGACTATTAGTCCTACTAATTGGCCTCAATTGACCAATTATCCTAATCGAGGAATGTTAGATCCAATTGAGGCTAGTTTGGCCAAGGAGGCTTATTAGGCCAATTTAGGCCAATTGCCATTTGAGGAAAATTGATACTTATTAAGGAAAGTTAAGTCCACTTAGGAAAATTCATCCAATTGATACAATTAGTCCAATTAGTCCAATAGAGTAAAATTAAGGCCAATTTAGTACAATTTAGGCCAATTAGGCCAATGGATGACAATTCTCCTCGATTGGCCTCAATTCGCCTCAATTCGCCTAATTTACCTCAATTTGTCTAATTGGCCTCAATTAATACAATTCATCAAATTGAGTCCAATTATGCCATTGAAGATAATAGAGGCCAATGTGTTCAATTTGACTAATTTAGGACAATTAGGCCATTGAGGCCAATTAGGGGAATTGAGCCTGGTTAAGGAAAATTAGGCCAATGAGGCCAATTGAGTCCAATTGGCCACATTGTCCTAATTTGACTCAAGCGGCCTCAATTGTCCTAATTGGCCTGAATAGAAGAATTGGCCTCAAAGGGCCTCAATTAGGCTCAACTTTCCTTATTTGGACTAATTGGCCTCAATTGAGTTCAATTGACCTAATTTGCCTCAATTTGCCTCAGTTGGCCTTAATTGGCTCAAATTGGATCAACTTGGCTCAATTAAACTCAATTGGACTCACATGGCCACAATAATCCTCAATTGTCCCAAACTGGACTCAATTGGCCTCAATTGGATGAATTGGGTGAATTAGCTTAAATGGCCTCAATTGGCCTTACTAGCCTCTACTGCCCTATATTGGCCTAATTGGCTTATTTGGCCAATTAGCCTATGTTGGGGACCTATAACAAAGGTTTTGGGACCTATAAATATGGTTCCAAACCGTTGGTATAGGCTATTTTTTCATTAGTGAATTGAATCCCATTATGCCAATTAGGGCCAATTATTTCATTGAGGCCAATTGTCCCATTTGAGGCCAATTGAGGCCTATGAGGAAAATTAGACCAATTAAGAATGTTGAGGCCAATTTAGCCCAATTGAACCCAATTAGTCCAATTAGTCTAATTGAGTTGAATTATTTCAATTAGGTCATTAAGGCCAATTGAGGCCAATTGAGGGAATTTGAGGATAATTAAGGCGAATTGAGGCCAATGGATTCAATGGATCACTTGAACGCATTGGAATAGTTATCCTCAATTAGCCTAATTAGCATAATTTTCATTTCTGGGACTCATTTTTATAATTGGCTTCAATTGGCCAGAATGGCCTAATGGGCCTTAATTAGCCAAATTGGCCTCAATTCGCCTCAATTTTCATAATTGGTCTCAAAATCATAATTGGCGTATGTTGGCCTAATTGGACTCTATTGGACTCTATTGGACTCAATTGGTCTCAAGTGGACTGAAGTGGCCTCAACTAACCTCAATTGGCCTCAATTGAATTCAATTAGCCTCAATTGTGTAATTTCCCTCTATTGGCCTCAATTAGCCTAAACCGGCCACAATTGGCCTCAATTGGCCACATTTACCTCAATCGGCCACTATTGGCCTCAATTGGGCTCATTTTTCCTCAATTGGAAATTGGTCCTAATTGGTCTCAACGGGCCAAATTTGCCTAATTGGCCTCAATTGGCAGAAATGGCCTCAATTGACCTAATTGGCCTCAATTGGCCTCAATTGGCCGCAATTACACTCATTTGGACTCAATTAGTCTCAATTGGATACTGGGCATAATTTGAATTAATTGGTCTAATTGGCCTCAATTGACCCCCAATTTGCTTAATTACCCTTTATTTTCCTAATTGCCCTTGATTGGCTCTATTGACTCAATTCGCCTCAATTGACCTAATTGTCTTTAATTGGCCTTAACTGGGTTCAATGGGAATCAATTGACCTAATTGGCCTCAATTATCCTTAATTGGACTAAATTGGCCTAATTGGCCTTAGTTTTCCTCAATTGGACTATTTGGCCTCAATTGGTCTCAATTTTCATAATTGGCCTAATTCGCCTCTCTTGGGCTCTAGGCCTCAATTGGCATAACTGGCATAATTCGCCTAATTGTCCTTAATTGTCCTATTTGGACATAATTGGTCTCAATTTTTCTAAGTGACCTCAATTGGAAATTTCCCTAACTGGCCTCAATTATGGGGCCAATTGACCTAATTGGCCTCAATTGGCAATCGGCCTAACTGGTCTCAATTATGGGCCCAATTGACCTAATTGGCCTCAATTACCAGTTGGCCTAATTGGCCAAATTGACCTCAATTCACTTCAATTGGCCTCAATTATACAAATTGGACACAATTAGCCTAATTTGCTTCATTTGGACTCAATTGTCCTATATGGCCTCAATTGACCTCAATTGGTCTAATAGGCCTCAATTGGAAATTGGCCTAACTAGCCTCTATTGTGAAGCTAATTGACCTAATTAGCCTCAATTGTAATTTGATCTAAATGTCCTTATTATCATCAATTGTCCTAAATTGTCCTAATATGTAATTTATCTCATTGGGGTTAATTGGCCTCAATTGGACTAATTGTCCTCAATTGGCCTCAATTAGCATCATTTGCCTAATTGGACTAATTTTCTTAATAGGAATTAATTGTCCTTAATTGGACAAAATTAGCCTAAATTAGCCCTGATTGGCACCAATTTGCTTAATTGGCCTAATTGGAATAAATTGGACTAAATTTCCCTCAAGTGCTAAATTGACCAAATTGGCCTCAATTGGGCTCAATTTGGATAAATTGTCCTGAATTGGCCTCAATTTGCCTAATTGGACCCAATTGGACTCAATTGTCTAGATTGGCCTCAATTGATCAAAATTGGCCTCGATTGGCCTAATTGTCCTCAATTGGCCAAAGTTGGACAGATAGGCATTTGGACTCAATTGGCATAATTGTCCTCAATTGGCCTCAATTTTACTAATTGGACTAATTGCCATAATTGGACACTTTTTTGCCACAATTGGCATGAATTGACCCTAGTTGGCCTCAATTGGCCTCAAGGCCAAAATTGACTGAATTGGAATCAATTGGCCTCAATTTTATTAAATTGTCCTCAGTTGGACTCAATTGGACTCAATTTTCCAAATTGGCCTCAATTGACCAGATTGGCCTCAATTGGACTCAATTGGCCTAATGGGCCTCAGTTGACCTTGATTGACCTTTATTGGCCTAATTGGTCTCAATTTTTCCTCAATTGGAAAAAATGGATTCAATTGGCCTCAATGGCCTAATCGGCCTCAATTGGCTTCAATCAGCATCAATCGACCTCAATCGGGCCCAGTTGGGCCCAATTGGACTGATTGGCCTCAATTGGTCACAATTGGCCTTAGGCAGCCACAATGGGGCTCAATTGGCCTCAATTGGACTCAATTGGCCTCAATTAGGCTCAATTGGGCTCAATTGGCCTCAATTGGCCTCAATTGTCCTAACATAGCCTCAAATGGATTTAATTTGCCTTAATTGGATTCAATTGGAAATTGGCCTAATTGGCTTCATAGGCCTCGATCGGACTTAATTGGCCTAAAGTGCCTCAATTGGACATAATTCCCTAATTAGCCTCAACAAGAATTGTCAGCCTGATTGGTCTCTCTTAGCCTCAATTGGCCTCAATTGGCCAAATTGGCCTCAGTTGCCGTAACAGACCTCAATTGGCCTCAATGCCCCATTTGGCCACCATTGAGGGAAATTCAGGCCAATTCAGGTAAATTTAGACCAATAAAGGCCAATAAAGGCCAATTGAGGCCTATTTAAACCAATTCAGGCGAATTGTGGTCATTGAAGGACAATTATGCCAATTAAGCCCAGTTGTGGAAAATTAGGTTATTTAAGCCAACTGGGGAGGCCAATTCCAACCAATTTAGGCCAATTTGGATAATTAGGCCAATTCAGATCTAATTGGCCTATTTTTTCTCAATTGGTCTCAATTTCCCCAAATTTTCCTCAATTGGCCTAATTGGCCTAATTAGCCTCTATTGGCCTAAACTGGGCTCAATTCACCTAATTGTCCAAATTGGCCTAAATTGGCCTCAATTCACCAAATTTTCCAAATTGGCATCAATTCACCTAATTGGACCAATTGGACTAAATGGGGCCTAATAAGACTCAATTCACTGAATTGGACTAATGGGATAGCCTCAATATTCAACATTGGCCTTAGTTTTCCTCAATAGATGAATTGGCCTAATTGGCCTCAATGGCTGAATTGACAAATGGGCATCATTGGCCAAATATGCCTCAATCCACCTCAATTGAACTAATGGACATAATTGGGCTTAATAGGACTCAGTTGGTCCAAAATGGCCTAATTGGGCGGAATTGGCATGAATTGGCCTAAATTGGCCTAAAATGGCCTAATTGGCATAAATTGGCCTCAATTAGCCTAATTGTCCTAAGTTACCACAATTGTCCTCAATTGGACTAATAATAATCAATTGGATTATTTGACTAGATGGCCTTAATTGGCCTCAATTAGACTAATTGTCCACAATTGGCCTCAATAGGCCTCAATTAGATTCGATTGGCATCAATTGGCCTCAATTGGCCTTAATTGTCCTTAATTACCCTCAATTGGCTCAGTTATCCCAATTTACCTCAATTGTCCTAATTGGCCTCAATTGGACTTAAAAGGCCTCAATTTCTATAATGTTCCCAATTGGAATCAATTCTCCCTAATTGGACTCAATTCACCTCAATTTTCCAGAATTTGCCAAATTTTCCTCAATTGGCTTCAATTGGGCTCAATTTTACAAATTGGCCTTAATTGAGTCCAGTTAACCTCAACTTTACTCAATTGGACTAACTGGCCTCAATTATCCTTAATTCACTTTATTAATCACAATTATCCCCAATTGGATTAATTTACCTCAATTGGCATCAATTGGCCCCAATTAGTTGATTTGAGGCCAATTGTGGCCAATTGAGGCCAACTATTTCCAATTGAGGCCAATTGAGGCCAATTGAGGCCAATTGAGTCCAATTAAGGCCAATTGAGACCAATTAGGCCGTTGAGGAAAATTGAGGTCACTTAGGACAATTTAGGCTAATTGAGGCCAATTGAATCCAATTGAGATGAATTTGGAGAATTGGGTCGAATTTAGGCCAATTTAGTCCAATTGAGGCTAGTTAGGCCAGTTAGGCCAATTGATTCTAATTAGGTCAATTAGGCCAATTGAGGCTAGTTAGGCATGCCAATTGAGTCCAATTAGGAAATTGAGAAATATTCTTCCAATTATGCCAATTTATCAAATTGAGGCCAATTTGGCCAATTCATTCAATTGAGGCTAGTTTGGCCATTCAGGCCAATTAGGAAAAATAGGAAATTGAGGTCAATTTAGGCCAATTGAAGCCAATTAGGCCAAGGAGGCCAATTTTTAGGAAAAAGTTTACAAATTGAAGCCAATTGAGGCCTATTAGGCCAATTGATGCCAACTACACCAATTGATGACAATTAGGACAAATGAGGCCCATTAGACCAATTAGTCCATTGAGTAAAATTGATTCCAATTGAGGCCAATTAGGCCACTGAGGTGAATTGGCCTCAATTGGGCCAATTAAGAAAATTAGTCCATTGAGGCCAAGTGATGCCAATTGAGGCCAATTGCGGCCAATTGTAGGCAATTAAGGCCAATGAAGCCAATTATGGCCAAGATTCTATCTATGCCAATTGATTCCAATTAGTCCATTAATTTCAATTAAGACCAATTTGTCCAATTATGCCAATTGAGGTTAGTTTGGAAAATTTAGGCCAATTAGGCCAATTGAGGCCAACTCAGGCCAATTGATGCCAATTAGGCCAATTATGAAAATTTGGCCAATTGATGTCATGGAATAAAATTGATCCAAGTTGAGGCGAATGAGGCCAATTTGGCCAATTAGACCAATAATAGCCAATTGAGGTAAGTTGAGGCTAATTTGGTGAATTTGGCTAACTAGGCCAATTATGGCCAATTAAGGCCAAGTTGGTCAAATAGTCCATTAAGTCCAATTAGGAAAACAAGTCAAATTATGATAATTAGGTAGATTAAAAATTTATTCCAAATAGGTTTATTAGGTCATCTAATGAAAAATTGATGACAATTAGTGCCAATTAGGCCAATTGAAGCCAATTAGACAAATTGTGGCTAATTATGCCAATTTTGGACAATTATTCCATTAAGGACAATTGATTCCAACTAAGTCCAGTTAGGTAAATTTTCAATTAGGCCAATTTAGGTCGATTGAGGCCATTGATATTAATTAGGCCAATTCGGCCAATTCGGCCAATTGAGGCCAATTGTGGCCGATTAAATTCAATTCGGTCAATTAGTCCAATTATGAAAATTGAGACCAATTAGTCCAATTAGGTCCAATTGATTCCAATAGGTAATTTTTGGTAATTGAGGCCAACTGAGGCCAATTAGGCCAATTGACACTAATAAAAAATTCCAGCAATTTATGCCAATTGAGGCCAATTAAGCCCAGTTGAGGCCAATTAGAAAATCGAGGCTAATTAGGCCAATTGAGTCCAATTATTACATTTGGTGTCAACTGGCCATAATTGGTCTCAATTAGAAGTCAGACTAACTGGGTTAATTCACTTAAATGGCCTCAATTGGCCTAATTGGCCTCAATTGGCATCAATTTTACAAATTGGTCTCAATTAGCCTAACATGGAATCAATTTCTCTATTGGACTCAATTGTCCTAATTGGCCTAATTTTGCCTGAATTATCCCTATTTGACTAATTGGCCTCAATTGACATTATTAGCCTCAATTGGCCTAACTAGCCTCAATTGGCCTCAGTTTTTCTAATTGGCCTAACTAGTTTCAATTGGCCCAATTGGCCTCAATTGGTTTAATTTGACTAATAGGCCTTAATTAGCCTAATTGGCCAAATTGGAATCAATTTTCTTCAGTTGGCCTCAAGGCATCAATTGGATCCAATTAACCTTATTGGACTCAATTGGACTCAATTGACCTAATTGGACTCAATTTTTCAAATTGGCCTCAATTATAATCAATTGGACTAATTATCCAGAATTTTCCTCAATTGTGTAGGTTTTGGGTACATCAAAAGTGTGGGAAGCGTTGTTCCCAACTTTTCTTTTTTGGTGATTGATGATAAATATGAGATCACTATGAAGATGAACATCATGATCCATTGAATTGATCAATGAAATCAGACAGGTTAGTTACACCAGAACCAAGAGAGTGAAGATAAATACATATTATTTGTTATTAATTTAATTAAATATGAATTACCTCTTTGAAATTCTTTCTTAAATGATGTTCTCGGTGAAAGATCATCAATGTTCCATTGTTTGATTCTAGAAATGAATGGTATATTTCCTCTGGCAGTGATCCATACGTGTTCCAAGAATCTTTGGATGTCACCAAATGAGTCTCTAGGTTCTAGCACAGAAGATCCTTGTGTTTGCATCACTCACCTTCGATCGCCTTGAGAACCTCTTCCAATGTGTTCTTGATCCGGTAGAGGAGGATCGCTCTTTTTCTTGAGAGAGTTCTTAGAGAAGGAAGAAATCTCTATGATTGGGAGGTTTTCCTACAATCCGTGGTGCACAACAACGTTGTCTAGGCTAGTGAGAAAATAATATAATCATGTATTTATATTGGTATGGTCAAAATAAAATAATTGTACATGTTCCTTAAAATATTTTATTAATACTAGTGAAACCGCATGTCAAATAAAAATAGAAATATTATTATTTCCCGACATGCTCTTAACATGATAATTATAATTAAATATTATTTACTGAAATAATATTCGATATTATTATTTCTCACCCGAACCTTAAACACGGCCCCCCATGACTACTAAATATTTATCAGGCCTTGAATAATTACTATTTATTTATTATGTAAATATAATTACATTATTCACCAATAAATAAATAATTATTATATTGACTAAATAGAAAATAAATATTTATTAAATATTTTTCCCACAATATATTATCTAGAATAACTAATGATGAAATAAATTCGATTAGGAATACATGAATAATTATTAAACCACATATGAGAATAATATTTATTTAAATTTTTAAATAATAAATAATAATATATTATTTAACTGAGATCCTGGATATACATTGTGTGTTCCCCTCTAGGCCTCTTTCTCAGTGGCATTAGGCGAACCTTCCTAAAGTCCAATGTTAGAGTCAAGAATCATGTCAAAGCACCCATTGAGAATGAAATTAATGCCACAATGACAAGTCATCTCATATTAATACTTACCATGTAATATAATCCCTTTATCAAAATATTTATAATCGAGCAGGTTGCATGCTAGTGCCATTAACTTATATGCTCGATATTTATTTATTTGACTTTTTAGAAATATAACTTTTCTATAGAAAACTATGGCCATGAATTTATTTAGGCTATGTCATTTCCATAAAAGGGAATGAAATATTTATTTCTATTAATGAACAGAAGGGATAAATCCTTTATCGCATTATTCATTAATGCAATATTACTCAGGACACACAAAACGTATCATACCTCTCCATGAAAATTTATCATTGTAGTTTTTGTTAATACATCAATGTAAAATACTCATAATATTATTTAATAAGAATCTTAATTTCTATGGAACAATACAGACGTCTGTAGATAGGAACATCCAATGACACTAAGAAATGTTGATTTCCTATGAGCGGGTCATGTTCTAATAATATCCCCCTAGACATTATCAAGGGAATACACCATGAGAAGGTGCCTCAAAGTACTATGAGTCTCCAACCCTAATAGCCTATATCATTTTTGTCCCTTAAAATGATATCATTAGACCATAGAACATATATTCAAGAATAGAGTCATAGCACTTCTAAGTTCTCATCATAGCAGGGAACTGTTATGACCTTTTAGTGTAACAACTACTCTTGGGACATTATCACATACTATATCACAAATAAGAACAATCATGATGTGATAAGTATTTAGTTAATATTCAAAACAATGAATACATGTTTATCATAAAGTACATAAATGTTGGTTATAGGGAACTAACTCCAACAGACTCCCACTTGCACTAGATCCAACTTCTAACAACATTAATACTACTAGATTTCACAAGATAATCATGCTTTTGGTGAGATAAAACTTTAGTAAAGGGGTCCACCTTGTTCTCTTCTATGATTAAACTTATCACTGTAACTTCACCCCTTTGATTAAAATCCCTCAAGTTGTAATACTTTCAGAGTATTTTCTTTATCCATTGGTGCGACCTTGTCTCTTTTCCAAGATCCAAATCTGTATTATTATAACAATACAATGTGAAAGGGTCTTTAATACTAGGTACCACATCAAGATATTGGAAAACGTTATAAATACAAATGAATTCCTTGGATGCATCATAAGTCTCTTTATACTCGGAATCCTCTATAGAATCAGCTAAAATTGGCTGCATCGAACTATTCCCACTCATAGCTCCTCCATTGAGATAAAAAACATATCCTGATTGTGACTTCGATCATTATGATCTGTCTAAAAACTATCATCAACATAACCACTAATGAAAATTTCCTTGTCTCCTTAAGAAACAGGGATCATATCCTTAGTTCTTCTCAGATACTTGAAGATATCCTTAAGAATAATCCAATGTTGTTCTCCTTAATCATCTTGATATCTTCCTATTATACTCAATTCATAGGCAACATAAAATCTATTACATAATATGGCATACATGATTGATCTTATTGCTGAAGCGTATGAGATCTTACTCATTCTATCTTTCCCATGTTGTGTCTGGGGACACATTTTCTTAGAAATATGTAATCCATGTGACACTGGAACCAATACTGGCTTGTATTGTTCCATAATAAATATCTTTAGTATCTGGTTAATATATGTACTATGACTTAGCCCATGAAACCACTTGGATCTATCACGAATGATCTTGATCCATATAATTAGGCTGCTTCACCAATGTCCTTTATGGAGAAGCACTTATTCAACCAGTCTTTAAAAGACTGTATGATTTTTATTTCATTTCCAATAAGTAATATTTCATTAACATATACTACTAGGATAATGACCACATTATCATTAAATCTCTTATAAACACATGTCTCACATTCGTTCTCAATGAAACCAAATTATTTTATGGCTTCATCAAATCAAATGTTCTATGACCTGGATTCTTTCTTCAACCCATAAATGGATCTCTACAACCAGAAAATATTTTTGTCATCATCTAGTGTCACAAACCCTTCTGGTTGTGTCATATAGACATCTTCCGGAACTTCCATGATAAGGAATGATGTTTTGACATCCACCTTCCAAATCACATAGTCATGGTATGGTTCTATGAAAAATATGACTCTGGTGGATTTAAACATGAAAACTAGAGAAAATATATCATCGTAGTCAATTCCTTGATTATATTTGAACCGTTTAGCCACTATCCTTTCTTTATAGGTACTTTATTTACCTTCCATGTCTAGTTTCCTCTTGAATACCCATTTACAACCAATAGTATTTACATTAACTTTCTCATAAAAAAGAATCCAAACACAGTTTTGATACATGGAATCCATCTCATAATTCATAGCTTCTAGTCATCCTGCAGCTTTTCAGATCACTGCTACCTTCTTAGAGGAGAGAGGTTCCTTATTTTCTATCAATAATGATTCACCATCCTCAGTGACTAGAAAAAACATATCTCTCTAGTTCTCTATCCTCTCTTACACTCCTATGAAATACTTGTGTTTCAGGAAGTAATTCTTCCATGGGGACCTGCGAGACTTGTTCCTATACCAACTTCTATGTATCATGAGCATTAACTTCATCAAAGTCAATCTTTCTCCCACTATCCTTTTTGAGGATGTTCTCCCTCTCAAGAAATACAACTTCTCTAGAAAAATCACTTTTTTGTATGAGGGTTTGTATATGTAGTATCCTCTTTTTTCCCTTTGGATAGCCTATAATGATACACTACATGCTCCAGGATGCTAGTTTTTTGCCTGAAAAATCCTTAACAAATGCCTCACAACCCCGTACACGTGTATGTGATAAAATGGGTTTCTTTACACTCCATAAATCAAATGGAATTCAATTTTCCACCTTATTTTGTACTCAGTTTAATGTGTATGGTACAGTTTGTAGTGCATATCCCCAAAAGGATAATGGAAGATCTTCATGACTCATCATTGACCTTACCATGTCCAACAAGGTATGGTTCCTACATCACTAACATCATTCCACTATGTTATACATGGTGGGGTATGTTGAGATAGAATCCCAAACTCCTATAGGTAGTCGATGACATCTTGGTTTAGATATTATCCACCTTGATCTGATCAAATCTTCTTTATCTTCTTACCAAGTGGACTATCTAATTCATTCTTTAATTACATGAATTTCTCAAAGGACTAGGACTTATACCTCATTAGTTAAATATATCCATATCTAATAAAGTCATCAGTAAAAGTTATCAAGTAAGAATATCCACCTCTATTTTATACTATAAATGGTCCACACACATCATTGCGTACCAATACTAGAATCTTTGTGGATCTTTCACCATGTCCCCCAAATAGTGGTTTGGTCATTTTCCATGGTAAACAAGAATGACACCCATCAAATTAGTTTTATCTCAAGTGAGTCTAAGAAACCATCATGAGAGATCTTTTTCAAACGCTTCTAATTTTCATGACCAAGATGGTTATACCACAACTGGGTGTTATATGGGTTGTGTGAACATGATTCGTTATCGATTTCAAAAACTTGGTTTTCTTAATATAATACATAAAGTCCGTTATTTAAATGTTTCATAGAATAACATATCTTTCCATTATAAAAGAAAAAAATTATTTCCAAATTTAAAAATAAACCCATCTACATAAAAATATGACACCAAAATTATGTTCTCGGTAACTGTAGGGACATAATAATAGTCTTTCAAAACCAGAATCATTCCCATTGTAAATTAATGGTGGTAGTCACCAATGGAAATTGTATCCATTCTCACACCATTTTCAACTAACAGATCCACCTCTCCTCTAGCAATTTTCTAAAATCTACTTGGTTTATACATTTGGATTCATATGTGGGCACCAAAAGTAGTATCTAATACCCAATGTGTAAAAATTGAAATATTTCCCTCAATATTGAATGAACCATTAGCTTCCCCTTGATTTTGGGTACAATTCCTCTTTCAATGTCCTGAATTTCCACACACAAAACATACTACCTCCTTTTTAGTGCCATACCTCTAGATCTTTCCCTTCTTATAAGGATGATGCTTGAGTGGTTTATAATATATATTAGTCTTTGGCCCCATTTACTTGTCATTACTTTTCTTGTTCTCTATAAAGAATGCGGTTTTTTCACGCCCCATGTCCTTAAACACTTAGAAAATGAATGTCATATGTTCAGATAGACTCTTCACAATATTTCTCATATTATAATTCACAATAAAACTAGATAAGGTCTTGGGGAGTGATGAAAGTATGAGATATATTTGAAACTTATCCAAGAATTTAATCCCTAATATGTATAGGTGTTCAATGTAGCCAATAATCTTGACTACAAGTGGCCCAACTGTTATATACTCTCAAATCATAGTCATGAAGAAACTGTTGGAGATATCATACCTATGTTATCTCTCCTTATCTTGATAGAAATCCCAAAGGTGATACATCATGTTATAGGCATCCATTTCCCCATGTTGCTTCAATAACTCATTAGAAATGGATGATAGAATGAATCACTGAACATATGTAGCATCATTTAGATATTTTTCATAGAGATATATCCCATCATCACTCACCTCATTACTAGGTGCAACTAGAATAGGTTCTTCTATCACATTCAATTTCCTTTCATGGAGAAAGATGAATCGTAGGTGCCTTTGCCACTCATGGATATTAGTCCTAGTGGAAAGGTTTTCCTTCTCAAGTACGGATCATAATGATATGTTTGCTTTCATTTTATTAATGTTTCTAGAAAATAAATGAGCATAATTTTAGTACATTATCTGATAAAATTTAGAAAAATAAATAAATATTATATTTATTAGTCTCCCACTACATTATCAAAACCCAATATCCATCACCATTGGATTCAAAATATCTTGTTTCTTGGATATTATATTGGCAATGATCCATATTATCATTATCATTACCCCAACATTGGCTGGTTAAGAACTTGAATGGTTTTAGGAAGGTATTCCAAATGCCAACTCCACTAACTCACATTTCCTTGATCTGTTGAGTAGACTCCCCAATCCATAAATCGTTAATTTAGATTTCCTCAACCTTTGCCTCTTAGTTACACTATGTCCATATTTGGAAATCAAACCTTGATTTCTACAATACTAATTCAACCCAAAACCTCATATTATAATTCCCTAATAATTAAAGCACCCCAACTTTGGCTGGTCAAGCACTTTGAACTATGGTTTGATTCTAACCGAAGTAATGGAAGGATGTACTGAATTAATATTTTATTGAGGGATTTTATTCTTTTATGTGTACATTTCCAATTATTATATTTATCAAATGCTTAGTAATATTTTGTGGTATTACTTAAGTGATAAACCGTGTCTTAGATAATATTTACGCATAAGACATTTTATTTTAGTTCCATATTTCATGCTTGTTAATTCATTAATTATGTGATTGTGGAAAAAATATCCATAAAAAAATAACCATGAAACTAATAAAAAAAGGGTTTGATCATGAGCTCATATTAATGGTTAGTTTATCTAGTGGTTTATAAATTAACTATTTACCAAGGGGAGAAACACATTGAACCAATGAAGGATCATGTTTACAGCTTTCCACCTTCACACCTTTGTATCTCCTTGGATTTTTTTCACCTTGTCTATGAACTTGAACTGCCTCCACTATCTTGGGAGATCTATCCAATCCATATGACTTTTACTCACATGAAGGTGAAAGAAAAATGGGGTTTACCTAAAAGAAACCATGGGAACATTGGCCCTACATAATAATTAGGAGAGAAGGCATGTAGGATGAGAATTTAATTTAATAACAAATTAAATAAAACCAATCACATACAAAGGTCTGTTCTAGCTCATGATCATCCAAATGATTTCAACGAATTACGCATTTAATAAAACTGTCAGTCAATTCTTTAATAATTCTTATTTAAGATAAATCATGCTCAAAATGATTAATTATTATCTTTAATTAATCACTCATCTAATATTAATCCTTATCTAAATTTCCTTGAGATTCTCATCCATTATAATTTTAAAAAAATGAAATAAGTTCATTTAAAATTAACCTTGTATAGAAATTTACCTTGGAGGTAACATTGTGAATACCCATCAGTATTTACAAAACATGTATTATACTCACATACAATTTTACTCTTGTGACATATGGAATACATGATTTAATACATACTACCACAACGTGTATTTCACAGATCATTACACAAATCACCTGATTTTTTCAGCCACCTTTTATGCATCAAAGCACATAGAGTAACAACTTGTAATATGTATTATACATGATATGTAGATCTAAACATTAAGAAAATATTAATTAAAAATTTAAATATTTATGGATATTAAAAATCTAAATATGTGTAATTTGGAAAAAGAACATGAAGTTTGGATCCAATCTACATGGCGTGTATGCCCTTCACTATCTATCCAAAGTACACACCTAAGGATTCGACATGTGAGGCGTACTTTGAAAATCTTGGAGTGCATGACATTTCCAGTGGGACACAGATTTTGTTGACTCTGTTTTACATGGTCACCAGTCTGGTAGTCCATGTATGGAAGGTATGGCCTAACCCTGAACCAAAAGGTACTACACACCATGTCTAATGGGCTACACGGCGTATAGTCTAGTTGAATGTGCTTCATTTAATCCTTGTCAACACAGGGCACACTAATGGTATACTTAATTTTCTAATCAATAAAATATCTTCAATTTATCTTTGAATCAATCTTGATGCATTGAACATGACAACACAAAATGTAATGCCGATTACATGGTGTGTAGTATGGTGTTGTACGTCCAAGATCCTTGGAACCTCCAAATGAGTTCCTCAGTTTAATTTTAATCATAGAATTTATAATTTCTGTTAGATCTGCAAGGAACTATGGAAGAAGAAACTGATCTCATAATTCATATTAAAATAATTATTAAACATGAATTTAAAAACTAAATTATGAATGAATAAATCACCACTTATTTATAAAAAAATCATAAAAAATAATGTGGCCTCTCTGATACCAGTGTTGGTTCCGGGCATAGTGGAAGCTCAGGGAGGGTGGTTCCCTAATTTTATTTTCTTGTGATTGATGATCACTATGATATCTCTATAACAATGAATGTTGTGATCCACATAATTGATCATTGAAATCATACATGGTAATTACACCATAACCAATAAAGATGAGATGAAAACATATAATTTATAAATAATTTAATTAAATAATAATTACCTCTAAGGAATTCATTCTTTTTTGACGTGTTAAATGATAGATCTGTAGTTCACCATCATTTCATTCTTGAAATCAAGGGTATATTTCCTCTAACGGTGATCCACATGTGTTCCACGAATCTCAAGACGTCTCTGAAGGAGTGTCTGGGCGCTATCACAAATGATCCTTGAACTTGTGTCGTCCACCTTTGGTCTCCATGAGAACATCTTCCAAAGCATTCTCCTTGATCTGGTGGAGGAGTATTGCTCTTGTTCTTGAGAGTGTTCTTGGAGAATGAATAACTCTCTAGGCTCAAGATTTTTTTCTCTAATCTGTTGTGCACAACAACTTTGGCTGGGATAATGAAAAAATAATATAATAGGGTATTTATATCACTATGGTAAAATAAAATAATTTCACAAGTGCCTTTAATTAATTTTTTAATCATAGAGAAACCCCATTTCAATTAATAATGACAATATTATTATTTCCTGAAATGAACTTGACTTGAGAATTATAATTAAATATTATTTAATCAAATATTATTCAATATTATTTAATCAAATAGTATTAAATATTATTATTTCTCACCAGACCCTTAAAATTGGTCTGCCATTCCTCCTAAATATTTATCAGGCCTTGAATAATGACTATTTATTTATTAAAGAAATATCAATGCATTATTCTCAAATAAATAAATAATTATTATATTTACTAAATATAAAATAGATATTTATTAAATATTCCCCTCAAAATATATTCTCTTGAATAACTAGTGATGGAAT
Source organism: Viscum album (assembly GCA_963277665.1). Classification (NCBI taxonomy): domain Eukaryota; kingdom Viridiplantae; phylum Streptophyta; class Magnoliopsida; order Santalales; family Viscaceae; genus Viscum; species Viscum album. The sequence goes on along the minus strand of CAUJRU010000003.1, from coordinate 10,657,154 downwards.
AGATGCAACTAGGTATACAAGAATAATTATTAAACCACATACGAGAATAATATTTACACAACTTGTTAAATAATAAATAATAATATATTATTTAACTGAGATCCCATATACACATAGTGTGTGACCCTATAGGCCGCATTATCAGTGGCATTAGGCTAACCTGGCTAAAGTCCAAGGTTAGCATCTAACAAAATTCCATGGCACCAATAGAGAAATAAGTTAATATCCTAATGACATGTCACATCATACGTATTCTTACGATGTAATATAATACCTTTATCAAAATATATCTAATCGATTAGGTTGAATACCAATGCCATCAACCTATATACTCTATACTTATTTAATTGACTTTCCACAAATTGAAATTTCCTATAGAAAACCATGGACATAGATTTATTTAGGTTATATCATTTCCATCAAATGGAATAAGATATTAATTTCCATTATTGAATAGAAGGGATAAATCATTTCTCACATTATTCACTAATGCAATGTTACTCATGATGCACCCAATGTATCCTACATCACTACGAACATCTATTGTCACAGTTTTCATCAATACATCAAAGTACATGAATCATAATATTATTTTATAATAATATTAAAGTATAAGGACCAATACACACATCCATATATAGGAAAATTCAATGAAACATATAAATGTGGATTTCCTACCGGCGGGTCTCATTCTCATAATATCCTCCTAGACATTACCAAGGGCGTACACCATGAGAAGGTGACTTAAATTACTATGATTCTCCACCCCTAATAGCATGTATCATTTGTTTCCGTTGAGATGATATAATCTGTTCATTGAACATATATTCATGAATAGTGTCATAGAACTTCAAGGTTCTAATCATAACAGGGAACTTCTATGACATTTTAGTGCTACAGCTACTCTTAGACATTATCACATGTTATGTCACTTAGAAGAACAATCATGATGTGATAAGTAGTTAATTAATATTCAAAATAATGAATACATGATTATCATAATGTACATAGAAGTCGGTTCTAGGGAACCAACTCCAAAAAATTGCCCTAATTGTCATCAATTGGAATAAATTGGCCTAACTAGCCATAATTGGCCTTAATTTGAATAATTGTCCAAAATTGGAATCCATTGGCATAATTGGACTAGTTGGCCTAAATTAGAATAATTATCTCTGCCGGCCTCAATTTTCCTAATTTTCCTAGTCGGCCTCAATTAGAATAATTGGCCTAGTTGGCCTCAATTGGCATAATTGGCCTCAATTGGCCCCAATTTTCCTAATTAGCATTAATTAGACCAATTGGCATAATTTTCCAACTGAGGTCAATTAGTCCAATTCAGACCAATTCTAGAAAATTAGTCCAATTGAGGCCAATTAAGACTAATTGAGGACAATAGGGACCAACTAAGGCCTATTGAGGCCAATTGAGGCCAATTATGCCAATTGAGGCAAGTTAGCCTAATTGGGCCAACTGAGGCCAATTGAAGCCAATTTCGCTAATTGATGTCAATTAGTCAATTGAGGCCAATTCCGACCAATTTATCTCAATTGATTCTATTGATGCCAGTTCAGGCCAATTGATTCCAATTGAGGCCTTGATGCCAATTAGGCTAGTTGCAGCCAATTGAGGCCAATAAAGACCAACTAATGCCAACTGTGGCCAATTGAGGCCAATTAGTCCAATTCGGCCAAAGAAGCCAATTGAGGTCAATTAGTCTAGTTATTCCAATTGATTCCAATTGAGGAAAATTGATATGATACCATATGGGTTTGCGGTTTTCATTGGTGAAAATGTAGAAACACAAGTAATGGAAGTGGAAGAATTTCAAATTAAATGATGTACGGAAGAAATAAAATGGTAATGGGGGGATGATAAATTAGGACCTCAATGAGTCTTTTACCTTAAAAACCTAATTATATAAACTTTGAAAAAGGTTTATCACTCCTTTTAGGATCCTTACTTTCATTAACCTGAGAACATAAGAAACACAAGCAAAATAATGCTAGAAACTCTAAAATTAGAAATTATGATTCAAGGGGTATATGGAGGTGGCTATTTATAGAAAAATGGGAGAGATACATGGAAAACACCTAGACCACAAAATTATAAGGCCTAAAATTAAAAATTTTAATTCCATTACACATGATCATGGCAATAGGGGAAAATATATCCACCAAGAAGACTTTTTGGAACCACCCCAATGAATTCGAAGATTCCCACTATGACTTTGGAAAATAGGGGCCCGCCGCTTTTTGACTTTAGAGATTTCCTTCATGAAAGTGGATTTTAAATTCATGGGATCATTTGGGCGGGCCATTTAGGTTCATGTTTGGGGTTTAATAAGTGTAATTTAGGCCCATTTTTTCCTCCCATCCATGCATGTTGGGCCTCCTCTTGTAATTTTAAAATGAGTCCACATAAAGCCTCTTTAATCCCCCTCATTATGCCGCTTATATTGGCATCAATTGGCCACGATTGGACTTAATTGGCCTCAGTTGGCCTCAATTGGCCTCACTTGGCCTCAATTTTCCTTAATTTTCCTCACATGGCCTCACTTGGCCTCAATGGGCCTCAATTGGCCTCATTTTCCCTCAATTTCACTCAATTGGCCTATTTGGCCTCAATTGGCCTTAATTGTCCTTAATTTTCCTAATTGGTCTAATTGGACAGAATTGGCCTCAATTGGAATCAATTGACCTCAATTTTCCTTAGTTTGCCTCAATTGGCCTCAATTGACTGAATTGACCTGAATTGGCCTTCTCAATTTAGCATAATTGACCTAATTGGACTCAATTGGCCTAATTGGCCTAATTTGGCCAAATTTCACTTAATTGTCCTAATTGGACTCAATTGAGATAATGGTCTTAAATTGGCCTCAATGGCCTTATTAGCCTCAATTGGCCCTAATTGGCCTCAATTGGTCCGAATTGGCCTCAACTGGATGAATTTTCCTCAATTGGACTAATTGGCCACAATTGGCATAATTGGCTTAATTATACTCAATTGGCCAAATTGGAATCAATGGGAATCAATTGGACTCAATGGACATCAATTGGCCTCAATTTGCCTAATTGGCCTCAATTTGCCTAATTGGACTCAATTGGCCGAATTGGGCTAATTGGCATTAATTGGCCTCAATTGACCTTAATTGGCCTCAAATTTCCCAATTGGACTAATTGGACTCAATTGGCCTGAATTTTCCTAATTGGACTCAATTGGCCCAATTTGCCTCAATTTGCCTCAATTTGCCTCAATTTTCCTCAATTTGCCTCAATTTGCCGAATTGGTTCAAGAGGCCTCAATTTGGCTCAATTGGACTCAATTAGCCTAATTGGCCTTAAATGGACTCAATATAGGCCAATTGAGTCAACATGACACCAATTAGTCCAGTTGAGTCCAATTGATGCCAATTAGTCTAATTATTCAAATTGAGGTCAATTGTGGACAATATATCAAATTGAGGCCAATTGAGGCCAATTGATCAGATTGAGGCCAATTGAGTCCAAAAAGTAAAATTCAGCCAATTAGGGCTATTGTAGCCAATTGAGTCCAATTTAGGCTAATGAGGGCCAATTACAGAAATTGAAGCTAATTGAATCTAGTTACACCAATTATTCAAATTCAGGCCAAATAGGACAATTAGTCTAATTGAGGTAGATTGCCCAAATTGGTGGAATTGGACTCAATTATCCATAATTAGACTCAATAGAATAATTGGAATAAATTGGTAAATTAGACGAATTGGCCTCAATTGTCCTCAATTGGCCTAAATTGGCCTAATTGGACTCAATTTCTCTAATTGGCCTTAGTGGTTGTAGTGGAACAATTCGCCAAATTGGCCTCAATTGTCCTAAATGGCCTCAATTGGCCAAAATTAAATCAATTGGATTAAATGGAAACCATTGAAAAAATTGGTCTCAATTGGAATCATTTCGAATCAAGTGTCCTAATTGGCCTTAGTTGGCCTCATGTGGCCTAATTGGACTCATTTGGCCAAATTGGCCAAATTGGCCTAATTGGAATAATTAACCTCAATTGTCCTCAACTGCCTCAATTTTCCTCAATCGGAATCCATTGGAACTAATTAGACTATTGTCCTAATTGGACACAATTACCCTCAATTTCCCAAGGTGGCCTAACTGGCCATAATTGGCCTTAGTTGGCCACATTTGGACCCAGCCTCATTTAACCCCATTTTCCACAGACTCGATTTTCCATATTGGCATTAATTGGACTTAATTGGCCCCAATTAGGCCAAATCCAAATTGGAATCAATTGGCCTCAATTGACTGAATTGGAATCATTGGATTAAATTGGCTTCAATTTTCCTCATTGGAATCAAGTGGCCTAAAAAGGCCCAATTAGCAAAAATTGGTTTCAATTGGTCTCAATTGGCCTAATTAGCCTCAATTGGACTCAATTTTACTAAATTGGACTAATTGGGCTCAATTGACCTAATTGGCCTAATTGGCCTCAATTGGCCTAATTTTACCCAATTAGTCCAATTTGGTTGATTAAGAAAGTTAACGCCAATTAGGACCATTAGTCCATTGAGGCCAATTGAGGCCAATTAAGGCCAACTGAGCCCAATTAGGCCAATTGAGGCCAACTGAGCCATTTTAGGCCAATTAGTAAAATGGAGTTCAATTGAGGCCAATTGAGGGAAATTGAATCCAATTGAGTTCATTTGGCCCTAGAATCAGTTAGAGACAAAATTGGCCTAGTTGGCTTCTATTGGATAATTGGGCCAATTAAGGCTAATTAATCCAATTAGTCCAGTTGAGGATAATTTATTCATTAAGGTCAATTAAGGAAAATTGAGGAAAATTGAGGAAAATTAGGCCAATTGAGGCCAAATAAATCCAATTATTCTAATTATAACCATTAGGCCAATTGATTATAGAGCCAAATAAGGTCAATAGAGGCCAATTAAGCCAATTTCCAATTGAGTAAAATTGTGTCCAATTAGGAAATTGAGGCCAATTGATTCCAATTTCCAATTTAGCTCAATTGGACAAATTTATCTCAAATTCCTAATTATCCTAATTGTCCTAATAATCTCAATTGGCCTCAATTATCCTCAAATGCCTAATTTTCCACAATTTCCTCAATTGGAAATCACCCTAATTGGCCTCAATTAAACCCAATTTTTACAAGCCATATTTGGCCTCAATTGGTGTCAATTGAACTCAATTGATCTCAATTGGATATTGATATAATTGGCCTCAATTGATCTCATTTTTCCCTAGCCTCAACTGGTCTCAATTGGACAAATTGTCCTCAATGGACCTCTATTGGCCCCAATTGGCCGAATTGGCCTATTTTACCTCAATTGGACACAATTTATTTCATAGGCCTCAGTTGGTCTAATTTGCCTAAATTGGAACAGTTGGCATCTGTTGGCCTCAATTGCCCTCAATTGGCCTCAATTGGAATCAATTTTCCTCAATTAGCCTAATTGCCCGAATAGTCCTCAATTGGCTTTAATTGGACTTAATGGGCCTAAATTGATCTAAATTGTCCTAATTGAATTCAATTGGCCTCAATTGGTCTTAGTGAGACTCAATTTGCTTCAATTATCCTCAATTGGCCTCAATTGGACTTAATTGGACTCAATTGGACTATTTGGCCAATTGGCCCAATTGGCCTGAATAGGCCCTCAATTTTCCTAATTAGCCTAATTGTAATAATTTGCCTCAATTATTATAATTGGTTTCAATTGGAATACTTCTTCTCAACAGACACAATTGGCCTTATTGGACTCAATTGGCCTCATTGGACTAATTGTCCTCCTTAGAATAATTAGACTAATTGGTTTCATTGGACTCAATTGGCCTCAATTGGACTCAATTGGACTAATTGGACTCAATTGGACTCAATTGGAATCAATTGGCCTCAATTGGCCTCAGTTGGCCTCAATTGGACTCATTTGACCCCATTTGGTATAATTGGCCTCAATTGGCATAACTGGCCTCAGTTGGCATAATTAGCCTCAACTGGCATAATTGGCCTAAACTGGCATAATTGAATGCATTTGATCTAATTAGCCTTAATTCCCTTATTTGCCTCAATTAGCCTCAATTATCCTCAATTTTTCAAATTTGCATAACTGAACATAATTTTCCTCAATTGGCCTTATTTGGGGACAACCTCAATTTGACTAATTGGAGTCAATTGGCATCAATAGGCCCTAATTACACCAAGGCGAAATTGGTCTTAATTGGCCTCAATTGGATGAATTGGCATCATTGGACTGAATTGCCCACATTAACCTCAATTGGACTAAATTGGCCTAATTGGACTCAATTGGACTCAATTGGCATCAATTATCCTAATTAGACTCAATTGGCCTTATTGGCCTCAATTGGCCTTATTGGCCTCAATTGGCCTAATTGGCCTAATTGGCCTAATTAGACTAATTGGCCTCAATTGGACTCAATTGGACTCAATTTACTAATTATCCTAGTTGGAATCAATGAGGATAATAGGTATAATTGAAGCTAATGAGGCCAATTAGGTCGATTGACGCTAATTAGGCCTATTAGGCCAATTGAGTCCAATTCATCAAGTTAATCCATTGAGTCTAATTGAGTCATTTTGTTCAACTGAGAAACATTGAGGCCAAATGAGGCCAATTAGACCAATTGATTCCAATTGATCCAATTGAGGTCAATTAGTAAAATTGAGGTCAATTGAGGAGAATTGAGGAGAATTGAGGCGAATTAGGCCAATTGAGGTCATTTGGCACCAAATTCAATTAGGGCCAAAATTGGCCAAATTAGCCTCAGTTGACCAATTAGGAAAATTGAGGCCAATTGATTCATTGAGGACAATTAATGTTAATTGAGAAAAATTGAGTTCAATTTGTCCAATTGAGGCCAATTAAAGCCAATTTTTCCAATTATTCCAATTAGGTCAATTGAGTCCAATTAGGATAATTTCCAATTGAGTCCAACTATGTCCAATTAGTCAATTGAATCCAATTAAGGAAACTGTCCAATTGAGCTCAATTGTCCTAATTGGCCTCAATTGCCTAATTTCCCTGTTTTTCATAATTAGCATAATAGGCCCCAATTGACCTCAATTGCTTAATTGGACACAATTGGACTCAATTAGTAGTTGGCCTAATTGGCCTCAAATAAATTCATTTGGCTCCAACCCTAATTGGCCTCATTGGGCTGATTGGTTTCAATTTTCCTCAATTGGGGTCAATTGGCCTCAATTGAACTTAGTTGAAAATTGATCTCATTGGCCTTAATTGACCTCATTTGGAACAAGCCTCAGTTAGCATAACATTCCTTAATTGTTCTAATTGGAATTAACTATCCTAATTTTTCTCATTGAGCCCTAATTTTCCTCAATTGGATAAATTCAGCTAATTTTCCTAATTTTCCTCAATTGGTGATGTGTCACCGAACGATCAAAACAAGTAAGTGAAGAGGAGCAGTGTAATGTAGACGAATTGACCATGGATTAAAGGCAATGCCACCCATTAAGGTCTCTCCATGCTTAAAGACAAAGTCACCAGTACTGGAGTTGCACCACCAATTCTGGGCAAAGTGAAGAGGCTAAAGTAATAGGAAAAAACAACAAGCTTCCAAAATCCATCACATTCAGGCATCACCACTAAAAAAGGGTGAAAATACATTACAAAGATAAAATAAAGAAAGTAAAATGCCCCAATTAGAGCTACAAGGAATGGGGAACCCAAAAAGTCACATTAAAAGAACCAAACAACACTTTACCATGCCATTGAATGACCCCACTAGCTAAAGTAGTGGGATTCCCTCTTAATGATGCTTTTCTCCAACTTATATATCTTCTATAATGTGTTCCTACGAATTTCCATCCATTGCCATGTGGGTAAGTAATTTTGGGCCCCAAATAAGTGTGTTTTGGCCCACCATGGTGTTGGATGTCAAGAAGTGCAGGATGGTCCAATTCGAATAACAATTGGGCTTAAAATATTTATCAAGCCCAAAATTATTCTCCTTGGGATGAATCTGGTCCATATCATTTCCCCCTGGTTAGAGAGTATTTTCCCTCAAATCCATGACATCATCTTATTCAATTTAAGGAGATAAGTCCCCAATGTCGATCATTGTAGAAATGCCGCCAAAATCATCTGGTAAATCAATGTTGTGGGTATTGTTTCCCATTCATTCAAGAACATTGAATGGACCTTCAGCTCGTGGTGACAGCTTGCTCTTCCTTTTGAATGGAAATATCTCTTTGCGAAGGTGAATCCACACTTTGTCTCCAGGTTGGAAAGTAGCCTACTTCTGATGCTTGTTTTCTCGCCTCTTGTATGCTTCATTAGAGTTCTCTATTTGAGTACAAAGAGATTCATGGAGATTCTTTATCTGCTTTGTCTTCTCCTCCACAACAATATTCACCTGAAAATCAAGAGGCGAAGAGAAAAATTTTATAGGAGTGATTGGTTTGATTCCATAAACCACTTCGAATGGAGAATGTCGAGCGGTAGCACTGGGAGAACTATTGTATGCAAATTCATCTTGTGCAAGTTGCAAATCCCAATCTCTCATGCTCTTGTTCACCAATGTTCTCAGAATAGTGCCCAATATACGTTTTTTAACTTATGTTTGCCCATCCTTTTGAGGGTGATGGGATATTCTGAAAAGAAGTTTCGTACCTAATTTCCCCCATAATGTCCTCCAAAAAATGGCTGAGAAATTTTGTGTCTCTATCTGAAATGATGTAGAGAGGAATTTCATGAAGGCCAAAAATATCTCTGAAAAACAATTCTTCCTCTTTCACTACATTTAAGTCTTATGAAAATGTATGAAATGAGCCATATTATAAAATCGATCAACAACAACCATTATTTAATCTTTACCTCACTGAGTCTTTTGTAAATACATAATGAAATCCATGATGAGATCATCCCATGGTTTCTCCGGAATAGGTAAAGAGTGTATAAACTAGGATTGAAATGAATCTTTGCTTATTGACATGTTCCGCACCTCAAAATAATTTACTAGACATATGATTGCATCTTCATCCAGTAGAAATGCTCCTTTAGTATCTCAAAGGTTTTATGGATGCCAAAATGACCAGAAATTCCCCCTTCTTGTGCTTCTCGAATGATAAATCCCTGCAACTACCCTTTGGAACACACAACTTGTTTGTCTTAAAGAGAATCCCATCATGTACAGAATAATCCTCCAAAAATCCATCTTGACATTTTATTAAAATAGAATTAAACTCCATATCATGTTGATAATCTTCCCTCATAAGCTGAAATCCAATAATTTGAGCATCTAGAATGGTAAGTATTGCATACATTCGAGATAAAGCATCTGCCACTAGATTATCTTTCCCATTGTTGTATTTTGACACAAATGAGAATGATTGTAAGAATTACACCCACTTTTCATGCCTAAAACTCAAATTTTTTTGACCATTTATAAACCTCAATGCCTGATGGTCAGAATGAAGAAAAAACTGCTTCAGTTTCAAATAATGAGACCAATGATCTAGGGATATTATAACTACATAAAATTCCTTATCATAGGTTCTGTAATTCATCCTTTAATCATATAGTTTCTCACTAAAATATGAAATAGGACTCTTTCTTTGGACGAGAACAACTCCTATACCAACTCCACTTGCATCACATTGCACTTCAATGACTTGATCAAAATTAGGAAATGCCAAAACCAGTGCTTCACACAACTTTTTCTTAATGATTTAAAATGATTAATTTGCTGCCATTGAACACTCAAATTTCCCCCTTTTCAAGCATTCAGTGATAGGTGCCATGATAGTGATGAAATTGGAAACAAAACGAAGATAATAGATGCCAAACCATGGAAACTTCTTACTTCAGTAATGGATTCTGGTTGTGGCCAGGACATGATTACCTCCACTTTTGATTCATCCACCATGATGCCTTCTTTGGTTACCACATATTCCAAAATAAAACCACTTCTGTTGAAAAGAACACACATTTTTCAAGCTTCCCATATACCTTTTGTTTTATTAGAACGTCAAATACCCACCGAAGATGATCCACATGGATCTCCACATCCTTGATGTAAATCAAAATATCATCCAAATAAACAACCAAAAATTTACCAATAAATGGTTTTAGAACTTCATTCATGAGTCACATGAATGTGCTAGGAGCATTTGAGTGGCTGAATGAAATGGCCAACCACTCAAACAATCCGCCTTTAGTTTTGAAGGATGTTTTCCACTCATCCCCCTCCTTCATTCGAATCTGATGGTATCCACTAAGAAGATCAACCTTTGAAAATATTGATGAACCATGTAATTCATCGATCATATCATTGAGTCGTGGGATGGGATACGTGTATTTGATGATAATATTATTGATAGATCGACTATTAATACACAAGAAATACATACCATCTTTCTTTAGCACCAATAATGCTGGAATAGAACACGAGATCATGATTGGCCTTATAAAGCCCCGATCCATCAACTCGTCTACTTTCTTCTGCAATTCCCTTGATTCTCCAGGATTACACCGATACGCTGGTTTATTTGGCAATTGTGCTCCCGGTACCAAATCAATATGGTGTTCAATGCCTCTAAATATTTGTAATCCTACTGGAAGATCATTAGGGAAAATTTCATGATATTCACTAATTAAGGAATGAGCTAACGGATGTTAATGACTCTTCTCTTCATGGTATGAATTTTCCATCATCAATAAAGAAAAAAATGGATTTTTCTTATTTATGGCTTTCACAACTTGAGCTTGTTGATAAATAGACTATATTTTGGCACCTCTAGAATAGATTTTTCTTGAATAGTTTGGGATGGATTCAATGGAGCAAGTGTGATATTATTTTCCCTAGATTAAAAACAATATGTGTTCTTCCTCCCATCATATTTCACTTCCCTGTCAAACTTCCAAGGCCTTCCCACCAACAAGTTACAAGCAACCAGAGGAATAACATCACAAAATACTTCATCAGAAAAGTTCTTACCAATGGAGAATGAAATCAGAACCTATTTGTTGACTTAGAGTGTGCTCCAATTATTAACCATTGCAATTTATATGAGCGAGGATGATTCTGAGTTGAAAGCTTCAATTTCTCCACTAGTGTTGTTGAAGCCACATTTGTATAGCTCGCACTCTCAATAATCATGATGCATACCCGCTGATTAATGCTGCAGTGATTTTGGAACAAGTTTTCTCTTTGATCTCAATCTGGGCAGATTTGAGCTTGCAAAACTCTCCATAGCACTAACATGTTTCCCACATCAGCTTCTTCCACAGCATGTTCCTCATTTTAAGATTCTTCACCATCATGTTCATCCTCTTTTATATCTTCTTTAATCACTTAAATATCCCTAATAGTAATAATTTGATTGTTAGGGAAATTAGCCTGAATATGACCATACCCATGGAATTTGAAACACTTTCGATTCCCACGTTCAAAGGAGTTGGACTTCTCTTTTGGTTGTTTCATAGCCTCCTCTTTCCATTTATCCAGAATCTTGTTCTATCCAAATTACTTATCACCAAAACCATATTTATTAGATAAAATACCTTTATAAAAAGTTGTACCTCTATTGTAGTTTTTGAGTGCTAGTTCATTTGAGGTCCGCTTTTGTTTTTCCACCTTGATCGCCAGCTTGAAAACATCATCAAGTGAGCAGAATGGTTGCAACTCCACTGAATGTGCAATTTCTTTATTTAATCCACCCAAAAACCTTGCAATCGTTTTCTCTTTATATTCTAGAACATCACATCACGTCAATAAATGATCAAACTCCCAAATGTACTCTTCAACAGATTTATCTCCTTTTCACAAGCTATTCATTGTGAAATAATGAGCTTTCTTATAATTATCAGGCATAAATCATCTCCTCAAAATCTTTTTCAACTTCTCCCATGAGCATATTTTTTCTTTATCAACACATTCCTTCTGTTTTATCAGATTTTCCCACCAAAGGGATGCATAAACATTAAATTTCAGAATGGCTACCTTGCACTTCTTCTTGTCAGAACAATTCTAAAATTCGAAGAACCGTTCGATTTCCCACATCCAATCCAAAAAATCATATGGATTCATTGTAACACCTGAGACTTTTATGTTATATAAATCATCAAAGGAATATTTTTCTACACAACACTTGCTTGGCTTACTTTACACGAAATCGATACCTTCCCCGATAGCTTGTGTCGTACGCAATACCGAGTTTCACTAAACAATGATATACTATTAAAATATTATTAAAACTAGCCGTTATGAATAGTAATAACCACTTTTTGAAATTTTATAAATTTTATTTTTAAAAATGGACTTCATTTTTGGATTCGTAATATCAAAATCAGCCTAGGGTGAAATTTTGGTATTTTTCTGAAAACTTTCAATTTTTGATGAATAGTGAAACCACTAAGTGGTAGTTAAAAAAACTGAATTTTTCATAAAACTTAATTTTACCACTTATGTGAGTGGAATTTCGAAAATCCGAGAGACACGGTTGATGTCAGTAAGTAAAATGTGGTTCAATGAGATGAAAATAATTTTTTGGTGAATAGTAACTTTTTACTTTTTTTTTACTACGGTTAAAAGTAAATAGGGTAATTAAGGGTAAAAATGATACTATTATTACCCTAACACATGTCTTAATTCTATTGGACAAGTGTAATTCGACCAAAAACAAACTTAGGAATAAAATATGACCATTTAGGCCCACTTGGATTAGATTAGGACATTTATTATTAATTTATTTAAAGAAGGGTTAAAATAGTTGAAATCAAAGTTTAATAACTAAATAATTTTCAAAATGGGGTTATACATAAGATAAATTCGACTATAAATATTCATTAGAAAGCTAAAAAGATTTCCTATATAATGGTATTTTATTTGTAATTTTTAGACATTAAATAATTTAATTTATTTATGACACAACGATGATGCAGTAATTATGTTATTAATGAAATATTGACATAATTGATGTTATAAATACCCAAATAAATCCAATTTGCGACTTTTTATGAATTCCAAAAAATTTCTAGGTTAATATGACATGTTAGTATTAAGTTAATTAACTTTTTAGAACTTATAATTCTGTTATGATTTTCACAAAAATCAATTACTAAATAGTGTCAAAATTGACATAAAATAGTTTTTAAAACAAATATTATATTATTAATTGTTATTTTATTCCTAAAAGTATAAGTTTGGGAAAAATGACTTATATAAGTATATATATATTAATAATAAACAACTTGGGGTTCTTTTGGCTGCTTATAGTAAGTTTATTAACCTTATAGTATAAGAACACAAGAAGACACGGTAAAAGTAAAATTATTTTACTTAATGTTAAATCTAAATGATAAGGTTAAAATAGGAACCTAAACTTGTCTAAATTCTATTGGATGAGAGGATTTAGACCCATACCCACCTTATCTTCGAAATGAATCAATTTGGAGCTATTTAAAACCGAATTTGACTTTATAATAAAATAATAGTTTTTGTTATTCCAAAGGTGCCCCTCTCCTCCCTTATAAAAGGGCACCTCCTCCCTCTCTTCCTCACACCACTTTGAGCCTTCAAGATCAGCCAACCTCTGCCACTGTATCCTCTCCACTTCCCTAGAGACATCCTAGAGGTTCTGGTCTTCTTCAAAGACCTATTTTAGTTCCCTAAAAGGAGGTCTCAAAGAAGCACTTCAAAGAAGTGGTAATGTCCGTTACCGATTCTTTCATCTTTATTTCTTCATCCACTTATTCTTCTTTAGTTGTTTCATTATGAAGTAATAACATCAGTATCACTCATATAATTATATGTTATTATAGTTATGAAACAACCCTATTTCACCATCTATCCATCCTACGGAAAAAGAAATCACCGCGCGTGCGTACGTACGAAATACCGCCTCCACGCCGTGGTGTAATCTATTTTCCACCACCACCTTACTTGGATGGGTATAATGGTGTAAATAATGACTATATATGACTATTATAAAGTGATAATGATTCTTAAATAGTATACATACACTCCAATACAATTCCATGATCATAGGAACGATATCATCACTCGTGCGTACGTACGGAATACCGTCTCCACGATGTGATGTGACTCGTTCTACATGATCTTCATTTCATAAAGATTATATAAATGAAATGAAATGAATGAATGAATATGATATATATTACACTAATACCATTCTGAAAATGAGGTATCTATAACCGAAAGTGAAGAATAAGAATTTATTCGACAAAACACGCATAAGAACAAAAAGTTATAAACACCCGAATAACAAGTAGCAATGAAATATTACTACTAAGAAGCTAATAATATGACCAAATATGATATCATAAAAATAATTATGATTTTGGAATAAGTCAATAACATTATTTAAATCATTATATAGGAGTTTCGGACACATAAAAAGCATATCAGACCTAAGGTAAGGGAAAATATCACAATCTAATTTTTATCCGAGATTGTTTATACTTTCAAATTTACTGGGGTGTATTTTATCATCCACATCCATGTTTCCTCAATATGTAATATTTATATCCTTATACAATATTTTATATCCAATTTTACCCTTCGGTGAGTTTTTAGTAAAAGATATGAAAGGAATATTTTGACGTTTTTCGTACGAGGTACTTTTTGACTTTTCCGACAAAAGTACGAAGAATGTTTTTTAACTTATACAACATGAATGGATTTTTAAAACATTATTTCTAAGAAGCTTACTTTACAAGTTTTCAAGTTTATTTTTAATCATATTCTTTTAGTTTAAAATTGTAAGGCATGTTAAGAAAGGAAAATGTTTTTGAAGTAGAAAGGATATTTTCCTCAAGAATGGAGTTCAAGTGTTTTATCAAAATTATTTTCCATCTAATATAATAAAGGGTTCTTTTTCTATCCTTATTATTAAATTGATTTGATTATGTTGTGATGGAATTATTTTTATGAATTCCTTTATCTTATATGAATTGTTTTATGATGTCATGTTGTTTAAGAATCCCATTTTTACTACATGGGTTATGCAATGATGTATGATTTATGATTTTGTGGCACACATAAGAATGGTATCATTATGAGATGGGTGGGACCTATATCTCCCTCCAATGCATTGGTTAAAGATTTTATATCTCATGAGATAGACATGGCTGGAACGGTAGGTTATACCGGTTCAGTGAAATAGGACTGAAACGAGGGTGACTTGGTTCAGAAATGGACTTTTTCCACTAAGATAGTCTTGGCAATGAGTATTGACTAATAAGATATGATTCTCTATGATTATGTGTGTATGCCACAAAGTTTCATGCTTTAATTTATGATTATTGGGATTTAATTTCACTACTTTGATTTATCCCATGTTATGAAATTATGCTCTCTTTTGCAGGTTAAGATCTTTAAAATGTTATGTTCTTATGAATATGATGTGATTGATACTTATTTTGTTTACCCTTACTAAGCATTTGAGCTCACCCTTTTGTATTTTTTGTTTCCCCAGGACATGAAGAAGGTTATTAAGTAGAATATTCCAAAAAGGGACTCTAGATATGATGAAATAAATGGGAGGCAAAGTAGATGCTTTATGAACCAGTTGTTTATGTTTCCCAGTTTCTAAAGACACTATACCTATACGGTCCTTTCATGGTTTTGTTATATGTTGTAATAAGTGTGCTTCAAGTCTGAAGTAAAAACAATGTATGTAATGTATGGGTCGTTATAGTTGGTATCAAAGGAAAGGTATAGTCAACTTTTGGAAACTAGGATGTGAAAGCCTTAGTAAGAACCCTAAGGATAATTCTAAGCATAGAACACAATATTAGTGTTTTAGAAATGGCCATGAATAACCTAGGATAAGACCTTAAGTGTGAAATTTTATTCTTGATTATGTGGTTTTCCTATTATAATTAGTGTTTCTCACACTATTCTTCTTGGTTTTAGTCAATGGCTGGAACCCAAAGGAACGGTGTTAATGCGGAATGCGACGGGCAATGCAATGATTGCCCCCCTGAGCAACCAAACGTTATGGGAGCTGGAATGCAAAATCTTGTAGCCATGCTCACACAACTTTCTCAAGCTTTGAATCATGCAGGACTTCCAAACGAGCAAAGGAAGGAGTAACATTCTATTGAATCCTTCATGAGACAGCGTCCACCTTCATTCAGCAGGTCTACTGATCCATTAGTTGCTGAAAAATGGATTAGTACTACTGAAAAGATATTTTCAGTTCTTCAATGTTCTGAACATGATAAATTCATCTTAGCAGTGTATCGTTTGGAAGGTGATGCTGATCAATGGTGGAATCTTATTAAGAATACGAGGCAAAGGGATGAAATTGAGTCCATAGAATGGGATGAGTTCAAGAACTTATTTTTCAATAAGTACTTCCCTCGTATTCTCTGAACAAAGATGGAGAAAGAGTTTCTTGAACTGAAGCAAAAGGATTATGAATCTATTGGTACCTATGAAGTAAATTTTACAAGACTTGCAAGGTACGCTTCTGGTATTATTATCCAACCTGAGAGTAATATCGATCGATTCTTTAGTGGCTTAAAACCAAGTCTTCGAAGGGCCTTAGCCATAAGGGACTTCAATAGCTACGAGGAAATCGTTCGATGTGCTCTTAAAGTCGAGATGGAGATTGGAGTAACCCATCAGTCATATGGGTTTGATAAGAAGAGGAAAATGGAATTCAAAGGAAAATCTAAAGAGCACACTGAAAAGAAGATGAGCTTTCCCTTATGCTCAAAGTGTGGAAAGAAACATGGAGGGAGTTGTCTTAATGGGACAAGTAAATGTTTCAAATGTGGAAAGGAAGGTCACCGGGCATTTGAATGCCGCAATGATGGGAAGAAGATGTCTAATGATGCAAACAAAGGAAGGGATACACAAAATGAACCTACTACACTTCAATGTTTCAAGTGCAAGGAGATGGGACATTATGCCAATAAATGCCCTAATCCAAGGGTTGATGATGATGGTCGATGTCAACAAACTCTTAAGGCTAAAGACAAAGGAAAGTCAAATGCAATTTCTATCAGCGATGTGGAGTACGATAACGATGTGGTGAAAGGTACACGTACCATCAACTCTATAGTAGCAAATGTTTTATTTGATTCTGGATCCACCCGCTCCTTTATTTCTGAAGAATTTTCTAAGGGTATCACCGTATTACCTCAACAAATAGATGTTGAGTTAGCTGTGACAACACCTAATGGCACAACAGTCGCATCAAAAGTTTATAATTCTTCTCCGATTGAAGTTTGTGATAAAGTGCTTCCTGCAAATCTTGTGATCCTTCCTATAGTAGAATTTGATGTGATTCTTGGAATGGATTGGATTTCTCTACATGGAGCTCATATTAATTGCCAAAGAAGGGAAGTCACATTTTATATTCCAGATCAATCTATGATCGTCTATCGATGCAAGGATGAACATAACCTTCCAGTGGAAATTTCTTCCATTTTATGGGTATTGATTCCACTAAATGAAGGTTATTTATCTCAAATGGTTGGTGAGAAACTCATGATTAAGAATATGCCCATTGTACGGGAGTTTGATGATGTCTTTCTGGAGGAATTTCCGGGTCTTCCACCGAATCGTGAAGTTGAGTTTTCAATAGAACTCGTACCGGGTGCTTTGACTATTTCAAAGACACCTTATAGAATGGCCCTAATTGAGTTGTAGGAATTGAAGAAGCAAATCCAAGAGAATCTTGATAAGGGGTTCATACGCCCTAGTGCGTCACCTTGGGGATCACCTGTTCTGTTTGTTAAGAAGAAATATGGATCAATGAGACTCTGCATTGATTATCAAGAACTTAACAAGATCACTATCAAGAACAAATATCCTCTCCCGCGCATTGATGACCTATTTGACCAACTATGCGGAGCTCAATACTTTTCCAAGATTGATCTTCATTCAGGGTATCATCAATTAATGGTCAAAAGGGAGGATATACCAAAGACAGCTTTCCATACAAGGTATGGACATTATGAATTTATAGTGATGTCATTTGGTCTTACTAATGCCCCTGATATCTTCATGGATCTGATGAATAGAGTCTTCAGAGACTATATTGATCAGTTTGTGGTAGTCTTTATAGATGATATTCTTGTCTATTCAAAGAGCAAGGAAGAACATGAAGATCACTTGAGAATTATATTAAAGACCCTGAGAAAGGAGAAGCTTTATGCCAAATTTACCAAGTGTGAATTTTGGCTTCAGAAAGTTGCATTTTTTAGTCACATAATCTCAAAAGAGGGGATATCTGTGGATCCAGCAAAAACAGAGGTTATCGAAATATGGTCGAGACCAACACCAGTAACCGAGATCCGAATTTTTCTTGGTTTAGCTGGATATTATCGACATTTTGTGAAAGATTTTTCACGATTATATAATCCACTCACCAAGTTGACTCGGAAAGGAGTTAAGTTTGTTTGGACGGAGGAATGTGAAGAGAATTTCAAGGAGTTGAAAAGAAGGTTATCCAGTGCACCTGTGCTCACACTGCCTTGTAGTGGAGAAAGGTTTGTGATCTACAGTGATGCATCCAAGAAGGGATTGGGGTGTGTTCTTATGAAAAATGATATGTTGATAGCTTATGCCTCATGACAGTTGAAAATACATGAGAAAAATTACCCAACTCGTGACTTGGAGTTAGCTGCAGTAATCTTTGCATTAAAGATTTGGAGGCATTACCTTTATGGAGAAAGGTGTGATATTTATACTGATCATAAAATTTTAAAGTATATTTTCACACAAAAGGAGCTGAATATGCGCCAAAGAAGATGGTTAGAGCTGATTAAGGATTAAGACTGCTCAATCCATTACCACCCTGGGAAAGCAAACAAGGTGGAAGATGCATTAAGTCGACAAGACCACGCTAGTTTATCCATGATGAGGATCACAAAAGATCCAATATTTATGGATTTACAAAGGATGGATCTTGGAATTATAATGAATGGGGAAAAATCGTATCTTTCTCAAATGAATGTTCAACCATCTATACATGTGAAGATTAATGAGGCACAGAAATAAGATGTCGAGTTATAAAAGAAGGTGAGAAATGATCCTTAATTCAACCTTGATTGTGATGGGATAATAAAGTTCAGGAATAGGGTTTGTGTTCCTCCCATCCCAGAATTAAAGAAGGAGCTGCTGGATGAGGCTCATAGTTCTTCATTCTCTATTCATCCTGGAAGCACGAAGATGTATAGGGACCTGAAGGAGTACTTCTGGTGGGATGGCATGAAAAGAGATGTTGCTGAATATGTATCTCGATGCTTGGTTTGTCAACAAGTTAAAGCTAAGAGACAGAAGTCTAAGGGGATGTTACAACCGTTACCCATACCCGAATGGAAATGGGAAAACATCACTATGGACTTTTTCACAGGACTTCCTAAAACATCCAAAGGCAATAATGCTATCTGTGTCATAGTTGATCGTCTTACAAAGTCTGCACACTTCATTGTTATTAGAGAAGATTTCTCTCTGGATCAGCTTGCCAGGATATATGTAAAGGAAGTGGTAAGGTTGCATGGAGTACCACTTTCTATTATATCTGATCGGGATCCGAGGTTTACCTCGAAGCTCTAGGGAAGTCTTCAGCATACTCTAGATACAGAGTTGAGTTTCAACACTGCTTATCATCCTTAGACAGACAGTCAGTCTGAGAGGACAATTTAGACTCTAGAAGATATGTTGAGAGCTTGATCTATGGATTTCAAAGGTGGTTGGGATCAACACCTACCTTTGGTGGAATTTTCTTATAATAATAGCTTTCACTCCAGTATTCAGATGGCTTCTTATGAAGCTCTCTATGGAAAGAAATGCAGGAATCCAACTTTTTGGGATGAAGTTGGGGAAAGAAAGCTATTAGGACCTGATCTCGTTGATGAAATGGAAGAAAAGGGCAGATCTATTCAATAAAACATAAGAGCAGCTCAGATTCGACAGAAAAGATATGCCGACAACCGAAGAAAAGACCTATATTTTGAAGTGGGTGATAAAGTGTTCTTACGAATATCTCCCTGGAAGAGGGTCATGAGATTTGGAAAGAAGGGGAAGTTGAGCCCTAGATATATCAGTCCTTTCGAAATACTGGATCGTGTTGGGAAGGTAGCTTACCGATTGGCGCTTCCACCAAATCTCTCTCAAGTTCACGATGTGTTCCATGTATCTCTCCTAAGAAAGTACATACCTGATCCTTCACATGTACTCAGCTCAGAAGTTGTACCGCTGGAGCAAGATCTTTCTTATGAAGAACAACCGATAGAGATTCTGGATCGTAGCGAAAAAGTCCTATGAAACAAGACCACTCGATTGGTGAACGTTTTATGGAGGAACCGCCAATTAGAAGAAGCTACATGGGATCTTGAGGATGTGATGAGGGAGAGGTATCCTCATCTGTTTGTTACAAAGTGACGAATTTCGAGGGCGAAATTCATTTTAAGGGGGGTAGAATGTAACACCCGAGACTTTTATGATATATAAATCATCAAAGGAATATTTTTCAACACAACACTTGCTTGGCTTGCTTTACACGAAATCGTGACCTTCCCCGATAGCTTGCGTCGTGCGCAATATCGAGTTTCACTAAACAACGATATACTATTAAAATATTATTAAAACTAGCCATTATAAATAGTAATAACCACTTTTTGAAATTTTATAAATTTTATTTTTCAAAATGGACTTCATTTTTGGATTCGTAATATCGAAATTAGCCTAGAGTGATATTTTGGTATTTTTCTGAAAACTTTCAATTTTTGATGAATAGTGAAACCACTAAGTGGTAGTTAAAAAAACTGAATTTTTCATAAAACTTAATTTTACCGCTTCTGTGAGTGGAATTTAGAAAATCCAAGAGACACGGTTGATTTCAGCAAGTAAAATGTGGTTCAATGAGATGAAAATAATTTTTTGGTGAATAGTAAACTTTTTACTTTTTTTACCACGGTTAAAAGTAAATATGGTAATTAAGGTTAAAAATGATATTATTATTACCCTAACACATGTCCTAATTCTATTGGACAAGTGTAATTCGACCAAAAACAAACTTAGTAATAACATATGACCATTTAGTCCCACTTGGATTAGATTAGGACATTTATTATTATTTTATTTAAAGAAGGGTTAAAATAGTTAAAATCAAAGTTTAATAACTAAATAATTTTTAATATGGGGTTATACATAAGATAAATTCGACTATAAATATTTATTAGAAATCTAAAAAGATTTCCTACATAATGGTATTTTATTTGTAATTTTTAGACATTAAATAATTTAATTTATTTATGACACAACGATGATGCAATATTTATCTTATTAATGAAATATTGACATAATTGATGTTATAAATACCCAAATAAATATAATTTGAGACTTTTTATAAATTCCAAAAATTTTATAGGTTAATATGACATGTTAGTATTATTTTAATTAACTTTTTAGAACTTATCATTCTGTTATGATTTTCACAAAAATCAATTACTATATAGTGTCAAAATTGACATAAAATAGTTTTTAAAACAAATATTATATTATTAATTGTTATTTTATTTTTAAAAATCTAAGGTTTGGCCAAATGACTTAGATAATGTTATATATATTAATAATAAACAACTTGGGGTTCGTTTGGCTGTTTATAGTATGTTTATTAACCTTATAGTATAAGAACACAAGAAGACATGGTAAAAGTAAAATTATTTTACTTAATGTGAAATCTAAATGATAAGGTTAAAATAGGAACCTAAACTTGTCTAAATTCTATTGGATGAGAGGATTTCGACCCATCCCCACCTTATCTTTGAAATTAATAAATTTGGAGCTATTTAAAACCGAATTTGACTTTATAATAAAATAATAGTTTTAGTTATTCCAAAGGTGCCCCTCTCCTCCCTTATAAAAGGGCACCTTCTCCCTCTCTTCCTCACACCACTTTGAGCCTTCAATCTCGGCCAAACCCTGCCACTTTTTCCTCTCCACTTTCCTAGAGACATCCTAGAGGTTCTGGTCTTCTTCAAAGACCTATTTTAGTTCCCTAAAAGGAGTTCTCAAAGAAGCACTTCAAAGAAGAGGTAATGTCCGTTACCGATTCTTTCATCTTTATTTCTTCTTCCACTTCTTCTTATTTAGTTGTTTCATTATGAAGTAATAACATAAGTATCACTCATATACTGATATGTTATTATAATTATGAAACAACCCTATTTCACCATCTACCCATCGTATGGAAAAAGAAATCACCGCGCATGCGTACGTACGGAATACCGTCTCCACGCCGTGGTGTAATCTATTTTCCACCACCACCTTACTTGGATGGGTATAATGGTGTAAATAATGACTATATATGACTATTATAAAGTGATAATGATTCTTAAATAGTATACATACACTCTAATACAATTCCACGATCATAGGATTGATATCATCACTCGTTCGTACGTACGGAATACCGTCTCCACGATGTGATGTGACTCGTTTTACATGATCTTCATTTCATAATGATTATATAAATGAAATGAATTGAATTAATGAATATGATATATATTACACTAATACCATTATGGAAATGAGGTATCTATAACCTAAAGATAATAATAAGAATTTATTCGACAAAACACGCATAAGAACAAAAAGTTATAAACACCCGAATAAAAAGTAGCAATGAAATATTACTACTAAGAAGCTTAGAATATGACCAAATATGATATCATAAAAATAAGTATGATTTTGGAATAAGTCAATAACATTATTTAAATCATTATAAAGGAGTTTCGGACACATACAAAGCATATCGGACCAAAGGTAAGGGAGAATATCACAATATCATTTTTATCTGAGATTGTTTATACTTTGAAATTTACAGGGGTGTATTTTATCATCCACATCCATGTATCCTCAATATGTAATATTTATATCCTTATAAAATATTTTATATCCAATTTTACCCTTCGGTGACTTTTTAGTAAAAGATATGAAAGGAATCTTTTGACGTTTTTCGTACGAGGTACTTTTTGACTTTTACGAAAAAAGTACGAAGAATGTTTTTTTAACTTATACGACATGAATGGATTTTTAAAACATTATTTCTAAGAAGCTTACTTTACAAGTTTTCAAGTTTATTTTTAATCAAATTCTTTTAGTTTAAAATTGTAACACATGTTAAGAAAGGAAAATGTTTTTGAAGTAGAAAGGATATTTTCCTCAAGAATGGAGTTCAAGTTTTTTATCAAAATTATTTTCCATCAAAGATAATAAAGGGTTCTATTTCTATCCCTATTATTAAATTGATTTGATTATGATGTGACGGAATTATTTTTATGAATTCCTTTATCTTATATGAATTGTTTTATGATGTCATGTTGTTTAAGAATCCCATTTTTACTACATGGGTTATGCAATGATATATGATTTATGATTTTGTGGAACACATAAGAATGGTATCATTATGAGATGGGTGGGACCTATATCTCCCTCCAATGCATTGGGTAAAGATTTTATATCTCATGAGATAGACATGGCTAGAACGGTAGGTTATACCAGTTCAGTGAAACAGGACTGAAACGAGGGTGACTAGGTTCAGAAATGGACTTTGTCCACTAAGATAGTCATTGCAATGAGTCTTGACAAATAAGATATGATTCTATATGATTATGTGTGTATGCCACAAAGTTTCATGTTTTAAGTTATGATTATTGGGATTTCATTTCACTACTATGATTTATCCCATGTTATGAAATTATGCTCTCTTTTGCAGGTTAGGATCATTAAAATGTTATGTTCTTATGAATATGATGTGATTGATATTTATTTTGTTTACCCTTACTGAGCATTTGAGCTCACCCTTTTGTATGTTTTGTTTCCCCAGGACAGGAAGAAGGTTATTAAGTAGAATATGCCAAAAAGGGACACTAGATATGATGAAATAAATGGGAGGCAAAGTAGATGCTTTATGAACCAGTTGTTTATGTTTCCCAGTTTCTAAAGACACTATACTTATACGGTCCTTTCTTGGTTTTGTTATATGTTGTAATAAGTTTTCTTCAAGTCTGAAGTAAAAACAATGTATGTAAAGTGTGGGTCGTTATATTCATACTCCCATAAAAATCAGGAATTTCAATCTTCAACCCTCTTTCAATATCTTCATAATCTCTTCTTATTCTCATATCCACCTCTTAATCACTGAAATCATCACCATTTGTATGATCTTCATAAAATGGTGTTGGATTGTTCATTTTATGTGGTGATGGACATCAAGGATGTCGTTGCGGTGAAGGGGAGTCAGGTCATCGAGCTCTCAACATTTGAGAAACGTTCTCACCAATTTGAGTAATTTGCGATTGTAGCTGTACGTTAGCTATTTCCCATGGAGAAGGAGGAGTAGAATATCCTCTCTTGTGAGACATGATGGAGAGTAACAAGAAAATGTGATAGAACTTACTCGTTTGAAACGCACCTTGGATACCAAGGTCTCTCCATGCTTAAAGACAAAGTCACCAGCACTGGAGTTTCACCACCAATTCCGGGAAAAGTGAAGAGGCTAAAGCAATATGAAACCACAACAAGCTTCCCAAATCCGTCACATTCAAGCATCACCACTACAAAGGGGTGAAAATATATTATAAAGAAAAAATAAATAAATTAAAATACCCCAATTCGAGTTACAAGGCATGGGGAACCCAAAAGGCACATAAAAAGCATAAAAAACACTTTTCTATACCATTTAATGACCCCACTAGCTAAAGTAGCAGGATTCCCTCTTAATGATGCTTTTCTCCACCTTCTCTCTCTTATTTAATGTGATTCTACGAATTTCCATCCATTTCCATGTGGGTAAGTAATTTTGGGCCCCAAATAAGTGTGTTGTGGCCCACCATGGTGTTGGATGTCAAGAAGTGTGGGCTGGTCCAATTCGAATAACAATTGGGATTAAAATTTTTATCAAGCCCAAAATTATTCTCCTTGGGCTAAATTAGGTCCATATCAATTGGCCTATTATGCCTCAATTGTCTTAATTGGAATCATGTGGCATAATTGTCCTCAATTGGCCTAATTGGCGTCAATTGGCCAAAATAGGCCTAATTGGTCTCAATTGGCACCAATTGACCTAATTGGCATAATTGGCCAAATTTTCCTCAATTATTATAATTTCCCTAATGGGCCCCAATTGGCCTCAATTGGTATCAATTGGCCTAAATTAACCTCAATTTTCCTAAATTGGCCATAATTTGAGTAATTTTCCCCAAGTAGCCTTAATTGACCTCAACTAAACTCAATTGGCCACAATTGGCCTCAATTTGTCTTAATTGGCATCAATCAGGCTATTTGGCCAATTGGCCTAACTGGACTGAATTTGACTCAATTGGGCCTCAATTTTCCTAATTGGAATTATTGGAATAATTTGTATAATTGTCCTCAATTTGCGTAATTGGCCCCAATTAGCCTAGTTGGCCGGAATAGACTCATTTGGCCTCATTAGATTCAATTTTCTACGTTGGCCTAATTGGCATCATTGGCATAATTGGCCTCAATTGGTCTCAGTAGCCCTCAATTGTCCTCAATTGGCCTCAATGGACTAATTACTCAATTGGCCTCAATTGGACTCAATTGGCCTCAATTGAACATATATGGCCTCAATTGACCTCAATTGGGCTCAATTGGCCTTAATTGGCCTAATTGGATTGAATTGACCTCAAATGGCCTCAATTGGCCTAATTTTCCTAAATTGGACCCAATTTTCATCAATTCTCCTAATTGAACTCAATTGACCTAATCGACCGAATTGAAATAATTGGCCTCAATGGGCCACAATTGGCCAATTGGCTGCAAATGGCCTTAATTAGGCTCAATTGGACAAATTGGCCTTAATTCGCCTAATTGTCCTTAGTTGTCCTAGTTGGCCAAAATTGGCCAAAATTGGTCAAATTGTCCTCAATTGGCCTCAATTGGCCTAATTGGCCTAATTGGCCTCAATTGGCCTAATTGTCCTCAATTTGAAAAATTGGAATAACTAGATTCAATTGGCCTCAATTGATGCTTAATTATCCCTGATTGGTAATTAGCCTCAATTGACCTCAATTGCCTAGTCGGCCTCAATTGGCCTCATTGGTCTCAATTTTCCAAAAGTGTCCTCAATAAGCCAAATATGGCCTCAATTGTCCTAATTGGACTAATTGGCCTTAATTATCATAATTAGCCTCAATTGGCCAAATTATACTAATTGGCCTCAACTGGCCAAATGGGCCTCAATGACCTAATTAGCCTCAATTGTAATCAGTGGGCTTCAAATGGAATCAATTTGCTTAATTGGAATAATTTTCTTAACTGGCCTCAGTTGGCCAAATTGACTCAATTGGCGAAATTGGACTAATTTTCTAATTGAGCTAAATTAGGCAAATTGGGGCCAATTGAGGCCAGCTGAGGCCAATTATTCCAATTAGGCCAATTAATGCCAATTTGGTGAATTGAGGCCAATTGAGGCTAACTAAGGCCTATTAGACAAATTGATGCAACTTTAGACAAATTGAGGCCCATTAAGACAATTGAGGGTAATTGAGGCCAACTATGGCCAATTGAGTCTAACTGAGGCCAATAAATCAAATTAAACCAATTTGGCCCATTGACATGAATAAGGAGAATTGAGGCGAATTGAGGTCAAATGAGGCCAATTGATGCCAATTATGCCAATTGACCTCTATTGGCCTCAATTGACCACAATTGACCTCAATTGACCACAATTGACCTCAATTGACCACAATTGACCTCAATTAACCTCAATTTCCCTCAATTGACTTCAATTGACATCAAGTGACCTCAATTGACCTCAATTGACCTCAATTGGCCTGATTAGACTCAATTGGCCTTATTGGACTAATTATAAAAATTAAAATCAATTGGGATTGTATCAATTGGATTCAATTGGAATCAATTGGCATCAATTGGCTTAATTGGCCTCAATTGACCTCAATTGGCCTGAATTTTACTCAATTGGCCTGAATTTTACTCAATTGGCCATAATTATCCTCAATTTGAATTAATTGGCCTCAATTGGGCCTAATTGGCCTCAATTGACCTCAATTGGATGAATTAGAAGAATTGGACTCAATTAGACTCAGTTGGACTCAATTGGCCTCAATTAGACTCAGTTGGACTCAATTGGTCTTAATTACCCAATTGGCTGAATCAGACTAATTTTCCTAATAGGCTTCAACTGGACTAACTGGCATAAAAAGGCCTCAATTTCTTTAATTGGCCTCAATTAGGATTAATTAGCCTAATTGGAAAAATTATACACAATTTCTCCCAATTTTATAAATTATCCTCAATGGCCACAATTTTCTTAATTTCCCTAATTAGCCTCAATTGCCCTAATTGTCCTCAAAATGCCTAAATTGGTCTAAATTGGCCTCCATTAGCCTCAATTGGCCTCAATGGGAATAATTTGTCTCAATGGCTCTCAATTGGACTAAATTGACCTCAATTATCCTCAATGGGACTAAGTGGCCTCAAATGGGGTCAACAACCTTAATTGGTCAACTAAAGCCACTTGAGGCCATTAAAGGCCAATTATGCCAATAAGGCCACTTGAGGCCACTTTAGGACCATTGAGTCCAATTGAGGTCTAATGAGGTGAATGATTCTAGTTTAGGACAATTGAGGTCAATTAAGGCCAATTAGGCCAATTAGGCCAATTAGGCCAATTGAGGCCAATTAGGCCATTGAGGCCAATTCAGGAAATTAAGGTTAATTATGCCAATTGAGTACCATTAAGGCGTTGATGCCAATTGAATAACATTAGGACATTGGGGCCAATTAAGAAATTGATGCCAATTGAGGCTAGTTAAAATGATTCCCAGTCGAGGCCAATCGAATCCAATTGAGGTCGGGGCCAAATTCGTCCAACAATTAGGCCAATTGTCAATTTAGGACAGCTATGATGACTTCCAATTAATTCTAGTTAGTCTATTGAGTCTAACTGAGGCCAATTCAACTAATTAAGGATAAATGAGTCCAATTGAGTCAATTTTAGGCCAATTGAGGGTAATTGAGGCCAATTGAGTCAATTTGAGGCCAATTGAGTCCAATTAGACCAATTGACGCTAATTGAGGAAAATTCTCCCAATTGAGGCCAATTAGGCCAATTGAATCCAATTTTGACAATTAGGCCAACTACACAAATTTAGTGAAATTGATCCAATTGAGGTAAATTGTGGCCAATTGAGGCCAATTAGGGACAACTGAGGCCAGTTAAGGCCAATTGTGGTCGATTAGGGAAATTGAGGCCAATTGATGCCAATTGAGACCAATTGTGGCTGATTAGACCAATTGAGTTGAATTGGGGCCAATTGAGGCCAATTAGGTGAATTGAGCCCAATTGAGCCCAATTGAGGCCAATTAAGGTCAATTGATGCCAATTGAGGCCAAATGTGGCCAATTTGGACAATTAGGCTAATTAGGCCAATTGAGGCCAATTGTGTTCAATTTGGAGAATTATGCCAATTGAGTCTAATTGCGGCCAATTGAGGCCAATTGAGGCCAATTCAGACCAATTGAGGCCAAATTAGGACAATTAGGCTAATTGAGGCAAATAAAGATAATTAATCCAATTAGTACCATTGAGGCCACTTGAGGCTAATTTAGGCCAATTGACTCCAATTGGGACCAATCGAAACCAATTGGGGCCAATTGAGGCCAATCCGGCCAATTGAGGTCAATCATGAAAAATTCGGCAAGGTGGGGCCAATTGACGTCAATTGAGGTCAATTAGGCCCATTGAGGCCAATTTGGGTCAATTTGGCCAATTACGTCCAATTGAGGCCAATTGCGTCCAATTGAGGCCAATTGCGACCAATTGAGACCAATTTAAGCCCATTGTGGAAAATTGAGGCCAATTAAGTCCAACTAAGGCCAATAAGGCCAATTAGGCCAATTGAGGCCAATTGATCCCAATTATAGCCAATTGAGACCAATTAGGCTGATATCCAATTGGGGGCAATTAAGGCCAATTCAGCCAGTTAGGCCAATTAGGCCAATTGATTTCAATTAGGTGAATTGAGGCCAATTAAGGAAAATAACACAAATTGAGGCCAATTAGTCTATTTGAGTTTAATTTAGGCCAATTGAGGTGAATTAGGAAAATTGAATCCAATTAAGGCCATTTGAGGTTAATTGAGGCCAATCAAGACTAATCGATGCCAATTGAGGCCAATTGAATACAACTATGGACAATTATGCCAACTAAGGCCAATTATGGCCATTGAAACCATTTGAGGCCAGTTAGGAAAATTGAGTCCAATTGAGTCCAATTATAAAAATTGAGGCCAATTACGAAAATTGAGGCCAATTTGTCCAATTAGGTCAATTTAGGCCAATTGAGGGATATTAGGCCAATTGAGGACAATTAGGCCAATTCAATAAATTGAGGAAAATTTCATCCAATTTGGCCAATTGAGGCAAGTTAACGCTAACCAGTCCAATTAGATCAATTGAGGCAAGTTAGGGCCTATTATGCCTATTGGGAAAATTGAGGCCAACTGAGGCCAATTTGTCCAATTGAGGCCAATTATGCCAATTATGCCAATTATCACTAATGGAAATGCAGTCTTTCCCAATGCTTCTTTAACAACGGTTTTCTTAGATCATTGGTAAAGAAGGGCCCGAAAACCCTTTCCAATGATTTTAGGAAACCATTGGTAAAGGTGTGTCCAAGGCACCCTTTCCAAACGGTTCTAGTAAACCATTAGGAAAGGGTTCCACTTTACCAACAGTTCTACTGAACCGTTGGTAAAGGGTGCCTTGGACACCCCTTTACCAACGGTTTTTAAAAACCTTTGGTAAATGTTTACCCCAAATACAGAGTCGGCCACCGCTCTCCCCCATTCGAGACAGAACCCTAAATCTCTGCAGCGCTCGACTCCTCTTATGACTTCCCCCATCCGAACCAGTGAAACTCCATCAGAATCATCTCAAATCAGGTATTTTCTTCTTTATAAACATAAAATATTTAAGTGATACCTTGTTTTTATTATTATTCATCTAATATTTTAGTTTTAAGTTTTGAGTTTAATGTGTATATCATTTTTTTGTGTTTTGATTTAATCTAGACTTTCTCCATTCCAATCCATTTAATTAATTAAATCTTTAACCCTCCATCGAAGAAGAAACGTCTCAAATTTATTATGGTTGGATTCTAGATTTTCTATGTGTGTGTTTTTATTCTTTTTCTTCATCTTGTAATTAATTGTTACTTGGACATTTATTTATATGTGTTTATTAATTTTAAAAAAAGTTTCTATGAATGTTTTCCTTAAAATTCCTTAAGGAATGTGTTTTATTAAAATGAGAATTTTTTTAATAAGGCTTGTGTAATGTAATTTGTTATAGTACACTTGTTATTTTACTATGTTTGGTATTTAGTAACACATGAGATAACTGATGTGTGAGAATGTGTTGGGAAAGAGATTCCGTGGTTGGTTCAAGATTATATTTTCGTTTTGAGCCTATTAATGAGTTGTTTTAAAGATATTTTGAGATATTTACCATATGTTTATTGGTGAAAACAGGGAGCTATAGTGGTGGTTCATGATTAAGACATATAATTACTGCTAAACATGTGGATAAACCATGCATAATAGTGAATTCTTGAAATGTTTGATGTTTTTAGTCCTTTTTTATTTGGAGTCTCTTTTGATGCTGATGTTTATTATTGATACCTATGATGGGAATTTATTTAAGTTTCTAAATCGGCTAAGACTCCCCCACCATGCACAGTTTATGCAACCTCTACCCTTATTTAATCATTCTGTTTACACAGCCTATGCAGCCTCTACCCTCATTTAATTAGTGAACTCAATAATTAATTCAAGCCTTCATTCTCACAAGCATGTACGAAATTGAAAGATTTAAACCCATCCTCACATGATTTCTTACCTTAGATAGTGTCAAACATATGGAATACGAGCTTTTGAATTCATCAGGTAACCAGGATCATATATTCCATTTCCCCCAAGATGACTGTACTAATATAACTTTAGGGTCATTTAAATGTGGTTCTCATTGTACGTTGTATATTATGTGTCCTTCTTGGCCAATACTCACTTTTATGAGGATGGGGTGTTTTTCACTAGCCATTTTGGCATGCGTAGACATCCATAAAAATGTTAGATAAGTCACAAGTTTAATTCAGTAATGTTGTTATCATTGACATACTTTATTATTAATCTCAAATTTAAAAATAAATTTTTTTGTTTATACATAATGAAATTAAATCTTTTTACAAGCCATGAACAACCTATTAGTGGAGAAGCCGAAAATTTATTCACCCATGGGTTGTGCTTGACTTGGGTAAGTAATTGGGTAATGAAAGTTATGGCCATAGAGGTGCCAATAATGAGTTATTGAACATGAGTGAATGATTTGGGATGCCTATAACACATAATGGGACCTGAGGAAAGTTCCTATTATAGACCTAATTAAAATGACTATAAATACATTTTAATTTAATTTATGAGTACTTGTTCTTTACATTATTTTAATAGTTCACTACATTGACTAGAAACTGCTTCCTTTATCATTTACTTAAATGTATTTTCTATTAAAGTTCAATCCTATTGAACTGTTTATGACAAAATGAATTATATAAATTCATTTTATATAATGGACAGAAGCTGGATGTATGAAACCGATCGGATCTCAAGAGATTTTCAAAACAATTTGGATAGCTTTATAGATTTTGCATTTCACAATGCTTCAGACAGTGGTCGCATACACGGACCATGTTTCAATTGTGTTGTTAGACCTTGGTTGAGCTATGAAGAAGTCAAATACCACATAACCAAAAATGGTTTTCAGGCAAACTACTTTTTGTGGTTTCACAATGGGGAGAAAATGAAATCTCAAATTGGTGATGATCGAAATGAAAGGACTGGAATTTAGAATTTGTTAGATGATTTGTTTCTGTTAAATTTTCATCATGAAAATGAAAGTATTTCGACTCAAGAAGACTTAGATATGAGTACAATTGATGCATCTAGTGAAAATGATGATATTCATAGGGTGAAAAAATTGAATGATGCTTCCAAGACTCTAGTATATCGACAATGTGATAAAATGAAAAAGTTGGAATTT
The DNA here is from genome assembly GCA_963277665.1 of Viscum album. Classification (NCBI taxonomy): domain Eukaryota; kingdom Viridiplantae; phylum Streptophyta; class Magnoliopsida; order Santalales; family Viscaceae; genus Viscum; species Viscum album. The sequence continues at coordinate 10,625,043 of CAUJRU010000003.1, read as the reverse complement.
TTAATCTAATTGTTTCATGGGAAAACTATGTATGGGATTTATAATATAGAAATCGATTACATTAATACCCTATTGAAGGATTTACTTCCAGATGATGCAAATATTACCTCAAACCACTATATGGCATGGTAGTTAGTTGAGGAACTTGGATTTTCAAGATAAAAAATCCATGCTTGCCTGAAAGATTTCAGTTTATTCTGGGAGGAAACCACTGAATGAAATGATTTTTTAAAATGTTGCACATGCCACTAAAAGTAAAAATATGATGGAACACCATCCCGCATTCCACAGAATGTAATGTGGTACTTTACATTGATCCCCAGACTCCATAATCTTTCTATATCTGAAGACATATCAATAAAAATGAGATGGCATGATACTGAGAGAAAGAAGACTAATTATTAGTTGGTTCATCCTGTAGATGGATATTCATGGTAGAGATTTGATGCTCTACATCATGATTTTGCAGCTGACGTGCGTAATGTAATGTTGGGTCTTTCATGCGACGGTTTTAATCCATTTGGGAAGATTCTTACTTCGCACAACACATGGCCAGTTTTTATACACATTTATAATCTTCCCCCATGGTTGTGTATGAAAAAACCTTTCACTTTCATGAGTATACTCATATCTGGTCCTTCTGATCTCAGCATTGATATTGATGTATAAATGTAACCTTTAATAAAAGAGTTGAAACTTCTTTGGGATGTGGGTGTGTGCACATACAATGCATGTTTGAAGGACATATTTCAGATGTGTGCTGCGCTTATGTGGACGATCAATGATTTTCTGGCTTATGAAATGATTTCTGGATGGATAATGAAGGGAAAACTATCATGCCCAGTTTGTATGAAGAATACACTATCCAGAAGACTGAAACATCATTGTAGTTTCAGTTTTATGGGACATCGACGATTCTTGCCAAATGACCATCCATATAGAATGAATCGTCAAAAATTTGATAATACCATAGAGACCGATGATCCACCTCAGCGTATGTCTGGAACTGATGTGCTTAATGAATTCAAAGATTTCAGTTTTTCTTTCAGGAAGGGTCAAATTAAATCTGGAAAGAGAAGGAATGTTTCCACTGAAACCTGTTACAATTGGAGGAAGATGAGTATCTTTTTTGAATTGCCTTATTAGTCAACCAATTTGTTAAGTCATTGCATATATGTAATGAATATTGAAAATAATATATGCGAAATGTTGCTTTCAGTTCTTATAAATGTCAATGGGAAGAAAAAAGATGATTTATGATCTCGGCGTGACTTGGTGGATTGGGGCATCAGACCAGAATTGCATCCTATGCGTATCAGTGAAAATAAGTGGCAACTTCCATGTGATTATTATGTGATGAAACCTACGAAAAAAACAATTTCTGGATGTATTAGATACTATTAGAGTTCCTGATAGCTATTCAAGCATCATATCTAAATGGGTCAATAGAAGAGAGTTGAAGCTAAAGTCTTTGAAGACCCGTGATTATCACGTTCTACTGCATGAGTTGCTTCCAATAGAAATTTGTCATCTTTTGTCCAATAATGTAAGGGTGAATATTATTCAGTTCTGCATTTGTTTAGAAATCTCTATGCTAAGAAGTTGTCCAAGTCTTTCTTGCAAAAAATGATGACAGATTCCCCATTAATTTTGTGTGAGTTGGAGAAAATATTTCCTCCATCATTTTTCACATGCATGATGCATTTGACTATCCATATTCCCACTGAAATACTTCTCAGAGGATCTGTTTATTTTTGTTGGATGTATCCAACTGAAAGAAATATGTACACATTAAAGTATTATGTTCGAAACAGGAATCATCCCAAAGGTTCTATCGTGAATGATTACTTGACTCAAGAATGTATAGATTTCAGCTCAATGTACTTGTCTGATCTTAGTACAAGAATGAAAAGACCAATGAGAAATGAAGAAGAACAGAATGTGAAAATTGAACCCAGTTTTCCATCACTTCCTCAAACAGGAGGAATTCCTGGATCATATACATTGAAGACATTAAGCCATGAAGAGCGTTAGATGGAACATCGCACAGTTTTGTTTATATGTGACTTGTTCGATGACTATATCTGGTAACTAAATTGAATATATATATCTTACATATATATCTGTTAAACTATTCATATATTTTATCTACAGGGAACATAAAACAATGATAAATAGGAAGCATAGTTCTTTATCTTTGAAAAGGAGAGAGACATTTCATAGAAAAGAGTTTTCTTCTTGGTTAAAATTGAAGGAAAAAATATTAATGTTTAAAATATTTATATTAATATTTAATTAAGTTTAATAGTAATTTATATTTCAGGTGTTGAGATTTTCTACTGACTCTGTGTCTGAGGAAGTAAGAGCTTTGGATTTTGGTCCTAATACCCTGGTTCGTGAATGTAAATCAATTGTTATCAACGGGTAAAAATTTATTGTCACTGAATGAGCAAAGAACATGAGAACACAACATGATGGTGTTATGGTTACTGCCACAACAGATTGATATGCCAGTGCATCAGATAGTAAACCGTGATTTGAAAATGTGGGTTATTATGGAGTCATTGAGAAAATAATAATATTTGATTATTACTCTCATGGATGAGTCACAATGATGAAATGCCATTTGTTTGATTCAATGATGAGACAGTGCACATTTATTGATGATTTTGGATTTCAAGTAATTAATATGACTCACACTCTTGCTACCGAAGAACCATATGTGTTGGAATCAATGGATAAACAATTTTTTTATGTCAAAGACAAACATCGACCTGAATTTGGTTTCATACTTGAAGTAATTCCAAGACATATTTTTGATGATGGTGATGATGGAATTGACACTGTCCCTAGTGCCATTAGAACCAATACATTTATTTCTTTTGATTACTCCAATAGCTCAATTGTCAATGTTGATTGTGAACCTGAAGTTGTGGTTGAAAATATATAAAATCATTCATCCATGTTCTCAATTCTTTTGGTTTACCTAGAGTTGGGTTGTTAAGGTTGGTAATATTCAAATTGATTTAGTATTGATCACAAATATGTTTTAGCTGACTTGACCATTATGTGAATTTTCAATGTTTATTGGTTGTAGTTTTATTTGAATTGCATTTTCTAATTTGGAATTGAACTGTATTCAAACCTAGTCAAACAATATTTCTAACTTGGTGAACATTACAACTTGTATGATTTATTAAATACATTCAAGCTCTTATAAAACAATTGATAGGTAAATTACCAATGAATCCCCCTATTCCCTAATATATTTAGTTTTTTGGGTTACACATTAGTTTCCTTTTTCTAATTAATTACATATTTGTTTTCAAAAGAAGGAAATGCAGCCAATTGAAGAGAGACGAAGGAAAAAAATGATGGAGAACAATCGTCGAATGGCGGAGATGGGCATTCTACCATTAGTTACTACAGTGAGTACTTTATTTTAATTATATATATTTAAAGAATATATAATGGAATGTTATTAAAAAATTTTAAACATTTTTTTAGGATCCACCTATACGTTGAAAGTTATTCGATGATGAGCCTAGTACTGGTCCTAATACTCAGGCCGGTGGTATGAGGATGGTTCGTACCAGAGGTGGATGAGCAGCTTCGCGTACCCGACTATACCCTACCCCTCCCACTGACATGTTATCCTTCCCACATTCTGATCCCAGTGTGTCATTAGGGACACACGAGATATTTAGGCCTCCCATGTTTTCTCCACCTTTTTCATCTTCTGGCCCATCTTTTTCATATCCCATGATGATTCCCACTCCCCTATCGGAATATGGTCATATAGTTGTCCCATATTCTTTTCCTTCTACTTATATATCTCAGAGCATCTATATTCCATCGTCTTCGACTCCTGTTCCATCACAGGGTGTTCCATCAGTTTCTATAGATCCAGCGGCGCTCAGCGATCAGACTGGTACATGTATATTTATAGAACCCTAACAAATTTTTATAGGAATATTTATTTTCATTATAACATGTTTTGATAAAATATTTTTTTTTCTTTCATGAAAGATACATCTACTGGCAGGAGGTGGGGGCAGAGGCGTACACGCATGTGTGCAGTGTGGAACCGCCGCACACAGGTTATGGTGGATTACAATGAAGACAACCAAATGATTGAGAAAACAGGGTAGCAATGTCAGAGTTTTTTGGTGATGCTTTTTAAATACTCCGACATAATTCCCGTCATCCCTCTATCATGGAGAAATTTTCCACATGAGGTCAAGGATAGATCTTGGGCAGAGATATGGGTAAAAAATCTGTTGTATTTAATTCCATGAATTATTTTTGTATTTATAAGAATTAATATTTTGATGTCAGCTTCGATTTAATTTTCGTAATGGTGAGGTTGCACGACCGGAACCTCTAAAGGATTTAGGGAAGCTTTGGAGAGCCTACAAGCATGATTTGTAAATTGGATGGCGTGATAGAGTTGGCACTGAGTTAAAGGTGGTACCAGTCATGGATGATTGTCCTATAGAGCAGTATCTTCAGATGATTACTCATTGGACAACTACCCAATTTAATATATTAATTAAATTTGAGGTATTTAAATAATAACTTTCATGTTTTTCATTAATATTATCCTTTGCATTATCAAATTTTATTTAGGAATCATCTAGAAAAAATAAAAAAAAATATTGATGCAAAAAAATACCTCCACACACTAGGACGTACTACCATGCCAGATCATGAGAGGAAGTAGGTATGAAAATTGTTTATAAGGTTTCTTTACAACTTACACTTTCTTTTGTTTCCTCAAATATTTAATCTTTTGATAATGTTTTAATATAACTTTAGTTTTCAATGTCATTGTAGAGGAAAATATAGAATATTGAAGGACATGGGCCTCGAGAAAAACTGTTTTGCTCGAGTAGACGAAAAAAGGATGGAAGTTCCGTCAACGAAGCGACTCAACAGCAGATTGTAAGTTTTAATCTATTGATTTTATATTTTAATATCTATTTTTAACTTATATAATATATTTATATTTGTAACAATCTACTTTAAAGGACATCGATGCCCAAGAACCAGTCAATTTTGGGCCAACTGATCAATTACATCAGGTGTTGGGAGAAGAGCATCTTGGCAGAGTATGATGCCGACCTAGGATAGCCCCAACGAGGTATTGGACCTCCTCAGGTACAAGTTGTAGTGCCACCGAGTTGTAGAATGTTAGGGCATAGGTAGAACAGGCTGAAAAAAGTTCCACAGAGACAGTAGAATAGTCTACTAGGGAAAACCATGAATTTATGAAATTTATTGAAGTTCTATGTCCAAAACTTCCACTAGATGCCAGCCCAAATTTTGATGAATATATGTCGTCAATATGTTCTATATATGGTGCACCAGTTGGTAGTACTATTGGTGGTCAAGACAATGTCCAGCCGCACGATGATGATGGCGAGTAGTATGATGTGTAAGAGGAGGGAGAGGAGGAGGGAGAGGTGGATTTCGAGGGCGAGGGCCAGGAGGAGGGTGTTGAGGAGGGTGAGGACGATGATAGGGATGAGGAAGAGGGTGATGGTGATGGTGATGATGATAGTGATGATGGTGATGGTGATGTGGGACAAATTGATCCATTACATTTTTTTCTAATATTACTAAGATTTGATGTTTAATCTATTCTAGTTGTTGGTTTTATCTAGACCCATAGTATAGTATTGGAGTTGAGTAATTTTTATATATTGTCTGTTTTAATGGATGTTACTATCTTTTAGTGGTTGTGGTGTATCTTGATCATGTTTATAGAGTTTTGTGTGTTTTGGAACTCCCTTGATAACCCCCTCCTTTCTGGACCCTAGACAACCCCCCCCACCATCCTCCTTGGACCCCAGACAGCCCTCGAACAGCCCCCTGAACAGCCCCTCGGATAGCCTCACCACCATCCTCTGTGGTCCCCGGATGGCCCCCTAGACACCCCCAGACAGCCCCCCCCACCTCCTCCCTGGGCCCCGGACAGCCCCCCCCCCCCCCCCCCCCCGCCTCCTCCTTGGACCCCAGACAACCCCCCGAACACCCCCCAGACATCCCCCCACACAGCCCCCCCACCCTCCTCCTTGGTCCCCAGACAGCCCCCCACCCTCCTCCTTGGACCCCGAATAGCCCCCCAAACACCCCCCTCAGACAGCCCCCCGCACAGCCCCCCCCCCCCCCACCCTCCTCCTTGGTCCTCGGACATCCCCTGGACACCCCCTGGACAGCCCCCGCACCCTCCTCCCTGGACCCCAGACATCCCCCCCAGACAGCCCCCCCCCCCGGACAGCCCCCCCACCCTCCTCCCTGGACCCCCAGACACCCCCCACCCTCCTTGATTTCACATGCCTTTTTTTATTTCTCTGATCATTCAATGTTATTTTGGATTATTCCATTTTTGTATTCCTTGAATTACATGAATGACTTGGTAAGCTTATTACCTCATTCTCATCAAATGCATGTGATGATAAAATTTAATTTGAATAAAAAGTCTTATTGTATATCCTCCATTTTATGTGAATTATTCCTTGTTTTATTTGGTTTACTTTTCAATTGTTAGGATAAGACATGGGTTACATGTTTAGGACTCATGGACAGACTTTTCATGCTCAGGGAATTTAGACTTGATATTCCAGGATGTATGCTTTGGTTTCTTGGTGAGGACTACCATGATGGTTTCTATTACTCATTTGTGACATTTACGAGTCAACCCCACCTCAATCTAAGGTTCGGTGTGGTCGGCACCACTCAAAGTGTCTCAGTTTTATTTGAAATGGACAACATTTTAAGTGAAAATAACAACTAGCCTATGGAAAACTGACCAAACGGATTCTGATTGTGTTGATAATTTAGAACAATGATCCATGGGTTATATGTGATGTGACGAGTCAATACCGCCTCAATCCAAGGTACGGTGTGGCCGGCCCCACTCAAAGTGTCTCTCTTTTGTTTATAATGGACTTAATTTTAAGTGAAAACAACAACTGACATACGGAAAACCGACCAAATGCATTCGTAATGTGTTGTTTCTTTAGGAAAATGATCCATGAGTCATATGTGACGTATAAGAGTTAATACCGCCTCAATTCGAGACACGGTGTGGCCGGAACCACTAATAGTGTCTCTTTTGTTTCAAAAGGACATTATTTTAAGTGAAAACAATAACTGACATATGGAAAATTGACCAAACACATTCAGATTGTGTTGATACTTTAGGAAAATGATTCTTGGGTCATTTTTGACGTGTACAAGTCAACCCTGTTGAAATCCGAGGCACGGTGTGGCCAGTAGCACTTTAACTATGTCCCTTTTGTTTAAAATGGATGTGATTTTAAGTGAAAAGAACAACTGACATACGGAAAACCAAGAAAATGCATTCAGATTCTATTGATACATTCTCACAATGATCAATGGGTCATATGTGACATGTACGAGTCAACTCCTGCTCAATCTGAGGTATGGTGTGGCCGGAACCATTCGAAGCGTCTCACTTTTGTTTGGAATGGATAACATTTTAAGTTAAAAGTAAAACTGACATATGTAAAACCAACCAAATGCATTCGGATTGTGTTGATACATTAGGAGAATGATCTTTGGGCAAATTGTGACGGGTAAGAGTCAACCCAGCCACAATCTGAGGTGCAGTGTGGCCGGAACCACTCAAAGTGTCTCAAATTTATTTTAAATGGATAACATTTTAAGTGAAAATAACAATTAGCATACGGAAAACCAACCAAACGGATTCAGATTGCATTGATACATTAGCACACCGATCCATGGGACATATGTGACATTTAAGTGTCAACCCCGACTCAATCTGAGGCACGGTGTTGCCGGAACCACTCAATGTGTCTTTCTTTTGTTTAAAATGGACATCATTTTAAGTGAAAAAAACAACTGACATACAGAAAACCGACCAAACGCATTAGAAATGTGTTAATGCTTTAGTAAAACGTTCCATGAGTCATTTATGATGTGTACGAGTCAACCCCGTCTCAATCCAAGATGCGGTGTGGCTGACACCACTCAAAGTGTCTCTCTCTAGTTTAAAATGGACTTCATGTAAAGTGAAAACAACAACTGACATACGGAAAACTGACCAAACACATTTGGATTATTTTGAAACTTTAGTAAAATGATCCATGGGTCATATTTGATGTGTACGAGTCAACCGCGCCTCAATCCGAGTCGTAGTGTGGTCAGCACCACCCAAAGTGTCTCTTATGCTTAAAATGGACAACATTTTAAGTACATATGGAAAACCAACCAAACATATTCAGATTGTGTTGATACTTTAGAAAAATGATCCATCGGTCATATGTGATATGTACAAGTCATGTCTGCCTCAATACGAGGCGCGGTGTGGCTGGAACCACTCAAAGTGACTCTCTTTTGTTTAAAATGGACTTAATTTTAAGTGAAAACAACAACTGACATACGGAAAGCCAACCAAACACATTTGTAATGTGTTGTTTCATTAGTAAAACGATACATGAGTCATATGTGATGTGTACCAGTCAACCCCCCCTCAATCCGAGACCCGGTGTGCCCGACACCACTAAAAGTGTCTCTTTTGTTTTAAAAGGACATCATTTTAAGTGAAAACAACAACAGACATACAGAAAACTGACCAAACACATTCATATTCCATTGAAACATTAGGTAAACAATCCATGTGTCATATTTTATGTGTACGATTCATCCTAGACTCAATCCGAGGCACAGTGTGGCCGACACCACTTGAACTGTCTCTCTATAGTTTAAAATGGACAACATTTTAAGTGAAAACAACAACTGACATACAGAAAACTGACCAAATGAATTCAGATTCTGTTGAAACTTTAGGAAAAAGTTACATGAGTCATTCTTGACTTGTACGAGCTAAACCCGCCTCAATCCGAGGCCCGGTGTGGCCGGAACCACTCAAAGTGTCTCCAATTTATTTGAAATGGACAACATTTTAAGTGAAAACAACAACTCACATACAAAAAACTGAGAAACGCAGTCAGATTCTATTGAAACATTACTAAAACAATCCATGGGACATATGTGACGTATAAGAGTCAATGTCGCCTCAATCCGAGTCACAGTGTGGCCGGGATCACTCCAAGTATCTCTCCTTTTTTTTAAAATGGACAACATTTTAAGTACATACGGAAAACCAACCAAATGGATTCTGATTGTATTGATACATTAGCACAATGATCCATGGGTCATATTTGATGTGTATGAGTTAACCTCATATCAATCAGAGGCGTGGTGTGGCCTCCACCATTCACAGTGTCTCTAATTTGATTAAAATGGACATCATTTTAAGTGAAAACAACAACTGACATACGAAAAACTAACCAAACTCAATAGAAATTAGTTTATGCTTTAGGAAAATGATACAAGGGTCATATGTGATATGTAAGAGTCAACCCTGCCCCAATCTGAGGCACGGTGTGGCCGGAACCAATCTAATTGTCTCTCTTATTTTCAAAAGGACATCATTTTAAGTGAAAACATCAACTGGCATATGTAAAACCGACCAAATGCATTTGGATTGTGTTGATACTTTAGAATAATGATCCATGAGTCATTTGAGATGTGTATGAGTCAACCCTATCTAAATACGAGGCACGGTGTGGCCGGTACCATTCTAACTGTGTCTCTTTTTTTTAAATGCATAGGATTATAAGTGAAAAGAACAATTGTCATACGGAAAACCGACCAAATGCATTCATATTCTGATGATAAATTATCAAAACGATCCATGTGTCATATGTGATGTGTACAAGCCAACCCGGGCTCGATCCAAGTTGCGGTGTGGCCGAGATCACTCTAAGTGTCTCTCTTTTGTTTAAAATGAACAACATTTTGAGTACATACAAACAACTGACCAAACACATTCAGTTTCTGTTGAAACTTTAGTATAATGATCCATGGGTCATATGTGACATGTACAAGTCAACCTCACCTCAATCCGAGGAGCGGTGTGGCCGAAACCACTCAAAGTGTCTCTCTTTTGTTAAAAATGGACTTCATTTTAAGTGAAAACAAAAACTAGAATACGGAAAACCAACCAAACAGATTATGATTGTGTTGATACATTAGAAAAACGATCCATGGGTCATATGTGACTTGTAGGAGTAAACCCCTCTACAATCCGAGGTGTGGTGTGGCTGACACCATTCATAGTGTTTCTATTTTGTTTAAAATGGACATCATTTTAAGTGAAAACAAAAACTGACATACAAAAAACTAACCAAATGCATTCAAAATGTGTTGATGCTTTAGGACATCGATGAATAGGACATATGTGATGTGTACGAGTCAACCCCGCCTCAATCAGAAGCACGGTGTGCCCAAGATCACTCTTTGTGTCTCTCTTTTGATTAAAATGGACAACATTTTATGTACATACAGAAAACTGACCAAACAGATTTTGATTGTGTTGATACTTTATCACAAATATCCATGGGTCATATGTGATGTGTACGAATCAACTCTGCCTCAATCCGAGGTGTGGTGTGGTCAGCACCACTCAAAGTGTCTCTATTTTGTTTCAAAATGATATCATTTTAAGTGAAAACATCAACTGGCGTACAGAAAACTGACCAAATGCATTCAGATTGCTTTGATACATTAGGAAAATGATCCATGGGTCATTTGAGATGTGTATGATTCAACCCAATCTAAATCTGAGGCATGGTGTGTCCGGTACCACTCTAATTGTGTCTCTTTTGTTGAAAATGGATAGGATTATAAGTGAAAAGAACAACTGGCATATAGAAAACTGACCGAACGCATTCGGATTCTATTGATAATTTATCACTACAATCCATGGGTCATATGTGACGTGTATGAGCCAACATGGGCTCAATCCGAGTTGCGGTGTGGCCAGGATCACTCTAAGTGTCTCTCTTTTGTTTAAAATGTACAACATTTTAAGTACATATAGAAAACCAAACAAACGCATTTAGTTTCCATTGAAAATTTAGGAGAACAATCTATGGGTCATATGTGATGAGTATGAGTCAACCTCACCTCAATCCAAGGCACGTTGTGGCCGAAACCACTCAATGTGTCTCTCTTTTGTTTAAAATGGTCTTCATTTTATGTGAGAACAACAACTAGCATACAGAAAACTAACCAAACGGATTCTGATTATGTTGATACTTTATCACAACCATCCATGGGTCATATGTGATGTGTACGAGTTAACCTCGCCTCAATACTAGGCGTGGTGTGGGCGACACCATTTGTAGTGTCTCCCTTTTTTTAAAAATGGACATCATTTTAAGTAAAAACAACAACTGACATATGAAAAACTGACCAAACGCATTTGAAATTTGTTGACGCTTTAAGATGTTGATCCATGTGTCATATGTGACCTGTAAGAGCCAACCCCACCTCAATCTGAGGCACGGTGTTTTCGGGATCACTCTAAGTGTCTCTCTTTTGTTTAAAATGGACAACATTTTAAGTACATATGGAAAAATGACAAAATGGATTCTTATTGTATTGATAATTTAGAAAAATGATCCATGGGTCATATGTGACGTGTAAGAATCAACCCCGCCTCAATATGAGGAGCGGTGAGGCTGGTACCACTCAAATTTCCTCTCTTTTGTTTCAATAGGAGATCATTTTAAGTGAAAACATCAACTGGTATACGGAAAACCGACCGAATGCATTCAGATTGTGTTGATACTTTAGGAAAATGACCCATGGGTCATTTGAGACATGTACGAGTCAACCCTGTCTAAATTAGAGGCGCGGTGTGGCCGATACCACTCTAACTGTGTCTCTTTTGTTTAAAATGGACAGGATTATAAGTGAAAAGAACAACTGGCATGTGAAAAACTGACCAAACACATTCGTAATCTATTGAAACTTTAGGACAACAATCGAATGCTCATATGTGATGTTTACAAGTCAACTACACCTCAATCCAAGTTGCGATGTGGCCGGCATCTCCCAAAGTGTCTCTCTTATGTTTAAAATGGACAAAATTTTAAGTACATACAGAAAACCAATCAAACGGATTCTGATTGTGTTGATATTTTATCACAATGATCCATGGGTCATTTGTGATGTGTACGAGTCAATCCCTCCTCAATCTAAGGCGCGTTGTGGCCGAAACCACTCAAAGTGTCTCTCTTTTATTTAAAAAGCCCTTCATTTTAAGTGAAAACCACAACTAACATACGTAGAACTGACCAAACGCTTTCAGAATAGGTTGATACTTTAGGAAAATGATCCATGGATGATTTTTGATGTGTACGAGTTAACCTCACCTCAATATGATGCAAGGAGTGGCTGGTATCACTCCAGGTGTATGAATTTTGTTTAAAATGGACATCATTTCTAGTAAAAACATATGGTATTTGAAAAACCGATCAAATTATGAATTGAATTCCGGATTCCACATATAATTGTCTTCAAAATTTTAAATTGAATTCTAAATGAATTATGTATGTTTATAATTACATTATTAATTATGATTTAATTATGGATGTGTATAGTTTGAGGATGCATTATATGTTAAATGTGTATGAATTTGTTCTTTATATGTATGTGTTAGTTGGTTATTGCGGGTTCAATAATTTTATATGTATGTGTTAGTTTATTGCAGGTACACTAATTAGAAAAGATTGGAAATGAGAGAGAATTATAAAGGAGAGGGAATGGACTGGCTGTTGTGAAAATTGCAGGCTGCTGTGCAATTTTCACAGCATAGGCTATGCCAACAGTTTCAAACCGTTGGCATAGATTTCTGAGTATTTTTTTTACCAACAGTTATCTATGATCCATTGGTAAAAATCCTTTCCCAATGGTGTAGAAACCGTTGGGAAAGAAGTCATCAGGTAAAAACTACCCCAATGGTTTGGAACAACCATTGGGATATGTTCATTTTTTCTAACCTATCCCAATGGTTCAGTGTAAACCTTTCGGAAAAGCTATCCCAATGGATTACTTCCCTATGGCTTGCAAAACCATTGGTATAAGATATACCAATGGTTATGGAGGCTTTCACAAAGGTTTAGAGCCGTTGGGAAAGCCTGCATTTCCAGTAGTGTAGGCCAATTTTTTCAATTAGGCCAATTAGGCTAATTTTTCCAATTGAGGCCAATTTGGACATTAATTGCACTTGAATACAATGAGTCCAATTAGTCCAATTGGGGCCATTAAGGCCAATTGAGGCTAATGAGGCTAATGAAGACAATTTATCTAATTAGGACAATTGAGGAAAATCGAGGCCAATTAGTCTAATTAGGACAGTTGAATCCAATTAGTGAATTTAGGCCAATTAGACTAATTAATCTAGTTGAGTTCAATTAGGCCAATTAGGCCAATTTAATCCAAATAGGCCAATTATCCCAATTACGAGAATTGAGACCAATTAGGACAATTGAGGCCGATTGAGACCAATTTAGCCAATTATCCCAATTGAGGTCAATTGATGCCCATTTGGCCAATTAGTCTAATTGAGGCTAATTTAGGAAAATTGGCACCAATAGAGATCAATTGAGGCCAATTAGGCCAATGGGCCTCAATTGCCTCAATTGGATGCAATTGGCCTCAATTGGGCTCAATTGACCTAATTGGACGAATGGGTTGCAATTGGCCACTACAAGCCTCAATTTGCCTAATTATTCCTAATTGACCTCAATTGGTCGAATTGGCCTCAATTTGTCTCAATTGGACTAATTAGCCCTAATTGGCCTAATTTACCCTAATTGGCCTAATTGGCCTTAATTGGAATAATTGTCCCTAATTGGCCCCAATTTTCCTAATTGGACTAATTGGCTTAATTGGCCTTAATTGGCCTCAATTGGCCTCAATTTTCCTCAATTAACCTAATTGGTCACAATTAGTCTCAATTGGTCTCAATTGATCTACTATTGGTGTCAATTGTCCTCAATTAGCCTCAATTGTCCTAATTAGCCTCAATTAGCACACAATTGCCCTCAATTGGCCTCGATTGGCCTCGATGGGCCTCAATTGGTCATGATTGACCTCAATTGGATTCAATTGACCCTAATTGGCCTCAATTGACCCAATTGGACTTAATTGGCCCAATTGGACTCAATCGGCCCAATTGGCTTCAATTGAACTAATTGGCACCAATTTTCCTCAATTGGTGATGTGAATCATGGCGCACATAGGCCATAAGATGTTGGCAGGGATTATGGAATGTATGGTGGAAGGAGAGTAAATGAAAAATACCCATTTACTAGGATTGGTGGCCAAATGAGAAGTGGAAAGTGAGGATTATGAAAGAGGATGTACATGGCCTCATTTTGATATTACAAGAGGAGTACCAACATGAATGCATGGGAGGTGAAAATGTGCCTTTAATCGCACATATTAAATCCCAAAATTCATTCTAAATGGCCCACCAAAATGATCCCATGAATTTTTATCCACTTGCATGTAGGAAATTTCCAATGTTAAAAGTGGTGGGCCGCTTATCTCTAAAGTCATGGTGGAAATCTTTAAAGTAATTTTGGTTGTTCCCAAAAGTATTCTTGATGGATATATTATCACCTAAAGCCATGGGAATCTGTAAACAAAGTCAAAAATAATTTTCTAGGCTTTAGACTTTTGGGTGGTAGGTGTTTGACATGTATCTCTCCCATTTGTCTATAAATAGACACCTCTTTTTAGCCCTTGTAGTTTAATCACGAATTTGAGTGTTTTCTATTATTATTATGATTGTGTTTCTTCTTTTCTTGGATGAATTAAAGTTATACTCAGAAAAGTAGTGATCAACCTTTTTGGATCTTATTATAATTAGGGTTTTATGGGGAACCACTCTTTGGGGTCCCAATTGATCATCCCACATACCCTTTTTATTTAATTCACACTTCATTTAATTGTAATTTATCCCACTTCCATCACTTCCATTTCATCATTTTCACCAATGAATACAACACAACCATATAGTATCACAACATTTGGTATTAGGTCTCAGTAACTAAAACAAGGTTATTTCATTTTTCTATTTTCTCCCATATTTTTCTTCTCCAACTTCCATTTTTGACCATCACCAATTCTTTCCCTAACATTCATCCAAATATTTGTATGATTTTTAGATGAGTTTATAGATGTATAATATGCCACATTAATAGCTCAAAATCTCATCTTTCTTATAGATTTGGATACATGGAAATATGACTCATATATTTGGAGATATATCTGAATCAATTCGTGCTACCGATTCACTCTTGTGAAATCTAACTATCGCCAAAACGGTTTCCAATCGAGAATTTCAAGTTATCTCACCCTTTTACATCATTGTGATCAGATTATTGCATTGTGAAATTTTTCATCTATTGTACACTAATCACCACAAACATACTCTTTTTATCTCATTTCTTGATTATTGAGCAATAAAAAAAGCAAAAAAAGGTAAAAAAAACAACAAAATACAAAAAAACTACTCATTTGAAATGTTGTGTTTTCTAATTTTGTCACAAATTTGATTGTATTTTTCTTACCCACCATATTATTTTATTTATCCATATCCAACCTTCAAACATCACCATTTTCTCATCTCACCTTACCTCTCATACTTCTTGGACTCCATTAATTCCGACCCTTTTAAAATTTATGCTTTTTATAGTTTTTCATGTGTTGGTTTCTTCTTATTTATTGTATTCTTGATTATATATAAGAAAAATTTTAGGAACCAATTTTTTGTTCTATAAAGTGTGAGGATCCTTTTTAGAGATTAAAAAAATAGGGAAAGAGTGTGTAAGGATTTTAAAAAAATGGAGAGCGAGGGAGAAGGAAGTGAGATCGTCCTAAAATAATTCATGAAAGCCATTATTAACCAATTTACAGGATTTAATTCTAGGTTGGATGATTTGAAAAGTTCCTCAATATCATGGTATCCTTGAAGGCAATAAATTTATGAAGGTGATTATGAGTAATCCGATTTTGAAGAAACATTTCCTAGGTGGGGGAAACAATCTTCTTCGAAATGACTCTGAAAGCATAAAAATGACACTACCATACTTTCATGGGAAGAGTGAAATAGAAAATTATTTGGAGTGGGAGTGGAAGGCTAAAAATGTGTTTGGACTTCAAAACTACTCAGAGGAGAAGAAGGTAAAATTGTCATCACTTGAGTTCAATGACAGTGTAAGTATTTGGTGGGACCAATTACAATTAAGTCCTCAACATAATTGAGAAAATATAATTCAAACATGGGATGAAATGAAGATAGTAATGTGAAAAAGTTACATTTTTAGACATTAATATTGAGATTTTCATTTGAAGTAACAAAAACTTGTGGAAGGTTCCATGTGTGTGGAGGAACACTATAAGGAAATGGAGATATCGATGATTTGAGCCAATTTTATGGAGGATCGTGAAGAAACTATGGAAAGTCTCATCAAAGGATTGAATCCACAAATTTGATTTGTGGTGGAAATTCAAACTGACATTTACATGGAGGCATTTATATATAATTTGGTGTTGCTTGAAAAGAAACTACATTCCTGAATGAGTCAAGTAACTTCCCACAATTTTTGGAAGGATAACTAGAAATAGCCAAAATCAACTTCTATGTGGAACGAAACAAAACCAAGGGATTCAAAATTTGTTCCAAAACAAAGAGAAGATTTTAAAAATAATTTCTTCCCAACTGATTCCAAATGAAAATTTGACATGAATTTCCATTCTAAATCTCTTGATATTAAGTGTTTTATATGTAAAGGAAATGGTCATATTGAATCTCAATGACCAAAAAAAAGAACCATGATTGTTTTGTGTAATGGATACATCTTTAGTGAGATCTCTAGTAAGGATAAGATGCCCCCTATAGAGGAGTTCTTGGATGAATAAGTTGAAGAACCTGTACATGAAGTTGCATTGGTGGAAAGAATAGTGTTAAACAATCATCCACAAGATGATCATGATGAGGAGCAGGATGAGCATATTTTTCATATGATATGCCACATCAAGGAGAAGCTACGTTGTAAGATCATTGATAAGGGATGTTGTAAAAATGTTTCAACTAACTTATTGTTGAATTAGTTTAGTTTAAGGAATACTAGACCTTATAGGTTACGATGGATGATTGATAGTGGAGAAGTGAGAGACACACAACAATTCACACTCTGTTTTTTCATTGGAAAATATCATGATGGGGTGTTTTGTGATGTTTCTCCAATATAGTTCGGGATTTTCTACTTGGGAGACTATGGAAATTTGATTAGAGGGTGATGTATGATATCTATTCTAACTGCTTCTCTGTTAATTTCAGTGGTAGATTGATTATTTTCACTCCAGTAAGTCACATTAAAGCATATTAAGATCAAGTGAGGATAGATAAAGAATAAAAAAATAAATATTAATTGAGTGAAATAAAATATGGGAAAAATAAAAAACTGAGTAATTAAAAAGAGTATGATAAGTTGAGAAAAAATTTAAAGAGATTAAAAAATGAAAAGAGTGGAAAAATTAAGAGTGAAAAAGGAGAGATGAGTGGAAAAACATGAGTGAAATCAAAGATATGAAAACAAGAATGTTGAACCAATGTTGAGTTTATTTTATGGAAAAAATGAGGTGAAAGGTTCTTTATTTAGCAAGAAAGTGTTCTTACTCATTTTTAAGGATTCTTATCATGAAAATAACAAACTTCACCATTATTTTCATTCTTGTGTTGTGTATTTACTATTATAATTTGGTGATTTGTTTCCCAAAGAAACTCTTGATGTATTACCCACTTTGAGAGGAATTGATCATAGGATTGACTTCCTACCTAGTGTCACAATTCCCAAAAAGCCCGCATATAGAGCTAATATGAAAGAGACTATGGATATCCATTGTCAAATTGAAGAAATCATGAAGAGGGAATTAGTGAGGGAAATCATGAGTCCATGTGTTGTTCCGGTGATCCTTTTACTCAAGAAAGATGGAACATGGTGGGTGTCTGTGGATTATCGTGACATCAACAAAATAAAAAATAAGTACCACTCTCCCATCCCTCGATATGATGAAATTCTTAATGAATTACATGGGGATTATTTTTAAAAAAAATTTATCATAAAAGTGGATACGAAAGTATTTGAATGAAAGAATGGGATGAATGGAATACTTCTTTTAAAACTATGTTCAATTTGTATGAGTGGTTAGTTATACCATTTGGTTTAACTAATGCTCCTAGTACATTCATGAGCTTAATGAACCATGTAATTCGTTCATTCATTGGAAATTTTTTGGTTTTCTATTTTAATGATATCTTGGTGTATAGTAAATCTCTAGAAACCCATGGTGAACACTTGAGTTTGGTGTGTGAGACCCTTAATGAAATCAAAATTCATGAAAATATTCAAAAAACTCCTTTTCATGGATTTTGTTGTGTTTCTTGGATTTTTTGTAGGGGTGTTATGGGTCCATGTGGATGAAGAAAAGGTCAATGAAATTTAGGAGTGGCCCACACTAAATAATGCATCCAAGTTTAGGAATTTTCATGATCAATAAGCTTTTATATGAATTTTGTTAAAGATTTTTCATCCATCGCTACACCTCTTAATGAACTTGTGAAGAAAAATGTGGTCTTTAAATGGTGTGAAAAACAAAAAAAATCTTTAAAAAACTCAAAGAAAAATTGTTTAATGCTCCCCTTTTAAGGTAACCAGATTTTAATTTTTTTTTTGAAATTGAGTGTGGTGCATCATGAGTTTTTATTGGTCCTTTTTGAATAAGAGTCACATCCAATTTAATACTTTAGTGAGTAATTGAACATAGAAGCATTAAGTTATTAAACTTATGATAATGAACTTTATGCTTTTTAATAAACCCTAGAGACATGTAAAAATTACTTATGGCCTAAAGAGATCATTATTACTCCTGAACATGAAAGCCTTAAGTATTTTAAGTCCCAAGTTAAGTTGAATTGGTTACATTCATCTTGTAAGGAATTCATTGATATTTTCCCCAATGTGATCAATCACAAAATAGGTAAGGAAAATGTGGTTGACGATGCTCTTTCACGAAGGTATGCACTTCTAACTTATCTTTATTCTCGATTACTTGGACTTGAGATATTAAAGGGAATTTCTAAAACGGATGGAAATTTTTCTCAAATTTGGACATCTTTAAGAAAATATATATTTAAAGACTATTAAAAAAATGATGGGTTTCTTTTAAAAAGGGATAAATTGTACAATCCAAATTGTTTAACTCGATAATTGATTGTAAAAGAAACTCATGGGGTGGTTTGATGGGAAATTTTGGTGTTGAAAAAACACTAACTACATTGCATGAACATATTTCTGGTCAATCATGAGAAAATATGTTATGTAAATTGGTTCTAAATGTTTCACTTGTAAGCATGAAGATTCCAATGTTCAAGCTAATGTATTTTACTCCCACTTTACCATTCCATCCCATACTTTGACCAACATTTCTATGGATTTTGTTTCATGATTGCCTCAATCAAAATTAGGAAAAGATAGAATTTTTTTGTTGTGGATTGATTCAGAAAAAAGCCTAATTTCATTGCTTGCTAAGAAACCAATGATGCAATTCATATAATATATTTTATTTTTAAAGAAATTGTGTGATTACATGGACTTCCCCAAACCATTATTAGTGATAGGGATGTGAAATTACTTATCCACTTTTGGAAGAATTTGTGGAATAAATTGAGAGATAAATTATTTTTCTTAACTTTTTCACATCCTCAAACTGATGGGAAAACTAAAGTCGTGAATAACACACTTTCTACCCTCTTGTATGCAATAATTCAAAAAAAAATAAAGAATTGGGAAAAAAAATTTCCACACATAGAGTTTTCTAACTGAGTAGTGACTTCCACTACTAACTTCTCTCCTTTTTATATTGTACATGGATTTAACCAAATGACTATGTTAGATATTATTTCATTTCCAACTAATGAGGTTGTTGATCTTGCAGGTGATGAGAAGGAAAAATTTATTCATTATTTACATGCCAAAGCGAAAGAAAAAATTGAAAGTAGAAATGAAAAATATGAAAATAAAGAAAACAAGGGTCGACATAAGGTTGTTCTAGAACCTAGAGATTGGGTGTGGGTGCGTTTTTGTTAGGAAAAGCTCCTAAAGCAATGAAAATCAAAACATCAATCATGGGGAGATAGACCATTCCAAGTTTTAGAAAGAATCAATGATAATTCATACAAGGTTGACTTCCCCCATAGGTAAATAAATGTGAGTTCAACCTTTAATATTACTTATCTCTCTCTATTTGAATATCCGGATTTGAGAATGAATCCTTTTGAAGATGGTGGGGGTGATGCAAATCAGGGTTCACATATGCAGCTAGGAGTTGAGAGTGATGATGGCATAGATGGTGGAATGAGCATATATTCACAAGACCCATTGCATGGGACTAGTGTCCCAATGATAAGAGGGAGAATGAGGAGGATGGAAGAGGCTTTGCATGGCCTCTTTTTGAAATTACACAAGGATTCCCAACATCAATGCATTGGAGGAGAAAATTGGCCTTTAATCACACTTATCAAATCCCAAAAGTGAAACTAAATGGCCCACTCAAATGATCCCATGAATTTTTATCCACATGCATGAAGGAAATATCCAAATTCAAAAGTGGTGGGCCCATTGTTTCCAAAGTCATGGTAGGAATCTTCAATGTCTTTTTGGTGGTGACAAAACGTCTTTTTGGTGGATATATTGTCCCCTAAAGCCATGGAAATGTATAAACAAGGTAAAACAATTGTTTTTTAGTATTTATAATTTTGGGTTCTAGGTGTTTGACATGTATCTCACCCATTTTTCTATAAATATCCACCTCTTTGTACCCCTTGGAGTGTAATCAAGAATTTGTGAGTTTTCAAGAATTTTTATGCTTGTGTTTCTTGTGTTCTCGGATGAATGCAAGTAAGGATCATCAAATGAATAATCAACCTTCGTGGAACTTACTATAATTAGGGTTTTAAGGGGCAAGTATCCTTGGGGTCCAAATTGATCACCCCTCTTCCCCTTTTTATTTCTTTTAACCTTCATTTAATTTTCATTTCTCTCAATTCCATCACTTTTAGCTCCACATTTTCTCCAAAACATACCAAATTACCAAATGGTATCTGATCAATTGGACTAATTGGACTCAGTTGGCCTCAGTTGGCATAATTGGCCTAATTAGCCTAATTGGACTAATTGTCCTCAATTGGCCGAAGTTGGACTCAACTGGCCTAATTAGCCTCTATAGGCCTCAATTGAACTAAATTGGCCTCAATTTTCCTAATTGGCCTAATTAGCCTCAATTGGCATCAAAAGGACTCAACTGGTCTCAATTTTCCTAATTGGCCTAATTGGCCTCAATTGGCCTTAGTTGATCAAATTTCCCTAATTGGAATCAATTGGAAATTGGCCTAATTGGCCGAAATTGGCATAATTGTTCTAATTTTCCTCAATTGGCCATAATTGGAGTTAATGGCCTCAATGTAATAACTTTATTAATTGGATTAATTGGCCTCAATTGGCCTTAATTGGCGTAATGGACTAATTGGCCTCAATCAGGCTCAATCGACATTAAATGGCATAATGGATTAATTGCCTCCAATTAGCCAAAATTTGCCTAATTGAACTCAATTGGTCACAATTGGCCTCAATTGTCCTCAATTGGCCTCAATTGGCCTCAATTGGACTCATTGGACTCATTGGACCAGATTGGTCTGGATTGGTAATCGGCCTATTTGGCCTCAATTTGCCTCAATGACCAAATTGGCCTCAATTGGATGAATTTGTCTAATTGGACTAACTGGCCTCAACTAGCCTTAATTGGCCTAATTAGACTTGATTAAGTTCAATTGGAATAATTTTTCCTAATTGGCCTCAATTTGCCTAATATGACTCAATTGGACTCCATTGGCCTCATTTACCTACTAGTCTTAATTGGCCTCTGTTGGCCTCAATTGGCCTCATTGGAATCAATTTTCTTAATTGGTCTCAACTGGCCTAATTAGCCTCAATTAGCCTACATGGAAGAATTAGACTCAATTTGTGCCAATTGAACTTAATTGTCCATAATTAGCCTCAATTGCCATTGATTGTCCTAACTGGCCTCAAATACCCTCAATTGGCTTCAGTTGGATTAATTAGTCCCATACGGCCAATTAATGCTAATTGAGACCAATTGAGGCCAATTATACCAATTTAGGTCAATTTGAAATATTAAGGCCAATTGAGGCTACTTGAGGCCAATTATGCCAATTGCGGCCAATTATTCCAATTAGGCCAATTAGGCCAATTGAGGCAAATTGGGGCTAATTGTTGTCAATTAATACCCATTCTGGCCAACCAGTCCGTTTGAGGCCAATTAAGGTCAATTCAGGGAAATTCAGTCCAATTGAGGTCAATTGAGGTCAATTGAGGCCAATTGAGGCCAATTGAGGCCAATTGAGGCCAATTGAGGCCAATTGAGGCCAATTGAGGCCGATTGAGGCCGATTGAGTTCAATTGACGCTAATTATGCCAATTAAGAAAATTGATTCCAATTGAGTTTGGATAATTAGGCCTTGGAGGCCAATTATACCACTTAGTCCAATATGGAAAATTGTGGTCAATTATGGCCAATTGAGGCCAATTTGTAAAATTAGGCCAATTAAGTCCAATTTGATCTCAATTAGTCTAATTAGTGGCTTCAATTGGTCTCAATTGGCCTCAATTCACCTCAATTGGCTGCAATTTCCAAATTTTCCTCCATTGGCCTCAATGGATGAATTGGCCTCAATTCACCTCAATTCGCCTCAATTATGTAACACTCCAAGCTTCTACAATACACTTCTCTTGGAATAATTCGATAGCGTGTGTTGTACGCAACATCGAGTTCTAACACACCACAACCAATCAAACTAGCCGTTATGAATAGTAATACCTACTTTTTGAAATTATATATATTTTATATTTCAAAATGGACATCATTTTTGGATTCAGAATATCGAAATTATCCTAAGTTGAATTTTTGGTATATTTCTGAGAACTTCCAACTTTTATGAATAGTGAAAAATACTTAATTTTTTTTAAATAAAAATAATTTATAGTGATAAATTAAATTATTTAGTGGTTTTAAAGTATAACTAGAATATATTTTTACCATTTTATCCAATGATGTTAATTATAATTAATTTCACTTGGAAATTGGACATAAACAATTGTCAATCTTTTGATATATATTGTTTCTTAAAAACATGCTATTTGTTGTGACAACTGGAATTAATTATAAAATTAATTAATGCAACTTTTATGTTTGGAATTTTGTAAAATAGACATCATTTTTGAATTCGAAATATCAATTACAGCTTAGGGTGAAATTTTGGCATTATTCTGAAAAACGTCAATTTTTTGATGAATAGTGAAACTACTAAGTGGTAGTTAAAAAATTGAATTTTTTATAAAACTTAATTTTACCGCTTCTGTGGTTGGAATTTCGAAAATCCGAGAGACACGGTTAATATCAAGAGTAAAATGTGGTTCAATGAGATGAAAATAATTTTTTTTGTGAATAGTAACTTTTTACATTTATTTACCACGGTTAAAAGTAAATAGGGTAATTAAGGGTAAAAATGATATTAATATTACCCAAAAACATGTCCTAATTCTATTGGACAAGTGTATCTCAACCAAAAACAACCTTAGGAATAAAATATTATCATTTAGGTTCACTTGGATTAGATTAGAAAATTTATTATTATTTAATCCAAAGAAGAGTTAAAAGAGTTAAAATCAATGTTTATTTACTAAACCATTTTTAATATAGGGTTATACATAAGATAAATTCTATTGTAAATATTCATTAGAAAGATAAAAATATTTCCAACATAATTCAATTTTATTTATAATTTTTAGATATTAAATAAGTTAATTTATTTATGACACAATTATGATGCAGTAATGACCATAATAGTGAAAAAATAAAATAATTGATATTCTAAATACCCAAATAAATATAATTTGAAACATTTTATGAATTAAACTAATTTTATAGGTTAATATGGCATGTTAGGATTTAATTAAGTAACTTTTTTCGAAGTAATAATTCTGTTATGAGTTTTAAAAAAATAAATTATTGAATAGTTTCAAAATTGACATAAAAGAGTTTTTAAAACAAATATTATATTATTAATTGATATTAAATTCCTAGAAATCTAAGGTTCGGCCAAGATACTTATATCATTATAGTTTTATCATTAATGGAACACTTGGGGGTCTCTTGGATGTATATAGTAAGTTTATTAACCATATAATATAAAAATACAAAAAGACATTGTAAAAGTGAAACTAATTAACTAAGAGTTAATACTTAATAATAAGGTTAATATAGTAACCCAAACCTATCTAAATTCTATTGGTTGAGTGGTTTTCAACCTATCCCAACCTTAACCTTTAAATAATCCACTTTTGAGCCATTAGAAACCGAATATTAATTTATTATAAAATAATATTTCTAGCTTTTCCAAAGGTGCCCCTCACCCCTCTTATAAAAGGGCACTCTCCCTTCTCATTAACTCACACCTTCAGAGCCTTTTGGCTCGGCCAAACTCTGCCCAAATACTCTCTCAACTTCCCAAACTTCATCCGAGAGGCCTTCCTTTAGTCAGAAAGCCAACCTAAGATCCCTTTTGATCAAATCAAAGGGAAGAACCCGAAGAAGAGGTAATGATTTCACCACCCTTTTCCAAGTTCCTTTCTTCTTCCACTTCTTCCATCTTTGTTATTACCATTCTAAAATAATAACTCCAGTATCTTATATATACTGTGATGTTATTATAAATATGGTACAACCATATTCATTATTCTATCCATCCTTTGAATAACATGTCACCATACGTGCGTACGTACAGCTTACCGTCTCCACGTCGTGGTGTAATTGTTATTTAATAAATTATTATTTGGATGGGTATAATAATGATGTGTAACTCATGTAAATAATAAACATAACATGATAATGATTCTGTATATATGATATACCATCCAATTATATATTATTTTAATATCAAAAGAATGATATTGTCGCTCGTGCGTACGTACGGACTACCGTCTCCACGAAAGCGATAAGATTCATTCTCCGTTGCATCCATTCAAGTATAATTCTCATTTGATGAATAATAATAGTATCTAATGAATTGATATCATTCTGGATATGATTAAGATACAACCTATCCATGAAAAACACATCTTACGTAACAAAACATATAAAAGAAAACGAGTAAGTTAACACCCGAAACAACGATAATACTAAGATATTATTAACAAATCAATGTTAAAAGATCATATATGATATCATATTCCTGTATGATTTAATAACAATTATTTCACCATTATAAAGGATGTTAACCTACCCCAACCAAGTAAAAGTACAAGGTAAGGGTTTATTTCACAATCTCTTCATTATCTGAGGTTGTTTATACGTAATAATCTATTGGGACTTCTTTATCATCCACATCCATGTTTCTTAAAAATGTATTTCAAAGCATTTTTAATATTTAATAGAATATGGGTTAAAGTAATTTATACCCTTTTTGACTTTTATAAGTGGTTTATAAAGGAATATTTCCGTCGTTTTCCAAACAAGGTGCTTTTTTAACCATTTCGAAATAATTAAGGTAAGAATGTTTTTTTAACTTACACGGCGGGTGTGGCTATTTTCCGCAGTTATAAAATCTTCAAAGCTTCCCTTACAATATTATAAGAATATTTTCAAAGAAAATGTTTTATTTTAGAAATATATGACTCTTAAATGATTTCAGAATAAAAATATATATTTATCTAAAAAGAGTTTTGATTTCATCTATGTCAATATCCTTTGATGGATTTTACGCTTATTTGAAGTTGATTTATTAGGATACAAAACTTCTATATTGTATTGAAGGTTTTGTGATATGTTTGACTGTGGATGTGTTATTTTTATACCATTCATGGTTTATGGATGAAGTATTTACATTTCGAATGCTACTTTTAATACGAATGTTTATGTAATGTTTAAACCTTTTCATATGGGAATGAATTGGACTTAATATGTGACGGGTGGAGCCCGATATAGCTCCTCGATGCATCAGTAGGTTTTATGAGACAAACTAGTTTCTTGGCACAAGGCCTTGGAAAAATCTTATTTTTAGTCTTGGCATGAGGCCGTGGCTATGTGGTTATGATAGTCTGGCATTATGCATTCCATCATTATGAAAGTGGTTATTGATATTGCATGTGATTATTTGATTAGTAGAATATCCATGTGAATAAGTAAATGACATTATTTCATTTTATTTTTTCCATACTATGTTGAAGTTCAAGTTTAAAAGGCTTTTGTTTTAGTTATACACTGCCTTAAATGTTTATTCTTATTTATGAAAGTTTCTGCTATATTGTTATCCTTACTGGGCATTTGAGCTCACCCCTTTTCTATGTTTTATTTTTCCCAGGATGTGAAGAAGTAAATTATGAATGACCTGCAGGGATATTATGAGGGGATAATAGTGTGGACTATGGAGACAATATGTTGTTGTAGTAGTTTTCACTTTATGATGTAATGTAAAACTTTATGAATATATCTAGTGTTTCCAAGGCTACTAAACCAATCGGTCTTTCAAGATTTGATCTTTCTTGTGATCATGCCAATGTTATGTAATAATGCACCGACTCTGGGTAACTGGGGTCGGGGCGTTACTGTTGGTATCAAAGGAAGTTTATTACAAACCTTGGAAGCTATATTTAGATAAACTCTGATTAGAGCACATAGACCTAAGATGGACTTTGAGGATTAGTATAAAAGAACTTCCTAGAATTTTGGTATTGTAGAGATTTTTTGAGTTTTCCAAGAAATACATCCCTCTATGGATACGAGCAAGTAGAGGAGGCTCTGACATAGATGTACCTAGGGGTAAAACCCGAAAACACCTCTTTGAGCTAGACTCGAACGGGAACTGGTGCATGACAACAGGACTTGCTGCACTCTTGGTTACGACACCCCCGGGGGATATGCTTAGGATAACTCCCATTTTCTTTATAAATCATTATGAAAGGTTTATGAGTATATAATTCTTCAAAGAAAACATTTTTATGATTATGGATTATATCCATAAATAGTTCAATTTATGTTAAGTGTTTTATAAGTATGGAATAATGTATTTTGATTCATAAACTGATCTAGTTTATGCCATTGTTTAGAAATGGAGCCTAGTGGAAGAAATGGAAACTATATCAATGCACGCACTCCATGTAGGGATTTCCCTCCTACTCAAGATAATTACAGTGGAGCTGGTGATGCAACTGGTGCCGATGAGCTAATCACCATACTGGGAGAACTCACTCAAGTTATGAATAATAACCTTACCCGTATGGAGCAACCTGATCCGCAGCATAGAGGATCAATGTTAGATCGCTTCATGAGGCAGCAACCACCAACATTCAATGGGAGTAAAAATACATTAGTAGCTGAGCAATGGATAAGTTCCCTAGAGAAAATATTTTAGGCTTTGGGGAGTAGTGAAAGGGAAAAAGTTATCATGGCAGTTTACCGCCTCACTAGAGATGCTGATCAATGGTGGTCATTGATTCAAAACAAAAAGGAAGACGATGAAGTATCAAATATGGAATGGAGAGAGTTCAAATATCTATTTTGATAAAAATATTTCCTCATGACCATCGAGCAGATATGGAAAGGCAATTTCTGAGTCTGAGACAAAAGGAGGATGAGAATGTTGAAAAGTATGAGACTAACTTTACAAGGTTAGAAAGGTATGCTGGAGCTTATATACATAACCCAAAAAGTAAGATTGATCATTTCTTTTATGGGTTAAAACCATTTCTCCATTGAGCATTAGGCTCACAATCCTTCTCATCGTACGAAGACATTGTCTCATGTGCTATCAAAATAGAAAATGAATTATCTAAGTATTATGACTTTAAAGCAAATAAAGAGAAGAAGAGATATACTGATCAATCTGGGAATGCAAATAAGGGGAAGAAGGGAAAGGTTGAATATCAATCCTGTGGTAAATGTGGGAAGAAACACCCCGGTACTTGCTTGAATGGAATGAGTGTCTGTTACAAGTGTGGTGAAAAAGGCCACCAAGCTCGTGAATGCAAAGGGGAAAAGGAAACTACCAATGTTCAATGCTACAATTGCAGGGATATGGGACATTATGCAAATGAGTGTCCTAAGCGTCAGGTAAACTTACCTCAGAAAAGGCCATGGGATCAAAGCCAAGCTTATGCTATCACTACTGCTGAGTTAGAAGCTCTGAAAGACGTGGTGGTAGGTAATTTAATGGTTTCCTCAAGTTTAGGAAATGCATTATTTGATTCTGGATCATCACATTGTTTCATATCTTCCCAGTTTGCTAAGAAATTTAGATATTTCCAATTTGATTTAACAAGGGATTTGTCAGTTAAAACTCCTAAGGGAAGTATCATTGCAACAAAGTTTTGTGAATCAGTCCCCATTAGAGCACATAAATGTTCTTTATCTGCTGATCTCATTGTCATACCTATGATTGAGTTTGATATAATCCTCGGTATGGATTGTATTTTGGATTATGATGCGAAGATTTATTCTAAGAAGAAGGAGGTTACGATTTTTGATGATGACGATAAGGAAAACCTTATCTTTAGAAAAAAATCGTCACTACCTAATTCTTATCTAGATCCACCCTCAGTAGCTCAACTAAATTCAATTATTGGGGAGGAAGATAATGAAATGACTATGGTTGAGGAAAGGAATTTTCAAATAGAGGATGTACCAATTGTGAAAGAATATGTAGATGTGTTTCCGGAATATTTACCTGGACATCCTCCAGAACGAGAAGTTGAGTTTTCCATTGATTTAATTCCTGGATGAAGGCCTATATCAAAGACCCCTTATAGAATGGCCACTATAGAATTAGTTGAACTAAAGAAACAACTAGAGGAATTGAGTAATAAGGTATTTATTTGCCCTAGTGTTTCTCCATGGGGAGCCCCTATTCTTTTTGTTAAAAAGAAAGATGGATCTGTGAGGTTATGTATCAACTATAGGGAGATCAATGCTATAACAATAAAGAAAAAGTATCCCCTACCTCACATTGATGATTTATTTGACCAACTTCAGGGAGATCAATACTTTTCAAAGATTGAACTTCGATCTGGATACCATCAGTTGTGTGTAAAGAAGGAAGACATTCTGAAGAAATCATTTTGAACCAGGTATGGGCATTACGAGTTTACTGTAATGCCTTTTGGATTGACTAATGCACCCTCTGTATTCATGGATCTAATGAATAGATTTTTCAAGGAATATCTCGATGAATTTGTGGTGGTATTTATTGATGATATCTTGTTATACTCTAAAAGCTACGAGGATCATGAATGTCACTTACGCATTATCCTGAAGACTCTGAGAAGAAATGAATTATATGGCAAGTTTAGCAAGTGTGAATTCTGGCTTCATGAGATTTCATTTCATGGCCATATTGTCCCGAAATATGGAATCTCTGTTGATCCTTCTCAGACCAAGGCAATCCAAGATTGGCCAGCACCTACGAGTATAACTGAGGTACGCAGTTTTATTGGTTTGGCAGGTTATTATCGACGTTTCGTTCAGAATTTTGCCCTATTGGAAAACCCATTAACGAAGCTCACACGTAAAGGGGTTAAATTTTTTTGGAAGAAAGGGTGTGAAGAATTTTTCGAAGAACTGGAGAGAAGATTATTCAACGCTTCTATATTGACTCTACCATCGAGGAATGATGGGTTCGTTAATTATAGTGAGGCATCAATGAAAGGACTTGGTTGTGTCCTTATGCAGAATGATAGGGTTATTGCCTATGCATCACGACAGTTAAAAATTCCTGAGAAAAACTATCCTACTCATGATCTTGAGTTAGCAGCTGTGATCGTTTCTTTGAAAATATGGAGGCACTACCTCTATGGTGAAAAATGTGAGATTTATACTAATCACAAGAGTTTGAAGTATATTTTCTCACAAAAAGAACTCAACATGAGGCAGAGGAGATGGCTTGAATTAATCAAGGATTTTGATTGTACGATACACTACCACCCGGGGAAAGCAAACAAGGTGGTAGATGCTTTGACCAAAAATGATCATGGAGTTTTGAACAATATGAGAATTGAAAGGGATCCAATTTTCATGGATCTAGTGAAGATGGACATGGGAATAACCAGGGAAGGTGAAACATCAATTCTTTTTCAAATGGTTATCAAACCATCTTTACTAGAAATGATTAAGAGTTCTCAGACCGATGATGAAGAATTTCAAAATAAGATTAAAGCTGTGAATGATGGGAGATTGAGAGACTTTGTGTATGAAGATGGAATTTTGAAATTCAAGAAGAGACTTTGTGTTCCCGATATACCTGGTCTAAAAATGGAATTGTTGGATGATGCTCATAGTTCCAATTTCTCTATACACCCTGAGAGCACCAAAATGTATAGAAATTTGAAGGAACATTTTTGGTGGGACAACATGAAGAGGGAGATTGATGATTTTGCTTCAAGATGTATGGTTTGTCAACAATGAAAGCTTGAAGGCAATAGCCTGGAGGAGTCATGAAACCTCTACCCATACCGGAGTGGAAGTGGGACAATATTACGATGGACTTTGTCATGGGGATACCAAAGAATCCTAGAAGGAACGATGCAATATGGGTCATTGTTGATCGTCTTACCAAGTCAGCACATTTTCCTGCTATAAGAGAAGATCTACCACTGGAACGTCTAGAAAGACTATATATTAATGAAGTTGTGAGACTTCATAGAGTACCCCTATCGATTGTTTCTGATCATGATCCCCGTTTTACATCAAGATTCTGAAAAAGTCTTCATAAATCCTTGGATATTGAACTTTATTTGAGAACTTCCTACCACCGTCAAACAGATGGACAATCAGAATGAACTATTCAAACCTTAGAAGACATGATTAGATCCTGATCACTTGACTTTCAGGGTATGTGGGATCAATATTTACCTTTGGTATAATTTTCCTATAAAAATAGCTTCCATTCGAGTATTCATATGGCACCATATGAAGCGTTATACGGAAAGAGATGTCTCACACCAACTTGTTGGGATGACGTTGGTGAAAGAAACTTGTAGGCCTAGAACTGGTGGAGGAAACGATGGAAAAGGTGAAGGTAATCCAAAACCACATCAAAGCAGCTCAAAGTAGGCAGAAGAGTTATGCTGATAATCGAAGGAAGAATTTGGAATTTCAAGTCAGAGATCATGTTTTCCTGAAGGTTTCTCCATGGAAGGGAGTCATACATTTCGGTAAGAAAGGTAAATTGAGTCCTAGGTACATCGGACCTTTCGAAATTCTAGAACAAATTGGAGTTGTAGCTTACCGATTGGCAATGCCGCCAAGTCTCTCCAAAGTTCACGATGTGTTCCACATATCTCTGTTGAGGGAATACATGCCTGACCCAACGCATGTACTCACCTATAAGGAATTAGAACTGGAACCTGATCTTTCTTATTGCAAAGAGCCCGTCAGGATTCTTAATATGAGAGAACAAGTACTGAGAAACCGGATGACTCGTCTAGTAAAAGTCTTGTGGAGAAACCATAAATTGGAAGAGGCAACGTGGGAACCCGAGAAACTTATGATGAAGAACCACCTGATTCATTTCATGCGGCAGTATTCTAGAAATTTTGAGGACAAAATTATTTGAAGGAGGGGAGAATGTAACACTCCAAGCTTCTACGGTACACTTCTCTTGGAATAATGCGATAGCGTGTGTTGTACACAACATCGAGTTCTAACACACCACAACCAATCAAACTAGCCGTTATGAATAGTAATACCTACTTTTTGAAATTTTATATATTTTATATTTCAAAATGGACTTCATTTTTGGATTCAGAATATCGAAATTATCCTAAGTTGAATTTTTGGTATTTTTCTGAGAACTTCCAATTTTTATGAATAGTGAAAAATACTTAAAAACAACTTTTTTAATCAAAATAATTTATAGTGATAAATTATACTACTTAGTGGTTTTAAAGTATAATTAGAATATATTTTTACCATTTTATCCAATGGTGTTCATTATAATTAATTTCACTTTGAAATTGGACATAAACAATTGTCAATCTTTTGATATATATTGTTTCTTAAAAACACGCTATTTGTTGTGACAACGGGAATTAATTATAAAATTAATTAATGAAACTTTTATGTTTGGAATTTTGTAAAATAGACATAATTTTTGAATTTGGAATATCAATTATATCTTAGGGTGAAATTTTGGCATTGTTCTGAAAAACTTCAATTTTTGATGAATAGTAAAACTACTAAGTGGTAGTTAAAAAACTGAATTTTTCATAAAACTTAATTTTACCGCTTCTGTGATTGGAATTTCGAAAATCTGAGAGACACGGTTAATATCTATGAGTAAAATGTGGTTCAATGAGATGAAAATAATTTTTTATGAATAGTAACATTTTACTTTTATTTACCACGGTGAAAAGTAAATTGGGTAATTAAGGGTAAAAATGATATTAATATTACCCTAACACATGTCCTAATTCTATTGGACAAGTTTATATCGACCAAAAACAACCTTAGGATTAAAATATTATCATTTAGGTCCACTTGGATTAAATTAGGACATTTATTATTATTTAATCCAAAGAAGAGTTAAAAGAGTTAAAATCAAAGATTATTTACTAAAACATTTTTATATAGGGTTATACATAAGATAAATTATATTGTAAATATTAATTAGAAATATAAAAAGATTTCTTACATAATGATATTTTATTTATAATTTTTAGATATTAAATAATTTAATTTATTTATGACACAATTATGATGCAGTAATTACCATAATAGTGAAAAATTAAAATAATTGATATTATAAATACCCAAATAAATATAATTTGAGACTTTTTATGAATTAAACTAATTTTATAGGTTATTATGACATGTTAGTATTGTCTTAAGTAACTTTTTTCTAAGTAATAATTCTGTTATGATTTTTACAAAAATCAATTTTTCAATAGTGTCAAAATTTCCATAAAAGAATTTTTAAAACAAATATTATATTATTAATTGATATTAAATTACTAAAAATCTACGGTTCATCCAAGAGACTTATATCATGATATGTGTATCATTAATGGACCACTTGGGGGTCTCTTGGATGTATATAGTATATTTATTAACCATATAATATAAAAATACAAAGAGACATTGTAAAAGTGAAACTAATTAACTAAGAGTTAATACTTAATGATAAGGTTAATATAGTAATCCAAACCTGTATAAATTCTATTGGTTGAGTGGTTTTAGACCTATCCCCACCTTAACCTTTAAATAATTCACTTTGGAGCCATTAGAAACCAAATATGAATTTATTATAAAATAATATTTCTAGCTTTTCCAAAGGTGCCCTCACCCCTCTTATAAAAGGGCACTCTCCCTTCTCATTAACTCACTCCATCAAAGCCTTTTGGATCGGCCAAACTCTGCCCAAATAATCTCTCAACTTCCCTCACTTCATCATAGAGGCCTTCCTTTAGTCAGAAAGCCATCCTAAGATCCCTTTTGATCAAATCAAAGGGAAGAACCCGAAGAAGAGGCAATGATTTCACCACCCTTTTCCAAGTTCCTTTCTTCTTCCACTCCTTCCTTCTTTGTTATTACCATTCTAAAATAATAACTCCAGTATATCATATATACTGTGACGTTATTATAAATATGGTACAACCATATTCAGTATTCTATTCATCCTTTGAATAACATGTCACCATACGTGCGTACGTACGACTTACCGTCTCCACGTCGTGGTGTAATTGTTATTCAATAAATTATTATTTGGATGGGTATAATAATGATGTGTACTCATGTAAATAATAAATATAACATGATAATGATTCTTTATATATGATATACCATCCAATTATATATTATTTTAATATCAAATGGATGATATTGTCGCTCGTGCGTACGTACGGACTACCGTCTCCATGAACGCGATAAGATTCATTCTCCATTGTATCCATTCAAGTATAATTCTCATTTGATGGTTAATAATAGTATATAAGGACTTGATATCTGTCTATATATGATTAAGATACAACCTATCCATGACAAACACATCTTACGTAACAAAACATATAAAAGAAAACGAGTAAGTTAACACCCAAAACAACGATAATACTAAGATATTATTAACAAATCAATGTTAAAAGATCATATATGATATCATATTCCTGTATAATTTAATAACAATTATTTTACCATTATATAGGAGGTTAACCTACCCCAACCAATGAAAAGTACAAGGTAAGGGTTTATTTTGCAATCTCTTCATTATCCGAGGTTGTTTATAAGTAATAATCTACTGGGACTTCTTTATCATCCACATCCATGATTCTTAAAAATGTATTTCAAAACATTTTTACTATTTACTAGAATATGGGTTAAAGTCATTTATACCCTTGTTGACTTTTATAAGTGGTTTATAAAGGAATCCTTCAGTCAATTTCCAAACAAGGTTCTTTTTTAACCTTTTCGACAGAATTATGGTAAGAATGTTTTTTTAACTTATACGGCGGGTGTGGCTATTTTTCGCCGTTATAAAATCATCGAAGCTTCCATCAAAATATTATTATAATATTTTCAAAGAAAATGTTTTATTTTAGAAATATATGACTCTTAAATGATTTCAAAATAAAAAGAGATATTTCTCTAAATAGAGTTTTGATTTCATCTATGTCAACATCCTTTGATGGATTTTACACTTATTTGAAGTTGATTTATTTTGATACAAAACTTCTATATTGTATTGAAGGTTTCATGATAAGTTTGACTCTGGATATGTTATTTTTATACCATTCATGGTTTATGGATGAAGTATTTACATTTCGTATGCTAGTTTTAATATGAATGTTTATATAATGTATAATCCTTTTCATATGGGAATGCATTGGACTTAATATGTGATGGGTGGATCCCGCTATAGCTCCTCGATGCATCGGCAGGTCTCATGAGACAAACTAGTGTCTTGGCACAAGGCCTTGGAAAAATCTTATTTGTAGTCTTGGCACGAGGCCTTGGCTATGTGGTTATGATAGTCTGGCATTTTTGCATTCCATCATTATGAAAGTGGTTATTGATATTGCATGTGATTATTCGATTAGTAGAATATCCTTGTGAATAAGTAAATGACATTATTTCATTTTATTTTTTCCATACTATGTTGAAGTTCAATTTTAAAAGGCTTTTGTTTCAGCTATACACTGCCTTAAATGTTTATTCTTATTTATGAAAGTTTCTGCTATATTGTTATCCTTACTGGGCATTTGAGCTCACCCCTTTTCTATGTTTTATTTTTCCCAGAATGTGAAGAAGTAAATTATTAATGACCTGCAGGGATATTATGAGGGGATAATAGTGTTAACTATGGATACAATAAATTGTTGTAGTAGTTTTCACTTTATGATGTAATGTAAAACTTTATGAATATATCTAGTGTTTCCAAGGCTACTAAACCAATCGGTCATTCGAGATTTGATATTTCTTGTGATCATGCCAATTTTATGTAATAATGCACCGACTCTGGGTAACTGGGGTCGGGGTGTTACTAATTCAGCTGAATTCACCCAATTAGGCTAATTGGCCTCATTTTGAATAATTGGCCTAATTGAACACATTGGCCTAAATTGGACTTGATTATCCTCAACTGGCCTCAATTGGCCTAAATTGGAAATTGGTCTCATTGGAATCAATTGGACTCAAGTGGTCTAAATTGGTCTCAATGGCGTAATTGTCCAAACCGGCCTTAATTGGCCTCAATTCTCCTCAATAGACCACAATAGGCCTCAATGGCACGAATTGGCCAAATTGGATTTAATTGGCCTCAATTTTCCACATTGGGCCTTAATTGGACTCAATTGGCCTCAATTTTCCTCATTGGGTCTTAATTGGCCTCAATTGGGCTCAATTGGCCTCAGTTGGTCTCAATTTTCAAAATCGGCCTCAATTGGCCACAATTGGTTGAATTGTCCTCAACTAGCCCAATTGTCCAAATTGGCCCCAATTGGGAAAATTGGATTAACTCACCTGAATTAGACTAATTGGCCTCAATTTAACTTAATTGTTCTGAATTTGCCTCATTGGCCTCAATTGGCCTTATTGGCCTCAATTGGCCTCAATTGGTTTCAATTTACACAATTGGTCTTAATGGACTAATAAGTCTCAATTTGACTTAGTTGGCTTTAATTGGCCTAATTCCCCAAAATTCACCTCAATTGTCCTAATTGGCCTCAATTCTCCGAATTAACCTAATTGTCTCGAATTGGATCAATTGGCGACATGGTCCTCAATTGGAATCAATTTCCCTAAATGGACTAATTGGCCCGAGTGAGACTAAATTGTTTTAATTTCCCCCAATTGTCCTCAATTGGCCTTAATTAGCCTCAATTGGCTCAATTTCCTCAATGGCCTAATCAACCTTGATTGGGCCTTAATTCGCCTAATTGTCCTCAATTGGCCTATTTGGACTAATTGTTCTAATGAGCCCGAATTTTATAAACTGGCCTTAATTAGCCTCAGTTGGACTTAATTGGTCTCATTGGCCTCAATTGGCCTCAATTGGCCTAATTGGCCCAAATTGGACTAATTGGCCTTAATTGGGGCCTCATTTTCCCTCAATTGGCATCAATTGGGCTAATTGATAGAATTGGATTCAATTGAACTAATTGACCTTATGGGCCTCAATTGACCTAATTGATAGAATTTGCCTCAGTTGGTCTTATTAGCCTAATTGGCCTAAATTGAGATCAATTGGCCCTAATTAGCTTCAATTGGCCTAATTTTAATTAATTATACTAATTGGGATCAATATGACTAATTGGACTCAAAATGTCTAATTGGCATAGATGGCCTAAATTGGAAAAAATTTCATAATTTGCCTAAATTGGCCTAATTGGACAATTGAGTCCAATTGGTGTCAATTCAGAACAATTAGGCTAGTGATGCCAATTAGACCAATTATTCCAATTAATTCCAATAAATTCCAATTAGGTCTTTGGGACCAATTAGATCCCTTGAGTCTAATTAAGCCAATTGAGGCCAATCAAGCCAATTGGGGCCAAATGAGCCAATTATGGCAACTAATGCCAATTAGGCCGATTGAGGCCTATTGATGCCAATTCATCTATTTGAGCTCAATTGAGGCCAATTGGTCCAATTGAGTCTAATTAGGGTTAATTGAGGCCTATTGGGGTCAATTCAGAACAAATAGGCCAATTTAGGCCAATTGCAGGCAATTTGTCCACTATGTCCAATTAAAGAAAATTGGTCTTGATTAAGTCCAATTGGGGCCAATTGCAGAAAATTAGTCCATTGAGTAAAAGTTACTGCAATTGGCCTTAATTGGACTCAATTAACCTCATTTTTTCCATCCTCAGTTGACCTCAATTTGCGTAATTGAGCTCAACTGGCCTCAATTCCCCTCAATTGGACTACTTGGAATCAATTGGACTAAATTGGATTCATTTGGCCTAATTGGCCTCAATTGAACTCAATTACCTAATTGCCCTCAATTGGGTTAAATTTGACTAATTGGCCTCATCGGCCTAACTAGCCTCAATTGGCCACAATTGGGCCTAATTGGCCTTAATTGGCCTCAATTGGACAAATTTGCCACAAATGGACTCAATTGCACTCAATTGGCCTGATTGGCTTACTTGGACTAAATTAAACTAAATTGTCTTAGTTGGCCTCAATTAGCCTTGATTGGCCGAATTGGCCAAATTGGCCCCAATTGGCCTCAATTGGCCTAAATTATCCTCATTGCCCTCAATTGGACTCAATGTAATAAATTGGCCTCATTGGTCTAATTGGACTCAATTGGTATGAATTGGCTTCAATCACTACTACAATTTTGGGAATTGAAGCCCCCTAACACGAACGACCGCCGTTGGAGGTCGCTGAGCTTTGCTAAAAAAGGGAGCTTTGGTGCCCCCCCTCCTCCCTCGCCCCCCCTACCTAGCCCCCCCCCCCCCCCCATCGATTCCCTCTCGTGTGCTCTCCCCCATCGCCGTGTGCCCTCGCCGCCCTCCACCCTCCGCATGCCCTCCCCTATGACTCAGGCCGCCCTCCTCCCTCTGGCCATCCTCCACCCTTCCCTATGTCCCCTTTGGCGTCCCTCTTCCCTCTAGCCTCTGCCCTCCGACCTCCGGCCTCCGCCCCCTCAGTCTTCTACTCCTCTATCCTCCGGCCTCCAGCCTCCTCCCTCGACCCTCCACCCCCTCGGCCCTCCCCCCACCCCAGACTACCCCCCCCTCCGCACCCTGGACAGCCCCCCACACTTCGGAAAGTCCCCAACCCCCCGGACAAACCCCCCCCCCCCCCCCCCCCCCCCCCCGTACCCCAGATAGTCCCCCCCCCACACCCCGGAGAGCCCCCCCCCCCCCCCCCCCCCGCTGCCCGTCCCCAGTCCCCTCACCACCTCCTCTCCTCCGGCTCCCCGCCGCCACCACCGCCCATATTGTCCCTTGCTGCACAGCCTCTAGCTCCAGCTCTCCTTCGCTACCTCTCCTCTCCCTCGTAGCACCACCTTCAGCTCCCCTCCCTTCCAAGTTTGTAGCACAATGAGGTATGACATGGGCTTTCACATACATTATTATTTTATCAACGGTTCACAAACAATTGATTAGTATTTATTTTAAATATAGTAGATTTGAAAAATTAAAATGTAATAAGTATTGTGTAAATGTTTGTTATACATATATTATTATGGATAAGAGTTGGATTGATCTTCCAAATCGAACATCTAGAGAATATTTCAATGGAATTATATAGTTTATTGACTTCACCAGAGGATTTGAAAGTGACTATATTAGTTTTACATGTACTAAATGTCCTAACAGATATCAATTCACATGAGATACTATGAGGGAGCACCTATTCTATAATGGATTTCTGAAAAATTATAAGAGTTGGACTCATCCTAGAGAAGAATATGTTCATTGTCAAAATACGGATGTAGTTCAGATGGACGTTGATGCAAGGATGAATGATCCAATGATTGATATTCTTACTGAAATGGTACGTGAGATTGATCCTGAAGAAATTGACATCCAGAATCTTGAGACCGATGAGATAAATCTTCGCTCTGGTGCAGATTGTGATTCAAGGAGGTTTTATGAAGCACTTGATGATGCGAAAATAGAATTATATCCTGGATATACTTCTTACAATAAACTGTCATTTATCATGGAGTTGTTGCATTTGAAGACTTTGAATAATTGGTCAGACACATCATTCAACATGCTTTTGGTGTTATTGAAAAAGGTTCTTCACGTCAACATTAAGATTCTCGAGTCGTTTACCATGCTCGTAAGTTTACATAGAACATAGGTTTTACATATGAGACCATAGATGCTTGTGCAAACAACTGTATGTTGTTTAGAAAGGAAACTTCCCATTTGGATATTTGTATGGTTTTTGGTGCTTCTACGTGGAAAGAGAACAGGGGAAATAAGACTCAACAACGTCAGATTACGGCACAAGGGAAACCGATTTTCATAAGGAAAATGAATTAATTTCTCCTTAAACAGAGGTTGAAAAGGTATTTTATGTCATCTAAAGATTCTAATTTAATGAGATGGCATGCAGAAAGAGTTCATGAAAGTGATATGTTAACCCACCCAGCAAACTCTCATGCATGGAAGGATTTTGATAAGAGACATCCCGACTTTTCTAAAGATGTTCATAATGTCCGATTGTGATTGGAAGTAGATGGTATCAATCCATTCAAGTCTATGGTTGGTGCAACTCATAGCACATGGCCCGCAATGTTGGTTCTGTATAATCTTCCTCCGTTTCTTTGTATGAAGCAATAATTTATATTACATTTCACTCTTATTGATGGACCTAAAAGTCTGAGGGATAATATTTATGTTTACCTTCAGCCATTTATTGATGAGTTGAATGAATTTTGGAGTTATGGCGTGATGACTTATGACTGTGAAATGAATGAAATGTTCAAAATGTAGGATGCTTTATTATGGACAATCAATGACTTCCCAGCTAATGCAAATTTATCAGGCTGGAGTACGAAAGGGGAATTTTCTTTCCCTTGTTGGAATAAAAGTAAAATATCTGTATGGCATAAACATTCCAAAAAATGGGCATACATGGGTCACAGATGATTTCCCGCCCCCCTCAGCATAGGTTCAGAAAGGACAGAGTGGCATTTGATGGTTCTAGAGAGTTCAGCCCAGCACCAAAGATCATGACAGGAGTTGAAATGTTATCGTATATTGAGGAAGAAAACATCTACATGGTATATGAAATTCAGGATTTGGTGGCTCCTCTAGTACGTAATATTCGTGCTATGGGTAGGCAGTGTAGTCACAATTGCAAAAATAAAAGTATTTTTTATAGTCTTCTGTATTAGAAAACTAACATGCTGAGGCATAATTTGGATGTCATGAACATTGAAAAAAATGTTTGTGATAACATATTGTGCACCATTTTAGCTATTAGTGGAAAATCAAAGGACCATGTTAATGCACGTCGTGATTTGGAAGAAATGGGTTTAAGGAAACAGTTACATTTATAGTTAGCTTAGGGAAACAAGGCATATATGCCTACTGCACAGTATATGATGACTACAAAATGAGAAAGAGGCATTTCATTCCATTTTAAAGATGCTCAAGGTCCCTGATTGTTACTCTTATAATATTTCAAAGTGTGTGAATATGACAAGAAAGACATTGCAAGGGTTGAATAGTCATGAAAATCACATACTACTTGAGTAGTTGATTCCAATCACAATTTGTGATTGTTTATCCCCCAATGTTGTTCAGTCGTTGATTGAGATGAGTAATTTTTTTAGACAGCTTTTTTTAAGAAATCAATGAATGAGTGATTTAAAAATTTTGCAGGACCAAATTGTACTTACGCTTTGTCACATTGAGAAACTCCCCCCCCCCCCACCCTCATTTTTCTATGTTATGGTCCACTTGATAGTTCACCTAACTGATGAAGTAATGGATTTTGGTCCAGGGCAATTTAGGTGGATGTAACCTATTGAGCGGTATTTGAGTACATTGGAATGATTTCTACGCAACATAGCTCATCCGGAGGCATCAATAGCCAATGGTTATTTGATAGATGAGTGTACTACTTTTTGTTCAGAATATCTTACGGATGTTGAAACAAAATTAGATAGTCCCTCTCAGATTCATGATGGTCTAGTTGGAGAAGTAACCACATTTGATAGGGACAACATCGATTGGATACAAGCACATCAATATATCATGTTCAATACTCCATCAGTTGCACCATTAATGCAGTAAGTATCTTATCACTTTTATTATTTAAATTTTTAATGTTTTGTTTGCATAAGTTGATCATTTAAACATCACATTATCCTTTGCAATAAAAACATTAATGAGATAAAAGAAGGGTTGTATCGTGCGACTGAGTTGCAAATTCAACAATCTCATTATGCATCATTTCATGATTGGTTCTAGGATTATGTACGTATAAATTGATTTTCATTATGAGTGAAGTATTATACCAATTTCTTTGTGCATAAATGAGTATTGAATTTATAAATTATGTAGGTTCATAAGCTGAGGGATTTAGGGGACCCCACGCTAAATGAAGAATTCATCCAACTGGATGAGGGCCCATCTATAACGGCTCATCATTATAAAGCTATTGATGCTAATGGTTTTTGATTTTGCATTAAAGATGTTGACGAAAAATGAGCAACACAAAATAGTAGCATCAGTTGTCCATTTGTCAATTCTGGTTATTACTATGGTCAATTTATATACATCATTGAGGTTGTATACACGCATGGGTTGAAGTAAATTTTGTTAAAGTGTAATTGGATTGATCTAGTGTGTGGATGTAAAGTCGATCAATATCAGTTTTCATTGGTGAATTTTAACTATATGTTATACAGAAATAAACGAGTTGAGAATGAACCTTTCATTTTTACATCACAAGAGGAACAAGTATTCTTCATTACATTGCCTTCAAATCCAAGTTGGCAAGTTGTTTACAAAATGTCTCGGCGAGGAGTGTTTTTATTTGAAGAAGATAAACCCAAGACTGATCTATTTTTTTTCCTAACAGCATGATCAACATACTGTAGTTCAATGTGAAGAAGATATTTATTGGGTCATAGTGGCTGTTGAAGGAGAAATGGTCGATTTTAATGATTAATTAAATGTATAATTGTTTTCCCATTATTCAGTAATAAATTTCCTAGGATATCATAAATTATCTAACCATTTTATAAATCCTTGTAAGTTTTAATCCTCCCTTTTTGAAGTTTATTCAGTTATAAATATTTAGGTTGGTTTTACTTTTGGTATATTGATGTTATTGTCGATGTATCTTCCCTTTGAGGCATTCTTCATCTGGTTCATGTGATTCTTGAATTTTGATTAATTCAATCTGAAATTTGGCTATGAATTGATTGGTTTTGTTGTAGAGACCCGTATCTTGACGTACATGGACTTTACATTACTTTTGCGGAATACTTAGTACATAACAAAAACACACACACAAGGATCGTAATAGTTTAGTGTCTTTGGAAACTCGGAACGTAATCTTCTAATCCTGGTGAAAGATCTTCAATATCTCCCATAAAGATCTTCTTTTTTTTTTCTTACCTAAAACCTTTCTTTATATCCTGGGGAAAAGAAAACATAAAAGGGTGAGCTCAAATGCTCAGTAAGGGTATACAAAAGAAATAAAAATCATATCATATCTTTTTGAAAATCATAACCTGCAAAAGAGATCATAATATCTTAAGATGGAAAAAAATCATAGAAGTGAAAATGAGATCACCATAATCATAACATGAAACTTGAAACTTTGTGGCATGCACACATAATCATGGAAAATCATTTCTTGTTAGTCATGACTCATTGCCAAGACTATCTTAGTGGACAAAGTCCCTTTCTGAATCGAGTAATCCTCGTTTCAGTCCTGTTTCACTGAACCGGTATAACCTACCATTCCAGCCCTGTCTATCTCATGAGATATAAAATCTTTACCCAATGCATTGGAGGGAGATATAGGTCCCACCCATCTTATAATGAATCCTTTCTTATGTGTGCCACATAATCATAAAACATACATCATCGCATAACACATGAAACAAAAATGGGAATCTTGAAACATCATGACATCATAAATCAATTCATATAAGATAAAGGAATTCATAAAAATAATTCCATCACAACATGATCAACTCAATGTAATAATAGGGATAAAAACAGAACCCTTTTATTATCTTAGATGGAAAATAATTTTGATAAAATACTTGAACTTCATTCTTGAGGAAAATATCCTTTCTTCTTCAAAAACATTTTTTTTCCTTTCATAACATGTCA
Source organism: Viscum album (assembly GCA_963277665.1). Lineage (NCBI taxonomy): Eukaryota > Viridiplantae > Streptophyta > Magnoliopsida > Santalales > Viscaceae > Viscum > Viscum album. Next base: position 10,581,685 of record CAUJRU010000003.1, on the reverse strand, counting down.
TACAACTTTAAAATAAAGAAGTTGATTAAAAATAAACTTGAAAACTTGTAAAGGAAGTTTCTTGGAAATAATGTTTTAAAAATCCATTCATGCCGTATAAGTTAAAAAAAAACATTCTTCGTACTTTTGTCGGAAAAGTCAAAAAGTACCTCGTACGAAAAACGACAAAAGATTCCTTTCATACGTATTACTAAAAACTCACCGAAGGGTAAAAATGGATTTAAACTATTGCAAGTGGATGGAAACAATATTTCATATTGAGGTAACATGGATGTGGATGATAAAATACACCCCAGTAAATACTTACGAATAAACAATCTCGGATAAAAATGAGATTGTGATATTTCCCTTACCTTAGGTCCGATTAGCTTTGTACGTGTCCGAAGCTCCTGTATAATGGTTTAAATAATGTTATTGACTTATTCCAGAATCATACATATTTATATGATATCATATATGGTCATATTATTAGCTTCTTGTTAGTAATATTTCATTGTTACTTGTTACTCGGGTCTTTATAACTTTTTGTTCTTATGCGTGTTTTGTCGAATAAATTCTTATTCTTATCTTTAGGTTATAGATAATTCATTTCCAGAATGGTATTAGTGTATTATATACCATATTCATTCATTCAATTCATTTATATAATCATTATGAAATGAAGATCATGTAGAACGAGTCGCATCACATCGTGGAGACGGTATTCCGTACGTACGCACGAGTGATGATATCGTTCCTATGATCGTGGAATTGTATTGGAGTATATATATATATATTATTTCAGTATCAATATTACTTAATAATAATCATATATAGTTACTGATTACACCATTATACCCATCCTTGTAAGGTGATGGTGGAAAATAGATTACACCACGGCGTGGAGACGGTATTCCGTACGTACGCACGCGCGGTGATTTCATTTTTCCGTAGGATGGATAGAAGGTGAATTAGGGTTGTTTCATATTTATAATAACATATCAGTATGTAAGTAATACTGATGTTATTACTTTATCATGAAACAACTAAAGAAGAAGAAGTTGAAGAAGAAAGAAATTGAAAAGATCGGTAATGGATATTACCTCTTCTTTGGAACGCCTTTTTGAATCCTCCACTTAAGGAACTAAGATTGGTCTTTGGAGAAGACCAGGACCTCTAGGATTATTCTAGGGAAGTGGAGAAGGGAAAATGGCAGGGGTTGGCCGAGCTTGAGTGCTCAAATTGGTGTGAGGAGGAGGGGGAGGAGGTGCCCTTTTATAAGGGAGGAGAGGGGCACCTTAGGAATATCTCAAAATATTATTTTATATTAAAGTCAAAATCGGTTTATAATGGTTACAAAGGGTCTTATTTCGAATATAAAGTGGGGATGGGTCGAAATCCTATCAACCAATAGAATTTAGACAAGTTTAGGATATTATTTTAACCTTATCAATTAAATTTAACTCTAAGTTAAATAATTTAACTTTTACCATGTCTTTTTGTTTTCTTTCACTATATGGTTAATACACTTACTATAACATGCCAAACGAACCCCAAATTGTTTATTATTAATATATATATCCTTATCTAAGTCATTTGGCCGAACCTTAGATTTTTAGGAATAAAATAACAATTAATAATATAATATTTGATTTAAAAACTATTTTGTGTCAATTTTGACACTATTTGATATATGATTTGTTTGAAAGTCATAAAAGAATTATATGTTCGAACCAAGTTGATTAAATCAACAATAATATATCATAGTAACCTAGAAAATTAGTGGAATTCATAAAAAGTCTCAAATTACATTTATTTTGGTATTTATATTATCAATTTTTTCAATATTTCATTAATAAGATAATTACTGCATCATCTTTGTGTCATAAGTAAATTAAATTATTTGATGTCTAAAAATTACAAATAAAATACCATCATGTAGGAAATCTTTTTAGCTTTCTAATGAATATTTACAATCGAATTTATCTTATGTATAACCCTATATTAAAAATTATTTACTTATTAAACTTTGATTTTAACTATTTTAACCCTTCTTTAAATAAATTAATAATAAATGTCCTAATCTAATCCAAGTGGGCCTAAATGGTCATATTTTATTCCTAAGTTTGTTTTTGGTCGAATTACACTTGTCCAATAGAATTAGGACATGTGTTAGGGTAATATTAATATCATATTTACCCTTAGTTACCCTATTTACTATTAACCGTGGTAAAAAAAAGTAAAAAGTTACTATTCACCAAAAAATTATTTTCATCTCATTGAACCACATTTTAGTCCTTGATATTAACCGTGTCTCTCGGATTTTCGAAATTCCATTTACAGAAGCGGTAAAATTAAGTTTTATGCAAAATTCCGTTTTTAACCTACCACTTAGTGGTTTCACTATTCATCAAAAATTGAAAGTTTTCAGAAAAATGCCAAAATTTCATCCTAAGCTATATTTCATATTCCGAATTCAAAAATGAAGTCTATTTTACCAAATTCATAACATAGAAGTTGCATTAATTAATTTTATAATTAAATCCCGCTGTTAAAACAAATAGCGTGTTTTTTTTAAGAAACAAAATCTATCAAAAGATTGACACTTGATTATGTCTGGTTTAAATGTGAAATTACAAACAATGACCAACATTGTATTAAATTGTAAAAATATATTCTAAATATACTTTAAAACCACTCAAATTAATAATTTATCACTATTAATTATTTCGATTAAAAAAGTTGTTTTTAATTATAATTTAGTAATTTTCACTATTCATTAGAATATGAAAGTTATCCGAAAAGTACCAAAATTTCACCTTAGGCTAAATTCGATACTCCGAATCCAAAAATGAATTCCATTTTGAAAAATAAAATTTACAAAATTTCCAAAAAGTGGTTATTACTATTCTTAACGGCTAGTTTTAATAATATTTTAATAGCATATCGTTGTTTCGTGAAACTCAGTATTGCGTACTACACACGCTATCGAGGAAGGTCGCGATTGCGTGTAACGGAAGGAAAGTCAAGGATGCGTATTGTGAAAGCTTCTTTTGTTGTAGCGTACAACACAAGACATTAATGAAATTAAAAAGAATATTTTTCATAAAATCTTGGGGCGTTACATTCTACCCCCCTTAAAATGAATTTCGCCCTCGAAATTCGTCGGGGTTATAAATGGTTTACTATTCAAAATTTTCTTTGATAGAAACCCACATCGTAAAAAGGAATACCAAAACATGGCTTTAAAAACTAAAGTATGAAATGTAACGATTACCCAAATATACTAATCACTGGGTTTCCACATAGGTGAAAATATGGATATGGAAGAAAAATCTAACCGTCATGTTCTGATGGAGAGTGGTAGAGAACATGGCTATGGAAAAGCCAAAAATCACAAATCCATAAATTTGTGATGATATAAGGTACCATCTGATTCCTCAGGTATAAGATCACTAGGACAACATTTTTGGTTTTCAAGATCATTTCCCTAAAGTTGAAAATTTGAATTAGAATAAATACTTACTTTATTTTGGTACAATCTCACTGTTGTTCGTGCTTTGAACAATTTCCACTTCATCTCTTAAATAAATGAAGTTGAATTTGTTATTCGTGAAGTGTTAGCAGATCATGTGATAGAATGACAGGTCATTCCATCTGTCTCAAACAAAAGGTTAGCAAAACATATATACATAAGTCGGTCTATAGTGAGATTAATCATATATGGTTCCTAAAATGGACTTATACTTCATATATCATACTGCTTAATATAATAAAACTAGTTTCTAATAAACAGGGACTTCCTGTAGGTCAGTGGTAGGCGATAAAGGCCAGTCACACTTCGGTTGTGGGTTCGATTCCCACAGCCTTGTCCGAAGCGATGGGCTGTCGCCCGTCCTGCAGGTTGTCCTTTTTCCAAAACTACTATAACATCCCATCAATAATATTGTCCAACACAATCCATTCCAATCTTTAGGCTTATCCATAATACTGCAGTCCACTCTCATAACATAGTGAAAACAATTACCAGAGATTTAATATCATCGTTGATCCCCATATATCATAAGATATGTTTTTTTTTGGTCATATTCCAAACATTCAAAGTCCTTAATCATGTATACTCTTGAATACCCATTGAACCTTAGTGAAAACTTGAATGCAGTTAAAAGTTAACACTTTACACATACCAAAATCCTCAAAATTATTTATACTCAAACCATGATATCACTTAGTCCTTATATCAATCATGAGCTCATGAATACTATTAAACATTTCATTTTCTCGTCTTCATTATGCGCATATCATCTTATTTCCAAAAAAAATATCTCAATCACTTTGAATACCACATCAATAAATATTGCAATACTCAATGATACAACATTATTTTGGAATCCCATTACATAAACACTTAATCATTCCACCACATCGTTGTCATATTCAACATTGCCAACAGTGATCGCATGTGATTTCCCTTTGTCCTTTGCCTTCAGTGGTTGCTCATGTTGATCATCACTAACCCTTGGATTAGGGCAATTATTAGCATAATGCCCCATTTCCTTGCACTTGAAGCATTGAAGTGTTGGCAGTGCGTTCTCTGCAGTGTTTGCTTTATCATTAGAAACCCTTTTTCCATTACTTCGACACTCAGCTGCTCGATGACCTTCTTTTCCACACTTAAAACATTTTCTAGTCCCTTTTAGACAATCTCCACCATGCTTCTTTCCACACTTTGTGCATAAGGAAACATTCATCTTCTTTTCACCATTATTCTGAGATTTCTCCTTGAACTCCATCTTTCGTTTCTTGTCAAAACCATGAGATGGATATGTAACACCAACTTCCATTTCTACCTTGATAGCACAACGCACAATTTCTTCATAGCTACTGAAGTCTCTTATAGCTAATGCCCTTCGAAGACTTGGTTTTAAGCCACTGAAAAATCGATCAACTTTACTTTCAGGTTGGATGATAATGCCAGATGCATACCTTGCAAGTCTTGTAAAATTCGCTTCATATATACCAACAGATTCATCATCCTTCTGTTTCAGCTCAAGAAACTCCTTTTCCATCTTCGTTCGAAGAATACGAGGGAAGTACTTACTGAAAAACAAGTTCTTGAACTCGTCCCATTCCATGGACTCAATTTCATCTCTTGGCCTCGTATTCTTGATAAGATTCCACCATTGATCAGCTTCACCTTCCAAACGATATACTGCTAAGATGACTTTATCATGTTCAGAACATTGATGAACTGAAAATATCTTTTCAGTAGTACTAATCCATTGTTCAGCAACTAATGGATCAGTAGACCCACTGAAAGAAGGCGGACGCTGCCTCATGAAGGATTCAACGGAATGTTGCTCCTTCCTTTGCTCGTTTGGAAGTCCTGCATGATTCATAGCTTGAGAAAGTTGTGTGAGCATGGCTACAAGATTTTGCATTCCAGATCCCATATCGTTTGGTTGCTCAGGGGTACAATCATTGCATTGCCCATCACATTCCGCATTAACACGGTTCCTTCGGGTTCCAGCCATCGTCTAAAACCCCAAAAGAATTGTGTGAGAGGCAAAAATAATGCTAGGGAAAACAACATAATAAAGGGGTAGTACCCTCAATATCTAACATCTTAGGTTAAATTCGAAGATCGTTAGCGTAATTCTAGGACTATAACCTATACGTATACTTAACCTTAGAGACATCCCTAGACATACCTTAGAAATATCTCTAGGGATCTCACTAAAGTTCTCGCATCCTAGTTTCCAAAGGTTGACTAAACCTTTCCTCTGATACCAACTGTAGAGACCCGTATCTTGACGTACATGGACTTTACATTACTTTTGCGGAATACTTAGTACATAACAAAAACACACACACAAGGATCGTAATAGTTTAGTGTCTTTGGAAACTCGGAACGTAATCTTCTAATCCTGGTGAAAGATCTTCAATATCTCCCATAAAGATCTTCTTTTTTTTTTCTTACCTAAAACCTTTCTTTATATCCTGGGGAAAAGAAAACATAAAAGGGTGAGCTCAAATGCTCAGTAAGGGTATACAAAAGAAATAAAAATCATATCATATCTTTTTGAAAATCATAACCTGCAAAAGAGATCATAATATCTTAACATGGAAAAAAATCATAGAAGTGAAAATGAGATCACCATAATCATAACATGAAACTTGAAACTTTGTGGCATGCACACATAATCATGGAAAATCATTTCTTGTTAGTCATGACTCATTGCCAAGACTATCTTAGTGGACAAAGTCCCTTTCTGAATCGAGTAATCCTCGTTTCAGTCCTGTTTCACTGAACCGGTATAACCTACCATTCCAGCCCTGTCTATCTCATGAGATATAAAATCTTTACCCAATGCATTGGAGGGAGATATAGGTCCCACCCATCTTATAATGAATCCTTTCTTATGTGTGCCACATAATCATAAAACATACATCATCGCATAACACATGAAACAAAAATGGGAATCTTGAAACATCATGACATCATAAATCAATTCATATAAGATAAAGGAATTCATAAAAATAATTCCATCACAACATGATCAACTCAATGTAATAATAGGGATAAAAACAGAACCCTTTTATTATCTTAGATGGAAAATAATTTTGATAAAATACTTGAACTTCATTCTTGAGGAAAATATCCTTTCTTCTTCAAAAACATTTTTTTTCCTTTCATAACATGTCATACAAATTTAAAATAAAGAAGTTGATTAAAAATAAACTTGAAAACTTGTAAAGGAAGTTTCTTGGAAATAATGTTTTAAAAATCCATTCATGCCGTATAAGTTAAAAAAAAACATTCTTCGTACTTTTGTCGGAAAAGTCAAAAAGTACCTCGTACGAAAAACGACAAAAGATTCCTTTCATACGTATTACTAAAAACTCACCGAAGGGTAAAAATGGATTTAAACTATTTCAAGTGGATGGAAACAATATTTCATATTGAGGTAACATGGATGTGGATGATAAAATACACCCCAGTAAATACTTACGAATAAACAATCTCGGATAAAAATGAGATTGTGATATTTCCCTTACCTTAGGTCCGATTAGCTTTGTACGTGTCCGAAGCTCCTGTATAATGGTTTAAATAATGTTATTGACTTATTCCAGAATCATACATATTTATATGATATCATATATGGTCATATTATTAGCTTCTTGTTAGTAATATTTCATTGTTACTTGTTACTCGGGTCTTTATAACTTTTTGTTCTTATGCGTGTTTTGTCGAATAAATTCTTATTCTTATCTTTAGGTTATAGATAATTCATTTCCAGAATGGTATTAGTGTATTATATACCATATTCATTCATTCAATTCATTTATATAATCATTATGAAATGAAGATCATGTAGAACGAGTCGCATCACATCGTGGAGACGGTATTCCGTACGTACGCACGAGTGATGATATCGTTCCTATGATCGTGGAATTGTATTGGAGTATATATATATATATATTATTTCAGTATCAATATTACTTAATAATAATCATATATAGTTACTGATTACACCATTATACCCATCCTTGTAAGGTGATGGTGGAAAATAGATTACACCACGGCGTGGAGACGGTATTCCGTACGTACGCACGCGCGGTGATTTCATTTTTCCGTAGGATGGATAGAAGGTGAATTAGGGTTGTTTCATATTTATAATAACATATCAGTATGTAAGTAATACTGATGTTATTACTTTATCATGAAACAACTAAAGAAGAAGAAGTTGAAGAAGAAAGAAATTGAAAAGATCGGTAATGGATATTACCTCTTCTTTGGAACGCCTTTTTGAATCCTCCACTTAAGGAACTAAGATTGGTCTTTGGAGAAGACCAGGACCTCTAGGATTATTCTAGGGAAGTGGAGAAGGGAAAATGGCAGGGGTTGGCCGAGCTTGAGTGCTCAAATTGGTGTGAGGAGGAGGGGGAGGAGGTGCCCTTTTATAAGGGAGGAGAGGGGCACCTTAGGAATATCTCAAAATATTATTTTATATTAAAGTCAAAATCGGTTTATAATGGTTACAAAGGGACTTATTTCGAATATAAAGTGGGGATGGGTCGAAATCCTATCAACCAATAGAATTTAGACAAGTTTAGGATATTATTTTAACCTTATCAATTAAATTTAACTCTAAGTTAAATAATTTAACTTTTACCATGTCTTTTTGTTTTCTTTCACTATATGGTTAATACACTTACTATAACATGCCAAACGAACCCCAAATTGTTTATTATTAATATATATATCCTTATCTAAGTCATTTGGCCGAACCTTAGATTTTTAGGAATAAAATAACAATTAATAATATAATATTTGATTTAAAAACTATTTTGTGTCAATTTTGACACTATTTGATATATGATTTGTTTGAAAGTCATAAAAGAATTATATGTTCGAACCAAGTTGATTAAATCAACAATAATATATCATAGTAACCTAGAAAATTAGTGGAATTCATAAAAAGTCTCAAATTACATTTATTTTGGTATTTATATTATCAATTTTGTCAATATTTCATTAATAAGATAATTACTGCATCATCTTTGTGTCATAAGTAAATTAAATTATTTGATGTCTAAAAATTACAAATAAAATACCATCATGTAGGAAATCTTTTTAGCTTTCTAATGAATATTTACAATCGAATTTATCTTATGTATAACCCTATATTAAAAATTATTTACTTATTAAACTTTGATTTTAACTATTTTAACCCTTCTTTAAATAAATTAATAATAAATGTCCTAATCTAATCCAAGTGGGCCTAAATGGTCATATTTTATTCCTAAGTTTGTTTTTGGTCGAATTACACTTGTCCAATAGAATTAGGACATGTGTTAGGGTAATATTAATATCATATTTACCCTTAGTTACCCTATTTACTATTAACCGTGGTAAAAAAAAGTAAAAAGTTACTATTCACCAAAAAATTATTTTCATCTCATTGAACCACATTTTAGTCCTTGATATTAACCGTGTCTCTCGGATTTTCGAAATTCCATTTACAGAAGCGGTAAAATTAAGTTTTATGCAAAATTCCGTTTTTAACCTACCACTTAGTGGTTTCACTATTCATCAAAAATTGAAAGTTTTCAGAAAAATGCCAAAATTTCATCCTAAGCTATATTTCATATTCCGAATTCAAAAATGAAGTCTATTTTACCAAATTCATAACATAGAAGTTGCATTAATTAATTTTATAATTAAATCCCGCTGTTAAAACAAATAGCGTGTTTTTTTTAAGAAACAAAATCTATCAAAAGATTGACACTTGATTATGTCTGGTTTAAATGTGAAATTACAAACAATGACCAACATTGTATTAAATTGTAAAAATATATTCTAAATATACTTTAAAACCACTCAAATTAATAATTTATCACTATTAATTATTTCGATTAAAAAAGTTGTTTTTAATTATAATTTAGTAATTTTCACTATTCATTAGAATATGAAAGTTATCCGAAAAGTACCAAAATTTCACCTTAGGCTAAATTCGATACTCCGAATCCAAAAATGAATTCCATTTTGAAAAATAAAATTTACAAAATTTCCAAAAAGTGGTTATTACTATTCTTAACGGCTAGTTTTAATAATATTTTAATAGCATATCGTTGTTTCGTGAAACTCAGTATTGCGTACTACACACGCTATCGAGGAAGGTCGCGATTGCGTGTAACGGAAGGAAAGTCAAGGATGCGTATTGTGAAAGCTTCTTTTGTTGTAGCGTACAACACAAGACATTAATGAAATTAAAAAGAATATTTTTCATAAAATCTTGGGGCGTTACATTCTACCCCCCTTAAAATGAATTTCGCCCTCGAAATTCGTCGGGGTTATAAATGGTTTACTATTCAAAATTTTCTTTGATAGAAACCCACATCGTAAAAAGGAATACCAAAACATGGCTTTAAAAACTAAAGTATGAAATGTAACGATTACCCAAATATACTAATCACTGGGTTTCCACATAGGTGAAAATATGGATATGGAAGAAAAATCTAACCGTCATGTTCTGATGGAGAGTGGTAGAGAACATGGCTATGGAAAAGCCAAAAATCACAAATCCATAAATTTGTGATGATATAAGGTACCATCTGATTCCTCAGGTATAAGATCACTAGGACAACATTTTTGGTTTTCAAGATCATTTCCCTAAAGTTGAAAATTTGAATTAGAATAAATACTTACTTTATTTTGGTACAATCTCACTGTTGTTCGTGCTTTGAACAATTTCCACTTCATCTCTTAAATAAATGAAGTTGAATTTGTTATTCGTGAAGTGTTAGCAGATCATGTGATAGAATGACAGGTCATTCCATCTGTCTCAAACAAAAGGTTAGCAAAACATATATACATAAGTCGGTCTATAGTGAGATTAATCATATATGGTTCCTAAAATGGACTTATACTTCATATATCATACTGCTTAATATAATAAAACTAGTTTCTAATAAACAGGGACTTCCTGTAGGTCAGTGGTAGGCGATAAAGGCCAGTCACACTTCGGTTGTGGGTTCGATTCCCACAGCCTTGTCCGAAGCGATGGGCTGTCGCCCGTCCTGCAGGTTGTCCTTTTTCCAAAACTACTATAACATCCCATCAATAATATTGTCCAACACAATCCATTCCAATCTTTAGGCTTATCCATAATACTGCAGTCCACTCTCATAACATAGTGAAAACAATTACCAGAGATTTAATATCATCGTTGATCCCCATATATCATAAGATATGTTTTTTTTTGGTCATATTCCAAACATTCAAAGTCCTTAATCATGTATACTCTTGAATACCCATTGAACCTTAGTGAAAACTTGAATGCAGTTAAAAGTTAACACTTTACACATACCAAAATCCTCAAAATTATTTATACTCAAACCATGATATCACTTAGTCCTTATATCAATCATGAGCTCATGAATACTATTAAACATTTCATTTTCTCGTCTTCATTATGCGCATATCATCTTATTTCCAAAAAAAATATCTCAATCACATTGAATACCACATCAATAAATATTGCAATACTCAATGATACAACATTATTTTGGAATCCCATTACATAAACACTTAATCATTCCACCACATCGTTGTCATATTCAACATTGCCAACAGTGATCGCATGTGATTTCCCTTTGTCCTTTGCCTTCAGTGGTTGCTCATGTTGATCATCACTAACCCTTGGATTAGGGCAATTATTAGCATAATGCCCCATTTCCTTGCACTTGAAGCATTGAAGTGTTGGCAGTGCGTTCTCTGCAGTGTTTGCTTTATCATTAGAAACCCTTTTTCCATTACTTCGACACTCAGCTGCTCGATGACCTTCTTTTCCACACTTAAAACATTTTCTAGTCCCTTTTAGACAATCTCCACCATGCTTCTTTCCACACTTTGTGCATAAGGAAACATTCATCTTCTTTTCACCATTATTCTGAGATTTCTCCTTGAACTCCATCTTTCGTTTCTTGTCAAAACCATGAGATGGATATGTAACACCAACTTCCATTTCTACCTTGATAGCACAACGCACAATTTCTTCATAGCTACTGAAGTCTCTTATAGCTAATGCCCTTCGAAGACTTGGTTTTAAGCCACTGAAAAATCGATCAACTTTACTTTCAGGTTGGATGATAATGCCAGATGCATACCTTGCAAGTCTTGTAAAATTCGCTTCATATATACCAACAGATTCATCATCCTTCTGTTTCAGCTCAAGAAACTCCTTTTCCATCTTCGTTCGAAGAATACGAGGGAAGTACTTACTGAAAAACAAGTTCTTGAACTCGTCCCATTCCATGGACTCAATTTCATCTCTTGGCCTCGTATTCTTGATAAGATTCCACCATTGATCAGCTTCACCTTCCAAACGATATACTGCTAAGATGACTTTATCATGTTCAGAACATTGAAGAACTGAAAATATCTTTTCAGTAGTACTAATCCATTGTTCAGCAACTAATGGATCAGTAGACCCACTGAAAGAAGGCGGACGCTGCCTCATGAAGGATTCAACGGAATGTTGCTCCTTCCTTTGCTCGTTTGGAAGTCCTGCATGATTCATAGCTTGAGAAAGTTGTGTGAGCATGGCTACAAGATTTTGCATTCCAGATCCCATATCGTTTGGTTGCTCAGGGGTACAATCATTGCATTGCCCATCACATTCCGCATTAACACGGTTCCTTCGGGTTCCAGCCATCGTCTAAAACCCCAAAAGAATTGTGTGAGAGGCAAAAATAATGCTAGGGAAAACAACATAATAAAGGGGTAGTACCCTCAATATCTAACATCTTAGGTTAAATTCGAAGATCGTTAGCGTAATTCTAGGACTATAACCTATACGTATACTTAACCTTAGAGACATCCCTAGACATACCTTAGAAATATCTCTAGGGATCTCACTAAAGTTCTCGCATCCTAGTTTCCAAAGGTTGACTAAACCTTTCCTCTGATACCAACTGTAGAGACCCGTATCTTGACGTACATGGACTTTACATTACTTTTGCGGAATACTTAGTACATAACAAAAACACACACACAAGGATCGTAATAGTTTAGTGTCTTTGGAAACTCGGAACGTAATCTTCTAATCCTGGTGAAAGATCTTCAATATCTCCCATAAAGATCTTCTTTTTTTTTTCTTACCTAAAACCTTTCTTTATATCCTGGGGAAAAGAAAACATAAAAGGGTGAGCTCAAATGCTCAGTAAGGGTATACAAAAGAAATAAAAATCATATCATATCTTTTTGAAAATCATAACCTGCAAAAGAGATCATAATATCTTAACATGGAAAAAAATCATAGAAGTGAAAATGAGATCACCATAATCATAACATGAAACTTGAAACTTTGTGGCATGCACACATAATCATGGAAAATCATTTCTTGTTAGTCATGACTCATTGCCAAGACTATCTTAGTGGACAAAGTCCCTTTCTGAATCGAGTAATCCTCGTTTCAGTCCTGTTTCACTGAACCGGTATAACCTACCATTCCAGCCCTGTCTATCTCATGAGATATAAAATCTTTACCCAATGCATTGGAGGGAGATATAGGTCCCACCCATCTTATAATGAATCCTTTCTTATGTGTGCCACATAATCATAAAACATACATCATCGCATAACACATGAAACAAAAATGGGAATCTTGAAACATCATGACATCATAAATCAATTCATATAAGATAAAGGAATTCATAAAAATAATTCCATCACAACATGATCAACTCAATGTAATAATAGGGATAAAAACAGAACCCTTTTATTATCTTAGATGGAAAATAATTTTGATAAAATACTTGAACTTCATTCTTGAGGAAAATATCCTTTCTTCTTCAAAAACATTTTTTTTCCTTTCATAACATGTCATACAAATTTAAAATAAAGAAGTTGATTAAAAATAAACTTGAAAACTTGTAAAGGAAGTTTCTTGGAAATAATGTTTTAAAAATCCATTCATGCCGTATAAGTTAAAAAAAAACATTCTTCGTACTTTTGTCGGAAAAGTCAAAAAGTACCTCGTACGAAAAACGACAAAAGATTCCTTTCATACGTATTACTAAAAACTCACCGAAGGGTAAAAATGGATTTAAACTATTTCAAGTGGATGGAAACAATATTTCATATTGAGGTAACATGGATGTGGATGATAAAATACACCCCAGTAAATACTTACGAATAAACAATCTCGGATAAAAATGAGATTGTGATATTTCCCTTACCTTAGGTCCGATTAGCTTTGTACGTGTCCGAAGCTCCTGTATAATGGTTTAAATAATGTTATTGACTTATTCCAGAATCATACATATTTATATGATATCATATATGGTCATATTATTAGCTTCTTGTTAGTAATATTTCATTGTTACTTGTTACTCGGGTCTTTATAACTTTTTGTTCTTATGCGTGTTTTGTCGAATAAATTCTTATTCTTATCTTTAGGTTATAGATAATTCATTTCCAGAATGGTATTAGTGTATTATATACCATATTCATTCATTCAATTCATTTATATAATCATTATGAAATGAAGATCATGTAGAACGAGTCGCATCACATCGTGGAGACGGTATTCCGTACGTACGCACGAGTGATGATATCGTTCCTATGATCGTGGAATTGTATTGGAGTATATATATATATATATTATTTCAGTATCAATATTACTTAATAATAATCATATATAGTTACTGATTACACCATTATACCCATCCTTGTAAGGTGATGGTGGAAAATAGATTACACCACGGCGTGGAGACGGTATTCCGTACGTACGCACGCGCGGTGATTTCATTTTTCCGTAGGATGGATAGAAGGTGAATTAGGGTTGTTTCATATTTATAATAACATATCAGTATGTAAGTAATACTGATGTTATTACTTTATCATGAAACAACTAAAGAAGAAGAAGTTGAAGAAGAAAGAAATTGAAAAGATCGGTAATGGATATTACCTCTTCTTTGGAACGCCTTTTTGAATCCTCCACTTAAGGAACTAAGATTGGTCTTTGGAGAAGACCAGGACCTCTAGGATTATTCTAGGGAAGTGGAGAAGGGAAAATGGAAGGTGTTGGCCGAGCTTGAGTGCTCAAATTGGTGTGAGGAGGAGGGGGAGGAGGTGCCCTTTTATAAGGGAGGAGAGGGGCACCTTAGGAATATCTCAAAATATTATTTTATATTAAAGTCAAAATCGGTTTATAATGGTTACAAAGGGTCTTATTTCGAATATAAAGTGGGGATGGGTCGAAATCCTATCAACCAATAGAATTTAGACAAGTTTAGGATATTATTTTAACCTTATCAATTAAATTTAACTCTAAGTTAAATAATTTAACTTTTACCATGTCTTTTTGTTTTCTTTCACTATATGGTTAATACACTTACTATAACATGCCAAACGAACCCCAAATTGTTTATTATTAATATATATATCCTTATCTAAGTCATTTGGCCGAACCTTAGATTTTTAGGAATAAAATAACAATTAATAATATAATATTTGATTTAAAAACTATTTTGTGTCAATTTTGACACTATTTGATATATGATTTGTTTGAAAGTCATAAAAGAATTATATGTTCGAACCAAGTTGATTAAATCAACAATAATATATCATAGTAACCTAGAAAATTAGTGGAATTCATAAAAAGTCTCAAATTACATTTATTTTGGTATTTATATTATCAATTTTGTCAATATTTCATTAATAAGATAATTACTGCATCATCTTTGTGTCATAAGTAAATTAAATTATTTGATGTCTAAAAATTACAAATAAAATACCATCATGTAGGAAATCTTTTTAGCTTTCTAATGAATATTTACAATCGAATTTATCTTATGTATAACCCTATATTAAAAATTATTTACTTATTAAACTTTGATTTTAACTATTTTAACCCTTCTTTAAATAAATTAATAATAAATGTCCTAATCTAATCCAAGTGGGCCTAAATGGTCATATTTTATTCCTAAGTTTGTTTTTGGTCGAATTACACTTGTCCAATAGAATTAGGACATGTGTTAGGGTAATATTAATATCATATTTACCCTTAGTTACCCTATTTACTATTAACCGTGGTAAAAAAAAGTAAAAAGTTACTATTCACCAAAAAATTATTTTCATCTCATTGAACCACATTTTAGTCCTTGATATTAACCGTGTCTCTCGGATTTTCGAAATTCCATTCACAGAAGCGGTAAAATTAAGTTTTATGCAAAATTCCGTTTTTAACCTACCACTTAGTGGTTTCACTATTCATCAAAAATTGAAAGTTTTCAGAAAAATGCCAAAATTTCATCCTAAGCTATATTTCATATTCCGAATTCAAAAATGAAGTCTATTTTACCAAATTCATAACATAGAAGTTGCATTAATTAATTTTATAATTAAATCCCGCTGTTAAAACAAATAGCGTGTTTTTTTTAAGAAACAAAATCTATCAAAAGATTGACACTTGATTATGTCTGGTTTAAATGTGAAATTACAAACAATGACCAACATTGTATTAAATTGTAAAAATATATTCTAAATATACTTTAAAACCACTCAAATTAATAATTTATCACTATTAATTATTTCGATTAAAAAAGTTGTTTTTAATTATAATTTAGTAATTTTCACTATTCATTAGAATATGAAAGTTATCCGAAAAGTACCAAAATTTCACCTTAGGCTAAATTCGATACTCCGAATCCAAAAATGAATTCCATTTTGAAAAATAAAATTTACAAAATTTCCAAAAAGTGGTTATTACTATTCATAACGGCTAGTTTTAATAATATTTTAATAGCATATCGTTGTTTCGTGAAACTCAGTATTGCGTACTACACACGCTATCGAGGAAGGTCGCGATTGCGTGTAACGGAAGGAAAGTCAAGGATGCGTATTGTGAAAGCTTCTTTTGTTGTAGCGTACAACACAAGACATTAATGAAATTAAAAAGAATATTTTTCATAAAATCTTGGGGCGTTACATTTGTACAAAATTTTTATATCTGTTTTGTTAACTTTATGATTTTTTAAAATTCATTCACAAATAATTATTCAATCCATTTTTGTTTGATTAACAATTGTACAAGTTTTATTTTTTTAAGAATAATACAATTTATCTTTTAGACACTTTGGATAGTCCACGTACTATTGTTTTCTATGACGGCATGCATGTTAGGGGAAGAGGCAGCAGATCCACATCATCCATATGAGGCATCTATGTCTCAGGGTCGAGGTATGTTTGAATGTCATTGTCTCTATTTTTTATGTAATTGATAAACATATATATATATATAACATCTGTCAAATTATATATAAAATTTCAACAGGATCAGACTCGATTGCTTCTTCCTCTCGCAAGAGAGTCCCTGGTTGTGGCATTTTATCATGGAATTCCGACACGAAGATTGATGTTTCCATTGATGAGTTATTTTATCCTGTGGGACCGAATGCCCCTATTTTTATACATCAGTTTGGTCATATCATATGTGACCCCCATCGATTTCCATTGACCACCCGTGACTGGGCTTCTATCCCTCAGGACACATTAGATCATCTTTGGAGGGAGGTTCAGGTAAGAAGACCACTTTACTTTATTCTTTATGTATAAAAAACAATAATATGTGTGATTTCTTTCTTTAATAACAAAATTTTAAAGTATTCCTTGATAAGTTTCGGCCTGTGTGTATGAGAAAATGCCGTAAGATGTGGAATGAATATAAAGGAAAAGTGAAGAGGGACCACTAGGTACCAAATATGGGTGCCCCAGACATTCTGGAAAAAGTCCCGAGAGGTGTCCTCCCGGCTCAGTGGTGTGAATTAGTTGCATATTGGTCTACTGAGGGTGTTGTAGTTTGTATATTTATTTTGGTGTATATATATTTTCAATAATGTCTGATTTGTTTGAAATTTTAATTAATTGAATGTAGGAGGTGTCAGCATGCCATTCTGAGAATCGAGCGTTGTAGGGACCAGCTCACAGGCTCGGAACTCATCACGTGTCTAAGATCTGACATGAGGTATTTATTATTCATTTTTTAATTTATTAATTAATATGGTTTTGTGTTTATATTATACTCATATACAATTGTGTGAGAAAGGTGCACTGACTGATAAAATGTCGGTGTGGATGAGGACTCATGATCCCAATGATCCAGAGGCTGCAGCAATGATAGTAAGTGCTTATACTTACCAATACTTACATAAATCTATATATATTAACATATATATGTATATATATTTAAATATTTCATAGGCTCAATTTGAAGTTGAGTTAGAACATCTTCCAGAGGACCAGCGACAGCTTCCCATGCGAAGAGATGAGATCTTTCATCGCATTATTGGTTGGGACAGGCATGGATATAGTTTGACCTATGGAACATGGATTCCTCGTTATATAGTGTCACGTACTGCGGTTTTTGGCCCTATTATTGCTCAGATGGCACATCAGTTGTCAAATTTTGAGGCACGGATGCACGCTTCCGAGGAGGTAAATGCACAAGTGATCGCTGAGGTTAAAGCACTGTGGGAATATGTGCGTCCAGGTGATGGTGTAAGGGATCATACGATGTAGGTTTATACTATATTTATTAATTTAATTTATATTATTTTTGTTATAAAAATATTCATAATATTTTTTTTTGTAGGCCCCTGGCCCTCCAGATGGAGGTAGCAGTGATGACCATGCATGACGCATCATATTCACGAGGTGTGTTTCTATTTTTACGGTTGGGGTTTTTATTGATGATTAGGTTGGGTTTCTAGTGATTTTTTTGAGATTTGAGGGTATCATGTGTGTTTTGGCCTGATTCAATGCTTGTATGCACGAATTGATAAGTAACCATGAAATTGATTAATGATTTGGATATTTATTGTTCATTTAATTCTTTAATGTTTTAAATTGCATGTTCTGTAATAGTTTTGAAAAAACCATGTGATTCCTAATATAAACCATGAAACATGTTATTGATAAATGAGCTCAGATTCCCAATTTATATTCCCCGGACCCCCCCCCCCCCCCCGCACCGCCAGACAGCACCCCCCCCCCCCCCCCGCACCCCCCGGACAGCCCACCCCACCCCCAAACAGCCCCCCACCCCCAGACAACCCGCCCCACCCCGGATAGCCCCCCCCCCCCCCCCCCCGCACCCCTCTGACAGCCCGCCCCACCCCCGGACATCCCCCCACCCTTGGACAGCACCCCCACCCTCGGACAGCCCCCACACCCCCAGGACAGCCCGCCCCACCCCCAGACACCCCCACCCCCAGAAAACACCCCCACCCCGGACATCCCCCCCACCCCCAGACAGCACCCGCACCCCCGGACAGCCCCCCCTTCCCCCCCCTCACCCAGACACCCCCCACTCCGGACAGCCCTCCCACACCCCCGGACATCCCCCCACCCCTCACAGCCCCCAACCCCCGGACAACACCCCGCTAACAGCCCCCCCCCCCCCGCACCCCCCGGACAGCCCGCCCCACCCCCGGAATGCCCCCCCCAACCCCACCCTCGGACAACCCCCCCACCCACCCACGGACAGCACCCCGCACCCCCAGACAGCCCCCCCACCCCCACCCCGGGACACCACCCCCACCTCGGACTGCACCCCCCCAACCCCGGACAGTCCCCCCCCCCCCCCCGCACCCCCCGAACATCCCCACCGCACCCCCCCAGACAGCCCCCCCCCCCCCAAAACCCCAGACAGCCCCCCCAACCCCGGACAGCACCCCCCCCCCCCCGCACCCCCCGAACTGCCCCCCCCCCCCACCCCCAGAATCCTGGTGAATCTCAAGCATCATGCATAAACAGAAATAAAAATAAAACAATGGTTATAGATCATCCACAGCTGACCTCAACAACTTATCCCAACCAGGATTCCACATCGATTCATATTATAATGTAGCACTCGCAGGCATCACTACCCAAACACACACACCCACTCAGGATCATTCTATTAATAGGGCACTCACTTGAGTCCTTAGTTTCTATATGTATGAAGATGCATTCCTCTTGGGATCCTCAGAAATAGTATTCTAGTTGAGAAATTTCTTATGGAATCTTATTGGTTAGAACATAACATTAGGTATTCCTTGGCATCCTCAATCATAATTAGTCACTCAGGCCCATGCCCACCCCCGGACAGCACCCCCCACCAAAATGGCGTGTCACAGTCAAATTCAAAGAAAACGTGCTCCAAAAGACCTGAAACCACACGAAAATGATAGGAATATTATTCGTAACATGCAGGAGGAGATGACACGTCTATCGGACGTGCGGTGCGCACGACACAACTGAATATGTCATTTTCAGCAGTTCGACGTGCTCTAAAAGGGAGTGTTGGGTGGTCAAAACCACCTACACGACCTTAGAATTCCATGAAATCATACGAAAACAACCGCAGTGTGAATTTTGAAATGTTTAGTCAGACAACACGTCAATTGGAGGTGTTGTTTGACCACAGTGATCGGAAACGCGTTTTCGGAGTCATAAAAGACCAAAACAGCGTCTCACGGTCAAATTCAGAGAAAACGTACTCCGAATGACCTAAAACAAAACGAAAACAATATGAATATTATTCGTGACATGCAGGAGGAGATGGAACATCCATCGGAAGTGCAGTGCATGCGATACGACCAAATGTGTCGTTTTCAGCAGTTCAACGCGCTCTAAAAAGGCGCATTGGGTGGTCAAAACCACCCGAACGACCTCAGAATGCCATGAAATCATACGAAAACAACTACAGTGTGAATTGTGAAATATTCGGGCAGACGATACATCAATCGGAGGTGTCATTTGACTACGTTTACCAGAAATGTGTTTTCAGAGTCATAAAAGACCAAAACGGCGTGTCACGGACGAATTCAGAGCAAACGTTCTCCGAATGACCTGAAACCACAAAAAAATGATATAAATATTATCTGTGACATGCGGGAGGAGAATAAACATCCATCAGAGGTGCGGTGCACGCAGTACGACCGAATGTATCATTTTCAGCAGTTCGGTGCACTCTAAAAGGGCGCGTTGGGTGGTCAAAACCACCCGAACAGCCTCGGAATGCCATGAAATCATACAAAAACAACCGTGGTGTGATTTTTGAAATGATCGGTTAGAAGACATGTCAATCGGAGGTTCCGTTTGACCACAGTGACCGGAAATGCATTTCCGGAGTCATAAAAGACCAAAATGGCGTGTCACGGTCGAATTCAAAGCAAACGTGTTCTGAATGACCAGAAACCACAAAAAAACGATCGGAATATTATTCATGACATGTAAGAGGAGAAAAAACGTCCATCAGACGTGCGGTGCATGCAGTACAACCGAATGTGTTGTTTTCAGCAGTTCGACGCGCTCTAAAAGGGTGCGTTGGGTGGTCAAAACCACCCGAACGACCTCGAAATGCCATGAAATCATACAAAATCAACCGAAGTGTGAATTTGGAAATGGTTGGGTAGACAGAACATCATTCGGAGGTTTTGTTTGACCGCAGTGATCGGAAACGCATTTCCAAAGTCATAAAAGATCAAAACGGCGTGTCACAGATGAATTCAGAGGAAACGTTCTCTTAATGACCTAAAACCACACAAAAATGATAGGAATATTATTCGTGACACTAAAGAGGACAAGGAACATCCATAGGACGTGCGGTGCTCGCAGTATAACCAAATGTGTCATTTTCAGCAGTTCGATGTACTCTAAAAGGGCGCCTTGGGTGGTCAAAACCACCCGAACAACCTTGGAATGCCATTAAATCATACAA
This sequence comes from Viscum album, assembly GCA_963277665.1. Classification (NCBI taxonomy): domain Eukaryota; kingdom Viridiplantae; phylum Streptophyta; class Magnoliopsida; order Santalales; family Viscaceae; genus Viscum; species Viscum album. Next base: position 10,560,434 of record CAUJRU010000003.1, on the reverse strand, counting down.
AAACAACTTCGGTGTGAATTGTAAAATGGTCGGGTATACGGAATTTCAATCAGAAGTTCCGTTTGACCGCGGTGACCAGAAACGCGTTTTCAGAGTCATAAAAGACCAAAATGGCATGTCACGGTCTAATTTAGAGAAAACATGCTCTGAATGACCTAAAAGCACACAAAATTTATAGAAATATTATTTTTGGCATGCAGGAGGAGACAGAACATCCATCGGACGTGCGGTGCGCACGGTACGACCGAATGTGTCATTTTCAGCAGCTCAGCGCGCTCTAAAAGGGCACTTTGGGTGGTCAAAACCACATGAATGGACTTGTAATGCCATTAAATCATACGAAAACAAGCTGGGTGTGAATTTGGAAATGTTCGGGAAGACATCACGTCAATCGTAGGTGCATTTTGACCACGGTGATTGGAAACGCATTTCTAGAGTCATGAAAGACCAAAACGGAATTTCACGGTTGAATTCTAATAAAACATGCTCTGAATGACCTGAAACCACAGGAAAACAATAGGAATATTATTCGTGACATGCAGGAGGAGACAGAACATCCATCGGACGTGCAGTGCGCGCGGTACGACCGAATGTGTCTTTTCAGCAGTTCGGCGCGCTCTAAAAGGGCGCGTTGGGTGGTCAAAACCACACGAATGACTTTAAAATGCCATGAAATCATAAGAAAATAACCGCGGTGTGAATTTTGAACTGGTCGAGCAGACGACATGTCAATCAGAGGTGTCGTTTGACTACGGTGATCGGAAACGCGTTTCTGGAGTCATAAAAGACCAAAACGGCGTGTCACAGATGAATTTAGAGAAAAAACGCGCTCCAAATGACCTGAAACCACAAGAAAATGATAGAAATATTATTTATGACATGAAGGAGGATACGGAATGTCCATACGACGTGTGGTGCACGCGGTATGACCGAATGTGTCGTTTTCTGCAGTTTAGCGCGCTCTAAAAGGACGTGTTGGGTGGTCAAAACCACATGAACTACCTCAGAATTCCATGAAATCATACGACAACAACCACGAAGTGAATTTTGAAATTCTCAGGTAGAAGGAACGTCAATCAGTGGTGCCGTTTGACCGCGGTTATCGGAAACGTGTTTCCGGAGTCATAAAAGACCAAAACGTCGTGTCACAGTCGAATTCAAATCAAACAAGCTCCAAATTACCTGAAACCACACAAAAACGATAGGAATATTATTTGTGACATGCTGGAGGAGACGGCACATCCATCAGATGTGCGGTGAACACGATACGACTGAATGTGTCGTTTTTAGCAGTTCGGCGCGCTTAAAAGGGCGCGTTGGGTGGTCAAAACCACAGGAACGACCTCGGAATACCATGAAATCATACGAAAACAAATGCGGTGTAAATTGTGAAATGTTCGGGTAGACAACACATCAATCAGAGGTGCCATTTGACCGCAGTGACCAGAAATGCGTTTCCAGATTCATAAAAGACCAAAACGGCGTGTCATGGTCGAATTCAGAGAAAATGTTCTCCGAATGACCTAAAATCTCAAGAAAATGATAGGAATATTATTCGTGACATGGAGATGGAGACTACACATCCATCGGACATGCGGTGCATGCAGTATGTCTGAATGTTTTGTTTTTAGCAGTTCGGCGGGCTCTAAAAGGGCACGTTGGGTGGTCAAAACCACCCGAACTACCTCAGAATGCCATGAAATCATACGATAACAACTACGGTGTGAATTTTGAAATGATTGGGCATACGACACATCAATCAGAGATTCCATTTGACCACGGTGACTAGAAATGCATTTCCGGAGTTATAAAAGGCGAAAACAGCGTGTCATGGCGGAATTCAGAGCAAACGTGCTCTGAACGACCTAAAACCGCACGAAAATGATATGAATATTATTCGTGACATGAAGGAGGAGACAACATGTCCATCGGACATGCGGTGTGCACGGTACGACGGAATGTGTCATTTTCAGTAGTTCGACTTGCTCTAAAAGGGCGTGTTGGGTGGTCAAAACCACCCGAACGACCTCAGAATTCCATGCAATTATACAACAACAACTGAGGTGTGAGTTGTGAAATGGTCAGGTAGACGGCACATCAACCGGAGGTGCAGTATGACCGTGGTGACCAGAAACGTGCTTTCGAGAGTCATAAAAGACCTAAACGGCATGTCCCGGTCGAATTCAGAGAAAACGTACTCTGAATGACCTGAAAACACACGAAAACAATAGGAATCTTATTCGTGACATGAAGGAGGAGACGGCACGTCCATCGGACGTGCGGTGCGCGTGGTACGACTGAATGTGTCATTTTCAGCAGTTCGGCGCGCTCTAAAAGGGTGTGTTGGGTGGTCAAAACCACCCAAATGACCTCTTAATTCCATGAATTCATACGACAACAACCGCGATGTAAATTTTGACATGGTCAGGTAGACGGCATGCCAATCGGAGGTGCCATTTGACCGCGGTGACTTATAGAGTCATAAAAGACCAAAACGGCGTGTCATGGCTGAATTCAGAGAAAACAAGCTCCAAATGACTTGAAACTGCACGAAAACGATAGGAATATTATTCGTGTCATGAAGGAGGAGAAGGCACGTCCATCGGACGTGTGGTGCGTGCGGTACGACCGAATGTGTCGCTTTTAGTTTGGCGCGCTCTAAAAAGGCGCGTTGGGTGGTCAAAACTACCCGAACGACCTCAGAATGCCTTTAAATAATAAAAAAACTACCGCAGTGTGAATTTTGAAATGTTCGGGTAGACGGCATGTCAATCAGAGGTGTCTTTTGTTAGTAGTGACTAGAAACGCTTTTCTGGAGTCAAAAAAGACCCAAACGGCGTGTCACTATTGAATTCAGAGCAAACGTGCTCCGAATGACCTGAAACCACCCGAATGAGATAGGAATATTATTCTTGACATGTAGGAGGAGACGACACGTCCATCGGACATGCGGTTCCCATGGTAGGACTGATTGTGTCGTTTTTAGCAGTTCAGTGCGCTCTAAAAGGGTGCATTGGGTGGTAAAAACCACCCAAACGACCTCAGAATGCCAGGAAATCATACGACAGCAACTACGATGTGAATTGTGAAATGTTCAGGTAGATGGAACGTCAATCAGAGGTTCCATTTGACCACGACGACTGGAAATGTGTTTCCGGAGTCATAAAAGACCAAAGTGGCGTGTCACGGCCAAATTCAGAGAAAACGTGCACTGAATAATCTAAAACGACACGAAAACAATAGAATTATTATTTGTGACATAGAGGAGGAGACATCACATCCATCGGACGTGTGGTGCATGTGCTACGATCGAATGTGTCGTTTTTATCAGTTTGGCGCGCTCTAAAAGAGAGCGTTGGGTGGTCAAAACCACCCGAACAACCTCGGAATGGCATGAAATCATACGACAACAACCGCGATGTGAATTATAAAATGTTTGGGAAGACTAACACAATCGGATGTGCTTTTTGACTGCGGTGACCGGAAATGCATTTCTGGAGTCATAAAAGACCAAAACGGCATGTCAAGGCCGAATTCAGAAAAAAAATTCTCCAAATGACCTGAAACCGCATAAAAATGATAGAAATATTATTCGTGATATACTGGAGGAGACGACATATCCATCGGACGTGCGGTGCACACGGTACGACCGGATGTGTCGTTTTCAGCAGTTCAGCGCGCTCTAAAAGGGCGTGTTGGGTGGTCAAAACCACCCGAACGCCTCAGAATTCCATGAAATCATACGAAAACAACTGCAGTGTGAATTGTGAAATTTTTGGGCAGATGGCACATCAAACAGAGGTTTCGTTTGACCACGGTGACTGAAAACTCATTTCCAGAGTCACAAAAGAAAAAAATGGCGTGTCATGGACGAATTGAGATAAAAAGTGCTATGAATGACCTGAAACCACAAAAAACGATAGGAATATTATTCCTGACATGCAGGAGGATAAAGAACATCTATCGGACATGCGGTGCATGCGGTACGACCGAATGTGTCGTTTTCGACAGTTTGGCACGCTCTAAAAGGGCGCGTTGGGTGGTCAAAACCACCCAAACGACCTCGGAATTCCATGAAATCATACTAAAACAACCACAGTGTAAATTTTTAAATGGTCGGGTAGACGTCACGTTAATCGGTGGTGTCGTTTGACCGCAGTAACTGGAAACGTGTTTTTAGAGTCAAAAAAGACCAAAATGGAGTGTCACGGCCGAATTCAGAGAAAATGTGCTCCAAATGAACTGAAACCGCACGAAAATGATAACAATATTATTTTTTACAATAAGGAGGAGAGGGAACATCAATTGGACATTCAGTGCATGTGGTACGACCGAATGTGTCGTTTTCAGCAGTTCGACGCGCTCTAAAAGGGCACGTTGGGTGGTCAAAACAACCCAAATGACCTTGGAATGCCATGAAATCATATGACAACAACCGCAAGGTTAATTTTTAAATGTTCGGGCAGACAACACGTCAATTGTTAGTGTCGTTTGACCGCGGTGACCAGAAATTTATTTCTGGAGTCATAAAAGACCAAAACGGCGTGTCACGACCGAATTCAGAGCAAACGTGCTCCGAATGACCTGAAACCTCACGAAAATGATAGGAATATTTTTCGTGACATGCCAGAGGAGATATCACATCCATAGGATGTGTAGTGCGTGTGGTACGACTGAATGTGTTGTTTTCAGCAGTTCAGCGCGCTCTAAAAAAGCGCATTGGGCGGTCAAAACCACCATAAGAACCTTTGAATGCTATGAAATCATACGACAACAACTATGGTGTGAATTGTGAAATGGTCGGGGAGATGACACGTCAATTGGAGATTCCGTTTGACCACGGTGAATGGAAACGCGTTTTCAGAGTCATAAAAAGCCAAAATGGCGTGTCATGAACGAATTTAGAGAAAACGTGCTCCGAATCACCTAAAACCACACGAAAATGATAGGAATATTATTTGTGACATGCAGGAGGAGATGACACATCCATTGGACGTGCAGTGCGCGCGGTACAACCAAATGTGTCATTTTTAGCAGTTCAGCGTGCTCTAAAAGGGCGCGTTGGGTGGTCAAAAGTACCCAAACGACCTCATAATTCCATTAAATCATACTTCAACAACCGAAGTGTTAAGTTTGAAATGGTCAGGTATACGACACATCAATATGAGGTACCATTTGACCGCGGTGACTGGAAACACGTTTTCGGAGTCATAAGAGACCAAAATGGCGTTTCACGGTCGAATTCTGAGAAAACGTGCTCCGAATGACCTGAAACCACACAAAAACGATAGGAATATTATTCCGGATATGCAGGAAGAGACGACACATCCATCAGAAGTTCGGTGCGCATGGTATGACCGAATGTGTCGTTTTCAGCAGTTCGGCGCGCTCTAAAAGGGCGCATTGGGTGTTCAAAACCACTCGAACGACATCGAAATGCCATGAAATCATACAAAAACAACCTCGGTGTGAATTGTGAAATGGTCAGGTAGACGCCACACCAATCGGAGGTGCCATTTGACTGTGGTGACCGGCAACGCGTTTCCGGAGTCATAAAAGACCAAAACGGCATGTCACAGTCAAATTCAGAGCAAAAATGCTGTGAATGAACTGAAACCACACGAAAACGATATGAATATTATTCATGACATGCAGGAGGAGACGACACATCCATCGGACGTGCGGTGCACGCGGTACGACCGAATGTATTGTTTTCAACAGTTCGGCGCGCTCTAACAGGGAGAATTGGGGGGTCAAAACCACTCAAACAGCCTCGTAATTCTAGGAAATCATATGAAAACAACCACGGTGAAAATTGTGAAATGGTCGGGTAGACGACACGTTAATCAGAGGTGTCGTTTGACCGCGGTGACCAGAAACACGTTTCCGGAGTCATAAAAGACCAAAACGGCATGTCACGGTTGAATTCAGATCAAACGTGCTCTGAATGACCTGAAACCACACGAAAACGATAGGAATATTATTTGTTACATGTAGGAGGAGACAACACATCCATTAGATGTGTGGTGCGTGCGGTACGACTGAATGTGTCATTTTCAATAGTTCGGTGCACTATAAAAAGGCGTTTTGGGTGGTCAAAACCACCTGAACGACCTCATAATGCTAATAAATCATACTAAAACAATCGCGGTGTGAATTGGGAAATTTTTGGGTAGACGGAACATCAATCGGAGGTGTCGTTTGACTGCGGTGACCAGAAACGCCTTTCTGGAGTCATAAAAGACCAAAACAGAGTTTCATGGTCGAATTTAGAGCAAACGTGCTCCGAATGACCTGAAACCACATGAAAATGATTGTAATATTATTCATGACAAGCATGTGGAGACATCATGTCCATCGGGCTTGCGGTGTGCATAGTATCACTGAATGTGTCATTTTCAGCAGTCCGGATCGCTCTAAAAGGCCGCGTTGGGTGGTCAAAACCACCAGAATGACCCCGGAATACCATGAAATCATACAAAAAAAACCGCGATGTGAATTTTGAAATGTTCGGGTAGACAACATGTTAATCGGAGGTTCATTTTGACCTCGGTGACCGGAAACGCTTTTCCGGAGTTATAAAAGACCAAAACGGCGTGTCACAGTCTAATTCAGAGAAAACGTGCTCGGAATAACCTAATACCACACAAAAAAAAATATTAATATGATTTGTGACATGTAGGAGGAGACGACATGTCCATCAGACGTGCGGTGTGTGTGGTACGATCGAATGTGTCATTTTCAGCAGTTCGATGCACTCTAAAATGGCGCATTGGGTGGTCAAAACCACCCGAACGACCTTGGAATGCCATGAAATAATACGACAATAACCGCAGTGTGAATTGTGAAATGGTCGGGCATACGACACATCAATCGGAGGTGACGTTTAACCGCGGTAACCAGAAACACGTTTCATGTGTCATAAAATACCAAAATAGCATGCCACGGTCGAATTCAGAGCAAACGAGCTCCGAATGACCGGAAACCACACGAAAATGATAAGAATATTTTTCTTGACATGAAGGAGGAGACGAAACATCCATCGGATGTGCGGTGTGCACGGTACGACTGAATGTGTCATTTTCAGTAGTTCAGCGCGCTCTAAAAGGGCACGTTGGGTGGTCAAAACCACCCGAACGACAACATAATGCCATTAAATCATACGAAAACAACCGCAGTGTGAATTGTGAAATGGTCCGGTAGACGGCATGTCAATAAGAGGTGTCGTTTGACCGCGGTGACCAGAAATGCAATTCCGGAGTCATAAAAGACAAAAATGGCACGTCACAGTCGAATTCAGAGTTAACATGCTCTGAATGACCTGAAATCACATGAAAATGATAGGAATATTATTCGTGACATGCAAGAGGAGACAACATGTTAATAGGATGTGCGGTGCATGCAGAAAAAATTCTTTTTTAGACAAAAAACACTTTCAGAAACTAAAGCAAAGACTCCAAAACAAGAAAAACAAATTCAAAAATGATAACATTTCTTAAATTGGTGGTTTTAAATTATTATAGCACCCATGTGTTGTTAGATTTCATTTTATTATATGTATATAATAACTGAATAAAATTTTCAAATTTATGTTTGTTTTGTTTAGTTGTTTTCTTTGTATCTTATTGTAGGTTTCTAAAGAATATGGTTGTAGATCGTTGAAGAACGTCTATTGTTTATTGTTTATGATGATCTTTATGTTTATGGTATTTGTAATTTTTTCCATTTTTTATGATTTATATTATTATTTTTATTCTGTACCATGATTTTTTTTTAAAAAAAATATTTCCAGTACAGCGACCGCCATTGGGGGTCGCTGTAGGTCAGCATTTCGGCCAGCTTAAGAGGCCACCAATGGCAGTCCCTGTAGGCTGGCATTTCGGCCAGCTTCAGCGACCGCCACTGGCGGTTGCTGAAGGCCGACATTTGGCCAGCTTCAACGACTACCATTGGCGGTCGCTATGCAGTCTCTATAAACCTATAGGGATCGTCAATGACGGTCGCTATAGGCCGAATTTTTAGTAGTGAATTGTCCTCAATTGGCCTAATTGGCCTTAATTGGACTAATTAGATTCCAGGGGACCCAATTGGCATCAATTAACCTAATTGGCCTAATAGGCCTCAATAATTGAGGTCAGTTGAGGCCAATGAGGCCAATGTTGTCTTTTTAGGCCAATTGAGGTAGGCAAATTGAAGTCAATTATGGATGAGGCCAATTGAGGATAAATGTGATAATTAAGGCCAATTGATACCATTAGGCTCAATTGGAATAATTGGGCTCAATTGGATCAATTTTCCTAATTTGCCTCAATTGTCCTAATTGGACTCAATTGGCCTCAATTGGTCTCAATAGGCCTTCATTGGTTTCAATTGACTTAAACTAGTCTAACTGTTCTAATTGGCCTAATTCGCCTTAATTGGCCTCAATTGCCCTTAATTGGCCATAATTGACCTCTATTGGCCCCAATTGGCCCCAATTAGCCCTAATTGGCCTAAATTGACCTCAATTGGTCTAATTGGCCTTAATGGATGAATAGGCCTCAATTGGTTTAAATTTCCCTAATTGGACCTAATTCACCAGAATTTTTCGAATTGCCCGCAATTGGCCTCAATTGGCCTCAATGGGCCTAATTTGCATAATCAACTTAATTGACCTCCATTACCTCTAATTAGCCTCAATTAGTCTCAATTGGCCTCAAATGGACACAATTTTCATCAATTTGCCTCAATTTAATCAATTGGATCCATCAGATGAATTGTCCTAATTGGACTCAATTGGACTAATTGGTCTCAATTAGCCTCAATGGATTAATCGACCTCATCTGGTCTAATTGGCCTCAACTAGTCTCAATTTTCCTAAATGGACTCAATTGAATAAATCAGCCCTCATTGGCCCCAATTGTCTTAATTGTCCTCAATTGGCCTCAGTTGAACTAATTGGCCTCAATTGTCCATAATTGCCTAAACTATCCCCAATTTGCCTCAATTTTTCTTAATTGAGCTCAATTAGACTCGATTGGCCTAATTGGCCTCGATCAGGCACAATTTTTATAATTGGACTATATTGGAAACAATGGCCTAATTGGCCTCAATTGGGATAAATTTTCCTAATTGGTCTCACTTTGACCAATTGGCCTAAAGGGTCTTAATGTCCAATTTGGCCAACTTGGCCAATTGAGGAAAACTGAGGCCAATTAGGGCAGTTGATTCCATTTCTGTCAATTGAAGGTAGTATGGAAAATTGAGGCTCATTGAGGCGAATTGTGGTGAATTGAGACTAATTGAGGCCAATTATGCCAATTAGGCTATTGAGGGAAATTGAGACCAATTAGGCCATTACAGCCAATTGAGGCCAATTAAGCCAATTGAATCAAATCAATGCCAATTTCTCCAATTGAGTCCATTAAGGCTAATTGAGGAAAATTGAGGCTTATTGAGGCCCATTAAGGCCAATTATGCTAGTTGAGGCCATTTGGGGCTAGTCAAGGCAAATTGAGGCCAATTAGGGAAATTGATCCTAATTGGGTCAATTGATGGCCATTGAGTCCAAATAGGCCAATTGAGGCCAATTATGGACAATTATTCCAATTTTGTCCACTTGACACCAATTTTTCCAATGGAAGCCATTTGATACCATTTGGGACAATTGATTCCATTTGGGTCAATTAAGGCCATTGAGGCAAATTGAGGCCAATTATGCATTGTCCTCAATGGGAAATTGGCCTTAATTGCACTCAATTCACCTCAATTGTGCTCAACTTGCCTCAATAAACCTAAATTGAAATCAATGAATCAATTGGATGAATTTTTCAATTGGCCTCAGTTGACCTCAATTGGCCTCAATTGGCCGAATTTGTTTAATTGGCCTAATTTTTCTAATTTGTCTCAATTGGCCTCAATTGGCATTGATTGGACTCGATTGGCCTAATTGGCCCCAAAATGACTTGATTGGACATTATTGGCCTCAATTGGTGGCCTCAATTGGTCAATTGGATATTTGGCCTCAATTGGACTAATTAGACTCAATTAGCCTAATTGGACCAAATTAGCCTAATTCGCCTAATAGGACTCAATTGGCCTCAATTTACCTCATTTGGACCCAGTCTCAATTGAACCCAGTTGGCCTCAATCAGCCCCCATTGGCCTTAATTTTCATAATTGGACTATTTGACCTCAATTAGCCTAAATTGGCCTCAATTAGCATCAGTTGGCATCAATTGGCCTTAATTGGACTCAATTGGATGAATTGGAATCATTGGCCTAATCATCCTCAATTGGCCTCAATTTACCTAATTGGCCTCAAATCGGCCTCAATGGCCTCAATTGGGCCTTAATGGACTAATTGGCCTCAATTGGCCTTAATTAGCCTCAATTGGCCTCAATTGACATCAATTGACTTCAATTGGACTAATCAACATCAATTCACCTCAATTTGCATCAATTTGAAAAATAGGGAGCAATTGGGATAGTAGGCCTCAATTACCCTTAATTGTCCTAATCAACCTCAATTGGGGTAATTTGTCTAATCGGCCTCAATTCGCCTCAATTGGACTTATCTACCTCAATTGGCCTAATTGTACTGATTGGTGTCAATTGGGCTCAATTCGCCTCAAATGGCCTAATTTCCCTCAATCTACCTCAATGAAAAAAGTGTCCTAATTTTCCTAACTGGCCTCATTGGATCTCAATTGGCATAATTAGACTCAATGAAAAAATTGGCCTCAATTTTCCACAATTTGGCTACAATTGGCCTCAATTTCCCTAAGGGGCTTAATTGCCCTAAATTGGCCTCAATGTACTAATTGGACTCGATTGGAATAATGGGACTCAATGAACTAATTGGCCTTGATTAGAAAAATTGGCATCAGTGGCCTAATTGACCTAAATTTGCCTCAATTGGCCTCATTGGCCTCAATTGGCCTCAATAGGACTCAATTTGCCTAATGTGGACTCAATTGGCCAAATTGGCCTTAATGGACTAATTGAACTCAATTGGCCTCAATTGACCACAATTGTCTTCAACTGGAATCAATAGGCCTCAATTGGCCTCAATTGGGCTTAATGGATTAATTCGCCTAAATTGGCCTCTATTGGCCTCAATTGCCAAACAAAATAGGCCTCAATTGGCCTAATTTGCCTTAATTGTACTCAGTGAAGAATTGGCCTCAATGAACTAAATTGGGCTAAGTTTTCATAATTGGCCAGTTAGAACAATTGGGCCAATTAAGAACTTTTGAGACCAATTGTGGCCAATTATCCCAATTGAGACTATTGAGGCCCATTCACCATTGAGACCAATTGAGACTAATTAGGCCAATTATGGCCAATTAGGTTCTGTCAATTCATGTCAATTGAGGCCAATTAGGCCATTTGAGGCCAATTGAGTCCAATTGAGGTCAATTGACACCAATTGATGGAAATTCAGGCCAATTCTAGCCCATTAGGCTAATTGAGGCCAATTAGTCCAATTAGGGATATTGAGAGAAATTAGTCAATTGAGGCCAATTCAACTAATTATGCTAATTAATCCATTGATTTCAACTAAGGCTTGGGCCAATTGAGGTCCATTTAGTCTTATTCATCCAATTGAATCCAGATAGGCGAATTGAGGCCAATTAGGAAAATTGAGGCCAATTATGTCAAATTTGGGCCAATTGCGACTAATTGAGGCCAATTGAGGCCAATTGAGGCTAATAAGGCCAAAATTAAGCCTCAATTGGCCAAATTGGACTAATTAGACTCAAGTGACCTCAATTGGTGGTCAATTAAGCCAATAAACAATTGAGATAATTGAGGATGTTGAGTCTAATTTAAGCCAATTGAGGCCAATTAGCCCATTGATCCAATTGAGGCCAATTAGTCCATTGATCCAATTGACGCCAACTAAGGCCAAATGAGGCCAAATAGGGCCAATTGAGGCTAGTTGATACCAATTGAGTCTAATGGGGCCAATTGAAGCCAATTAAGTCCAATTAGGATAATTTAGGAAAATTAAGGTCAACTAGGGCCAATTTAGGCTAATTGAGGTGAATTACTCAATTGAGCCAATTGAGTCCAATTAATTCATTGATCCTATTGAGTATAAATGAGGGAAATTGAAGCGAATTAGGTCAAATTAAGGTGAATTGTGGAAAATTGAGACTAATTAGGCCAATTGAGGCCCATTTGGCCAATTAGGCCAATTGAGTCCAGTTAGGCAAATTGAGGCCAATTTAGGTTAATTAGTGCCAATTGAGACCACTTGATTTTAATTGGGGACAATTTCATCCAATTAGGCTAATGAAGGGAAATTGTTTCCAATTAGGCCCCTTGATGCCAATCGAGGACAATTAGGCAAAAATTGAGCCTCAATTGGCTGCCAATTAGTCAAATTCATCCATTGAATCTATTGAGTCCAATTAGGCCACATAGGTCAATTTCCTATTGAGGCTAAGGATAAATGAGTTTAATTGCCTCTATTGGCCATAATTAGCCTTAATTAGCCTAAATTAACCTAATTGGTCTCAATTGTCCTAAATTGGCCCAATTGACCTCAATTGGTCTTAATTAGAATAATTGGATTCATTGTCATCAATTGGCCTCAATTGGATTCATTGGACCTAATATGCCTAAATGGGCTTCAATTGGCCTAACTAGGCTCAATTGTACTCATTCGCCTCAATTCGCCTCAAGTGGCCTCAACGACCTAATTGGCCTAATTGGAATCAATTGGCCTCAATTGGTCATAATTCACCTAATTAACCTCAAATGGCATAATTCACTTCAATTGGCCCGGATTGGACTAATTAGCCTCAACTCGCCTCCATCGGCCTATTGGACTCAATTCGCCTTAACTATCCTTAATTGGACCCATTTTCCCTCAATTGTCCTAATTGGCCTCAATTGGCTTCAAAAGACTAATTCACCTTAAATGGCCTTAGTGGCCTTATTGGTATCAATTGGCCTAATTGACATCAATTGGCCTAAACTGGACTCATGTTCCCTCAATAGTCTATTTGGCCTCAATTGACCTCAATTGGCCTAAATTAAGGCCAATTGAGGTCAATTATTCCAAGTGAGTCCAAGTGAGGCCACTTGATCCCAATTGAGGCGAACTGAGGCGAACTGAGGCCAATTGGTCTCAATTGGACACAATGGCCTAATTGGCATCAATTGGCCTCAAATAACCTCATTTGGCCTGATTTTGCCTTAATTGGCCTAATTGGCTTCAATTGGCCTCAATTTTATGAATTTCCTAATTGGCCACAAGTTGGCCGAATTTGCCTCAAGGGCCTTATTGGCCTCAATTGGCCAAAATTGGCCCAAGCCTCAATTTTCCTAATTGGACTCAATTGGACTAAAGTGACCTAAATTACCCTCAATTGGCCTTAATTAATCTAACTTACCTCAATAGGCCAATTTGACCACTTGAGGATAGTTCGTCGAATTGATGCCAATTGAGGCAATTGACATCAATTGAGGCAATTGGCATCAATTGAGGCCAGTTCAACCTCAGTTGGTCTCAATTGGAATAATTGCCCTTAATTGGCCTAAGTGGCCCCATTGGCCTCAATTAGACTAATTGGCCTCAATTGGCATAATTGGCCTCCATTTGCCTTTGTTGGTCACAATTGGCCTCAATTGGCCTCCACTGGACTCAATTGGCCCTAATTAGTCTCAATTTTCTAGTAGGCCTCAACTCACTTCAATTGACCTTAATTGGCCTCAATTGACCTCCATTGGCCTAAATTGGGAATAATTAGTATAATTGAACTAATTTTCCAAAATAGCCTCAATTTGCCTAATCAGCCTCAATTTTCCCCAAATGGAATAATTGGTTTTAATTGGCATCAATGAAAAAATTGGCCTAATTGGTCTCAATGACTAAATTGACCTCAATTTCGCATAAAATGTCTCAATTGGCCTCAATTGGCCTAAATTATCCTAATTGGCCTAAATTGGCCTGACTGGTCCAATTGGCCTCATCAGCCTCAATTGGCCTAATTGGCCAACTCAATCAAATTGTGCCCTATTGAGGACTGTTAGGTGAATTGAGGACAATAAGCCCAATTATTCCATTTAGGACAATTCAGGTCAATTGAGTCATTGTCCCCAGTTGAGGCCAATTGAGCCATAGGCCCCAATTCCAGACAATTCAGTCAAATTGAGTGATTAAGGACAATTGAGGGAATTGATTATTATTAGGAGAATTGAGTCAAATTGAGGCCAATTTAGCCATTGAGGAAAATTGAGTCATTGAGGAAAATCGATACCAAATGATCCAATTAGGCAAATTATGGCCAAATTAATTCATTGTGGCCAATTAAGACCAATTGAGGCCAGTTATGTTGATTTCAAATTGATGCCAATTATGCCAATTAGGAAAATCGAGGCCTCCATATAGCCTAATTCATCCATTGAGAACAATTGAGGCCAAATTCGTCCAATTCTTCCAATTCATCCAATTAAGTCAAATTAAGACCAACTGAGCCAATTAGTCTAATTGAGGATAATTGAGACAAAATTTTGCCAGTTAGGCGAGTTGATCCCAATTTGGCCAATTCAGAAAATTCATCCAATTGATGCCAATTGAGGCCAATTTGGCCAATTGAGGCCAATTAGGCAAATTGTGGCCAATTGAATCCAATTAGTCCAGTCGGTCCAATTAGCCCAATTGAGGTCAATTGATGCTAATTAGCCAATTGATATGAAATTATGCTAATTCAAAAAATTGAGGCCAATTTAGGCTGATTGGGTCTAATTGAGGAAAATTGAGTCCAATAAGGCCAGTTAATCCAATTAAGTGAATTTAGGCGAATTAGGACAATTGAGGCCAATTAATCCAATTGAGGCTAATTGATTCCAAATAGGCCAATCGGGAAAAATTAGGACAATTAGGAAAATTAAGGCCAATTAGGACAGTTAGGTCAATTATACCAATTGAGGCCAATTAGACCAGTTAGGCCAATTAGTCAAATCGAGGTGAATTAAGAACAATTGAGGCCAATATTGGCGAATTGAGGCCAATTAGGTCAACTGAGGCTAATTGAGACAAATTGTAGACAATTGAGTCCAAATATGTGAACTGAGGCCAATGAGGCCAACTGAGGTCATCTGAGGTCATTTGAGGCCAATTGTGGCAAATTGAGGCAAATTGACGCAAATTGAGTCCAATGGGTGCAATTGAGCCCAATTGAGTCTAAACGAGGCCAATTAGGCCATTTGAGTTATATTGAGGCTAATTATGGCCAATGGAGGCCTATTAGGCCAATTAGGGCCAATTGAGGACAATTCTGTCTAATTAGACAAATTGAGTCCAATTGATTCCAATTGGGGCCAATGGAGGCCAATGGAGGCCAATCGGGGCTAGTTCATCTAATTTTGGCCAATTGAGGTCAATCAGGCCAATTGAGCTTAGTAGATGCCAATTGTGATCAATTTCAGCCAATTGAGTCCAATTGAGCTTAATCAAGGCCAATTAGGCCAATTGAGGCCAATTATGCTAATTGAGCTTAATTGAGGCCAAGTGCAGCCAATTGAGGCCAATTAGAGAATTGAGCTTAATTAAGGCCAATTATGGCCAATTGAAGCTAATTAGTCCAATTGAGTCCAATTGAGGGAAATTAAGTCCAATTAGGCCGATTATTACAATTGAGGCCAATTGAGTTCAATTGAGACCAAATAGACTAATTGAGGGAAGTTGAGGCCAATTGAGGCTAATTAAGGCCAATTGAGACCAACTGAGGCTAAATAGACCAATTGGGGCCAATTTAGTCCAAATAGACCAATTGGGGCCAATTGAGGCCAATTGAGGCCAATTGAGGCCAATTGAGGCTAATTAGGCCATTAAGGCCAATTAGAACAATTAGGTCATTATGCCCAATTGAGACCAATTCGACCAATTAGGCCAATTGGGGCCAATTAGGCCCTTGAGGACAATTTACCCAATTGAGTCCAATTAGTCCAACTGAGGGTAATTAAGGCCAATTGAGGCCAATTAGGTCAATTGAGGCTAATTAGGCAATTTAGGAAAACTAGTCCAGTTTTCCCCATAGAGGCCAATTGAGGAAAATTTCGGCCAATTCACCCAATTGAGGCCAATTGAGGTAGTGAAGCTAATTGAGGCCAATTAGGAAAATTAGGCCAATTCACCCAATTGAGGCCAATTGAGGCTAGTGGAGGCCAATTGATTCCAATAGGCTGGTTAGGCAAATTGAGTCCAATCGAGGCCCGTTAAGGCCAATTAGGCCAACTGAGGATAATAAGGCCAATTGAGGCCAATTAGGGCCAACTATCCTAAATTGGTCAAATTGGATTCAATTGGACTCATTTTCCAAATTGGCCCCAATCAGTCTCTATAGGTGTCAATTGGACTCAATTAGCCTAAATCGGAATCAATTGTCCTAATCATCCTCAATTGGATGAATTGGCCTATATTGGCCTAATACACCTCAATTGACCTTAATTGGCCTTAATTGGCCTCAATGGCCTCAATTGGCCTAATTGACCTCAATTGGATGAAATTGCTATCAATTGGTCACAATTTGCCTCAATTGGCCTCAATTCACCACAACGGCATAATTGGCCTCCACTGACCTCAATTTTCCTCAATTGGCCACAATTAACTGCAATTTCCCCCAATTAGGCTCATTGGCATGAATTGGCCTCAATTGGCCTAATTGGCATCATTGGCCTCAATGGCCTCAATTGGCCTCAATTGCCTTCAATTTTCCTCAATTTCCCTAATTGGACTAATTCGCCTCGATTGACCTAATTGGCCGAATTGACTTCTATTGGCCTTAGTGGCCTAATTTCCCTCAATGGCCCCAATTGGCCTCAATTAGCCCCAATTGGCCCCAATTGGTATCAATTGGCCTCAATTGACGTAATTAACATCAATTGTACTCAATTGTCCATGATTGGCCTCTATTAGTCTATTTGTCTTGGATTGGCCTTAATTAGCCAAAATTTGCCTCAATTGGCCATATTTGGCCTCAATTGAGGCGAATTAGGCCAAATAAGGGTGCCAATTTGGTCCATTTGCGAAAATTGTGACCAATTGAGGTAGTTGGGGCCAATTTGGACAATAATATCAGTTGTTCTAATTGAGTTCCATCGAGGATGAGGCCATTGAGTCCAATTAGGTAGATTTCCAATTGAGTCCAATTGAATCCAATTGAGGCGAATTGTAGCTAATGAGGCCAATTAGAAAACATGATGCCAATTGAGTCAAATTGAGGTCATTTGAGGCCAATTATGTCAATTGAGTCTAGTTAGAAAAATTTTGACAATTGAGACCATAATTGGCATAAAATTGTCCAGTTAGGACATTGAGGCCAATGAGGCCAATTAGGAAACAAAGGCCAATTAGGCCAATTAGGCCAATTGAGGATATTTGAGGTCAATTAGGCCCATTGATACAAATTGAGGCCAATTAGTCCAGGTGATGGAAATTGTTGTAAAGACCGTAAAATTGAAGGGAAATTTTTTCTTAATTTTCTTTGGATTTTTACAAGAGCGCGGTTTCAGACGGCACCTGATTCTGAGGCCCGGAGTGCCCGGAATTAATTTCCGAAGTTTGGCTCGGGTACGTTCAGTGAACGAACGAGCGGGAATTCCTAACTTTTGATCCGGTGCTCGGAATTGAAATCTGAGGGCACCGATGAACTCGCAGCGCCGATATTCGCTTAATGAGACCTTTTCGGGAGTTGCGTTTGTTGCGGGTTGAAAGTTACGTTTTGGGGTTTTTCAGTTAAGTTAAATAAAATTGTGTAAAACAAATTTTATTTTAACTTATTAAAAAAAACCTACCTAAGGGGGTTGGAAGTGGGACCCACACCCACTTAACCTCCCTTGGGAGGATTAAGTGTGGTGGGGCCCACACGAACCCCTAAGTCTTTTCATTTTCTCTCAACATACTTAACCCCTCTTTTAATGGCTTAAGTTACCCTTATTTAATTAAGGGAGTTAAATCCCTTTTTGAATTTCAAATATTGAAATTCTTTTGTGTTGTGTTAATAAAATAAGAGGTAGTCTTATTTTATTGAGAGTTCTTTGTTTGTCTTTGGAGAGCTTTCTCATCTTCAAGCTCTGACGAAGAACGAAGAACGTCTTCATCCTCAACGAAGAACGATAACACTTCGTCAAGGATCATCGACTCGGCGACCCGGTATCTTCGGACCTCTTCTTCGTCCTCGGTGTCAACGAGAGGGAACGCCGCTTCCTCCTCGGACCATCTTCGTCGGCGTACAAGTTTCGCCAACGACGTGACTCTTCGAACGCATCCCTTCGTCATCGGATTTGACGAACGTCTTCCGCGACACCCGACCTCCGCGACGCCGTCTTCCGCGGGGCGTAGACGAATCTTCAAATCTTAACCCGAGGTAGGGGTTTTTGTTTTCATTTTGGTTTTCTTACTCCTTTTCTTGATCGTGAATAGCAAGTCTAATGGGTGGCTTATTTATTTAAGTTTCGTTATTATTTCTTTAACGTGAGGGGGGCCGGACCGCACGAACACGGACGAATCCCCCTCCATCGTTCATGTTTGTTTATGCTGGTGGAAACAAGTAGCGTGGTGCCGTCGCACCACGCGGATGAACGTTCATTTATTTTGTGCAACGCCATCGCGCTTCGCCGAGGAGAGTCTTCAAGAACGCGACACCGTCGCGCCGCGTTGGAAGGATTCATGGCACGGCGAATGGGGCGCGGTGCCGTCGCACCGCGCCGGACGACGAACACCGCGGCCGGTTCCGGGCCGCGGCGGGACGAGAAGACCGCGGCCGGTTCCGGGCCGCGGCGGGACGAGGAGACCGCGGCCGGTTCCGGGCCGCGGCGGAAGGAAAGACCGGCGGCCGGGCCGCCGGCGTCGGAAGTCGAGGGCGGGACCGGAATTTCCGGTCCCGTTGGTAAAAACCGGCCGGCCAGCGGGCCGGCCGGATGTCATAAAACCGGGGGATTAAACCCCCGGCCGGTTCTTCAAACCCCCCTCTTAATGAGGGGGACGGTTCAATTAAAGGAGGGGGGGGGGGCAAAGCCCCCCCGGTTTGTTCCAGCCGGCCCCCACTTGCGGGGGCCGTTTCCTGCTTTTGGCACGGCACAAGGCCGTGCCGCCTTTCAAAACCACGGGGGCAATTAAGCCCCCGGTTCGTGACTAAGCGGCCCCCAAGTGCGGGGGCCGTCCCTTCAAAATCGGCGCGGCAAAGCCGCGCCGCCATCAAACAGCGGGGGCAATCAAGCCCCCCGCGTGACCACCACGTGCGGCGCCAGGCGCCGCCGCCGCGGCCCGCCGCCGCCACCGCGGCCCGCCGCCGCCGCCACCGCGGCCCGCCGCCGCCGCCACCGCGGCCCACCGCCGCCGCGCCGCCGCGCCGCCGCCGCCGCCGCCCCCGCGGCCCGCCGCCGCCGCGCCGCCGCCGCCGCCGCCCCCGCGGCCCGCCGCCACCGCGCCGCCCCCAGGGGGGGGGTCGGGCCGGGTCGGCCCGGACCCGGACCCCCCCGTTTCGAACCAGATTCGGTTTTTGGCTCATAACTTGAGCCTTGGACCTCCGAATGACGAACCGTCTGCGGCAACGCGATCCTTGGATCGAGACGGTCGTTTCGGTATATCGCACTCAAGGTTTCGGTTTACTTTGAGTTCGGCCGGGTTGGTTCGTTCACGAAACCAACCGGGCCTTCGGAGCGGAAACGCTCATATCTTGAGCTGCGGACGTCCGATTGACGTGCCGTCAGTCGCGTAGTGTTCCTCTTAGTGAGACGGATCTTTTGGCATACTCCGCCCGAGGTTTGGACGCAGGTGGAGTATGGTCGGGTTGGTTTTGCCTTAAAAACCAACCGGGCCCCGGAGACGAAAATGCCAATAACTCTCAGACCGGGCGTCCGATCGACGCGCCGTCTGTTGCGTTGAGTTCCTGTTGACGATACGGAACTTTTGGATACATCAACTTCGGTCTTCGTGACAGTTGATGTATCAGCCTCTCGGCTCGTGGAGCGGATCCTCCGTACGAGCTTGCTGTGTGCGGGAACCCTAGTGCTGGCTGCGACTGTTCTACTGCTACGACTGCTACTGTGACTGCGACGATGACAGTACAGAGATCCTGTGTGGATTCGACGACGACAGTACAGAGATCCTGTGTGGATTCGACGACGACGACTACAGCACTCAGCGATCCTACGTGGATCAGTGCTACAGGTCCTGTGTGGGCCCGATCCTGTGTGGGTCCTTGCGCTCAGCGGTTCTGTGTGAGCCAGCGCCTACAGGTTCTGTGTGAGCCCGATCCTGTGTGGGTCTTCAGCGGGGGTTAGTTACCTATCGATCCTTCGTGGGTCCGACGACTTAGATGGATCAGTGATCATCTTTATCGTCCTTGAAGAAGTGTACCTGTGTGAGCTGAATCCTGTTGCTTTCCTGTGTGGATTGTGTTGTGCAATCCTGTGTGGATTATGTTTTGCTTTCCTATGTGGAATACGTATACTTTCCTGCGTGGACTGAGTTGTACTTGGGCTCGGAGGATGGAGCGTATTTTGATGACTTAGGTATATGTATGGGAATATACCTAAGCAGTGTCGGTTGTTACTTCGTGATTGTACTTTTCTTCGTTGTTTATCCTTTGTGGATTTGAGAGACCTTCAGGGGTCTCGGGGTCCCTACTGAGTAGCTTATACTCACCCCTGCACGGGCTTTGCCCGCACTACGTTGTGTTGGTTGCAGACGACGGACAGCGTAGACCTTAGCTGAGGCTTGCACAGCGGGACGGTACCCGGAGGTGGACCACTGGGCGGGACGTGCTCGGAACGGACGGCGGGACCCGTGGAGCAGAGGAGCTATCTGTACCCACCCTTCAGGTGGGATTTCCAGTGGACAGCTCGGTGTAGCGGCTTTTACTTTCAGTTGCTGTTTTCCCTTTCGAGTTGTACTTTACTTTCAGTTTGGGTTTGTATACTGACCCATTTACTTTTCCGCACTTTCAGTTGTACTCTGCTTTTGTTTAGTGTTTACTTTCCGCTTGCTTACTCTGTGGTATTTGTTTACTTTTCAAAGGCAATGCCTTCCCTTTTTACTGGGATTTACGCCTTGGTGCTAGTCGCCAGCCCCTGGCCTATGGAAGGCGGGCTTGGGGTAGTCACGGCACGGACCCCGAGGGCGGGTCGTGACAAATTGGTATCAGAGGAGTTCGGTTCTACCGTGAACTCTGATCTTTTCTATGTGAAGCAATAATGTTTAGCGTATTGAGTGTGGATATCAGTCCAGGGAGTCCAGTGTTGGTGCGGCGGCCGACGTATCCGTACACCCGGACCCTGACTTCTGATTTCCGACTTAATGCACGAAAACATTGATTGCGTGTGTGTTTCATGTTTTCTTTGTGATTACTTATTTCAGCTCACCAGGTATACTGTTCTAACCGTGGCGCACCTGTTTCCTTTTCAGGATGGCCCCACGACGGCAGCCAGCTAGGGTTCCGATAGTCGAGTGAGACGACAGCCCACCGAGCGACGAGGCCTCGGTGCAGGGCCCTTTTCCAGTAGTGGCACCGGCGGTAGCTTTACCCGCCGATCCCCCGATGCTTCCAGCAGCAGCTGCTGACGATGCACGTCGCCTCAGCGCACTGCATGAGTTTCAGCGCCAGCGACCGCCCAGGTTTCGCGGGGAGACGGATCCCCAGGCAGCAGAGGACTGGCTGGAGGCAGTGGTTCGAGTGTTTAGGCTAGTGAGGACACCAGCAGACCTCATGGTGATCCTCGCTGCGAGCCTACTTCACGCAGCAGCTGGACGATGGTGGAGTTTGATGCTCCAGGTGCACGATGAGGCATCTCTACTCTGGACGGACTTCGAGAGCCTCTTCCGCTCTGAGTTCGTCCCGGCCACCCTTCGAGCGGTGCGTATCCAGGAGCTTCTACAGCTGCGGCAGGGCAGCATGACGGTCGCCCAGTACTCGGCGAGATTTACCGATCTCTCGCGCTACTCGACCGACATGGTACGAGACCCATTCTTCCGGGCCCGGACCTTCGAGCAGGGTTTGAGACACGAGATTAGGGCATCGCTGATCTCTCTCAGCATACCGACTCAGACAGGAGTACTGGAGCGGGCTCTTCTGATCGAGAGCTTCCTTGCTGAGTCTACACCAGCACAGCGACCCACCGCAGGGCGGCACGTGGCAGAGTCATCTGCAGCAGGCAGTCGACGGATGACTCAGGGGTCCAGACAGACCAGACCTTCAGGCAGACGACCTCAGGGCACTGGCTCAGCAGTGCGGGGCACACAGCGCGGAGCCAGTCTTCCGAGAGGCAGGCAGTGCTACTCGTGCGGCGGGCAGGGCCACATGGCTCGCGACTGCCCGACCCGCCGTGCCGAGGAGCAGCAGTCAGTTGATGGACCACCGAGGCAGAGGCAGAGGGTCGACCGTGGCGGTCCGCAGGGAGGAGGCGGACGAGGCAGAGGAGCTGGACGAGCAGCTGGTGGTGGCCGACGCTTTGAGGCTCTACCACCACCACCACCAGGAGGTCCACCCCGACCACAGGGAGCTGGCGGGCAGCGACAGGCACAGCTCCAGGCAGCAGAGGCCTACGACCACGGCGCACCCGAGATGATTCGAGGTACTATCTGTGTCTATTCCACCCTTGCTGCAGTTCTTATAGACACAGGAGCGAGTCATTCTTTCATAGCTGCTGCCCTTGTTCGGAGCTCGGAGATTCCGACAGAGCCGTTGGCTCGATCCTTACGGCTAGAGACTCCTACGGGAGCAGACTCGACGATTACGCACTGGTGCCGGCAGTGTGAGCTTACTCTAGGAGGCGAGAGCTTCGGTTGGGATCTTCTTGTAGCAGCGTCGAGGCCTTACGACGTCATCTTGGGCATGGATTGGCTGTCTACGGTCCATGCACAGATTGACTGTTTTAGGCGCAAGGTGCGATGTGTACGCACCGACGGGAGCAGGTTCACCTTCACCGGCGAGAAGGGAGCCTTAGCAGCACAGGATGGACTTCCGCGGAGGAGAGGACAGCCCATCACTCATCAGTTGGCTAGCCTTATCCTTGGAGCAGTTGACGTGCGGAGTCCTGGTTTTCCTGCAGTGGTGGATCAGTTTGCGGACGTTTTTCCCGACGAAGTACCAGGGCTACCTCCTCGCAGAGAGGTAGACTTTTATATTGACTTGTACCCCGGGACAGCCCCGATATCCACTCCAGCATATCGGATGGCCCCCGCCGAGCTTCGAGAGCTACGGGTACAGTTGGAGGACTTGCAGGGCAAGGGGTTCATCCGACCCAGTGTTTCACCCTGGGCTTCCCCGATATTGTTCGCCAAGAAGGCGGACGGGAGCTTGCGACTTTGTGTTGACTATCGTCGCCTGAACCAGGTGACAGTGAGGAACAAGTATCCGCTACCGAGGATTGATGACCTCTTTGATCAGCTCAAGGGAGCACGGTGGTTCTCGAAGATAGACCTCAGGTCAGGCTATCATCAGCTCAGAGTTAGAGACGAGGATGTGCAGAAGACGGCCTTCAGATGTCGGTATGGCCACTATGAGTTCTTGGTTATGCCTTTCGGTGTAACCAATGCTCCAGCAGTGTTCATGGCTCTCATGAACAGGATCTTTCAGCCATACCTCGATCGGTTTGTCGTGGTCTTCATCGACGACATTCTGATTTACTCTACGACAGAGGAGGAGCACGCCTATCACTTGCGAGTTGTTCTTGACACACTCCGAGAGCACCAGCTTTATGGTAAGCTCTCGAAGTGCCAGTTCTGGATACGTGAGGTCCACTTTTTGGGACACGTTATCTCTGAGGCGGGAGTTGCAGTGGATCCCGCGAAGATTGAGGCTGTGTTAGCATGGGAGCCACCCAGGAGCGTGACTGAGGTTCGGAGTTTCTTGGGACTAGCTGGATACTATCGGAGATTTGTGCCGAACTTCTCCAGAGTTGCGGCATCACTCACAGCTTTGACGAAGAAGGGGAAACCCTTCGTGTGGACAGACAGTTGTCAGCAGAGCTTCCAGGAGCTGAGACAGAGATTGACTAGCGCACCTATCTTGAGGTTGCCTGAGGAGGGAGTAGGGTACGTAGTCTACTGCGATGCATCAGGGACTGGACTCGGATGTGTTCTGATGCAGGAGTGGGCAGTGATCGCCTATGGATCACGACAGTTGAGACCGCATGAGCAGAACTACGCTACCCATGACCTGGAGTTAGCAGCAGTGGTCTTCGCCCTGAAGACATGGCGACATTATCTGATGGGCGAGCGCTTTACAGTCTTTTCCGATCATCAGAGTCTCAGGTATATCTTCTCGCAGAAGGACCTGAACCTGAGACAGCGACGATGGATCGAGTTCCTCCAGGACTATGACTTTGAGATAGTCTATACACCTGGGAAGGGGAACGTAGTAGCCGATGCCCTCAGCAGGAGGACGGGCATTCAGCTACTCGAGGAGGCGACGGAGCAGCTAGCCTCTTTGCAGATATCCTTCGTGGATAGAGATGGAGCAGCCTTTCTTCAGTCTCTCACAGTCACTCCTCCACTACTGCAGCGAGTCAGGGAGGCACAGCATGGGGACGCTGACTGTGAGACACGGCGTGCACAGATATCCTCGGGACAGGCACCTGATGGTTTCTCCCTTGGAGCAGAGCACGACATCCTTTTCAGAGGACGTACCATGGTACCAGTAGCTTTGAGAGAGGAAGTGCTGAGAGAGTTTCACACTTCTCCTTTAGCGGTACATCCTGGAGTGGCGAAGATGTACCAGGACCTCAGACGACAACACTGGTGGCCGGGCATGAAGAAGGCAGTAGCGGAGTTCGTTTCTCGATGCCTCACCTGCCAGCAGGTGAAGGCAGAGCATCAGGTACCAGCAGGCTTGGTACAGCCCTTGGAGGTTCCGGAGTGGAAGTGGGACGGCATATCTATGGACTTCGTGACTGGACTTCCACGCACTTCCAGAGGTCACGACTCCATCTGGGTGATTGTTGACCGACTCACCAAGTCGGCACACTTCTTACCCATCAGAGAGCAGGGCTCAGTGGAGAGCTTGGGACGTCTCTACGTTCAGGAGATTGTGCGGCTCCACGGCGTGCCATCATCTATCGTTTCCGATCGTGATGCCCGCTTTACTTCCCGGCTTTGGAAGGGGTTGCAGGAGGCGTTCGGGACGCAGCTACGTCTTAGCACAGCTTTTCACCCTCATACGGATGGTCAGACGGAGAGGACCATTCAGACTCTCGAGGACATGCTCCGCGCATGTGTCCTTGACTTTGGTCGTAGCTGGGAGGACCACCTACCTTTGGTGGAGTTCGCATACAACAACAGCTATCACTCCACCATCGGGATGGCACCGTACGAGGCGTTGTACGGCCGACCATGTAGATCCCCTTTGTGCTGGACAGACCCTGGGGAGTCAGCACTAGTGGGACCGGAGATGGTCCAGGCCACGACAGAGAAGGTCCAGGTCATCCAGGAGCGGATGAGGACAGCTCAGAGCCGGCAGAAGTCATACGCTGACAGGAGGCGGAGGCCACTGGAGTTCGAGGATGGCGACCACGTCTTCTTGCGGGTCTCACCTCGACGTGGTATTCGGAGATTTGGCCGAGGCGGCAAGTTATCTCCGCGCTTCATCGGACCTTTCCAGATTCTCAGCAGGATTGGCGAGGTGGCTTATCGCCTGGCTCTACCACCTCAGTTGCACCGGGTGCACGACGTCTTCCACGTATCTCAGCTGAGGAGATACGTGCACGACCCGACGCACATCATTGACCATGGGGAGCTTGACGTTGACGATGGGGCGACTTTTACGGAGGTCCCGGTGGAGATAGAGGATCGACAGGAGCGGGTCCTGCGTGGGCGATCGATTCCTCTTGTGCGCATCAGATGGCAGCACGAGAATCTCCAGGAGAGCACATGGGAGCGGGAGGCTCAGATGCGTGCTCAATACCCTCATTTGTTCCCCTAGTTTTTGATGTATCTTTACGGGGACGTAAAGCCCTGAGGTGGGAGTAATGTAAAGACCGTAAAATTCAAGGGAAATTTTTTCTTAATTTTCTTTGGATTTTTACAAGAGCGCGGTTTCAGACGGCACCTGATTCCGAGGCCCGGAGTGCCCGGAATTAATTTCCGAAGTTTGGCTCGGGTACGTTCAGTGAACGAACGAGCGGGAATTCCTAACTTTTGATCCGGTGCTCGGAATTGAAATCCGAGGGCACCGATGAACTCGCAGCGCCGATATTCGCTTAATGAGACCTTTTCGGGAGTTGCGTTTGTTGCGGGTTGAAAGTTACGTTTTGGGGTTTTTCAGTTAAGTTAAATAAAATTGTGTAAAACAAATTTTATTTTAACTTATTAAAAAAAACCTACCTAAGGGGGTTGGAAGTGGGACCCACACCCACTTAACCTCCCTTGGGAGGATTAAGTGTGGTGGGGCCCACATGAACCCCTAAGTCTTTTCATTTTCTCTCAACATACTTAACCCCTCTTTTAATGGCTTAAGTTACCCTTATTTAATTAAGGGAGTTAAATCCCTTTTTGAATTTCAAATATTGAAATTCTTTTGTGTTGTGTTAATAAAATAAGAGGTAGTCTTATTTTATTGAGAGTTCTTTGTTTGTCTTTGGAGAGCTTTCTCATCTTCAAGCTCTGACGAAGAACGAAGAACGTCTTCATCCTCAACGAAGAACGATAACACTTCGTCAAGGATCATCGACTCGGCGACCCGGTATCTTCGGACCTCTTCTTCGTCCTCGGTGTCAACGAGAGGGAACGCCGCTTCCTCCTCGGACCATCTTCGTCGACGTACAAGTTTCGCCAACGACGTGACTCTTCGAACGCATCCCTTCGTCATCGGATTTGACGAACGTCTTCCGCGACACCCGACCTCCGCGACGCCGTCTTCCGCGGGGCGTAGACGAATCTTCAAATCTTAACCCGAGGTAGGGGTTTTTGTTTTCATTTTGGTTTTCTTACTCCTTTTCTTGATCGTGAATAGCAAGTCTAACGTGTGGCTTATTTATTTAAGTTTCGTTATTATTTCTTTAACGTGAGGGGGGCCGGACTGCACGAACACGGACGAATCCCCCTCCATCGTTCATGTTTGTTTATGCTGGTGGAAACAAGTAGCGTGGTGCCGTCGCACCACGCGGATGAACGTTCATTTATTTTGTGCAACGCCGTCGCGCTTCGCCGAGGAGAGTCTTCAAGAACGCGACGTCGTCGCGCCGCGTTGGAAGGATTCATGGCACGACGAATGGGGCGCGGTGCCGTCGCACCGCGCCGGACGACGAACACCGCGGCCGGTTCCGGGCCGCGGCGGGACGAGAAGACCGCGGCCGGTTCCGGGCCGCGGCGGGACGAGGAGACCGCGACCGGTTCCGGGCCGCGGCGGAAGGAAAGACCGGCGGCCGGGCCGCCGGCGTCGGAAGTCGAGGGCGGGACCGGAATTTCCGGTCCCGTTGGTAAAAACCGGCCGGCCAGCGGGCCGGCCGGATGTCATAAAACCGGGGGATTAAACCCCCGGCCGGTTCTTCAAACCCCCCTCTTAATGAGGGGGACGGTTCAATTAAAGGAGGGGGGGGGGGCAAAGCCCCCCCGGTTTGTTCTAGCCGGCCCCCACTTGCGGGGGCCGTTTCCTGCTTTTGGCACGGCACAAGGCCGTGCCGCCTTTCAAAACCACGGGGGCAATTAAGCCCCAGGTTCGTGACTAAGCGGCCCCCACGTGCGGGGGCCGTCCCTTCAAAATCGGCGTGGCAAAGCCGCGCCGCCATCAAACAGCGGGGGCAATCAAGCCCCCCGCGTGACCACCACGTGCGGCGCCAGGCGCCGCCGCCGCGGCCCGCCGCCGCCACCGCGGCCCGCCGCCGCCACCGCGGCCCGCCGCCGCCACCACCGCGGCCCGCCGCCGCCACCGCGGCCCGCCGCCGCCGCCACCGCGGCCCGCCGCCGCCGCGCCGCCGCGCCGCCCCCAGGGGGGGGGGGGGGGGGTCGGGCCGGGTCGGCCCGGACCCGGACCCCCCCCGTTTCGAACCAGATTCGGTTTTTGGCTCATAACTTGAGCCTCGGACCTCCGAATGACGAACCGTCTGCGGCAACGCGATCCTTGGATCGAGACGGTCGTTTCGGTATATCGCACTCAAGGTTTCGGTTTACTTTGAGTTCGGCCGGGTTGGTTCGTTCACGAAACCAACCGGGCCTTCGGAGCGGAAACGCTCATATCTTGAGCTGCGGACGTCCGATTGACGTGCCGTCAGTCGCGTAGTGTTCCTCTTAGTGAGACGGATCTTTTGGCATACTCCACCCGAGGTTTGGACGTAGGTGGAGTACGGTCGGGTTGGTTTTGCCTTAAAAACCAACCGGGCCCCGGAGACGAAAATGCCAATAACTCTCAGACCGGGCGTCCGATCGACGCGCCGTCTGTTGCGTTGAGTTCCTGTTGACGATACGGAACTTTTGGATACATCAACTTCGGTCTTCGTGACAGTTGATGTATCAGCCTCTCGGCTCGTGGAGCGGATCCTCCGTACGAGCTTGCTGTGTGCGGGAACCCTAGTGCTGGCTGCGACTGTTCTACTGCTACGACTGCTACTGTGACTGCGACGATGACAGTACAGAGATCCTGTGTGGATTCGACGACGACAGTACAGAGATCCTGTGTGGATTCGACGACGACGACTACAGCACTCAGCGATCCTACGTGGATCAGTGCTACATGTCCTGTGTGGGCCCGATCCTGTGTGGGTCCTTGCGCTCAGCGGTTCTGTGTGAGCCAGCGCCTACAGGTTCTGTGTGAGCCCGATCCTGTGTGGGTCTTCAGCGGGGGTTAGTTACCTATCGATCCTTCGTGGGTCCGACGACTTAGATGGATCAGTGATCATCTTTATCGTCCTTGAAGAAGTGTACCTGTGTGAGCTGAATCCTGTTGCTTTCCTGTGTGGATTGTGTTGTGCAATCCTGTGTGGATTATGTTTTGCTTTCCTATGTGGAATACGTATACTTTCCTGCGTGGACTGAGTTGTACTTGGGCTCGGAGGATGGAGCGTATTTTGATGACTTAGGTATATGTATGGGCATATACCTAAGCAGTGTCGGTTGTTACTTCGTGATTGTACTTTTCTTCGTTGTTTATCCTTTGTGGATTTGAGAGACCTTCAGGGGTCTCGGGGTCCCTACTGAGTAGCTTATACTCACCCCTGCACGGGCTTTGCCCGCACTACGTTGTGTTGGTTGCAGACGACGGACAGCGTAGACCTTAGCTGAGGCTTGCACAGCGGGACGGTACCCGGAGGTGGACCACTGGGCGGGACGTGCTCGGAACGGACGGCGGGACCCGTGGAGCAGAGGAGCTATCTGTACCCACCCTTCAGGTGGGATTTCCAGTGGACAGCTCGGTGTAGCGGCTTTTACTTTCAGTTGCTATTTTCCCTTTCTAGTTGTACTTTACTTTCAGTTTGGGTTTGTATACTGACCCATTTACTTTTCCGCACTTTCAGTTGTACTCTGCTTTTGTTTAGTGTTTACTTTCCGCTTGCTTACTCTGTGGTATTTGTTTACTTTTCAAAGGCAATGCCTTCCCTTTTTACTGGGATTTACGCCTTGGTGCTAGTCGCCAGCCCCTGGCCTATGGAAGGCGGGCTTGGGGTAGTCACGGCACGGACCCCGAGGGCGGGTCGTGACAATTGTGTCCAGTTAGGCCAATGAGGCCATTTGGGGCTAGTTGAGGTCAATTATTTCCAATTAGGCCAATTAGTCTAGTTAGGAAATTCAATCCAATTAGGCCAATGAGACCAATTAGGTTATTGATTCCAATTAGTCTATTAAATCCAATTGGGCCTATTGAGGTCGATTCGTCCAATTGAGGCCCAATGAGGCCAATTGAGGCCCATTATGCTAGTTTGGTGAATTAGGCCACTCGAGGCTGATCAAGTTCCATCGAGGCCATTGGCCTCAATTGGACTTGATCGGCCTCCAATGGCCACTGTTGGCCCAATCGTCCTAATTGGCTTCAATTGGCCTAATCGGCCTCATTCGGTCTCAATTGGCCTAACATGCCTAAATGGATTAATTGGCATCAATTGGGATCAATTAGAATCAATGGCCTCAATTTTTCTCAATTAGACTAACCATCCTCAAATATATTAATTTTCCTTATTGGCCTTACGAGCCTTAATTGGCCTCAATTGGATTCAATTGGCTTAATTGGCCTCAACATTCCTCAATTGGCCTCAATTGGGATAATTGGATTAAATTGGCCCCAATTGACCTCAATTGGCCTTAATTGCCCTCAATTAGCCTCAATTCCTCCAATACCTCCATTGGTCTCATTGACCACAATTGGAGAAAATCGCCTCAATGGACTCAAGTTTCCGTAATTGGGATTACTATACCCAATTGGCCTAATTGGCCTAATTTGCCTCAATTGGCCTCAATGGACTCAATTTGCCTCAATTGTCCTTTTTTTGCCTCAATTGGACTCAATTGGCCTAATTGGCCGCAATTGGTCTCAATTGGCCAAATTGGGCTCAATTGGACTCAATTGTCTGTAATTGGAAATCAACCTAATTCACCTAAATCGGACTCAATGGGCCAAATTGGTCTCAATTGGCCTCAATTGTCATAAATTAGACTAATTCAGCTCAAATGGACTAATTCGCCTAACTGTCCTCAATTGATTGAATTGGCCTCTATTGGTTGTGTTGGCCTCAATTGACCTTAATTGGAAGTCATCCTAATTGGCCTTAATCGACCTCAATTGGACCAATTAGGCTAACTAAGGCCAATTGAGGCCAATTGAGGCCAATTGTGAAAATGGAAACCAATATAGGCCAATTAGGACAATTATGAAAATTGAGACCAATTAGGCCAATTGAGACTGATTAAAACCAATTAAGGATAGTTAATCCAATTAAAAATTGAGTCCAATTAGAGAAATTGTTCCTAATTAAGTCTAATTGAGGCCAATTCATCCAATTAGGCCACTTAAGGCTAATTAGGCCACTTGAGGACAATTATATCCAATTAGACCAATTAGACCAACTGAGGGAAATTGAGGCCAATTGAGGCCAATTATGCCACTTAAGGCCACTTGCGGCCAATTGAGTCCATTAAGGCCAAATGTGTCCAATTGAGGCTAATTAGGCTAAATACGGCCAATTAAGAAAATTGATCCTAGTTGAGGCCACTTAGGAAGTTGAGGGGTTTTGAGGGAAATTAGTCCAATTAAGCCCAATTAACCCAATTGAGGCCAATTTTGGCCATTTGAGTCCAATTGAGTCCAATTGAGGCTATTTGAGACCAATTAGGCGAATTGAGGCCTATTGAGGTTAATTGAGACAATTGAGTCCCTTTATGCCAATTGAATTCGATTTCCTATGTGGGCCAACTAGTTCAATTAGTCCATTGAGGAAAATTTGTTGAATTTGGCCAATCAGGTTAATTAGGTCATTGAGGCCAATTATGCCAATTAGACCAATTCAGTCAATTAGGCTAATTAGACATATTTGGTCAATTAATCCATTGAGGCCAATTATTCCAATTAGGCCAATTATGACACTTTAGACCACTAAGGATAATTAATCCATTAAGTCCAATAAATCCAATTAGGCCAATTAAGAAAATTAGGAAAATTAGGAAAAATATTCCAATTATCCCAATTAGTTAAATTAGGCCAATTAGGCCATTGAGGCCAATTAGGCAATTGAATCCAATTAATCCAATTATGCCAATTAGGCCAGTTATGCCATTGAGGCCAATTAGTCCGTTGAGGTTAGTTTGGGAAATTAGGTTAATTAGGCCATTGAGGCAATTGAGAAGAATTATGAAAATTTGGATAACGAGGCCATTGAGGCAAATTAGGCCAATTAGTCCATTGATACCAATTGGGGAAACTAGGCCAATTTGTCCAATTTGGCCAATTAGTTCATTGAGCATAATTTGTCCAATTATGAAAATTATACCAATTAGGCCAATTAGGCCATTGATTTAGACAATTGGACCAATTAGGGTAATTAGGATAATTAATCAAATTAGGAAATTGAATTCAATTTGGCCATTGAGGCCAATTAGGTCAATTAGGTCATTGAGGCCAATTAATCCATTGACGCCAATTAGGTCGAATAGACCATTGAGTCAAATTAGTCCAATTAGGTCAACTTATCAAACTAGTCCAATTAGTCCATTGAGGCCAATTAGGCCAATCAAGCTAAATGGGAATGTTAGGTCATTAAGTCCATTGATGCCAATTAGGCCAATTAGGTCAATTAGGCCAATTAGGCCAATGGGGCTAATTGAGGTCATTTGTCTAATTACTCTATTAAGGCCAACTAGTCCAATTAGACCAGATAGGTAATTGAGGCCAATTAGGCCATTGAGACCAATTATACCAATTAGCATAATTAGGAAAATTTGGAAAATTATACCATTTATGCCAATTACTCTATTGAGGAAAAATAGTCCAATTTTGCTAATTAGACCAATTTGGACAATTAAGATATTGAAGACAATTAGGATAATTAGTCCAATTGAGGCCAATTATTCCAATTAATCTATTAAGGCCAATTAGGACAATTAGTCCATTGAGGCCAATTAGTCCAATTAGGCCATTGGGATCAATTAGTCTATTGAGGCCAATTAGACCAATAAGGCCAATTAGGCCATTGAGGAAAATTATTCCATTGAGGACAATTAGGATAATTAGCCAATTATCCCAATTCATCCAACTGAGGCTAATTATACACATTATTCCATTGATGCCAACTAGCACAATTTGGCCAATTAGAACAATTAGGCCAATTAGGACATTGAGTCCAGTTAGGCCAATGAGGACAATTATACCATTGAGGTCAATTATGCTAATTAGGTCAATTAGGCCAATTAGTCCAATTAGTCCATTGAGCCCATTTATAAAAATTAGGCCAATTATTCTTATTGAGGCCAACTAGGCCATTTATTCCATTTAATCCAATCAAAACAATTAGGCCAATTATTCCATTGAGTCCAATGAGATCAATTATTTCAATTAGGCCAATTAGGCCATTAAGGCCAATTAGTCCATTGAGGCCAATTGGGACATTAAGGCCAATTAGGCCAATTAGACCATTGAAGACAATTAGGACAATTATTCCATTGAGTCCAATTAGGCCAATTATGCCAATTGTGGCATTTACACCGGTTATACCGATTAGGCCAATTAGGATGATTAGGCCAATTAGGATAATTTTTCCAATTATGCTAATTAGGCCACTTAGGAAAACTAGCCCATGGAGGCCAATTGGGCCAATTATGCTAATTAGGCCATTTAGGCCATTTAGGCTAATTGGGTCAATTAGGCCAATTTGGCCAATTAGGATATTGAGCTCAATTAGGCCAATTAGGCTATTAGTCTGTTTAGTCCATTGTGGCCAATTAGGCCAATTAGGAAAAATAGTCCATTGAGGCCACTTAGGCCAATTTTTCCATTGAGGTCAATTAGGAAAATGAGTCCATTGAAGCTAATTATGCCAATTATGCTAATTATTCCAATTATTCCATTTAGGCCATTGAGTCCAATTAGGCCAATTAGGACATTGAGACAAATTAGACCATTAAGGCCAATTTGTCCAATTAGGTGGATTACACCATTGAGTCCAATTAGTCCATTGAGGCCAATTAGGTCAATTAGGTTAATTAGGACAATTAGTCCATTGAGGCCAATTGTGCCAATTAGTCCATTGATGCCAATTAGGCCATTGAGGACAATTAGTCCATTGAGTCCAATTAGGACAGTGAGTCCATTGAGGCCAATTAATCCAATTCGTCCAATTGAGGCTAATTAGGCCAGTTATTCCATGGAGTCCAATTAGACCAATTAAGAAAATTCTAACAATTAGGGTTGTTAGTCCAATTAGCCCATTGGGTCTATTGAGGACAATTAGTCTAATTAGGAAAATTATGGAAATTAAGCCAATTGGGCCAATTATATCATTGGGGATAGTTAGGCCATTGAGGTTAATTGTCCAATTAGGATAATTGAGTCCATTGAGACCAATTAATACAATTTGGAAAATTAGTCTGTTGAGGTCAATTAATCCAATTTGGTAAGTTTTGTCAATTAGGGCAATTTTGGATTATTAGGGCATTGAGGCCAATTAGGCCAATTTGACCAATTTGGCCAATTGGGCCAATTCGGTCAATTATTCATTTCATTCCAATTAGGTCAATAAGGAAAATTATCCCAATTAGTCCATTGAGGTTAATTAGTTGAATTAGGAAAATTAGGCCAATTTGGTCGTTGAGGATGATTAGGTTAATTATGTCAATTAGGCTATTGAGTCCCATTAGGACATTGAGGTCCATTAGTCCAATTAGGCCATTGAGGCTAATTAGGATAATTAGGAAAATTTTCTATTGACACCAATTAGTAAAATTAGTCTAATTGAGTTTGTTGAGGCCAGTCTGACCAGTTATGTTAATTTGTCCAATTAGGCCAGCTGAGGGAAATTAGGCCAATTAATCCAATTAGTCCAATTCTAACATTGAGGAAAATTATTCTAATAAGTTAAAATAGTCAATTTAGGCCAATTAAGCCAATTAGGTGATTGAGGACAATTAGGTCAATTAGTCCAATTAGACATTTAGACCATTGAGGTCGATTAGGCCGATTGGGAAAATTTGGCTAGTTAGGGCGTTGAAGCCATGTAAGCCATTGAGGCCAATTAGTCCAATCAGGAAATTAGGAAATTGAGGTAGATTTGGATTATTAGTCCAATAATTCCAACTATTTCATTGAGACCAATTAGGCCATTAAATCCAATTAGGCCACTTAGTCCAATTAGGTCATTGAGAAAAAAACAAGACATTGAGGTCAATTAGGCCAATTATGTCATTGAGGCCAATTAGACCAATCAGGAAAATTATGCCACTTAGGACCATTAGGCCTCAATTAACTCAATTGTCCTAACATTCCTAATTGTCCTCAATAGCCTAATTAGTCTAATTTCCTCAATTGGCCTCAATGGCCTAATTGGCCTAATGGGGCTCAATAGGCTAATGTGCCTCAATGGCCTACTTGGCATAATTATCCTAATAAGTCTTAATGGCCAAATTTTCATAAATTTTCTAATTTTACTCAATGGGAAAATTGGCCTAATTGATGTAATTGGACTCAATGGCCGAATGGGCCGAATTTACCCAATTGGTTAAATTGGCCGAATTGGCCGAATTGGCCAAATTGGCCTTAATGGCCTAATTTTCCTCGATGAAATAATTGGTTTAATTGGCCTCAATTGGCCAAATTGTCCTCAATTATCCAAATTGGCCTCAATTGGCCTAATTGGTGTCAATGGCCTCAGTTGGCCAATTGGACAATTGGCCTCAATGGCCTAATTGACCCCACTGACCTAATTGGCCTAATTGTCCTAATTGCGTTCAATAGCCTAATTGGCCTATTTGAAATAATTGGCCTAGATGAAATCAACGGTCTAATTGACCTAATTAGGTGAATTGGCCGAATTGGTCTAATTGGCATCAGTGGCCTAATTGGCATAATTGGACTCAATTAGCTTAATTGGACCCAATGGTCTAATTGGCCTCAATAGGACAAATTGGATGCAATGGACTAATTGGCCTCAATGGCCTAATTGGCCTTAATGGCCTAATTGGACTCAATGTCCTAATTGGACAAATTGGACTCGATGCCCTAATTAGCCTCAAGGACCTAATTAGCCTCAATGGCCTAATTAGACTAATTGGACTAATTGGACTAATTGGCCTCAATGGCCTAATTGGCCGCAATGGACTAATTGTTCTAATTGGACTCAATTGGGCCTAATTGGCCTCAATGACATAATTGGACTAATTGAACTAATTGGCCTAAATGGCTTAATTGGCCTAATTGGCCTAAATGGACTAATTGACCTAATTGAACTATATGGACTCAATGGAATAATTTGATTAATTGGCCTAATAGACCTCAGTATCCTAATTGGCATAATTGGACTCAATGGTCTAATTATCATAATTGGTTTAATTGGCCTTAATGGACTAAATGGCGTAATTGGAATAGTTTGACTCATTTTCCAAAATGGACTAATAGGCTTAATTATCCTAATTTTCATTATTGTACTAAATGGATTAATTGGCCTAATTGGCCTAAATGGATGAATTTTACTAATTGGATTAATTGGCCTAAATGTCCTAATTGGCCTTAATGGCCTAATTGGCCAAAATGACCTAATTGGCTTCAATGGTCTAATTAGCCTAATTGGCATAAATTGGCCTAATTAGCCTAATTGGCATCAAATGCCTAATTCACATAATTAGACTCATTGGCCTAATTGGCCTGATTAGCCTCAATGTCCAAATTGGACTAATTGGCCTAATTGGCCAAATTGGACTAATTAGCCTAACTGGCCTAATTGGCTAAATTGGCCAAATTGACCTTAATTGACTAATTGGTCTCAATGGATTAATTGGCATAATTGGCATAGTTGGTCTCAATGGACTAATTGACCTAATTGGAGTGAATGGACTAATTGGCCTCATTGGCCTAATTGGCCTATTTGGCATAATTGGCCTAATTGGACTGATTGGGGTAATTGGTCTCAGTGGTCTAATTGGAATAATTAGCCTAATTGTCCTAATTTACATTAATGGTCTAATTTTTCTAACTTTCCTAATTGGCCTCAATGGACTAGTTGGCCTAATTGGTCTCAATTGGCCTAATTGGCCTGATTGGACCAATTAGCCTAATTGGCCTAATTGCCTCAATGACCTAATTGGCCTAATTGGTCTAACTGGGATAAATGGACTAATTGGTCTAATAGTTCTAGATGGCCTCAATGGACTAGTTTGCCTAATTGGACTAATTGTAATAATTGGCCTTAATGTCCTAATTGTCCTAATTATCCTAATTAGCCTCAATTGCCTAATTGGCCTTAATGGACTAATTGACCTATTTGGCATCAATGACCTAATTGGCCTAATTAGCCTATTCGGAATCAATAGACTAATTGGCCCAATCGTCCTCAATTAGTCTAAATGTATTCAATGTGCTAATTGGACTAATTAGCCTAATTAGCCAAATTTTCCTCAATGAACTAATTGGACGCAACGACCTAATTTTCCGAATTGGCATAATTGGAATCGATTGCCTAATTGGCCAAATTGGATTAATTGGAATCAATGAACTAATTGGCCTACCCTACCTAATTGGCCCCAATGGTATAATTGGCCTCAATTGACTAATTGGCCTCAATTTCTTAATTGTCATAATTGTTCTAATTGGCCTAATTTCCCAAATTGGCCTCAATGGGGTAATTGGCCTCAATGGCCTAATTGACCTAATTGTCCTATATTTGCCTCAATTTTCTCAGTTAACTAATTGGAATAATTGTCCTAATTGCATAATTTCCCTCAATTGACTAATTTTCCTAATTATCCAAATTTTCTTAATTGGCCTCAACGGCCTAATTACCCTAATTAGCCTAATTGGTCTCAATGGCCTAATTGGATTCACTGACCTAATTGGCCTAATTAGCCTCAATGAACTTATTTTCCTAATTTTCCCAATTGGTCTAATTGTCTTAGTTGGCCTCAATGGATTAATTGGCCTAATTTTCATAATTTTTCTAATTTTCCAAATTGGCCTCAATGGATTAATTAGCATAATTGGGCTAATTGTCCAAATTGACGTCAATGGACTAATGGGCCTAATTGACCTAATTTCCCTCAATGGCCTAATTGTCCCAACATGGATAATTGGAGTTAATGGCCTAATTGTCCCAATTGGCCTAGTTGGCCTTAATGGACTAATTGGCCTCAAAGGCCTAATTAGCCTCAAAGGCCTAATTGGCCTCATTAGCCTAATTGGCCTAAATGGCCTTAAGGGCCAAAATGGCCATAATGGACTAAATGTCCTAATTAGGATAATTGGACTAATTGGACTAAATAGACTGATTTGCCTCAATAGACTAACAGTCCTTAATGGCCTAATTGGCCTAATTGGCCCTAATGTCCTAACTGGGCTCAATGTCCTAATTTGGCTAATTTGCCTAGTTGGCCAAATATGCCAAATATGCCTAATTGGACTAGTTGGCCTCAAGGGTTTAATTGGACTAAATGAACTAATTGTCTTAATAGAACTAACTGGACTAATTGACATAATTGGCCTAATTGGCCTTAATAGACTAATTGGTCTAATTGGACTAATTAGCCTAATTGGACTCAATGGATTAATTAGACTAAGTGGAATCATTGGCTTAAGTGGAATAATTTTCCTAATAAACCTTAATGGAATAATTGACCTAATTTGTCTCAATTGTACTAATTGGACTAATTGGATGAATTGGCCCAATTAGCCTAATTGGACTCATTGGACCAATTGACTTAATTTGACTAATTTTCATAATTGGCCTCAATAGACTAATTGGAATAATTGGCCTTAGTGGCCTAATTGACCACATTTTCCTAGTTGGCCTTAATTGGCCTAATTGGCCTCAATTTTCCTCAATTCGCCTCAATTCTCCCCAATTGGACTAAAGGACCTAATTGTCCTCAATTGGACTAATTGACCTCAATTTAT
Organism: Viscum album; assembly: GCA_963277665.1. NCBI lineage: Eukaryota > Viridiplantae > Streptophyta > Magnoliopsida > Santalales > Viscaceae > Viscum > Viscum album. The sequence continues at coordinate 10,521,927 of CAUJRU010000003.1, read as the reverse complement.
ATAATTGGATTCAATTAAACTCATTTGGTTCCAGCCTCAATTGACCATATTTGTCCAGTTAGGACAATTATGAAAATTTAGGGCCAATTTAGGCCAATTGTGGTCAATTAAGGCCAATTTAAATGTTCCAATTCAGGCCAATTGAGCCAATTATGAAAATTGAGGGAAATTGAAGTCAATTGAGGCTGGTTCTAAATGAGGTCAATTATGTACAATAATTAAAATTAAGGAAAATTAGGCCAATTGAGGCTAATTAGGTCCATTAAACCAATTGAGATCAATAGAGGCCAATTAGTCCAATTAGTACAATTAGGAAAATTGATTTCAATTGAGGCCAATTGGCCTAACAGGTCTAATTGGAATTATTGGCCAAATTGGACTAAAGTTTCCTAATGGGACTAATTGGCATCAATTGGCCTCAATTGGGGCCAATAAAGGCCAATTAGGATAATTTCCAATTGAGTCCAATTGTGCACATTAAATCTAATTGAGGCCAATTGAAGCAAATTGCGGCTAATTCAGACAATTGAGGACAATTCGGCCAATTGAGGCCTATTAGGAAAATTCGGCCAATTGAGCCCAATTAGGAAAATTGAGGCCAATTAAGAAATTTAGTCAAATTTCCCTCAATTAAACACAATTTTAAGAATTAGAATAAGCGGAATAAATGGCCTCAATCGACCTCAATTGGCCAAATGGGAATAATTGGACTCAATTGGATGAATTGTCCTCAATTTTCATAATTGGCCTCAATTGGCCTCATTAGGAGCCAACATCAATTGACCTAAATTGGTCTCAATTTTCATAATTAGCCACAATTGGCCTCAATTGGCATGAATTGGCCTCAATTGGAAATTGTAAATTCACCTTAATTAGCCTTAATTAGCCATAAAATTGCATAATAGGCCTAATTGGCCACAATTGGCATAATTTTCCTCAATCAGAATCAATTGGACTAATAACCCTAAAATGAATTAGTTGGAATAATTTTCATTAATTGAACTCAATTATAAACTTAACTGAATTTGCATAATTGGGCTTAATTGGCCTCAATTGGAAATTGGCTCCATTTTTTCAAAATTGGCCTCAATTAACCTAGATTAAAAATTAGCCTCAATTGGCCTCAATTGGCCTAAATTGGCCTAAATTGGCCTCAGTTGGCCTCAATTGGCCACACATGGCCTAATTGGCCTAATTGGCCTCAATTGGACTCAATTGGACTTAGTTTTCCTTAGTTGGCCTCAATTGGATTCAATTGGCCTCAATTGGCCCTAGTTGGCCACAATTGGCCTCAATGGCCTAATTGACCTCAATTTACATAGTAGACCTCAATTTTCTTAATTATCCTTAATTGGCCGAATCGAACTAAATAGCCTCAATTAGGCTTAATTTTTTTTAATAGGCATCAATTGGCCTTAATTGGCCTCAATTGGCTGAATTAACGTCACTGGCCTTGATTAGAATAAATGACTTCAATTGTAATTGATTTCCTATGGGCATAAATTGGACTAATTATCCTCATTGGCCTTAGTAGCATAATTGGCCTCAATAGGTATCGATTGGAAACTATCCTAATTGGACTCAATTTCCCCAAATTGGCCTAATTAGACATAATTGTCCTAATTGGCCTCAATTGGCCTCATTGGATGAACTGGCCTCTATTGGCCTAATTATCCTCAATGAAACTCAATTGGCCTTAATTGGACTCAATTGTCATAATTGGAAAAATTTCCCTCATTATCATATTGGGCCTCAATTGGCCTCAGTTGGCCTAATTGGATCAATTAGATTAATTAGCATCAATTTGAATAATTGGCCACAATTGGATGAATTTTCCTAATTGGACTCAATTGGATGAATTGGAATCAATTTGGCCAATTTCATCCAAATAATAAAATTGAGGCCATTGAGGTTGGGTCCAAATTAGGCCAAATAGTCCAACTGAGCCATCAAGGCTAATTGAGTACAATTTTTCCAATTGTGCCCAATTGAGGGAAATTAAGCCAAATAGGCGAATTGAGGACAATTAGGTCAATTATTCCAATTGTGGCCAATTAGGCTAATTAGGCCTATTAAGTTCAATTAGGTCAATTAGGATAACAATGTCAATTATCCAAATTGGACTCAATAATTAACATAATTTCCCTCATTGGCTTCAATTTGAGGCCAATTAAGGCCAATTAGGCCAATTGAGGCAAATTTAGGCCAATTAGACCAATTGAATCCAACTGAGGCCAATTGAGGCCAATTGAGGCCAATTGAGACCAATTGGGGTCAATGGAGGCCAATTGATTCCAATTATGTCAATTGAGGCCAAATAGGCCAATTATAACAATTAGGGAAATTGGGTCCAATTGAAGTAAACAGAGACCGATTGAGTAAAATTATACCAATTAAGTCCAACTGAGGCTAATTTGGCCAATTGAGGCCAACTAGGGCAATTAGTTCAATTGCTGCCAATTGTGACTAATTAGGCTAATTGAATCCAATTGAGGCCAATAATGCCAATTAAATGAATTATGTCCAATAAGTACAATTAGGAGAATTAAGGCCAATTGAGGCCAACTATTCCATTGAGGCCATTATGGAAAATTATTCCATTAAGGCCAATTAGGGCAATCTAAGTCCAATTAGACCAATTAGGTAAACTAAGGCCAATTATCTCCAATTATACCAATTTAGCCAATTTAAGAAAATTGAGGTCAATTATGGCCAATGAGGCCAATTGAGGCCAATTAGGCAAATTGAGACTAATTCTGCCAGTTTAGGCCAGTTTAGGCCATTGAGGACAATTGATTCCAATTAGTCCACTAAGTCCAATTAGGCCAATTTAAGCCAATTATTCCAATTATGGAGATTAGGACAATTGAGTCCATTGAGGATAATTGAGTCTATTGAGGCCAATTGAGGCCAATTAAATCCAGTTAGGCCAATTTAGTCTAATTGAGTCCAATTGGGGCAAACTGAGGCTAACTGAGGCCAATTTTGGACAATTAGGAAAATTGAGCAATTGAGGCCAATTATGAAAATTGAGCAATTGAGGCCACTTAGTCAAATTGTAGAAAATTAATGATAATCAAGGTGCGCATATGCAGCAAGGAGTAGATAGTGATAATGTCATGGATGGTCGAAGGAGCATAAATTCACAAGACCCACAACATGGGATTGGAGGCCCAATGACAAGAGTAAGAATGAGGAGGATGAAAGAGGCTTTATGTGACCTCATTTTGAAATTACAATAGGATTCCCAATATAAATACAATAGAGGATCAAATGGGACTTTGATATAACTTATTAAATCCAAAAAGTTAGCATAAATTGCCCACCCAAATGATCCCATGAATTTAAATCCACTTTCATGAATGAAATCTCAAAAGTCAGAAAGTGGTGGGTCCCTTGTCTCTAAAGTCATGGTTGTAATCTTAAATGTCTTTGGGGTGGTGCCAAAAAGTCTTCTTGGTAGATTTATTGTCCCCTAAATCCATGAGCATGTGTAAACAAAGTAAAAAATCATTTTTTAGTCTTTAGTCTTTTGTGGGCTAGGTGTTTGACATGGATCTCTCCCATTTGGATATAAATAGACACCTCTGTGTACCCCTTGAATCATAATTTTGAATTTGAGAGTATATAGAAATATTTTTCTTGGGTTTCCTATGTTCATAGGTGAGTGCAAGTAAGGATAATCAAAAGAGTGATCAAACTTTTTTTCACTTTATATAATTAGGGTTTCAAGGGTCAAGTCTCCTTGGGGTCCTAATTGATCATCCCCCTTCCCCTTTTATTTCTTCTACACTTCATTTAATTTTAAATTATACCACTTCCAACACTTTTGTTTCTGAATTTTCACCAACATATATTGCAAACCCATACGGTATTGTATTATTTGGTATCAGAGCTCAGAAATAGAATCTAGGTTCTTCATTTCTCTATTTTTATCCCATAATTTTTCTTCTCCTTCAATTTTATTTTTCTATCACCATTTCTGGATGAAATTTTCTTCCTCAATTTAGTATTATTTTTCTTTTATTTTTTGTTGTATAATATATCATTTTAATAGTTTATAATCTCATCTTTCTTCATGATTTTGAAACACAGAAACATGATGCTTATATTTGGAGATATATCTGAATCAATTTATGCTACAGATTCACTCTTGTGAAATCTAACTATCTCCAAAATGTATTCCAAAAGAGTTTGAAGTTCATGTTATCTCACCATTTTAAATCATTCTAATCATATTAGATCATTTTGACATTTTTCATCTTTTTTACATTGAGCACCAAAAACACACTTTTTGTATCTCATTTATTGATTATTGAGCTGCAATAAAAAGTAAAAAAAATCAAAAATCAAAACAAAAAAATAATAAAAAACTGCTCATTTGAAGAATTATGTTCACTAATTTAGTCCCAAATTTGATTGCATTTTTGTTATCCACCATCTAGTTTCGTTCATCCATACCCAACCTTCATCCATAAGAATTTCTCCCATCTCACTTTACCTCTCATATTTCTTGGACTCCATTGATTAAAACCCTTTTAAAATTTAATATTTTTAATGTTTTTCATGAGTTGATAATTTCTTATTAATTTTATTATTTATTTTATTTAATAACACTTTTAAGAACCAAGTTGTTGTGATAGAAATTGCGAGGAACCTTTTGAGAGATTAAAAAAGGGAAATAGTGTGTGAGGATTTAAAAAAAATAGTGAATGATGGAGAAAGAAGTGAGATCGACCTAAAATTATTCATGAAATCTTTCCCTCACCAATTTACAAGATTGAATTATAGGTTTGATTATTTGAAATGTTCCTCAACTTCAAGGGCTCCGTGAAGGTAAAAGTTTCATGAAGGCGATGATGAATACTCCAATTTTGATGAAACATTTACTAGGTGAGGTAAATATACTACTTGAAGAGAAAATGACTTGGGAAGTTTCAGAATGACACTTCTATCCATTCAAGTGATGAGTGACCCATGACATTATTTGGAGTGGGAGTGGAACGTTGAACATATGTTTGAAATTTACAACTACTTAGAGGAGAAGAAGGTAAAATTGGTGGTGATTGAGTTAAAATACTATGAAAGTATTTTAGTGGGACTAATTACAAGTAATTTGAAAATGTAATGGAAATTGGAAATTCGAACTTTAGAAGAAATGAAGATAGTAATGTGAAAAAGGTACATTTCTAGACTTTACTATCAAGATTTTCATTTGATGTTACAAAAAATTGTGTAAGGTTCCATGAGTGTGGAGGAATACTACAAGGAAATGATGATATTGATGATTCATGCCAATTTGTAGGAGAATAGTGAAGCTACCATGTCAAGGTTCATCAATGGATTGAATCTAGAAATTAGATATGCTATGGAACTTCAAACGTACATTGACATGGAGGAGTTTCTACATAAGGTGGTGAAGTTCATAAATCAAGTACATTCTCGAAGGGGTAAATTAAGTTCCCCAAATTTGTGGAAGGATAACCGAAAAGAGCCCCAATAAAATTCTAAGTGGAATTAAATAAAACCAAGGGATTCAAAAAAATTTCCAAAACAAAGAGAAGAGCCTAAAAATATGTTCTTACCCATTGATTCAAAAGAAAAAAATTGACACCAATTTACCTTCTAAATATCATGATATAAAGCATTTTACGTGTCAAGGATGTGGTTTTATTGCATCTCAGTTCCCAAACAAAAAGACCATGATTGTTTTGGATAATGGAGTCATCTATAGTGAGAACTATAGTGATGATGAGATTACACCTTTTGAGGAGATTTCAGATGTAGAAGCAAAAGAACTAGTACATGGAAATGCATTGTTGTCATGAAGAGATTTAACCATTCAACCAAAATATGATCATGATGAGGATAATCATAGAATATTTTTCATAAAAGATGCCACATCAAGGAGAAGGTTCATAGTATGATCATTAATAGGGGATGTTTTAATAATGTGGCTAGTACCTTGTTGGTGGAGAATATGTGTTTTGCTACTCTAAGGTATACTAGAACTTATATATTTCAATGTTTGAATGATAGTGGAGAAGTTATGGTTGTAAAACAATCTATAGTTTATTTTTACATTGTAAAATATCATTATTAGGTGCTTTGTGATGCATCTTCAAAACAGGCCATACATTTGTTACTAGGGAGACCGTGGAATATTGATAAGAGGGTTATGTATGAAGGCTATGTTAAATGATTCTCTTTTCATTTTAGCGGTAAAAATATTGATTTGACTCTTATATGTCCCATATAAGCATATGAAGTTCAAGTGAGGATAGAGAAACAATACAAAAATAAAAAAGTGATGAGTGAAAAAGAAAGTGGGATAAATAAAGAGTGTGATGAGTTGAGAAAAAATAAAATAGGGAAAAAAGGAAAAGATTGGGAAAATTTAGAGTGAAAAAGGATATATGTGAAATAAAAATAAATGAGGGAAATCAAATAGATGAAAAAAGTGATGAGGGAATGTTGAGGTTATTTTCTAGAACAAGTGAGGTGAAAGTTTCTTTATTGAGGGGGAAGTTTTATTACTCATTAATAAGGATGATTACCTTGATACTAATGAAAATCACCATTATTTTCCTTCTTGTGTTGTGTCTTTACTGTAGGAATTTGGGTATTTGTTTCCTGAAGACACACTCATTGGATTACCCCCTTTGAGAGGCATTGAGAATATGATTGACTTCATACTTTGTGCTGAAATTCCTAATAGGCTAGCATATAGATCTAATCTATAAGAGACTAGAGATATACAGTGTCATGTTGAATAATTAATAAAAAAAGTATTAGTGAGGGAAAGCATGAGTCCATGTGTCATTCCGGTGATCATATTATCCATGAAATATGGAACATGGCAGATGTGTGTGGATTGTTACACCATCAACAAAATAATAGTTATGTAACGTTATCCCATCCCTTGACCGGATGATATGTTTGATGAATTTCATGGGACATATTTGTTTTAAAAAAATTGATCATAAATTTGGATACCACCAAATTCTAATGAAAGAAAGAGATGAGTGGAAAACTACTTTTAAAACTATGTTATGTTTTTTATGAGTGGCTCGTTATGGCATTTGGTTTAACTAATGCACTAAGTACATTCATGAGATTAATGAACCATGTACTTTATTCATTCTATATAAAATCTCTAGACAACCATGTTGAACACCTGCATTTGTTTTGTGATTCCCTTAAAGAAAACCATATTTATGCCAATATTGAAACATATTCCTCTTTCATTTTTTCTATTGTGTTTCTTGGATTTTTTAGGGTTGGAATGGATTCATGTGGATTAAGAAAAGGTCAAAAAAATTCAGGAGTATCCCACACTGAAGAACACAACTGAGGTTAGGAGTTTTCATGGATTGGAACGCTTCTATAAGATGTTTGTTAAGGATTTTTTATCCATCATTTCACATCTTAGTGAACTTGTAAAGAAGCTTATGGAATATAAATGGGATGAAAACCCAGAAAAGTAATTTAATACACTCAATGAAAAATTGGTTATTTCACCCATTTAAAGGCTACTGGATTCCACAAATGTTTTTTAAATTGAGTTTGATGGATTTGGAGTCAGTATTGGTGTTGTTTTGCCTCGAGAGTCACGTCAATTGCTTAATTTAGTGAGAAATTTAATGGGGAAACATTAAATTATTAAATGTAACATTTAAAACATTATTATTTGAAATGAACCCTAGAAACATGGCAATATTACTTATGGAATAAATATTTTAGTATTCATTCTTCCCATAAAATCCTTAAGTATTTGAATTTCCAAGGTAAGTTGAATTGGTGACATGCATCTTGGCTGTAATTCATTGATACTTTACCCTATGTGATCAATCACAAAAAATTGTAAGGAAAATATTGATGCTTATAATATTTCACAAAGTTATGCACTTCTAACTTCTCTTCATTCTCAATTACTTGGAGGTACAATGACAAGAGGAATAATGAGGAGGATGAAAGAGGCTTTACATGGCCTAATTTTTAATTTACAAGAGGATGCCAACATGCATGCATGGGAGGATAAAATGGGCCTTTAATTACACTTATTAAATCCCAAAAGTGAACCTAAATGGTCCACCCAATTGATTCCATGTAATTAAATCTAATTTAATTAAGGAAATATCCAAAGCCAAAAAATTGTGGGACCCTTGTCACCAAAGTCATGGTGGGAATCTTCAAATTCTTTGGGATGGTGCCAAAAAAATATTCTTTATGGATATCATATCACTTAAATCCATTATCATGTGTAAAAAAAAGTCAAAAATAGTTTTTTAGGCTTTCCAATTTTTTGGGGTATTTGACATGTATCTATCCCATTTGGCTATAAATAGCCACCTCTATGTACCCCTTCAATATTAGTTTCTAATTTAATAGTTTCTACCATTATTATGCTTATGATTCTTATGTTCTTAGGTGAATAAAATAAAGGGAAATCAATGGAGTGATCAACCTTTTTAGATATTTATATAATTATTTTTAAGGGGAAGGTATCCTTGGGTCCTTACTAATCATCCCCCTTCCCCTTTTAATTCTTCCTCACTTCATTTAATTTACAATTCTCCCACTTCTATCACTTGTGTTTATGCATTTTTGACAATGGATATTGCACACCCTTATGATATCATATCACCAATAGAGTCCAATTGAGAAATTGAGGCCAATTGAGGTGAATTGAATCCATTTGAGGCTATTTGAGGCCAATTTAGGTCAATTAGACCAATTGAGGCCATTTTGGTCAATTGGTCCAATTGAGCCCAATTAGGAAAATTTTGGCCAATTAGTCATTGAATCCAATTAGGTCTATTAAGGATAATTTATCCTACATGAGGCGAATAGAGACCAATTTATTTGAATTAAGTTGATTGAGTCCATTGAGGCCAATTGAGGCCAAGTTAGGACAATTAGGCCTTTGAGTTATTGAGGCCAATTGAGTCCTATTGAATCCATTTGAGGCCAATTGAGTACAATTGAGTACAATTCAGTCCAATTATTCCAATTGAGGTCAATTGGGACAATTGAGGTCAATTGAGCCAATTGAGGTCAATTCAACCAATTGGGACAATTGAGACCAATTGAGATCAATTGGGCCAATTAGGCCAATCTAGGCTAGTTCTGCCAATTATGTCAATTGAGTCCAATTGAGATGAATTGAGGCCAATTGAGATGAATTGAATTTGGGGCCAATGGAGTAAAAGTAGGATAAAAGGCCCTAATTGGTCACAATTGGCCACAATTGGTTGAATTTACCACAATTGGCATCAAATGGACTCAATTGGCCCAAATGGCCACAATTGTCCTCAATTGGACTAATTTTTCACAATTGGCCTAATTGGCATTAATTCGTTACAATTGGCCCCAATTGGTCTCATTTAGTCTCAATTAGGATAAATTGGGCTCAATTGTCCTAATTGGCCTCAATTGGACTAAATTGGCCTCAATTGGCACCAATTAGACTCAATTGGCACTAATTGGCCTCAATTGGCCCCAGCCTCAATTGGCCTAAATAGGAAATTGGCCTCAATTTTCCTCAATTTTATAATTGAATTAATTGGACTCAATTGTCCTTAATTGTCTGAATTTCCTGATTGGCCCAAATTGCCTTAATCTACCTAATTTTCTTCAATTATCCTCAACTGTCTTCATTGGGTCAGTTGGCTGCAATTCACCTCAATTGGCCTCAATTGGCCTCAATTTTCCACATTTTACCTCAATTGGACTCAATTTGGATCGATTGGAATCAATTTTCCTAAATTGGCCTAATAAGACTCAAGTAGGCACAATTTGGCCAATTAGGCCACTTAAAAAAATTGAGGCCAATTGAGGCTAGTTAAGCCAATTGAGAATAGTTAGGCCAATTAGGCCACTTAGGAAAATTGATTGAAATTAGGCCTATTGAGGCCAATTAAGGCCTAATTGGCCTCAATTGGCCTAAGTGGACTCTATTAGACTCAATTGGCTTAATTTGGCCTAATTTGGCCTCAGTTTGCCTCAGTTTTCCTCAATTTGGACCAATTGGCCCCAATTGGCCTCAATTGGACTCAATTTTCCTAATTAACAACAATTGGCCTCAATTGGCCTCAATTGGACAAATTATCCCTCAATTGGCCTCAATTTTCCACAATTATACTAATTTGACTTAATTGGCAATTGGTCTCAATTCACCTCAATTACACTCAATTATACCAGATTGGAATAATTGGCACCAATTGGACTAAATTGGCCTCATTTGGCATCAATTTGTCTAATAATCCTCAATTGGAATAATCTTCTTCAATATAAATAATCAACATCAATTCGCCTTAATTGGCCTAATTAGACTATGTAGCTTAATTGACCTCTATTGGCCTAATTGTCCTCAATTAGATAAATTGCCTAATTGACCCCAATTAAACTAATTTGCCTCAATGGCCTCATTAGCCTCAATTGGCTAAATACATCTCAGCCTCAATTATACTCAATTCGCCTCAATTCAGGTAGTTGGTCTCAATTGGACTCAATTGGAAGAATTTGGCCTAATTGGCCCCAGCTGGCCGAAATTGGGCTCAATGGCCTCAATTGCTCACAATTTGATTAATTAACCACAATGGAACCAATTGGCATGAATTATCCTCAATGGAAAACTTGGACTCAATTATATCAACTGGCCAATTAGTACATTGAGGCCAATTAGACATATTATGCCCCATTTAAGGATAATTGAGGCCAATTGAAGCCAATATTTCTAGTATAAGCCAATTGAGGCCAGTGAGACCTATTGAGTTTAATCAAGGCCAATTAGGCCAATTTCATACTATTAGGTCAATTAGACCAATTAAGACAATTAGTTAAATTAGGTAAATTCTTCCAATTGAGGTCAATTAAGCCAATTAGGCCCATTATGCCAACTGAGGCCATAGAGGCCAATTAGGAAAATTAGGCCAATGAGGCCAATTAAACCCAATTACACAAATTGAGTCCAATTGAGGCCAACTATGTAAATTGAGTCCAATTGAGGAAAATTGATGCAAATTGTGGCCAATTATTCCTATTAGGCCAATTGATTCCAATTAGGACAATTGTGTCCAATTAGTCCGTTGAAGCCAATTAAGACCAATTAAGGCTTATTGGGGAAAATTAGGCCAATTAAAGCTAATTGAGGCCAGTTAGGACAATTAGAACAATTGAGTCCAATCGAAACCAATTGAGACAAATTTGGACATTGAGGCCAATTAGGCCAATTGAGGACAATTAGGTCAATTAGGCCAATTGAGGGCAATTAATTCCAATTGATTCCAATTAAAAAAATTGATCTAATTGAGTACAATGTGGAAAATTAGGCTAATTGAGGCACAATTTGGCCCCAATTGGTCTAATTTCTTTAATGGCCCCATTAGCCTTAGTTGGCCTAAATTGGTGTCAACCTCAATTTTCCTAATTGGCCTCACAAAATAGGTCATGGGAAGTGCTTCCCTTTATCAGCGCTAAACATAAAGTGATGATAAAGGGGTGTGCCTTTATTAGCACTAGATAAAAGCGATGATAAATCTAACCTTTATCAGCACTAAAATAATCACTGATAAACGTTTTAATTCTTAATTTATATAAAATTATAATATTTATAATAAAAAATAAAGTTTTTTTATACATTAACAATTATATACCAATATTTATAAATATGTACTCTTTATTTTTATAATTGTTAATAACTAAATATATATTTATCTTATATGTCATTTTCAATAAATATATAAGAATATAAATAAATTATTAAAATTATACTTTTATAAAATAAGTATTTATCATCCCTATAATTATGGCGCTGATAAAAAGATTTTTTATTAGTGTTTGTTTAGTGTTGATAAAGAGAGACCTTTATCAGTGCTAAAAAAGCGCTAATAAAATAAAAATTTATCAGCACTATAATTATAGCGTGGATAAATAGGTATTTTATCATCGCTAAAAAAAGTTATATTTTATCAGCTCTTCTATTTTAGCACTAATAAAACATACCTTTATCAGTGCCTTTAACGAGAACTGATAAAGGTTCCAACGGTTTTTATTTAAGAACCCTAACAGGCCCCTTCTCTCTTGCATGCGTTCAAGCTTTCACGGAATCTGAACCCGACCCCTTTTCCAACACAATATCTCCTCCTCCTCCTCCTCCTCCTCCTCCTCCTCTACCGCCATTTTGTTTTCCTCTTCCTCCACGACCATCATCCTCCTCTTCCATCGCTTCCTCCACTGACGCTGCCTCCTCCATGGCTGCCTTCGCCGGGGCTGCCTCCGCCGCGGCTGCCTCCACTGTCGTTGCCTCCACCGTCGTTGCCTCTCTATGCCGTGGCTGCCTCTGACACCGCTGTCTCTGCTAAGATCCATCCTAAATGGTAACCCTTATTACTTTGAGATATGTATTGGGTTTTTAGTGTTTCAGGTATTATGTATTGGATTAAATGAGTTTTATGATGGTAAAATATGTTCGGGGTTAGCCTAGGCTTGTGAATTCCTTAGAAACATGAAGAAAAGGTATATGCTTTGAGTAGTGAATAACAAAAGTGGTGTCATACCAAGTATGAGTTATATGCCTTGGTGATGTCTTAGACATTGGGAATGTCGAAGGTATGGGTAATTTCCTTGACTTGAGATTGTATAGGCATTGAGATTTCTTGGAATATTTTTGAGAAGGGAGCCTTGAGTGTCGATGTTTTTGGTATGAAGGTTTGTTTCAAGGGTAATATTAGTGTGATTCCTAGACCTATTTTTTTATGTGTTTCTTAGTGGATTAGATATTAGATTATGGATGGACACATTTGATTTTGAGACGATACCGGCTGAAAGGCATTAGTGTGGTTTTCATGCAAATTTTAAGAATGTTAATCTTGTTGAAAAGTATCATGGTGGTTCTTTGTTTTGATGATTAACATGCCATGGAGCATGGTCATGGTTTTAGGCATGTGAGCCTAATATATATGAGATAGTACTCAATTTATTCCATGTCAGGTGATAATTTAGGGTATCAAATAGATTTACACCTGTCTGGACATGCATTATTTCGATAATGAGGGTTGTTGATAACTGTTCTAGAGACTGCCTCATGCGGTCTCAAGGGGTGTACATTGGTGAGTTTATAGATCACATTAATTAGATTATCTCATGGAGATGGTATTTCAGTATAAAAAAAATTGTGTTCTACTTGTGAGATCATGAGTCATGTAATTTGATCACGTGTTACAATATTGTACACCCATTATATTGGATGAGGTGAGAATGGTACACACCGGTTATGTGTGGTAGACATTTAAATTTTAATTCGGTGAGATGTAAAGTGTGATCTGAGGACCAATGGAGTTGAAGAAATTATTTTAGACTCAATTTTTTTAGGTTTTGGATGAAATAGAAAATTTCAATCTATATGGGGGATGATACGTCAAAAATGGATAAAATATAGTGTCATGTTTGATTCGAGAGTTAATCCCAGATAGGTGTTTTTTTGGATAAATGATCATGGATCATGAGAAGCAATGTGAATTTGGTGATAGAACATGTTGAGGTGATTCCCGATAAGTGGTATAAGGTAAAAATGTAGTGGTGAGTGAACCAATGGTTTTTGATGTGTGACTTTCATTTAAGATGAATTTCAATGGGTGATGGGTATAATATTTCAGTGACTGGGATATATGTGGCACTTGATATTTAATTTTAGATATTAGGTATGATAAATATGATCAATTATATTAAATATCTATGATAATATATGGATCATTCACTATGCAGGTATGAAACTCATGTTACAAGGGTCTTCAGTATAATGGGACTGGTTATTGGATGGTTGATATGGAATTTTTATGTCGTTGAGTTGGTGAATCTGATTTATCTGGTCCCACATAAATACCATATTTAGATTTTAAATGATATAGTAGATAAATTTTATATGTTTACATAATGATCAGGATGATATTGATGTGATCCAAAGGTGATTCATGAGGTAAATCATGATTAATTATGCGATTTTAAAGGTGAAACCCATTAATCGCATTATTTAGGGGGTCGACCTATTTCTTCACATGATTCAAGGATTGAATCATGTGTAAAAATTTATTGGTAGTGTTTTTCCTGATATTAGATGTTGTAGACAACAGAGGGAAATGGTTACTTCATATTGGGTATGACAGGTTGATTTTGAGGTATGACTGGGGCTTTTTTAGTGAAAGTCAGCGTGTTAGGGACTTGTTCATAAGTAGCAGAGACTTGTTTGATTCTCTTTGTAAAAAAATATGACCACTAGTACTAGATTTTGGAGGGTTTTTTCATGTGTTTTGGTCTGGTTAGTTGTAAACCACATTAAGTGGGTTGTTGGACTACTAGATAACATGTTACAATAGGCGTTTATGATGGTGGGGATCACTTTGGATCAGGATCTTGGTGGGTATCACCATGAACTTGATGATCTGTTTAGTGAAAAAATTGTTCCCTTGAATGGATGGGTTTCATGAATTATCATATATAGGTTTCAATGATGTTTAAACAGATATGTCTCATTCCTAAACCTCATTGGACCTATTTTGGATAGGTATAACATATGATTTCTCATTTTATGTTTTCTTTTTTAGTTTTAAATATCCTCTGCTGAGCACCTCTCCTCTGTCGCGAACGCACCACTATCATGCGTTGAATTACTCATTCACGATGAGTTTTCTCATATTACTCCTTGGTTTCCTCTTGTTCACATGTTATTACTATTTGATATTGATGGTTAAAATGTGAAATGTACGGAATAAACGCCCCGCTGAAAATCATGGTCGTTGGTGGTCCTTGTTTGCGCACTAAATGAATTGCATGTTGGCTGGTTCCTGTTGAACATTTGAATATAAAAATTGGTAATTTACGTATACTTTACTTATTAGTGAATTCCCCAGGATGATAAAAAATCTGTGATAACCCCTGAATTAACAAAAAAAATTGAATAAGGGATGATTTGTAAAATCTGAAATTGTGATTCTTTGGTTTGTATATTTGTAGCTTTAATTTTGTTCGACCCCTAAAATTGATCTATCATTATTGAACTCTAGTCTTGGTTTTGACTTGTTTTCTGAATCAATGGTTCCTTTTTCCTTTGATCATGTGTTGTAGTTGTGCATGTAAATATTTGATATCCCTGTAAGGCATCATTAATTCCCTATGGTACCATGATTTTTTTTATAAAACCAAAACAATGCTACATGATTAATTAAAACATAATATTAGGAATGTTAGAGATTGAACCCATAAAGACAATAAATATGAATAAATAATGGAAGAATGCAAATCGTTTTACAAAAGAGTATGAAGATGGTGTGGAAGTGTTTATAAAGTTTGCTGAAGATCATGCATGTGACCCTTCTCAAATCCTTTGTCTGTGTTTACACTGGTGTTATTCAAGAAAAATTAGTCCAGAGGAGTTGAAAGAACACCTTATCTGTCACAGAATAGATTGAAGTTATACATGTTGGAATAAACATGGGGAAAAACAAATATAGGTAGTGGCATGGATAACACAGCGTTTTATGGATCATCTGATATGATTACAAGCATGAACAAAGAAGAATATTGTATGGAGGATGTGATTAAATATGGGAATGATGATGAAGATCTTATTGAGGAAATGACAAGGACAGTTGAAGATGAACTTTGTGATTTCCCAAAATTGTTTGAGAAGTTAAAGAGTTATGAAAAAACGCCATTGTATGATGGTTGCACTAAATATACAACATTGTCAGCCATACTGATGCTATATAATTTGAAAGCAGGCAATGGGTGGAGTGACACCAGTTTTACAAAACTACTTTCTCTCTTGAATGACATTCTCCCATAAGATAATGAGCTCCCAATATGAATATACGATGTCAAATGAATTCTAAGATCAATGGGTATGATCTCTGAAAGAATACACACCTGCCTGAATGACTGTATATTGTTTCGCAAGGACCACAAATCACTTAAAGAATGCCCAAAGTGTGGTGCTTCTCAATACAAGAAAGATGTTTCCAGTCCTATGAAAGTTGTATGGTACTTTATAATCATTTCAAGGTTTAGGCACCTATATTAAAGTGAGGAGATTGTAGAGAAATTGACATAGCATGAAGAAACAAGAATTAAAGATGTGAAACTACATCACCAGATAGACTCTCCTCAGTGGAAGAGAATTGATCATGAGTATCCTGAATTTGGAAACGAGCCGAGAAACCTTCGTATGGTGTTATCCATAGATGGGGTGAATCCTTTTGGTTTTCAAAGTAGCAGTCACAATATATGGCTAGTTATGTTGGTAAATTATAACTTACCACCATGGTTATGGATGAAATGAAAATACATCTTGTTATCTATGCTTATATCAAGACCAAAACAACCAGGTAATGATATTGATGTTTATTTGGATCCATTGATCGTGGATTTGAAAATATTGTGGGATTCAAGTGTTACATTGTATGATTCTTACAAAAATAAAGATTTAACTTTGAAATCCATGTTGTACGGGATGATAAATGACTTTCCTGCTTATGGAAATTTGTCAGTATATAGCATTAAATCTACCGTACTACTTTTATGTGACATAAAACAACACCATAACCATATTTCTCTATTTATATGTAGATTTATGAACCGAAATCAAAAGACATACCCATCCCATGCCATGTGCTATGGAAAGAGATCGTGTAAGTAAAGAGGGGATACTGATAGATGAAATCACACAAAAAGTGTGGAAAACATGTGTAAGTATGACATAATATAAATTTTATTTCGATTAATTCCCTATTACATAAAAATTACTACTTATTGTCCTATATTTTCTATCTGACAAAGTCATATGAATCAACAACACCCACACCAGATGCAGGCATACTTTTAGTATCCTTGAAGCAGCAAGAACAGTATGGCTGTGTTAGAGGTGTGGGTTTTTGGGTGACACCCCGAACATATTTTCAAAAACAAAAAAAAAAGTGGAGGATCAAAATGATAAAATGGAAAATCCGCAATAAAAATTAGCTATTTTTCAATAAGAATTACAATACCATAGAGAGATTACAGCAAGTTTGATCAGGGATAGGAAAAGAGAAGAAACAACTCAACAACAACTCGTGCATAATGATCTCGCCGCACCCCCAACCAGCTTTGAGGTAAGACATTCCCCTAAAAACATGACTTAGCTGAGGTAATTAATGCTTTAATAATTGTTTCTTTGAAATGTGAATCACATAGACATTGATACCTTTTCTGTACTAATATTCTACAAGATGAAAATGACTGTGTTTTATATCTATAAACTCCCACCTATCACCTTGTTGCGAGGGCTACAATGTTCAACACAAAGAACGACATACTACACAAGAGAAAACTTCCAACAGATCATTTCAGAGTGTCAATTAACATATCTAATGAGCCGAGTTCTGAGCTACCTATTCCAAATGATGATGACGACATTCATACAATTGAAAAATATGTTGGAACATTCATCGCATGGCCAGAAATTCTTGTAAAAAAACATTTTGTCAAGGAGGTATCCATTTCCAATTTATTTTTCAAGATGGACCTTTAACATTTAATGAAAAAAGGTCTGAACCGATGAATGTTATTACAGAACAAAAAAGAGAAGGGGTGAAATGAAATATCAGCTCCAAACTATCTCAAGGATCAACCTATAGATTGAAACGGTCTACAGAGAGCACCTTCACCCTACCCATTCTATATCCACAGTTAATATCATTGCAGGCTCATGTGGATACAAATTTGATAGACAACAATGCTCACATAGTTGATTTTGAAAAAAATATGTACGGAGAGGAAGAATCAGATATCATTAGTGTTGAAAATGTAAATGAAATCCTCAAGTATAAATGGCTAGGTGCCTAAGTTGTAAATGTATACATGAGGTATGTTTTCATGATTTGATTTTACAAAAGTGGATATACTGTGATAATTATGACTAAATACATTTCATATTTTTCACAAGTGTATATATGAAAAACAATTGAATGGATTTCCCCATGAACAAAAATTTGGGCTCGTTAGTCCTCACATCACCTCTTCAAATGTGGAAATAGATTCTCATAAAGAGGTTGCAATAATGTCATCCCAGCTCAAATCATTTGAAAACAAAATGATGGATGACAGACTCTTTTTAATACCAACGATGCGGGGGTAAAACTCTACAATTTAATCATATAAACTATATTTTCATTTCTTCCTTTAATTATTATTTTTTGTGTTTTTATGCATCATTGGATGCTAATTGCAGTCAATTTGGATACTCCAATTATTTATTTTCTAGATTCAATACATGGATATGCAACAAACCGACCACGCATGATGGAATTTGTTAATTTTTAATACACTAGATCCAACATTTTAAAACTAAAAATCTAGTTATATAATTTATATTATGTTTTAATAATGATTATGTTATGATAAGGCGGTGCATCAATATCGTCTACTTCAGGGAATGAATTTGGGGCCTAAGGATAAGACCTCCTACAAGATCTACAACTGGAAAATTATACTGGTATATATAATAACATTTCACTATACAAAAACATATCAAAACAAATTACTTATTTTTGTCGATGTTTTTGAAGTGTCCAAAACAAACAAGTGGAAAGGACTGTGGTTATTATGTTTGTAAATTTATGAAAAAGATCGTATTTTATCAACAAACTAGCATCCCAGACGAGGTATTTTAGAAAATAATTAAGAGTTCATTTAAAATATTTATTAATACTTTGTGTATTTATATTTTTTCAGTACTACCATGACTTTCAAAAAAACTAATATTCACAAGATGATATAGATGTGTTTAGAAACGAATGGGTAGCATACCTGATGGAAGATTGTACAAAAATAGGATGAAGGTGAATTACTACTACTTATGTTATCCATATATGATCATTGATATCTCCCTTGTTTACACTTATTGAGAATATATGATCACCCTTTATTTTGTTTTATATCCTTTGGTTATGAAGAATGGTTTTAGAAATGATTTTTCTTTTTAGTAATGTATAACTCATTGGACTACAATGGTTGATAGTGTGGAAGTTGACCAATGAATAGTCATTCAGTCCACTCATGAGAATCTTAAAAGCATGATGGGATCCAATATCTTGGATTTTCAATTTTCTAATTAGTTTCCCTTATATGTGGGTGGGGGTGTCCAGGAGGGAGGGGGTGTCCAGGAGTGGGGGGTGTCTAGGAGGGGGTGTGTCCAGGAGGGAGGGGTGTCCAGGTGTGAGGGTGGGTGGGGGTGTTCAGGAGGGAGGGGGGCTATCCAGGGGGTGTCGAGGAGTGGGGGTGTTCAAAAGGGAGGGGGTGTCTAGGGGGTGTCCATGAGTGGGGTGTCCGGGAGGGGAGGGAGGAGGTGTGTCTAGAAGGGAGGGGGTGTCAGACAGAGATCCATTCAATTCCATTCAATATTGATAATATACAATGGGTAGATCACTTCTAGAGTAGCCTGAAGTGGGTCCGTAGTGAGACATTAAAAGTTCCAACCAAGCAAACCAATTCCAAGCCCATGTAAAGGCCCATGATTTATATTCTAGTTCAATTTGAGGACAAATATATCTTATTTAATGTCATAAATACCCAACATATGCATCATTTACCTTTCTCACATTTGATTTCTAAGAAACACAATTTTCCTCCAAACCAACGTTATAGTACAATACATCTGTTGGAAAAATTACTGATGATATATGAGTTTGATAGAAGGAATAATTTCTGATCTAGAAGAGTTTTGAGGACACTAAACTAAATCAATTTTGACCCTCAATCCCGGCATGTGGATGAAATCTACGGAATGAGATGTTTTTTACCAGAAACTGAATTCTCGAAGATGTATCCACACTACTTATATATATATATCCCTTCTCCCACATTCCATATGATTGGTGTCCGCCAGTTGTTTCATAGAACCTCTATGTTTCTACTTTATGTATTTCTAAATTATATTTTTGATAATTTTATGTGTAATTTCGTTCCTATTCCTCCAATATATTTTTTGTTTGGTTTTTTTCTTTGACTTGTTGAACTATATCTCTTCAAAATATATATGATTTTATAATTCATATTAGTGAATGTTTTTTTATAAATAATATTTATTCCATTATAAAATACATGATGAAAATATAGTTAGATAAAGATGGTTATTAATGGGTATACACTATAGAACTAGGAGGGAGGGATTGTCCAGGAGGGAGGGGGTGTCCTAGTGGGAGGGTGGGTGGGGGTGTCCAGAAGTGGAGGGAGGTGTCCAGGAGGGGAGGGGGCTGTCCAGGGGGTGGGAAAGGAGATATCAAAGGAAATGGAGGGGGCTGCATATGGAGGGAGCGGGGTTGTCTAGGGGGAGGGAGGGGGGGTGCAGGTGGAGTGGTGGGAGGGGGTTTGTCCAGGGGCAGGGAGGAGGCTGTCTAGGGGGTTGTCTCGGGGTGGGGAGGGAAGGGGTTGTCTAGGAAGAAGGGGTGTTCAGGAGTGGAGGGGGTGTCTAGGAGGGGAGGGGCTGTCCAGGAGGGGAGGGGGCTTTCTAGGGGGTGGGAAAGGGGTTGTCCAGTGAAAGGGAGGGGGCTGCAAGGGGAGGGAGTGGGTTGTCCCGGAGGAGGGTGGGGCTGCAGGTGGAGTGGTGGGAGGGGGTGTCCAAGGTTAGGGAGGGGGTATTAATTTTAACCGGGGCGTCGAGGTAGATCAGAAAACAAAATAAATGACTCTTTTGATCCTTTAACAAGATCACCATGTTTCCTTTAAATAGACTTTAATATCTTCTTTTAGTCCATAAAATACATGACTAAAATCCCAAAATATAAAAATGAAATTCACTCAAATGTAGGCTGTAGAACCCATGCATTTTGTACCAGGTTTTTTCCAAAAGTTTCATCTTGGTGCTTAAAATAAGAAGTTGTTGTAGTTCACTGTCTCAAGAGTGATGGTGTTGTTCCATCAATAGGGTTTTCTCCTCCGAACAAGAACATCAGACGATACCACTGAATTAAAAAACATTGATTAACAATCTTCTGCGGTCTAAATGGTAGTGAAAACCTCTTTTATGGCTAAGTTCTTGAATTTTTTCACTCATGTGTCCAATCTCCTCAGTTCCCTTCCATCGAACAAAGGTTTTTCAGTTCCTTGGGAAACATGGTTCCCATCACATGCGACTATGATTGCGTTCTCCATGTTGTTCTCACCTCTGTGTTGTATCCTCCATGACCACTATTGACTGAGCGTTGTCTATCGCAGTTTCTTCGAGTCCAGATGCATTCTTTTCCAGTTTCAACATACTTTCTGACTACTGCACGTGGTCCCATGGAAAACAAAGTCTAGATGGCTCCTCTTTCTCAGTTTCAGTCACATTTTCCACCAATGATGTGACCGACATCCCGATCGCATCTCTCCCATTCATTTCCCAGTTTCCACCTCGTCAGAATGTGGTAGTCGCCTCCATAGCCAGCATCAACCGATCATCTTCCTTTGCTTGCATCTTAGTCATTCTCATCGCCAATGTATGTCACTCCCCCTCTTGTTGCGGCACTTTCTCCATGTTGTGCCGCTTGTTAGTGGTGTTTTTTCAGTATTCAACATGCTTTGTCAACTCATGTTACCACCTTCGCTGCTCTTGATCCCACCACCACTGGTGCGACGTGAGAGCATCCATTTTGGATACAATGGCTAAATTCTAAAAATTTAAAATATTTCTTCCTATTTTGGTAACAGAAAAGTTTTTTATGAAAATATGTTCATTTGGTCATACCCACTGAAATCTATTATTATTATTGTTACTATTTTCACTAATAGATTTCTAGTTGATTTTCATTCATTGTCCAAAGATATCATTTGGCTTTTTCTGGATCAAGTTCATTATAGATTTGTAGAACAATATTTTTTTGTTCTGTCTAGGGGGCTGTCTCAAGGGAGGGAGGGGGTTGTCTAGGAAGGAGGGGGTGTCCGGGAGTGGAGGGGGTGTTTAGGAGGGGAGGGGGTGTTCAGGAGTGGAGGGGGCTGTCCAGGGGTGGGAAGGGGGCTATCTAGGGAAAGGGAGGGGGCTGTAAGGGGAGGTAGGGGGTTATCCAGGAGGAGGGAGGATGCAGGTGGAGTGGTGGGAGGGGGAGAGGGTTGTCTAGGAGAGGAGGGGGGATGTCTAGGATGTGGGAAGGGGGATGTCCAGGGAAAGGGATTGGACCAATTAGGCTAATTGAAGCGAATTGAGTCCATTTGTGGAAAATTAAGGCCACTTGAGTCTAACTGAGGTCAATTCGGAAAATTACGGTCAATTAGGCCAATTATTTCATTAAGGACAATGAAACCAATTTCCAATTGAGTCCAATAGAAGTCAATTAGGCCAATTGAGGCCAATTTTCTGAATTAATGGAAATTGAGGACATTTAAGGCCAATTGAAGCCAATTGTACTGATTGGAAAGATTGGCCTGAATTGGCCTCAATTGACCTAACATGTCTCAATTTGACTAATCGACCTTAATTGTCCTCAACTTTGCAAATTATCCTTATTTCACTAATTGGAAGAATTGGATTTAATTGATCTCAATTGGCCTCAATTGGACTAATTTTTCTAATTGGCATCATTTAGGCCCAAATTGGACTCAATTAGCCAAATTGACCTCCATTGACATCAAAAACCCACAATTGGCCTATTGGCCCTAACTGGCCTCAATTGGACTCAATTGGAATAGTTTCCCTTAGTTGGCCTCAATTGGCCCAATTAGACTCAATCTGCCTCAATTTGCCTCAATTTGCCTCCATTTTCCTAATTAGACTCAATTTTCCTAATTGTACTCAATTGGACTAATTGGCCTCAATTGGCCTAATCGGCCTCATTGGCCTAAATGGCCTAATTGGCCTCCTCAATTGTCCTCTATTGGCCTTAATTGGCATAATTTACATCAATTCCCCTCAATTGTCCAAAATTGGCCTAAATTGGCCTCAATGGGTTACAATTTTCCTCAATGACTCAATTGTCCTAATTGGATATAATTGGACACAATTGGACTTACTTAGCATCAGTTGGCATCATTTGGAAATTGGCCTAACTAGCTTCAACTGGCATCAATTGACCTAATTTGCATCAATTGGCCTCAATGACTCAATTAGAAGAATTCACCTCAATTCTCCTCAATTGGCCTAATTGGACCAATTTCCCAATTGAGGCCAATTAAGGAGAATTGAGGCCAATTCAGGCCAAATAAGGCCAATGGGACAATTGAGGTGAATTGAGGCCAACTGAGGCTTATTAAGGAAATTAGGTTCATTAGTCCATTGAGGTGAATTGAGTCCAAATGATGCCAATTAGGCCAATCGGCCCAATTGGATTCAATTGGCCTCTATTTGACTAATTTGCCTCAATTGAACTCATTTGGCATAAATGTCCCAATTGGGATCAATTGGCCTAATTTCCCTCAGTTGACAACAGTTTTCCTAATAGAGACCACTGATGCCAATTAGGCCCATTAGGCCAATTGAGGCCAATTAGGCCACAAGGGCCAATTGAGGATAATTAGGCTAGTTGAGGCCAATAGATTCCAATTGAGACCAGTTGAGACCAATTTAAGCTAATTAAGATAATTATACCAAATATATCAATATATAAAATTGGGTACAATTGAGGCCAATTAGGCCAATTAGGCCAATTGACGCCAAATAGTCCAATTGAACCCAATTAGGCCATTTATGCCAATTGAGTCCAATTAGTCCAATTGAGTACAATTAGTCTATTTATTCCAACTGAGGACAATTGAGGCTGATTATTAAAATTTTAGCCTATTAGGGCAATTGAGGCCAATTAGTCCAATTGAGGCCAATTAGTCCAATTCAGCCAATTGGGGCCAATTAGGCCAATTTAACAATTGATTCCAATTAGTCCAGTGAGAAAAATTGATTCTTATTAAAGAAAATTGAGGCTAATTGAGGAGTAAAATTTCAACTAAGGCCAATTGAGTCCAATTGGGGACAATTAGGCCAAATGATGCTAATTAGGCCAATTGAGGCCAATTGAGGAAAATTGGCCTCAGTTTACATCAATTGGTATTAATTGTTTCCAATTGGCTTAAATAGGACACAATTAACATCAATAGGCCACAATTAGACTTAATTTTCCTAATTGTATTAATTGGACTCAATGGACTAATTGGACTTAATGGACTAATTGGATCCAATTGGACAAAGTGGACCAATTGAACACAATTCGCCTCATTTGGCCCCAACCTCAATTGGATTAATTGACCTAACTAGACATAATGAATCAATGGAACTCAATTATCTAAATTTTCCTCAATTGGACAAATTAGCCTCATTTATTTAATTGTCCTCAATTGGTCGAATTGCCTTTATTTGGCCTCAATTGGCCTCAATGTCCTAATTGGCCTCAATTGGACTCAATTGGATTCAATTAGCTTCAAGTGGCCTATTTGACCTAATTGGAATCAATTTTACTAATTGGAATCAATTGTCCCAATCAGCCCAATTTACCAAATTTTCCTCACTAACTCAATTGTCCTCAATTGGAAAAAATTGGCCTAATTGGTATTAATTGGCCTAATTGGCCATAATTGGTATGAATTGACCTAATTGGCCACAATTTTTCTCAATCAGCCTCAATTGGCCAAAATTTCCAAAATTGTCTAACTAGAAAAATTGGCCTAATTGGCCTAAATGGCCCCAATTAGCCTAATTTTATTTAATCGGCCTAATTTTCAAAATTACCCTCAGTTGGCCTAATTGGATGAATAGGCCAAAATTGGCCAAATTGGCCACAATTGGCCTCAACTGGCCAAATTGGACATAATTGGCCTCAATTGAGGCCAATTAGCCAAAGGAGGACAATTATGACAGTTGAAGCTAACTGAGGAAATTGGGCCACTTGAGACTAATTAGGCTAATTGAGGATCCCAATTTGGCCAATTGAGGCCAATTATGCTAATTGAGGCCAGTTAGGCAAATTGAGGTCAATTACACTAATTGAGGCCAATTGAAGCCAATTCAATCCAATCAAGGCCTATGGAGGAAAATTGAGTCAAATAGAGGTCAATTGGGGCCAATTGAGTCATATTGTGTCTAACTTGTTAAATTGAGGCCAATTAGACAATTAGGACAATTATTCAAATTGAGGTCGATTGTGGCCAATCAGCTTCATTTAAATTGAGGCCAATTAGGCTAATTAGACTAATTAGTAAAATTAGTCCAATTAGTATAATTAGGCTAATTGAGGTCGATTGAGGCCAATTAGACCAATTGAACCCAATGAGGCAATTTATGACAATTGAGGCCAATTAGGCCAGTTGGTTCCAATTGAGTCCAAATAGTAAATTTATACCAATTGATTCCTATTGAGGCCAATTGAGACATATTAATCCAATTGAGGTCAATTAGTCCAATTGAGGCCAAATAGTCCAATTCAGCCAATTGGCACCAATTTGGCCAATTCGGATACTGAGTCTAATTATTCCAATGAGGCCAGTTGAGTCTTATTGAGTAAAATTGAGGCTAATTGAAGAGTAAAATTCTAGCGAAGGCCAATTGAGGTCAATTGGGAACAATTAGTCCAAATGATACTAATTAAGACAATAGAGGCCAATTGAGGCTAATTGGCCTCAAATGGAATCAATTATACTTAATTGAGTTAAATAGGGTTTAATAGGCCACAATTGGCATCAATAAGATTCAATTTTCTTAATTGGATTAATTGGACTCAACGGACTAATTGGCCTCAATAGACTAGTTGGCTCCAATTGGACTAATTGGACCCATTGACCTCAATTCATCTCATTTGGCCCCAGTCTCAATTAGCCAAATTGACCTAACAGGAAACAATGACTCAATGGACCTCAATTAGAGAAATTGTCTTCAGTGGGCCTAATTGGACTCATTTACCTAATTATCCTCAATTGGCAGAATTGCCTTCATTTGGCCTCAATTGGCCTTAATGGCCTAATTGGCCTAATTGGGCTCAATTGGCTCAATTAGCCTCAATTGGTTGCAATTGGACTCAAGTGGCCAAATTTTCCTAATTGGACTCAATTTTAATAATTGGCCTAATTGGACTCAATTTTCCTAATTGGTATAATTGTCCTAATTTTCCTTAATGACTCAATTTCCCTCAATTAGCCTCAATTAGCACAAATTGGCATAATTGGACTAATTGGCCTCAATTGGCCTAATTGGCCTCAATTAGCTCGAATTGACCACAATTGGCCACAATTTTCCTCAATTAGCCTCAATTGGCCTAAATTGTCCAAAATTACCTCAATTAGCCTATTTTTTTAATCGGCCTAATTTACCTAACTATCCTCAATTAGCCTAATTGGCCGAATGAGCCACAATTGGATGAAAAGGCCATAATTGGACAAATTGGCCACAATTGGCCTCAACTACCCTAAACTGACTAATTAGCCTTAATGGGCCTAGTTGGCCTCAATTTATGCAAATTAGTCTAATTGAATACAATTATGTCAACTGATGCCAACTGAGAAAAATTATACCACTTGAGGCCAATTAAGGATCCCAATTAGGCCAATTGAGGCTAATTAGTCCAATTGAGACCAATTAGGAAAATTGAGGCCAATTATGCCAATTGAGGGCAATTGAGGGCAATTGAGTCCAATTAAGTCTAATAAAATCCAATTGAGGTGAATTGATTCCCATCGTGGTTAATTGGGGATAATTGACGCCCATTGTGTACAAGTAGTTAAATTGACGCCAATTAGGCCAATTAGGGTAATTATGCAAATTGAGTTCAATTGTGTCCAATTAGCTTCATTCCAATTGAGGACAATTGATGCCAATTAAAGCAATTAGGCCAATTGGTGCCAATTAGACCAATTGGGATAGTTACGCCAATGTCGCCAATGAGGCCAATTGAAGAAAATTACTCCAATTTGGCCAACTAAGTCCAATTGAGGCCAATTGAGGTCAATGGAGGCCAATTGAGGTCAATTGAGGTCAACTAGTCTAATTAAGGCTAATTGGTGCATCAATTAGGTAAATTCGGCTAATTTAAGCCAATTATGACTATTATGCCAATTATGTCAATTGATGCCCATTGGGGCCAATTTGGGCTAGTTTCCTCAGTTTGACTAATTGGACTAAATTAGTAGGATTGGACTAATTGAGACCAATTAGGTCAATGAGTCCAATTCAAGACAGTTGAGGCCAATTATGCCAATAAGACCGTTGAGGCCAATTGAATCCAATTATGCCAATTAAGGTCAATTGGTATGAATGGACTAGATTGGTCTTAATTTTCCTTGATTGGAATCAATTGGAATCTATTGTGCTCAATTGACCTTAAGTGGCCACGATTGGCCTAAATTGACCTAATAGTCCATTGGGGCCAATTAGGCCAATTAGGCCATTGAGGCTAATCGATGCCAATTTGTCCAATTGAGGCCAAGTAGGCCAATTCAGGTCTATTGAGGCCAATTGAGACCAGTGTTGGCGAATCGAGGCCAATTGTAGCCAATATAAGTCAATCTAGGCCATTGGAGGCCAGTTTAGAAAAATTTAGGCCATTCCATGGCAATTGAGGAAAATTGGGCCAATTGAGGCCAATTGTTCCAATTTATGACAATTTAGCTGAATTAGATCTATTATGTTGAGGCCAATAGAGGCCAATCAATCCCTAACTGGATAATTAGGAAAATTGAGGCTCATCTAAGTTAAAGATACCAATTATTCTAATTAGGCCAATTAGGCCAATTGAGGTCAATCCAGGCCAATTAGGGATAATTGCTAAAAATTGAGGCCAATTGAGGCATATTAGAAAAATTCAACTCAATTCACATAAATTCCCCTCAATTGGCCTCAATTGTCATCAATTGGAAACTGTCATAACTAGCCTCAATTTTGAGGCCAATTGACCAAATTGGACTAATTGGGCTTATTGGACTCAATTGGCATAATTTGGCCTAATTTGGCCTTAATGGGCCTCAATTAGCCTCAATTGGCCTAATTTGGTCTCAATTGGCCCCTATCAGCCAAATTGGCCTCAAATGTCCTCAATTGCCCTAAGTTGGGATAATTTGTCCTTAATGGGAAAATTGGTCTGCATTGGCCTCATTGGACTCAATTTGCCTTAATTTGCCTGAGATGGACTCAATTGGCCTCGGTTTAAAAAATTGGCCTCAATTGGATTCAATTGGTCTAATTGGCCTAATTGGACTAATTGACCTTAATTGGCCTCAGGTGGCCTCGATTGGCCTCAATTAGACTCAATTGTACTATATTGGCCTCAACTGGGCTCGATTGGCCTCAATTGGACTCAATTGGCCTAAATATGCATAAATTGGCCCCAATGGGCTCAACTGACCCCAATTCACCTTATTCTTTTAATTGGACTCAATTAGCCTCAATGGACCTTAATTGGTCCCAGTTGTCTGAATTGGCCTCAATTGGACTCTACATCAATTGGCTTCATTTTGCCACTATTGTCCTAATTGGCCTCTATTGGCTCAACTAGCCTAAATTCAATCTAATTATCCTCAATTGACCTCAATTGGCCTCAATTTTCCTAATTGTTCTCAACTGGATTTATTAACCTCAATTGGACTCTATTGGCCTCAATTGGCCTAATTGAAAACAATTTTCGTAATTATCCTCAATTGGCCAGGATTTCCCTAATTGATGTTAGTTGAGGCCAATTGGCATAATGAATAATTAGGGCCAATTGAGTCCAACTAGGCCAATTTAGGCCAATTAGGGTTAATTGAGGCTATTTGATCAAATAAAAGACAATTTTTCCAATTCAGGCTGAGTGAAATTAGGCCAATTTGGCCAATTGAGGCCAATTAGGGCCAATTGCAGCCAATTGGGGCCAATTGGGGCCAATTGAAGGCAGTTAGGCCAATTAGACGAATTTATGTCAGTTGAGAACATTGAGTCCAATTGAGGCCAATGGAGGCCACTTGATGCCAATAAAGGACAATTGAGGCCAATTACGTCCAATTAGGCCAATTATGCTAATTAGGCCAATTTGGCCAATTAGACCAATTAGGGCAATCAAGGCCAATTGAGGTCGATTTAGGCGAATTGGTGCCAATTATGGAAATTGGGCC
This sequence comes from Viscum album, assembly GCA_963277665.1. Taxonomy (NCBI): domain Eukaryota; kingdom Viridiplantae; phylum Streptophyta; class Magnoliopsida; order Santalales; family Viscaceae; genus Viscum; species Viscum album. Next base: position 10,492,857 of record CAUJRU010000003.1, on the reverse strand, counting down.
AATTCATCCAATTGAACCTAATTAAGGAAAAGTGGGAGATTTATCCCAACTTATGCCTATTAGTCCAATGAGTTAAATTGGCCTCAAATAGATAAATTGGCATCAATTAGCCTCAATTGGCCAAATTGGCCTCAATTCTCCTAATTGGCCTCAACAAACCTCAACTGGCCTCAATTGAGGTCAATTTCCCTCAATTGGCTTCAATGGCCTCAATTAGCCTAATTGTCCTTAATTGGCCTAAATTGGACTCAATTTGACTAAATTGGCCTAATTGGCTTAAATTTTCCTCAATTTGCCTTAATTGGACTCAATCGCCTAATTGGCCTCATCCTCAAATGGCCTAGTTCTGATAATTTTCCACAATATACCGCAATTGTACTCAATTGGCCTCAATTTGATTTAATTATCCATATTGGACTCATTATCAATAGGACTAATTCACCAAATTTTCCAAAATTGACCTCAATTTTCCTAGACTAATTCGCCTAATTGGACTCAATTGGCCCCAATTGGCCCCAATTAGCCTCAATTGGGATCAATGTTTCTTAATTGGACCTAATGGATCAATTGGCCTCAATTGTCATGAATTAACCACAATTTGATATAATTATCTCAATTGGTGTAATTGGACTTAATCGGTATAATTGGACACAATTGGACTTATTGGTCTCAATTGACCTAATTGGATGAATTGGACTCAATTGGACTCAATTACCCTCAATATTCTTAATTTTCCTTAATTGGATCATTTGGCCTCAATGGCCTATTTGGCCACAATTTCCCTCTATTGACAATTGATTTAATTGGCCTCAAATGACCACATTTTACACTATCGTCAATTGGACTCATTTTGACTAATTTAAATAGTTGGACTAAATTGGCCTAATCGGCCTCAATTAACCCCAATTCGCATAATTGGATAAATTAGCCTAATTGAGTCCAATTTGGCCAATTGAGACCAATTGAGCTAATTATAAAAAATGAGTCCAATTGAGTCTAATTGCATCCGATTGAGGTGAATTTGGACAATTAAACCGATTGAGTATGAGTCTAATTGAGGTCAATTGACATCAATTATGTCAATTATGTCAATTATGCCAATAAGGCCAATTCATGCCAAATTATGCAGATTGAGTCTAATTGATGCCAACTAGCCCAATTTTTCCACTTGAGAACATTGAGGACAATTTAGGTCAATTAGGCTAGTTGAGGTAAATTGAGGCTCACTAGGAAAATTTATCCAATTGAGGCCAATTAAGCCAATTTGACCAATTATGCCCTACTAGACCAATTGAACCAAGTTTGGCCAATTGAGTAAAATTGAGTTCTGTTGATAAAATTAGGCCATTTTAGGCCAATTAAGGCCAATTGAGTCCAACTAAGGCCAATTGAGGCCAATTGAGGCCAATTAGGCCAATTAGGACAATTGGACCAATTCATCCAATTGAGGCCAACTTGGCCGATTGAGGCCAATTTGGGCCAATTGAGGGCCATTGAAGTAAATTGAGACCTATTTAGGCCAATTAGGCCAATTAGACTAATTAAGGTCAATTGAGACCAATTAGGAAAATTTACCCCAATTAGTTCAATTCTGCCAATTGAGGCCAATTGAGAATAATTGAATCCAATTAGGCCAATTGAGTCTAATTGAGGCCAATTCGTCCAATTTGGTCAATTGAGGTCAATTATGGAAAATTGAGGCCAATTAGGCCATTTGAGGCCAATTAAGGCCAATTAATCCAATTAGTCCAATTGAGGCTAATTTGGCCACTTGAGGCCAATTGAGGCCAATTTGAGGCCAATTGAGACCAATTGGGGCCCATTGAGGCCAATTGATGCTAATTGTGTCCAATTAGGGCAATTGAGGCCAACTCATTCCAATTAGGCCAATTGAGGAATATTAAGGCCAATTGAGTCCAATTGAGGCAATTATGAAAATTGAGAGCAACTGATACCAATTAGGACAATTGAGGCCAATTGATGCCAATTAAACCAATTTTGTATAATTGGGGCCAATTAATAAATTGCGACCAATTGAGTCAAATTAATCCCAATTAGGAAAATTGAGTCCAATTAGGCCAATTTTTCCATTAAGGCCAATTGAGGCCAATTAGTCCATTGAGGCCAATTAAGTCAAATTGAGTTCAAATAACTCAATTAGGCCAATTGAGGCCAATTAGGGAAACATTGTCCAAATGAGTCTATTGAAGTCAATTGAGGAAAATTAGGCCAATTGAGGACAATGAGGCCTAAATTAGACTCAATTCGCCTCAATTATCTTCAATTTGCATATGTTCCCTCAATGTGTCTCAATTTCCCTCATTGGCCTAATTGGCCTGATTGGCCTAATTTTCCTGATTGGCCTAATTAACCTAATTGGTCTAATTGGCCTAATTGGCCTCAGTTGTCATGAATTGGCCTAATTGTCCTAATTGGCCCCAATTTTCCAAATTGGCCAAATTGGCCTCAATTGGCCTCAGTTGGCCTAATTTACTTTAATTTACCTTAGTTGGCCTAATTGATCATATTGGCCTCAATTGGACTTAATTGGCCTCAATTGGCCTCATTGGCCTCACTGTCCTCAATTGGACTAATTGGCCTTATAGGCCTCAATTGGCCTCAATTGGCCTGAATTCACCTAATTGGCCTCAGTTTTCCTCATTGGCCTAATAGGCCTCAATTGTCCTAATTTGACTCAATTGGCCTCCATTGGCCTCAATTGACCACAATTGGCTTAATTGGCCTCAATTGGCCTCATTGACCTCTTTGGTCTCAATTGGCCTAATTGGCATTAATTGGCCTCAATTGGCCTCAATTGGCCTAATTGGCCGAATTGGGTTCAAATGGCCTTAATTGGGCTCAATTGGTTCAATTGGCCTCAATTATCCTAATTGGCCTAAGTGGCCTCAATTGGACTCATTTGGCTTCAATTAGCCTCAACTAGCCTCAATTGGCCTAATTGGCATCAATTGTCATCAATTGGTTTAATTGGCATCAATAGCCCTAATTCTCCATAATTGGCCTCATTTAGCCTAATTGGCCTCAATTGGACCAATTGGCCTCAATTGGCCTTAATTGAAGAAAAAATGGCATCAATTGGCCTCAATTGGCCTAATTGCCCTCAATTGGCATCAACTGGTATCAATTGGAATTAATTGGCCTAATTGGCCTCAATTGGTGTTATTGGTATCAATTGGCCTCAACAATTACCCTAATTGGCCTCAATTAACCTCCATTGGCCTCAATTGGCATGATTGGCCTAATTGGCCTCAATTGGCTTAATTGGCCTCAATTGGCCTCAATGGGGCTCAATTGGCCTCAATTGTCCTAATGTGGCTCAATTCACCTCAATTGGCCTAAGTGGTCCAATTGGCTTCAATTGGCCTAAGTGGCCTAATTGGCCTCAATTGGCCTTATCCGCCACAATTGGTTCAATTAGACTAATTGGCCTCAATTGGCCCCAATTGGTTCAATTAGACTAATTGGCCTCAATTGGCCTCAATTGGCATAATTTTCTTCAATTGGCCTAATTGGTCTCCATTGGACTCAATTCGCCTCTATTAGCCTCAATTGGCCTTAATTGACAGAATTTTCCTCAATTGACATGATTGGCCTAATTGACCTCAATTGGCCTAATTGGCCTTAATTTTCTTCAATTGGCCTTAGTTGGCCAAGAGTGCCTTAATTGGCCTTAATTGGCCTCTATTGGTCTTAATTGAACAAAAATGGCCTAATTGGCCTTGATTGGTCTCAATATACCTAATTATCCTCAATTGTCCCAAATGGGCCTCAATTTGGCTCTATTAGGATCAATTGGCCTCAATCAGCCTCAATGAGCCATAATTAGCCACAATTTGCCTCGATTGGCACCAATTGGCCTAATTAGCCACAAATGACCACAATTGGCCATAATTGGCCTAATTGGACATAATTGGACACAAGTGGGCACAACAAGACACAAGTGGCCACAACTGGCCTTATTGGTATAATTAGCCTAACTGGCCTTTATTGGCCTCAATTTTCCTCAATTGGCCACAATTAGCACCCATTGGCCTTAGTTGACCTCAATTTGCCTCAATTTCATCAATTTCCCAATTGGCCTCAATTGACCTAATTGGCATAATTGGAATAATTGGCATAATTAACACTAATTAGCCTCAATTAACCTCAATTTGCCTCAATTTGCCTCACTGGCTAAATTGGCCTTAATGACCTAATAACCAAATTGGCCTCAATTGGCCTCAGTTGGCCTCAGTTGGCCTAATAGGCCCCAATTAGTTTCAAATGGCCCCAATTGACCTCATTTGGCCTCAATTGGGTGCAATTATCCTCAATTGGCGACAATTTCCCCTTATTAGCCAAAATAGACTCAATTGGCCTCAATTGGCTGAAATTAACCTCAATGGTCCCAAATTGGCCACAATTCGTCTCAATTTGGCTCAATTTTACTAATCGGTCTAGTTTCCCTCAATTGGCCTCAATGTACCTCAATTTTCTAAATTGGCCTAATTGACCTCAATTGGCCTCAATTGGCCTCACTAGCCTAAAGGCTGCAATTCACCTCAATTTGCCTGAGTTGGCCTGATAGGGTTAATTGGCGTCAATTGGCCTAATTGGCCTCAATTGGCCTTAGTTGTCCCCAATTTTCTCAATTGGCCTCAATTGGCATAATTTTCCTCAATTGGCCTGGATTGGCCCTAATTGGTCTTAATTAGTCCTAATTCGCCTCAATTGGAATAATTGACCATAATTTACTTAATTTGACTCAATTGGACCCAATTAGCCTCAATTGGACTCAATTGGCCTCAATTCCCCTAATTAGCCTCAATTGGCCCCAATTCCCCTAATTGGCCTTATTTGGCCTAAGTTGGCCTAATTGGCCTTAATTGGCTACAATTGGCCGTAATTGGTCTAATGGGCCTCAATTAGACTCAATTGGACTCAATTGACCTCAAATGGCCCCAATTGTTCTCAATTGGCCAAAATTGAACTCAAGTGGCCAAATTGGACTCAATTGGCCTCAATTGACCGCAATTGGCCTCAATTAGCCACAAGTGGGCTCAATTGGCCTCAACTGGACTCAATTGGCCTGAATTGACCTCAATTTTCCTCAACCGATCTCAATTGGACCAATTGACTACAATTGGCCTCAATTGTTCGTAATTGGCCTGAATTGGCCTAATTGGCCATAATTGGCATCATTGTCATTAATTGGCCTCAATAGGCTCTAATTTGTCACAGTTGGCCTTATTTGGCATCATTTGGCCTCAATTTGTCCTAATTCGACTCAATTGGCCTAGTTGGTCTAATTTGCCTCAATTTTCCTCAATTGGCCTCAATTGGCCTTAATTGGCCTTAATTGGCTCAATTGGCTCAATTGGGCTCAATTGGACTCAATTGGCCTCAATGGGACTCAATGGGCCTCAATTGGCCTCAATTGTCCTTAATTAGCTTCAATAGGCCTCAATTGACCACAATTGGCTTAATTGGCCTCAGTTGGCCTCAATTGGATTCAATTGTCCTAATTGGCATCAATTGGCCTCAATTTCCCACAATTAGCCACAATGGGCCCTCAATTGGACTAATGTGACTAATTGGCCTCAATTTGCCTCAATTTGCCTAATTGACAAAATTCATCTAAGTGGCCTCAATTGGCATAATTGTACTTAATTGGCCTCAATTATCCTCAATTCCCATCAATTATCCTAATTGTCCTCAATTGTATCCAATTGGCTTCTATTCACCCCAATTGGCCTCAATTGGCCTCAATTGGCCAAAATTGGCCATAATTTTCCGCAATTGGTATCAATTGGCCTTAATTGGACATAATTGGACTCAATTGGCCAACTTGGTCTTAATTGACCTCAATTGGCCTCAATTGGCATAATTTTCCTCAATTGGCCAAATTGATCTCAATTGGCCTCAATTAGTTGGAATTGGCCTCTATTTGCCCAAATTAACCACAATGGGCCCTAATTGGCCTCAATTGGGCTCAATTTGCCTCTATTGGCTCTAATTGACCTTAATTGGCCTCAATTTGTCTAATTGTCATCATTTGGCGTTATGTGGCCTCAATTTTACTAATTGACCTAGTTGCCTAAATTGGCCTCAATTGGACTCATTTGGCCTTGATAACTGAATTGGCCTTAAATGGCCTCAATTAGCTTCAATTGACCTTGATTGATATCAATTGAGTCCAATTGAGGCCAATTAGGCCAATTGAGACCAATTAGGCCCATTGAGACATTGAGATCAATTAGGCCAATTGAGACTAATTGAGGCCACTTGAGGCCAATTTGGCCACTATAGGCCAATTGGGCCAATTCGCCTCAATTGGATTCAGTGGACAGATTGGCCTCAATGGGCCTCAACTAGTCTCAATGGGATTCAATGGACCAATTGGATGAATTGGACTCAATTGGCCTCAATTGTACATTATTGGACTCAATTGGCCTCATATTGCCTCAATTAACCACAATTGGCATTGGTTGGCCTCAATTGGCCAAAATTTGTCAAATTGGCCTCAATTGGCCACAATTCACCTCAATTCATTTGGATAATTGACGCAATTGGTCTTAATTGTCCTTAATTTTTTGGATTGGCCCTAATGGGGTTCAATTCACCTCAATTGGCCTCACTTGATCTCATTTGGCCTAATTGGTCAAATTGGAATCAATTGACTAAGATTGTACTCAATTTTCCTAAATTCCATTGATTTTCCTCAATTGAGATAATTAGACTCAATTCTCCTTATTGGCCTAATTGGATTCAATTGGCCTCAATTAGACTCATTGGCCTAATTGGACTTACTTGGCCTCAAATGGACTCAATTTTCCTTAATTGGAATTATCCTCAATTGGTCACAATTGAAATAAATTGGCCTAATTGATCGCATTTCACCCCAATTTAACTAATCGACACAATAGGTTTCAATGCCAATTATGCTAATTAGGCAAAATTATGTCAAATCATCCAATCGAACCATTGACGCCAACAATGGACAATTAAGGCCAATTAGGACAATGAGTCCAATTAAGGCCGATTGAGGTCAATTAGGCCAGTCATTCCAGCTAAGGACAATTAGGACACTTGAGGTAATTTAGGATAATTTCCAATTGAGGCTAATTGAGACTAGTTATTCCAATTATTCTACTGAGTCCAATTGAAGAAAATTGAAGCCAATTATGCCAATTGAGATCAATTGGACTGGCTGGCCTTGATTGACCTAAATTAGTATTGATTGGCATAAATTGGCCTTGATTGGACTCTATTGGACTCTATTGGACTTCATTGGCCTCCATGGATCTCAATTCGCCTTAATTGGACTCAATTAACCTCAATTGGCCTTAGGTGGCCTCAATTGACCAAATAGCCCCTTGAGGCCATTTAGGGAAATTGAGGTCGATTGATACCAATTGATAGAAATTATGATAATTGAGGCCAATTTAGGTTGATTGAGGTCTTTGAGGCCAATTGAGGCCAATAGAAGAAAACTTAGGCCACTTCAGGCCAATTGAGGCTAAGTAGGCAAATTGAGGCCAACTATGCCAATTGTTCCCAATTGTGGCGATTAAGGATAACTAGGATGAGGCCAATGGATTCCAATAAATTCTTGATTTTTCAATTAATACAATTAGGCTAATTGAGGCCAATTAGGAAAATCGAGTCCAATTGTGGTCATTTAGTCCCATTAGACCAATTGAGTCCAATTGAGCCACTGAAGCAATTTGAGCCCAATTAGGAAAATTGATGCCAATTGATCTCGATTATCTTAATTATTTCAATTTTATCCAATTGAATCAAATTATTCAAATTAGTCCAATTATGCCAACTGAGTCCAATTAGCCCAATTGAGGCTAATTAGGCCAATTGAGGCCAATTAGACCACTTGAGACCATTTAGGAAAATTTCCAATTGAGGAAAATTAGGCCAATGAGGCCAATTGAGGAAAATTATTCCAATTAGACAAATTCAATACAATTAGGCCAATTAGTCCAATTCAAGCCAATTGGGGCTAATTGTGCAAATTAGGCCAACGCGGCCAAATTGGCCAACTATGCTAATTTTTTCTAATTAATGCCAATTAGAACAATTAACACAATTAGGCCAATGAGAAAAATTCATCCAATTATGTCCAATTAATAAAATTGAGTCCAAGTAGGCCAATTGCATCCAATTTGGTAAATTAAGGCCAATTCAGCCAATTGAGGCCATTTAGGCCAATTCAGGCCATTTATGCCAATTAGGAAAATTATTCTAATTGAGGCTAGTCAGTACAAATTAGGCCAAGTGAGGCCAAGTGAGGCCAAGTGAGGTCAATTGAGGCCAATTATGATAATTTAGGAATTTTTTTCCAATTAGTCCAGTTGAGTATAATTGAGGATAATTGAGGCCAATTGAGTCGAATAAGGTCAATTGAATCAAATTGGAATCAATTGGACTAATTATCCTCATTTGGCCTTAATTAGACTCACTTGGAATCAATTGGACTAATTCTCTTCAATTTTCCTCCCTCAACGACTAAATTAGGGCCTTAATTGTCCACAATTGGCCTTAATTGAGCCCAATTATGCCAATTCAGGCCAATTAGTCCATTAAGGATAAATTAGGCCAATTGAGGCCAATCTTGAAAATTGAGACCAATTAGGAAAACTGAGACCAATTGAAGCCAATTGAGGCTAATTGAGGCCGATTTATAATTGAGTCGAATTGTGAAAATATAGACTAGTTGATGCCAATTGAATCCAACTAGAAAAATTGGGCGTAATGGACTAATTGGCCACAATTTACCCCAATTGAGAAATTGGCCTCAATTGGTATAATTGGTCTCAATTGGCCTTAATTGTCCTAATTGGCTTGAATTGGCCTCATTTGGCCTCATTTGGATAACTACCCTCAATTGGCCTCGATTGGACTTAATGGGCTAATTGACCTTTATTTTCCTAAATTGCCTCAATGTACTCATTTTCCAATTCATCCTATTAATGGTAATTGGCCAATTAGGCCAATTGAGGCTAGTTATTCCAATTAGGATAATTGATGCCAATTGATGCTAATAATTCCAATTGAGGTGAATTAGGCCAATTGAGGCCAATTTCCACAAATTATTCCAGTTGGCATAATTGTATCAATTGTCCAATTGCCCTTATTCACCTCGATTGGCCTTAATTGGTCTCAATTGGCCATTACTGTACTAATGGGACTCATTTGGCCTCAATTGGAATCAATCCACCTCAATTAGCCTTTTTTGGGCTCATTTGGCTTTAATTGGCCTCAATTGGCATAGTTTCTCTTAATTGGACTCAATTTTTATCATTGGCCTTGATTGGCCTAAATGGAAAAATTGGCCTTAGTTAGACACAATTGGCATAATATGTCTAGTTTTCCTAATTGTACTTAAAGACCGAATTGGCCTAATTGGCCTCAATTGGGAAAAATTAGCCTAATTGGCATAATTAGAGTTAGGGAATTTTTTTTAAATAAGCCTCAATGGGCCTCAATTTCTGTAATGGGCCTCAATTGGCCGTAATTGTCCCCAATTATAAATTATCCTAGTTGGCATCAATTGGCCTCATTGGCCTAATTAGGCCTAATAGGCCTCAATTGGCCAAAACTGGCCTAGCTAGACACAATTGGGCTGAATTGGTCTAATTGGCCTTAAGTGGCCTCAATATGAATCAATTGGTCTTAATTGGGCTCAATTGGAGACAATTAGCCTAAATGGCATAATTGTCCACAATTTGCCTCAATTGGCCTTTATTTTCCGTAATTGGCCTCAATTGGCCAATTAGTACAATTGAGACCCATTGGGGACAATTATAAAAATGAGTTCAATTTAGGAAAATTAGACTAATGGGGTCAATTCGGCCAATTGATGCCCATGAGGCCAATTAGGCCAATTGATGCTAATGTGTCTAAATAGGCTAACTAACTGCAATGAACCAAATTAGGCCAATTGAGACCAATTGTGGTATAATAAGTCCAATTGAGGAAAATGAGGACATTAAGGCTAATTGGATCCAATTTAGGCGAATTTAGGCCAACTTAGGCCAATTGAGGCCATTTAGATAGGCCAATTATACCAATTAAATCCAATTGGACCATTCAAGGACAATTGAGGTAAATTAGGCCAATTGACTCTAATTGAGACCAATTAGGTCATTTTTGTCCAATTGAGGCCAATTAGGATAATCGAGGCCAATTGAGGCCAATGGAGGCCAATTGACCTCAATTGCATAATTAGCCTTAATTAGCCTCAATTGGCATAATTGGCCTCATCTGACCTTAGTTGGCCTCAATTTCCCCAATTGGAATAATTTTCCTAATGGGACTTAATTGGATAAATTTTCCTTAATTGGCATTATTGGCCTCAATAGCCTGATATTTCCTAATTGGCCTCAATTGGCCTCAATTGGGCTCAATTGGCCTCAACTAGCATCAATTCACCCCAATCGGCCTCAATTGACATTATTTGGCCTCAATTGGCCTCAATTATAATCAATAGGCCTAAATGGAATAGTTGGCCTAATTGGACTAGTTGGCCTCAATTTCCAATATTCGCCACATTTGGCCTCAATTGCCCGAATTGGCTAAATTGGCCTCAATTGGCCTAATTGGCCAAATTGACATCAATTGGACTACTTGGCCTCAATTGGCATTAATTGGTCTCATTTTTCCACATATTTCCTAATTGGACTCAACTAGCCTAAATTGGGCTCAATTGGACTCAATTGGACTCAATTGGATTCAATTGGCCACCATTAGCCTAATTGGCCTAATTGGCATTATGGGATCAATTTCCAAATTTTCCTAATTGGCCTAATAGGCCTTAGTTGGCCTAATATTCCTCAGTTGGCCTCAATTGGTCGCAATTATCCTCAATTAACCTCAATTGAAATCAATGGTCCACAACTTGACTCAATTGACTCAAATGGATCAATTGGCCTTAATTGGCCTAATTGTCAGAAATTATCCTCAATTGGCCTCAATTGTATCAATTGGCTACAATTGGCCTAATTGGCCTCAATTAACCTTAAAAGGACTAATTAGCCTAATTGGCCTCAATTGGACTCAAGGGCATTGATTCACATAATTGGCCTCAATTGGCCTCAATTGGACACAATTGGCCCCAATTTTCCTAATTGGCCTAAATTTTCCTAAATTTGCCTCAATTTTCTTCAATTGGCCTAATTGGGCTAATTGGTCTCAATTGGCATAATTGGTCAAATTGGCATTAATTGGCCTCAATTGGCTTAATTGAGGTCAATTGACCTCAATTTGCCTCATCCTCAATTAGCATAATTTTACTAATTAGATCAATTGGCCTAATTGGCCTCAATGTACCTCAATTTGATTGGCCTAGTGGGCTTAATTGGCTTCAATTGAACAAATTGACCTCAATTTGCCTCAATTGGCCGTAATTTGCATCAATTGGCCACAATTAGCCTCAATTGGCCTCAACTTGTATGAATTGACCTAAATTGGGCTAATTGGCCTCAATTGGCCTCAATTGGCCATAATTGGGAAAATTGGCATCGATCGGCCTTAGTTGGCTCAATTAGCCTCAATTGGCCTCAAATGACCTAATTGGCCTTAATTGGCCTCAATGGCCTAATTGGCCACAATTTGCTTCAATTCGAAATTGACCTAATTGGCCTCAAATAACCTTATTTGGCCCCAAACTTAATGGGACACAATTCATATAATTTTCTTAATTGGACTTAATTGGCCTTATTGGCCACAGTTAACCTCAATTATCCTAATTGGCCAAATTTTGCTATTTGATGACAAACAATCCACTTGAGTCTAATTGATCTAATTATAAAAATTGAGTCCAATTGGGTCCAATTGAGGCCAACTAGGCCAATTGAGGGAAATTGAGGCCAATTAAGAGTAATTGAGGAGAATTTGGTGAATTAGGACAACTTAATATGAGTCCAATTCAGTTCAATTAACCTTAATTAGTCCAATTGTATCAATTAGGAAAATTGGGAAAATTTATTCTAATTAGGAAAATTTAGTCCAATTAGGAAACTTTATGTCAATTATTCTCAATTGAGGCCAATTTGGCCAATTGAGTCCAATTAGTAAAATTAATCCAATTGAGGCTAATTGAGGCCAATTTAGGCCAATTTAGGCTAATTAGGCCAATTGATGCCAATTGAGTTCAATTAAGGCCAATTAGGCGAATTGAGTCCATTGAGGCCAATTGAGGGAAATTGAACTCAATTGAGGCCAATTGGTCCCAATTGAGATTAATTAGGTAAATTGAGTCCAATTGATACCAATTGATTCCAATTGAGTTAAACTAGACCAATAATTCCAATTGAGGCCAATCGGGCCAATTTGGCCAATTGGGGGAATTCAGCCAATTGAGGTCAACTGTTCCAATTGAGGCCAATTGAGGGGAATTAGACCAACTGAGGCCAATTAGGTCAATTGAGATAAATTGGGTCCAATTGAGGCCAATTGAGTCCAATTTAGGCCAACTGAGGCAAGTTAGGCCCATTAAGCCAATTGGGCTGAATCAGCCAATTAAGACCAGCTTGGCCAATTTGGCCAATTGAGGCCAGTTGGGGCCAATTAAGGCAAACTAGGAAAATTGAGGCCAATTGAGACCAAGTAGACCAATAAGAAAAATTTAATCAAATTAACACCAATTATGCCAATTATTCCAACTGACACCAATTGAGGCCCATTCGGCCAATTATGGCCAATTCATCCAATTGAGTTCAATTGGTCCAATTAGGGGAATTTGTGGCAATTAGGCCAATTTGGGTCAATTGAGTCCAATAGAGTCCAATTATTCCCATTGGACTAATTAGCCTCAATTGGATGAATTGTCCTCAATGGGCCTAAGTTGGCCTCAATTTGGCTCAATTGCCACAATTGGCCTCAATTTGTCTAACTAGCCTGAATTGGCTTCAATTGGCCTAATTGGCCTCAATTGGCTTATGTTGTCCTCAATTGGCCGAATTGGCCTAAATTGGTATCAATTGGCCATAATTTGTCTAATTGGCCTCGAATGGCCTCAATTGGATTCAATTGGACTACTGGGCCTAAATTGACCTCAGTTGTCCACAATTGTCCACAATTGGGATAATTAGCCAAAATTGGCCCCGATTGGACTAACTAGCCTCAATTTGCCTAAATTGGCATCAATTTGTCTAATTGGACCCAATGGACTCAATTGGCCTAATTCACCTCAATTAGCCTCAATTTTCATAACTGGCCTCAATTGGCCACAATTGGCCAATTTTGAATATTGTGGCCAATTTAGGTGAATTAGGCCAATTGAGTCCATTGAGGCCAGTTTGGCCAATTGTCTCAATTGAGGCCAATTAGGCCAATTGTGGGAAATTAGGCCAATTGAGGCCAAATAGTCCAATTGAGACTAATTGAGGTCAATTATGTGATATGGGACGAATTAAGGCCAATTGGGGCCAATTAAGCCTAATTGAGCCCCATTGAGAAAAATTAAATCCCATTGAGGCCCATTGAGACCAATTGATCCAATTATGAAAATTTATACCAATTGAGGACAATTGATACCAACTCCGCCAATTTAGGCCAATTAAGAAATTTGAGACCAATTAAGGCCAATTGAGTCTAATTCGGGCAATTGAGGCCAATTAAGCCCATTAGGCCAATTGAGGCCAATTAGGCCAATTATTCCATTGAGACCAATTAAGGCCAATTGAGGCCAATTGAGATGAATTGAGTCTAATTAGCTCAATTAGTTTAATTAGTCCAATTTTAGCCAATTGAGTCTATTGAGGCCCATTGATGCTAATTGAGGCCAATTGAGGCAATTGAGTTCAATTGAGGCCAATTGAGGCCAATTGAGGCCAATTGAGGTCAATTGAGGATTGAGGCCAATAAAGTCCAATTGAGGCTAATTAGGAAAATTGTGAGAAATAGAGACAATTTAGGCCAATTGAGTCCAATTATGACAACTGAATCCAATTAGGCCAATTGAGTCCAATTTAATTCAATTCCCCTCAACTGACCTAAATTTGTATAATTCTCCTCAATTGACATAATTGGCCTAAATTGTGTTAATAGGCCTAAATTGGCCTTAATTGCCTCAATTGGATGAATTGGCCTCAATTAGCATCAACTGGCCTCAATTGGCATCAATTGGCATCAATTGGCCTCATATACCTCAATTGGCCCCAATTAGCCCCAATTTTCCTCAACTTGCCTCATGAGAATCAATTGGCCTCAATTGGCCTCAATTGGGCTCAGTTGGTCTCAATTAGCCTCAATTGGCCTAATTGGACAAATTGGCCTCAGTTTGCCTCAATTGGGATCAATTGGCCTAATTGGCCTCAAATGGCCTCAATTGTCCTCAGTTGGTCCCAAATGGAAAAATTGGCTTAATTGACCTCATTGGCCTTAGTTGGCCTCAATTATCCTGATTGGCCTCAAATGTCCTCAATTGGCCTAATTGACCTTATCGGTCTGAATTAGTGTATATTGGCCTAATTAGCCTTATTTACATCAATTGGCCTCATTGGCGTAATTGGCCTAATAGGCATCAATTGGTCTCAATTGGTCCCAATATGCATAATTGGTCTTAATTGGCCTAATTTGCCTCAATTGGCCTTAAATGGCCTCAATTTGGATCAACTAGCCTTAATTGGACTCAATTTCCCTTAATTGGCATAATTGGCCTCAATTGGACTCAATTGGCACAATTGACCTAATTGGCATCAATTGGCCTCAATTTGCATTAATTGGTCTCAATTGGCCTCAATTGGTCTGAATTGGCCTCACTGGCCTTAGTGGCCTAATCAGGCTCAATTTTCCTAATTGGTCTCAATTGGACTCAATTGGTCGAATTGTCCTTAATTGGCTTCAATTGGCCTAATTATCCTCATTGACCTCAATTTGCCTAATCGGCCTCAATTGGACTCAATTGGTCTAATTGGCCTCAATTGGCCAAAATTGGACTCAATCGCCCTCAATTGGTCTCAATTGGCCTCAATTGGCCTCAATTGGCCTCAATTTGCTGCAATTGGCCTAAATGGCCACAATTGGCCTCAATTTATCTCAATTTGCCTGACTGGCCTCAATTGGCCTCAAATAGACTTATTGGCCTCAATTGGACCCAATTGCCCTCAATTATCCTAAATTGGCCAAATTGACCTCAATTGGAGTTAATTGTTCTAATTGAACTAAATTAGTCTCAATTGGCCTTAATTGAACCCAATTGGGCTCAATTTGCCTCAATTGGCCTCATTGGCATAATTGGCCTTAATTGGACATAATTGGCCTAATTTACCTCAATTGGCCTCAATTGGCCACAATAGGCCACAATTGGTCTCAATTGGTCTTCATTGGCTTAATTTTCCCAATTGGCCTCAATTAGGCTAATTGGCCTCAATTGGACTCAATTGGACTTAATTGGACTCAATGGGCCTCAATTGGCCTCAATAGGCCTAATCGACCTCAATTTGCCACAATTGGCCTCAATTAGGCTAATTTGCATCAGTTGGCCTTATTATTGTAATTGGACTCAATTGACCTCAATTAAACTAATTGGGTTGTATTGGCCCGAATTGGCATCAATAGGCCTCAGTGGGCCTCAATTGGCATAATTGGCCTAATGGGCCTCAATTGGCCTCAATTGGCCTAATCAGCCTCAAATGGCCTTATTGGCCTCAATTTACCTAATTGGCCTCAATTGGACTCAATTGGCCGAATTGGCATAATTTAACTAATTAAACCCAATTGGCTTAATTTTCCTCAATTGGCAACAATTGGCCTAATTGTCCTCAATTGGCCTCAATTGGCATAATTGGCCAAATTGGCCTTAATTGCCTAATTTGCCTAATTTGACTCAATTGGCCTCAATTGACCTCAATTAACCTCAATTGGAATCCATTTGCCTCGATTGTCCTTAATCGGCTACAATTGCCCAAAATTCCCCCTACATGGCCTAATTGGATTTAATTGGCCTTGATTGGACGCAATTGGCCTTAATTAGCCTTAATTGGCCACAATTGGCCTGAATTGACCTCAATTGGCCTCAATTAGCCTTAGTTGGCCTCAATTGGCCTTAGTTGCCTTCAATTGGTCTATGTTGGCCTAATTGACCTAATTGGCCTCAATTGTCCTAATGGGCCTAATTTCCCCCAATTGGACTCAATGGGGATCAATTAGACTAATTGGACTCAAATGGATCCAATTTGCCTCAATTGGACTCAATTGAAAAAATTGGCCTTAATTTGCCTCAATTGGCCTAATTGGGCTCAATTGGCCTCAATTGGCATTAATTGGTCTCAATTGTCCTTAATTGGCATAATTGGTGTCAATTTCCCTAATTGCCCTCAATTTGATTAATTGGCCTCAATTGGTCTCAATCGGTCTCAATTGGCTTCAATTGGCCTGAATTGGCCTAATTGACATTTAGTGGCCTAATTAGACTCAATTTGCTTAATTGGCCTTAATTATCCTAATTGGACTCAATTAGCCTAATTGGACTCAATTAGCCTAATTGGACTCAATTGATCTCAATTGGCCTCATTGCCTTATTGGCCTAATTGGGCTCAATTGGCTGAATTGGCCTAATTGGACCCAATTGGCTCCAATAGGCATCATTTTCCCCAATTAGCCTCAGTTGGTCTCAATTGGCCTCAGTTGGCCAAATTGGCCTCAATTGGCCTTAATTGGTCTCAATTAGTTTCAATTGGCATCAATTGACCCAATTCACATTAATTGACCTCAATTGACCTCAATTAGTCTTAATTGGCCTCAATTAGCCTCAATTGGTCTCAATTGGCCTGAATTGGCCCTAATTGGACCTAATTAGCATAATGTGCCTCAATTGTCCTAATTAGATCAATTGGCCTTAGTTAGGATCAATTGGCCTAAATTTTCCTCAATACACCAAATTCGATGAATTGGACTCAATTGGCCTAATTGGCCCAATTGGCCTTAATAGGCCTAATTGGCCTGATTGGCTTCAATTGGACTCAATTGGACTCAATTGGCCTAATTAGCCTAATTGGCCTTAATTGACCAAATTGGCCTGATTGGCTTCACTTGGACTCAATTGGGCCCATGGGCCTCAATTGGTCCCATAGGCCACAATTTGCCTCACATGGGCTCAATTGGGCACAATTCACCTCAATTTGAATATTTGGCCAAAATTGGGCTCAATGTGCCAAAATTTGCCTCAATTGGGCTGACAGGCCTCCTAATTGGACTCAATTGGCCTCAATCGACCCTTATTATCTCAATAGTCCAAATTGGTCTAATTGGTCTCAATTGGCCTCAATTGAACTCAATTGGCCTCAATGGGCCTAATTGGACTCAATGGGCCTCAATTAGCCTCAATTGGACTCAATTGGCCTCAATTGGCCTCAATTGGCCTCAATTGGCCTCAATTGTATTAATTGACCTCAATGGGCGTCAATTGGCCTAATTGACCTCAATTGGCCTCAATTCGCCTAATTGACCTCAATTGGCCTCAATCAACACAATTGGACTCAAATGGCCTCAATTGGCCTAATTGGACTAATTGGCCTCAATTGGCCTCAATTGGCCTCAATTGGACTAAATTTTCCCCATAATTAACCTCAATTGGCATCAATTGGGCTCTATTGGATCAATTGGCCTCAATTGGTCAAATTGGACCAATGGGCCTCAATTGGCTTCAATTGGCCTAATTGGACTTAATTGGCCTCAATTGACCTCAGTTGGACTCAACTATCCCTAATAGACCTAAATAGGCCTCAATGGGCTCAATTGGCCAAATTGGCCAAATTGGCCTCAATTAGCCTCAATTGGTCTAATTTCCCACAATTGGACTCAATTGGCCATCATTGGCCTTAATTGGCCCCAATTGGCCATCATGGGACTAATTTGACTAATTGGCCTTAATTATCCTAATTGTCCTCAATTGGCTTATTTGGCCTAATTGGCGTCAATTGGCCTCAATTGGCCTCAAGTGGCCAAATTGGCCAAATTGGTCTCAATTGGCCTCAAATGGCCTCAATTGGCCCCAATTTGCCTCAATTATCCTCAATTGTTCTAATTGACATCAATTTGCCTCAATTTGCCTAATTGTCCTTAATTGGGCTCAATTGGCCTAAATGTCCTCAATTGGATTCAATTGGCTATAATTGACTGAATAATCTTAATTGACCTCAATTGGCCAAATTGGTCTCAATTGTGCTAATTGGCCCCAATTGGCCTCAATTGGCCTCAATTGGGCTCAATTGGGCTCAAGTGGCCTCAATTGGCCTCAATTAGCCTCAATTGACCACAATTGGTCTCAATTGGCCTCAATGGGACTTAATTTGCCTCAATAGGCTGTAATTACCTTAATTGGCCTCAATTGGACTAATTGGACTCAATTGTCCTAATTGGAAACAATTGGAATCAATTGGCCTTAATTGGGTTCAATTAGCCTAAATAAGCCTAATTGTACTCAATTAGGCTCAATTGGTCACAATTGACCTCAATTGGCCTCAGTTAGCCTAATTGGCATAATTGGCCTCATTAGCCTCATTGGCTTCAATAGGTCTCAACTAGCCTAATTGGACTCAATTGGCCTTAATTGGCCTCAATTGGCCTAATTGGAATAATTGGCCTCAAATAGCCTCAATTTTCCTAAATTGGAATAATGTTCCCAATTGGCTCAATTAGCCTAATAGGCCATAATTGGCCTCAAGTGGACCAATTGGCCAAATTGGCCTCAAATTGGCCTCAATTGGCCTCAATTGACTTCAATTGGACTAATTGGCCTATGTTGACTTCAATTGGCCTCAATTGGCCTCAATTAGCCTCAATTGGCCTAATTGGCCTCAATTGGTCTAATTGGCCTCAATTGGCCAAATTGGACTTAGTTCCCTTAATTGGCCTCTATTGGCTTCAATTAGCCAAATTAGCCTCAATGGGCCTCAATTGACTTCAATTGTCCTTATTTTCCTCAATTGGCCCCAATTTTCCTCAATTGGCCCCAATTTTCCTAATTGGCCTTAGTTGGCCTCAATTGGTCTATTTAGCCTCAATTGTCCGGATTATCCTCAATTGGCCTATTTGTCTTAATTGGTCTATTTGTCCAAATTGGCCTCAAATGGCTTAAATTGGCCTCAATTGGCATCAATTGTCTTAACTAACCTCAATTGGCCTAATTTGCCTATATTGGCTTCAGTTTCCTTTAATTGGCATCAATTGGCATCAATTGGCCTCAATTGGCTTGAATTGGCCTCAATTTGCCTCAATTGGCCTAATTGGCCTCAGTTGGACTAATGGGCTTCAATGGGCCCCAATCAGCCTCAATTGGCACAAATTGGCCTAGTAGGCCAAATTGGCCTCACTTGGCATCAACTGGCATAATTGACCTTAATTGGCCTCATTTAGCCTCAATTCGACTCATTTAGCCTCAATTAGCCTCAATTAGCCTAATTGGTGTTAAATGGACTCAATTGAACTCAATTAGATTAATGGGCCTAACTGGCCTCAAATGGCCTTAATTGGCCTCAATTGGCCTAATTGGACTTATTGGCATCAATTGGACAAATTGGACACAAGTGGCCTCAATTGGCCTCATCAGCCTCAACTAGTCTCAATTAGCCTAATTGTCCTAATTGGGCTCAATTAACCTCAATTAGCCTAATTGGAATCAATTGTCCAAATTGGCCTCAATTGACCTCAATTTGCCTTATTGGCCTCAACTGGCTGAATTGGCCTCATTGGCCTAATAGGCCTCAATTGACCTCAATTTTCCTAATTGGACTCAAATTGGCCAAATTAGCATCATTGGCCTAATTGGCCTCACTTGGCTTCAATTGGACCCAATTGGCCTAATTGGACTCATAGCCCCCAGTTGGCATCAACTGACCTCAATTGGATTAATTATCCTAATTGGCCTCAATTGGTCTCAATTGGCTCCAATGGCATAATTGGGCTCAATTGGCCTCAATGTCCTAATTGGCCTTGATTAGCCTCAATTTATTAATTGGAATCAATTGGAAATCAAACTAATTGGCCTCAATTGGTCTCAATTGATTTCAATTGGCCTCAATTGGCCTAATAACCTAATTGAACTCAGCCTCAATTTTCATCCCTTGGAATAAATTGACCTCATTTGACCTCCGCCTTAATTGGCATCAATTTTCATAATTGGACTCATGTGGCCTAATTGGTCTAACTAGCCCAATTGGAGTCAATATTTTAATTGTCCTTAATGTCCTCATTGTCCTAATTTACCTAATTGTCCTCAATATGCCTCAATGTCCTAATTGGCCTCAATTGGCATCAATTGACCTATAGTGGCCTAATTGGGCTCAATTGGCCTTAATTGAAATCAAATGGCCTAAATGGACTCAATTGATCGCAATTGGTCTCAATTGGTCTAATTGGCCTCAATTGGTTGTAATTGGGCTCAATTAGCCTCAACTAGCCTCAATTGGCCACAATTGACCACAATTGGCCTCAATTGACCTCAATTGGCCTCAATTGACCTCAATTGGGACAATTGACCACAATTGGACTCAATTGTCCATAATTGGCATAATTGGCTTAATTGGCCTCCTTGGCATCAATTGGCCTCAACAGGATTGAATTGGCCACAACTGGCCTCAATTGGCCCTATTTGGCATCAATTGGCCCTAATTGGCCTCAATTAGGCTCAATTGACCTAATTAGACTCAATTTACATCAATTGGCCCCAATTGGACTCAATTTGCCTAATTTTCCTTAATTGGCCTCAATTGGCCTCCACTGGATTGATTGACCACAATTGGCCTAAATTGGTCTAAATTAGCCTCAATTGTAGTCAATTGGCCTAATTAGCCTCAATGGGCCTTAATTGGCCTCAATGGGCCTCAATTGGCCTCAATTGGATTCAATGGGCCTCAATTGGCCTCAATTGGCCTCAATTGGCTTCAATTGCCCTAATTGGCCTCAATTGGCCACAATTGGCCACAATTAGCCACAATGGGATATAATTGGACTAATTGGATTATTGTCCTCAATTGGCCTCAATTTTCCTAAATGGCCTCAATTAGCTTCGCCTCAATTTTCCTCCTTGGCATTATTGGTCTAAGTGGCTTCAATTGGCCTAATTGGCCTTAAATGGCCTCAATTAGTCTCAATTCTCCTCAATTGTCCTAAATGGCCTTATTGGCCTCAAATAGATCCAATTGGCCGCAATTAGCCTCAGTTGAACTCAATTATCCTCAATTGGCCTCAATTTGATGCAATTGGCCTCAATTGACCAAATTGGCCTCATTTTACCACCATTGGCATAATTTTCCTCAATTGGCCTCAATGGGAATCAATTTTCCTCAATTGGCCTAATCGGCCTCAATTGGATAAATTGATCTCAATTGGGCTCAATTAGCTACAATTGGCCTCAATTGGCCCTAATTGGCCTCAATGGGACCTAATTGTCCTCAATTGGCCTCAGTTTGCCTTAATTGGACCTAATTGACCTTAATTGACCTCAATGTCTTCAATTGGCCATAATTGAGACCACTTGAGGCTAATTTGGCCACTTAAGGCCAATTAAGCCAGTTGATACCACTTAAGGCCAATTTTACAACTTAAGGACAATAAGGAAAATTAGCCTCAATTGGAATCAACTTGCCTCAATTCTCTTTAATTTACTGATTGGCCTCATTGGGCCTCAACTTGTCTCAATGAGGCTCAATGGAAAAATTGGCTATATTGGCCTCAATTGGTCTCAGTTGGCCTCAATTGGTCACTATTGGCCTCAGTTGGCCTCAACTGGAAATTGGACTCATATTACATCAATTAGCCACAAATTGAATTGATTGGCCTCAATTAGCCTAAAGTTTTCCAATTGGCCTCAATTGGCCACAATTTGCCTCAATTCTCCTGTCCAATTTACCGTAATTGGCTGCAATTGTCCAAAATAGGTTGTATTTGCCTTGATGGACCTATGGATTCAATTAGCCTCAATTGGCCTCAATCGATCTCATTTGGCCTAATTGGCCTAATTGGAATCAATTGGCCTTGATTGACCTCAATCGGCTTAATTTCTATTGATTGGCCTCAATTGTCCTAATTAGACTCAATTTTTCCCATGGGCCTAATTGGATTCAATTGGACTCAATGAAAATCATTAGACTAATTGGTCACACTTGGCCTAAAATGGACTAAATTGTCCTTAATTTTCATCAGCCTCAATTGGAATAAATTGTCCAAATTGGCCGCAATTCACCTCATTTCACCTCAATTTTCTTAATTGACATAATAGGTCTCAATTCCAATTATGTTAATTAGGTTAAATTATGCCAATTCATCCAATTGATCAATTTAGGTGAACTATGGCCAATTGAGGCCAATTAGGCCAATGAGTATAATCCAGGCCAATTGATCCCAGTTAGGCCAATTATGCCAACTAAGACAAATTGAGTCCAATTAGGACAATTTAGGCCAATTAGGATACTTGAGGCCATTTAGGCTAATTTCCAATTGAGGCAAATTTAGACCAATTATTCCAATTATTCCATTAAGTCCAATTAAATAAAATTGAATCCAATTATGTCAATTTAGGTCAATTGGCCTGACTGGCCTTGATTGGTCTCAATTGGTATCGATTGGCCTCGATTGGCCTCAATTGGCCTCTATTGGACTCAATTAGCCTTCATTGTCCTCAATGGAACTCGATTAGCATCAATTAGCTTAAATTGGACCCAATTAATCGCAATTGGACTTAAGTGGCCTCAATTGACACATTAGTCCATTGAGGCCAATTAGGTAAATGGAGGCCAATTGAGGCCAATTGAGGCCAATTAGGCCAATTGAGGCAGACTGAGTCCAATTGATGCCAATTAGGCTAATTAAGTATAATTGAGGCCAATAGAGGTCTATTGAAACCATTGAGGCCAATTGAGCCCAAGTGAGGCCAATGGAGGAAAATTTACGCCATTTCAGGCCAATTGAGGCCAATTTGGCCAATTAAGGACAACTATACAAACTGATCCCAATTGCGGCGATTAATGACAACTAGGATGAGGAAAATGGAGTCCAATCAAGGCATAATTGTCCAATTAGGAAACTTATGTCAATTAAGGCCAATTAGGAAAATCGAGGCCAATTGTGGTCATTTAGGCCCATTAGGCAAATTGATGCCAATTGATCCACTGAGGCAATTTGGGCCCAATTATGAAAATTGAGGCCGATTGATCTCAATTGTCATAATTAGTCCAATTGAATCCAATTATTCCAATGAGGCCAATTATGACAACTGAGGCCAATTGAGGCCAATTAGACCAATTGAGGCCAATTAGGACACTTGAAACCATTTAGAAAAATTTTCAATTGAGGATAATTAGGCTAATGAGGCCAATTGAGGAAAATTTCCCCAATTAGACCAATTCAATCAAATTAGGCCGATTAGTCCAATTCATGTCAATTCGGGCTAATTATGCAAATTATGCCAATTAGGCCAATGCAACCAATTTGACCAATTAGGCCAATTGTGGCTAATTGAGGCCAATTAAGGTCAATTAGGCCAATTATCACAATTTTTCCAATGGGGAAAATTTGGCCAATTGAGGACAATTAATAAAATTGAGGCCAATTAGGCCAATTAGGCCAATTACAGACAATTAGTTAAATTGAGGTTAATTCAGCTAATTGAGGCCATTTAGGCCCATTGAGGCCATTTATTCCAATGAGGAAAATTATGCCAATTGAGGCCAGTTGACCCAAATTAGGCCAAATTAGGCCATGTGAGGCCAAATAGGTCAATTGAGGCCAATTATTATAATTGAGGAAAATTAGGCCAATTAGGATAATTGAGGAAAATTAGGCCAATTAGGCCAGTTGAGGATAATTGAGGCCAATTGATGCGAATAATTTAAATTGAATCTCACTGGAATATATTTCCCAAATTAGCCTCAATTGGACTCACTTGGCCTCAATTGGCCTAATTCACCTTAAATGACCTCCCTCAAGGACTAAATTAGGGCCTTAATTGGCATAAATTGGCCTTAATTGATCCAAATTAGGCCAATTCAGGCCAATTAGTCCATTAAGGCTAAATTAGGCCAATTGAGACCAATTTTGAAAATTGAGACCAATTGAGGCCAATTAGGGCAATTAATTCTAATTGAGCCCAATTAGGAAAATTGAGATCAATTGAAGACAATTGAGTCCATTTGAGGCTGATTTCCAATTGAGACCAGTTATGAAGATTGAGACTAGTTGAATCCAATTGAGGACAACTAGACCAATTGGGCGCAATGGACTAATAGGCCACAATTCACATCAATTGGACGAATTGGCATTAGTTGGCCTAATTGGTCTCAATTGGCTTCAATTGTCCTAATTGGCCTCATTTGGCCTCATTTGGAAAAATTGACCACAATTGGCCTCAATTCGACTCAATGGACTAATTGACCTTAATTTTCCTAATTTCCCTCAAAGGAATCATTTTCCAATTGAGCCTATTGAGGGTAATTGGCCAATAAGGCCAATTGAGGCCAATTACGCCAATTACACCAATTGATGCTAATTATGCCAATTGAGGCGAATTAGGCCAATTTCCAGCAATTATGCAAATTGGAATAACTGTCTCAATTAACCAATTGGCCTTATTCACCTTGATTGACATAAATTGGCCAAAAATTTTCTAATGGGAATCATTTGGCCTTAATTGGCCTAAATGTTGTTAATTGGACTCAACTGGCCTCAATCGGCCTCAATGGGCATCGATTGGCATCAATTGGCATCAATTGGCCTCGATTAGCATAGTTTCCCCCAATTGACCATAATTTTCATAATTGGCCTCGATTGGCCTCAATGGAAAAATTGGCATCAATTGGACACAATTGGCATAATTTGCCTAATTTTCCTAATTGGCCTAATTGGCCTCAAGTTATTATATGAAAATAAGCCCCAATGGGCCTTAATTTGTGTAATGGGGCCTCAATCGACCACTAGCTTAATTGGCCTCAATTGTACTCATTAGAGTAATTAGGCCTAATTGGCCTTAATTGCCCACAACTAGCCTAACTAGCCACAATTGACCTGATTTGGTCTAATTGGTCTCAATTTTCCTCAATTGGAATCAATTGGACTTAATTGGGATCAATTAGGCTTAATTGGATGCAATTGGCCTCAATGGCCTAATTGTCCACAATTTGCCTCAATTTGCCTTGATTTACCGTAATTGGCCTCAATTGGCCAATTATGTCAATTGAGACCAATTGGGGTGAATTAGGCAAATGAGGCCTATTGAGTCAAATTAGTCTAATGAGGCCAATTGGGCATGTTGACGCCAATGAGGCCAATTAGGCCAATTGACGCTAGTCAATTAGGCCAATTGAGACTAATTATGGCCGATTGAGGCCAATGAGGACAATATGGCCAATTGAGGCCAATTTTGAAAAAAATTGGCCAATTAGGTCAATTAGGCCAATTGAGGCTATTTAGGAAAAATATTCGAGTTGAGGCTAATTTGGCTAATGAGGCCAATTAGGCCAATTGACAACAATTAGTCCAATTATGCCAATTGATACCAATAAGGACAATTATGCCAATTATACCAATTGATTTCAATTGAGAAATTTGACGCCAATCGAGGCAAATAAGTGAAATTGTCTCTAATTGAGACCAATTAGGACAATTTTTTCCAATTGAGGCCAATTAGGCTAATCGGGGCCAATTGAGGATAATCGAGGCCAATGGAGGCCAATTGATATCAATTACATAATTTCCCTCAATTGAACTCAATTAGCCTAATTGGATTCAACTAACATTAGTGGGCCTCAGTTGGCCCCAATTGGCCTAATTGTACTTATGGGCCATAACTTGATAAATTGGTGTCAATTGGCATTATTGGCCCCAATTAGCCTCAAATTTCCTAATTGGCCTCAACTGGCCTCAATTGGGCTCAATTGGCCTCAACTGTCCACAATTAACATCAATTGGCCTTAATTGGACTCAATTTAATGAATTGGCCTAATTGGACTAGTTGGCTTCAATTGGACATATTCACCTCATTTCACATCAATTGGCCTAAATGGCCAAATTGGCCTAATTGGACTAATTTTACTCAATTGGCCTTTTGGCCTCAATTTGCCTCAATTTTACTAATTGGAATCAACTAGACTCAATTGGGATCAATTGGACTCAATTGGACTCAATTAGCCTCAATTGGCCTAATTTTCCTAATTGGCATTATGAGCCTCAATTTCTGAATTGGCCTAATTGGCCATAGTTGGCCTCAGTTGGTCTCAATTGTCCTCAATTAGCTTCAATTGACAACAATGGGCCTCCACATGCCTCAATTGGCCCAAAGGATCAATGGGTCTGAATTGTCCTAATTGGCCTAATTGGCCTCAATTGGCCTTAATTGGCCCAATTGGCTACAATTAGCCTAATTGGCCTCAATTGGCCAAAAATGGCCTAATTATCATAATTGGCCTCAATTGGCCTCAATAGAGGTCAATTTCCCTCATTTTTCCTGAATTTTCCTCAAGGGAATCAATTCACCTAATTAGCCTCAATTGAACACAATTGGCCTCAATTTTACTAATCGACCTAAATTTGCTTCAATTGTACTCAATTTTTCTCAATTGGCCTAATTTGAATAATTAGCCTCAATTGGTCTAATTGGGTTAATTTTCCTTAATTGACCTCAATTGGATTCATTGAGGACAATTACCCCCAATTTTCCACATCCTAAATTGGCCAAATTTTACTAATTGGATAAATTTCCTTAATTGGTCTCAATTTAACTCAATTTGACTAGACTAATTTTCCTAATTACCCTCAATTGGACCAATTGGTCTCAATTGGCTGAATTGGCCTCAACTAGCCTTAATTGGCCAAATTGGACTCAACTAACCTCAGTTGGCCTTAATTGGCCTCATTGAACTAATTTTACTAATGAGTCTTAATTTGATAAATTTGCCTCAATTTGCATTATTGGCCTCAATTAGCCTCAAATTTTCTAATTGTCTTCAACTGGCCTCAATTGGGCGCAATTGGGCTCAATTGGCCTCAATTCACCTCAATTGGCCTCATTTGGCCTCATTTGGCCCCAATTGGCCTCAATTGGAATCAATTAGTCTAATTGGACTACTTGGCCTCAATTGACCATATTCGCCCCATTTGGCCTCAATTTTTCCTAATTGGACTAATTGGCCTCATTTGGTCTAATTGGACTCAATTTTCTTCAATTTTCCTAATTGTACTTATCTAGCCTCAATTGGGATCAATTGGACTCAACTGGCCTCAATTGGACTCAATTGGAATAAGTTGGCCTAATTGGCATTATGGGCCTCAATTTCTGAATTAGCCTAATTGTCCTAATAGGCCTTATTGGCCTCTGTTGGACTCAATTGGTCTCAATTGTTCTTAATTAACCTCAATTGACATCAATGGTCCACAACTTGCCTCAATTGGCCCCAATGGATGAATGTTCCTCAATTGGCTTAATTGGTCTAATGGTCTTCAATTGTCCTCAATTGGCCTAATTAGCCTAATTGGTCTCAATTGGCTTCAATTGAGGTCAATTTCCCTCAATTGGCCTTAATGACATCAATTCTCCTAATTGGCCTCAATTGGTCTCAATTGGACATAAATGGCCATAATTTTCTAAATTGGTATAAATTTTCCTCAATTGGCCTCAATTGTCCTCAATTGGCCTAATTGGCTTCAATTGAGTCCAATTGACCTCAATTTGACTAATTGGCCTCAATTAGTCTAATTGGCCTAATTGGCCTAAATTGGCCTCAATTGGATTAATTGATGTCAATTGACTTCAATTTTCCTAATCCTAAATTGGAATAATTGGCCTAATTCACATCAATTGGCCTCAATTAAACTCAATTTGACAAATTATCCTCATCCTCGACTGGCCTAATTTGCCTAATTGGCTCAATTAGCCCAATCAGCCTCAATTTACCTCAATTAGACTAGACCAATTGGACTAATTGGCCTCAATTGGCCTAATTGGCCTCAATTGGCCACAATTGAACATAATTGGCCTAATTGGCCTTGATTAGCCTCGATTGGCCTCATTTGGACCTAATTGGACTTAATTGGACAAATTTGGATAAATTGGATTCAAATGGCATAATTGGCGTCAAATGGCCTCAATGGAATAATTGGCCACAATTGGCCTGAATTAGAAATTGACCTAATTAGCCTCAATTGACCTCATTTGGCCCTAACCTCAATGGGACTCAATTCAACTAATTTTGATAATTGGAATTAATTGGCCTTATTGGCCTCAATTGACCTCAATTCGTCTAACTGTATAAATTGATCAAATTGAGGCCAAACAAGACAATTGAGTCCAATTGAATCAATTAAGAAAAGTGATTCCAATTGAAGACAATTGGTGCCAACTAGGACAATTGAGCACAATCGAGTCCAATTGAGGCTAATTGAGGTAAATTTGGTGAATTAAGACAACTGAGGATGAGTCTAATTGAAGTCAACTGGCATCAATTAGTCCAATTATGTCAATTGGGACCATTAATCCATGTTATGCAATTAGGAAAAATGAGTCCAATTAGGAAAATTGAGGTCAATTGATCTCAATTGAAGCCAATAAGGCCAATCGAGGCCAATATGGAAAATTAAGCCAATTTAGGCTAACTGAGGCCAATTGAGGCCAATTAAGGATAATTAGGCCAATTGAGGCGAACTAGGACCAATTGAGACCAATTAAGAAAATTGAGTCCATTGAGGACAATTGAGCCCAATTGAGTCCAATTGAGTCTAGTTGAGGAAAATTGAGCACAATTGAGGCCAATTGAGTCCAATTGATGCCAATTGAGGAAAACAAGGCCAATTTGGCCAATTGAGGCCAATTGATGCCAATCAGGTAAATTTGGCCAATTGGGCTAATTCATCTAATTGAGGCCAACTAGGCCAATTAAGGCCAATTGAGGTTAATTAGGCAACTTGAGGCCAATTGAATCCAATTGAGTTCAATTGAGCCCAACTGAGGCCAATGAGGCCAATTTGGCTAACTGAGGCCAATGAGGTCAATGAGGTCAATTGGCTAATGAGGTCAATGAGGCCAATGAGGCCAATTAGGAAAACTGAGTCTAATTGAGGCCAACTGTTGCCAATGAGGTCAATTGGACTCATTGGCGTAATTGGCCTCAATTGGCCTCAATTGGACTAATTGGCATTAATTGGACTCAATTGGGATCAATTCGCCTAATTGGACTCAATTGGCCTAATTTCCCCCAAATGGCCTTATTTGGCATCAATTTGCCACTAGTGGCCTCAATTGGAAGAATTGGCCTTAGTTGGCCTCAATTAGCACAATTGGTATAATTGACATCAATTGGCCTGAAATGGCATCAATTGGTCTCAATGGGTCTGAATTGGCCAAATTGTCCTTAAGTGGCCTAATCAGCCTCAATTTTCCAAATTGGTATTAATTGGCCTCATTTGAACTTAATTGGTCGAATAGTCCTTAATTGGCTTCAATTGGCCTAGTTGTCATCAATGGCCTCAATTTTCCTAATTGGCCTCAATTGGACTCATTTGAATGAATTGGCCAAATTGGCCTCAATTAGCCTCAATTGGTCTCAATCGGCCTTAATTTGTCTAGTTGGCCTTATTGACCTCAATTGGCCTCAATTGGCATAATTCTCCTCAATTGGACTCAATTGTCCAAATTGGCCTCAATTGCCCTAAATTGGCCTAATTGAACTCAATTGGATTGAATTGGTCTAATGGGCCTCAGTTGGTCTCAATTGGCCTAATTGGCCTAATTGGCCTCAATTGATCCCAATTGGGCTCAATTGGACTCATTGGCCTAATTTGTCATAATTGGACTTAATTGGCAAAATTGACCTCAATTGGTCTTAATTGGCATCAATTGGTCTCAGTTAGCTTAATTTCCCTAATTTCTTTAATTGGACACAATTAACCTCAATTGAAATCAATTGGACTCAATTGTACTCAATTTCCCTCAATTGTACTAATCGGCCTCAATTGGCGAAATTTGCCTCAGTTGGCTTAATTATTTTAATTCATCTCAATTGGCCATAGTTGACCTAAATTATTCTAATTAGATTGAATTGGACTTAATATGCCTCAATTGGCCTCATTAACATAATTGGAATAATTGGCCTCAATTGGCCTAATCAGCCTCAAATGGCCTTATTGGCCTCAATTTACCTAATTTGCCTCAATTGGACTCAATTGGATGAATTGGCCTAATTTAACTAATTGTCCCCAATTAGCCTGAATTGGCCTGAATTGGCCTGAATTGGCCTCAATCATCTTAATTGGCCTCAATTGGCATAATTGGCCTAATTGGCCTCAATTGGCCACAATTTTCCTAATTGGCCGAATTTGACACAATTGGCCTCAATTTGGCCTCAATTGGCCTTAATTGGACTAATTTGATCCAATTGGACTTGTTGGCCTCATTTGGGATCAATTGGGCTCAATTCGACAAATTGGATCAATTAGGCTCAATTGGCCTAATTTGCCTAAATTGGACTTATTAGCCTTATTGGCCTCAATTGGACTTCATTAGCCTCAATTGGCCTAATTGGCCTGAGTTGGCCTAATTTACCTCAATTGACCTAATTGGCCTCAGTTGGCCTAACTGGCCTCAATTGGAATAATGGGAATAATTGGCCCCTATTAAGCTCAATTGGCCTAATTAGTCTCAATTGGCCTCAATTGGTGTAATTGAACTAATTGGCCTCCATTGGCCAAATTGGAATCAACTAGCCTAATTGGCCTCAGTTCGCCTAAATTGGTCTGAATTTCCCTCAACTGGCCACAATTGGCCTCAGTTGGCCTCAATTGGCCACAGTTGGCCTAATTGACGTAATTGGTCTCAATTGGAATAATTGGATCAATTGCCCTCAATTGGCCTCAATGGGGCTCAATTGGCCTAATTGGACTCAAATGGACCCAGTTGGACTCAATTGGACTTCATTGGAAACTTGGCCTCAAATGGCCTTAAATGGCCTCAATTGGGGTCACTTGGCCTCCCATGGCCTCAATTGAAGTCAATTGGCCTCAATTGACATAAATTGGCGTCAACTGGTGTCAATTGGCCTCAATTGGCCTCAATTTCCCTAATTGGCCTCAATTGGCTTAATTGGCCTCAATTTTATTAATTGGCCTAATTGGCCTCAATTGGCCTCTTATGGCCTGAATTGGCCTAATTGACCTGAAGTGGCCTAATTGGAATCAATTTTCCTAATTGGACTCCATTGGCCTAATTTAACTTAATTGGCTAAATTGGTCTCAATTGGACCTAATTGGCCTTAATTTTCTTAATTAGCCTAGTTGGACTCAATTGGTCAAATAGGCCTAATTGGCCTCAATTGGCCCCAATTAGCCTCAGTTGGCTTCAATTGGCCCCATTTGGTCTCAATTGGCCTCAATTGGCCAAAATGTCCTTAATTGGCCACAATTGGCCTTAATTGGCTTCAATTGGCACCAATTGGCTTAATTGGCATAATCCTCCTCAATTGGTCTTGATTGGCTTCAATTGGTCTCAATTGGTCTCAATTGGCCTAAATTGGCCTCAATTGGCATAATGGCCTCAATTGGCCTAATTGGACTAATTGGACGAATTGGCCTCAATCGGACTCAATTGGCATCAATTGACATAATTGGCTCAATGGACACAATTGGACTCAATTGGCCTGAGTTGGACTCAATTGACCTAATAATTACCCTCAATTGGCATCAATTTTCCTTTATTGGCCTCTATTTTCATAATTTCCCTTAATTGGCCAAATTTATCTAATTAGACATAATTGACTTCAATTTGCCTAATTGGACTCAATAGGCCCCAATGGGCCTCAATTGGACTCAATTGGCCTCAATCGGCCTCAATAGTCCTCAATTGGCCTCAATTTGCCTAATTGGCCAAATTGGCCTCTCTTGGCCTCAATTGCTCTAATTTCCCTTAATTGGCCTTAATTGGCTACAATTGACCTCAATTATACCCAATTGACCTCAATTGAATTAATTGGACTCAATTGGCCAAATTGGCCCCAATTGAGCTGAATTGGCCACCATTGGACCCAATTGGCCACTATTGGCCTAATTAGGATAATTATCCTTAATTATCCCAATTGGCCTCAATTGAAATCATTGGACTAATTGGCCTCAAGTGGCCTCAAGTGGCCTAATTGGCCTAATTAGTCTCAATAGGCCTCAATTGACCCCAATTGGCCTCAATTTCCCTCAATTTTCTTTAATTGGGCTCAATTGGACTCAATTAGCCTTAATTGTCCTAATTGACATCAATTGGTAGCACTTATACTAATTGGACTCAATTGGCCTCAATTGGATTCAATTGGCCTCAATTGATTGAATAAACCTAATTGGCTTCAATTGGCCAAATTGGCCTCAATTGCCCTAATCGGCCCTCATTGGCATCAATTGCCCTAATTGGTCCCAATTGGCCTCAAGTGGCCTCATGTGGCCTCAATTGGTCTCAATTGGCCTCAATTGGCCTCAATTGGACTCAATTGGCTGAATTGGACTTATTTGGCCTCAATTGGTCTCAATTGAAATCAATTGGCCTAATTAGCCTCAATTGGCCTCAATTATCCTCATGTGACCTAATTGACTTAATTGACCTAAATTGGCCTCAATTTCTATAATTGGCCTCAATTGGCCTAATTGGCCTCAAATGGCCTTATTGGCCTCAATTTACCTAATTGGCCTTAATTTGAATCAATTGGATGAATTGGACTAATTTAACTAATTGGCCCCAATTGGCCCCAATTTCCCACAATTGGCGTCAATCGGCCTAATTGGAATCAATTGGCGGCAATCGACCTAATTGGCCTCCATTGGCATAATTCGCCAAATTAGCCTCAATTGTCCTCTATTTGCCTAATTGACCTAATTTTAACTCTATTGGACTCTATTGACATCAATTGTCTTCAATTGAACTCAATTGGCCTCAATTGAACTCAATTGACCTCAATTGGAATCTATTGTCCTCAATTAGCCTTAATTGACCACAATAGACCACAATTGGCCTCAATTTTCCATATTTGCCACATTTGCCCAAAATTCCCCCCAATTGGCCTAATTGACATTAATTGGCCTTAATTGGGCTCAATTGGCCGAATTGGCCTTAATTGTCCTCAGTTGGACTCAATTGGACTAATTGGACTGAATTAGCCGAATTGTCCTCAATTGGCCAAATTTGCCTCAATTGGCCTCAATTGGCCTAATTGGCCTAAATTTGCCTTATCGGCCTGATTGGCCTCAATTGGGCTCAATAAACCAAATTGGCATCAATTGTTTTTTCAATTGGCCTAATTGGCCTAACTGGCCTCAATTGAGTTCAATTGACCTCAATTGAAATAATTGGCCCTAATTGGCGTAATTGGCCTAATTGGCCTCAATTGACCCCAATTGGCTTAATTAGCCTAATTGGAAAAATTGGCCTTAATTGACCTAAATTCGATCAACTAGCCTCAGTTGGCCTAATTGGCCTCAATTAGCCTAATTGTACTCAATTGGCCTAATTGGCATCAATTGATCTCAATTGGACTTAATTGGCCTCGATTGGCCTAATTGGTATCAATTGAAATAATTTTCCTCAATTGGCCTAATTGGACTCAATTTCCTCAATTGGATTGAATTGGCCTCGTTGGCCTCAATTTTTCAGATTAGACAAATTGGCCACAATTGGCCACCATTGGCCTATTTTCCCTCAATTGGCTTAATTGTCATAATTGGATTCTATTGGGATAATTAGAATAATTGGCCTCAATTGGCTTCATTTGGCCCCAAATATCCTAATTGGACTAATTGGCTTCAATTGACCTCAATTGGCCTCAATTGGTCTCATTGGCCTCAATTGGCCTAATTGGCCTAATTGATCTTAGTTGGCCGAATTGGCCTCAATTTTCTAAAATTGGCCTAATTGTCCTGAATTGGACCAATTACCATAATTGGTCTCAATTGGCCTCCATTAGTCTCTATTGGCTTGAATGGCCTAATTGGCCTTAATTGGCCTCAATTGCCCTAATTGGCCATAATCGGCCTCAATGGGCCTCAATTGGCCTAATTGGTCTAATTGGACTCTGTTAGCCTCAATTGGCCTAATTGGCCTTAAATGACCTCAATTTTCTTCAATTAACTGAAATGGACTCATTGACCTAATCGGCCTCAATTGTCCTTAATTTGCCTAATTGGCCCCAATTGGCCTAATTGGTGTCAATTGTCCTAATTGGCCACAATTGGCCGAATTGGCCTTAATTGGCCTTAATTGGCCTAATTTGCCTAATTTGCCTCAGTTGGACTCAATTGGTCTCAATTGGCATAATTGACATCAATTGACCTCAATTTTCCTTAATTAGTCTCAATTGGCATAATCAGTCAAATTGGCCTCAAAGTGCTCGATTTGCCTAATCGGCCTCAATTGGCCTCAATTCTCCTCAATTCACCTCAATTGGCCTCAATTGGACTCAATTGACCAAATTGACCTCAATTGCCAACTATTTCCCCCATTTGGCTTTAATTGGACTAATTAGCATCAATAGTCCTAATTGGCCACAATTGGCCGAATTGACCTTAATTGGCCTTAATTGGTCTAATTTTCCTTAGTTGGCCTCAATTGGTCTCAATTGGCCTAATTGGAATCAATTGGGCACAATTTTCCTCAATTTGCCTCAATTGGCCTCAATTGGCCTAATCAGTCTAATTGGCCTCAAAATGACTCAATTGGCCTAATTGGCCACAATTGGCCTTAATTCACCTAATTGGATACAATTGACCTCAATTGTCCTCAATTGGCCTAATTGGCCTCAGTTGGTCTTAATTGGCCTCAATTTGACTCAATTTTCCCCAGTTTGCCTCAGTTGGCCCAATTGGATTAATTGACTTTAATTTGTCTCAATTGGACTAATTTGCCACAATTGGCTACAATTGGCCTTAATTGGGCTCAATTCTCTCAATTGGCCTCAACTGACGTAGATTGACCTCAATTGACCTAATTGGTCTAATTGGCCTCAAGTGGCCTTAATTGCCCCAATTGGACTCAATTGGTCTCAATTGTCTTGAACTCGCCTCAATTGGCCTAATTTTCCTAATTGGCCTCAATTGGGCTAATTGGCCGCAATTTGCCTCAATTTTCCTAATTTGATTAATTGGCCTCAATTGGCCTCAATTTTCCTCAATTGACCTCAATTGACCTCAATTGGACAAATTAGCCTAATTGGACACAATATGCTCAATTAGCCTAATTCTCTCAATTGGCCTAATTGGCCTCAATTGGCCTCACTTTGCCTCAATTGGACTCAGTTGGCCTCAATTTGCCTAATGGGCCTCAGTTCGCCTCAATTGTTATCAATCAGGCTAATTGGCCTCAATTGGATTCAATTGTGCTAATTAGCGTTAATTGGCTTCAATTAGCCTCAATTGGCCCCAATTGGCCTAATTGACCAAATTGTCCTCAATTTTCATAATTGGTCTCAATTGGCCAAATTGGTGTCCATCAGCCCGATTGGCCTTAATTAGCATTAAGTGGCCTCAATTGTTCCCATTGGCCTCAATTGGCCTAATTGGCCTCCATCGGCCTCAATGGGCCTCAATTTATCTTTATTGGCTTTAATTGGCCTAAATTGGCCTCAGTTGGCCTCAATTTCCCTCGATTAACCTCAATTTCCCTCAATTTCCCTCAATTGGATTCAATTGGGCTCAATTGGCCTAATTATCCTGAATTGGCCCCAATTGGCCCCAAGTGTCCTAATTAACCAAAATTGGACTAATTGATTTAATTGGCCTCAATTGGCTTCAATTGGCCTTACTTGGCCTAATTGGCCTTAATTGGCCACAATTGGACACAATTGGAATCAATTGGCCTAATTAGACTCAATTGTCCTCAATTGGACTCAAGTAGCCTAATTGGCCTCAATTAGCCCCAACTGGCCGAAATTGTCATCAATTGGCTTCCATTGGCCTCAATTGGCCTCAATTCTCTTGAATTGGTCTCAATTGGTCTCAATTGGCCTCTATTGCTTTCAATTGGCCTGGTTATCCTAATTGGTCTCAATTGGCCTAATTGGCCTCAATTGGGATCAATTGGCCTAATTGGACTCAGTTGCCCCCCTAATTGGCCCCAACTGGCCTAATTGGCATAATTGGCCTTAATTGACCCCAATTGTCCTAATTGGCCTCAATAGGCCTAATTGGCATTAATTGGCCTCAATTGGCCTGAATTGGCCCAATTGGCCTAATTGGCCTCAATTAGATTTAATTGGCCTAATTGGCCTCTATTGGCATCAATTTCATAATTGCCCTCAATTGGCCTCAATTGGACGAATTACCTCAATTGATCTCAATTGACCTCATTGGCCTCGATTACCATAATTTTCCTCAATTAGCACAATTAGCCTCAATTTTCCTCAATAGGCCTCAATTGGCCTCAATTGGCATAATTGGCCTCAATTTACATAATTGGCCTCCAATGGAATAATTGAGGGAAATTAGGCCATTAAGGACAATTGTGGCCAATTGATCTAATTGGACTCAATTCGCTTTAATTAGGCTTAATTGGCAAAATGGGCCCCAATTTCCTAATTTCCCTCAATTGGCCTCAATTGGCCTCAATTGGCTGAATGAGCCTCAACTGATCTCAATAGGCCTAATTAGCCTAAATTCCCTCAATTGGACTCAATTTCCATAATTATCCTCAATTGACATTTATTGGCCACAATTGGCCTCAATAGGCAACAATTGGTCTCAATTAGCAAAATTGTCTTGAATTGGCATAATTGAGGAAATACAAGAAATTGTGCCCAATTAAGACCAATTGAGCCCAATTGAGGCCTAATTTGCCTCAATTTCCTAATTTCCATCAATTTGACTCAATTGATCTTAATTGGCCTAATTGGAATAATTGGCCTCAATTAGCATAGTTGGCCTAAATTGGCATAATTTTCCTCAATTGGCATAATTGAACTCAATTGACCTCAATGGGCCTTAATTGGCCTTGATTGGCCTCAATAGGGCTCAATTGGACTTAATTGGTCTTAATTTGTCTCAATAGGCCTCAATAGGCCTCAATAGGTCTCAATTTCCCTCAATTGACCTCAATTGGCCTCAATTGGCCTCAATAGGCCCCAATAGGTCTCAATTGACCTCAATTGGCCTCAATTGGCCTAATTGGCCTCACTTGGCCTGATTTCCCTCACATGGCCTCAATTCGCCTCAATTCACCTCAATTGGCCCCAATTGGCCTAAATTGGACTCAATTAGTTTCAATTGGCCAAATAGGCCTGAATTGGACTAATTGGCCACAACTAGCATTAATTTTCCGAATTGGCCTCAATTGCCCTCACATGGCCTCAATTTGTCTCAATTCATCTAATTGGCCAAATTGGCCTCAATTTTCCTCAATTGACCTCAATTGGCCTCATTTGGACTTAATTGGACTCAATTGGCCTAATAAGCCTAATGGAATCAAGTAATTGTCCTTAGTTGGCCTAATTAGCCTCAGTTGCTTTAATTGGCCTCAATTTGACTAATTCGACTAATGGGCCTCAATTGGCCTCAATTAGCCTTAATTGACCTTAGTTGGTCTCAATTTTCCTACTTTGGCCAAACTGGCCTCACTTGGCCTCAATTGACCTAATTGCACTCAATTGGCCTCAATGGGCCTAAATTGATCTAATTGGCCAAATTGGACTCAATTGGCATCAATTGGACTCAATTGGGATCGATTGGCCCCAATTGGCCTCAATTGGCCTAATTGGTCTCAATCGACCTAATTGGTCTCAATGGGCCTGAATTGGCCTTAGTTGGTCTAATTGCCATAATTGGCCCCAAGTGGACTCAATTAGCCGTAATTGGCTCAATTGGACTCAATTAGACTCAATTTTCCTCAATTGGCCTCAATTAGCCTCATAGGCCATAATTGGCCACAATAGTCCTAATTGGATTCAATAACCCTCGATTGGTCTCATTGGCCTTAATTGACCTCCAGGGGGCCCATTGGCCTCAATTGGCCTTAATCGGCCTCAATTCCCCTCAATTCCCCTCAATTAGCTGTAATTGGCCGCAATTGGCCTCAATTCACCTAATTGGCCTAATTGGCCTCAATTGGACTAAATGATCTCAATTGGCCTCAATTGACCTCAATTGGTCTAAATCAGTCTCAATTGGCCTAGTTGGCCTTAATTTGTCTCAATTGGTCAAAATTGGACTTAATTGGCCTAATTAGCCTTAATTGGACTAAATCATCCTCAATTGGCGTAATTGGCCTCAATTCGCCGCAGTTGGTTGCAATAGGTCTCTATTGGCCTAATTTGCATTAATTGCATTAACTGGCCTCAATTTTCCCCAGTGGGCCTAATTGGAATCAATTGGACTAAATTAACCACAATTGGCCTCAATTTTCCTAATTGGTATCAATTTCATCAATTGGCCTTGAGTGTCTTCAATTAGCCTAATTGGCCATTTAGGCCATTTGTGGCCAATTTGGCCATTGAGGCCAATTAAGGACAATTGAGGCCAATTAGGCTAATTAGGACCATTGAGGCCACTTAGGACACTCATGCATATTAAGGAATATTGAGTCCAATTGATACCAACTAGGCCAACTAGGCTAATTGATACCAATTGAAGCCAATTGATTCCCATTGATCCAAATTAGGGCAATGAGTCTAATTCAACCAATTAAGGTGAATTAAACAAATTGAGGTCAATAAAAGTTCATTACACGATTGAGGGGAATTCAGAAAATTGTTTCCAATTGAGTCCACTTAGGAAAATTTGTCCAATTGAGGAAAATTGACACCAATTGAGGTCAATTAGGGAAAATGAGTTTAATTGAGGCCAATTATGCCTATGAGTCCAACTTTCCTAGTTGAGATTAATTAGGAAAATTGAGTTCAATTGAGGTAAATTGTTCCAATTGAGTCCAATTAAGACAATTGAGTCCAATTGAGACCAATTGAGGCCAATTAGGCCAATTCAAACAATTAAGGCCAACTGAGGCCAGTTTGGTAAATTAAGGTCAATTGAGGCCAATTAGGCCAATCTGGCCAATTCAGTGAACTGATGACAATTGAGGACAATTATGTAAATTGTGTTTAATTAATTCCAGTGAAGATAATGAGTCCAATTCATCAAATGAGGCCAATTGATGCTAATTGTGGCCAATTAGGCAAATTGATGTCAATTGAGCCCAATTAGGCGAATGAGGACAATTTAGCTGATGGAGTCCAATTAGGAAAATTAAAGTGAATTGACTCCAATTGAGGCCAATTATCCAAATTTAGGCCAATTGAGAATAATAAGGAAAATTGAGGTCAATTGAGGTCAATTAGTCCAATTGAGGACAATTTGAAAATTGAGGTCAATTGACACCAATTAGGCTAATTAAGGCCAATTAGAACAATTGATACTGATTGAGATAGATTAGGAAAATTAGGACATGTTTTCCAATTGAGGCCAATTAGGACAATTAGTCCATTTTGTCCAATTGAGACCAATTGAGGATAATTCGGAAAATTGAGGTCAATTGAGGCCAATTATGCCAATGAGGCTAATTCTGGCATATAAGGCCAATTGGGAGCAATTAGGAAAATTGAGGTCAATTGATGCCAATTTTTCCAATTATGGCCAATGAGGCCTCATTGGTCTAATTTAGGAAAATTGAGGCCAATTAGGCCAATTAGGCCAATTGGGGCCAATTGAGGCCAATTAGGTCAATTAGGGCAATTGAGGCAATTAGGCCAATTGGGTCCAATTCAGACAATTGATTCCAATTGAGGTCAATTAGGATAATTAGGCCAGTTGAGAATATTTGAGGCCATTTGAGGCCAATTGAGACTATTTTAGACCAATTGATGCCAATTATGCTAATTAGGCCAATTGGGCCAATTAGGTCAATTGAGGAATATTAGGCCAATTGAGTCTCATTAAGGGAAATTGAGGCCAATTAGGAAAATTAGTCCAATTGAGGCCAATTAGTACAATTATTCCTATTAAGGCCAATGAGGCCAATTGAGGCCAATGAGGCCAATTGAGGTCAATTGAGGCCAATTAGGCCAATTAATACATTTGAGGCCAATTGAGGCTAATTATGCCAATTAGACCAATGAGGCCAATTGAGGCTAATGATGCAATTGAGTTAAATTTGGGCAATTAGGCCAATTGAGGAAAATTATGTGAATTGTGTTCAATGAGTCCAATTAAGGCCAATTGAGGTAAATTGAGACTAATTAGGCTAATTGGGGAAGATTAGGCCAGTTGAGGGGAATTTAGGCCAATTGAGTCCAATTGAGGCCAATTACTCCATTTGAGTCTAATGAGACCATTTGAGTCCAATTTGGGCCAATTGAGGTCAATTGTGGCCAATTATACCAATTAATAAAATTTGGAAAATTGAGGACAATTATTTCAATTAGGAAAATTGATGTTAATTAGGCCAAATAGGTCAATTGTGAAAAATAAGGCCAATTGAGCCCAATTGAGGGAAATTGAGGACAATTATGCCAATTGAGGCCAATTGAGGCCTATTTTTTCAACTAGTCCAATTGAGGACAATGAGGCCAATTTAGCCAATTGAGGTAATTAAGGCCAATTATGCCAATTAGACTAATTAGGCCAATTGATTCCAATTGAATAAAATTATTCCAATAATTTCAATTGAAGTCAATTAGTCCAATTAAGGACAATTAGGAAAAATGAGGTAAATTAGGCCAATGAGGCCAATTGAGGGCAATTGAAGCCAAAGAGGACAATTATGCCAATTAGAACAATTGTGGGTAATTAAGGCCAATTGAGTAAATTGAGTCTAATTATCCTAATTGGTATAATTGGCATAATTTTCTTGATTTGACCAATTGGAATCATTGGCATCAATGGCCTGATTGGGCTAGTTATAATAATTGGCCTAATTAGGGGCCTAATTAGCTTCATTGACCCGATTAGCCAAATTATGCATACAGGACTCTTTGGATTAATTGGACTCATTGGAAAAATTAGATTAATTGGAATCATTGTCCATATTGTCCTCATTGGCCTCATTGGCCTCTTTGGCCTAATTGGATTTGTTTTCCTAATTGAAATCATTTGCCTCATTGCTCTAATTGGCCTAATTTTCCTAATTGGTCAAATTGGACTCATTTTCCTAATTGGCCGAATTGGAATAATTGGAGTAATTGGTCTTATTGTCCTAATTGGTCTCATTGAACAATTTTCCCTTGTTGGAATAATTTTCCTAATTGGCCAAATTTTCCAAATTGTTCTAATTGGCCTAATTGGCCTCAATGGCCTAATTGGAATCATTGACCAAATTGACCTCATTAGCTTAAGTTTCCTAATTGGCATGATTTGATTATTTCACCTCAATGGTTAATTATCATAATTAACCTAATTTCCCTAATTGGCCAAATTTTCCTAATTGACATAATTGGATTAATTGGCCTCAATGGCCTAATTGGCTTGATTGGCCTGATTGGCCAAATTATCCTGATTGGTATAATGGGCCTAATTGGTCGGATTGGCCTAATTTGCCTCATTAACATGATTGGCCTCATTGGAAGGATTGGCCTTATTGGAAGGATTGGCCTCATTGGTATGATTGACCTAATTGGCCTGATTGACCAAATTATTATAATGGGCCTAATTGGCCTGATTGGCCTGATTGGCCTAGTTGGCCTCATTGGCATGATTGTCCTAGTTGGACTGATTTCCCTGATTAGATTTACTGGAATAATGGGCCTAACTGTCCCGATTGGAATAGTTTTCATGATTAACCTTGTTGTCCTTATTGGCTAAATTGGCCTTGTTGGCATAATCGACCTAATTGACATGATTGGACTAATTGGCCTAATTGCACTATTTGGGGCCAATTGAGTCCAATTGTATCCAATTAGTCCAATTGAGTCCCATTGAGGCCAATTAGGCCGATTAAGGCCAATGGAATCTAATTAGGCCAATTGAGGCCAATTGAAAACAATTAGGCCAATTGATGCCAATTAGGTCAATTGAGGCCAATTTGTCCAATTAAGAACCATTAAGACCAATTGAGGCCAATTGAGTCCAATTGAGGCTAACTGAGGTCAATTGAGTCTAATTATGCAAACTGAGGCCAATTGCGGCCAATTGAGACCAATCGAGTCCAATTGAGGCCAATTGAGGCCAATTAGGCCAATTGTGGCCAATTGAGGCCAATTATGCTAATTGAGTCCACTTGAGGTCAATTGAGGCCAATTAGGCCAATTGAGGGCAATTAATGCTAATTAGTCCAATTGAGGGAAATTGATGTCAATTAGGCTAATTAGGCCATTTGAGGCCAATTTGGCCATTTGAGGCCAATTAGGGTCAATTGAGGCCAATTATACCAATTTGTGCCAATTATTCCAAATTGAGGCCAATTGAGGCCAATTACGACCATTTGAGGCCAATTAAGGCTTATTAGGCCAATTGAGTCTAATTAAGGCCAATTGAAGCTAATTAGGCCAATTAGGCCAGTTGAGAGCAATTGAGGCCAATTACGACTAATTAGGCCAATTACGTCTAATTGAGGCCAATTGAGGTCAATTTGGTCAATTAGGCCAATTGAGACCAATTGCATCCAATTGTAGCTATTTGAGGCCAATTAAGACCAATTAGGCCAATTGAGCCCAATTTGTCCAAATAGTCTAATTGAGGAGAATTGAGGCCAATTAGGTCAATTGAGGCCAATTGAGGCCAATTAGGCATATTGAGA
Organism: Viscum album; assembly: GCA_963277665.1. NCBI lineage: Eukaryota > Viridiplantae > Streptophyta > Magnoliopsida > Santalales > Viscaceae > Viscum > Viscum album. The sequence continues at coordinate 10,450,175 of CAUJRU010000003.1, read as the reverse complement.
TCAATTGAGGCCAATTCATACTAATTGAGGCCAATCGAGGCCAATTGTGGCCAATTAGGCTAATTAGGCCAATTGGTGCCAATTAGGCCAATTAGGCAATTAGGTCAGTTATGCCAATTGAGAAAATTGGGGCTAACTAGGCAAATTAAGTTAATTAGGTCAACTGAGGCCAATTACTGCCAATTGAGACCAACTAAGGCCTATTTGACCAATTGCGTCCAATTGAGACCAATTGAGACCAATTAGGCCAATTGAGGCCCATTGGGGCCAATTAGGCTAATTGATGCAAATTGAGGCCAATTAGGCAAATTGAGGCCCGGTGAGGCCAATTGAGGACAATTGAGGTCAATTGAGGCCAATTGAGGCCAATTGAGTTTAATACTGCCAATTAAGGCCAATTAAGGCCAATTGAGGCCAATTCAGGCCAATTCAGGCCAATTGATAGAAATTAGACCAACTGAGGTGAATTGAGGTCAATTGAGGCCAATTGAGGCCAATTAAGGCCAATTGTGTCTAATTAAGGCTAACTGATGCCAATTAGGCCAATTGAGGCCAAATGAGGGCAATTGAGGGCAATTGAGTCCAATTAGGCCAATTGGGGGTAATTGGGCCAATTGAGACCAATTGAGCCTAATTGAGTCCAATTGATTCCAACTAAGTCCAATAGAGGCCAATTGATGCCAATTGAGGCCAATTAGGCCCATTGAGGCGAATTGAGGCTCTTTGAGGCCAATTGATCCCAATTGAGGCCAATTGAAGCTAATTAGGGTAATTGAGACCAGTGACGGACAATTGAGACCAATCGAAGCCAATTGAGGCCAACTAGGCCAACTATGGCCTATTAAAGTCAATTAAGGTGAATTGTAGTCAATTAGTCCAATTGCGGTTAATTGAGACAAATTGAGGCCAATTAGGCCAATTGAGGCTAACTAAGGCAAATGAAGCCAATTATGCCAATTAGGCTAATTGGGGCCAATTGAGGCCAATTAGGCCAATTCAGAGAATTGAGACCAATTATGCCAATTAAGGCCAGTTAAGGACAATTGAGACCAATTTGGCCAATTGATGCCAATTGGGTCCAATTAAGGCCAATTGAGCCCAATTACTCCTTTGAGGCTAATTGAACCCATGGAGCCAATCATGCCAATTAGGCAAATTATGTCAATTAGGCCAATAAGTCCAATTGATGTAAAATAGGAAAATTGAGGTCAATTGGGGACATTTAAACCAATTGAGGCCAATTGAGGCCAATTGAGTCCATTTGAGACCCATTGAGGGAAATTAAGTGCAATTGAGGCCAATTGAGGCCAATCAAGCAAATTCAACAAATTAAGGCCAATTGAGTCCAATTGAGGCCAATTGGGGCCAAATAGGCCAACTGAGGCCAATTAGAGCACATTGAAGGCAATTAGGACAATTTAGTTTAATTGTGGCCAATTAGGCCAATGAGTCCAATTGAGGCCAATTATGCATATTAGGCCTATTGAGGCCAATTGTGTCCAATTAGGGCAATTAAGATAATTAGGCCAATTGATGCCAATTGAGGTCAATTAGGACAATTAGGTCAATTATGGACAATTAATCCAATTGGGGCCAATTGAGGCCAATTGAGGCCAATTGAGGCCAATTGATGCCAATTGAGGCCAATTGAGGCCAATTGAGGCGAATTGATGCCAATTGAGACTAATTGGGGCCAGTTAGGCGAATTGAGGCCAATTGAGTCCAATTGAGACCAATTAGGCCAATTGAGTCCAATTAAAGATAACTGAGGGTAATTAGGCCAATTATTCCAATTAAGCCAATTGTGGCCAATTGTGGCCGTTTGAGGCCAGTAGAGGCCAATATAAGCCAATTGAGGCGAATTGAGGCTAATTTAGGCCAATTTTGGCCAATTTTGGCCAATTTAGGCCAATTGAGGTCAATTTAGGCCAATTTAGTCCAATTAGGCCAACTGGGGCCTATTGGGGGAAATTAAGGCCAATTAAGGCAAATAAGGCCAATCAGGCCAATAGAGGTGAATTGAGGAAATTGAGGCCAATTTTGGCCAATAAGGCCAATTTGGCCAACTGAGGCCAATTAGACCAATTGAGTTCAATTGAGGCCAATTTTGGCCTATTATTCCAATTAGACTGATTAAGGCTAATTGAGGCCAATAGAGCCAAATTATGCCAATTAAGGCGAATCAAGTTGAATTGAGGGTAATGAGGCCAATTGAGCCAATTTATTAAATTAGGACAATTAAGACAATTAGGCAAACATTGGCCAATTAGGCATGTTGGGACGTATGTGGCCTCAATGTGACATGATAGCCCCAAATGGCCTCAATTTCCTCAATTGTCCTAATGGCCCCAATTTTTCTCAACTAGCCTCAATTGGTCTGAACTGGCCTCAATTGAACTCAATTGTCATAATTGGCCTCAACTTGCCTAAGATGGACTAATTGGATCAGATGGTCTCAATTGGCCTTAGAAGGCTTAATTATCCTCAATTTTCCTAATTGGCCTCAATTGGTCTCAATTGGCCTAATTGGCCTAATTGCCTCAATTGGCCTCAATTGGTCTCAGTTGATCTAATTGTCCTCAATTTTTCGAATTGGACTCGATAAAGCTCAATTGGACCCAAGTGGCCTCAATTTTTCTAAATGATATGAATTAACCATTGGACTAATTAAAAATTGGGCTTAATGGGCTCATTTAGAAACTGAGGCCAACTCGGCTATTTGAGGCTAATTAGGCCAATTGAAGCCAATTAAGAAAATTGAAAATTATGTCTAATTGAATCCAATTTAGGCCAAATATGGCCATTTTGAAAAATTGAGGCCAATTGAGGCTAATTTTCCGAATATCCCTCAATTGGCCTCAATTTGCCTCAATTTTCCCCAATTTTCCTCAATTTTCCTGATTTTACAAAGGGCTTTAGTTGGCCTAATTTTCCACAATTGGCCTAGTTTTTCTAATTTTTCCCAATTCTCATAATTTTCTAATTGGTCTCAATGGCCTCAATTGAATTCAATAGGCTGAATTGGCTCAATTGGCCTCAATGACCTAATTAGCCTAATTAGTCTCAATTGGCATCAACAACCTCAATTGACCTCAATTGGATGAATTGACATAATTGGCCTCAATTTGCATCAATTGGCCTAATTGGCCTTAATTGGCCTCAATTGGTCTAAACGGCCTTATTAGCCTCAATTGGCCTAATTGGCCTGAATTGGCCACAATTTTCCCAATTAAGCAATTATGTCCAATTGAGTCCAATTCATCCAATTAAGGCCAATGAGGCCAATTGTGGCCAATTAGGCCAATTGAGATCAATTAACTCCAATTGAGATCAATTGACTCCAATTGAGGCCAATTGGGGCCAATTAGCCTAATTACAGACAATTATTCCAAATGAGGCCAATTTTTCCAATTTGGCCTAATTGGCCTAGTTAACCTTAATTAGCCCATTGAGGCCAATTTATACCAATTGAATCCACTTAGGGAAACTAATTTCAATTGATTCCAATTATGAAAATTGAGGCCAAATATGAAAACTGAGGTAAGTTATCCAATTGAGTCCAATTATGTCGATTAGTCCAATTAGTCTGTTGGGGCCAATTATTCTATTGAGGTCATTGAGGCCTGTTGAGGCCAAATGAGTCCAATTAGGTCAATTAGTCCATTGAGTCCAATTAAGGCCAATTAATCCAATGAAGAAAATTATGGCCAATTCTCCCCAATTTGCCTCAATTCACCTCAGGTGGCCTCAATTTTCCCAAATTTTCCTTAATGGCTTCGATTGTCCTCAATTGGCCTAATTGTACTAATTGAAATCATGTGGCTTAACTGTACTTAATTTTATTCAATTATAAATTAGTATAATTGGCCTCAATTAGCGTCAATAGGTCTAGTTGGTCTAACTGTACTACTTGGACTCAATCGCCTCAATTCACCAAACTGGCCTCAATTGGAATGATTGGCCTCAATTGTCCTTGATTGGCCTAATTTGTCTCAATTGGACTCAATTTGTCTCAATTGGGCTAAATGGTCTCAATTGGCCTCTATCTCCTTAATTTTCGTCAATTAACCTCAATTGAGGCCAATTGAGGCCCATTGAGGCCCATTATCCACTTTCCAATTGAGGCATATTAGGCCAATTTAGGCCAATTTAGGCCAATAAGTTTAATTGAGTCATATTAGTCCAATTGAGGACAATTAGGAAAATTGAGATAAATTGAGGCCAATTCCGGACATTTGAGGTCAATAGGCCAATCATGCCAATGAGGCCAATTTCTAATTGGGGCCAATTAGGCCAATCAAGGCTAATTAGGCCAATTTAGGTCAATTTAGGCCAATTAGGAAAATTGAGGCCAATTGAGGCCAATTAGGAAAACTAGGCCAATTAGACCAATTGAGGCCCATTATTCCAATTGAGGCCAATTAGGGTCAATTAGAACAATTAGGAAAATTGTGAAAATTAAGGCCAATTAGTCCAATTCGGCAAATTAAGGCCAATTTCAACAAATTGCGGCCAATTGCAGCCAATTATACCAATTAGGAAAATTATGAAAACTGAGGCCAAATGGCTTTAATTGGGCTAATTGGCCTCAATTGGCTAAATTGGCCTAATTGGCCTCAATTTGAATAATTTTCCGAATTGGTCTAATTGGCCTTAGTTGGCCAAATTGGTCCAATTTTCCCAATTAGCCAAATCTGCCTAATTGGCCTCAATTTTCATAATTTTCCTAATGGGTCTAATTGGCCTCAATTGTCCTAATTGGCCTAATTGGCCTAATTGGACTCAATTTCCCTCAATTGGTCTTATTTGACTTTATTGGCCTAATTAACCAAATTGTCCTAACTGGCATAATAGGACTTGACCTGCCTCAACTGGCCTCAATTGGCCTCAGTTGGCCAAATTGGCATAATAAACCTCAATTGGGCTCAATGGCCTAATTGGCCAAATTACCAGAATGGGCCTTAATTGGCATCAATTATCGTCAAGTGGACTCAATTTCCGTAACTGGCATCAATTGGCCTAATTGGCCTTAATTGAACACAAATGGCTTAATTGGGTTCAATTGGATTCAATTTTCTCTAATTGGAATCAATTGATCTTAATTTTCCTAATTGGCCTAAATTGGCCAAATTGATCTCAATTAGCTAAATTGGCCTCAATTGGCCTTAATTGGAAATTTCCAATTAGCCTTAATTGGCCTCAATTCGCTAAATTAGCCTCAAAAGGCCTCAATTTTTATAATTGGCCTAATTGGGCTCAATTGTTCTTAGTTGGCCTCACATGGAATCAATAGGCCTCAATTGGCCTCAATTGACCTCAACAGACTAATTAGCCTCACATGGCATCAACTGGTCTCAATTGGTCTCGAGTGGCCTCAATTGGCCTTAATTTTCCTAATTGGCCACAATTTTTCCCAATTGGCCGAATTGGACTCTAATGGCTTCAATTGGCCTAACTGGACTAAATTTTACTCAATTGGACCCGTTGGACTAATTGGCCTCAATTGGCCAAACTGGCCTAGCTGGCCAAATTGGCCTCAGCTGGCCTAAGTTGGCCTTAATTGGCCTCAGTGGTCCAATTATCCTAATCAGCTTTAATTGGCCTCATTTAGCCTCATTTGGCTTCAATTGGCCTTAGTTTTCCCTAATTGGCCTTACTTAACCTAACTGGCCCAATTGGAAAAAATTCACCTCAATTGGCCTCAATGGACTAATTAGCCTCACTTGGCCAAAATTGGACTAAATTTTCCTCAAATGGTCTCATTTGACATTGAGTGGCCTCAATTGGCCTAATTGGCCATAATTGGCCCTAATTGGATGAATTGCCTCAATTGGCTCCAATTGGCCAAATTGGACTAAATTGGCCTCAATTAGGATCATTGAACTAATTGGCCTCAGTTGGCCTCAATTGGCCTAAATTGACCTAATTATACTAAATTAGACTCAATTGGAATCAACTGGCCTCAACGAACTAATTAACCTCAGTTGGCCTCAATTGGCCTCAATGGATGAATGTGCTTCAATTGGCCACACTTGGCCTCAATTGGCCTTAGTTGCCTAATTGGCCTAATTGTCCTAACTAACCTAATTGGTCTAAAGGGGTCTCAGTTTTCTTAATGGAATAATTAGCCTCAATTGGCCTAAATGGGATAAATTGGCCTAATTAGCCTCAACAGCCTCAATTGGCCTCAATGGAATAATTGGCCTCAATGGAAAAATTGGTACAATTGGCCTAAATGGGATCAATTGGCCTAATTTGACTCAATTGGCCTAATTTACATTAACTGGCCTAATTGGCCTAACTTGCCTAACTGGCCAAATTGGGCTAATTGGCCTCAATCAACCTCAATTATCCTCAATCAGCCTCAATTTTCCTAATTGTACTCAATTGTCCTTAATTGTCCTAATTGGCCTCAAATAGACCCAATTATCCTGAACTGACCGAATCATCCTTAATTGGCTAAATTGGCCTAATTGTCCCAATTGGCCACAGTTGGCCTCAATGGGATAATTGTCTTCAATTTGAAATTAGACTCAATGGAATCATTGGACTTGATTATAAACTGGCATAAATGGCCTAATTGGCCTCAATTGGAAATCAGCCTCGACTAGCCTCAATTGGCCTAATTGGCATCAATTGCCTAATTAACCTCAATTGGCCTCAATAAGCTCAGTTGGAATCAATTAGCCTTGATAGCCTCAATATTCAATGATGGGCTAATTTGAATCAATTAGATTAATTGGCCTCAATTGGATGAATTGGCCTCAACAGGATGAATTGGCCAAATGGGCCGAATTGGCCTAATTGGCATAATTGGACTAACTATCCATAGTTGGCCTCAATGGGATCATGGTACTCAATTGGTAATTGGACTCAATAGCCTAATTGGCCTCAATTGGAAATTAGAATAAATGGCCTATTTAGCCTAAATTGGCCGAATTGGCCTCAATTGGTCATTCACCTCGATTCGTCTCAATTAGTCTAATGGGAAACAATGGCCTAATTAACCTTAATTGGCCACAATAAGCTCAATTGGACTCAATTGGAGTTGACGACCTAATTTTCATCAATTTTACAAATTGGCGTAGTTGCCCTCAATTGGCCATTGAGGTCAATTGAGGCCAAATAAGCCAATTAGTCCAATTCAGTCAATTGAGGGCAATTGAGGCCAACTAGGAAAATTGAGGCCAATTTTAGCCAATCAAGTCCAATTGAGGCCAATTGAGGCCAATGTGGTGAATTAATCCTATTGAGGTAAATTATTCTAATTAGTCCAATTATGTCCAATGGTGGCCAATTGAGGCCAATTAGTTCATTTATGAAAATTGCGGATAATTACGCCAATTAGTTCATGGCCTATTTGGTCCAATTTATGCCTATTGAGTCAATTGAGGCTAATTGAGGCCAATTGAGTCCAATTAGGCCAATTGAGGCAAACTGAGGTCAGTTGAGGCTAACTACTTCCAATTGAGGCCAATTGAGGCCAATGAGGTGAATTTGGATAACTGGGGAAAATTGAGTCCAATCAAGCAAACTGAGGCCAAGTGAGGCCATTTATACCAATTAGTACAATTGAGATGAATTATGGCCAAGTGATTCTAATTGATGTCAACTAAGGCCAATTGAGGCCAATTTCAATTAATTGAGGACAAGTGAGGAAAATTGATTCCAATTTTCCAATTGGGTCCAATTGATGCCAACTGATCCCAATTAGGCCAATTAGTCCAGTTTAGGCCAATTAGGCCAATTGAGGCAAATTAGTCCATTAACCTCAATTAGGCCAGTAAGGCCAAGATTAATTGGGGCCAACTGAGGCCTATTTATGCAATTAAGGCAAATTAAGGCCAATTGAGGCCAATTAGGATAATTAAGTTAATTAGGTCCAAATTCTGGTCAATTAGGCCAGTTGAGACCAATTAGGCTAACTGAGGCCAATCGAGGAAAATTGATCCAAATTGGCCCTTGAGGCCAATTGAGGATATTTGAGGCCAATTTCTAATTGAGGCCAGTTACACCAATTTGGAAAACTATGTCAATTGGCGCAATGATGATAATGAATCCAATGCGATCAATCGACTCGATTGTCCAAATTGGCATTAATTGCACTCAATTTTCCTAATTAGCCTCAATTGGCCAATATTAGTCTCAATTAGACACAATTGACTTCATTTGGCCTTAGTTGGCCTAATTGACCTTAATTGGCCTCAACTAGCCTAATTATCCACAATTGGCCATATTGCCTAACTGGCCACAATTCGCCATAATTTTCCCTAATCAGTATAATTGGCCTCAAAATGCCTCAACGAGACTCAATTGGCCTCAATTTCCCTCAATTGGATAAATTGGCCTAATTGGCCTCAATACCCTTAACTTATCTTTAGAATTAATTAGCCAAATTGGCCTAAATTTTCCTCAGTTGTCCTCAACTAATCTAATTGGAAATTTTCCTCATTGGCCTAATTGGACTCAGTTGGCCTAATTGGATTAAATAGACTCAATTGAATCAATTGGACCCAATTGGTCTATATCATCCTAACTTGCCAAATTGTTCTAATTGGTCCTAATTCTCCCCAATATGCCTTAATTAACATAATTGGTCTAATTTTCCTAATTGGCCTAAATTGTCCGAATTGGCCTTACTGAACTAATCGGCCTAATAATCTTAATTGGAATAATTGTCTTAATTGGCCTCAATTGGACTCTATCAGCCACAGTTGGCCTAATTGGCCTTAATGGGCCTAAATTGCCTAATTGACATCAATTGGACTCAATTCAACTCAATTGGCCAAATTGGCCTCAATTGGCCTAATTGGCCTAACTGGCTTCAATTGGCCTAAATTTTCCTAAATGGACACATTTGACTCAAAATGACTCAATTCCCCTCAATGGGACTAATTTGGCTTAGTTGGCCTCAATTGGCTTCAATTGGCCTTAGTTAATTGAATTGGACTTAATTGGGCCAATTAGGTCAATTGACATCAATTGGATTTAATTCGACTGATTGGACTATTTGGTATCAATTGGTGTCAATTATCCCAATTGGACTCAATTAGGATAAATTCACCAAATTTGCCTATTTTGCCTAAATTGGCCTAAATTTGCCAAAATTTCCTTGATTGGCATAATTGTCTTAATTGGTGTCAATTGGCCTCAATTCGCCTAAAAGGTCTATTTGCATTAATTGGCCTCAATTGACATCAATTGGTCTAATTAGCCTCAATTTGGGACTATAAGGCCGCTTTAGGCCAATTAGGCCACTTTAGGCCAATTTGGAAAATTATGCCAATTGAGGCCAATTAGGATAATTAGGACAATTGAGGCCAATTGAGTCATTGAGTCCAATTAGTCCAATTCGGGCCAATTAGGCTTGCTAGACCAATTATGTTCATAAAATTGAGGCCATTGGAGGATAATTGATAAAATTAAGTCCAATTATAACAATTAGGTCAATTTTACAATAAGGCCAACTTAGGCCAATTAGGACAATTGAGGCCAATTAGACCAATTTAGGTCAATTAGTCCAGTTGAGGCCAATTATGCCAATTGAGGCCAATTAAATTCAATTAGGCAGTTGGCCTCAATTAGCCTTATTGTCCACATTAGACTAAAAATGCCTCAATTCCCCTCAATGGGACTCAATTGGACTCATGTGGCCTTAATTGGCTTCAATTGGCCTTTGTTAACTAAATTGGCCTCAATTGGGCCAATTAGGTGAATTGACATCAATTGGATTTAATTCGACTGATTGGCCTATATGGCCTCAATTGACGTCAATTAGCCTAATTGGAATCAATTGGGCTCAGTTCACCTAATTGGCCTATTTGTCCTAAGTTGGCCTAAATTAGACAAATTGTCCTTGATTGGCCAAGTCGGCTTAATTGGCATCAATTGGCCTCAATTCTCCTAAAAGGTATATTTGTCTTAATTAGCCTAAATTGACCTAATTAGCCTCAATTTGGGATAATTAGGCCACTTTAGGCCAATTAGGCCACTTGAGGCCAATTGGGACAATTGGGCCAATTGAGGCCAATTGAGTCATTGAGTCCAATTAGTCCAATTCGGGCCAATTAGGCATGCTAGACCATTTATGTTCAGAAAAATGAGGCCAATGGAGGATAATTGATAAAATTAATTCCAATTATGACAATTAGGATAATTTTCCAATAAGTCCAACTTAGGCCAATTAAGGAGATTGAGGCCAATTAGAACAATTGAGGTCAATTAGTCCAATTGAGGCCAATTATGCCAATTGAGGCCAATTTGTCCAATTGAGGCAACTAGGATAATTATTACAATTACTCTAATCTAGATGATTAGGATAATTGATGCCAACTGAGGCTAATTGAGACCAATTCATCCAATTGGGGACAATTAGGCAAATTAGGCCAATTAGTACAATTAGGCCAGTTGAGGCGTATTGAGGCCAATTAGGGCCAATTAGGCTAATTGAGGGAAATTCATTCATTTAGGTCAATTTATTCTAATTAGTCCAATTGAGGCAAATTCGTCCAGTTAGTCCAATTGAGGTCAATGGAGTCCAATTGTGGTCAATTAGGTGAGTCAAGCTTGAGGCCAATTGAGGCCAATTTGGCCAATTAGGCTAATTCGAGCCACTTGAGGCCAATTAGTATAATGGAGCGAATTAATGTCAATTGAGGCCAATTTAGTCAATTGGGCCAATTAGAACAATTGCAGCCAATTAGGCCAATTGACGACAATTGGGCCAATTGATTCAAATTTTGGACAATTAGGCGAATTAGGCGAAATTGAGGCCACTCGATGCCAATCAAGACAATTAAGCCAATTGAGGAAAATTAAGAACATTAAGGCTAATTGAGGCAATTGAGGTTAGGTCTATTGAGTCCAATGAGTCCAATTGTGAAAATTGAGGCCAATTGAGGCCAATTAGTCTAATTATGTCCAATTGAAACCAATTGAGGTCCATTATGCCAATTAGACCAATGTCCAATTATGCAAATTCATCCCATTGAGGATAATTGTGCCCAATTGAGGCCAATTGTGGCCAATTGAGGAAAATTGAGACCACATGATGCCAATTAGGAATATTGAGGCCAATTAGTCCAATTAAAGCCAATTATGGATAATTATGGCCAATTAAGGCTAATTGAGGCCAATTAGGCCAATTAGAGACAATTGAGGAAAATTAGTCCATTGAGGCCATTAAGGACAATTTGGAAAATTAGAAAAATTATGCAAGTTAGGAAATTTGAGCCGATTAGGACAATTGAGGTTAGTTAATCCAATTAGGAAACTTGAGACCAATTATGCCAAGTAGGCCAATTGATGCCTATTGAGGCGAATTGAAACCAGTTAGGCCAATTGAGGCCCATTAAAATGTAATTAGTACAACAAGTCCAATTCAGTCTAATTGAGGCCAATTGTTTCCAATTAATTCCAATTAGGCTAATTAGTCCAATTAGGCCATTGAGGCCAATTAGTCCAATTAGGCCAATTGTGTCCAATTGAGGCTGATTGAGGCCAATGATATCAATTAGTCCATTAATGCCAATTGAGGCCAATTAAGTCCAATTGAGCCTAATTGAGTCTGATTTGGACCAATTGAGGCATGTTGAGGCCAATAAGGCCGATTTCAGCCAATTTCAGCCAATTGAGGATGATTCATCCTATTAGGCCAATTGAATCTTTGAGGCTAATTGAGTCCTATTGAGGCCAATTGGGCCATTTGGGATAAGGGGGCCAATTAAGGCTGGTTGAGGCAAGTTCAGGCCAACATAGATAATTATGGCCCATTGAGGTGAATTGATGCCAATTGAGGCCAATTGAGACATATTGAGGCCAAATAGGCTAATTTCCAATTGAGGCGAGTTGGGAAAATTAATGTAAATTGTGAAAAATTGAGGTAAACTAAGGATAATTAGGCCAACTGAGGTTGATCGTGACTTCTTGAGTCAAATTATATCAATTCTATCCAATTTATCCATTGAGGCCAATTGATACAAATTCATCCAATTAGGAATATTGAAGCCCATTTAGCCCGATTGAGGCCAATTATTCCAATAGATCCCAACTAGCCCAATTGGGGGCAATTTGGCCTATCAAGGCCAATTGTGGTGAATTAGGTAAATTAAGGCCAATTAGGACAATAGAGGCCCATTGAGGCTGATATGGACAATTAGGCCAATCAGAATAATTGAGTACAATTGAGGCCAACTGAGACCAATTGAGGCCAATTACGGCCAATTCCGACAAATTGTGACAAATTAGGCCAATTAGGCCAAATTATTCCAAATAGGAAAATTGAGGCAAATTGTTACAATAATTCTAATTGAGTCCAATAGGGGAAAATGATGCCAATTAGGACAATAAAGACAATCATGTCTTGGAAAATTGAGTCCAATTGATGCTAATTAAGGTGAATTTAGGCCAATGATGCCGATCTCAAAAATCAGGAAAATCAGGTCAATTAGTCCAGTTAGGATAATTGTAGTCAATCGATGCCAATAGAGGTGAATTAGGCCAAGTAGTACAATTAGAAATTGTCCTAGTTGGCCTAATTTTCCTTATTGGACTCAAGGAAATAACTATCCTTAATTGGTCTAGGTGGCCTAATTGGCCTAATTGGCATCAATTAGCCTCAACCTGAATGGCCAAATTGGCCCAAGTGGCCAAATTGGACTAATTGGCCTTAATATTCCAAATTGGACTCAAATGGACTCAATTGGACTCAATTGGACTCAATAATCCTCAATTTTCCTAAAATGGTCTCAATAAGCTGATTGAATTCAATTAGAATCAAAAGGATTCAATTTCCCTCAATTGGACTAACTAGACGAATGGACTGAATTGGCCCCAATTTGCCTCAGTTGGCCTTAATGGCCTAATTTTCCTAAGCGGCCTCAGTTTGCCTAATTGATCACAGTTGGCCTAAATTGGCCTCAATTGACTAATTGGACTAAGTAGGCTAATTTGTGTAAGTGACTTCAATTGGCTTCAACTATCCTCAATTGGCCTCAATTGGCAAAATTAGGTCTCAACGGCCCCAATTGGCATCAATGGGATTCATTTTATATTAATTGGACTCGATGGACTCAATGGCCTCAATTGGGCTCAATTAGCCTCAACTTGCATAATTGGACTCAATGGGCCTCAATTTCCTAACTGGACTTAATTATCAAAAATTTTATAATTTTCCTAATTGGAATAATTGTCCTAATTGGCCTCATGTTGGGCCAATTAGGATCTTGAGGCCAACTTTGCCACTTGAGGCCAATTTGGCCAATTAGTCCAATTGAAGTCAATTGAGTCACTAAGGCCCATTAGTCTAATTGAGGCCAATTGAGGCCAATTAGGTTGATTAGCCCTCAATTAAGCCATGTTGTAGCCAATTGAGTAGAATTGAACCAATTTAGTTCAATTGAGGCCAAGTAGGCCAATTGAGGCCATAAGGAAAACTGAGGCCATAAAGTTCATTTAGACCAATTGAGGCCAAATTAGGCCAATTATCCCAATTTATTCAAATTGAGGCCAATTGAGTCAAATTAGGCTAATTAGTTCAATGAGGCCAATTTTTCCAATTGGTTTAATTGGCCGATTGAGGCTAATTAACAATTGATCTTTATCAGAAAAATTGAGGTCAATTGAGGCCAAATGGGATCTGTATTCCAATTGAGGTCAATTCAAGCCAATTGAGGCCAAATTATGCCAATTGGGCCAATTATACAAATTTATTCCAATTGAGGCCTCAATTGGCCTCAATCCCCTTCAATTGGCTTGATTGGCCAAGTTGGCCTAATTAGCCTTAATTTGCCTCAATTGGCCTCAATTTCCTTCAATTGGCCTAATTGGCCTCAATTTGACTCAATTGGCCTCAATGGACTCACTTGGACTCAATTGGCCTCAATTGGCCTAATTGGCCACAATTGGAATCAATTGGACTCAATTGGACTAATTAGACTCAATTTGCATTATTAGCCTAATTGGCCTCAATTAGCCTCGCAGGCCCTAATTAGAAATTGTCCTAAATATCCTCAATTGGATCAATTGGCCTCATTTAACCCAATTGAACTCAATTGGCCCAATTGGAGTGGCCTCAATTAGTCATACTAGAATAATTGGAATAATTGGCCTTAATTGGCCTCAATTAACCACAATTGTTCTGTTTGGGAAAATTGACCTCAATTTTCCTCAATTTGCATCAATTCTCCTCAATTTTTTTCAATTGACTTCAATTGTCCTAAATTAGCCTAATTGGACTAATTGGCCTCAATTGACCTCTATTGGCCTCCGAAGGGCTCAACTAGCCTTAGTGGCCCTAATTGGAAATTGGTCTAACTATCCACAATTATATCAATTTGTATCAATAGACCTCAATTGGCCTCAAGTAGCCTCATTTGGCCTCATTTGGCCATAATTGGCTTCAATTGGATCAATTGGCCTAATTTTCCTCAGTTGGCCTCAATTGGACTCAATTGGCCTCAATTGGACTCAATTGGCCTCAATTGGACTCAATTGTCTTTAATTGGCCCCAATAGAATCAATGGACTCAATTGAGACACTTTTCGGCTAATTAGGACAATTGGACCTCAATTCAACCAATGAGTCCAATTGGACTCAATGTCCCCAATGGACTAATTGACATAATTTGCCTCAATTATCCTAACTTGGCCTCAATTGGCTAATTTACCTCAATGGAAAATATTGGCCTAATTGGCCTCAATTCGCCTCAATTCACCTAAATTCTCCTCAATTCTCCCCAGTTAGTATAATTTTCCTAATTAGACTAATTGGATTCAATTGGACTCAATTGGCCTCAATGAACTAATTGGTCTCAATAGGCCTCAAGTGGCCCTAATTGGCCTTATTATCCTAATTTTCCTCAATTGGTTGAATTGCCCAAATTGGTCCAATTGGCCTCAATTGAAATCAATTATAAATTGGCATTATTGGCCTCAATTCACCTCAATACACCTCAATTTGTATCATTTGGCCACAATTTTCCTAATTGGCCTCAACTGGACTAATTGGCCTCATTTCCCTAATTAGCCTCATTTGGCCTTAATTAGCCTCAATTTGTGTAATTGCCCTCTATTGGCTAAATTGGCCTCAACTGGCCTAATTGGCCTCAATTGGCCTATTAGGTCTCAATTGACCATAATTAGACCAATAGGCCTCAATTGGCCTCAATTGGTCTAAATTGTCCTTAATTGGACTAACTAGCCTCAGTTGGAACTAATTGGTCCCAATTTCCCCTTATTGGCCTCAATTTCAAAATTGGCCCAACTGGCCTCAATTGGCCTCAATTAGCCTAATTGGACACAATTTTCCTCAATTGGCCTCAATTTCATAATTGGTGTCAATTGGTATAGTTGGAATCATTTGGCCTCATTTTCCCCTATCCTCAGTTGGCCAAAATTTCCTCAATTGGTCTAATTGTTCGAATTGTCCCCAATGGCAGGAATTTCCTCAATTGGCCTCAATGAGCCTAATTCAGCTCAATTAACCTAATTGGACTCAATTGGACTCAATTTTCCTAATTGGACTAATTGGTATAATTGGCCTCAATTGTACTCAATTTTCCTAATTGGCCTCAATTTTCCAAATTGGCCTCAATTGGACTATATTGGCCTCAATTTTCTTAAATTGGTTTAACTGACCTCAATTGGCCTCAATTGCTCATTTGGCCTAATTGGCCTTATTGGACTCAGTTTCCCTCAATTGGACTAATTTGCCTCAATTTTTCTAACAGGCTTCAATTGACCGCAATTAGCCACAATTGGCCTCAATTTTCCTCAATTGACCTCAATTGACCTCAATAGGCCTAATTGGACAAATTGGAATAATTCACCTAATTAGACTAATTGGCACTAATTGGCCTAATTCACTAAAATGGCCTCAAATGGACTCAATTTCCTAATTATCCTAAATTTCCCAAATTGGCCTCAATTGGCCTAATAGGGCTAATTGGCCTAACTGGACTCAATTTGAGTAATTGAACTCAATTGGTCTAATTGGCCTCAATTGGCCGAATTGGCCTCAATAGGCACAATTGGATTCAATTCGCCTCAATGAACTAATTAGCATAATTGGCTTCAATTTGCCTCAATTTTCCTCTATTGGATGAATTGGACTCAATTTTCCTATTTGGTCTCAATTGGACTCAATTGGCCTAGTTGATCTCAGTTGGAAATCAGCCTAACCGTCCACAATTCTCCTCAATAGGAAATCAACCTAACTTGATTCAATTGGAATCCATTGTAAATCAGCATAACTGGCCTCAATTGGCCTCAATTGGTCTAATTAGGAAAAATTGAACTCAATTGGCCTTATTGGCTTCATTAACAGGCATAATTTGCCTCAATGGTCTCAATTTTTCTAATTGGCATCAATTAGCCTTTTCGGACTAATTGGACTCAATTTATCACAATTGATCTCAATTGGACCAGTTAGCCTTGATTGGCCTCAATTGGCCTCAATATTCCTAATTTTCTTAATTGGCCTCAATTTGTTGAATTAGCATAATTGGAATAATTGGCCTCAATTGACCTCAGTTGGCACAATTGACATGATTGAATTAAATTGGACATAATTGGACAAAATTGGCCTAATTGGTGTCAATTAACCTCAATTGGACCCAATTGGCCTCAATTTTACTCAACTTCCCTCAATTATCAATAATTAGAATCAATTATCCCAAATTTTCCTCAAATGGCCTCTTCAATTAGACTCAATTGGCCTAATTACCTCAATTGGGCTCAATGGATGAATTAGCCTCAATTGTATTATGGACACAATTCACTTCAATTGGCCCCAATTGGCCTCATTAGAATCAATTCTCCCTATTCGGCCTCAATTGGTTGAATTAGGATCATTGAGTCTACATTGTCCTCAACCTTCCTCAATTGGCCTAATTGGCCTCAATTAGCCTCAACTTGTATCAGTTTGCCTAATTGGTCGAATTGGATTTATTGGAATAATTAGCCAAATTGGAATAATTGTATTTAATTTTTCTTAATGAACTAATTGGCCACAATTGGACAAATTTAACTAATTGGACCAATGAGTCTCAATTAACTCAATTAACGTCAATAGACTAATTTTTAAAAATGGCCTAATTAACTGTATTAACATCATGTGGTTTAATTGGCCTCAATTGTTATAAATTGGCCATGTTGTCCCAATGGGCTACAATCAGCCTCAATTTCCTCAATCGACATCAATTACCTCAATTAGGCTAATTGGCCTAATTGGCCTCAATTAACCAGATTGGCCAGATTTTCCAAACTAGACTCAATTGGCATTAATTGGCATAATTGGCCTCAATTTGAATCAATTGGCCTCAATTGGCCTCGATTGGACTTAATTGGATTCATGTTTTTTAATGGCCTAATTGACCTAATTACCCTCAATTCACCTCAATTGGTCTTAATTGGCCTCAATTGGCCTAATTGGACTCAATTTGCCTCAATGGACTTAATGGCCTCAATTGGCCTCAATTTTCCACAATTCACCTCAATGGACTAATTTCCCTCAATTGGTCTAATTGGCCCCAAAAAGTCTCAATTGAACTAATTTTCCTCAATAAGAATCAATTGGACTCAATTGGCCTTAATTGGACTAATTGGCCTTAATTGGTATAATTGGCCAAATTGGCCTCAATTGGCCTCATTGGCCCTAATTGGAAATCAGCCTAACTATCCTAAATTAGTAAAATTGGACTCAATTGACCTAAATTGGCCTCAATTAGCCTAAATTACCCTCAATTTACCTAATTGGACTCAATTTGAGGAATGGGCCTCAATTGGACTCAATTTTCCGGATTTTCCCCTATTGGCCTATTTCGCTTCAATTGGCCTTATTGGTCTAAATTAGCCTAATTGAAATAATTAGCCTCAATTTTCAAAATTGGATTAAATTGGCCTCAATTTGCCTCAATTTTCCTAATTGGCTTCAATAAGCCTAATTGGCCCCAATTGTCCACAATTGGCCTCAATTGGCCTAATTGGCCTCAATTGTCCTCAATTGGACTAAATTGACCTCAATTTACCTAATTAGACACAATTGGATGAAATTGGGCTCAATTGGCCTCAATTGGCCCTAATTGTCCTTAATTGTATAATTGTCCCAATTGGCTCAATAGGCCTCAATTGACCAAATTTAACATGATGGGCCTCATTTGAATAATTGGCATAAATTGGCCTAATTGGACTCAATTGGTCTCATTTTTCCATAACCACAATTATCCACAATTGGATTATTTTTTCGAATTGGCCTCAATGTCCTGAATTGACCTTAATTGGCCTCAACTCTCTTAATTCTCCTCAATTCACCTCAATTGTCCTAATTTGACTAACTAGCCTAATTTTTCTCAATTGGCCTCATTGAACTAATTATCATCATTTGCCTAATTGGCCTAATTGGGCTCAATTGGACTAACTAACCTCAATTATCCTCACTAGCCACAATTAACATAATTTACCTCGACTAGCCTAATTACCCTCAATTGGCCTCAATTGGCCTCAATTGGCCCCAATTGGTCCCAATTGGACTCAATTGACCTCTATTGATCTCAATTGTCCGCAGTTGTCTCAATTGGCCATATTAGCCTCAATTGGACTCCAATTCTCTGATGGGCCTCAATTGGCCTTAATTGACCTCAATTTTATTAATTGGTCTAATTAAATTAATTGGCCTCAATTTTCCTCAATTCTCCAAATTTTCCTAACTGGTATCAATTGGAATAATTGGCCTCAATTGACCTATATTGGCCTAATTTTCCTCGAATTTCTTAACTGGCCGCAATTAGCCTAAATCAGGCTCAATTGTCCTTAATTGGCCTAATAGGCCAAATTAGACTCAATTCGCCTAATTGGATAAATTGGCCTAAATTTTCCTAATTAGCCTCAATTTGCCTCAATTAGTCTCAATTGGGCTCAATTGACCTCAATTATCCTAATTTTCCTAATCGGCATACTTTCCACTAATTGGCCTCATTCGGCATAATTAACCTGAATTAGACTCAGTTGCCTAATTGGCCTCAGATCACCTAATTGGCCTCAATTGGCCTAATTGGCCTTACTGGCCTCAATTTGCAGAATTAGCCTCAATTGGACTAATTAGCCTCAATTGGTATAATTGGATTCAATTGGACTCATTGGACTAATTAGTATATTTGGCTTCAATTTTCCTAATTGTCCTCAATTGACCATCATTGGCTCAATAGGCCTCGGTTTGCCTATTTGGCCATAATTGTACTCAGTTGGACAAATTGGGCTTAATTAGAAATCAACCAAACTAACCTCAATTGGCCTTAATAGGAAATCTGCCTAACATTCATCAATTAGCCTCAATTGGAAATCAGCCTAAGTGGCCTCAATTGGTCCAATTAGGAAAAATTGGCCTCAATTGGCTGAATTGGCCTCCTCAATTGGAATAATTTGTCTCAATGGAGTCAATTAGCCAAAATTGGCCTAATTAGCCTCAATTGGTCTTGTGGCCTAATTGGACTCAATTGGACACAATTGGCCTAATTGGCCAACTAAATTGGAATAATTGGGCTCGATTGGCCACAATTTTCCTAATTTTCCTCAATTGACTGCATTTTCCCCAAGGTCAATTGGTTGAATTAACCTAATTGGCCTAATTGACCTCAATTGGCCTCAGTTGGATTAATTGGCATTATTGGATTCAATTACCGGCAATTGGCCTCAATTGGATGCAATTGGTATAAATTGAGGCCAATTCGGCCAATTAAGGCTAATTAGGCCAATTAAGGCCAATTAGGCCAATTAGGTTAATTTAGACGAATTGTGGACAATTTTTCCAATTAGACTAGTTATAAAAATTATCCATTGAGGCCAATTAGGAAAATTTCGTAATTGAGGACAATTAGGCCAATTAGGAAAATCAAGACAATTAGGCCATTGAGGCCAATTTGGCCAATTGAGGCCAATTAGATCAATTGGGGACAATTGAAACCAATTAGACCAATTGAGACCAATTAAGTCCAATTAGACTAATTAGGACAATTAAGGTGAATGAGGAAAATTATGAAAATTAGGAAATTAAGGCCAATTAGACCAGTTAGGCAAATTGTGTCCAATTGAGGCTAATTATGCCAATTAGGCCATTAAGACCATTGTTGCCAATTCTCCAAATTAGGAAAATTTGGCCATTGAGTCCAATTCAACAATTACATCCAATTAGTCCAATTAGGCCAATTAGGAAAATGATGGCCAATTAAGGCCAATTAGGGCCAATTAGGACAGTTATGATAAGTGAGGAGAATTTTGCCCAATTGATCCCACTTGGTGAATTGAGGTCAATTGAGTTCAATTAGGCAAATTAGGACAATTAGGACATTAATGCCAATTTTTCAAATTAAGTTAATTATCCTAATTTGTCCAATTAGTCCATTGAGGCCAATTAAGAGAATTGCGGAGAATTAGGGCCAATTAAGCTAATTAGGCGAATTGAGGTGAATTGAGACCAATTAGGCCCTTGAGTCATATTTGCACAAATAGGATAACTAGCCCAATTATTCCAATTAAGAAATAGAGTCCAATTAATCCATTAAGGCCAATTAAGAAAATTAAGGCCAATTAGGCCAATTATGGCCAATTGTGGCTAATTAGGCCAATTGAGGCCAATTAGGCCAATTAGGTTAATTGAGGTCAATTAGGAAAATTGAGGTCAATTGAAGCTAATTAGGCCAATTAATGCAAAATGAGGCCAATTCAGCTAAATTAGGCCAATTAGGTCAATTGATGCCAATTGAGGCCAATTGACGCTAATTGAGGCCAATTGATGTCAATTAGGAAAACTGAGTTTAGTTGAGGCTAATTAGGCCAATTGAGGATAATTATGTCAATTGAATCCAATTTAGCCAATTTGGAGAATTGAGGACAATTGAGACCAATTAGGCCAATTGTGGCCAGTTTAGGCCAATTGGGAAAATTGAGGTCAATCGGGTCCAATTATGCTAATTGAGGCCAATCAGGACAATTGAGGCCAATTAGGCCAATAATGCGAATTGAGGCCATGTGAGCCCAATTGAGGCCAATTTGGAAAATTGAGGCCAATTATTCCAATTAGATGGATTGTGGTCAGTTGAGGCCAATTTGGCCAATTGAGGAAAATTGTGCCAATTGAGACCAATTAAGGCCAATCGAGGCCAATTAGGTGAATTAAGTCCAATTGAGGTCACTTAGGACAATTGAGGCCAATAAGGTCGATTTAACCATTTAGGACATTTCGTCCAATTAGGTCAGTGAGGACATTGAGGCCAATTGGGATATTTAGTCCAATTAGACCAATTAGGCCAATTAGGCTGATTAAAACTCATTAGGCTAGTTTAGGCTTATTGAGGCCAATTAAGCCAATAAAGTCCAATTAGGACAATTGAGGCCAATTAGACCAATTAGTCCAATTAGACCATTGAGGAAAATTTGATAAATTGGGCCAATTAGGCCATTGAGGATAATTTATCCATTAAGGCCAATTAGGCCAATTAGGAAAATTCGTCCAATTATGTAAATTAAGTCTAATTAGGAAAATTATGTCCAATTGATGATAATTAGTTCAATTGAGGCCAATTTGGTCAATTTGGTCAATTAGGAAATTATTGAAAATTCTTCCATTGAGTCCAATTAAGTCCAATTTGAAAAATTGAGGCCAATTGAGGCCAATAAGGCCAATTAAGGCAAATTAGGTCAATTTAGACAATTAGGTCAATTAGGACAATTAAGCCAACTAAGGTAAATTCCAGGCAATTAGGCCAATTGAGTCCAATTGAGACCAATTAGAAAAATTAAGGTCAATTGATGCCAATTTTGGCCAATTGATGTCAATTAAGGCAAATTTTTCCAATTAGGTGAATTGAGGCTAATTGAGCCCAATTGAGGCCAATTGAGTCCAATTGATTCAAATTATGGCCAATTAGGCAAAGTGAGGCCAATTTAGGCCAATTAGGCCAATTAGATGAACTAAGGCCAATTGAGGTTATTTGAAGCTAATTGAGGCCAATTTGGCCAATTGATACCAGTTAGTATAATTGATACCAATTGAGTAGGCTAATTATCCAATTGAGGCCAATTAGGGAAATTGAGGACAATTGATGCCAATTGGGGCCAACTAAGGCTAGTTAGGCCAATTGAGGCCAATTGAGACCAATTAGGCCATTTGAGGCCATTTGTGGCCAATTGAAGCCAATTGTTTCCAATTAGGACAAGTAGGCAAATTAAGTCCAATTAAGGCCAACTGAGGTCAATTAGGACAATTGAAGACAATTGGGACAATTGAGGCCAATTGAGTCCAATTGAGGCTAATTGAGACCAATTAAGGATAATTATTTCATTTCAGATAATTTTTCCAATTAATTAAAATTGATCCCAGTTGAGGAAAATTAGTCCAATTAGGCCAATTGAGGTCAATAAAGGCCAATTAAAGCCAATTGGGGCTCGTTAGGCTAATTTAGTCCATTTGAGGCCAATTACGCCAATTGAGACCAATTGAGACCAATTAGGCCAATTACGATCAAATGAGGCCAATTATTCCAAATGAGGCCAATTGAATCCAATTAAGCCAATTAATGCCACTAAGGCCGATTCAGCCAATTAGGAAAATTAAGTCCAATTTAGGCCAATTAGCTAATTGAGGCAAATGATTCCAATTGAGGCTAATTAGCCCAATTGAGGCCTATTAAGGCCAATTGAGGCTAATTGAAGCCAATTGAGGCCAATTAAGTGAATTGATACCAATTTAGGCCAATTGTGTCAATTGGAATTTATTGGTCTCAATTGACCTAATAGGAATAATTGGCTTTAATTGGCCTCAATTTTCCTAATTGACCTTAATTGACCTAATTGGCCTAATTGCCCCAATTTTCCTAATTGGCCTCATTGTCATAATTGGGCTCAATGGCCTAATTTCCTGAGGTGGCCGAATTGGATTCAATTGACCTATTTGGCCTCAATTGGCCTAATTGGCCTCAATTAGCCACAATTTTTGTAACCAACCTTAATTGTTTTAAATGGCCTAATTGGCCAAATTGTCCCCAAGTTCTGAACTGTACTTAATGGCCTAATTCATTTTATTTTTCTAATTAAAATCAATGGACTAATTGGCCTAATTGGTCTGAATTTACCTAATTGGCCTCAATTGGCCAAATTGGCTCCAATTTACTGCAGTTTACCAAATTCACATAATTTGCTTAATTGGTCTAAATTGGCCTAAATTATCCTGAATTGGCCTCAATTTTCTCAATTTCCCTAATTTTCTTCAATTGGACTCAGTAGGTCTCAATTGGCATAATTGGCCTCAATTGACCTCAATTTTCCTAATTGGCTTTAATTGGTCTAAATTGGCCTAATTGGCCTAATTGGCCTCACTGGGACTCAATTGGCCTCAATGGGACTCAATTGGCCTTAATTGGCCTCAATTGTCTTTAATTGGCCTAATTAGCCTCAATTGGAAAAACTCTCCTCAATTGTCCTCAATTTTGTTAATTGGTCACAATGACCTAATTAGTCTAACTGGACTAATTGGCCTCAATTGGCCTCAATTCACCTCAATTCAAAACAATTCACCTAATTGGCTTAATTGGCCTCAATGGGCCTTAATTGGCCTAATTGGAAGTAATTGACCTTTGTTTTCCTAATTAGCCTAACTGGCCTCAATGGCCTTAATTGGCCTCAAATGGTCTTAATTGTCCTAATTGGCACAATTGGTCTCAATTTCTTTCAATTGGCCTCAATTGTTCTAATTGGGATCAACCAACCTAATTGGCCTAAATTGGCATCAATTGGCCTAATTGGTCTAATTGGCCCCAATTAGCCTTAATTGGGCTCAATTGGCCTAAATATCCTAATTGTCCTCAATTGGCCCGATTGGCCTCAATTGACCTATTTAGCGCCAATTGACCTCAATTTACCTAATTGGTCTTAGATGGACTAATTTGCCTCAATTGAACTGAATTTTCCTAATGGGTATCAGTTGGCCTAATTGTCTTCAATTTGACTCAATTGGCCTAATTCGCATCAATTGGAATCAATTTGCCTAATTGGCCTTTATTTTCCTTATTGACCTAATTGGACTAATTGGCCTTAGTGGCTAAATTTTTCTTAATGGCTGAATTGGCCTAATTTTCCGAATTGACCTATTTGGCTTCAATGACCGAATTGGCCTTAATTTCTTAATTGTCCTAATTGGAATAATTAGTATAATTGGCCTCAATAGCCTATTGGTATAATTGGAATCAATTAGCCTGATTGGCCTAATTGGCCTCAATTGGCCTAATTGGCCAAATTTTCCAAATTTGCCTCATTTGGCCTCAATTGGCCTAATTGGCCTCAATTGTACTATTTGGACTAATTGGCCTATTTTCCATCAATTGGACTCAATTAGCCTAATTGTCCATAATTGGTCTAATTTGACTAATTTTCCTAACTGGTCTGAATTGGCGTAATTGACCTCAATTGGTATAATTGGTCTTAATTGGCCTAATTTTCACAATTTTTTCCAAATATTCCTAATTGGCCATAATTAGCCTAGTTGGACTCAATAAGCCTCAATTGGCCTAATTGGCTTCAATTGTCCTAATTGTCCTAATTGGTTTCAATGACCTAATTTTCATAATTGGAATAATTGTCCGAATTGGCCTAATTAGCCTAATTCGACTCAATTGAATAATTGTCCTAATTTGCCAAAATTGGAAAAAATTGGCCTAATTGGCCTAATTGTCATCAATTGGCCTAATTGAACTAAATGGCCTAATTGGCCTGAATTCACTTTAATTCTACTTAATTCACCTCAATTTCCATCAATTGGCCAAATTGGCCACAATTTGAATAATTGGAATAATTGGCCTTAATTGTCATAATTGGCCTAATTGGATTTAATTGGCCTCAACTAGCCAGTTGGCCTCAATTGGCCCCAATTGGCCTCAATTGGCCTAATTGGTCTAATTGGCCGCAATTGGCCCCAATTATCCAAAATTGGCCTCAATTGGTCGCTATTGGTCTCAATTGGCCTATTTGACATCAATTAGACCCAATTGCACTCAATTGGCCTCAATTTGCCTAATTGGCTGCAATTAGCCTCAATTGGCCTAATTGGTCTTAATTGGTTTAATTAGCATTATTGGCATTAATTGGCCTCTATTGGCCTCAATTGGTATAATTGGCCTCAATTGGCCTCCAAATTGACCTTAATTGGCCTCAATTTGTCATAATTTGCCTCAATTAACCTCAATTGACTTAATTGGATTAATTAGCCTAAATTTTGCTCAATTGGGCTCAATTGGCATCAAATGTCATCAATTGGACTCAATTGGCCTCAACTAGCCTCAATTGACCTCAATTGGCCTCAATTGGTGTAATTTGTCTCAATTGGACTAATTGGCCTCAAATGGCCTCAATTGGCCTAATTGGTATAATTGGACTCAATTGGCCAAATTGGCCTCAATTGACCGATTTGTCCTCAATTGGCCTCAATTGGCCAAATTAAACTCAATTGGTGTCAATTGGCATAATTGGCCTCAATTGGCATAATTGGCCTCAATTAGACTAATTTACCTCAATTGGCCTCAATTGGCATCAATTAGCCTCAATTGGCCTAATTTTCCTCAATTGGCTTCAATTGGCATCAATTGGACTCAATTGGCTGAATTGGACTAATTGGCCACAATTGGCGTCAATTGGCCTAATTGGACTCAATTGGCCTCAATTAGAATCATTTGGCCTCAATTCACCTTAATTGGCCTCAACTATCATCATTTGGCCTCAATTCACCTTAATTGGCCTCAATTGGCTGAATTGGCCTAATAGGTCATAATTCGCCTTAATGGGCTTCAATTGGCCTCAATTAGCCTCAAGTGGCCGCAATTGTCCTTAATTGGCCACAATTAGCTTAATTAGACTCAATTGGGTTCAATTGGCCTCAAGTGGGCTCAATTGGTCACAAATGGACTAATTGGCCCTAATTGGCCTCAATTAGCATTAATTCTATTTATTGGACAAATTGGCCTTAATTGGCCTCAGTAGGCTTCAACTAGCATTAATTAGCCTCAATTCACCTAATTGGCCTCAAGTGGGCTCAATTTCCTTCAAATGGTGTCACCTACGTAAAATATTTTAAAGGTAGTTTTAATTTAAATTCTCCTTTTTCTTGTTTTTTGGGTTTCCTATGCATTTTTGGAGAAATGGGTGAGTTTTCATAATTTGGGCCAAACCGTGAGCCCAATTCTAGATTTAAAAATATATTTTGATTCCATTTTAAATCCTTCATTTTTTAACATTTTTCATCCATTCCAATTTTTACATGGTATCCCCTGACCTATTAACACCACCATATTAATTTGGACCATTTAGGAATCCATAATCATGGAAGATTGGGGTTTTAATTTAAGGGATTGGGCCTGCCCGAAATCTCATTTACTACATTAAAAATATTTTTTAATTCTTTAAAATCTCATTAAATTTTTAAGTTTTTTCGTTGATTCTAAATCTCACACAATCCCACTTACCCAAGGCGTGCAACCGTTATCTCCTCCCCCCATTTGAAGCTCAATTGAATCACGAATTGGGGTGAAAATTCTCTGGATTTCACAAATCACCTAGATTTGAATAGGTAAATGGATCCTTATATAACTCCTTCTATTTTTACTCCTGTTCTCCCATTCCAGTTCCTACATGACCTCCTCGTCATTATTCAAACCTCACTTTAAATTATGGTTTTGTTGAAATTCATATTATGGTTTATTTGGGTCATTTTCATCAATGGTAATTTGGGTAAGTGTTTCTCTCTTCATTTCCTTCATCCTCCTTAGGGTTTCCTCCCTCTTTCATGAAATTATAGAGTGTACAGAAGTTAGGGTTCATAACTAGTGTTTGATTTGGGGTCTTTTTGGTGAAAATTCTGGTTTAGGGTTTGTTTTCACTTCCTTTTGGTGCAGAGGAGGTGCGGTTGAGGTTTCACACCAAGATTCAAGGGTTTTGACTCAAAAGGCAGGTGGCTCCATGTATATTCAATTATTGATGAGTTATCATTCATGGTTTACTGGTTTTAATGTTCCTCATATGCTTCTTGTTGTGAGAAAACAGTTTTTTATGTATTTTCTTAAGCGTTTAATTTTATAGTTTCATTATCGCTTGAAATTGGGTGCTTTTCATGGGTGACTCTTGGGGTAATGTTTGGGTGTAATTTATAACACATGAAAGTGACTTATTGGTGTTTAAAGGGGCTTCAAATTCTGGATTTCTAATTACTTAGTGTCATGTGGGCCTTGAAATGGTGTTTTTGAATGGGTCCAAGGTGTAAAACCATGTTGTAGTTCTTTGAAGTGATTTATAAAAATGTGTGTTTTTCATGTGTGTCTTTTGTGGTGTTAATTGAGGTATTTTTATAAGAATTGTGGGTAGTTTAATAATTTTTTAGGGATTTCAATTATGTTATGTATTATTATTGGTATGATTTTGGAATTTAATGAGGGATCTGAAATGGGTTTTGTGTGCGAAGCATATTTACAACCCTTGGGTTTGTTTTATGAAAATTGTGAATGTTTTGTTTGGTTTTACAAAGTGGGAAAAAGGGTGTAAATGTACTTTTCGGTGGGTTAGTTCACCTTATATGGGTTTTTTAAAGGTAAGGTGGTTATTTAAGATGTTAAATATTTTTTTTAGAATGTTTTATAATGTTCTGAAATGTTTTAGCAAATGGAAATAGAGCTGTGAAACATGGTTGTGGGCTGTTTTGTGTGAGTCTGTTGTGAAAAATGAATTTTGTTGATGAAAGAAGTATTATATGATATATAAGTGGGATTTTATGTGAGTTATAATGTCTTGTAAGTGTTTTTTAAATTTTTTTAAAGGATCTGACGAAGTGTTAAAGAAATATGAAAAGTTTTGTGGGCTATTTTTGGTGTGACTGTGATTTTAAAATGCATTTGAATGAAAAGTGGAATTTGTGACTTTTGTGTTGTACATGTGGGATTTTTGGTGAACTTGTGATGTTTAAATGATATTTTCCTGTGAAATGTATATTTCTTAACTTGTTGAACTTGTTTGATAACAAGGGGAAACTCAGGTATCTGGGTGGGTGGGCGTGTATTAGTATTCTAGTGAATCTGTGGGGTATGGCCTCAGCTTCATGTAGCAAGATTGATGGTTAAAACACCAACTAAACTATGATGATGATGATTGGGGACCAAAATCTTATGGTTATGTTCCCTACTATTGGCTCATTCCTGAGAATGTATATTGTGATGGTTACACTCACCGAGATACGAGGTACCTGAGACTCCCAACGAGCTAGTGCCTAGGGGTTATTTCATATTGCTTGTGATCATTAGTTAATTTGTGATTACCCTTGTAATAAGGTAGGGTAGGCTTGAAAATTAAGTAGTGTTGAAATTATTTTCAAAAGTGTTGATTATTAATGATATCCCACATGAAAACTGTTTTAATTTTTAAGTTGCATCTTTCAGAAATTGTAACTTGCATTTCTTGTTTATGAAAACATGCAATTGTTTTGTCTTTGAATGTTTTTCCCATGGAATTACTTAGTGTTGGTATCCTGATGGACATTTTCTCACACCCTACTTACATCCTTGGGTGTATGTAGACTTGGTTATTTTTGTTGTAGTAGGTTGGGTACAGTTTGTAGTGCTAGTGATTTGGGTATCTAACAGATCCCTGGTGGTGAAGTCATGTGGAGATGGATTGAGGGCAGTGCCCCTTGCCATGAGGGTTCTTGGGATACTTTATTTTGGTTTTGTACCTTTTTTATATTCTTTGGGAGTTGTTTTAAACTATGTAATGGAGTTTTGAATTTTTTTGTAAAAGATTTTTTGGTTTGAAAAATCCAGATTCGTTTTATTGGATTCATTTTTTATGTTTATAAACTTGGGTAAATCATTCCCAATTATCATTTTATGATACCTGGGCACTTGTGGAACCCCATGGGGATTAGTAACAACCTTAGGGCCTTGTCATGGGCTGGGTTTGGTGCCGATTTCAGTGGAGACCAGATTTTGTTTGTGACAAAATGGTATCAAAGGAGTTTTAGGTTAACTAATTGGGTCATGTTATTTGGGGAAGAGTCAAGATAGTCTAGAGTTACGATTGTCGCGACTTTTTATTCTAGTTATGGTTAGTGTGCCTGATCACCACACCTCATGAAGGGATTCAAGTTTCTAGGGGAAGTTAGGATTTATCTAAGTCCTTTGGTTTTCTTGGTTTGATGATGATTATGGGAAATGAAAACAGAGTTGGGTTAATGGTCCTTGTGAACTCGCAAGTCCTGGAAATCCATGTGGAGCTTGGGATATTCCCTAGAAAACTCTATGTGATGGTGAAGTGATTTTTATATGGCCACCAACCATATGTCCAAGTCACCCACTGAAAATAGTTTCCTCTCGTATTGTCTTGTGTTCATCAGTTTTGAAATCTTGGAACTTTGGTTTTATAGTTACTTGGTTTTAAGAAGCATAATGTTTTTTTGAAATTATTTCCAATAAAGAAGGAATGGTTTGATTTATGAAATTTTGTTACTTAATTTTCATAATTGTTTTGAAATGGGAAATGGTGTGCTTACACCTCTTTTGAAATTAGGAACTATATTGAAGTTGGTTTTGAAAAAGTGTTTCCAATATAGTTTTATAAACTATAAAAGGGTGTTTTAATGGGATGATATTTTTTAAATTGATGTGAAAAACGTGGAAGTGAGTTCTTATCTAAATGGTTGTGTCTTTCTAAATTTTTTTGTAAGATGTGAATTGGAATTTTGATCTCGTGGTTAGTGGTTTTGAGAAAAAGGATGCGTTGGTTGACCATTTTGGTTTTGAAAAGTGGAAAGAATTTTTGTTTTAACCTTTAGTATTTCCATGGGAAAACACATTCATGGGGTTATATGGGATGATGGATGGTTGATGGCACAACTAGATGAGTGCCAAGATGGATATGAGGAGGGTGTCTCGTGTGGCATCGAAGCATGCAAGTGTGAGGCCCATGGGGTACCATTGGTGGATACGCTAACCGTTGAACCATTTGTTTTCAATTAAATGTTTTTAATGAAAAAAATTATTTCTTGATGAATTTTTAGGGATAGTTTATATTATGTGTTTTTGTAAATTGTTTATGTTGTGGGATGTTTTGAGTCCAAGAACCTCTCCTGTTAGAACTATGTTTTGGGTTTCTGTTTGGTCGGTAAGCTGGGTAGAAGGACCAGTTAGTAGTCTATTATGAGATATGTTTTGATACACCTTTACATTGGTCCCCTTCATGTATTTGGATCTGGTTTGTGGAATCTTTTGACCAATATACCAGCATGGTTTGGTCCTTGGGTTCTCTCATTGAATAAGGTACTCCCCCATTAAGGGTTAGTGCACAACTGAAGTGAAACCCAGATTGTTTTGCTATTGGAAAATCCTTCAGTTCATAAATGTATGGAATATTTTCTTGATATTTATATAATTAGTCTACACCCTTTCATTTTTGGGTTTGAGGATACTCTTGTAGAGGAAGAGTGCTCGTGGAAGGTTGAAAGAGTCCATAGTTTTTTATGTTGCCTGATTTGTCAACGGTGGAAGTGGTCTGGGGTTGTTAGTGTGGATGAGTGTCTAGATGGTGTCTAAGAGGGCCTTTGTGTTCTTCACAGTTTCTTCGAAGAAATATTTCATGTTAAACCACCGGTTTTGGGAGACTGGTCATGAGAGGCCATTATGGCCACCTTCTATAATTGTGTGTTGCTTGGGGACTTAGCATAAGGTCCATTTCCATGTATTGTTTCTATCAATCACAATGGTCATGTTCGATGATTCCTTGTGATGTTGTGTGGTCATTTGACAGTAAATGTGAAGTTCGTGAAATCCTATGAGGTTCTATGTTATGTTGGGAGTATGTCTCCCTCGGGAAAACCCACAAATCCTCTATCTTAGAGGAAGGTGTTTATATGTGTCCTCCCCTTCTGTTGTTTCTCACCAGAAGAAACAAGGTGCGATGTGTGTGAATCTTTTGATCCCTTTTATCAGTGAAATGTCATGTTTTGATAAAGTGAGTTATCGAGTGTGTTATGTCTTGTTTAACCCATCTGGGTATGTGGTGTAGTTGTTTTTGGCATCGAAAGAAGAAGTTACATACAAGGGTTTCCAAAGCCTAACTGCAAGGCTGAAGATGCTTCAATATTTTGAGCTCTAGCCATAGGTCCTGGAGAGAAGCTGGCACGTAGTCAGGGGAAATCCTAGGGTCGTTTAAACCCTTGTACAAGTCCTACCCTTAGTATGAATAATAGGAAGAGTTTAAACCTCAGGTGTTTCCATCTTTCTTATGTTATTCAAATTCAATAGAAATAGGTGGAGGGCCTCGTGCCTTTGTTAATATCCTAATGTCTTCCCTTCCCCTTTGGTTTCCATTGAGTTTTTAGAGAAAGGTTTAAAATTTGGCTAAACAGGTTGAGCGCAATGTTTTCACACTGTGAGTTGTAACTGTGCCCTAGAAAACCATGCAGATATAAGGATCCACATGTTTAGCGCACGGTTTCCCAAACTGTGCGGACTAACCATGCGGCCATCCCAACTCTATGAGTTTTGGGGTCTTTCTGTGCCATCCCATGTGGGTCGGTTAAGATGGTTGGTTCTTATGGTGGGGAGACCCACCATGGGTCTCATGTATGTTCCTTTGGAAATGTCTAATGGAATTATACCCCTTGTAATAGGGATTCCATTCAGGCCTCCCCCTGTTAGTGTCCCTATTTTGTCTTGGGAAAAAATGTAAGTTGTCTCTTATGGTGGGGATCCCATTTGTGTCTCCTCATACCGGTAACTAAGTTTTGTCCATGGTCTTGTCTTGGAAGTGGGTAGTATTTTTCGGAACCATATAACTACCTACATCTTCCTTTGGTAAATGTTGAGATAGGAGAGTTCCCAATGGTTTATTTATAGCAAGTTAAGTTTAACCTTGTTTAATGTTGTTGTTTTTCTGGGTAAATTGGTTGAGGCTTGTTCAGATTGTTTTTGAGGAGTTTTCTTTTGGGATAAAGCCTGAATTTGCTTGATTGTTTCAGGAAGGTGGTTTAAGTTTGTTTTTTGAGAGTATTCCTTCCTTAATTGATCACTGGAGGTGTTTTGGCCTTTGGGGGTGAAACCTGGCAAAGGAGAACCTCTTGGTTTCTCAGTTGGGTTTGGTTGTTTCTTTGGCCTTGCTATGATTTTATGGGGTGGAATTTTTTCATGGTGGGGAGAATTAACACATACATAACTTATTTTAAAGGTATTTTTAATTTAATTTTCATTATTTCTTTGTTTTGGGGGATTCCTATGAATTTTTGGAGAAATGGGTGGGCTTTCATGATTTGGGCCAAACCGTGAGCCCAATTCCAGATTTAAAAATAAATTTTGTTTCCTTTATAAATCCTTAATTTTTCAACATTGGTAATCCATTCCAATTCCTACTTGGAATCCCCTGATCTACTAACACTATCATATTAATTTGGACCATTTTGGAATCCATAATCATGGTGAATTTTGTTTTTTATTTAAGGGATTGGGTCTGCTTGAAAGCCCCTTTCCTACATTAAAAATATTTTTTAATTCTATAATATCTCATTCAATTTTTATGTTTTTTCGGTGATTCCAAATGTCACCCGAGACCACTTACCCAAGGCGCGCACACATTCTCTCCTCCTCCAATTGGGTGCTCAATTGAATTGATAATTTGGGAGAAAATTCCCTGGATTTCACAAATCTCCCAGATTTGAAGAGGTAAATTGATCCTTTCATAACTCCTATTTTTACTCTTCTTCTCCCATTCCAGTTCTTACATGACCTCCTCTGCATTATCCGAACCTCAATTTCATTTATGGTTGTTTTGAAATTTAGATTTTGGTGTATTTGGGTCGTTTTAATCAATGTTTATTTGGTTAAGTATTTCTCTCTTCATTTCCTTAATTCTCCTTAGGGTTTCCTCCCTCTTTCATGAATTTATAGAGTGTCCATAAGTTAGGGTTCATACCTAGGGTTTTATTTGGGGTCTTTTTGGTGAAATATAATGGTTTAGGTTCCGTTTTCACTTCTTTTTGGTGCGGCGGAGGTGCAGTTGACGTTTTTCACCAAGATTCAAGGGTTTTGACTAAAAATTTTGGTGATTCCATGTGTAAGCAATTTTTGATGAGTTATATTTCTTGTTTTGTAGGTTATAATGTTCCGTATATTATGGTTGTGGTGCGAAAACCATTTTTTATGGATTTTCTTATGTGTTAAATTTTATAGTTGCATTATGGCCTGAAATTGGGTGCTTTTCATGGGTGACTCTTGGGGTAATGGTTGGGTGTAATTTATAATACATGAAAGTGACTTATTGGTGTTTAAATGGTCTTCCAATTCTTTTTTGATAATTCCTTAGTGTCATGTGGTCCATGAAATGGGGTTTTTGAATGGGTTCATGGTGTAAAACCATTTTGTAGTTCTTTTAAGTGATTTAGGAAAATGTGTGTTTTTCATGTGGGTCTTTTGTGGTGTTAATTGAGGTATTTTTATAACACTTGGGGGTAGTTTAATAAATTTTCTTAGCAATTCCAATTCTATTATGTATTGGTATTGGTATGATTTTTTAATTTAATGAGGGATTTGAAATGGGTTTTTTGTGCGAAGCATAGTTACAATCCTTGGGTTTGTTTTACGAAAATTGTGAATGTTTAGTTTGGTTAAACAAAGTTGGAAAAGGGGTGTATATGTACTATTTTGTGGGTTTGTTCCCCTAAAATGGGTTTTTTAAAGGTAATTTGGTTGTTTAATATGTCAAATATTTTTTTAGAATGTTTTATAAAGTGATGAAATGTTTTAGAAAATGGAAAGAGAGCTGTGAAACATGGTTGTGGGCTGTTTTGTGTGAGTCTGTTGTGAAAAATGAAATTTGATGATTAAAGAAGTATAATATGATATTTAAGTGGGATTTTATGTGAGTTAAAATGTCTTTTAAGGGTTTTATAAAAGAAATTAATGGATTTCTGGAGGTGTTAAAGAAGTGTGGAATGTTTTGTGGTCTATTTTTGGTGTGAGTGTGATTTCAAAATGCATTTCAATGAAATGTGGATTTTGTGACTTGTGTAATTTACATGTGGGATTATTGGTGAACTTGTGATGTGGAAATGATATTTTCATGTGAAAAGTATATTTCTTAACTTTTTTAACTTGTTTGAGCACAAGGGGAAACCTGGGTATCTAGGTGGGTGGACGTGTACTAGTGTGCTAGTGAATCCGTGAGGTTTGGCCTTAGTTTCACGTTGAAAAATTGACACTAACAACACTAAAAAAACTATGATGATGATTATTTGGGGCCACTAGGTTATGATTATGTTAAATAATAGTGTCTCTTACATGAGAATAGATATTTTTATGGTTAGTCTTACCGAGATACGAGGTACCTGGGACCCACAATAAGCTAGTGCCTAGGGGTTATTTCCTATTGCTTGTGCTCGTTAGTTACTTTGTGCTTACCATCGGAATACGGTATGGTTGGATGGAAAATTAAGTAGTTTTGACATTATTTTTAAAATTTTTGATTCTTAATGATATCCCACTTGAAAACTATTTTAATATTTAAGTTGCATCCTTTCGAAATTGCAACTAGAATTTCTTTTTTATGAAATCTTGTAAGCTTTTCGTCTTTGAATGTTTATCACATGGAATGTCTTAGTGGTGGTATCATATTGTTAATTTTCTCACACCTTACTTACACACTCTAGTGTAAGTATACTTGGTTATTTTTGTTGTCATAGGTTGGGTATAGTTTTCAATGCCATTGATTCGAGTATCTAACAGGTCCTTGGTAGTGAAGTCATGTGGAGATGGCTTGAGGGCGGTGCCCCTCTCCATGAGGGTTCTTGGGATGTTTCGTTTTGGTTTTGTACCTTTTTTATAGTATTGGTGTGTTTTTTAAACTATTTAATTGAGTTCTGAATTTTTATTAAAGATTGTTTGGTTTGAAAACTCCAGATTCATTTTATTGGATTCATTTGTTGTTTTATGTTTATAAACAAGGGTAAATCATTTCCAATTCTCATTTTATGATACCTGGGCACTTGTTCCAACCCATGCGGATCAGGAACTCCCTTATTTCCTTGTCATGGGCCAGTATTTGGTGCCGGTTTTGGTGGAAACCAGATTTGGTTCATGACAATTGGCCTAATTAGCCTCAATTGACCCCAATTTTCCTCAATTGGATGAATTGGCCTCAATTGGCTGAATTGGCTATAATTGGCCTCAATTTACCTTATTTGGCCTAATTTGATTTAATTGGACTTAATTGGATTCAACTGCCTCAGTTGGCCTCATTTGGCCTAACTGGAATAATTGGCCTCAATTAACATAATTTGCCTAAAATGGCCTAATTGGCCTCAGTTTGCCTAATTGACCTTAATTTGCCTAATTAGCCTAATTGGACTCAATGGATGAATTGGAATCAATGTAATAATTTTAAGGATTGGCTAAATTGTCTTCAATTGAGCTAATTGTCCTCAATTGGACTAATTAGTCTCAATTGTTCTGAAATTGCCTAATTGGCCTTAATCGGGCTAATTGGCGCAATTCACCTAACTGTCCAAATTGGACATAGTGGATGAATTGGCCTCAATGTCCTAATTTTCCTAACTGGATTAATTGTACGAATTTCCCTCAATAGACTAATTGGCCTAATTGGACTCAATTTTCATAATTTCCCTCGATTTGCCTAATTGGCCTCAATTGGTCTAATTGGCCTCAATTGGCCTAGTCAGACCAAATTGGCCTCAATTTGCCTCTGTTTTCCAAATTGGACTCAATTGGCCTAAATTTTCCTAATTGGCCTAATTGGCTTAATTGGCCTAATTTTCCTAATTGGACTAATTGGCCTAATTGGACTCAATGGCTAAATTATCCACAATGTCCTAATTGACCTAATTGGCTGAATTTGGATTAATGGCATAATTGGATTAATTGGCCTAATTGTCCTCAATTGCCTTCAATTGGCCTCAGTTGGCCTCAATTTATCTAATTGTACTAATTGGCCTCAATTGGTCTCAATTGGCCTAATTGGCCTCAATTGGCCTCAATTGGCATAATTGGCATCAATTAGTCTCAGTTGGATTAACTTAGGCTCAATTCTCCTAATTATCCTAATTATCCTCACTTGGCCACAATTGGCCTCAATTGACCTAATTGACCTCAATTGACACCAATTTTCCTAATTGGCCTCAATTGGTCTAATTGGCCTCATTTTTCCTTAATTTTCCAAATTGGACAAATTCGTCCCAATTAGCCTAAATTGGCTGAATTTTCATCAATTTCCCTAATTATTCCCAATTATCCTCAATTGGCCTCAATTGGATGAATAACATCAATTAACCTAATTGACCTCAATTGACCTCAATTTTCTAGATGGGCCTCAATCGACCTCAATTGGCCTAATTATCCTAATTGACCTCAATTGGCCTCGATTGGACTCATTGATCCCAATTATCCTCAATTGGAACAATTGGTCTTCGTTAGCCTCCTTGGCCTCAATTGGCATTATTTCCTTAATTAGCCTAATTGCCCTCGATTGGCCTAATTGGCCTTAATTGGACCCAATTTTCCTAATTGACCTCAATTGGCATAATTGGACTCAGTTGGCCTCAATTTTCCTAGTTGGCCTTAATTGGCCTAATTGGCATAATATTTCCTCAATGTCATAATTCTCCACAATGAACTAATTTTCCTAATCGGACGAATTGCTCTCAATGGCCTAATTGGCCACAATTGGCCTAAATTCACCTAATTTGCTTAATTGGCCTCAATTGGGCTCAATTCACCTCAATTTGTCTCATTGGAATAATTGTTTTCAATCAACCTCAATTGGCCTAATTGGATTCAATTGACCTCAATTTGCCTAATTGGTCCCAATTGCACTAAACGACCTCAATTTACCACAATTATATTAATTGGTCCCTATTTTCCTCAATTGGATTCAATTGGCCGAATTGGCTCAATTGGACTAATTAGGAACAATTGGCCTAATTGGCCTGAATTGTCCTAATTGCCTCAACTGGTCTCAACTGGCCTCAATTAGTGTAATGGACCTAATTGGCCAAAAAAATACTAAATTTCCCTCAATTGGCCTTCATATGCCTAATTGGCCTAATTGGCCTCAATTGGCCTCAATTGGTCTATTTTTCCCAATTGGAATCAATTAGCCTCAATTGGCCTAAATTCACCTAATTCACCTAATTGGCCTCAATTGTCCTTGATTGGCATCAAGTGGCCTAATTGGCTTCAATTTTTCTAATTGGCCTCAGTTGGCATAATGGGCTTAATTGGACTCAATTGTCCTTAATTGGCCCCAATTGGCACAATTGACCTCAATTTCCTTAATTGACCTCAATGGCATAATTGGCCAAACTAGTCATAATGGCCCAATTATATTAAATGACTCAATTGGCCTCAATTAGACTAATTGGCCTAATTGGCCTCAATTAGACTAATTGTCCTACTTTGCGTCAATTGGAATAATTGGCCTAATTGGAATAATTTTCAATATTGGTCTAATTGGACTAATTAGTTTATGTTTCCCTAATTGGCCTCAGTTGGCATATTTTTCCAAATTGGCCTATTTGGCAACGATTGGGCTCAATTAGTCTAATTGGCCTAATTGGCCCTAATTTTCCTAATTTTCTTTATTTTTCAAAATTTTCGGAATTGGCTAATAGGACTCAATTGACATCATTTGGTCTAATTTTCAGTACTTGTCCTAATTTACCTAATTGTCTTTAATTGGACTAATTGGCCGAATTGGCCACAATTGGTCTAGTTGGATTCAATTACACTCAATTGTTCTAATTTTCCTCAATTGTCCTAATTGGTCTCAATGGAATAGTTGTCCTAATTGATCTAATTGGACTCAATTAGTCTAATTTTCCTAATTTTATTCAATGTCCTAATTATCCTTAATGGACTAATTGTCCTAATTAGTCCAATTAGTCCATTGAGGGAAATTAGGCCATTGAGTGATGTGAGATGCTCAGGGTGGCCTGATCTTCACAGTAAAGGGAAGTGAATAACAGTTATGGTTTGGGGTTAAGTGGAATGTTGTGGTTATTTATAGTGGAATCAAGTAGTCAACCAACTCTATATAGATCGTGACCAACTACTTAGACAATTCACTCAAGGGTGGGGTATGATGTAAAATATAAACAACAACACACTTGGTTTGAGGCAAGAAATTGGGGGCTTTGTGATCTTGGATCACAAATATAACTTGTATATTGACAAGGAAATAAAACACAAGAGAAAGGGAAGAAATTAACAATCCTCTCAATGGAGAGAATAAAATCGCAGAGTTTCACTAATACAAACTTGAATGAGATTACAATACCATGGGGTGGTTATTTATATCCAAGTTGTGACATAAAAGGTCAAGGACCTAATACTCTAAATTCATAAATCATATTCCTACCTTGTCCCCTTAAAGTCAAAAAGTTAAACTCTAAAAATGTCCTTTTGGAAAAGTAGCACAAAACTTTCCAACTATATCCCACCCGATTTGACTCTGAGTTCATATCCCATTGGATTTGACTTGGGTGTCCAAATATTTCATTCTATAATCCTCCATGTGGGAAAGGCTTCCCAAATTCGTTCCACCATGTGGGACAAGCATTAAACATCATATTTATGTATGAATAATTTATATAATTGGACCATTTGCTCCAACCATTCATGTAAGGATCTATTGGTCATTCAATAATTCTAGATGGGTGCCTATTGTAGCATTCAAACTCTTTAATATCCCTTGCATCATCGGGCCCTGAAAATCCAACCCCCGACCTGGGAAATCCAATTGGTTCCTTCAACATGGTTCTCATCATCCTCCACCTCTTGAAAATAATTCATCCTTGACTCTTCATCCTCTACACTCAAAATAGAGAAATATTTGAACCATTGAAAGTGGAACATACACCATACTCACCTAGTAGAGCTATCATGTAAGAATTATTGTAAATCATTTTGAGCACTCAGAAAGGCTTGTCCCCTCGAGGCATGAGTTTTAATTACCTCTTGTCAGTAAATATCTTATTTTTCATATGTATCGATATTATGTCACCAGGATCGAACAACACTTGTTTGAGGCCCTTTTTTGCATGATCAACATATTTCTGGGTCATTCACGAAAATTTTTTCCTTGCCTTTTCCTGGAGCTTCTCAATGAATTCTTCACGCCCTTTTGCATCCATATTAGTTGCTTTCTACAAAGGAAAAGGAATTTGATCAATAAGGGAAAGTGAGTTAAATCCGTAGAAAATTTTAAATGGAGAAAATTGAGTAGTGAAATTTTTGTACCTATTATTTTTGAATTCCACATGAAGTATAAACTCCTCCAAATTCTTGAGATTCTTCATCACAATTGTTTTCAGAAGGGATGATAGTGTCTAATTCACCACCTCTATTTTCCCATCAGTTCACAAATGAAAATTATTAGAAAATAGTAACATTGTACCTAGTTTACTTCATAAGGTCTTCCAAAAGTAACTATGGAATTTTGTGTCTCGATATGACATAATCATCCTTGTAATTCTATGGAGTTCGAATACTTAATTAAAGAAAGGTGTTGAAATGTTAGTAGCATCATATGTTTTGTGACAAGGAAAAAAATGTTCCATTTTAGAAAACAAATACACCATAATAAATATGGAATATATCCCCCTATTAGTCCTTGGTAACCCCACAATAAAGTCTATTTATATATCCTCTCAAGGGTTGTTGGGTATTGGGAGAGGAAGATATAATCGATGCGAGTTCAGTTTCGATTTGGATTCATAGAAAACAATAGACTTTCCCATAAAATTTTCTACATCTCTAGATATCCTAGGATAATAAAAGTTCTCACTAAGAATTCTTAAAGTTTTTTCAATGCCAAAATGTATTATTAACCCCCCAGAATGTGGATACTCTAGTAAAAGTAAATTAATAGAGAAACTGGTAATGCAAAGATTATCAATCAGGAATAAGAATCCATCATGTATATATAACTTTTCCCAACTAACTACAGGTTTACAATGTCTATACATTTCACTAAAATCACTATAAGTGGAATATAAATCCTTAATTCATTCAAAACCACTTAGTTTTAAATCCAACAATGATAAAAGAGAATATCTATGAGAATGTGCATCAGAAACAGTATTTTCTTTACCATTTTTATGCTTGATAACATATGGAAATTATTCAATGAATTACAGAAATCTAGGATGCCTCTTATTTAGTTTATGTTGTGTCCTAAGGTATTTAAGATCCTCATGATCAGAATGGATAATAAATTATTTAGCCTCATGATAATGTTTCCATGTATCTAGAACTCAAAACAATGCATACAACTCTTGATCATATTTAGCATAGTCTATAGTTGGGCCATTTAAGTTCTCACTAAAATTTGAAATTGTCTTACCTTCCTGCATGAGTACTCCACCAATCCAATTCTGCTTGCATCAATTTCAAATTTCATACCAATGTCTGGGAGTGAAAGTAGAGGGGAATGAGTGAGTCTCTCCTTGAGAGTATGGAAAGCCTTCTCTTGAGTTATATCACATTTTAAAAGAACATTATTTTTTGTCAATTCATTCAATGATGCTACTAGTGTGATGAATCCTTTCAAAAATCTCATTTAAAAACTAACAATCCCATGAAAACTTCTTACCTTCTTAACATAGGTTGGAGTTGGTCATTCTTGTATTACTTTGATCTTCTTGGCGTCAACTTCAACTCCATTACCACTGAAAAAAATCCAAGTAAAACAATCGTATCAATCAAAATTCACACTTATTAATGTTTACAAACAATTTTTCTTTCCTTAACACCTCTACGACTTCTCTTATGTGATCTACATGTTCATGTGAAGTCCTACTATACAACAGAATATCATCAAATTAAACTACCACAAATTTTCCAATATATGAATATAATACATGATTCATTACCCTCATAAATTTTCAAGGTGAATTGGTGAGACCAAACAGCATGAATGACCATTCACAAAGTCCATGTTTCTTCTTAAATTTTGTTTTTCACTAATATCCTTATTTCATCATAATTTCTTGGTATCCACTTATTAAATCAATTTCAGATAAGATAGTAGATCCATTTAACTCATATAGCATGTCATTTAACCTAAAGATAAAATGGTGATTCCTAACCATGATATTATTGATGGTTCTATAGTCAATGGACATTCTCTATGTTCCATCCATCTTTGGTACTAGAAGAACTAGAACAACACAAGGAATAAGACTCTATCTGACATATCCCACATCCAATAACTCTTGAACATTCCATTGAATTTATTTTATCTCCTCTAGGTTGGTGTGACGTGTAGGGAAGTTTGGTAGTGATGCTTTGAGTGTAAGCTTAATTTAATGATCAATGCCTCTAATGGGTGGAAAACCCGATGGAACATCTTTTGGAAAGACATCATCATACTCCAGTAAAAAAGTCTCAAAAACATTTGGAAAAGTGTGTTAGTCTTTAGTATTTAGTAACACCTATTTGTGCATGAGTACTAGGAGGGTTTTCTGTGAAAACAAAGCATCCTTAACCTCATTCTATTATGCCAACATCACACTTTTCTCTTCTCTCAATTTTTTCTCTCTTATTTTTTATTTTCTCTCCATTTCTTTTCTTATCTCATTTTTTGTCTTTCCCTCATTCTCTCCCTTTTCATTTTCACTCTTTTTTTCTTCATCGCTCATTTTTTAGACTCTCTCAAAATTTGATATTACATATTTTTTTTGGGGGACATGGGGATGAGGGTTATAGGTTCCCCTCATATTATAACAGAGTGATGGTTCAATAACCCATCATGAGTAATATGATGATCATACTACCACGGCCGACCCAAAAAAAATAGAAAGCCTTCATGGGAAAAAATCACACAAAACATCATCTTTTTACTTACCAATGGGGAACAATACCTTTACTTTCTTGGTGACCTCCAGCTCCCCACAATCATTTAACCACTAAAGCTAGTATGGATGTTGGTGCCTCAAATTTGGGAGTCTGAACTTCTCCACCAACTCAGTGCTCGCCACATTGCTATAACTCCCTCTATCAATAATAACACTACATGCCTTTCCATGGATATTTCACCATGTATGGAAAAGGTTCTCTCGCTACTCCTTCTCTCCTAATGTCATTTGTGTTCTTAGAACTCTCTTAGTGACAATAATCCCACCATTTTCCACAAATTCTCCATTATCAATTTTGGGGGATTCCTCATCTTCCTCCTCCGAGCTCTCTCCATCAATCTCCCACTCTCTGTTCTTGTTAACGATAATGGTGTCGAGATTTGGGAATTAACTAGAAATATGACCCCTTACTTGAAATTTTTCACAATTAATATCCTGATTCCTTGTTTGGTTAGCCTCACAAATAGGTTTCTTAGGTGGAATAATTACCCTGTCACTTTTATGATCAACCACATCTTTTGGATTTTATGCTTCTCCAATATCCTTCCTTTAATTTTTCCATATATTGAAAGGGGTATTAGGTATTCCTTAGGGTTATCCTTATTTTTATTTCTTTTTAAATCTTGGTGACTTGGTGGATCAGATCTTGTATCTCCACATGGTCGTACATCTCCTCTTGATCTGAAATCTCCCGATTGAGTCTGTGTAAAAATAGTTCCATGGTTGCCTCTAAATATTCTAAATGATTAATTAAATAATAGAAATTTCCATCTCCTTGTAATAATCTGAAAACATTATTACTCTTTTGGGTGAGTTTTTGAAGTTTTTTTGGTGATCACTATGGTAATGTGTGGGAACAAACCGCTTCCGCAAGGAAAACTTCATGTCGTACCACGTGTTGATGGGAAATCCACCATATCTAGCTATATGATTTTTCATTTGATCCCAAAAAATTAAATAATGATCATAAAAATCAAGGGAAGAAAGTTTGACCTTTTTCTTGTTGGAATATACATGTCATTAAAACACTTTTTCAATCCACATCTCCCACTCCAAGTAAGCTTCCAGGTCACTTTTTACTTGAAAAGAGGGAACCATCACCTTAATGACTCCAAGGATTTCAACATCATGTGGTCTCTATTGGAATACTCTAGATTTTTGGAACAACCTCCTTAATTATTGGAAATCATCAAAATAATCCCCAAATTTCTCCATCTCTTCCTCAATGATGTGGGGGCGACGTGGTGTCAGATTGCATTGCAAGTTACCATGGATATTCCTCAGGTTTGGTTGATTATCCAAGTTGTAAATCCTCTCATGTAGCTCCTAAAACATCATATTAAGAAGCTTATTTAAATGTATATCTAAATCTTGCATTTGGAGTTGTGAAGCTTCTGCTATGGGAGACCTACATTGGCTTCCTTCATCAATAGCATGAGAAATTTTCTTCCCACACTCTTCGGACCTGATATATTACACAAAAACTAACACACATGAGGAGAAACTCACACAAT
Source organism: Viscum album (assembly GCA_963277665.1). Taxonomy (NCBI): domain Eukaryota; kingdom Viridiplantae; phylum Streptophyta; class Magnoliopsida; order Santalales; family Viscaceae; genus Viscum; species Viscum album. The sequence goes on along the minus strand of CAUJRU010000003.1, from coordinate 10,406,727 downwards.
GATACACACACACACTCACACACACATAGACACACACACACACACACACTATATGTACACACTCACACACACAAGATATACACACTCATGTGCAGAAGGATACACACTCACACATGCAATAAATACACACTCACGCACACAATCATACACACTCACGCACGCAAGATATACACACTCATTCACAGAAGGATACATACTCACGAGTGTGTGTGTGTGTGTCTATATATATATATATATTTCTTATTTCTCTCCACTCTCAACACTCAATTTAAATCCCAACCTCTTATGAAAAATAATGCTTTGTTTGGGGTGATCACATACCACAAATCCTTCCCCAATCAATATTATTTTGGGGGATGGTTTACCACAACCATCTTGAGTGGTAAATGGTTTGAAAATGGTAAATGGTGAAAATAGGGTAAAAAATATGTGTAAAAATATTTAAAGGAGTATAAATTTATGGTATATGTATTTTTCCAAATTGTGCTGGATTAGAAAAATTAATAAAAATATGAGCCAACATGATATGATGATGAAGTAAAATGATGGTGAAATTGATTTATTGAAAAGTAAAGTTATAATAATGTAAATAATGAATATAATTTAATTGTATCAACTATTTTTATATATATTTTCAAATATATTTATAAAAAATTGTGCTTATAGTTTTAAAGCACAAGATGATGAACAGAGAGTAAAATCATTTTTTTTGAAATCTATCAAAGAAAGGATGTGCTTAATTTTGAAGAGCACAAAATTATCAGTTGAGAGTATTTGATTTTTTTCAGATACAGAGCACATATGGAAAAAGAAACACAGAAAAAAAGATTTATAAAAAATTGTAAGAATGTAAAAATATTTCAATGTTGCAACATAGGCCAATTCTGAAGGTTTTTAAAGAAAAGTTTTTTTGGTTTTTTCGAATGGGTGGATAATAAGAAAAGATAAAAAGGGACTTGGGTAAATTTAATGTAAATGAAGGGATAAATGCATATCGTGTCAACCGTAGCTCTAATACCAACTAAGGATAGATGTTCGAGGTGGCCTGATCTTCACAGTGTAGGGAGGCAGATGACAGTTATGGTTTGGGGTTAAGTGTTGTAAAATGGGTATGGATAGTAGAAGAAATTAGTCAACCAATGCTATATAGAGTGTGACCTACAACATAGAAAACATACTCAAGGGAGGGGTGTGATGGCCAATCCACACAAAAACGCACTTGGGTTGAGGCACATAATTGGGGGCTTTGTGGTCTTGGATCACCAATCTAACTTTTATATTTAAAAAGAAAGAATGAACAAGAGTAAAGGAAGAAAGTAAAAATCCTCACAATGGAGAGAATAGACTCACAAAGTTTCACTAATACAAATTTGAATGAGAATACAATACCATGGGGTGGCTATTTATAGCCAAGGGGTTTCATCAAAGGTCAAGGTCCTAATACTCTAAAGTCATATAGCCTATTCCTACCTTGTCACCTTAAAGATAAAAAGTTAAAGTCTAACATGGACTTTTTGGAAAATTAGCACACAACATTACAACTATAGCCCACTAGATTTTACTTTGAGTGCATATCCCATAGAATTTGACTTTGGTGTACAGAGATGTCATTCTAGAATCCTCCATGTGGGAAAGGATTCCAAAATTTAAGCAACCATGTGGGCCAAGATTTGAACATCATATTTGCGATTGAATAACTAAGATAATAATCCCATTTCCTCTATCCATGCATGGAAAGATCCATCGGCCCCGTAATGAAGTGATATGGGTGCCCATTGTAGCATTCAACCTATTTAATCTCCCTCTCATCGTCGGGCCTTGCAAATCCAACTCCTCCACCAGGGCAATCGACTTGGTGCCTTCAACTTAGTTCTCATCCTTAATTCTAATTAGTCCAATTAGTTCATTTAGAAAAACGAGGCCCTTGAGTCCAATTAGTCTAATTAGATCAATTAGAACAATTAGTACAAGTGGTCCATTGAGGCCAATTAGTCCATTGAGGCCAATTAGGCCAATATAGTCATTGAGGCCAATTAGGCCATTGAGGTCAATTAGTCCAATTAGGGCATTGGGTCCAATTAGTCCCTTAAGGCCAAAAGACCAATTAGTCCAATTAGTCCACTGGGACCAATTAGCTAATTGAGTACAATTATGAAAATTATTCCATTGAGGAAAATTAGGCCATTGGGGCCAATTTGTCCAATTAGGTCATTAAGTCAAATTAGGTAAATTAGGCCAATTAGGCCAATTAGGCCATTGAGAATAACTAGGCCAATGAGACCGGTTATTCCAATTAGTATATTGAGTCCAATTAGGCCATTAAGGCCAATTAGGCCAATCAAGGCATTGAGTCTAATTAGGCCATTTAGGCCAATTAGACCATTGAGGATAAATGGGATAATTATGATAATTAGGAAATTGGGTCCAATTCAACCAATTATACAATTATAAAATTAGTACATTAAGGAAAATTAGGATAAGTAGGCCAATTATACCAATTAATTCATTGAGTCAACTTAATCCATTGATGCTAATTAGTCCAATTTGGTCATTGAGGCCAATTAGGCCAATTATTCCATTTATGCCAATTAGACCCATTAGGCCATTTAGGTCAATTAGTCCATAGAGTCCAATTATTACAATTAAACCATTGATACCAATTAGGTCGTTGATGCCAATTAGGCCAATTGTGCCAATTGAGGTCATTGGGTCCAATTGGGCCAATTAGGCCACTAAGGATAATGAGGCCAATCCCCAATTGAGGAAAATTAGGCCAATTAAGTCCAATTAGCTCATTGATCCAAATTAGTTCAATTAAACCAATTAGACCAATTAGGTTAATTATGACATTAAGGTCAATTAGGCTATTGAGGCCAATTAGGCCAATTGAGGTCATTGAGGCCAATTAGGCCAATTAGGATAGTTAGTCCATTTGGGTCAATTAGGTCATTAAGGTCAATGAGGCCAATCCCCCATTTATTCCAATTAGTCCAATTGAGGCCAATTAGTCAAATTAGGCCATTGATGCCAGTTAGGCCATTGAGGAAAATTAGAAAATTAGGAAAATTAGACTAATTAGGCCGTTGAGTCCAATTAGGCCAATTATACCAAGTATTCCATTGATTCCAATTAGGGAAATTAGGACAATTAGGGAATTCAAGAAAATTATTCCAATTAGGTTAATTAAAAAAATTAGGCCAATTAGGCAATTGAGTCCAATTTGGCCAATTGAAGCCAATTGGATCAATTAGACCAATTAGGTCAATTATGCCAATTAGGTCATTGAGTCCAATTTTTCCAATTGAGGCTAATTATGCCAATTAGGAAAATTAGTTCACTGAGGAAAATTAGCCATTGAGGCTAGTTAGGCCAGTTAGGCCAGTTAGGCCAATTAGTCCAGTTGGGAATATTAAGTGATTGAGGCCAATTAGGCCATTGAGGCCAATTTTTTCAATTAGGTCAATTAGGGTAATTAATCGATGAAGTCCAATTAAGCAACTGAAGCCAATTATGGCAATTGAGGACAATTATTCCAATTGGTCCATTGATTCCAATTAAGTCATTTAGGTGAGTTAGGTCAATTATGCCAATTAGACTAATTAGGTCAATTAATCCAATTAGGCCATTGAGGCCAATTAGTCAATTAAGGCGAATTAGGACAATTAGGGCATTGAGGGAAATTAGTCCATTGAGGCCATTTAGGTAATTTTAGCCAATTATACCAATTAGGCCAATTAGGCCAATTATTCCATTGAGGGAAATTAGTCCGTTGAGGCCAATTAGGACATTGAGTCCAATTTGTCCATTAAGGATAATTAGGCCAATTTTTCCAATTTGGAAAATAATTTCATTAAGGCCAAATAGGCCACTGATGTCAATTAGGCCAACTAGGCCAACTATGCATTGTGGCCAATTAGGCCATTGAGGCCAATTTGGCCAATTAGGCCATTGAGGTAAATTATTCCAATTATGCCACTGAGGCCAATAAGTCCACTAAGGCCATTGAGGTGAATTAGGCCATTGAGGTGAATTAGTCTGTTGAGGTCAATTAGGTCAATTAGGCCAATTATGCCAATTGGGTTATTGAGGTCAACTAGGCCATCAAGTCTAATTAGGCCAATTAGGAAAATTTATGTCATTGAGTCTAATTAATACATTGATTCCAATGATTCCAATTAGACCAATTAGTCCATTGAGGCCAATTAGGCCAATTGAGGCCAATTTTTCCAATTAGGCCATTAATACCAATAAAGCCATTAAAGTGAATTTGGCGAATTTGGCCAATTAGGACAATTGATGCAAATTATTCCAATTAGTTCATTTATTCCAGTAAGTTCAATTAGACCAATTGGTCTGATTATTCCATTGAGGCCTAATTGGGAAAATTGGGAAAATTGGTCTCAATGGCCTAATTGGCATAATTGGCCTCAATTGGACTTAATTTCCTAATTTGCCTAATTTAATTAATTGGGCTAATTCTCCACAATGGTGTAATTTCCATCAATACAATTACTAGAATAACTATCAACATTTCACCTTATTGGCCTCAATGGACCTAATTGGCCAAATTGGCATCATTGGTCTCATCGGCCGAAATGTACTCAATGGCCTAATTGGCCTAATTGTCCCAATGGACCATAATAACCTCAATTGGCATAATTGGCCTACTTTTCCTCAATGTACTAATTTACCTAAATGACTTAAATGGACTAATTGGCCTAATTGGCCTAATTGGCATCAATTTACAAGTTGGCATCAATGGACCAATTGGCCCAATTGGCCTATTGGTGTCAATTGGCCAAATTAGACTAAATGTCCAAATTGTATGCATTGTCCTCATTAGACTCATTTGAATAATTGGAATCAATGGAATAATTGTCCTAATTTTCCTAATTAGCACAATTGGCCTCAATGACCTCAATTTTCTTAATTGGCCTAATTGGACTCAATTGCTTAATTGACCACAATAGCCTAATTGTCATAATTGCCTTAATTTTCCACAATGGCCTAATTCTCCTCAATGTCATAATTGGTCTAATTATTCTAATTATCCCAATTGGCCTCATTTAAATTTAGTAGCATAATTGGCCTTAGTGGCCTAATTGGAATAATTCCCCTTAATTGGAATAATCTGCATAATTGACCTAAATGGCCCAATTGTCTTATTAGCCTCAATGGCCTAATTATCCCAATTAACCTAATTAGAATCAATGGAATATTTTTCCAATTTTTCCTAATTGGATTAATTTTCCTCAATTTCTTAATTGTCTTAATTGTCCTAATTGGCCTTAATTAGCCTAATTGGCCTCAATTAGTCTAATTGGCCTAATTGGTCTAATTGGCCTCATTGAAATAAATTTCTATAATTGGCCAAATGATCCTTAATGACCTAATTGACCTAATTGGACTAATGGGCCCCAATGTCCTAGTTTCCCTAAATAGCCTAATCAGCCCCAATGAATTAATTGTCTCAATTGCCTAATTGGACTAATTAGTCTAATGGACCTAATTGACCTTAATAGAATAATTGAACTAATTAGACCAATTGGAAAATTGTCCTAATTAGACTATTAAGACTCAATGGTCTAATTGTCCTAACTAGTTTAATTAGCCTAATTATCCCAATTGGTATAATTGGCCTTAATCGAAAATTTGGCTTTATTGGCCTCAATTAGGTAAATTGGCCTCAATTGTGCCGATTGGCTTTAATGGACTCAAATGACCTAATTGTAGAATTCACTTCAATGGCCTAATTGGGCTCAATGACCTAACTGGACTAATTGAACTCAATGGACTAATTAGACTAATTAGCCTAATTGGCATAAATGGACTCAATGGCCTAATGGGTCTAATTGGAATAATTGACCTAATCAGCCTCAATGGATGAATTTTCCTCAATGGAATAATTGGCCAAATTGGGATAATTTCCAAAATTGGTCTAATTTTCCTCAATGAACTAATTTTCTTAATTGGCCTAAATTAGAAAAATTGGCCTCAGTTGGCCTAATTGGCTTCAATGGCCTTAATTGGCCTAATTGATCTAATTTTTCTAATTGGACTTAATGAAATAATTGGACTCAATTGTCTAAATTGACCTTAATTCAACTAATTTGCCTCAATAGACTAATTGGCCTCAATGATCTAATTGGACTAATTGACCTCAATAACCTAATTGATATAATTGGCCTCAAAGGACTCAATGGACTAGTTTTCCTAATTGGATTAATTCTCCTAGTTGGCCTAATTCGACTTAATTTCCCTAATTGGACACAAGTGGCTTAACTGGCCTCAATTGGTCTAATTGGGCTAATTGGCCAAATTCGCCAAATTCGCCAAATTGGCCAAATTTTCCAAATTTTCCTCAATGGAATAATTGGACTCAATTGAACTCAATTGGTCTAATTGTATTTAATGGAAAAATTGGACTCAATTGTCCTAATTGTCCAAATTGGTGGAATTGGCCAAATTTTTCCAATTGGCCTCATTGCCCTAAGTAGACCAAATTAGACTAATTGGCCTCAACGACCAAATTTTCCTAATTGGCCTCAATAACCAAATTGGGATCAATTTTCCTAATTGGTATCAGTGTCCTAATTGGAATAATTAGAATATTTGGTTTGATTGGCCTTAATGTATTAATTGAGCTCAATTGGCCTAATTGGCCTAATTGGCCTCAATGGCCTAATTGGCCTAATTTTCTTAAATGCCATTATTAACTTAATTGGCCTAATTGGACTCAATGTATGAATTGAACTAATTGGCATAATTATCCCAATTGTCCTAATTGGACTGATTGGCCTAAATGAACTAATTTTCCTCAATTGGCATAATTGTCCTAATTCGCTTGAATGACCTAATTGGCCTCAATTGGCCTAATTGAACTAATTGGACTAATTGGAAGAATTGGACTCAATTTCCTAATTGGACTAATTGGCCTAATTGGCCCAATTGGGAACAATGGCCTAATTTGCCTAATTTGCCTAATTGGAGCAATTAACATAATCCAATTAGGCCAATTGAGGCCAATTGAGGCTAATTAGTCCTATTAAGTCCAATTAGTCCAATTGAGGCCAATTTTTCTAATTGAGGCCAACTGAGGCCAATTAAGGCTAATTAGGCCAACTAGTCCAATTATGACCAATTTAGAAAATGAGTCCAATTAGGCTAATTCAGTCCAATTCATGCCCATTAGGTAAATTGAGGCCAGCTGAGGCCAATTGAATCCAATGAGGCCAATTGATGCTAATTAGGCCAATTAAGGATAATTATACTAATTGAGGCCAATTGATTAAAATTAATCCACTGAGACCAATTGGGGTCAATTGAGCCTAATTAGGCCAATTAAGGCCAATTGAAGCCAATTAGGCCAAATATTCCAATTGATTCCAATTAGTCCAATTATGGAAAATAGATAACAATTACGCCAATTAGGAAAATTGAGGCCAATTAGGCCAATTTGGCCAATTAAGGCCAATTGGTCTAATTGAGGTCAATTAATCCAATTGGTCCAATTGAAGCCAATTTTTCTAATCAGGCCAATTAGGTCAATTAAATCCAATTAGGAAAATTGAGGCCAATTAGGGCCAATTAGGAACATTATTCCATTTAGGGAAATTCTGGCCAATGAGGCTAATTGGGTCCAATTATACCAATTTGGCCATTAAGCCAATTAGTTCATTGAAGCCAATTAGTAAAATTAGGCCATTTAGACCAATTAGGCCACTTATTGCATTGGTTCCAATTAGTCCATTGAAGCCAGTTAGGCCAATTCATCCAATTAGACCAATTAGCCCAATAGAACCATTGATGTGAATTAGGACAATTAGGCCATCAAGACCAATTAGACCAATTAGACCAATTAGTCCATTGATTCTAATTAGACCAATTAATCCAATTAGGTCGTTATCAAAATTTGTCCATTGAGGCCAATTAGCCCATTAAAGACAATTACACCAATAAGTCCAATTTTTCCATTGAGTCCAATTAGACTAATTAGTCCAATTCTGCCAATTAGACCAATTCGTACAATTAGACCAATTAGTTTAATTAGGTCATTGAGGCCAATTAGGCAAATTTGACCATTGAGTTCAATTAGGCAAATTATTACATTGAGGCCAATTTAGCCAATTTGGCCAATTAGACCAATTACGCTAATTAGGTCAATTAGGCAATTGAGGCCAATTAAGTCATTATGTCTAATTAGACCAATTAGGTCAATTCAACCAATTAAACCAATTAAGTCAATTAGGCCATTGAGGTAAATTAGGCTATTGAGGCGAATTGGGCAAATTAGTCCAATTAGGTGAATTTTTTCATTGATGCCAATGAGGCCATTGATCGCAATTAGACCAACTAGGACAATTAGGCCAATGAGGCAAATTAGGTGAATTAGGCCAATGAGGTCAATTAGGAAAATTAGGCCACTAAGGCTAATTAGGCCAATTAGGCCAATTATGTCATTAGGCCAATTAGTCCATTGATTCTAAATAGACTGATTAGGCCAATTAGGAAAATTATTCCCAGTTGTTTATTTTGGTCCATTAGGCCAATTAGGCTAATTAGGTCAATTAGGCCAATTGGGCCATTCAGCAAATGTGGCCATCTAGGCCAATTTGGAAAATTAGGCCATTGAGACCAATTAGGAAAATTAGTCTATTGGGTCAATTAGACCAATTAGTAAAATCAGTCCAATTAAGACAATTAGACCAATTGGGAAAATTAAGCCATTGAGGCCAATTAGGCGAATTAGTATAATAATACAATTGAGGACAATTAGGCCTATTAGGCTATTGAGGCCAATTATCCCAATTATGCAAATTCGGCCATTGATACCAATTAGACCAATTAGGAAAATTAGGACAATTAGAGCAGTTATTCCATTTAGGCCATTGAGGCCGATTAGGTTACTGTGGGTGGTTAGGAAAATTAGGAAAATTAGGAAAATTAGATCGATTATGCCAATTCAGATAGTTACACCAATTAGACCCATTAGGCCTTTGAGGAAAATTAGGTCAATTTTACTAATTCATCCACTTAGAACAATTAATCCAATGAATCCATTGAGTCCAATTAGGTCAATTAGGCCATTTACGCCAATTAGAACAATTAGGCCATTGAGGCCAATTCAACCAATTAGGTCAATTAGTCCAATTTGGCCAATGAGACTAGTTAGGCCAATTATTCCATTGAGTCCAATTAGCCCAATTAGAAAAATTAGGCCAATTATACCAACTAGGTCAATTAAGCCCTTGAGGTTGATTATGCCAATTAGGCCTATTCAAGCATTTAGGCCATTGAGTACAATTAGGCCAATTAGGTCATTAAGGACAATTATACCAATTAGGCCAATAATCCCAATAAGTCCAATAATGAGAATTAGCCCAATTAGTCCTTTAAGGCTAATTGGGCCTACAAGCCCAGTTAGGCAAATTAGGTCAATGAGGCCAATTAGGCCAATTAAGCCATTGAGGCCAATTAGGCCAATTAGGTCATTGAGCTCAATGAGGCCAATTAGGCCATTTAGGACAATTAGGCTAATTAGGCCATTGAGTTTAATTAGACCAATTAGGCCATTCAGGTCAATGAGGTCAGTTAGGACATTGAGGCCAATTAGGCCAATTCGATCATTGAGGTGAATGAGACTAATTAGGCCAATTAGGCCAATTAGGTCATTGATTCCAATTAGTCCAATTAGTCTAATTATTCCAATTAGACCATTGAGGCCAATTAGGCTAATTATTCCAATGAGACCAATTAGGCTAATAAGGCCCATGAGTCCCATTAGGCCATTGAGGCCAACTAGGCAAATTAGGCCAATTGGGCCAATTTGACCAATTAGGCCACTGAGGTCAGTTAATCCAATTAGGCCGTTGAGTCCAATTATGTCAATTAGGCCAATTATAAAAATTAGTATATTAAGAACAATTAGTCCAATTAGGCCAATGATCCCAATTTGGTTAATTTGACCAATTTGGCCAATTTGGTCAATTAGGTTAATTAGGTCATTGAGATCAATTAGGCCAACTAGGTCAATTCATCTGTTGAGGCCAATTAGGCCAATTTGAAAAATTATTCCAATTAAGACATAAGGCCCATTAGTCCCATTAGTCCAATGATCCCAATTAGGCAAAGTGGGCTAATGAGGCCAATTAGACCAATTAGACCAATTAGTCCATGTAGGCCAATTAGGCCACTAAGGTCAATTATCCCAATTAGGCCAATTAGGTCAATTAGGCCAATTCGCAAAATTAGGTCATTGAGTCCAATTAGGCCAATTAGTCCATTGAGGCTAATGAGAACAATTAGGTTAATGAGACTAATTAGGCCAATTAGTCCAATTAGTCCAATTAGGCCATTGAGTTCAGTTAGGCCAATTAGGCCAATTAGGCCATTGAGGTCAACTAGGTCAATTAGGTCAATTAGGTCAATTATGGTCAATTGAGAGAAATTTTGGATAATTAGGAAACAAAATTATACCAATTAGGCCAATTTGTCCAATTAGGCCATTCAGTTCAATTAGGCCAATTTGGCCAATTTGGTCAATTTGGCCAATTTGGCCATTTAGTCCCATTAGGCCATTGAGGCCAATTAGGAAATTGAGTCCAATTAGGCTAATTAGGTCAATTAGGACAATTAAGTCCAATTGATACCAATTGAGTCCAATTAATACCAATTAGTCCAATTAGGATAGTCAGACCAATGATGCCAATTAGGCCAATTATGAAAATAAGGACAATTAGGTCAATTAGGCCTATTAAATCCAATTGAGTCAAATTAAGGCCAATTAGGCCAATTATGACAATAATACCAATGAGGAAAATTAGGTCAGTTAGGACAATTAGGCCATTAAGTCCAATTGGTCCATTGAGGTCATTGAGGCCAATTTGGCCATTGAGGCCATTGGGGCCCATGAGTCCATTTAATCCAATTAGGAAAATTAGACCATTGATTCCTATTTGGCCATTGATGAAAATTAATACAATTAGGCTAATTAGACCAATTAGTCCATTGGGTCATTGAGGCCAATTAGGCCATTGAGTCCAATTATTCCAATTAGGCCACTGAGGCCCATTAGGCCATTTGGGCCATTGAGACAAATTAGGAAAATTATGCCTATGAGGCCAATTATGCCTTTGAGGCCAATTAGTCCAATTAGAAAAACTATGCCAAATAAGTAAATTGGTCCATTAGGCCATTGAGGCCAATTAGTCCATTGAGTCAAATTAGGCCATTAAGTCCATTGAGGCCAATTAGACCAATTAGACCATTGAGAAAAATTATGACACTAAGGCCAATTAGTCCATTGATGCTCCTTAGGTAATTGAGGCCAATGATTTCATTGAATCCAATTAGGAAATTAGGCCATTGAGGCCAATTAGGTCATTATGGCCATTTTGGCTAATTAGGCAAATTAAGTCACTAGGCCATTGAGGTCAGTTAGGCCGTTGAAGCCAATTAGGCCAATTTATCTATTGAGACCAACTAGGCCATTGAACATTGAGGTCAATGAGGCCAATGAGGTCAATTAAAAAAATTACACCATTGAGTCCAATTAGATCATCAAAGCCATTTGGGCCAATTAGGCTAATTAGTAAAATTAGGCCATTGGGCCAACTAGACCAATTAGCACATTGAGACTAATTAGTACATTGGGGCCATTGAAACCAATTAGGCCAATTAGCCATTGAGGCCAATTAGGCTATTGAGTCTAGTTAGGCTAATTAAGAAAATTAGTCCATTAGGACATTGAGGCCAATTATGCCATGTGGCATTGAGGAAAATAAGGCAATTGAGGCCAATTAAACCAATTAATCCAATTAGACCATTGAGGCCAATTATACCATTAGGGCTATTGAGAAAAACTAGGCCAATTAGGCCATTAATTTTATTTAGGCCATTAAGGCCAATTACACCAATTAGATATTGAGGCCAATTATGCCATTGAGGCCAATTTGGCCAATTAGGAAAATTAGGCCATTATGAAATTGAGTCCAATTATGAAATTTGAGGCATTGAGGACAATTAAGCCATTGAATCCAATTAGGCCAATTAGGACAATGATGTCAATTAGACCAATGAAGCCAATTAGGCAAATTAATCCAGTTAGGCCATTAAGGCTAATTAGGCCATTGATCCAATTGATAACAATTAGGCTAATTAAACCATTGAGACCAATTAGGCTATTGATGCCAATTATACCAATTAATCCATTGAGACCAATTACTCCATTGAGGCTAATTAGGCCATTGAGGCCATTGAGGCGAATTCGTCAATTGATCTCAATTAGGCCATTGAGGCTAATTATGGAAATTAGGAAAATTTGGAAAATTTGGTTATTAGGCAAATTAGACCAATTAGGCCATTGAGTAAAATTAGGCCATTGAGTCCAATTATGTCATTAAGACCAATTAGTCCACTAAGGCCAATTCGGCCAATTTGAAAAATTAGGCCATTGAGGCCAATTAGGCTAATTAGGCCATTGAATCCAATTATGCCAATTAGGAAAATTAAGTCAATTATTCCATTAAGGTCAATTAGGTCATTGATTCCAATTAGGCTATTAAGGCCAATTATGCCAATTTAGCTTCCATCAAGTCCAATTAGGTCAATTGGGTCAATTACGCCAATTAGGCTAATTATTCCATTGAGTCAAATTAGGCTAATTAGGCCAAATGAGGCCAACTAGGCCATGAAAAATTAGGCCAATTAGGACATTGAGGCTGATTAGGAATATTAGTCCTATTGAAGCCAATTACGTCAATTACATCATTAAGACCAATTAGTATAATTATGCCAATTATTTCATTGAGGTCAATTAGGTCTTTGAGGTAAATTAAATCATCAAGGCCAATTAATCCAATTAGGAAAATTAGGCCAATTAGACTGATTAGCCACTAAATGAGGCTAATATTCATTGGTAATTTATATAAGATTCATGTTCTTTATTATTCATAAACACCATTTTAGTGCATTTTACACTTTGAACATCATTTCACATTATGATTGTAATACCTTCTTAAAATGCACTATTATGTGGTACATTTTTGAACATCATTTAAAGTACCAAATTATTCATATGATTATACATATTTTAATTTGATAATTGATCTAAACTCCAATATGAACATGTTTCATTCAGGGATCAATGGAGAATTCATGGAGGATGATGGAGATATTTGGCAATGAAAGGAAGCAATTCTGGAGAAGGCAGATTGGACACCAGCCCACTGATGAGACTGTGGGGACCAACATACAGTCCCAATTAATCCTAACTTTCTTGGGATGCTATAAGACATGTATATGAACAAATCACTCTTCAGTAGTTAATGCTAATTCGGCCTCCATGGTGGTCATTTAGACGGCCCAAGTTAGAGATACAATTCTGGGCCAGATTCTGCGGCCCAGAAAAACATCCCACTAATTTGATCATATCTCGGAATAAACAACTCCAAATGAGCCCAAATTTTACAGGCGGTTAGAAGACATCCGGAGATACATTTTCTTCTTCTATGTCCCACTCTGATTCGGCCTTCTAGAGGGTCTTCCAGACGCGTCCGTTCGGTGGATGAAAACTGGCTGCCACCTCGGGTCAAACGTGGAAAAGTCCAAATTCCACAAGCTTTCCACCACCTATAGCCTACCAAAATTAATTAAGATGCTTTTTAATGTTGGTTTCTCTACCCAAGGCTCCAAAAATGCCTATTTAAGGCAGTGGTGGTGAAGGATTTTAGGATCTTGGATGCTTTGTTCAATTGTAATGTTATGCTGCATTTTTGTTGCCTCAATTTTGTCCTTCACATGTAAGTTGTTCAAATCCCTTTAGTTTCTTAATAAAAGTTCTTCTTCTACTCTTATTCTGTTGTTCTTAATATCACTTTGATACCGTTGGATCAAGGTGTGAATTTATTCACACCAACCCTTGTGGAATTATTCACACAACGGTGGAGTGATCATTTTATTTTTGTTGTTTTCTTTACTTCTCCATTTCCTACCTCATGAGTCTACTTTCCGCTTCCATTGAAACCATGGGATCAATGGAGGGCTAACCCACTTATGGGTTGATCCAAGGGAGTAGCAAGGGGCTGTATTGGATGTTATTTATCACCTAATTAATGTATAATCACTTCTTTAATTGGGATTTTTATTTGATGATTTTTAAACTCCATCGTCCTTGTTGAATTTAAGGTCACACACATCAAGTACTAATACGATCCTTTACCTTGAAGTGCTCAAAAATTTTATCCTTCAAGTGTATAGGTGATTAGTATTAGAGGGTGTAGGCATTAAACCAGTAAGTGATGATGTTGTTTTATCTCCTTAAATGAACCCATCTCAAATTTAAGAATTTGAAATCATTAAAAAGAAAATACATCCAATCCACCCCGAGCGATAACCTAGGATCAACTCATTCTTTTAAATTTAATCCACTTAAATATTTTAGATATCTTTAAAACCCATCCAAAATCAATCCAAGTTGGCCACTTCCTAGCCAAAAATACATCCCTTAGGTTGTGTATCTTAGGTATTTTCTTAGGTCTCTGTGGAATCGACAACCCAAGCTACACTACAAGGACCGTTCTACCCTTCTTCTCTTGGGTAAATTTGGGCGTGAACCAAATTTTGGCGCCGTTTCCGGGGACCACGTAAGTACCTTAGATCCAAAAAAAACCTTTTTTCCTCACCTCCATTCTTCTACTCTCACCCAAGATCTCTTATCTTGTCCCTTTCTGGCTTTTTTTTTTGGCGCATGTCCGCCTACACCCGCGATTTCTCAAACAGACTAGTTAGGGTGGAAAGTCCTAGGATAGGGGAGTAAAGTGCACCTAAGGGATTGTTTAAATCAGATTCAAATATTCTTGAAACCCCAAAGTCAGAACTTGAAACAAGTCCAATGGAGGGTCATCCACAAAATCAAATTATAAACCCTGGGGGGAATCAAATGGGAAACCAAAACCAAGAAGCTCCAAACTTAGGGAATGTAGTTGATCAAACCATGAACGACTACCTCACTCCAGCTTGGACCAATGCCCCCTCATGCATTAGACACAATTCCATAGGAGACACCAACTACATATTCAAACCCCATGTCCTAAACCACCTTCCAACCTTTCATGGGATGGAGTCAGAAATGCCATACCTTCATGTCAAAGAGTTCAACGACATTGTTGAAACCATGTGTCCCCCACATCAACTAGAATCCGCTAAGAAGAGGCTATTTCCTTTTTCATTAAAGGATCGAGCTAAAAATTGGCTAAACAACTTGAGACCTGCATCAATCCAATCTTGGGACCAACTGCAAAGAGAATTCTACAAAAAATACTTCCCTCATCACAAAACAATTGCACTTAAAAAGAGAATCCAAAACTTTTTTGAAAAAGAGGGAGAGTCATTCTATGAAACATGGGAGAGGTTCAAAGACACCCTAAACATGGTTCCACACCATGGGTTTTCCATACCTGAACAAGTGAGAATTTTCTATGAACGGTTGGGTCCGGGGAACAAACAGTTCATTGACATGATGTGTAATGGAACCTTTAAAAACAAGGCCCCAAATGATGCTTACGAGTATCTGGAAAGTCTGGCTGAACAAAACCAAACTTGGGGAACTTCACCCTATTCTGAAAAGCCACAAAGAACCACTGGAATTCATACACTTAGAGAAGAGGAAAGGCTTAGGGCTAAACTCGCAACACTCTCTAGGAAGGTTGAAGAGATAGACCTTAGGAAAGTCCATGAAATCCAAAATGTAGACCTTGTTTGCACAATTTGTGACAAACATGACCATAAAACAGACAACTGCCCAACCATTCCATCCATCAAGGATGTTCTTCTAGGAAGACCCCCAGCGGAAGTCAATGCCCTAAACTTTCAAAAGCCCCAATACCAAAACACCTTCAATCCAAGGTACAATGACCACCCAGGCTTCCGATGGAAGGATAACCAACAACATAGCCAACCACAAGGGCAAAATCCTTACCCTCAACAGAACTACCAAACCCATAACCAGTTCCAAAACCAACCTATCCAATACCAACAGCCACCGGTCCATTTTCAACAAACCATCCCACCTCCAAAATATCCCCCTGGGATAAACCAACCTACTCAAGCACCAACCCAAACTGTTCCACAAAGCCTACTAGAACAACTATGCAAACAAATGGAGAGGATGAACTCAGAAGTCTCTTCCCTAAAACAAGAACTTCAAACCATCAAAACAGGAAAGGCACCCATGCCTACTCAGGCGGTGCCATCCTCAACTTCAAGGGGAGAGTCAAGTTGTGCTCAAACAACTCATGAACAACTAAAGGCTGTGATTGTTTTAAGAAGTGGGAAATCAATTGAGAAACCTGAACAACTAATTCAGAACCCACCTGAAGATTCAAACATGGATGAAAATTTAAATGAACCACAAGATCAAACTGAGGAAACTGATAACAATGTGAAAGAAACAACTCTTCAACAAACAACCCCACAACCTGCACCATTTCCCCAATGCATGAGGGGGAAATCCAAGCCTGAACTAAGTGAAACGTTGAGGGAAATATTTTCACAAGTCAAGTTGAACATACCCCTTCTCGATGCCATCCAAACTATACCTGCCTACTCAAAGTACCTTAAGGACTTGTGCACTTTTAAAAGAAAATTTTCACATAAAAACCAAGTCCTTTTGGCTGTTAATGTGAGTACCACCATTCAAGGGACCATTCCTCCTAAGTTAAAAGACCCAGGTTGCCCTTACATCAATGTTGAACTAGGAGAAAGCAAAGTTGTCAAGGCCTTGTGTGACCTAGGTGCTAGTGTCAATCTCATCCCATATGCTGTGTACTGCCAGTTAGGCCTAGAAGAGCTCCAACCCACATCTGTCACACTTCAGCTTGCTGATCGTAGCATTAGGGTTCCAAAGGGGATTTTGAAGGACGTTCTGGTAAAGGTTGAAAATTTCATCTACCCTGCTGATTTCATTGTCCTTGACAACCATCCAAATTTAGGAAATAAGGAACAAACCCCAATCATCCTTGGTCGTCCTTTCCTTGCAACAATCAACTCTATTATCCGAGTCCGAAATGGGAACATGACCATCACCTTTGGGAACATGAGTCTAGACTTGAACATCTATAATGCAATCTCACAAATAGGGGATGACGAGGATATTCATGAAGTAAACATGATAGGAAGCATTGATAATGAATCCATGGAACATCAAGGAATATTTGATGAATGTTTAAGTCAGAATGAGATTGATTTCCTTTGTTCATATGAAGGAAGTTTATCTCCTTGGCTTGAATCATTTTCAAATTGCTCTTATGATGAAGTCTTAGGTCCAACAATTAGTGAAACCTTTCAAGAAACCAATTTCATAGAGACCCCTCTAAATTCCGTCCCTAAATTTGATCGAGCCAATCTAGTAGCTGAAACTTCTACATGTGAGGAATCAATCCAATCTGAACCTCTAAAAAAAGAAATTGATCTTGATCCAATGTCCCGATCTTCTGCTGAAATTCTGAACCAACCTGATCTTGAATTGAAGGAACTTCCTGCTGCACTAAAGTATGCCTTCCTAGGGGAAAATCAAACACATCCTATTGTCATTTCTTCTTCTCTTGAATCCAATCATGAGAGGATGCTTCTAGATGTCCTTAGGAAGCATAAGAAATCCATTGGTTGGAACCTTTCTGATATTCCTGGGATTATCCCACTTATCGGGACTCATAGGATTGTTCTGGAATCTGATTCAAAGCCATTTCATCAACCTCAACGGCGACTCAATCCTAATCTCATGGAGGTAGTAAGGAAGGAACTTCTGAAATTGTTGAAAGCTGGTATCATATATCCCATAGCTGGGAGTGAATGGGTGAGCCCAATCCAAGTGGTTCCAAAAAAGGCTGGAATCACAGTGATAACCAATGAGGATGGAGAGATTTTTCCAACAAGGGTGAGTAGTGGATGGAGGGTCTGCATTGACTATAGGAAACTAAACTCATTCACCAAGAAGGACCATTTCCCCTTACCATTCATTGACCAAGTCCTTGAGAGAGTGGCAGGTCATGCCTTCTACTGTTTCTTAGATGGGTACTCGGGGTACAATCAAATTGAGGTCTCCCTAGAGGATCAAGGGAAGACTACATTCACATGTCCTTTCGGTACCTTTGCCTTCAAACGCATGCCCTTCGGGTTATGCAATGCCCCTGGAACCTTCCAGCGGTGCATGATGGGAATCTTCTCAGACATGGTAGGGGATTTTCTTGAGGTCTTCATGGATGACTTCTCTGTGTTTGGGGATACTTTTGAGGGATGTCTGCAGAATGTGGAGAGAGTATTGTCAATATGTGAAGAAACAAATATGGTCCTAAACTGGGAAAAATGCAATTTCATGGTTAAAGAGGGACTTGTTCTATGCCATCTGGTCTCGAGTAGGGGGATTGAAGTTGATAAAGCAAAGGTTGACATCATTCGTCACCTTCCATCACCCAAAACTGTCAAGGAAGTGAGGTCTTTCTTAGGACATGATGGTTTCTATAGAAGATTCATCAAGGACTTTAGTTCAATATCCCGTCCCCTTTGTGCTCTCTTAGTAAAGGATGCTCCATTTGTTTGGACAGAAAGCTGTGAGGGTTCATTCTCAACCCTCAAATCCTCTCTCACCTCTCCTCCCATTATGAAATCTCCAAATTGGAACCTTCCTTTTGAACTTATGTGTGATGCCAGTGACTTTGCTGTTGGAGCTGTGTTAGGACAACGTTGTGATAAAACTCCTTATGTCATTGCTTATGCAAGCAAATCCTTAAATGATGCCCAAATCAACTACACCACCACTGAAAAGGAGTTACTTGCTATTGTGTTTCCCTTAGAGAAGTTTAGGACCTACCTCTTAGGATCACCCATCACTGTGTTCACTGACCATTCTGCACTAAAATACCTCTTCCAAAACAAGATGCTAAGGCTAGACTGATTAGGTGGGTCCTTCTCTTACAAGAATTTGACCTCACAATCAAGGATAAAAAGGGAGTTGAAAATGTTGTAGCTGATCACCTCTCTAGGATGGAATTCAAAGACAACTCAAATCACCTTTCTGTGTCTGATTCGTTTCCTGATGAACACTTATACTCTGTGAGTGACTGCCCTTGGTATGCTGACATAGCAAATTTCTTAGTGACAGGAGTCATTCAAAAATTCTTAGGGACTCAAGCTCAAAGGAAATTCCTTTATGACGTTAGACACTATGTGTTTGATGATCCATACCTCTATAAGTTCTTCCCTGACCAAGTCATTAGGAGGTGTGTTCCAGAATCTGAACAAGAGTCCATCCTTAAATTCTGTCATAGTGAGGCATGTGGAGGTCACTTTTCCTCTAAGAAAACATCTGCTAAGATTCTTCAATGTGGTCTTTTCTAGCCCACCCTTTCAAGGGACTCCTACACATTTTGTCAAAGCTGTCCTAGGTGTCAACAAGTAGGGTCCATCACAAAAAGGAATCAAATGCCACTCACTCCCATCTTAGTGGTTGAAATCTTTGACTGTTGGGGGATTGATTTCATGGGTCCCTTCCCAAACTCTCGGGGATACCTCTACATACTCTTAGCTGTTGATTATGTCTCAAAATGGGTTGAGGCCATTCCCACAAAATCCAATGATCATCAAACTGTGATTAGATTCCTAAAAGAAAACATATTCTCTAGATTTGGAATTCCTAGGGCTATCATAAGTGATCATGGAACTCATTTTTGCAATCGTCCATTCTCATCACTCATAGAAAAATATGGAATTTCTCCCAAAGTGTCCACTGCTTACCACCCACAGACCAATGGTCAAGCTGAGTTAGCCAATCGTGAAATTAAGCAAATTCTTGAAAAAACAGTCAACCCCTCTAGGAAAGATTGGTCTGAGAAAATCTTAGATGCTCTTTGGGCCTATAGAACTGCATATAAAACCATTTTAGGAATGTCCCCATATAGGTTGGTTTATGGTAAAGCATGCCATTTGCCAGTGGATATTGAACATAAGGCCTTTTGGGAAATTAAGAAAATGGATTATGACCTCTCATTGGCCGGAACAAAAATGAAATTAGATCTCAATGAACTGGAGGAACTAAGGATGGAGGCTTATGAAAATTCAAGGATCAATAAAGCTAGAGTTCAAGCCTACCAATCTAGGAATATCAAGGTCAAACATTTTGAACCGGGAAAACTTGTGCTCTTGTATAGTTCAAAACTTCATTTACATCCGGGAAAGTTAAGGTCTAGATGGTCAGGACCTTTCATAGTGCATCATGTATTCCCCCATGGGGCAGTAGAGATTCAAGATCCCACAAGTGGTCACATTTTCAAGGTCAATGGTCAAAGGTTAAAAACATTCGTCGAATCATTCAATAAACAGGAAATAGATGTTGAGTTAATTGATCCAATCTATGAACCAGGAAAAAATTGATAAATTTGGGATCTATGTCGGGCTAACGACGTTAAACAAAGCGCTGCACGGGAGGCAACCCGTGGTTTTTATGTTTCTAATCTTTCTGAATCATCATTATTTTTCAAATAAGATTACTTAATCATTTTTATATTTAAAAATAAAAAAAAATAGACTTTTGACATGTTCTTCTGTTATGAGTATGGATGGGTACGAAAGAGGAGCACCATATTCATCCGTGTCACGTGGTGTGATCCTTGAGTAATACCTTACCCAGAAATTTAAAAAGAAGACAATGTATCATCAGTTTATTTTGTTTTTATTATTCAACAGGTTAAGAAAAAAAATAAAAATATAATAATACAAAAAAAAAGTCCACGCCATAGGCCATGGGGCAAACCCCGTCACAACCGGCGAAGCCACGGGGACTCGAACCCGGGACCGAAGGGAGACAGGGGCGCGCGCTTACCACTGACCTGCGGCTTCTTATGCTACCTTATTCTATAATTTTTATATATATTCTTATATTTTACTTCCTTTATTATATAAATATATATATATATATATATATATATATATTGTTTGTTTTTGTTTGTTTTGTTTGTTTTGCTTGTTTTGTTTGTTTTGTTTTTTCCTTTTTCCACTAGGGAACTTTGCAAGCGACATGAATAATATGAGTATTCAAAAAAAATTTAAAAAAAATTATTAAAAAAAAAAAAAAAAAAAATTTGCGTGTAGAGCAATGGATTGATAAAATGCGAGGCTTTCGGCACATGGGGATCGTGACTCCAGAGTTGTCTAGCACTGAGTTTTTCAATCTATCTCTATTTATGGTAATATGAATTTGTTTTTGATTAAGTTAACTCGAGACGATGCCCGAGTATGTGGTCTTCACTTGGTGCCCTAAGGCCTTTGAGTCTGGGAGTCATCGACAAAGTCTTGCTACATGGGTTAATTTGATTAATTGCAATCTCAATTACTATAGAAATATTGCAAAAAAAAATCAAAAAAAAGAGGGATGAAAAATACTCATATTAGGATTAAATGTGATTCCACCTAGCGCTTCCATGATTTCCCCCTTGAATGAAAATGAACCCCCATATCTATTGTGATTCACAACACATCATTACACCTAATTGAGTTGGATAAAGTATGATGATGGATTTGATCAAAGGAATGGGCTTGGGATTGGGATCTGCTTATGAAACTATCTCGTATTAAAATATTTTTATGGGTTTCATGATTGTTTGGTATAAGGTTTTTTGGTGATCATTGTGTATTAAAATGTTTTTGGAAAAGGGAATTCGAATTTCATTTTTGATGAGATATATTTTGCTCGGGACTAGAAAAACTCAAGTTGGGGGGTGTGATTAGCCACTAAATGAGGCTAATATTCATTGGTAATTTATATAAGATTCATGTTCTTTATTATTCATAAACACCATTTTAGTGCATTTTACACTTTGAACATCATTTCACATTATGATTGTAATACCTTCTTAAAATGCACTATTATGTGGTACATTTTTTAACATCATTTAAAGTACCAAATTATTCATATGATTATACATATTTTAATTTTATAATTGATCTAAAATCCAATATAAACATGTTTCATTCAGGGATCAATGGAGAATTCATGGAGGATGATTGAGATATTTGGCAATGAAAGGAAGCAATTCTGGAGAAGACAGATTGGACACCAGCCCACTAATGAGACTGTGGGGCCCAACATACAGGCCTCATTAATCCCAAATTTCTTGGGATGCTAGAAGACATGTATAGTAACAAATCACTATTCAGGAGTTAATGCTAATTCGGCCTACATGGTGGTAATTTAGGCGGCCCAATTTAGAGATACAATTCTGGGCCAGATTCTGCGGCCCAGAAAAACAGCCCACTAATTTGATCCTATCTCGGAATACACAACTCCAAATGAGCCCAAATTTTACAGGAGGTTAGCAGACATCGGGAGCTCCATTTGCGTCTTCTATGTCCCACTCTGATTCGGCCTTCTAGAGGGTCTTCCAGACGCGTCTGTTCGGTGGATGAAAACTGGCTGCCACCTCGGGTCAAACGTGGAAAAGTCCAAATTCCACAAGCTTTCCACCACCTATAGCCTACCAAAATTAATTAAGATTCTTTTTACTGTTGTTGGCTCGATCCAAGGCTCCCAAAATACCTATTTAAGGCAGTTCTGGTGAAGGATTTTAGGATCTTGGATGCTTTGTTCAATTGTAATGTTATGCTGCATTTTTGTTGCCTCAATTTTGTCCTTCACATGTAAGTTGTTCAAATCCCTTTAGTTTCTTAATAAAAGTTCTTATTCTACTCTTATTCTGTTGTTCTTAATATCACTTTGATACCTTTGGATCAATGTGTGAATTTATTCACACCAACCCTTGTGAAATTATTCACACAACGGTGGAGTGATCATTTTATTTTTGTTGTTTTCTTTACTTCTCCATTTCCTCCCTCATGAGTCTACTTTCCGCTTCCATTGAAACCATGGGATCAATGGAGGGCTAACCCACTTATGGGTTGATCCAAGGGAGTAGCAAGGGGCTGGATTGGATGTTATTTATCACCTAATTAATGTATAATCACTTCTTTAATTGGGATTTTTATTTGATGATTTTTAAACTCCATCGTCCTTGTTGAATTTAAGGCCACCCACATCAAGTACTAATACGATCCTTTACCTTGAAGTGCTCAAAAATTTGATCCTTCAAGTGTATAGGTGATTAGTATTAGAGGGTGTAGGCATTAAACCAATAAGTGATGATGTTGTTTTATCTCCTTAAATGAACCCATCTCAAATTTAAGAATTTGAAATCATTAAAAAGAAAATACATCCAATCCACCCCGAGCGATAACCTAGGATCAACTCATTCTTTTAAATTGAATCCACTTAAATCTTTTAGATATCTTTAAAACCCATCCAAAATCAACCCAATTTGGCAACTTCATATCCAAAAATCCATCCCTTAGGTTGTGTATCTTAGGTATTTTCTTAGGTCTCTGTGGAATCGACAACCCAAGCTACACTACAAGGACCGTTCTACCCTTCTTCTCTTGGGTAAATTTGGGCGTGAACCATAGACCATTTAGTCCAATTAGTCAATTGAGGCCAATTAGGATAATTAAGCTAATTAGGGCAATTAGGCCATTGAGGTCAATTAGGCTATTTAGGCCAATTAGCCCAATTAGGCCAACTAGGCCAACTAATAAAATTATCCAATTAGTCCATTGAGCCCAATTAGTCCAATTAGGCTAATTAAGAAAATTAGGTCATTGAGTCTAATTAGTCCATTGAGGAGATTGAGGCCAATAAGGCTAATTAGACTATTGAGTGCAATTAGGCCGTTGAACCTTATTTGGCCAATTAAGCGAATTAGAACAATTACGCCATTGAGACCAATTAGTCCATTGAGGAAAACTTATCCATTGAAGCAATTTTGGCCAATTAGTCCAATTAGGTAATTGAGACCAATTAGACCATTGAGGCCAAATAGTCATATTATGCCAATTAGGAAAATTTGGTCATTATGCCATTGAGGCCAATTAAGCCAATTAGGCCATTAAGTCCAATTAGGCCATTATGACCTATTAGGTCATTGAGGATAATTAGTCCAATTAGGAAAATTAGACCACTAAGGCTAAGTAGTCCAATTTGGCCATTGAAGCCAATTAGGACAATTAGGCCAATTAGGCCAATTAATCCAATTCGGCTAATTAGGCCATTAAGGTCAATTAGGAAATTGAGGCCAATTAAGAAATTGACTCTAATTATGCCAATTTGGTATACATTTAGGCCAATTAGGAAAATTAGATCAATTACACCAATTAATACAATTACTCCATTGAGTCAAATTAGGCAAATTATGCCAACCGAAGCCAACTAGGCCAAACCTAATTAGGCCAATTAGGCCATTGATTCCAATTAGGCATATTAGGCCTATTGAATAAAATTAGGTCAATTTCACCATTAATTCCAATTAGGAAAATTAGTTCAATCTGGCCATCAGGTTCAATTAGGTTGTTGAGGCCAATTAGGAAAATTAGGAAAATTAGGCCGATTAGGCCATTGAGGCCAATTAGGCCATTGAGGTCAATTAGGCCATTTAGGATAATTAGACCAATTAGTACAACTAGAAAAATAAACAAAATTAGGTCATTAAGGCCAATTATTCTCTTGAGTCCAATTAGGCCATTGAGGTCAGTTAGGCCATTGAGGCCAATTAGCCCATTGAGGCCAATTAGTACAGTTAGGCCCATTAGGGCAATTAGGGAAATTAGGCCATTGATGCAAATTAGGCGAATTATGCCAATTAGGTCAATTTATGCCAATTGAGGCCAATTAGGCCATTGATTCCAATTAGGCCAATTAGTCCATTTAGGACATTGAGACTAATTTGGCCAATTTGGCCAATTTGGCCAATTAGGCCAATTGAGGCCAAGGGACGCCAATTTGGCCAAATAGGACAATTCAGGACCATTATGCCAATTACGATAATTGAGGACATCTAAGGACAATTAGACCAATTATTCCAATTGATTAAAATTATGCCAATTAGACTAATTGAGGCCAATTAGGCCAACTGTGGTGAATTAAGGCCAATTTTTTCATTTTTTATAATTGAGGTTAATTAATGCCAATTAGGCCAATTGAGCCCAATTTGGAAAATTAGGTCAATTGGGTGCATTGTGTACAATTATACCCATTTGGATAAATGAGTCCAATTGAGGCCAATTTGGCCAACATGGCTAATTGTGTCCAATTGAGGCCAATTAGTCCAATTAGGTCAATTGGGTCCATTTGAGGCCAATTAGGTCAATTGAGACCAATCGAGTCCAATTGAGGCCAATTGAGTCAAATTGAGCCCAATGGAGTCCAATTATCCCAATTTAGGCCAATTGAGGCCAATTAGGTCAATGAAATTTGGGGCCAATTGTGGCCAATTGAGGCCAATTGAGGCCCATTAGGTCAATTGAGGCCAACTGAGGCACATTACGCCATTTAGGACTATTAGGCCAATTGAGTCCAATTAGTCCTTTTAGGATAGTTGAGTCAATTGATCCCAATTATTCCAATTAGCCTAATTAAGATGAATTGAAGCCAACTGAGGACAATTATGCTAATTAGGCTAATTGAGGTGAACTGAGTCCACTTAGGCCTATTAATGTCAATTAATGCCAATTAGTCAAATTGAGTCCAATTAGGCCAATTAAGACCAATTGAGGCCAATTAGGCCAATTGAAGCCAATTAGACCAATTGAGGCCAATTATGCCTACTAGGGCAGTTGAGGGCAATTGGGGCCAATTAAGCCAATTAAGCCAACTACGGCCAATTAGGCCAACTAAGGTCAATTGATCCCAATTAGTCCAATTAGGCCAATTGTGACCAATTAGGGCTAATTTAGACTAATTAAGGCCAATTATGCAAATTGAGTCCAATTTAGGCCAATTAGGACAATTTAGGCCAATTGAGACAATTACGCCCATTAAGGCTAATTAAGGCCAATTAGGACGATTAGCACAATTAGGCCAATTGTGGTCAATTATTCTAATTAGTATAAATGAGTCCAATTGTGATAATTGAGTTCAATTGTGCTAAATATATCAATTGATTCCAATTAGGCCAATTAGGTGAATTGAGGCCAATTTGGTGAATCAGACTACTAAGGCCAATTATGCCAATTTGGCATAATTTGCATAATTTCCCAAATTGGCATCAATGTCCTAATTGGCCATAATTTATTAATTTACATCAATGGCCTAATCGAATTCAATGGCCTAATTGACATAATTTCCATAATTGTCCTAATTGGCCTAATTGATCTAATTTGACTCATTGGACTAATTGACCTTATTGACCTAATTCGGCTCAACGGCCTAATTGTCATAATTTGGCCTAATTGGCATAATTGGATGAATTGGACTCAATGTCCTAATTGGACTCAATGGCCTAATTTTCTTTAATGTCCTAATTGGTATAATTAGTATAATTTGCCTAATTTTCATAATTGGACTGATTGACCACATTGGCCTTATTGGCCTTATTACCCTTATAGGCCTAATAGGCCTCAATGGCCTAATTGGACTTAGTGCCCTAATTGGAATAATTGACCTAATTGTCCAAATTGGCATAAATTATCTAGTTGGCCTAATTGGCCTAATTGGCCTCAATGGCCTAACTTGCCTCAATGGCCTAATTGGCCTTAATGGCCTAATTTTCCTAATTGACCTAATTGGTCTAATTAGCCTAATTGGCCTAATTTTACTAAATGGACTAATCATCATAACTATCCTCAATGGTCTCATTGGACTCAATGGCCTCATTGGCCTAATTTTCCTCATTATCCTCACTGAACTCATTCACCACATTGGCATCATTGCCCTAGTTGGCCTCATTAGCCTCACTGGCCTCATTGGCCTCATTGGACTCACTGGCCTAATTGGCTGAATTGGCCTAATTGGATTCATTGGCCTAATTTCCCTAATCGACCACATTGGCCTAATTGTCCTCATTAGCCTCATTGACCTAATTGGCCTCATTGGACTCACTGGCCTAATTAGCATCATTGGCCTAATTGGCCTAATTTGTCTAATTTGCCTAATTGGACTCATTTTCCTAATTGGCCTAATTGGACCCAATGGCCTAATAGGATTCAATTGCCTAATTGATCTAACTGGCCTAATTGGACTCAATTACACTAATAGACATCAATGTCCATTTTGTCCTGAATGGAATAATTAACCTCAATCGGATAATTATCCAAATTGGCCAAATTGGCCTAATTAGCATCAATTGACCTAATGGGACCCAATGGCCTAATTGGCCTCAATGGCATAATTGACCTCAATCGCATAATTGGTTTAATTGATCTAATTCACCTTATTGGCCTAATTGGTTGAATTTGTATAATTTTCCTAATTGGGATAATTGACCACAGTGGTCTAATTGGAATAATAGGACTAATTGACCTAATTTGCCTAATTTGCCTAATTGGACTAATTGGCCTAACTGGCCTCAATAGCCTAATTGGCTCCAATGGCCTAATTGGCATCAATGGTCTAGTAGGAATAATTAGCATAATTTTCCTAATTGAATTAAGTGACATAATTGGCCTCATTGGTATAATTGGTCTCAATGGCCCGATTGGCATATTTGACTGAATTGTCCAAATTGTCCCAATTGGCCTTAATGGCCTAATTGGCCTAATTGACCTAATGGGGATAATTGGCCTAATTTTCTTAATGGGAATGAATGGACTAATTGGTCTCATTATCCACATTGGACACATTATTCTAATTGGATTCATTGGCCTTATTGGACTAATTGGCCTAATTGGATTAATTGGCCCAATTGGCCTAGTTGGCCCCATTGGCCTCAATGGCCTAATTGAACTAATTGACCTTATTGAATTAATTGGCCTCAATTTGATAATTAGACTCATTGGATTAATTGGACTCAACATCTTAATTAACCTCAATTACCTAATTGATCAAATTGGAATAATTGGTCGAATTGACCTAATTGGCCTCAATGATCTAATTGGTCTAATTGACCAAACATACCTAATTTTCTTTATTAGTGTAATTGGACTCATTGGACTGAATGAACTAGTTGTCCTCATTTTCCTCAATGGACTAATTTTCCTCAATTTCCTAATTAGTATAATTGGCCTCAATTGGCCTAATTTCCCTTATTGGCCTATTTGTCCTCATTGGCCTCAATAGCCAAATTGACCTTAATGGCCAAATTTTTCTAATTGTCCAATTGACCTAATTGGCCGAATTGGCCGAATTGGCCTAATTGGATGGTTTTTCCTCAATGGCCGATTTGGCCACATTGGCCTAATTGGCCACAATGGACTAATTGGCTTCAATTACGTATTTGGAATAATTGGCCTAATTGACCTTATCAGCTTAATTGGTCTAATTTGCCTCAATTGACTAATTGGCCTTAATTTCCTAATTTACCAAATTGGCCTAATTGGAATTGTTGGCCTAATTGATCTAATTGTCCAAATTGGTCCCAATGGCCTAATTGGTCCCAAAGGCCTAATTGGCCCCAACGAACTAATTGGACTAATTTTTTTAATTGGACTAATTTTTCTAACTAGCCTCAATGGACTAATTATACATAATGGAATAATTGGCCTTAATGGATTAATTGGTCTCAATTGACATAATTGGATTCAATGGCCTAATTGGCCTAATTGGCCTAATTGGCGTTAATGGCCTAGTTGGCCTCAATGGCCTAATTGGCCTCAATGGACTAACTGGCCTAATTTGTCTCAATGGCCTAATTGGACTAATTAGCCTCAATGGGATAATTTTCCTAATTGGATTAATTGGACTTATTGGGTCAATTTTTCCACCATGGCCAATTAGCCCATTGAGGCCTATTAGTCCATTAAGGTCAATTGGTGTATTAAGGCCAATTAATCCAATTAGGTCATTGAGGAAAACTAGACCATTGAGACCAATTAGTTCAATTAGGTTAATTTGGAAAATTAGACCAATTAGTCCATTAAGGCTAATTTAGCCATTGAGGCCAATTAGACCAATTAGGTCATTGGACCAGTTAGGCCATTAAGGCCAATTTGGTCAATTAGTCCATTCAGGTCGTTGAGGCCAATGAGGCCATTCAGGCCAATTGGGCCGATTAGTCCAACTCATCCATTGAGGCCAATTATTACAATTTAGGCCAATTAAGACAATTAGGTAATTGAGGCCAATTAGTCCAATTATAAAATTGAGGCCAATTATTCCATTGAGTCCAATTTGGCATCATTCTCATACATGCTTTTCAACATTTCAAAACAAAGTATTTTTGCATACAAAAAAGTGATAAAAAACTAACTCTTTGATAAAGAATTAGTGACACCCTTGTAGGGTATTTTCTAGATAAGAAACTATCATTTTCACTGGTGTATAGAATTCATCTTGATCTGCGAGGGAATGATCTCATCGAGGCATTTTGAAAAGATGTTGGGTTCGATATATTCATGTTCCTTCATTCTTGTGATATTGTTGAGCTTCTTTCGAGTGGACCTTGGTTTTTTCTAGGTGTCTCTACGATCTTTGAGGCCAATTAGTCCAATTATTCCAATTAGTCCAATTAAGACACTAAGAAAAATTAGGTCATTGAGGCCAATTATGCCAATTCTTCCAACTAGGACAATTAGGGAAATTAGGCTATTGAGGCCCATTAGGCCATTAATCCAAATTATTCCAATTATTA
The DNA here is from genome assembly GCA_963277665.1 of Viscum album. Lineage (NCBI taxonomy): Eukaryota > Viridiplantae > Streptophyta > Magnoliopsida > Santalales > Viscaceae > Viscum > Viscum album. The sequence goes on along the minus strand of CAUJRU010000003.1, from coordinate 10,377,070 downwards.
TATTAGGACAATTATTCCATTGAGACCAATTAGGCCAATTAGTCCAATTAAGTCCATCAAGCCATTATCTCCAAATAGGTCATTGAGGCCACTTTATCCAATTATGCCAATTATGCCACGGAAGTTAATTTGGTCATTGAGACCAATTAGTCCAATTAGGCCATTGAGGCCAAATAGGTAATTAAGGACAATTATTCCAATTATTCTTGTATGCCAATTTGACCCATTAGGCCATTGAGGCCAATTTGGACACTAAAACCAATTAGGCCAATTATGCCAATTATGGAAATTATTCTAATTATTTCAATTCTGCCAACTAGTGAAATTATGCCATTGAGGCCAATTATGCCATTGAGACCAATTAGGCTAATTAAGACAAAATAGTTTAATTGGGACAAATTAACCCAATTAGGCCACTGAGAACAACTAGGCCAATTAGGTCATTGAGTCCAATTAGGCCATTGAGACCAATTAGGCAAATTAGGTCAATTTGTCAATTGAGGCCAATTAGTCAATTGAGACCAATTAGGACAATTAGGCCATTTAGGCCATTGATTACAATTAGTTCATTGAGTCCAATTAGTAAAATTAGGCCAATTAGGCCAATTAGACCATTGAGGCCAAGTAGGCCATTGAGGCAAATTAGACCAACTATAAAAATTATTCCAATTAGGCCATTGAGGCCATTTAGGTCATTGAGACCAATTAAAAAAATTATTCCAATTATTCCAATTATGTTAATTAGACTAATTAGACAATTTAATATAATTAATACATTGAGGCTAATTAGGCAAATTAGGCCAATTATGCCAATTATGCCAATAAGGCCATTGAGGATGATTAGGCAATTGAGGCCAATTAGGAAAATTAGGTCATTGAGGAAAATTAATACAATTATTTTGATTAGGTCATTGAGGCCAATTAGGTCATTGAGGCCAATTTGGACAATTTGGCCAATTAGGCTAATTAGGCCAATTAGGCCATTGAGACCAATTATGACGGTTGAGACCAAGTTGGCCATTAGGTCCAATTATGTAAACTATTCCAATTATTCCAATTAGTCCATTGAGTACAATTAATCCAATTAGGTCAATTATTACAATTATTCCAATTAGTCCATTAGGCCAATTAAATCAATTATATCAATTCGGCCATTGAGGCCAATTAGGCCATTAAGGGGAAATAGTCCAATTAATACAATTAGTCAATTATGCCAATTATGCCAATTAGTCCAAAGAAATAATTGAGGACAAATAGTCCAATTAGGACATTTGGTCCAATTTGACCATTAAGGTAAATTAGGCCAATTAGGCCAATTATGCCAATTAGGTCAATTATGCCAATTAGGCTATTGAGGACAATTAAACCAATTAGGCTATTGAGTCCAATTAAGTTAATTAGTATAATTAGGCCAATTAGTCCAACTAATCCAATTAGACCAATAATTCCAATTAGAAAAATTAGGAAATAGAGGCCATTTAGGCTAATTAGGCCAATTAGGGCAAATATTCCATTGAGACCAATTAGGCCATTGAGGCCAATTTGGCCAATTAGTCCATTGAGGCCAATTAATCTAGTTATGCCAGTTAGTCTAATTAGACCATTAGTCCCATTAAGTTAATTAGGCCAATTGGGCCATTGAGGCTAATTAGTCTAATTAGTCCAATTTGGAAAATGAGGATAATTAGTCCAATTAGGCCAATTAGGCCAATTATTCAAATTAGACTGATTAGGCCAGTTAGTCCAATTAGAATGATTTAGCCATTTATGCCAATTAATCCAATTTGAACAATTAGGCCAATTAGGACAAATAGTAAAAATTAGAAAATTGTTCCAATTAGGGCATTGAGGCCAATTATTCCAATTCTACCAATTAGGTCATTGAGGCCAATTTGGCCAATTAGGCCATTGATGCCAATTATGCCAATTATGCCAATTTGGATATTGAGGTCAATTAGGTCACTGAGGTGAATTAGGTCAATTGGGCCAATTTGGCCAATTTGGTCATTGAGGAAAATTAGGCCAATTAGGAAAATTATGCCATTGAGACCAATTAGGCCAATTATGTAGATTTGGACAATTTGGGAAATTCGTCCAATTATGCCAATTAGACCAATTAGACCAATTAGGTCATTGTATCCAATTAGTTCATTGAGTCTAATTGGTACAATTAGGCCATCGAGGCCAATTAGGACATTGAGGGGAATTAGACCAATTAGGCCAATTTAGCCAATTAGGCCAAATAGGCAAATGAGGCCAATTAGTCTAATTATTCCAATTAGGCCAATTAGTCTAATTAGTCCATTGAGTCCAATTGGATCAATTAGGCTAATGCGGCCAATTGGTCCAATTATGCCAATTAATCCAATTAAGCCATTGAGTCCAATTAGGCCATTAAGGTGAATTAGGCCAATGAGGTCAATTATTGTAATTAGTCCAATTAGTCCATTGATGAAAAATAAGTTGTTGAGGCCAATTAAGCCAATTAGTCCAATGAGGAAATTTTTTCCATTGAGACATATTAGGCCAATATAGGACAATTAGGCCACCAAGGCCAATTAAGATAATTGAGGAAAATTCAGCCTATTGAGGTCAATTTGAAAATTTAGGGAAATTAGGCCATTGAGAAAAATAAGATCAATTAGGGAAATTTGGCTAATTGAGGCTATTTAAGGCCAACTAAGCAAACTATTCCATTGTGAACAATTATAAAAACTAGTCCATTGAGGCCAATTTGACCAATTAGTCCAATTAGGCCAATTTTTCCATTGATTCAAATTTGGCCAATTAGTCCATTGAGGAGAATTAGGCCAATTTGGCTAATTTGGTCATTGAGGCCAATTAGTCCAATTAGGCCATTGAGTCGAATTATGTCAATTAGTCCAACTAGTCCAATTAGTAAAACTAAGGCACTGGGAAAATTCGGTCAATTGAGTCCAATTAAGCCAATTAGACTATTGAGGCCAATTAGGCAAATTAGGACATTAAGTCCAATTAATCCATTGAGGACAATTAAGAAAATTAGGCCAAATAGGCCAATTAGGTCAATTGGCCATTAAGGCTAATTAGGAAAATTATGCCATTGGGGCCAATACAACCAATTTGGACATTGAGTCAAATTGGTCATTGAGGTGAATTAAGAAAATTAGGCCAAAGAGGCCAGTTAGCTATTGAGTACATTCATCATTAAGGCCAATTTGGCCATTGAGGCCAATTTGGAGGTTTAGGCCATTAAGGAAAATTAGTCTAATTGATTCTAATTTGTTCAATTGAGGCCAATTAGTCTAATTGACTCCAATTTTTTTTCAATTGAGTCCAATTAGCCCAATTAATCCATTGAGGCCAATTAGGAAAATCGTTTCCATAAGGCTAATTAGTCCAATTACGTAAAATGAGTCCAATTAGGTCCTTAAGGCCAATTTGGTCATGGAGGCCAATTAGGCCAATTAGGCCATTACGGAAAATTAGTCCATTGAGTCAAATTAGGCCAATTAGGCCAATTAGACCATTTAGTAAAGTCAATCCAATTTGATCAATTAGAATAATTAGCCAATTGATGCCAATTAGGCCAATTAGGCCAATACGGCCATTGAGGCCAATTTCATGAATTGGGCCTATTAGATAAATTAGGCCAATTAAGTAAATTAGTTCATTGAGTCCAATTAGGTCAATTAGGGCAATTAGCTCAATGATTCCAATTTGCCAATTAGTCCTATGGGGCCAATTAGGAAAACTAGGCCAATTAGGTCATTAACGCCAATTAGACCAACAAGGCCAATTAGGCCAATTGGGTCAATTGGGCCAATTGATTCCATTGAGGCCAATTAATCCAGTTTTTCTAAATAGACCATTAAGTTCAATTATTCTAATTGGATAATTGAAGCCAATTAGGCCATTGAGGCCAATTAGGTCTATTTGGAAAATTAGGCCTTTGAGGTCAATTAGGCCAATTCGGCCAATTACAACATTTAGGCTAATTAGGCCATTGAATCCAACTAGGTAAATTAGTACTATTTGTCTAATTAGGCCACTGATACCAATTAAGACAATTAGGACATTGATTCCATTGAGTCCAATTTGGCCAATTAGGTTATTGAGGTCAATTTGGCCAATTAGTCCAATAAGGCTATTGATGCCCATTAGACAAATTAGTCCATTGAGCCCAATTAGTCCAATTAGACCAATTTGGTCATTGAGGCCAAATAGGCCAATTAGGATAATTAGGCCATTGAGGTCATTGAGTTCAATTAAGCCAATTCGACCAATTAGGCCATTAAGACCAATTACAAAAATTTGGCTGATTAGGCCATTGATGCCAATTAGGCCAATCGGGCCATTAAGGCCTGTTATGCCAATTATTCCAATTATTCCATTGATTCGAATTAGTCCATTAATTACATTTAGGTCAATTATGTTGGGTATCGGGACTACATAGTGGAAGTCAGTGGGCTGGGATTTTAAAATTTTTCTGCTTCACCGGAGTGACATAACCCTGTCAACTCCTGTGATCTTGTCCCGGCTTGGTCCGAGGATCTCGCAAGGTTCTTTAGGAGCACAAAATTAAACTTGAACATTTACCTTGTTCAGAATTGACGTGCAGGACGCCGGTGATCATTTCTCAAAGACTCTGATGTCGAAGCCCTCTAGATCGTCCACACACGCCTCGCAAATCTGCTCGCGCGCCTAGCGTGGATATTTCACGCACACTTCTGTGCAACGATGATCACCACAAAACTAGTGTCTTCGATCCGTGAAGGCGGAACTTGAAGAACTTGCTAGTTTGAGAGAGTCTCTCTCTAGAAATTAGGAGGAGAGAGAGGCTCTCAATTCCAACAGATGAATAGTACATAGGGGAGAGCCTCTCTCTTACTATATATAGGGAATATCTAAAATACGCAATAAGGGTTCCCGACCCCCGTGTATTAAACATTCTCTCTATATATATATATATTATAAATAATTATTTATGACAAATTAATTTATTCCATAAATAATATTTATTATTTATCACTAAACTGCAATATATATATATATATATATATATTACGTGATAAACATGAGTCTAACCCGACTCGCACCTCCTGATAATATTAAACGAACCCAAGATATAAATATTTGTCTTATTAATATTTATCTATGTATTTACTTAATCACTCTTAAATACTTGTTATAAATAAATTCAATAAATTATTCCAAACATGAATAATAAAAGAATTTATTTATTACTTGGTGATCCATAGTGCTTGGATAATACCCGGACCCCATGGTGGGGCCCACCAGTCCTATAATCCTATTCATCGGAATAGGGAAGATTCTCAAAGCGCTGTTGTGTGTGACCCTCTAGGCCCTTATCTCAATAGCAGTGAATAATATCACCGACCTAGAGTGGGGTTTAGAAACCCATAGAGGCCCCTATAGAGGTAAGGTAAAGTCAAAGCAACGACTGCCTTCCTACGAACACAGTCTCTATAATCTAATATCTTCGTCATCGATATATCAATAAAGCAGAATGCATACTCAATGTCATCATTCTTCATTTTCTTTATTTTGTTTGTTGATTTGTCCGGACGGTCATACCTTCTACTACCATGTCCATGGATTTAATGAAGGTGCAACCATCCTAATCAACCACGCCCGAGATATCTCTTCCTAAACTCAGAAGCGACAAATCCTCTCTTGATCATTCAATCAATGCCATTCCATTAATGATGTACGCGATATAAAATAACTCACCACGACTTGTCGCCATGGTTTTCACCTTATATCAAATGTACATAATTAAATGACATTCATTGATAATGATATCAAGTCAGGAGAATATTACACATGTCCATAGATAGGAACGACCAATGACACCAGAAACATGGGGTGTTCCTATTAAGTGGGTCTCTCCTCATGATCTCGATAGCTATATATCATCAAGTGAGAACTTCATGAGATGAAGTCTCAATGCTTATGAGCCCCCAGCACCTGATGGTCACACATCATCTATGTCCTTTCAGAATGATGTAACTAGACCATAGGACGTTACTTTAAGATTATTGTCATGGCATTTCAGGTTTCTCATCATAGCCTGGGACCTACTATAACCATTTGATGTGACAGGTAATCTAAGGACATTTCCATTAATAAAGTGGAAGCAGAAGTATCTAAACTATCATGACAAGATAAACACATGTATAAAACAACCTGAATACATGTAACAGTAATCAAATTACAATATAAGTTGGGTCTAGGGCACCCACTTTCAACACTCCCACTTGCACTAGAGCCAACTGCTAACAGGTTTCAATCCGCAAGCTCTCACATGTGAATCATGCTTCTACTGAGAAATGGATTTAGTCAGGGGGTCTGCCACGTTGTCCTCTATGGCTACTCTGCTAACTGTTACTTCACCTCTTTGAGTAAAATCCCTCAAGAGATGAAACTTCTGAATAATATTCATTGTCCTCTGGTGAGACCTGGGCTCCTTGGAAAGCACCACTGCAGCAGTATTATCACAATATACTGGAATAGGGTCTACACTACTAGGTACAACACCAATGTCTGAGATAAATATATGTATCCAAACTGCTTCCTTTGCTACATCGGAAGCCAAAATATATTCAGACTCTGCTGTAGAATCAGCAACCACAGGTTGCTTTGAGCTTCTACAGCTCACTACACCACCATTCAGGCAAAAGATGTAGCCTGACTGCGATTTCATATCATCATGATCTGACTGGAAACTAGAATCAGTGTATCCCCTCATAACTAGTTCCTCATCTCCTCCATACACCAGGAAAATATCCTTAGTACGCCTCAAGTACTTAAGGATAGTTTTAACAACTATCCAGTGTAGCTCTCTTGGATTGGCTTGATATCCACCCACCATGCTTAAAGCAAAGGCAACATCAAACCTAGTACATATCATGGAATACATGATAGAACCCACTGCTGAAGCATAAGGGACTCTACTCATTCTATCAATCTCCTCCTGTGTTTGTGGACACATTTTCTTGGAGTGATTTACACCATGAGACATAGGTAACAATCCTCTTTTGGATTGATCCATATTGTACCTTTTGAGTACCTTGTCAACATATGTACTTTGACTTAGGCCAAGTATCCTTTGAGATCTATCTCAATAGATCTTGATCCCCAGGATGTAGGCCGCTTCAACTAATTCATTCATGGAGAAGCATTCATTTAACCAAGTCTTAACTAACTGTTAGACATGAACCTCGTTTCCCATGATTAATATGTCGTCAACATATAAAACTAGAAAAAAGATAGCATTCCCTTCAACTTTTTTATATACACAAGGCTCTCTTTCATTTTTGACAAAACCAAAATCTCTTAAGGCCTCATCAAAGTGTACATTCCATGATCTTGATGCCTGCTTCAATCCATAAATGGATCTCTACAACTTGAATACTCTATTGGCATTCCTTGACTTAACAAACCCTTCGGGTTGAGTCATATAGACATCTTCAACCAACTTACCATTTAGAAATTCAGTTTTGAAATCCATTTTCCAAATTTCATAATCATAAAAGGCTGCTATTGAAAGCAATATTCTAATGGATTTAAGCATTACCACTGGTGAGAAGGTTTCATCATAGTCAATGCCTTCACATTGTCTGAAACCCTTTGCAACCAGTCTTACTTTAAAGGTATTAACCTTACCATCCATGTCCAGCTTTTTCTTGAATACCCATTTGCAAATAATGGGTTTTACATCCGCTGGAGGGTCTACCAAAATCCAAACTTGATTTTGGTACATGGAATCCATCTCAGAATTCATGGATTCCTTCCATGTAGTAGCTTCTTTGCATTCTAATGCTTCCTTGTAGGTTATAGGTTCATCATCCTCAAGGATTATTGTGTCACCTGACTCAGTGACAAGAAAACCACAACGCTCTGGTTCTCTAACTTCTCATGTAGACCTACACAGTATCTGTGTCTCAGGAACAATTTCTTCTTCCACTTGCTCTTGTGAAGATTGTTCCTCTACCAACTCTTGTGCATCTGGAGCATTAACTTCATTGAATTCAATCTTGCTCCCGCTATTTCTAGTAGAAATGTGATCCCTTTCTAGAAATCTGGCATATCTTGCCACAATGACTTTTCTATCTAAAGGGTTATATAGGTAGTATCCTCTTGTTTTTTAGGATAACCTATAAAGATGCACTTAGTGCTTTTGGATGATAATTTTTCACTTGGTAAAGTCTTGACAAATGTCCCACACCCCAACACACGCATGTGTGTCAGATTGGGTTTCTTTCCATGCCATAACTGATATGGAATCCCATTTGCAGCTTTAGTTGGTACTCGATTAATGGTATATGTTGCTGTCTGTAATGCGTATCCCCAAAAGGACAATGGAAGAGTTGTACGACTCATCATTGATCTGACCATGTCAAGCAAGGTCCTATTAATCCTTTCACTTATACCATTCCACTGTGGTGTATAAGGAGGAGTGAGTTGGGATACAATCCCACACTCATTCAAGTGATCAATGAAAGCTTGGTTAAGATATTCTCTGCCTCAGTCTGAGTGAAGTTCTTTTATCTTCTTAACAAGTTGGTTTTCTACTTAATTTTGGTATTCCTTAAAGAAATGAAAGGAATCTGACTTATACTTCATTAATTAGATATACCCATACCTACTATAATCATCGGTAAAAGTGATGAAGTATAGAAAACCACCCCATGCCTCTACTGGAAATGGACCACATACATCAGTATGTATTAATTCCAATACTGGATTGGATCTTTCTCCCTTTCCTGAGAAAGGTGCTTTGGTCATCTTTCCTTGTAAACAAGCTTAACATACAACTAAGGGTTATAACTGTACCGAGTCTAGATACCCTTCTTGATGTAATCTTTTTAATCGCTTCTCATTTACGTGACCAAGCCTGAAGTGTCATAGGTGGGTGTTATTTGAGTCATGTTGGATGTTTTTGTCATTGATATCCATTACTGAGTTTTCTAGTTCAAGTATATATAAACCATTGTTAAGATGTGCCATACCATAACATATGTTATCCCTATAAAAGGGAAAACTTTTATTTCCAAACATGAAATAAAAACCCATAGTGTCTAAACATGACATAGAGATAATGTTTCTGGTAACAGACAGTACATAATAGCAAATGTTTAAAATAAGAACCAAACCAGTTGGTAAAGTCAAGTGATAGTCTCCCACTACCAAGGCCGCCAGACTTGAACCATTTGCAGCTAAGAGATCCACTTGACCTTTTTCAATCTTCTTAAACCTACTTGGTTCCTGTATATGAATAAAAATGTGTGATCCACATGTCGTATCCAATACCCAACTTGTAGATAACGATAGATTGCATTCAATGACAAAAATACCTGAAGCAGAAGTGTCAACATTCTTCTTCTTCCCAGCTCTGCAATTCTTCTTCAAGTGGCCTTTCTTGCCACATCCAAAGCAGACAGCATTCTGCTCATTACTTTGCCTATGAATCTTTGGCTTCTTGACAGGACGATGCATTGGTGTCTTTGTCCTTGACTTGGCCTTAGACCCCTTTGCCTTGCCCTTTTTTTCTTATTCACTATAAGGACAGATGAATTGGTGTTTTTCATGTCCTTATCAGCTTGGCGAACTAAAGCCAAAAGATCCAGGAGTGACTTTTTCATATCATTAATATTATAATTGACAATGAAAGTAGAGAATCTTGATGGTAAAGAGGCAAGAATGAGATCCACTACTAGTTCTTGGTTCAGTTTGAACCCAAGGGCTTCAAGCCTCTCAATATACCCAATCATCTTGAGTACGTGAGGACCGGATTGGTGCCCTTCTTCTAGCCTGAACTTATAAATCGCACTTGAGATCTCATACCTTTCTTTCCTATCCCTCTCCTCATATAGTTCTTGGAGATGTGAAAGTATCTTGTAGGCGTCCTCTTCCTCATTCATTTTTTGTAATTGGCTGGAAATGGATGACAACATGATGCATTGTACATCAAGCGCATCGTCTACATGATTTTTCCACTTATCTTTTTCCGTCTTGCTTTCTCCCTAAGGAGGCTCAGTAATAATTGGGGATTCCAGCACATATAACTTCCTTTCTTGGCATAGTACTATGCGCAGCGCCTGTACCACTCCTGGAAGTTATTGCCGGTCATGATATTTTATTTATCCAAGATCGATCCCATTGATAAAGTACTTTTGGTATTGGTGATTTCCATTTTGAATATACATCAGATAAACATTTAGTAGTTAGTACTTTGTCTGGATTACCTTTTGACATTTTATGATTAATAAATTATTATATCATTTGATTTCTCCCACTATTTTAACGAACCTTTATAGCCCTCACTATTAGATTCGGAATACTCTATCGCTTGAGCATTCTAGTGGCAAGGATCCTCGAAACCTCCCTCGTAGTCTACAAGCTAGGGCTACGACAATACTTGGAGAGTTTCAAGGTAGGCGCTATGCTGGAAAACCACTTGTTCTTGTGGTTCCTTGTGTTGTTGAGTAAAGTCCCAGCTTTTTGAATCTGAACTTTATTCCCTCAACCTCTTGCCTCTAAAGTGATAGAAAGTTAGCTAAGGCTAATCCATGACTACTCACTTTAGTTAAGTCGACCCATTTCTCACATGAAAACGCCCCGGTAGTAAGAGGCACTCTCAACTGAGGCTGATGAGCACCCAAACAGCCAGTTTTTTTAGATGTGAGAAATGGAAGGCATTTTGGACTTAATATATCTTTGAGGGATTTTTAATATTAATTGATGAATATAATCCTTTTCTATTTATTATATTCAAACTGGGTTGTTGCGCTCACAACTGAACATTCAATAAAATATTTTATTCATCACAACTTTATGAATTTTATCTTGTTCACTATCCTATGTGATCATGCAATAATCATGAAGATGCATAAAATAATAAACTGTGCATAAAGTAAATCATGCATTCTGACTGGTCTTGAGCGTTCTATAATGATTGATCAATAACTGATCAATCATCACCTAGGGGAATCCATACCTGAGTCGATACATGACTCGTATTGCTGTTGGCCCCAGTGCAAAGCGTCCAACTTCTGTCTGGACTACCACCTCATCTTGGAGGGGTCTGCCTCTCGGATCATCACCGAATAAATAAAAATTACTCGCATGTAGGCGAGGGGTCTGGGGTACAAAATACAAGTGGTGCAATGGACACATAGGCCCTTATACATATTTGAATTAAAAGAATTTTCGCCGACCGTCATTTATCTAATTAAATATTACAATCATTGCATGCATTGAATAAATAATTAAATAAATAAATACATGCCAGACATACACAGGTTGGTCAATAGCTCAAAACCAGTTAGGGTAAAAGTGCAATAAAATTAAATTGAAATAAATTTGAATTATGCGAGGGTGTTCTAATAAATTAAATGACTTTGATTAAATTCAAATAATTTATTTTTATCTGTTCCATTTTTTTAATTTAATTTTAATTCCAAAAATTAAATTAAATTAAACCATTAATTTAATTTTAAACATAAATTAAATTAATATTTTTGTATTAAAATAATATAAACCCCTAAATTAATTCCAATTAATTTAATTTAAAAAAACTACATTAATTAAAATTAATTCAGTGCAGGGTTTACCTCTAGCCGGAGAGGAGTCCGGCGGGACTGCGTACCACCGTGGGATGTCATCCTGGAATCGCGGCGTGACCGCGGTGTGACTGTGGCGTGACCGCGCTGTGACCGGGGCGTGACCGCGGCGTGACCGCGGCGTGACCGCGGCGTGACCGCGGCGTGACCGCGGCGTGACCGCAGCGTGACCGCGGCGTCCGACGATTCTCGCGACGGCTGCATCTCCCGGCAACCCGCTGCTCCGGCGAGCCGGTGAAGTTGTTGTCCGGTCTAGCACGGGCTCTGGTCGGCTAGACAGAACTGGTACGGCATGGTGGAGGATCTCGGCGAGGGCTCGGGGTGGCCGGAGGGTGCCAGTCCGGCGAGGCCCAGAGGAGGAGGAGGCTGGCGAATGTCCGGGGCAGCCGGACGGAGTCGGTTTGGCACGACCCGGAGGAGGAGGCCAGCGAGGGGAGGAGGCCTCCAGGTAGGGCGGTCCGGCGAAGGGGAGGCCGGTGCGGTAGTCGGCGGCCGGCCGGAGGCGGCTCGGCAAGGGGTCGGGGCGGCCGGCGCGCACGGGGCGGAAGCGAGGAGGCCAGCATGAGGGCAATCTGGTGAAGGGGAGGCCGGCGCAAGGTGGGTGCACGGCCAGCGGCAGCGCAGCGTGGAGCTGGTTTGGCGGAGGAGGGGAGGCCTAGAGTTCGGCCTCCCTTGGTGTGCTGCGGGAGAGAAGACCCATAAGGGTCTTCCCCCCCCCCTTTAATAAAAAGGAGAAGACCCCATTTTGGGGTCTTTTCTTCTCTACCCTTTTTTGTAAATATTTATAAAGGGAGAAGACCCCAAGTCTTGGTCTTCTTCTCCTTTATTTTATTATTAAAAAATTTCCACACTTTTGTGGAAAAATATTTTATATATTTTATTATTATGAAATATAATAAAATATTTATTATAAAAATTTATAATAAAATATATTTTTGATGTTTATCTCAATTTGAGAATTAACATCAAACGAACAAAAAACTTGCGACGTCGATCCGATTAAAATTTTCAAATGATCGTATTTTGATCATTCGAAATCGAAACAACACACGGTCAAACCCGGATGAACCGTTATAACACCCCAAAATTAAATTTAATGCATTTTAATGTTTTTTGACTTAGAAAAACCTTGCGCTCCCTCTAATACCACTGTTGGGTATCGAGACTGCGCAGCGGAAGCCGGTGGGCCGGGATTTTAAAATTTTTCTGCTTCACCAGAGTGACATAACCATGTCAACTCTGGTGATCTTGTCCCGGCTTGGTCTGAGGATCTCACAAGGTTCTTTAGGAGCAAAAAATTAAACTTGAACATTTACCTTGTTCAGAATTGATGTGCAGGACGTCGGCGATCGTTGCTCGAAGACTCCAACGTCGAAGCCCTCTAGATCATCCACACACACCTTGCAAATATGGTCACGCACTGTTCGTCCAGATCCGGGTGCTAGCGCGGATCTTCGATGCACACGTCGACACAGCGATGATCACCACAAAACTAGCGTCTTTGATCCGTGAAGGCGGAACTTGAAGAACTTGCTAGTTTGAGAGAGTCTCTCTCTAGAACTCAAGAGGAGAGAGAGGCTCTCAATTCCATTAGATGAATAGTACACAGGGGAGAGCCTCTCTCTTACTATATATAGGGAATATCTAAAATATGTGGTAAGGGTTCCCAGCCCCCATGTATTAAACATTCACTATATATATATTATAAATAATTATTTATGAAAAATTAATTTATTCCATAAATAATATTTATTATTTATCACTAAACTGCAATATATATATATTAGGTGATAAACATGAGTCTAACTCGACTCACACCTCCTGATAATATTAAACAAACCCAAGATATAAATATCTGTCTGATTAATATTTATCTATGTATTTACTTAATCACTTGTAAATACATGTTATAAATAAATTCAACGAATTATTCCAAACTTGAATAATAAAAGAATTTATTTATTACTTGGTGATCCATATGGGTTGGATAATACACAGACCCCATGGTGGGGCCCACCAAGTCCTATAATACTATTCATCGGAATATGGTATATTCTCAAAGCACTGTTGTGTGTGACCCTCTAGGCCCTTATCTCAATAGCGGTGAATAATATCACCGACCTAGAGCGGGTTCGAGCAACCCATAGAGGGCCCTATAGAGATAAGGTAAACTCAAAGCAACAGTTGCCTTCCTATGAAAACAGTCTGTGTAATCTAATCTCTTCGTCATCGATATCTCAATACAGGAGAATGTATACTCAGTGTCATCATTCTTCATTTGCTTTATTTTGTTTGTTGATTTGTCCGGACGATCTTACCTTCTACTACCATGGCCATGGATTTAATGAAGGTGCAGCCATCCTAATCAACCAGGCCTGAGATATCTCTTCCTAAACTCGGAAGTGACAAATCCTCTATTGATCATTCAATCTTCTCCTTATAACAAATGTACGTAATTAAATGACATTCATTGATAATGATCTCAAGTCAGGAGACCATTACACATTTCCATAGATAGGAATGACCAATGGCACCAGAAACATGTGGTGTTCCTATTAATCGGGTATGTCCTCATGATCTCGATAGCTAGAGATCATCAAGTGCGAACTTCATGAGATGAATTCTCAATGCTTATGAGCCCCCAGCACCTGATGGTAACGCATCATCTGTATCCTTTCAGAATGATGTAACTGGACCATAGGATGTTGCTTTAATATTACTTTCATGGCATTTCAGGGTTCTCATTATAGCCTGGGACCTGTTATAACCATTTGATGTGATAGGTAATCTAAGGACATTACCATTAATAAAGTGGATGCAGAAGTATCTACATTATCATAGAAAGATAAACACATGTATAAAACAACCTGAATGCATGTAACAGTAATCAAAGTACAATATATGTTGGGTCTAGGGCACCCACTTTCATCAAATTAGGCCATCTAGGCTATTTAGGCCATTTATGCCAGTTATGTTAATTAGGCAATTGATGCCTTTTAGGCCAATTAGGAAAATTAGGCCATTAGGTCCTATTAAGCCAATTAGGCCAGTTAGGCTAATTAGGTCATTGATTTTAATTGGGCCATTTATTCCAATTAGGCCATTGAGTTCAATTAGGCCAATTAGACCAGTGAGGCCAATTATGCCTTTGAGGAGAATTCAGCCATTGAGGCAAATTAGTCCAATTAAGGCCAATTAGGAAGGTGAGGCCAATTAAGGCCAATAAGGAATATTAGGAAAATTATACCAACTAGGTCATTGTGTAAAATTAATCCAATTAATCCAATTAGCCCAATTAGGACAATTATCCCACTAAGGCGAATTAGGCCATTTAGACCAATTTGGCCAATTTGGCCAACTATGCGAATGAATCCAATTAGACAAATTAGGCTATTGAGGCCAATTTGGCCAATTATACCAATTATTCCATTGAAGACAATTAGTCCAATTTGGCCAATTTGGTCATTGATGCCAATTAGGCCATTGAGCCCAATTAGTCAAATTGGGACAATGAGGCCAATTAGGACTATGAGGTGAATTATGCCTTTAAGGCCAATTAGGCCAACTATGTCCAATTAGACCGCTGATTTCAATCTTCCATTGAGGGGAATTAGGCCAATTTAGGCCAATTAGGCAAATTAGGCAAATTAGAACAATTAGGCCATTGTGTCCAATGAGGCCAATTAGGCCATTGTGTCCAATGGGGCCAATTAGGCCAATTCGGCCAATTTGGTCAATTACGCCAATTATTACAATTAGTCTAATGATGAAAATTATCCAAATTAGTCCATTGAGATCAATTGGGCTAATTAGGCCACTAAGGATAATTAAACCAATAAGTCCAATTGAGGGGAATTAGTACAATTGGGCCATTTAGGCCAGTTAGGCTAATTATTCCATTATGTCCAATCAAGGAAATTAGGTCATTGAGGCCAATTAGGCCATTGAGTCCAATTAGGCTATTGATTCCAATTAACCCAATTTGGACAATGAGTCCAATTGATCCCATTGAGTCCAATTAGTCCAATGAGGCCATTGAGGCCAATGAGGCCAATTTATCCAATTTGTCCACTATGGCCAATTAGGACATTGATCCCAATTTGTCCAATTGGTCTAATTACGCCAAATGAGCCCATCAAGACCAATTAGGACACTTAGTCCATTTAGGCCAATTTTTTCGTTGAGTCCAATTATGTCATTGAGGCCATTGAGGCCAATTATGCCATTGAGGCCAATTGAGGCCAATTAGTCTAATTAGGAAGAGTAGGCTAATTAGGTCAATTAGTCCATTGAGGAAAATTAGGCTAATTGAGGCCAATTAGTGTAATAAATCTATTAAGGCCTATTAGGTCAATTAGTCCATTAAGGCCAATTAGGCCATTGAGGTTTGGCCAATTAAGACCCTTGAGGCTAATTAGGCCATTGATGGCAATTATGACATTGAGGCCAATTAGACCAATTAGGACAATTAGAATAATTGAGTCCAACTATGCCAATTAGAACATCGAGGCCAATTAGGTCAGTTATTCCATTAAGGCCAATTAGGCTATTGAGGTTAGTTCAATTGAGACCATTGAGGCCAATTAGGCCAAATAAGCTAATTAGACCATTGAGGCCAACTAGGGTAATTTTGCTACTTTGGCCAATTTGGCCAATTAGGCTAATTAATCCAATGAGGTCAATTAGGACAATTAGGAAAAATAGTCCAATTTGTCTAATTAGGAAAATGAGGGAAATTAGGGAAATTAGGGAAATTAGAGAAATTAGGGAAAATAGTCCATTGAGGTCAAATAGGTCATTAAGGCCAACTATGCCAATTTGGTCAGTTCTTCCAATTAGGCCAATCAGTCCAATGAAGCAATGAGGTCAATTAGGCCATTGAGGCCTATTAGGCCAATTAGACCAATTATGTCAATTAGCTCATTTTTCCTAATTAGGCCTTTAAGTACAATTAGGAAAATTATTTCTTTGAGGCCAATTGAGTGAATTATGCCATTGAGGCTAAACAGACCAATTAGACCAATTAGGTCACTTAGGCAATTGAGGCCAATTAGGCCATTAAGGCCAATAATTCCAATTAAGCTAATTAGTCTAATTCGTCCAATTAGACTAATTAATCCAATTAGGCTATTGAGGTGAATTAGGCCATTGAGGTGAATTATGCCATAGAGGTAAATTAGAAAAATTTGGCCATTGAGCCAAATTAGACCAATTTGGCCAATTAGGCCATTGAGGAAAATTATGCCAATGAGGCCAATTAGGAGAATTTGGTCATTGAGGCCCAATAAGAAAATTAGTTCATTGAGACCAATTAGTCAAATTAGTGAATTAGACCCATTAGGCCAGTAATTCTAATTAGTCTGATTAGGCCAATTCGGCCCATTTGACCATTTATTCCCATTAAGCCATTCAGGGTAATTTGGCCAATTGGTCCAATTATACATATTAGCCCAATTCATCAAATTAGGCCAATTAGGCCATTGATTCTATCACATACCTGAATTATTTTAATCTAATTTTTCATTTAATTTCAATTCTTACTTTTTTGGGGGGGATTCCTAGGAATTTTGGTGTAAAATGGTGGGTTTTCAAAATATGGGTCATACTGTGAGCCCAATTCCAGATTTAAAAATTAATTTTGTTTCTTTATAACTCCTTCATTTTTTAACATTTTACAGTCATTCCACTTTCCAATTGTAAACCCCTGGTATATTAAAACCACCATATCAATTTGGACCCCATAAGAATCCATAATAATGATGTATTTGGGTTTTTTATTAAGGTGTTGGGCCGGCCCGAAATCCTATTTCCGACATTAATTTTTTTAATTCTATAATATATCATTAAATTTTTAATTTTTTTGGAGATTATAACTCTCACACAATCCCACTTTCCCAAGGCGTGCTCCTATACTCTCTTCACCCTCTTTGGAGCTCATATTCATCGCAAATTTGGGTGAAATTTCTTTGGATTTCTCAAATCTTTCAGATTTGAAGAGGTAAATTGTTTCTTTCATAACTCCTTCAATTGTTACTCTCTTCAATCCATTTATGTTCTCACATGACCTAATCATCCTTATTTGAACCTCAATTTTATTTTTTTCTGTATGAAAATTCATCTACTGGTGTATTTGGGGCGTTTTCTTCAAGATATCTCAATTAAGTGAGTTTCCCCTCATGTTCCTTCCATTTTCATAGGATTTCTTCCACTTTTCGTGATGTTATAAAATGTCCAGAAGCTAGTTTTCATATCTAGGGTTTTATTTTGTTTCTTTTTATGAAATATTGTGGATTAGGTCTTGATTTCACTTCCTTGTGGTGCGGCGGTGGTGTGATTGATGTTTCACACAACAGTTTGGAGTTTTGGAACAAATGGTAGGTGGTTCCACATGTAAGCATCCTAATATGAGTTAGATTTTATTAATTTATATTTTTATCATGTTATTATTACATTATGTTTGGTTTGGGAAACATTTTTGGTAGTATTGATTAAGTGTTTAGTTTCAAATTTGCATATTTTTTTTAAAATGTGTGTTTTTCAGGTGTATATTTTGTGGTATTATTCAAGGTAATTTTATAACACTTGAGAGTGGTTTAATAAATGCTTCTAGGGATGAAAATTCTGTTTTGGATTCTTATTGGTGTGATTTTTCCCTGTAAATCGGGTTTTTAAATGGATTTTGTGTGAAAAACATGGTTATACCCCTTGGGATTGTTTTATGAAAAGTGTAAATGATTTATTGAGTTAAACAAAGTGGAAAAAGGATGTAAATGTACTGTTTCGGTGAGTGTGTTCACATGATATGGGTTTCTGAAAGTTAAAGTGTTTATTTAAGATGTCATACATTTTTAAACTGTTTTATATGTTGCTAAAATGTTTTATCAAATAACGAGAAAGGCACGAAACACTTTTGTGGGATTTTTTGTGTGAGTATGATGTGAAAAATGAGTTTTGGTTGCGAAAGTAGTATTATGTGACATGTGTGTGGTATGTTTGGTGCGTTTGTGCTGTGGAAGTGGTATTTTCATGTGAAAATTATATTTCATGGATTTTTGAACATGTTTGAGCACAAGAGGGAAACCCTGGTATCTAGGTGGGTGAGCATGTACTAGTATGCTAGTGATCTCGTGGGGTTTTGCCCCAGTTTCATGTAGTAAGTTTGTCAATGAAAACACTAACTAAACTATGATGATTATTATGATGATGATGTTGGGGATCCACTTGGTTATGGGTATGCTCCAAAATATTGTATCATGTGCATGAGAACAGATATTATGATGGTTACTTTCACTGAGATACGGGGTACCTCGGACCCACAACGAGCTAGTACCTAGGGGTTATTTTCCCTTTTCTTGTACTTATTAGGTAATTTATTCTTACCATCAAAATACAGTATGTTTGGCGGGAAAATTCAGTAGCTTTGTAATTCTATTTAAATGTGTTGATTCCTTAAAGTATCCCACTTGAAAACTACTTTTATTTAATGTTTCAACTCTTTAAAATTCTTATTATCATTTCATGTTTATGAAAACGTGAAATATTTTCATCATTTAATGTTTATCACATGGAATATTTTTGTGGTGTATTCCTACTGGGCTTTGGAACACACCCTACTTACACCATTGGGTGTAAGTAGACTTGGTTATTTTGCCGCAGGTTTGCGTAATGCTTTTAGTGCCAATGGTTTGGGTTTCTATTGGTCCTTCTTGGTGTAGTGTTATGGAGATGGCTTGAGGGTAGTACCTCTTTCCAGGAGGAGTTTCTTCGGCTATCCATTTTGGGTTTCTTCATTTGTTATAGTCTTTGAGAATTTTTTTTAAATTATGTACTTCAATTCTGAATTTTTGTAAAAGATGATTTTTTTTGAAAAATCAAGATTTTTTATGTTGGATTTGTTTGATGTTTTATGTTTATAAACTCGGGTAAATAATTCACAAATTCCATTTTGCGATACTTGGGAACTCGTGCCATCCCGTGGGGATCAGGAATGCCCTTAGGTCATTCCCACGGGCTGGGTCGGGTGCCGGTTTTGATGGCGACCAGATTCAGTTCATGAAAAAATGGTATCAAAGGAGGTTAGGTTCTCTCTCTTTGGGTTATGTTAATTGGGGAAGAGTCTGGATTGTATAGAGCTAAGATTTTCAGGACTTTACATTCTAGTTATGGGTAGTGTTCCTGGCTAGCACACCTCATGATGGGATTTGAGTCACCATGGGAAGTGATGATTTTTCTGAGTCCTTTGGTTTTCTTGGTTTGATGATGATTAGGGGAAATGAAAAGAGAGTTTGGTTAATGGTCTCAGTGATCTCGTAGGGCCTGGAAAGCCATGTAGAGTTAAGTATATTTCCATAGAACACTCTCTATGATGGTGAAGTGATTTTCATATGGCCGCAAACCATATGTTCAAGTCACCAATCAAAACTAGTTTCCCCTCACATTGTCTTGTGTCTTTAGTTTTGAAATCATGGAAGTTTGGTTTTAAAGAAAAAATGAAATGGTTTTAAGAAGTGAAAAGTTTTTGTGAAATTATTTTCTAACAAATAGGGAATGTTTTGATTTATGAAATGGTGGAACTGAATTTTCAGAATTTTTTTGAAATGGAAAATGATGTGGTTACACCTCTTTTTAAAGTAGGAAATCATGTTAATGTTGGTTTTGAAAAAGTGTTTCCAATAAATTTTTCTAAACGATTGAAAGGTGTTTCAATGGGATGAAATATTTTCGTGGTCATGTGTGGATTTTGGAAATGGATTTTGATTTGGTGACTAGAGATCATTTGAAAAGTTTCATGAAATTTTGGAATCTTGTTTTAAAATGAGAAGAGTTGAGTTCCCAATTTTATTTGGATTTATGAAATGAAGTTTGTCATGAAATTAGAAATGTTTTTAAATGGGATGAAATGTTTTGAAATTAATGTACATGAATTGAAGGTGAGTTTTTATTGAATGATTTGTGATCTTTTGAAAAGTTGTATGAATCAGTGGAACCTTTTTTTAACAAGAAGAGATTAGTTTTTCAATGAATGGTTGCTAATCAAATGGTGTTTTTCATAAAACCAAAAGTGTTTTGAAAGGGGTCGAGATGTTTTGAAATTGATTTGAATATATTTAAAGTGAGTTTTCATTTGAATTATTGTGCCTTTATAAAAAAATTCGTAAGCTGTGAATTGGGATTATGATTTCATGGTTAGCGGTCTTGAGAAAAAAAGGTAAGCATTGGTTGACTGTTTGGGTTTTGAAAAGTGGAAAGAATTTTTTAAACCTTTGATATTTCTGTGAGAGAACAAATTCATGGGGTTATATGGGATGATGATGGTTAATGGAACAATTGGATGAGTGAAGGGATGGATATGAGGAGGTTTCCCGGTGTGGCATGGAAACATGCATGTGTGAGGCCCATGGGGTACCATTGGTGGATACGCTAACCGCTGAACCATTTATTTTCCAAGATATGATTTTAAATGAAAAAATGATGTTGTGATGAAAGTTTTGGAATGGTGTGCCTTATGTGTTTTTGGAAATGTTTTCATTGTGGGATTTTTTGAGTTCAAGAACCCCTCTTGTGTGAATGGTGTTTTGGGTTTGTGTTTGTTTGGTAAGTTGTGTTGAAGGGCTGGTTAGTGGTATCCTTATGAAAAATGTTTCAGGATGCCTTTATGGTGGTTACCTTCATGTTTTTGGATCTTTTTTGTGGAACTTTTTAACCAATGGACCAGCTTGGTTGGGTCCTTGGGTTCTCTCATTGGGTATGGTACACCCCCACTAAGAGTTATTGCACAACTAAAGTGCAGCCTAGATTGTACACCATTAGAAGATCCTCCAGTTGATCAATATAAAGAATATTTTTCTCAAGATTTGTAGATTGAGTCCACACCCTTTACCTTCTTTGTTTTTTGGATCCTCATGTAGTGGGAGAGTGTTCGTGCAAGGTTTAAAGAGACCATAGTTTCTAAAGTTACCTAATTCATTGAAGGTGGAAGTGTTCTAGGGTAGTTAGTGTGGATAGTGATAAGAGGGCTTATGGGTCCTTTGTAGTCTCTTTGAAGCAGGGATTCACTTTAAGCCACCGGTGTGGGAAATCTAGTCAGGATAGTCTATTATGGACACTTTCTAGAATTGTGTGATGTTTGGGAACATTGCATAAGGTCCCTCTCCAGGTAATGTTTCTATCTGTCAGAATGGTCATATTTGGTGATGACTTGTGATGTCATGGGCTCGTTTGGATATAAAGCTGAAGTTGTAAAATCTTTTGTGAGTCTTTGTTTTGTCAGAAGTGTGTCTCTTTTCTGGAAATCTCAACAACCCTTGTTTAGAGGAAGGTGTTTCTATATATCCTTTTCTATTTATGTTTCTCATCTGAAGAAAATAAGTGGTGATATGTGTGCATATTCTTAGCCTTGTTTCATAAAAATGTTAGGTTTTGGTAGAGTGAGTTTTGGAGTGTGTTATGTCTTGGTGAAACCATCTGGTATTGCGGTGTATTTTTTTGTATCACTAGAAGAATAATTTCAATTTAGGGGTTTCCAAAGCCTAACTGCGAGGAAGAAGATGCTTCTATCCTTTGAGCTCTAGCCATAGGTGCTGGAGATAAGTATGCGCATAGTCAGGGGAAATCCCAGGGTTGTTCAAACCCTTCTAAAAAGTCTTATCCTCATTATTAAAGATGGGAGTAATTTAAACCTCTAGTGTTATCATCTTTCTTTTGTTATTCCTGTTCGATTGAAATAGGTGGGAGGACCTTGTGTCCATGTTATTACCCAAT
Organism: Viscum album; assembly: GCA_963277665.1. Classification (NCBI taxonomy): domain Eukaryota; kingdom Viridiplantae; phylum Streptophyta; class Magnoliopsida; order Santalales; family Viscaceae; genus Viscum; species Viscum album. The sequence continues at coordinate 10,354,682 of CAUJRU010000003.1, read as the reverse complement.
GTCATTCCTTCCCCATTTGGGAGTTTTTGGAGAGATTTTTGAAATTTGGAAAGATAGGTTGAGTTCACGGTTAGTAGTAAACATGCCTCAGAAAACCATGAAGATAGAAGGATCCCCATATTTAGCGCATGGTTTTCCAATCCATGCGAACTAACTGTGTGGGCGTACCAACTCATGTAACTTCATTTGGAAATTTTGAATTGAATTATACCCCTTGTATCAAGGATTCCGTTCTGGCCTCCCCCTATTAGTTTCTTGATTCTATCTTGGGAAAATTTAAGTTGTCTCTTATGGTAGAGAGCCCATTTGTGTCTCCTCGTACTAGTAACTCAAATTTGTCCTTGGTCTTGGCTTGGAGGTAGGTAGTCTTGTTTGGATCTATCTGACTACCGATATCTTACTTTGTTAAAAGTTGGGATTACAGAGCACCCAACGGTTTAGTTATAGAAAGGTATTCGTAACTTTGTTCGTTTATGTTGTTCGTTAGGGTAAATTGCTTAAGTCTTGTTCGGATAGTGTTTGAGGAGTTTGCTTTTGGGGTAAAGTCTGAATGTGCTTTATCATTTTATTAATGTGGTTTATGTTTTGGTTTTTGAGATTATTCCTTCCTTAATTGATCACTGTAGGTGTTTTGGCCTTTCGGGGGTGGGAAAAACATGGAAAAGGAGTCAATTTCGGCATTTTGATTGGGGTTGGTTTTTTGCTTTTGGACTTGTTGTGGCTTTCTGAGGGTGGAATGTTTTATGGTTGGGAGATTTTGACATCCATGACTTATTTTAAATGTATTTTTAATTTAATTTCCATTATTGAATTGTTTTGGAGGTTTCTGATTCATTTTGGTGGAAATGGTGGGTTTTCAAAATTTGGGCCAAACCGTGTGCCCATTTCCAGATTTAAAAATAAATTTTTATTATTTTATAACTCCTTTATTTTTTAACATTTTACACAGATTCGACTTTCCAATTGGTATCCCCTAGTATATTAAAACCACCATATCAATTTTGACCCCATAGGAATCTATAATAATGATGTATTTGGATTGTTTATTAAGGTGTTGGGCCAGCCCGAAAGCCCATTTCCTACATTAATTTTTTTTTAATTATTTAATATATCATTCTATTTTTATGTTTTTTCGGTGATTAAAACTCTACCCATATCCCACTTACCCAAGGAGTTCTCCCATACTCTCCTCTACCTCTTTAGATCTCATATTAATCGTGAATTCGGGCGAAACTTCTCTAGATTTATCAAATCATCCAGATTTGAAGAGGTAAATTGTTTCTTTCATAACTCCTTAAATTTGTACTTTTTTTCCACCATTTCACTTCTCACATGACCTAATCATCCTTATTATAACCTAAATTTATTTTTTTTCTATTTGTAAATTCATATACTGGTGTATTTGGGGCGTTTTATTCAAGATATCTCAATTAAGTGAGTTTCCTCTCATGTTCCTCTCATTTTCTTAGGGTTTCATCCACTTTTCATGAGTTTATAAAATGTATAGAAGCTAGGGTTAATATCTAGGGTTTAATTTTGTGTCTTTTTTCTGAAATCCTGTGGATTAGGTCTTGATTTTACTTCCTTGTGGTGCGGCGGTGGTGTGATTGATGTTTCGCAAAACGGTTTGGAGTTTTTGGCACAAATGGTAGGTGGTTCCATGTGTAAGCATCCTAACATGAGTTATCATTGATTAATTTATATTATTATCATGTTATTCGTACATTATTTTTGGTGTGGGAACCATTTTTGGTAATATTGATTAATCATTTAGATTCAAAGTGGCATATTTGTTTGAAAATGTGTGTTTTTCATTTGTATCTTTTGTGGCATTATTCGAGGTAATTTTATAACACTTGAGAGTGGATTAATAAATGTTTCTAGGGATTCCAATTCTGTTTTGGATTCGTATTGGTGTCATTTTGGAATGTAAAGAGGGGTTTTAAATGGGTTTTGTGTGAAAAACAGGGTTATACCCCTTGGGATTGTTTTATGAAAATTGTAAATGATTTATTGAGTTAAACAAAGTTGGAAAATGTTGTACATGTATTGTTTTTCTGAGTGTGTTCACTTAAGATGGGTTTTTCAAAGGTAAAGTGGTGATTTATTATGTCATACATTTTTATAGTGTTTTATAAATTTCTTAAATGTTTTATCAAATTGCAATAATGGTGTGAAACACATTTGTCGGCTATTTTGTGTGAGTATGATGTGAAAAATGAATTTTGTTTGTGAAATGGGTATTATGTGACATGTGTGTGGGATGTTTGTTGGGTTTGTGATGTGGAAGTTAGATTTTTATGTGAACATTATATTTCATATCTTGTTGAACTTGTTTGATCACAAGAGGGAAACTTGATTATCTAGGTGGGTGGATGTGTACTAGTATGCTAGTGATCCCATGGGGTTTGGCCCCAATTTCATGTGGAAAGTTTGACAATGAAAAAACTAACTAAACTATGATGATTATTATGATGATGATGTTTTATAACAACTATGTTATGGGTATGCTCTCTAATAGTGTCTTGTGTGCACAAGAACAAATATTGTTATGGTTACTTTCACCGAGATACAAGGTACCTGGGACCCACAGCGAGCTAGTGCCTAGGGGTTTTTTCCATTGCTTGTTCTCATTAGATACTTTATACTTAACGTCAGAAAAAGGTATGTTTGGATGTAAAATTTAGTATCTTTGGAATTCTATTTAAATGTCTTGATTCCTTAAAGTATTCCACTTGAAAACTGTTTTTATTTAAAGTTGCATCTCTTTAAAATTCTTATTAGAATTTCATGTTAATGAAAACTTGAAATATTTTCAGCTTTGAATATTTATCACATGGAATATTTTAGTGGTAGTATCCTACTGGGATTTGGGTCACATCCTACTTACACCTTTGTGTGTAAGTAGACTATGGTTATTTTTTCGCAGGTTTGGTAAAAGCTTTTAGTGCCAATGGTTCGGGTTTCTATCATTCCTTCTTGGTATAGTGTCATGGAGATGGATTATGGGCGGTGCCTCTTTCCATGACGAGGTTCTTGTGCTGTCCATTTTGGGTTTCTTCATTTTCTACAATCTTTGTGAATTGTTTTAAATTATGTTTCTGAATTTTTTTAAATGATGGTTTGTTTTGAAAAATCCCAATTTGTTATGTTGGATTTTTTTATTGTTTTATATTTATAAACTTGGATAAATCATTCCCAAAATCCATTTTGTGATACCTGAGCACTTGTACCAACCCATGGGGATCCGAAATGCCCTTTAGTCCTTGCCACGGAACAGGTCGGGTGCAGTTTTGATGGCAACCAGATTCAGTTTGTGAAAGAGGAAAATTATGTCATTCACCTAATTAGGCCTTCGAGTCCAATTTGGACAATTAGTCCATTGAATCCAATTAGTTTGATTAGGCCATTGAGTCCCATTATACCAACAAGTCCATTTAGGATAATTTGTCCAATTAGGCCAATTAGCCCAATTAGGTCATAGAGGCCAATTAGGCCAATTAGGTCATTAAATCCAATTAGGTCATTGAGGCTAATTATGCCATTGAGGCCAATTAGGAAAATTCAGCCAATTATGCCAATTAAACCAATTAATCAATTGATGTTTATTAGGCCAAGTAGGACAATTATTCCATTGAGGCCAATTAGCCCAATTAGAGTAATTAGGCCATTGATACCAATTAGAATAATTATGCTAATTAGTCAAATTTGGCTAATTTATCTAATTGGAGAAAATACGACAATTTTTCCATAGAGATCATTGATTCCAATTAAGTCATTGAGGCTAATTGGGAAAATTAAGAAAATTGTGCAAATTAGGCCGATAATGCCAATTCGGCCAGTTAGACCAATTAGGCCCATTAGGCCATTGAGGAGAAAATTACACAAATTTGGACACATATAACAATTAGGCCAGCAAATCCATTAAGGCCAATTAGGTTAAGTAATTCATTGAGTACAATTAGACTAATTAGGCCAATTAGGTCATTCAGGCCAATTCGACTAATTCTTCTAATGAAACCAATGAGGCCAATTAGGCCAATGAGTCTAATTAGTCCAATTAGGTTGTTGAGGCCAATTAGTCCAATTAGATCAATTAGGCCAATTAGGTAATTGCGGTCTATTAGGCCAATTAAGACTATTAATCCATTAAGGCCAACTAGGACAATTAGGCCAATTAGGCTGATTAGGCCAATTAGGCCCTTAAGGCCAATTAGGTCAATTAGGACAATGAGCCCAATTAGTCCATTCTGGTAAATTTGGCCAATGATCCCAATTAGTCCAATTATGACAATGAGGACAATTACGCCATTGAGGTCAATGAGGCCAATTTGGCTATTGAGGACAATTTGGAAAATTAGGCCAATTAGACCATTGAGGTAAATGAGACTAATTAGTCAAATTAGGCCATTAAGGTCAACAAGACCAATTAGGCTATTGAGGCCAATTAGGTCATTGAGGTCAATGATACAGATTAGGAAAATTATACCAATTTGGTCATTGATTCCAATTAAGTCAATTAGGCCAATTAGGCTAATTAGGCCACTGAGGTCAATTAGGCCAATGGGGCCAATGAGTCTAATTAGGCTATTGAGGCCAACTAGGCCAATTATCCCAATTAGCCCAATTAGGCCACTGAGGTCAATTAGGCCAATTTGGACAATTAGGATAATTAGTCTAATTAGGCCAAGTAGGCCATTGAGGGTAATTAGACCAATTAGACCAATGATCCCAATTAGGTCAATTAGGCTAATTAGGCCAATTAGGCCAATTAGGGCACTAAGGTCAATTAGGCCAACTAGATCAATAAGTACATTGAGTCCAATTAGTCCAATTATCCTAATCACGCCAATTAGGCAATTGATGCCCATTAGTCCAATTAGGCCAATGAGCCCAATTGGGGAAAGTAAGCCAATGAGACCAATTAGGTCAATTAGGCCAATTAGGCCAATTAGGTCAATTAGGCCAATTATGCCAATTAGACTAATTAGACCAATTAGGCCACATAGGTCAATTATTTCAATGAGGACAATTAGGCCAATCAGTCCACTGAGGTCAATAACATCAATTAGACCATTGAGGTCAATTAGTCCAATTAGGCCAATTAGGCCAATTAGGCTAATTAGGCCATTAGGCCAATGAGACCAATTAGGCCAATGAGCCCAATTAGGCCAATTTGTCCAATTAGCTCAATTAAGACATTGAGGTTAATTAGGCCAATTAGGCCAATTAGTCGATTGAGGATAATTAGGCTAATTAGGTCAATTATTCCAACTAAGGTCAATTGAGGCTAATTTAGGCTAATTAGGCCAATTATTCCATTTATATCAATTAGACCAATTAAGAAATTGAGGTCAATTAGTCTAATTTGGCCAATTTTTTCCATTAGTCTATTGAGGAAAATGAGGTAAATTAGATCAATTAGGCCAATTAAGGCTAATTAAGGTAAATTAAGGCCAATTAGGCCAATTATTCCAATTAGACCAATTAGGCCAATTAGGATAACTAGTCCAATTACTACATTGAGACCAATTAGTCCATTGGGGTCAATAAGTCGATTAGGTCCAATGAGTTCATTGAATCCAATTAGAAAAATTAGGCCATTGAGACAAATAAATCCAATTTGGAAAATTAGGCCATTATGCCATTAAAGAAAATTAGGCCATTGAGTCCAATTAGGCTAATTAGGCCATTGGGGCCATTTAGGCCAATTGTCCCATTAGGGCCAATTAGAAAAATTTGTTCATTGAGGCCAACTAGGAAAATTAGGCCAATTAGGCAAATTAGGTAAATTAGGCCAAATAGGTAAATTAGGCCATTAGGCCATTAGGGCCAATTTGGTCATTGAGGTCAATTAGGCCTTGAGGCCAATTAGGCCAGTTAGGCAATTGAGGCCAATTATGCCATTGAGGTCGTTTAGGCCAATTATGAAAAGTAGACCATTGAGAATAATTAGGCCATTAAGTCCAATTTGGTCATTAAGGCCATTGAGTTCAATAAGGCCAATGAGGCCATTGAGGCCAGTTAGGTAAATTAGGCCAGTGAGGCTAATTAAGTAATTGAGGAAAATTTGGCCAATTAAACTAATTAGGAAAATTAATTCATTAAGACATTGAGGACAATTAGACCAATTAGTCCATTGAGACCAACTAGGTCACTGACAATTTAAGTCATTGAGGCCAATTAGACCAATTAGGCCAATTAGGAAAATTAGGCCATTATGTTAATGAGGCCAATTAGTCCATTAAGGATAATTAGGTCACGGGGGCCATTAATGCCAATTAGGCCAATTATCAATTGATTCCAATTAGTACATTGAGGACAATTAGGCCAATTAGAAAAATTAATGAACTTGGCCATTCAAGACAATTAATCCATTGTGGCATTGAGGCCAATTGTTCCTATTATACCAATTAGACCATTGAGGCCTAGTAGGAAATTAGGGTCATTGAGGCCAACTAGGCCAATTATTCCATTGAATCCAGGTAGGCCATTAAGGCCAATTACACCAATTAGTCATTAAGGATAATTAGGTTGTTGAGGCTAATTAGTCCAATTTGTCCATTGAGGCCAATTAGGCCATTGAGGCATTGAGGCAAATTAGTCTAGTGAGGCCAATCAGGCCAATGATGAAAATTATTCTAGTTATGTCGATGTGGCTAATTAGGCCAATTAATCCAATTAGGCCATTGAGGCTAATTAGGCCATTGAGGGTATGAGGACAATTATGCCAATTATACCATTGATTCCAATTAGGCCATTGAGGGAAATTTGGACAATTAGTCCAATTATTCCATTGATACCTATTAGTACATTGAGGCCAATTTGGCCATTGAGGCCAATTAGACCATTGAGACCAATTAGACCATTGAGTTCAATTAGGAAAATTAGGTAAATTTGGAAAATTTGGTCATTAGTCCATTGAGGCCAAGTAGACCAATTAGGCCATTAAGGCCAATTAGGCCATTGAGACCAATTAGGCCATTAAGTCCAATTAGGCCAATTAGGCCAATTTAGAAAAGTAAACCATTTAGACCAATTAGTCCAATTATACCAATTAGACCATTGAATCCAATTAGACCAATTAGGGCAATTATACCAATTAGGCCAATTAGGCCATTGAGGTCAATTAGACCATTGAGGATAATTAGGACAATGAGGCCAATTATGTCAATTTGGCAGCCATTGAGACCAATTAGGCCAATTGGGTCAATTACTCAAATTAAGCTAATTATTCTATTGAGTCAAATTAGACCAATTAAGCCAACTGAGGCATACTAGGATAGGTCTAATTAGGCCTATTAGTCAATTGAGTATAATTAGACATATTAGTCCTATTGAATCCAATTAGTTCAATTACTCTATTAAGTCCAATTAGGCCGTTGTGGTCTATTAGGTCATTGAAGAGAATTTGGCCAATTAGGAAAATTATGCCATTTAGTCCATTGAGTCCAATTAGGCCAATTAGGCCAATTAGTCCAATTAGTCCAATTAGGACATTGAGATCAATTAGGCCACTGAGGCTAATTAGGCCAACAAGCCTAATTAAGAAAATTAGTCTAATTAGTCCATTGATGCTAATTAGGCCATTGAGGCCAATTAGACCAATTAGGCCAATTAGGCTAACGATGAAAATTAGGCCAATTAGGCTTTTGAGGCAAATTAGACTAGTTGGGCCAATTAGGACAATTAGGACAATTGAGGCCAATTGAGGCCAATTAGTTAATTGATGCTAATTAGACCAATTAGGCCAACTAGGCCAATTAGTCCATTTAGAACAATTAGGACAATTAGGCCATTAAGACGAATTAATCCATACCAATTAGAACAATTAGGCCAATTGAGGCCAATTTGACCAACTAGGTCAATTAGGCAAGTTGAGTCCAATAATGTAAATTTGGTTAATTGAGCCCAATTGAGGGCAATTATACCAATTAGGCCAATTGAGGCAAATTATGCCAATTATCCCAATTAGGCTAATTGAGGCCAATTGAAACCAATTTGGCCAATTAGGCCAATTATGGGCAATTGAGGCCAATTATTCCAATTAATCTAATTGAGGCCAATTGAGTACAATTAGGCTAATTAAGGCCAATTGAGTCCAATTAGGAAAATTAGGTCAATTATTCCAATTGTGGACAATTATGCCCATTAGGCTAATCGAGGCCAATTGATGCCAATTAGGAAAATTTGGCTAATTGTCAAAAATTGAGTCCAACTAGGACAATTAGTCCAATTGAGTCCAATTGATTCTTATTGAGGCCAATTGGGGAAAATTATACCAATTGGGGCAATTTAGGCAATGTGAGGTCAATAGAGCCCAATTGATCCCAATTGAGGCCAATTGAGGCCAATTAAGATAATTAGTCCAATTGGGGCCAATTGAGGCCAATTAGGCCAATTTGGTCTAATTAATGCCAATTATGCCAATTTGGCCAACTAGGCTATTTAGGCCAATTAGGCAATATGAGGCCAATTCATTCTAATTAGGCCAATTGAGGTCAATTAGGAAAATTGATCCCAATTATTTTATTAGGAAAATTGAGGAGAATTGAGGCGAACTGATGATAATTAGGCCAATTAGATCAATTGGGGACAACTAACCCAAATAGACCAATTTAGGCCAATTGTAGTCAATTAGGCCAATTGAGGGCAATTAGGTCAATTAGGCCAATTGGGGACAATTGAGGAGAATTAACCTATTTAAGACAATTATGCCAATTGAGGCCAATTGAGGCAAATTAGGCCAATTGAGGCCAATTGAGGAAAATTAGGCCAATTGAGGCCAATTGAGGCCAATTAGGCCAATTGAGGCCAATTGAGTCCAATTAGGACATTTAAGCCAATTATGCCAATTGAGGCCAATTATGCCAATTAGGCTAATTGAGGTGAATTGAGTCCAATTACGCCAATTGATTCCAATTGAGTCTAGTTAGGCCAATTGAGGCTAATTGAGTCCATTTAGATCAATTAGTCCAATTGAGGCCAATTATGTGAACTAGGCTAATTGAGACCAATTAGGCTAATTGAGGCCAATTAGGCCAATTGAGGCCAATTAGGCCAATTGGTATAATATCCACAATTATCCTGATTGGCCTAACTGTCCTAATTGACCTAATTAGACACATTATCCTAATTGGCCTCATTGGACTCATTGGACTCAATGACCTAATTGGCATAATTGGACTATTTCACCTAATCAACCTAATTGGCCTAATTGGCCTCAAGGACCTAATTGGTCTCAATGTTCTAGTTGGGGTCAATGGCCTAATTGGATTTAATGGCCTCATTGGTATAATGGGAATGATTTTCCTAGTTGTCCTAATTGGCCTAACTGACCTAATTGACCTCATTGGCCTAATTGGCCTCAATGGCCTAATTGGCATAAATGACCTAATTGGCCTTAATGGCTTAATTGGAATAATTGACCCAATTGTCCAAATTGGCCAAATTGATGTAGTTTTCCCAATTGTCCAAATTTTCCTCAATGGCCTAATGGGCCTTAATGGCCTAATTTTCCTCAATGTCCAACTTTTCCTAATTAACCTAATTGGCCTAATAGGAATAATTGGCCTAATTGGACTCGATGACCTAATTGGACTCATTAGCCTCACTGGCCTCATTAGCTTCATTGGACTAGTTACCGTCATTACCCTCACAGACCTCATTGGACTCATTGGCCTAATTGGACTCATTAGCCTCATCAGCATAATTGGCCTCGTTGCACTCATTGACCTAATTGGCCTCATTGGCCTCATTGGACTGATTCCCTAATTGGCCTAATTGGCCTCATTATCCAAATTTTCCTCATTGGCCTCATTGGCCTCATTGGCCCCATTAGTCAAATTTTCTTTATTGGTCTAATTGGCCTCATTGTTCTAATTCTCCTAATTGGTCTAATTGTCTTAATTGGCCTAATTAGCCTCAATGGAGAAATTGTCCTTAAGGGTGTAATTGACCTAATTGGTGTAATTGACCTAATTGGACTCAATTGAAAAAATTGGCCTCAATGGCCTAATGGGCCTCAATGTCTTAATTGACCTCAATCTCCTAATTAGCTGAATTGGACTAATTGGAATTGATTTGCATAATTGGCATCAGTGGAATAATTTTACTCACTGGCCTAATTGATATCAATCGCCTAATTAACCAAATTGACTTAATCAGCCTAATAAGCTGAATTGGCCTGATTGGCCTCAATGACCTAATTGGACTAATTGACCAAATTCTCATAATTTTCCTAATTGGATTAATTGGTCTCATTATAATCAATGGCCTAATTAGCCTCATTGGCCTCAATGTACTAATTGGTCTCAATGGCCTACTTATCATAATTGGCATAATATTCCCCAATTGGCCTAATTAGCCTCAATGGCCTAATTGACCTAATTGTATGAGTTTGTCAAATTGTCTTAATTGTCCCTAGTGACCTAATTGACCAAAATATCCTAATTTTCCTAATTGATCTAATTGAACTAATTTGAAAAATTGGCCAAATTGGCCTCAATAGCCTAATTGGCCTCAATAGCCTAATCGACCTCAATGGCCTAATTGGCATAATTTCCCTAATTGGCCTGATTGACCTAATTGGTCTCGTTGGCCTAATTGGAATCAATGGATTAATAGGCCTCAATGTCCTGATTGGAACATTTTAACAAACTGTCCTAATTTTCCTAACTGTCCGAATTGGCTTCAATGGCCTAATTGGCCTCAATTACTGAATTGGCCTTAATGGGCTAATTGGATAATTTGACATAATTGGAATAATTGGCCTTGTTTTCCTAATTGGCATCAATGGACTAATTAGCCTCATTAGTCGCATTAGCCTAATTGGCCTTATTACACTCATTGGCCTAATTGTCCAAATTGGCCTAATTGGAATCATTGGTGTAATTGGCCTAATTGGACTAATTGGCCTAATTGGCCTCACTAACCCCAATGTCCTAATAGGCATAGTTTGTCTAATTGGCCTGAATTAGCCAAATTGTCTTCAATGGACTAATTGGCCTCAATGGACTAATTGTCCACAATCGCCTAATTGGCCTAATTGGCCTAACTGGCCTAATTGGCATAATTAGATGAATTGACATAATTGGCCTTAATGACATAATTGGCCTAATTGACTAAACTGGCATAATTTTCCAAATTATCATAATTGGCCTCATTATGCTCAATGGCTTTATAGGCCTCATTGACCTCAATGGCCTAATCGGTGTTAATGGCATAATTGGCATAATTGGCCAAATTTCCCTAATTGTCCAAATTGTACTCATTGGACTAATTACCCTGAATGGTCAAATTGACCTCAATGGCCTAATTGGACTAATTGACCTAATTGACCAAATTGACCTAATTCACTGAATGGGCCTAATTGGCTGATTTGGCCTTAATGGGAGATTTGGCCTCAATGGACTAATTTGCCTCAACGGACTAATTTGATTAAATGGAATAATTGGACTAATTTTCCTAATTGACCATATTGGCCTAATTGGACTGAATGGACTAATTGGATTCAATGGCCTAATTGTCATAATTGATCAAATTGGCATAATTGGCCTAATTGAACTAATTGTCTTGATTGACCTCAATGACCTAATTGGCACTAATAACTAATTGGCCTAATTTGCCTATTTTGATTAATTAGACTCATTAGTCTAATTGGAATCAATGGACTAATTGGACTAATTGGCCTTAATGGCCTAATTTTCCAAATTTACATAATTTGCCTCATTGACCTAATTGGACTCAATGGCATAATTGGACTAATTGGAAACAATTTCCTAATTAGAATAATTAGTGTAATTGGCCTAATTGGGTCCGTTTGGGGAATTTTTCCAATTATCCCATTGAGGCCAATTAGGCCATTCAGGTCAATTAGTCCATTGAGGAAAATTAGGCCAATTAGGAAAATTATTCCATTGAGTTCAATTAGGGAATTAAGGCCAATTAGGCCATTGAGGCCAATTTGGACAATTTAGTCATTGAGGATTACTAGGACATTGAGGCCAATTTGGCCACTTTGGCTAATTTAGAAAATTCAACCAATTATGCCAATTAGGCCATTAAGGCTAATTAGGCCAATTAGTCCATTGGTCCAATTATTCCATTAAGGCCAATTTGGCCAATTATGCCAATCAAGTCATTGAGGCCAATTAGGCCATTGAGGCCAATTGGTCCAGTTAATCCAATTGGGGCAATTAGGGAAATTCATCCAATTGGTCCAATTTGGGAAATTCATCCATTAAGGCCAATAAGTCTAATTGATGCTAATTTGGCCAGTTAGGCCATTGATTCCAATTAGGAATCATTCTCATACATTCTTTTAAACAAAACAAAACCAATTATTTTAGCATTCATAGAAGTGATAAGAGACTATCTCCTTGAAAAAATCATCGGTGACAACCTTGTGGGGTATTTTTTGGAAAAGAAACTGTCATTTGCGCTGGTGTTCAAAATCAATCTTGATCTATGGGGGAACGACCTCATCAAGATGTTGGGCAACAATGAGGGGTTCTAATTATTCATGTTTCTCCCTTTGGTATTATTCAGATTCTTTTGAGTGGACCTCGGTTTTTTGTATGTAGATCTACGATCTATGATTAAAATTAGGCCAATTATGCCAATTTTTTCAAATAGGTCATTAAGTCCAATTAGGCCATTGATCCCAATTAGTCCAATTATTCAATTAGGAAAATTAAGGAATTGATTCCAATTAAGAAATTAAGTCCAATTAGTCCAATTATGCTAATCATTCCAATTATTCCATTGAGGATAATTAGGCCATTAATACCAATTAGGCCAATTAGTTCAATTATTCCACTGAGGCCAAATAGGCCATTGAGTCCAATTAGGTCAATTATGCTAATTAGTTCACTAAGGTCAATTAGGCCATTGAGGCCAATTAGTCCAATTGTGCCAATTAGGCCATTGAGGCCAATTAGGAAAATTATGCCAATTAGGCCATTGAGGTCAGTTAGGCCATTGAGACCACATGTGCCAATTAAGACCAATTATGCCAATTGAGACCAATTAGGAAAATTAGGCTATTGAGACCAATTAGGCCAATTAGTATAATTATTCCATTGAGTCTAATTAGTCCAATTATGCCAATTAGGACGATAATTCCATTTATTCCAATTAGGTCATTGAGACCAATTAGGACAATTAAGCTAATTAGACAATTGAGGCCAATTGGTCCATTGAGACCAATTAGGCCAATTAGGTCAGTTAGTCCAATTAGTACAATTATTACATTGAAGCCAATTAGGACATTTATTCCAATTAGGGAAATTAGGACATTGAGGCCAATTAGGTCAATTAGACCAATTGTGCCCATTATTCTAATTAGCCTAATTAAGCCATTGAGGACAATTAGGCCGACTATGAAAATTATGTCAATTAGGCCATTGAGGCCACTTAGGTCATTGCGACCAATTATTCCAATTATTCCAATTATTCCAATTGTGAAAATTACCCCAATTAATCCAATTAGACTATTAAGGACAATTAGAACATTGAGACCAACTAGGAAAATCAATCCAATTAGGCTATTGAGTCCATTTAGGCAATTGAGGTCAATTATGCCTATTAGGCCACAGAAACAAATCAATCCAATTAGGATGATTAGTCCTTTTAGGTCACTGATGTCTATTATGTAATTTAGACCAATTAGGCCAATTAGGCAAATTAGGTAATTGAGTCCAATTAGTCCATTGAGGAAAATTATGCCAATTTTTCCAATTGAGGATAATTAGGCCTTGGAGAACAACTATGATAATTATTCCAATTAGGCTAATTAGGCTATTGAGGCAAATTAAAGAAATTAGGCCAATTAGACCAATTAGACCATTAGTATATTAGCGCAATTATGTAAATTAGGTCAATTAGGCTATTGAGGCTAATTAGGCCATTGAGGGGAATTTCTCCAATTATGCTAGTCAGTCCATTAGGACAATTAGGCCAATTAGGCCAATTATAACAATTAGGCAATTGAGTCCAATTAGGGAAATTATTCCATTGAGGCCAATTAGTCCATTGAGGCCAATTAGGCCAATTAGTCCAATTAGGACATTGAGGCCAATTAACCCAATTAGGCCATTAAGGCCAATTAAGCCAATTAGGATGATTAGGCTGATTAGGCCAGTGAGGCCAATTATGCCATTGAGGGGAATTATTCCAATTAGGAAAATTAGGCTAACTAGTCCAATTATTCCATTGAGTCCAATTAGGAAAATTAGACCAATTAGTTTAATTAGACCAATTAGTCAATTGAGGCCAATTAAACCAATTAGGAAAATTAAGAAAATTAGTCCAATTAGGCCTTTGAGGCCAATTAGGCCAATTAGTACGTTTAAGACAATTAGGACAATTAGTTCACTGATCCCAATTAGGCCAATTGGGGAAATTATTCCAATTAGGCTATTGAGGTCAATTTTTCCAATTTTGCCAATTTTTCCATTATATAAAGTTAATTCAATTAGGCCATTGAGACCAATTAGGCCATTTAGACCAATTAGCCAAATTTGAGCAATTTGGACATTATGGCCAATTAGAGCATTAAGGATAATAAGGGCAATTAGGAAATTGAGGCCAAGTAGACCAATTAGGTCATTAAGGATAATTCGGTCATTGAGGGGAATTAGTCCAATTAATCCAAAATGTCCAATTAGGAAATTGAGGCTAATTGGTCCAATTATTACAATTAGATTAACTAGTCCAATTTGGCCATTGAGACTAATTAGATCAATTAGGCCAATGGGGCCAATTGGTCCAATTAGATCAATTAGTCCAATTACTCCATTAAGGCCAATTAGTCCATTGAGTTGAATTAGGTCAATGAGGAAAATTAGTGCAATTAGGCCCCTTAGGCCAATTTGTCCATTGAGGAAAATTAATCCATTAAGACCAATTAGACCCCTGAGGACAATTAGGCCATTTAGGACTATTAGGCCAATAGATTCCAATTATTAAATTGAGACCAATTAGGCCAATTAGGCTAGTTGAGGATAATTAGGACATTGATTCTAATTAGGCCATTTCAGTGAATAAGACCAATGAGGCCAATTGAGGCCAATTTGTCCAATTAGTCCAATTGTGGCTAATTGAGGCCAATTATGACAACTAGCCCATTGAGGACAATTAGGCCTAATATTTTATTGAGGCTAGTTAGTCATATTAGGAAAATTAGGACAATTATTCCAATTAGACCATTAATGCCAAATAGACCAATTAGGCCATTGAGGCCAATTATGCCAATTAGGCCATTGAGGCCAATTAGGCCATTGAGGCCAATTAGGCCAATTAATCCAATTAATCCATTTAGGCCATTGATCCCAATTAGTTCAATTAGTCCACTTAGGCTAATTAGGAAAGCTAATCCATTTATGTCAATTAGTCCAACTAGGTCCAATAAGGTCAATTACGGCCAATTAGGCCAATTAGATTATTGAGGCAAATTAGACCATTTAGTCCAATTTGGAAAATTAGGCCATTGAGGCCAATTAGGGTAGTTAGGCTATTGGGTCCAATGTGTCATTGAGATGAATTAGGCCCTTGAGGCCAATTAGGCAAATTAGGCCATTGAGGCCAATTGGACATTAAGTTCAATTAGGTAATTGAGGCCAATTAATAAAATTAGGTCATTAAGCCCAATTAGGCCAATTGACTCTAATTTGATCAATTCAGGACAATTAGGACAATTAGTCCATTGAGGGCAATTAGGAAAATAAGGATATTGAGGAAAATTAGGCCAATAAGGACAATTGAATCTCATTATGTCATTGAGGACAATTTGGTTATTGAGGAAAATTAGGAAAATTAGGCCAATTATACTAATTAGTCCATTGAGACCAATTAGTCCATTAAGACCAATTAGCACAATTTTCCCAATTAGGCCATTGAACCCAATTAGTCCAATTTGTTAAATTAGGTTAGTTCATTGATGCCAATTAGGCCAATTAGGTCATTGAGGCTAATTAGGCCATTGATTCCAATTAATCCAATTAGTCCAATTAGGCCAATTAGGTCAATTATGATAATTAGGTCATTAAGGCCAATTATACCAATTAGTCCAATTTGGCCAATTTGGCCAATTACTCCATTAAGTCCAATTTGGCCAATTATGTCAATTAGGCTAATTATCCCATTGATGCCAATTAGAAAAATTTGGAAATTGAGAAAAATTAGGCCAATTATACCAATTAGGCCAATTATTACAATTAGGTAAATTAGGTCAATTGATGCCATAGAGGGCAAATAGGCCAATTAGGACATTGAAACCAATTAGGTATATTGGGAGAATTTGGTCATTGAGGTCAAAGAGGCCAATTAATCTAATTATGACATTGATACCAGTTAGTCTAATTAGTCCATTGAGTCCAATTAGGTCAATTAGTCCAATTAGGCCAATTATTCCCTTAATGCCAGTTTTTCAAATTAGGTCACTAAATCCATTGAGACCATTGAGGCTAATTAGGCCATTGAGCTCAATTTGGTCAATTAGGCCAATTGGGCCATTAATGCCAATTATACCAATTAGAACATTGAGTCCAATTGGACCAGTTAGTTCAATGAGGCCAATGAAGCCAATTATGTGAATTAGGACATTGCAGCCACTAAGGCCAATTAGGCCAATTCAGCCAATTAAGCTATTGAGGCCAATTATGAAAATGAGGCCATTGATGCCAATTAGTCCAATTAGGCTAGTAAGGACAGTTAGGCTAATTAGGCCAATTAGTACCATTAGGACATTGATTCTAATTAGGCCATTAGGCCATTTAGGCTAATTTGGCCAATTAGGCCATTAATGCCAATTACACCAATTAGGCCATTAAGGATTTTAGGCCAATTAAGCCAATTAGGCCAATTAGGCCATTGAATACTATTAGCACAGTTACACCAATTAGGCCAATTAGTCCAATTAGGTCATTGATGCCAATTAGGCCATGTAGGCCAGTGAGTAAAATTAGGCCTCTGAGACAAATTCATCCTTTGAGGCCAATTAGGCCAATTGAGACCAATTAGGTCATTGGGGATAATTAGGACACTGAGGCCAATTAGGAAAATTGAGGATAATTAAGAAAATTTAGAAAATTATACCAATTAAGTTATTGTGAAAAATTAAGCCAATTATCCCAATTAGGCCATTAAGGCCAATCAAGCCAATTAGGCCAACTAGGCCAATGATACCAATTAGGCCAATTAGGCCATTGAGGCCAATTAGTCCAATTAGTCCAATTAGGCCATTGAGGCCAATTAGACCAATAAGGTCAATTAGTACAATTAGGTCATTGATCTAATTAGGCCATTGAGCCCGATTAGGCCAATTAGAATATTGAGGCTGATTAGGACTATGAGGCCAATAAGGCCTTTGAGGGAAATTAGTCCAATTGAGGCCAATTAGACCACTATATAAAATTAGGTCATTGAGTTCAATTATGCCAATTGAGGACAATTAGGTTAATTAGGAAAATTATACCAATTAGACCATTGTGTCCAATTAGGCCAATTCGGGCAATTTTTTCAATTAGCCCAGTTAAGCAAATTAGTCAAATTAGGCTAATGATTCCAATTAGGACAATTAGGCCAATTCAGGAAATTTTTCCAATTATCCCAATTAGAAAAATTAGTATAATTAGGCTAATGATGCCAACTATGCCAATTATCCCAATTAGGCCATTGAGTCCTTTTAGGCCGTTAAGAAAAATAAGGCCAATTAGGCCAATGAGGCCAATGAGGCCAATGAGGCCAATAAGGCCAATTAAGTCCATTGAGGACAATTAAGACAATTAGGAAACTTAGGTCATTTAGGTTAATTAGAACATTGAGGCTAGTTAATCCAATTAAGTCATTGAGGCCAATTTGGCCATTGAATCCAATTAGGACATTAAGGCCAATTAGCCCAATTAGGTGAATGAGGCCAATTGAGTCTATTGAGGCCAATTAGGCCATTTAGTCCAATTATTCCATCGAGGCCAATGAGGTCAATTCATCCAATTCAACCATTCTCTCCAATTAGGCCATTGAGTCTAACTAGGCCAATGAGGCCAACTGAGCTCACAGAGGACAATTAGGTTAGTTAGGCTGATTAGAACAATTGAGGATAATTAAGAAGATTATGAAAATTATGCTATTTAGGCTAATTAGGCCAATGAATCAATTTAGGCAAGTTATTCCATTTAGGCCAATTAAGCCATTTAGGCCAATTAAGTCATTAAAGTCAATTGAACAATTGAGTCCATTGAGACTAATTAATCCAATTATGCCAATTAGGTCAATTAGGATAATTGAGTCAAATTAGGAAAATTAGTAAAATTAGGCCTATTAAGATATTGAGGTGAATTAGGCCAATTAGGTCTATTAGGACATTGAGGCCAATTGAGGCCAATTAGGACATTGAGGAAAATTAGGCCAATTAGTCCATTAAGGAAAATTAGGCACTTGAGTTTAGTCCAATTTTGACCATAGAGGCTAATTAGACCACTAGGGCCAACTAGGCAAATTTGGAAAATTTGGCCAATTAGGCCAATCATGCCAATTAGGTCAATTAGTCCAACTATGAAAATTTGTCTAATTATGCCAATTAGGCCAATGGGGGCTATTAGATCAACTCGATCAATTAGGCCATTGAGGTCAATTAGGAAATTAAGGCCAACTAGGACAATTTGTCCATTTAGGCCAATTAGGCTAGTGAGTTCAATTAGGCCATTTTTTCAAATAGGCCAATTAGGGAAATTAGGCCAATTATCCCATTGAGGCCAATTAATCCATTAGGGTTAGACCAATTG
Organism: Viscum album; assembly: GCA_963277665.1. NCBI lineage: Eukaryota > Viridiplantae > Streptophyta > Magnoliopsida > Santalales > Viscaceae > Viscum > Viscum album. Next base: position 10,335,897 of record CAUJRU010000003.1, on the reverse strand, counting down.
AGGCCATTAAATCCAATTATGTCAATTAGGCCAAATAGAACCAATTAGGCCATTGAGGCCAATTAGTCTAATTAGGTCAATTAGGCCAATTAGACCAATGCGACCAATTAATCTAATTAGGACAATTAGACCAATTAGGCCTACTAGGCCATTGAGGTTAGGACCATTAAGGTCATTGAGATCGATTAATCCAATTATGGAAATAAGACCATTGAGGCCAATTAGGTCAATTATTCTAATTAGGCCAATTAGGCCAATGAGTCCAATAAGGCAAATGAGCCCAATCATGACAATTAGAAAAATTAACCAAATTATTCCAATTATTCCAATTAGGACAATGAGGCCAATGAGGCTGATTAGGCCAATTAGTCCAAGTAGTCCAATTAGGCCAATTATGACAATTAGGCCAATGAGGCCAATGAGGCTAATGAGTCCAATGAGGCCCATTAATCTAATTATTCCAACTAGGTCAATTAGTCTTATTAGGCCAATTAGGCCAATGAGGTCAATGATGCCAATTAGGATAATTAGGCCAATTAAGCTAATTAGTACATTGAGGCCAATTAATCCATTCAGACCAATGAGACTAATGAGGCAAATGACACTAATCATGCCAATCGTGCCAATCAGGCCAATGAGGCCAATAAGACCAATGAGGCCAATTAGGCCAATCATACCAATTAGGCCAATCAGGCCAATTAGGTCAATTATTCCAATTGGGCCAATTAATCCATTAAGGCTAATTAGTCATATTAGTCCATTGAGACTAATGAGACCAATGGAGCTAATAATGCCAATCAGTATAATCATGCTAATGTGGACAATCAAGAAAATTAGGCCCATTATGTTAATCATACCAATTTGGCCAATCAGGCCAATTAGGCTAATTTGACCAATTAGTCCCATTATGCCAATCAGGCCAATTTGGTCAATCAGGAAAATCAGGCCAATGAGGATAATTAGGCCAATTAGGTCAATCATACCAATTAGGCCAATCGGGCCAATTAGGCCAATCAGGCGAATTAAGACAATTTAGCAAATCAGATTGATTTTTCTCTTGATGCCAATTAATCCAATTATGTCAATTTAGAAATTTTTTCCAATGAGTGCAATTAGGTCAATGATTCCAATCTGGCCATTGAGTCCAATTAATCCAATTGTGCTAATTTGGCATCTTAGGCCAATGAGGGCAATTTGGTCAATGATGCCAATTTGGCTATTGACACCAACTAGTCCAATTAGATGAATTTGGCCAACTCGATCAATTAGGCTAATTAGGATAATGAGGGGAAATAGTCTAATGAGACTAATTAAGCTAGTAATACCAATTAGACCAATTATGCCAATTCATCCAATTATGCCAATTAGGCCAATTAGGCCAATGACTCCAACATGATAAGTTAGTCCAGTTAGGTAAATGAAGAAAATGAGGTCAATTAGGCTAATAAGATCAATTAGTCCAATTAGGATAATAAGTCCAATGACGCCAATGAATCCAATTAGGCCAATGTGGCAATTAGGCCAATTATGCCAATTGGGCCAAAGAGGTCAATAAGGCCAACGAGGCCAAAGAGGCTAATTAGACCAATCAGGACAATGAGTCCAATGAGGCCAATCGGTCTAATCAGGACAATGAGGAAAATCGGTCCAATAAGTCCAATTATGTCAATTATTCCAATTAGGCCAATTAGGTTAATTAGCCTCAATTGGCCTCAATTTGCCTTATTGGCCACAATTGGCCTAATTGACCTAATTGGCTTATTCGGCCTCAATTGGCCTCAATTGACCTCAATTAGCCTCATTAGACAAATTGTACTCAATTTCCCTAATTTTCATCAATTGGACTAACTGTACTCAATTGGCCTAATTGGAAAAATTGGACAAATTGGGAAAATTGGCCTCAATTGACCTCAATTTTCCTAAATTTCCCTCATTAGCCTCAATTGACCTGATTGGATTAATTGGACTCAATTGGCCTCAATTGGCCTAATTGACCTCAATTGGCCTAATTGGACCCAATTGTCAAAATACGCATAATTGGCCTCAATTGGACGCAAATGGACTAACTGGGCTAATTGGCCTAATTGGCTCAATTTCCCTTAACTGATCTCAATTGGCCTCATCTGCCTCAATTGGCATAATTGGCCCCAATTCACCTCAATTTCCCTCAATTATCCAAATTTCCCTAATTGGTCTCAATTGGTCTCAATTGGCCTCAATTGGCCTCAATTGCCCATAATTGGCCTAATTGACCTCAACTGGCCAAATTAGCATAATTGGACTCAATTTGTCTTAATTGGCTTAAATTTGTTTCAATTGGACTCAATGGACTAATTGGACTCAATTGGCATAATTGGCCTCATTTGGATTCAATTGGCCTCAATTATCCTCAATTGGCCCAACTGTCCTAATTAGCTTCAATTGCCCAAATTGGCCTCAATTGGCGTCAATTGGTGTCAATTGGTCTCAATTGTTCTAAATGGTATAACTGGCATCAATTGGACTCAATTTCCCTAATTGTCCTTAATTGGCCTAATTGGCCTTAATTTCCCTCAATCACTACTAGAAATACAGGCTTTCCCAACGGTTCTGAACCATTGGATAAGGCTGCAGAACCGTTGGTATATGTTATACCAACTTTTCTGCAAACCGTAGGGAAGTAATCCATTGGGAAAGCTTTTCTCAACGGTTTATAGTGAACCATTGGGATAGGTTGAAAAAAACTAACCTATCCCAATGGTTGTTCCAAACCATTGGGATAGTTTTCCTAATGGTTTGGCTTGAACCGTTGGGATAACCAAGCACTCTCTGCTTTCCCAACGGTTTCTAAACCGTTGGGAAAGGAGTTTTACCAATGGTTCATAGAACCGTTGGTAAAAAAACTCAGAGAGGCTATGCCAACAGTTTCAAACCGTTGGCATAGCCTATGCTGTGCAAATTGCACAGCAGCCTGCAATTTGCACAGTAGCTCTCATTATGTGCAATTTGCACAACAAGTTTCATTTTGTGCATTCCCTCTCATTTTCAATCCAATTATAGTACCTGAAAAAAACTAACACATACAAATACAATTATTGTACCTGCAATAACCAACAAACACATAAATATAGAGAAAAAATTCATACACATTTAACATATAATGTATCCTGGAAATATACACATCCATAATTAAATTAGAATTCATAACATAATTATAAACATACATAATTCATTTATAATTTAATTTAAAATTTAGATGACAATTATATGTGGAATCGGGAATTCAATTCATAATTTGATTGGTTTTTTGTATACCGTATATTTTTACCTGAAATGATGTCCATTTGAAACAAAATAAATACACCTGGAGTGATACCGGCCACACCATGCCTCGGATTGAGGTGAGGTTAAAACGTACACGTCACAAATGACCCATCAATTGTTTTCCTAAAGTATCAACATATTCCGAAAGCGTTTGGTTGGTTTTCTGTATATCAATTGTTGTTTTCATTTAAAATTAAGTGCTTTTTAAATAAAATAGAGACACTTTGAATCATTCTGTCCACACCACACCTCGGATTGAGGAGGAGTTGACTCGTAGACATCACAAATGACCCATTGATCATTGTGCTCATATATCAACACAATCAGAATCTGTTTTGTCAGTTTTCCGTATGTACTCAAAATTTTGTCCATTTTAAACATAAGATTGACATTTTGGGTGGTCCCGGCCACACCACGACTTGTATTGAGGCATGGTTGGATCGTACATGTAACATATGACCCATGGATCGTTGTGATAAATTATCAACAGATTCCGAATGCATTTGGTTGGTTTTCAGTATGCCAGTTTTTCTTTTCACTTATAATCATGTCCATTTTAAACAAAAGAGACACAGTTAGAGTGGTGTCGGCCACACTGCATCTCGTATTGAGGCGGGGATGACTCGCACATGTCACATATGACCCATGGATCGTTTTTATAAAGTATTGACACAATACGAATGCGTTTGGTCAGTTTTCCGTATGCTAGTTGATGTTTTTCACTTAAAATGATGTCCTTTTGAAACAAAAGATAGACACCTTGACTGGTGCCAGCCACACCGCATCTCAGATTGAGGCGGGGTTGATTCATACATGTCAGATATGACCCATGGATCATTGTTCTAATGTATCAACACAATCAGAATCCGTTTGGTCAGTTTTCCATATGTACTTAAAATGTTGTCCATTTTAAACAAAAGAGAGTCACTTAGAGTGATCTCGGCCACACTGTGCCTCGGATTAAGGAGGGGTTGACTCGTACACGTCACATATGACTCATGGATCATTTTCCTAAAGCATTAACACATTTATAATGTGTTTGGTAGTTTTTCATATGTCAATTGTTGTTTTCACTTAAAATGATGTCCATTTTAAACAAAAGAGAGACACTATGAATGGTGTCAGCCACACTGCGCCTCGGATTGAGGCGGGGTTGACTCGTACACGTCACATATGACCTATGGATCGTTGTTATAGAGAATTGACACAATTAGAATCTCTTTGGTCGGTTTTCCGTATGCTAGTTGTTGTTTTCACTTAAAATGAAGTCAATTTTAGACAAGAGAGAGACACTTTGAGTGGTGTCGGCCACACCACGCCTTAGATTGAGGCGAGGTTGACTCGTACATGTCACATATCACCCATGGATCTTTATACTAAAGTTTCAAAGGAAACCTGATGCGTTTTTTTCAGTTTTCGGTATGTACTTAAAATGTTGTCCATTTTAAACAAAAGAAAAACACTTAGACTGATCCTGGCCACACTGTGACTCGTATTGAGCCCGGAATGGCTCGTACACGTCACATATGACCCATGGATCGTTTTCCTAAAGCATCAACACATTTTGAATACGTTTGGTCAGTTTTTTGTATGTCAGTTGTTTTTTTCACTTATAATCCTGTCCATTTTATACAAAAGAGAGAAACTATGAATTGTGTCGGCCACACCGCGCCTCGGATTGAGGCGGGGTTGACTCGTACACGTCACATATGACCCATGGATCGTTTTTCTAAAGTATCGACACAATCCAAATGTGTTTGTTTGGTTTTCTGTATGCCAGTTGATGTTTTTCACTTAAAATGATGTCCTTTTGAAACAAAAGACAGACACTTTGAGTGGTGCCAGCCACACTGCATCTCTGATTGAGGTGGGGTTGATTCGTACACGTCACATATGACCCATGGATCGTTTTTCTAAAGTATCAACACAATCATAATCTGTATGGTCCATTTTCCGTATGTACTTAAAATGTTGTCCATTTTAAACAAAAGAGAGCCACTTAGAGTGATCCCGGCCACACCGTGCCTCAGATTAAGGCGGGGTTGACTCATACACGTCACATATGACCCATGGATCGTTTTCCTAAAGAATCAAAACCTTTCTAATGTGTTTGGTCAGTTTTTCATATGTCAGTTGTTGTTTTCACTTAAAATGATGTCCATTTTAAACAAAAGAGAGACACTATGAATGGTGTTGGCCACACCGCACCTCGTATTGAGGCGGGGCTCACTCTTACACATCAAATATTACCCATGGATAATTTTTCTAAAGTATAGACATGATACGAATGCGTTTGGTTGGTTTTCCATATGCCAGTTGATGTTTTTCACTTAAAATGATGTCCTCTTGAAACAAAAGATAGACACTTTGAGTGGTTCCGCCCACACCACGTCTCAGATTGAGGAAATTTTGATTTGTACACATCACATATTACCCATAGATCATTCTCCAAACATTTCAACAGAAACCGAATGCGTTTGGTCAGTTTTCCATATGTACTTAAAATGTTGTCCATTTTAAACAAAAGAGAGCCACTTAGAGTGATCCCGGCCACACCGTGCCTCAGCTTAAGGCGGGGTTGACTCATACACATCACATATGACCCATGGATCATTTTTCTAAAGCATCAACACATTTATAATTCTTTTGGTCAGTTTTTCATATGTCAGTTGTTCTTTTCACTTATAATTATGTCCATTTTAAACAAAAGGGAGACACTATGAATGGTGTCGGCCACACTGCACCTCATATTGAGGCGGGGTTGACTTGTACACATCACATATGACCCATGGATCGTTTTACTAAAGTATCGACATAATCATAATGTGTTGATCAGTTTTTTTATGTCAGTTGTTCTTTTCACTTAAAATGATGTCCTTTTGAAACAAAATACATGCCCTTTTAGTGGTGTCAGCCACACCACACCTCGGATTGAGGCGGGGTTGACTCTTACATGTCTCATATGACCCATGGATCATTTTTCTAAAGTATCGATAGAATCCAAATGCTTTTGGTCAGTTTTCTGTATGCCATTTGATGTTTTTCAATTAAAATGATGTCCTTTTGAAACAAAAGATAGACACTTTGAGTGGTGTCAACCACACCGCATCTCCGATTGAGGCGAGGTTGATTATTACATGTCACATATGACCCATGGATCATTGTTCAAAAGTATCAACACAATCAGAATCCGTTTGGTCAGTTTTCCATATATACTTAAAATGTTGTACATTTTAAACAAAAGATAGCCACTTAGAGTGATCTAGGCCACACCGTGCCTTGGATTAAGGTTTGTTTGACTCTTACACATCACATATTACCCATGGATCATTTTCCTAAAGCATCAACACATTTAGAATGATTTTGGTCATTTTTTTGTATGTCAGTTGTTGTTTTCACTTAAAATGATGTCCATTTTAAACAAAAGAGAGACACTATGAATGGTGTCAGCCACACCGTGCCTCGTATTGAGGTAGGGTTGACTATTACATGTCACATATGACCCATGGATCATTGTGCTAAAGTATCGACACAATCAGAATGTGTTTGGTCTGTTTTCCGTATGCCAGTTGATGTTTTTCACATAAAATGACGTCCTTTTGAAAGAAAAGACAGACACTTTGATTGGTGCCGACCAAACCGCATCTCAGATTGAGGTGGGGTTGATTCGTACACGTCACATATTACCCATGGATCGTTCTACAAAAGTTTCAATGGAAACCGAATGCATTTGGTCAGTTTTCTATATATACATAAAATGTTGTCCATTTTAAACAAAAGAGAGCCACTTAGAGTGATCCCGGCCACATCATGCCTCGGATTAAGGCAGGGTTGACTCGTACACATCACATATGACCCATGTATCATTTTACTAAATCATCAACACATTTTTAATGCATTTGGGTAGTTCTTCGTATGTCATTTGTTCTTTTCACTTATAATTCTGTCCATTTTAAATAAAATAGAGACACAATGAATGGTGTCGGCCACACCACACCTCGGATTGAGGCGAGGTAGACTCGTACACGTCACATATGACCCATGGATTGTCGTTCTAAAGTATAGACACAATCCAAATGCGTTTGGTCGGTTTTCTGTATGCCAGTTGATGTTTTTCACTTAAAATGATGTCCTTTTGAAACAAAAGATAAAAACTTTGAGTAGTTCTGGCCACATCGCGTCTCATATTGGGGTGGGGTTGATTCGTACACGTCACATATGACCCATGGATCGTTCTCCTAAAGTTTCAATGGAAACTGAATGCCTTTGGTCAGTTTTCTATATGTACTTATAATGTTGTCCATTTTAAACCAAAGAGAGCCACTTAGAGTGATCCCGGACACACCATGCCTCGGATTAAGGCAAGGTTGACTCATACATGTCACATATGACCCATGGATCGTTTTCATAAATAATCAACACATTTCGAATGCGTTTGTTCAGTTTTTCGTATGTCAGTTGTTCTTTTCACTTATAATCCTGTCCATTTTAGAAAAAGAGAGACACTATGAATGGTGTCGGCCACACCGTACCTCAGATTGAGGTGGGGTTGACTTTTATATGACACATATGACCCATGGATCATTTTCCTAAAGTATCGACACAATCCGAATTCATTTGGTTGGTTTTCGGTATGCTAGTTGACGTTTTTCACTTAAAAAGATTTCTTTTTGAAAAAAAAAAGACAAACACTTTGAGTGGGGCTGACCACACCACATCTCAGATTGAGGTGGGGTTGATTCTTACACGTCAGATATGACTCATGGATCATTCTCCTAAAGTTTCAATAGAAACCGAATGCGTTTGGTCAGTTTTCTGTATGTACTTAAAATGTTGTCCATTTTAAACAAAATAGATCCACCTAGAGTGATCTCGGCCACACCGTGCCTCAGATTAAGGCAGGTTTGACTCGTACACGTCACATATGACCCATGGATCATTGTACTAAAGCATCAATGCATTTGGAATATGTTTGGTCAGTTTTTCATATGTCAGTTGTTCTTTTCACTTATAATCCTATCCATTTTAAACAAAAGAGAGACACTATGAATGGTGTTGGCCACACCGCACCTCATATTGAGGCGGCGTTGACTCGTACACGTCACATATGACCCATGGATCATTGTTCTAAAGTATAGACACAATCTGAATGTGTTTGGTTGGTTTTCCGTATGCCAGTTGATGTTTTTCACTTAAAATGATGTCCTTTTGAAACAAAAGACAGACACTTTGAGTGGTTCTGGCCACACCGCATCTCCGATTGAGGTGGGGTTGATTCTTACATGTCACATATGACCCATGTATCATTGTGCTAAAGTATCAACATAATCCTAATGCATTTGGTCAGTTTTCCATATGCCAGTTGTTCTTTTCACTTATAATCCTGTCCATTTTAAACAAAAGAGACACAGTTAGAGTGGTATGTTAGTTGTTTATTCACATTATTCAAATACACTATTTGACTATGGGTCTTTAATTTAATTTATTTATGAAAATTTACATTTAAAATGATAATATCAGAAAATTAATAGAAGATAAAACTTTTACTAAAAATCCTTGTGGAAATATTAAGGTAAACATGATTTATGAGAATTCTCATGTGTCTATTAGTGGAATGGTATTTACTTAAAATCTTGTGGAAATTCATATAGAATATTTTTATATCATTATTATTATGGATTAGATTTTATTTTATCATTCTATGAAACATTTCAGAGCTAACAATGTCATGCCTAATGAATGAATCCCTTTTATAACATACCAAGAATCTATGATATTGATTAGATGTGTAAATGTGATTTACATTGATTATCATGATGAAAAAAAAAAATATATTATAGATTTTCTAGTAGTAAATGAAATCAAGGAGGGTGGGGGGGCTATGCGGGGGGGCTATCCGGGGGGTTGTCTGGTGGGTGTCCGGGGGCTGTTCGGGGACCAAGGATGAGGGTGGGGGCTATGCGGGGGCTTTCCGGGGGGTGTTTGGGGGGTTTTACAGGGTCCAAGGATGAGGGTGGGTGGATGTCTGGGGTCTATCTGGGGGGGCTGTTTGGGGGATGTTAAGGGGGCTGTCTGGGGGCTATTTGAGGGGCTATCCGGGGACCAAGGAGGATGGTGGAGGGGGGGGGGGCTGTCCAGAGGGCTGTTTGGGGGGCTGTCTGGGGACCAAGGAGGATGGTGGGGGACTATTTGGGGGGTTGTCCGGGGGATGTCCGGGGTCTAAGGAGGATGGTGGGGGGTTGTCCTAGGTCCAAGAAGGAGGGGGGTTGTCCAGGGATTTCCCAAACACACAACCACTAAAAGACAACAACATCCATAAAAACAGATAATATATAAAAATAACTCAACTCCAATAATATACTATGAGTCTAGATAAAACCAACAACTAGAATAGATTAAATATCAAATCTCAGTAATATTAGTCAAAAATATAATGGATCAATTTTTCCCACATCACCATCACCATAATCACCATCATCATCTCCCTCATCCTCATCCCCATCATCATCCTCGCCCTCCTCAGTGCCCTCCTCCTCGCCCTCGCCCTCCTCCTCACCCTCGCCACCTACCTTTCCCTCCTCCTCTCCCTCCTCTTCCGCATCAGACTCCTCTCCATAATCATCGTCAAGCTAGACATAGTCCTAACCACCACTAGAACTGCCACCTGGTGCACCATATATAGTATGTATCGATGACATATATTCATCAAAAGCTGGGCTGGCCTCTGCTTGATGTGTTGGACATAGAACTTCAATAAATTTCATAAATGCACTGTTTTCCCTAGAAGATTTTTTTTCCGTCTCTCCGGACCTTTTCTCAGCCTGTTTTGCCTGTGACCTAAATTTCTGCTGCTCGGTGGCACTACAACTCGTACCTGAGGAGGTCCAATACCTCATCGGGGCTATCCTAGGTCGGCAGCGTACTCTTCTAGGATGCTTCTCTCCCAACACCTGATGTAAGTGATCAGTTTGCCCAAAATTGTCTGGTTATTGGGCATCGAGGGCCTCTAAAGAAACCTGTTACAAATATAAATATATTATTATGTTACAAAATAGATATTAAAATATAAAATCAACATATTAAAACTTACAATCTGCTGCTAAGTCGCTTAATTGACGACACTTCCATCCTTTTTCTGTCTACTTGAGAAAAACAGTTTTGCTCGAGGCACACGTCCTTCAATATTCTGTATTTTCCTCTACAATGACATTGAAAACTAAAGTTATATGAAAACATTAGCAAATGATTCAATAATTGGGAAAACAAAAGAAAATTTAAGTCGTAAAGAAAACTTATAAAAAAATTTCATACCTGCTTCCTCTCATGATCCGACATCGTTGTACGTCCTAGTGTGTGGAGGTATTTTTTTGCATCAATGTTTTTTTTTATTTTTTCCAGATCATTCCTAAATTAAATTCAATAATGAAAATGAAAATATTAATGCAAAACATGAAAGTTATTATTTAAATACCTCAAATGTAATTCATACCTTAAATTGGGTACTCATCCAATGAGTAATCATCTAACGATACTGCTCTATAGGACAATCATCCACGACTGGTACCGCCTATAACTTATTTCCAACTCTATCATGCTAGCCAATATAAAACTAATTCTTGTAGGATCTCCAAATCACGCCTAAATCCTTTAGACGTTCTGTTCGTGCACCCTCACCATCGGGAAAATTAAATCGAAGCTGACGTCAAAATATTAATTCATATAAATACAAAAATAATTCATGGCATTAAATACAACAGATTTTTTTAACCATATCACTGCCCAAGATCTATCCTTGACCTCATGTAGCAAAAGTCTCCACGACAGCGGGCTGACGGGAATGATGTCGGAGTATTTGGAAAGCATCGCCAAAAAACTCCGACATTGATGCCCTGATTTCTCAATCATTTAGTTGTCTTCATTGTAATCCACCATAACTTGTGTGTGGCGGTTCCACCCCGAACGCATGTGTGTACTCCCCCACCCCCGCCTCCTGTCAGTAGATGTATCTGTCATGAAAGAAATAAAATATTTTATCAAAACATGTTATAATGAAAATAAATATTGCTTTAATTTTTTTTAGGGTTTTATAAATATACCTGCGCCAGTATGATTGCTGAGCGCCACCAGATCCACATAAACTGATGGAACACCCTGTGGTGGAACAAGAGTTGAAGACGATGGAATATAGAAGCTCAGAGAGACAGAAGTATAAGGAAAAGAAGATGGGACAGCCGTATGACCGGATTCTGACTGGGGAGTGGGAATCATCATGGGATGTGAAAATGATGGGCCAGAAGATGCAGAAGGTAGCGAAAACATGGGAGGCCTAAATATCCCGTGTGTCCCTAATGACACACCGAGATCAGAATGTGGGAAGGATGACATGTCAATGCGAGGGTAAGGGTCTAGTCAGGCACACACAGCTACTCGTCCACCTCTAGTATGAACCCTCCTCGTACCACCAACCTGAGTACTAGGACCAGTACTAGGCTCCTCGACGAATAACTGTCAACATATAGGTGGATCCTACAAAAATGATTACAAAAAAATTAATCACATGACATTATATATTCTTTAAATATATATATTTGAAATAAATTACTCACTGTAGCCACTAATGGTGGAACTCCCATCTCCACCATCCGACGATTGTTCTCCATCATTTTTTTCCTTCATCTCTCTTCAATTGGCTGCATTTCCTACTTTTGAAAACAAATATGTAATTAATTAGAAAAAGAAAACTAATGTGTATACCAAAAAACTAAATATATGAGGGAATAAGGGTTTTCATTGGTAATTTAGCTATCAATTGTTTTAGAAGATCTTCAATGGATTTAATAAATCATATAAGTTGTAATGTTTACCAAGTTAGAAATATTGTTTGACTAGGTTTGAATACAGTTAAATTCTAAATTAGAAAATGAAATTCAAATAAAACAGCAACCAATAAATATTGAAAATTCATATAACGGTCAAGTCAGCTAAAACATATTTGTGATCAATACTAAATCAATTTGAATATTACCAACCTTAACAACCCAACTCGAGGTAAACCAAAAGAATTGAGAACATGGATAAATGATTTTATATATTTTCAACCACAACTTCAGGTTCACAATAAAATCTGACAATTGAGATATTGGAGTAATCAAAATAAATAAATTGATTGGTTCTAATGGCACTAGGGACATTGTCAATTCCATCATCACCATCATCAAAAATATGTCTTGGAATTAATTCAACTATGACACCAAATTCATGTTAAAGTTGGTCTTTGACATAAAAAATTTGTTTATCCATTGATGCCAACACATATGGTTCTTTGGTAGCAAGAGTGCAAGTCATATTAATTACTCAAAATCCACAATCATCAATAAATGTGCCATGTCTCGTCATCAATTCAAACCAATGGCATTTCATCATTGTGACTCGTCCATGAGAGTAATAATCCAATATTATTATTTTCTCAATGACTCCATAATAACCCACATTTTAAAATCACGGTCTACTATTTGATGCACTGGCATAACAATATGTTGTGGCAGTAACCATAACACCATCATGTGGTGTTCTCATGTTCTTTGCTCATTTAGTGACAATAAATTTGAACCCATTGATAACAATTGATTTACAGTCACGAACCACGGTATTAGGACAAAAAGCTAAAGATCTTATTTCCTCAAAGACAAAGTCAGCAGAAAAACTCAATACCTGCAATATAAATTACTGTTAAACTTAATTAAATATTTATATAATTAATTTAAATAGTAATATGTTTACCTTCAATTTTAACCAAGCAGAAAACTCTTTGCTATGAAAAGTCTATCTCCTTCTCAAATATAAAGAACGATGCTTTCTATTTATCATTGTTTTATGTTACCTGTAGATAAAAAATATAAATAGTTTAATAGATATATAAGTAAGATATACATATTCAATTTAGTTACCTGATATAGTCATCGAACAAATCACATTTGAAAAAAACTGTGTGATGTGCCATCTCCCGCTCTTCATGGCTTAATGTATTCAATGTATATGATCCAGGAATTCCTCATGTTTGAGGAAGTGATGGAAAACTGGGTTCAATTTTCTCATACTATTCTTCTTCATTTCCCATTGGTTTGTTCATTCTTGTAGTAAGATCAGACAAATAAATTGAGCAAAAATCCTTACATTCTTGAGCCAAGTAACAGTTCACGATAGAACCTTCGGGATGATTCCTGTTTCAGACATAAGACTTTAATGTGTACATATTTATTTTAGTTGAATACATCCAACGAAAAGAAACAGGTCCTCCGAGAAGTATTTTAGTGGGAATATGGACAGTCAGATGCAGCATGCATGTGAAAAATGATGAAGGAAATATTTTCTCCAACTCACACAAAATTAATGGGGCATATGTCAAAAAAATTTCAAGAAAGGCTTGGAAAACTTCTTAGAACAAAGATCTCTAAACAATTGGCACAACTGAATAACAGTCACCCTTACATTATTGGACAAAAGATGATAGATTGCTATTGGAAGCAACTCATGCAGTAGAATGTGATAATCATGAGTCTTCAAAGATTTTAGCTTCAACTCTCTTCTGTTGACCCGTTTAGATATGTTGCATGAATAGACATTAGGAAATCTAATAGTCTCTTATACTTACAGAAATTGTTTTTTTTCGTAGGTGTCATCACATAAGAAGCACATTGAAGTTGCCATTTATTTTCACTGATACGCACAGGATGCAATTCTGGTCTGATGCCCCAATCCACCAAGTCATGCTGAGATCATAAATCATCTTTTGTCTTTCCCTTGACATTTAGAAGAACTGAAATCAAAATTTTGCATATATTCTTTTCAATATTCATTACTTCTAAGGAATGAAATAACAAATTGGTTGACCAATAAGGCAAATAAAAAAAGATACTCCTCTTCCTCCAATTGTAACAGGTTTTAGTGGAAATATTCTTTCTCTTTCCAGATTTCATTTGACCCTTCCCGAATGAAAAACTGAAATTTTTCAATTCATTAAGGGCATCAGTTACAGATATATGCTGAGGTGGATCATCGGTCACTATGGTATTATCAAATCTTCGACGATTCATTCTATATGGATGATCCTTTAGAAAGAATTGTCTATGTCCCATAAAACTGAAACTACAGTGATGTTTCAGTTTTCTAGATCGTGTATTCTTCATACAAACTGAACATGATAGTTTTCCCTTCATGCTCCATCCAGAAATCATTGCATAAGCCAGAAAATCTTTGATTGTCAACATAAGCGCAGCACGCAACGAAAATATGTCTTTCGAACATGCATCGTATGTGCGCACACCCACATCCCAAAGAATTTTCAACTCTTTTATTAAAGTTTGCATGTATACATCAATATCAATGCCAGGATCAGAAGGACCATATATGAGTATACTCATGAAAGTGAAAGGTTTTTTCATACACAACCAAGGGGGAAGATTATAAATGTGTATAAAAACTGGCCATGTGTTGTGCGAAGTAAGCATCTGCCGAAACGGATTAAAACCGTCACATGAAAGACCTAGCATCACATTACACACGTCATCTACAAAATAAGGATGTCGAGCATCAAATCTATACCATGAAAATCCATCTACAAGATGAACCAACTCATCATTTTTCTTCTTTATCTCGGTATCATGAAATCTCATTTTTGTGGATATGTCATCAGACATAAAAAGATTCTGGAGTCTGGGGATCAATGGTAAGTGCCACATTACTTTCTGTGGAACACAGGATGGTGTTCCATCAGATTTTGACTTCCAGCGGGATGTGCCAGATTTTATACAATCATTTTGTTCAGCAATTTCCTCCCAGAATAAACTGAAATCTTTCAAGGAATCATGAATTTTGTTTCTTGAAAATCCAAGTTCCTCAATTAACTTCCATGCTATATAGTGGTTTGAGGGAATATATGCATCATATGGAAGTAAATCCTTCAATAGGGTAAGAATATAATTGATTGCTGTATTAGAAATCCCATACAAGGTTTTCCCATGAAACAATCGAATTAAAAATTCCAGCTTTTTCATTTTACCTCATTGTCGATATACTTGAGTTGTGGCAGCATCATTCAATTTTTTCACCCAATCGATATCATCATTTTGACTAAATGCATCAGTTATCCTCATATCGAAGTCTTCTTGAGTTGAAATACTTTCTTTTTCATGATGAAGAATAAATGGAAACCGATCATCAAACAAATTCTCCATTCCAGTCCTTTCATTTCGATCATCACCAAATTGAGATTTCATTTTCTCCCCACTGTGATACCACACAAAGTAGTTTTCTTGAAAACTATTTTTGGTTATGTGGTATCTGACTTCTTCACGGCTCAACCAATGTCTACCAACACAATTGGAACATGGGCAGTGTATGCGAACACTATCTGAAGCATTGTGAAATGCAAAATCTATAAAGCTCTCCAAATTGTTTTGAAAATCGCTTGAGATCTGATCGGTTTCATACATCCAACTTCTTCCCATTCTATAAAAAGAATTTATATAAGTCATTTTGTCATAAACAATTAAATAAGATTTAACTTTAATAGAAAATACATTTAAGTAAATGATAAAGGAAGAAAATAATAAAGGTATCAACTACACATGTTAAAAAACATACTAATGTGTTATTGAAAAAATGTAAAACCAACAAGAACTTAATGTGTTATCACATCACAGCATGCCTCATCCCATAACCATATTATTAGGGTATCATGAACATGAATAATATCCACCTTTTGCCATCCTCCTACCTTACATGACCCCAACCAAATGCCACATCTTATTATATCCTTATCACATCACACCTCACCTGAAAACACTAGGGAAATCATTGTACATCTCACATGAAGACACATGGACAATCACATCGTATCTTGCCTAAAAACACATGGTCAATCACTTATGAAGGAAGAGTAGGGAAAACATGGTAGCTATCTAACCATATAACCACCATCCTAGATATTAGAAAAAATACCCATAACTCAAAACCTCTGATCGTTGGTAAGTTTATCCAACTATGGTTGGGAATGTGTAGAAATAACATAAAATACATGATATATATATAGCACAAAATACCCAACCTATGGGTTCACATTAACTACATAATCACACACTTCACTACTACTATACAACACATAAACCATCACAAACACTTTCACCACTATATGAAACACACCACACCACCACCACACAAGACACATAGCATTTCCCACTTTCATTTATAAGCCACTTCATTCAAACTTACATTGTCCATTCATTTAATGTTAAATTAATTAAATCAATTTACCACACATCCATTTCTATTCCATCTCATTTATTTACTATCTTGTTTTTTTTGTTTTAATAGCATAATTTTTTCCATAGATAACCAGGAAACTAATAAAACCACCACACAACAACACACCATGTCACAAAAACCATCATCGCCATGTTACATCGGCCAACCATCTCACCAAAACAACCACATGTTAAAACAAAAATATTGCACGTCACAACCACCGCACAACCAAAACCACCTCACCACATCATACACCACAACCTCATTACACAACACCTCCACACGGCACTACACCACCACACATCATCACTATCACACAACTTCACATGTTACATCTATGCCCACTAACCATCACATTACAAACCCACATATCACAAAGCCCAACTGGTCACCTCAATCACCATACAACAGCCTACAACATACAATGAAACACAAAAAAAAACCTCTCATTAAAGAACCATACCCCAACTTCCACAATTTATTCAAGTTCTTTTATTACATTACCCCTTTATTTGGCATGGACATTATAACACAAATGATATTCCATAGGAAACTAATTAATTAACAAAATATTCGTTCATTTTCCTATTTTTCTCGGTGAAATCACAACAAAATCAAAACATAAAACTAAAATATTAGATGAATAACTATAAAAACAAGGTAGCACTTAAATATTATGTGTATAAAGAATAAAATACCTGATTTGAGATGATTCATATGGAGTTTCACCTGTTCGGATGGGGGAATTCGCGAGAGGAGCCGAGCATTGGATAGATCTTGGGTTCTATCACGAATGGGGGAGAGCAGGGGCCCGACTGTATTTGGGGTAAATATTTGCCAATGCTTTTTAAAAAACGTTGGTAAAGGGGTGTTCAAGGCACCCTTTACCAATGGTTATATTGAACTGTTGGTAAAGGGGTACCCTTTCCCAACGGTTTTATGAAACCATTGGCGAAGGGTAACTTGAACACCCCTTTACCAACGGTTTTATGAAATTGTTAGCAATGCGGTACCCTTTCCCAACAGTTCTAGTGAACCGTTGGGAAAGTATTTCCCAATCCTTCTTTACCAATGGTTTAAGCAAACCGTTGGTAAAAAACCGTGGGTAAAAACCACATTTCCAATAGTGATTTTTTTTAATTGGCATCAATTGGCCTCAATTGCACGAATTGGCCTCACTGGCCTAATTGAAATAAATCCACCAATTTTTTTCTAATTGTCCTTAATTAGCCAAATTTTTATATTTGGCCTATTTGGCCTCATTTTCCCTAATTGGCCTCAATTGGCCTAATTGGCCCCAATTGACCTAAATTGGCCTTATTGACCTAATTGGCCTCAATTGAACTCAATTGGCCTGATTGTCCTTAATTGGATTAATTGGACTCAATTGACCTCAATTTTCCTAATTGGATTCAATTGGCTTCAATTGGATGAATTTTCTTCATTGGCCTAATTATCCTCTATTGACCTCAATTTGCCTAATCGGCCTCAATTGGCCTCATTGGACTCATTGGCCTCATTGCCCTAATTGGACTCAATTAACCTCAATTTTCTTAATTTGCCTCAATTAGCCTCATTTGGTCTCATTTGGCTTCAATTGGAAAACAATTCCTCAATTGACATCAATTTTCTTTATTGAATTCAATTGGCCTCAATTGGACAAATTGGATTAATTGGCCTCATTTTCCTCAATTTGGCTCAATTTTTCTCTATTGGCCTACTTATCCCCAATTGAACTCAATTGGTCTTAATTTGCTGAATTGGAATCATCGGCCTAATGGGCCTCAATTGACCTCAATTCACCCAATTGGCCTTAATTGGCCTCAAATAGCCTAATTGGCCAAATTGGCCTCAATTGAACTCAATTTTCCTAATTGGACTCAATTGGCCTCATTGGACCAATTGGCTCAATTGACATCAATTTTCTTAACTAGCCTCAATTGGCCAAATTGGCCTTAATAGGCCTTAATTGGACTAATTGACCTCAATTGACCTCAATTTTCCTAATTTCCCTCAATTAACCGAATTGGCCACATTGTCCTAATTTTCCTCAATTTGCCGAATTGGCCACATTGTCCTAATTGGCCTTAATTGACCTCAATTGACCTCAATTGACCCTAATTGGCCTCAATTGACCTAATTGGTCTCAATTGACCTCAATTGACCTAATTGGTATCAATTGGATGAATTGATGCTATTAAGTCCAATTGAGCGCAATTAGGATTATTGAGACCAATCGAGGCCAATTGAGGCCAATTAATCCAATTAGTCCAATTGAGGCCACTTGGAGCCAATTGAGGCCTATTGAGGACAATTCATCCAATTGAGTCCAATTATCCAATTAGGCCAAATGAGTCAAATTAAGGCCAAATGGGGCCAATTGAGTCCAATTGGTCTAATTGTGGTCAATTAAGGCCAATTGGGGCCAATTGTGGTTAAGTATGTCAATTAGGCCAATTGAGAGCAATTAGGCCAATTGAGGCCAATTTGGCCAAATTGGGCCAATTAGGCCATTTGAGGCCACTTGGAGCCAATTGAGGCCAATTGAAGTGAATTAGGGAAATAAGGCCACTTGGATCCAATTGAGGCCAATTGAGGCCAACTAGGACCAATTAAGACCAATTGAGGCCAATTGTGTCCAATTGAGGCCAATTGAGGCCAATTAGGGCAATTGAGGCCAATTGAGGCTCATTAGGCCAATAGGAAAATTGGCCATTAGGCCTAATGTCATAATGTCCAATTTGCCGATAGGCCTAATGGCCAATTGGCATATAGTCCTAAGGGCCAATTTGACATTATTCCATTGGGCCTTGTGGCCAATTAGGCTAATAGGACTATTGGCCCTTCATCCTACATGCCAATTGACCATTAGGACTATAGGACAATTTTACATCATACATAATGACCAATTGGCCTCAATTGGCCTCAATTGGTCTCGATTGGCCTCATTGCACTCAATTGGACTCAGTTGGAGAAAATTGGCCTCAATTCGTCTCCCTTGGCCTGAAATGGACTCAATTGGATGCAATTTCCCACAATTGGCCTGATTGGACATAATTGGCCTCAATTTATGTAATTGGATCAATTGCCCTTAATTGGTTCAAAGTGGCCTCAATTGGCCTAATTGAACTAATTGGAGTAATTGGCCTCAACATAATTGGTCTCAATTCGCCTCAATTTGCCTCAATTGGCCTAATTGCCCTAATTTTATTCAATTGGAATCAATTGGACTTAATTGGACTCAATTAGCCACAATTGGCCCGAATAATTAGCCTAGATTGGCTGCAATTGGCATCAATTGGCCTAATTGGCCTCAACTTGCCTCAACTTGCCTCAATTGGCCTCAATTGGCCTCAATTAGACTCAATTGGCCTCAGTTAGACCTAATTGGCCTCAATTGGCCAAATTGACCTCAATTAGAATCAATTGGCCTCAATTGGCCTACTTGGCCTCAATAAGCCTAATTTGCCTTAATTTTCCTCAATTGGCCCCAATTGGATTCAATTTTCCTAATTGGTCTCAATTCGCCTCAATTGGACCAATTGGATTCAATTGGACCAATTGGCCTCAATTGGAATAATTGGTGTAATTCACCTTAATTAGCCTCAATTGGCCTAATTGGCCTAATTGGCCTCAATTGGCCTCAATTGGCCAAATTCGGCTTGTGGGCCTCAATTGGCCTGAAGGACTCAATTGGTCGAATTAGTCTAATTAGCTTAATAAACCTCAATTAGTCTCAATTTGCATAATTGGCTTAAATTAGGCTAGTTGGCCTCAATTAGACTCAATTGGTTCAATTGGCCTAAATTGGTCTCAATTGGCCAAATTGGCCTCAATTTTCCTCAATTGGACTCAAATACCCTAATTGACCTTAATTACCCTCAATTGACCTTAAATGGCCTCATTGGCCTAATTATCCTCAAAAGGCCTCAATTGGCCCAATTGGCCACAATTGGGCTTTGTTCATCTTAATTGGCCTCAATTGGCCTTAATTGGCCAAATTGGCATAATTTGTCGCAACCGGTCTCAGTTGGCCTAATTGGCCTAATTGGCCTGAATTGGCCTAATTGGCCACAATTGGCCATAATTGGTCTCAATTGGGTGAATTGTCCTGATTGTTCTTAATTGGCTTCAATTGGCCTCAATGGGCCTCAATTGGATGCAATTGGCCTAATTAGCCTAATTGGCCTCAATTGGCCACAATTGGACTCAGTTGGACCTCAATTGGTCTCAATTGACCTTAGTTGGCCTCAATTGCCTCAATTGGTCTCAATTGGACTCAATTGGACTAATTGGACTAATTTTCCTCAATTGGCTTCAATTGGACTAATTGGACTAACTAGCATCTATAGGCCTCAATTGCCCTCAATTTGCCTCAGTTTCCCTCAATTTGCCTCAATTGACCTCAACTGGCCTAATTGGCCACAATTGGTCTTAATTGGACCCAATTGGCCTTAATTGGAAAAATTAGCCTAATTATCCTCAATTGGCCAAATTGGAAGAATTGTCCTCAATTGGCCTTAATTGGAATCAAAATGCCTCAATTGCCCTCAATTGCCCTCAATTGGCCTTAATTGGTATCAATTAGCCTCAATTGGCCCAATGGGACCAATTGGCCTCAGTTGACCTCAATTGGCCAAATTGGCCAAATTGGCCTCAATTGGCCTCAATTGGCCTAATTAGCCTCTATTTGCCTCAATTTGCCTCAATTGTTCTTAATTGTTTGAATTGTACTAATTTGCCTCAATTGGCATCAATTGGTCTTAATTGGCCTCAATTGGTCCCAATTACCCTCAATTGGCCTCAATTGTCTTTTTTTGCAAGGCATTGGCCTCAATTGTCTTTAATTTTCATAATTGTCCTAATTGGTCTCAATTGGCCCCAATTGTCATCAATTGGCCTCAATTGGCCAAATTGACATAATTCACCTCAATTGGCTCAGATTGGGATCAATTGGACTCAATTGGTCTCAATTGGCTTCAATTGGTCTTAAATGGCTCAATTGGCCAAATTAGCCTAATTAACGTCAATTAGCCTCAATTGGCCTAATTGGCCTCAACTGACCTCAATTTACCTCAATTGGCCTCAATTAGTTTCAATTGGCCTAATTGGCCTCAATCAGCCTAATTGGCCCCAATTGACCCCAATTGGCCTTAATTGGACTCAATTAGCCTCAAGTGGCCTAATTGGCCTCGATGGGCCTAATTGGTCTCAATTGGCCTCAATTTTCCTAATTGGCCTAATTTGCCTCAATTGGACTAATTGGTCTCTATTGGCCTAATTGGCCTCTATTGGCTTCTATTGGCCTAATTGGACTCATTTTGCCTCAATTGGGCTCAACTGGCCTAATTGGCCTCAATGGGGATCAATTGGCCCCACTTTTCCTAATTGGCCTTAATTGGCTGCAAGTTGCCTCAGTTTGGGCAAATTGGCCTCAATTGGCCTAATTGGAATAATTGGCATCAATTGGGCAACCAATTGGAACCAAGTGGCCCCAAATTGGCTCCAAGTGGCATAATTTTCCAAATTTTCCAAATTGGCCACAATTGGACGCAATTGGTCTCAATTGGGCTCAATTGGGCTCAATTGGCATCAATTGGCATCAATTGGCTTGATTGGCCAGAATTGGACTGAATTAGCCTGAATTGGCCTCAATTGGCCTGAATTGACCTTAATTGGTCTCAATTGTCATGAATTGGTCTCAATTGGCCTCAATTGGCCTCAATTTTCCTCAATTGCCCTCAATTGTCATAATTGGAATCAATTGGCCTAATAGGCCTAAATTGGACACAATTGGCCTCAATTGGCCTAACTGGGCTCAATTCACCTCAATTCGCCTCAATTCGCCTTATTTCGCCTCAATTAACCTAATTGGCCTAATTTCCTCTATTGGCTACAATTTTCCTAATTGACCTCAATTGGCCAATTTGACATAATTGGCCTAATTGGCCTCAATTTCCTAATTGGTCTCAATTGGCCTCAATGGGCATAATTTGCCTCAATTGGCCTCAGTTATCCTCACTTGGCCTCAATTTGACTAATTGGACTAATTGGGCTCAATTAGCCAAATTGGGCTCACTTCAACAAATTTTCCAAACTGGCCAAATAATCCAAATTGGACTCAGTTAGCCAAATTATCCTCAATTGGCCTAAATGGCCACAATTTACCACAATTTCCCTAATTGGTTTCAAATGGCCTAATTGGCCGTAATTGGCCTCAAATGGAATATTTGGCCTTAAATGGCCAAAATTGGCCTCAATTGGCATCAATTGGCCACAATTGGTCTCAATGGACTTAATAGAAAAATTGGACTCAATTGGCCTCAATTAACTTCAATGGACTCAATTGGCCTTAAATTGATTAAATGGACTAATTGGACGAATTGTCCTCAATGGCCTCAATTGTCCTCAATTTTCCGTAATTGGTCTCAATTGGCCTGATTGGAAACAACTAGACTCAATTGGCCTCAAATGGCATCAATTGGCCTCAATTAACCTAATTGGACTAATTGATCTCAATTTTTCTAATTGGCCTAAATTGGCATCAATTGGCCTTAATTGGCCTTAATTGGCCTCATAGGCCAAATCAGCCTCAACAGCCTTAATTGGCTTAATTGTCCTCAATTATCCTAATTGGCCTAATTAGCCTCGATTGGCCTGAATTGTCATCAATTGGCCTCAATTTTCCTAATTGGTCTCAATTGGCCTCAATTGGCATCAATTGGCCTAATTGGCCTCAACTGTCCTCAATTGACCTCAATTGGCCTAATTGGCCTCAATTGGCCTCAATTGGCCTCAATTGGCCTCAATTGGCCTCAATTATCCTCAATTGGCCTTATTGGACTTAATTGGACTCAATTGGAATAATTGGACAAATTGGCCACAATTGGCCTCAATTGACCTCAATTGTCCGAATTCACCTCAATTGGCCTCAATTATCCAAATTGGCCTCAACTAGACGTAATTTTCCTCAATTGGGCTTAATTGGTCTCAATTTACCTAATTGGACTAATTTGACTCAATAGGCCTCAATTTTCCTCAATTGGATAACCAATTGGCTTCAAGTGCCCTCAATTGGCCTAATTGACCTCAATGAAGGTTCCGGGCTTGCAACAGAATCCCTAGAAATGGGTTTTTAAAATTTTTCACTGACGTACAACATGATGTTTTTTATATTGTCGAATCTCTGCCCAAAAACTTCCTCACCATCAAATGTGAAAGTGGTTAAGCACAAAATTAAATAGTAAAGTACCTAGTTTAAATCTGCAGTGCATATAGTCTACTCATCATTGGTGATCTATTCTCGAAGAATCCAATGCCTAATTCCTCTAGATTTTCCACACATGATACAAAAATATTCAAGAGCACAAGTCAACAAAATTTGGGTGCTAGCACGGAGTTATGAGGATTCCTTCGACGCTCCAACAACCACCACATCACAATGCTTTCAATGCTTAAGGGAGATCTTGATCCAAGCTCTTAGATCTAAATCCACTCTCTCTAGAATATGGGATATAGACATAGAGAGAGAGAGGGGCCATGAATAGTTATTGGAAAATCTCTCTTCTCCTCTATTTATAGTGTGAAATAAAATCACCCGGAAATGTCAGCCCGACCCCCGAACAGTTAACACACTATATAAATAATATTTTGACTACAAAAATGAGTCCTAGATATTATTTAATATTATGATCACTTTTATATAACATAATAAATATATTATGTGGAAATATCCAAGCCATTCACTCAGCTTATACTTCCCGCAAATATTATTTGAAAACTGAATATGTAAAACTAAAATTTTTTCAGTTAATATTTTTATGTTTGTACTTAAGAACTTGTGAATAAATTTAATGCCAGTTATTCATAACTTGAATAATATGATTTTTTTTATTCCTTGGTCGTTGTTTATTCTTGGACAAATCCCAGACCCCAGTGGTGGGGACCACCATGTCCAAAACTCCTATTCAACTAAATAGTGAAGAATCTTGAATACGCTATTGTGTGTGACCCTCTAGGCCCTTATCTTGATAGCAGTGAATACCATTCATAGACCAAGAGTGGGATCTAGAAACCCATAAATACCCCTAAATAGATATGGATTATCACAAAAGTGACAACCATCTTATGAATAGACACTATGTAATATAATCTCATTGTCTTTAATATCTCCTAAAGTAGGACACACACCCGTGTCATTTTCCTTTTCATGATTTATTGTTTGTTGATACTACTAGATGGATTTACCATCAAATTCCATGTTCATGGTCTTATGAAGGTACTACCATCCTTATCAATATGGATCAAGATGTATTACTTCCATAACCCAGAAGCGACAAATCCATTCTTGACCATTCAACCAATGTCATTCAACCAATGACGCACCCAACAAAAACTACCACACCACGATTTCATCATCATGTTTTTAATCTATCATAAAAGTACGCGATCAAATTTCATGCATTGGAAATGATCTCATGCCAGGATACCATTATACATGTTTATAGATAGGAACATCCAACGACACCCAAAACATGTGGTATTCTTATTGGCGGGTCTGTACCCATGATCTCACTACTCGAGATCACCAAGTGTGAAATTCATAATAATAAGTCTCAATCCTTATGATCCCCCTAAACATGATATTAAAACTTCAAATGTGTCTAGTCATCAAAATTCATTAAGACCATAATACATTAGTTTAATATTAATGTCATGGTAACTCAAAGTTCTCATTATATCCTGGGATATTCTATAACCTTTCGATACAATAATTAATATATGGAAATTACCATTTAAATAGTGGGAGAAGAAAAGTCAACACTATAATGGTATGAAAACATCATGTATTTCTAACTGTATACATGATATGGTAATCAAAAGCACCAAATAGTTGCATCTAGGGAACCCACTATTTCAAAACTCCCACTTTCACTAGAGACAACTTTCAAACCAAACTTCGTATCCTCTCACATGATCTAGATCATGTTCCTACTGAGTCATGGATTTAGCTACAGGGCATATTAGGAGTCCAACGTGTTGCATTTCTACTATTTCTGACCTCACCTTCTTGAGTAAAACTCCCCAATAGATAGTATCCCCGAGTATATCCCTTTTTTCCACTATCAAAACTTGACATCTTGGCTAGTAATAATATTATAATTTACATTACGATAATAGTTTACTTACTAGGTGCGATTCCAAGAACTGGAACAAATCATTACATATAACTTCTTATTAGCTGCCTTAGCAGCTGCAACATACTCAGTCTTTGTAGGTATGGCTACCACTATCTTATATGAGCTTTTCTCACAAATCAATTTATCCTAATTGTGATATTAGATTACATTGATCTTTGTAAGACTATTTTCTGTCCCAAAAAAACTAGTATCCTTTCTTCTCCATATCCCAGGTACATATCTTTTGTACTTGCTGAAGTACAAATGGATAGTTAGGAATGCTTCACCTGTAGTGATCCTGGATATAACTGATATTTTCCTACTACAAAGTATGTACTGGAAATACCATTTCATGTACACATAATTGCATACATGATTGATTCATTGCAAAATTATATGGAATTCAACTCACCTTTGTTAATATCTTCCCATGTCCCTGTCATTTCATCCTAGAGAGATTATTCCATGTGACATTCGTAACAATTCTCTCTTGAATTATTCCAGATTTTATTATTCAATACCAAGTCACTATATATACAATTGACTATGTCCAAGAATCCTTTAGATCTACCACAGAAGATATTATTCCCTAGAACACAGGTTGATACTTTAAGTCAATCACTGAAAAAGAACTTTTATCCTGGTCTTAGCTAACTTGAAGACCAATATTTTTTCCATATGTTACCAAACATATTTTACTTGGAAAAATTTTCACTCCAACTAACCTCTGGTAGACACATGTCAAACATTTATTACAAATGTATATTCTATGATCTCGTTTCTTACTTCAATCCTAAACCAGATATCAGTAACTTAAAACCTATATTATCATTATATGATGTTACCATATCTTTTTTGTTGCATTTTATATACACATTCCATGATTTATTATCATGACATCCAATTCTTAATAATATGATAATATAAATTAATATCACAAGTAAGATTCTAATGGATTTGAGCATACTGACCTTGTGTAACAAATCGATCCTTATTGGTACGTCACTTGTAAAAACCCTGTATCAACTCACTTGAATACCCACTGCAGTATCAAAAATAATAATCCCCTTTTTCACTTTGATACATGAAATCTTGTTATTGAATTTTAATTAGTCTTTTTAGTTTTAACTAATTTCCATAAACTGCTTACCTGTATGAAATATTATTCACAATGAATAATATCACTGACCGCAGTGAATATAAAAACCATCACCATGGTTTTATTCTTCCTATATGGTATGTGTATCTGGAACATTCTATGTTCCACATCCTCTTGTGGAACTAGTTCCTATGCCAACTATTTTTGCATCTATAGAATTGACTATACCCAAGTCAATATATCTCCCCTATCTCTAATAGAGATGTTCACCCTTATATAGAAGTGTAGTCTATCACTTTACTACTAGTTTTCTATCTTATGGATTTATGTAATACCCTAAGTATCCATTAGGATAATTACAATAGATGCACAATGTGTTTGTTCCTGATACAAGTTTGTTTATGTCCTGACAAACTCTTTGCATCCAAACACATGTCAACATGACATAATGGATTCTCATCATACTATGACTCATATGATATCCACTTTTCATTTTTTTTATAATATTATTATTGTATTACACCATTATTTTCGAAGAACATCATGAAATATCATGGAGGTTTCTGTAAGTTTCAACATCAATATTCCTTACATCATAACATTGATATTTAAAATGTGTGTTTAATAATTAATCCATGATAAATTTTATTGATCAGTGTTGACATGTAATACATCATCATCTATCCTCATTATTAACATCAGCTTCATTATGTAGATAAGGTAATGTGTGTTTATGAATTACACCACGCTATATTATCATGATCGATAATGGAATAGTCAAGATATTCTTTAGCATTCCGATGTGAAGCAACTTATAAATTCTGACCATGCATATATCCTGCATCACATTACTATTCCTTAATGACTTAAATTAATCTTATAAAGTATATACATATACCTCTATATTACCCTTGTAATATTTTATGCTCTGTTTCAGAACTAATCCTGAAATATTTTTGGTATACCTTTATTTATAAAGGTTTATTTTTCCAAACTAAAGAAGTTATAAATACCAATGTTGTTTAGTTGTGTTTAGCCTAAATACCATACTAGATATATTCTTAACATCCACTTTTAGTTTATCTTTACAATGGATTATTTTTCCTTAATTAGGTAAAAGTCTTACATTTCATTTTCATCGGGTATTTTCTAAAATTCGAGTATTACTAAACTATTGGTTGAGTATTAAATAAAAAAGACAACATTAATTCTTGAACCTAGAATAATATCTCCTTGTGTCCAAGGAAAAATGAGATTAATGTTTTGGGTATACTCAATAATACTTCTACATGGATCTTTCACTTGGCAATAAAGATTTTGTGTACTTCTCACCACTAGCCTAGGTATCACCCTTTCTCGACCACTTGGAGAATACACCCGACTTCAAGTAATATTTATATACTTACTTGGTTAATTTATATCAATACACATGTGATAATCATATTTTATTGAATACACAAGAAGTAAAACCAAAACATTACAATGATGAATATTCTTGAAGAAGCAGTAACTTGATTCTTTAATTTAGTTTAATGTGATTAAACTTCCATAGTATTATTTTGTAATATGCAATGAAAATATCCACCTATTAACACCTCTTACATTTAAGGACATTAAAAATATTCCCTTTACATTACTTTCATTTGTCCTTTTCACCTTATCTTTTAATTAATTCTCTATAAGAATTAATGAGGAAAATGTCTTTGATATTATTATTTACTTGGAAACCCTTATATAAATTGCTAATGAACTGTTTACTACTTTTTCATTTTGTAACTTAAAAATAAAATTGAGTAAATTGGTGAAGATAATATTATAATTGGATGTATTGAAATATCATAACTCGCCTTTAAATTTACACAGATCTAGTGTAACCATTAATTATTCTTATCACTGCTCTGTTTTCTCCTAGAAGACTTCTCATCGATGAGACTTTATATTATATCATCCATAT
Organism: Viscum album; assembly: GCA_963277665.1. Lineage (NCBI taxonomy): Eukaryota > Viridiplantae > Streptophyta > Magnoliopsida > Santalales > Viscaceae > Viscum > Viscum album. Next base: position 10,307,060 of record CAUJRU010000003.1, on the reverse strand, counting down.
CCTGATGTAGCGACCGCAACTAACACAAGATATTGATAAAACAATATGACATAACCATCATTGCTTTGTACATTAGTCTCCTATAAACAATTTCACCATTTCTTCCTTAGGTAACTTAACAGGTGTTGGAGACACTGGTACCTTGAGTTTCTTATATCTTAGTACTATGCACAAGCACCCGTACTAATCTGGGATACTCATTCCAGTGTGAACATTTACTTTTTCCATTATTTATTATAATTATTTATTATGGTATAACTTTCTATTTAAATATAAAATTAAAATTTAGAAGATTAGTAACTTTATCTTGATTATTTTTTAGTCATTTTGATTAATTAATTAAATAATTAAATGTCTCCCACTATTTTATCAGATTCTAGGAACCCTCTGTGCTAGAATCGGAATACTCTATCGCTTGAGTATTCTAGTGGAAAGGATCCATGAACCTAAAATCATAGTTTACATGATTTGGCTATACCACTATTGAAAAGTTAATGGTAGGTGTTTGGCTGGCCAACCACAAGAAGTTGCATTTCCTTGATCTATTGAGTGAAGTCCCAGCTTCTTAAAGCGTTACTTGATTTACCCATTACTTGCCTCTAAAATTATAACAATCTAGCTTTGGCTACTTCTTTGATGAAACTTTATTTAAGTCAACCCATAACTCTCATAAGAACAACCTTGTAGTAAGAGACACCCTCATATTTGTCATGACGAGCATCTCGAACAACCAGTTTTATTCAAAGTTGAATGATGGAAGTCGATTTAGACTTAATATTTCATTGATAGTTTTTTGTGTTTTTAATGTGATGAAAGAAATCATTTTCTATCTTCTTATCACGTACGATGTGATTGCACTGACAACTGACCATGCATGAAATAGAAAAATCTATCACATCACATGTTCATTTTATCTTGCAATAATTCACTATCACAAAACATGGAAATGGAAGCACTGCCTTTTATCAGCGCAAAGCAAAAAGCGCTAATAAAGGGGTGGGCCTTTATCTATGATAGCTAAAATCAATGATAAATGTGACCTTTATCACTGCTAAAAAAAGATCTGATAAAGGTTTTAATAAAAAATATTATGAATTTATATAAAATTCTTATATTTATATTCAAAGATAATGCTTATTTGTATACATTAAATAAAAAAATGTATATAATTAATATTTTTTTTAATTATTCAAAAATATATATATAAAGTTTTAACTGAAAAAATTATTTCTAAGATTATAATTATATATATATATATATATAATTAAATAATTATAGGATTATAATAAATTACATTAAATAATAAATATATTTATTATATTTATTATATTGGTTATATTTAATATATTTATTAGAAATTTATTAGATAAAATTATGAGATTTATTAGATTTATTGGATTAATTCATTATATTTGTTATATTTGTTATATTTATTATATTTATATTATTTATTTTATTTATATTATTTATAAATATTTAAAACTTTTTAATATATATTTGTAATTAAAATTATTGAATATATATGTGTTTTCTAATGAATTTGGTCGATGAATATATTGATCATGCGTATATTGATTAATACATAATGTTACCCATATGAACTATATATGTTCTAAAAAATTTACTTATAAAATTACATTAAATATATTTTAATAGTAAAAAAAATTTAATATATTTTTAATGATATATGAAAATACTTTTTGAATACATTTTTAATTATAGTTATAACTAAATATATATATATAAATAATTATAAAATTATACATATAATTTTATAATTTTATTAATATATATATATATTAAAAATTATATAAAAATATTTATAAATATATAATATTTATATTTATAATTATAACTACAAATATATATATATATGTGTGTAAATAATTATAAAATTATAATAAATATATTTATTATACTACTTATAATGTTATAAATATATAATTTAATAGATATATTTATAAATATATACAAATATTTATAAATAAATACAAATAAATTTATATTTATTTAATTAGTTGTGAAATTGTTCTGATAACAATTCCCTTTATCAGCGCTAAAAAAGTGCTGATAAACGACATATTTATCAGCACTATAATTTTAGCACTGATAAATATGGCATTTATCAGCACTAAAAAAGCATTGATAAAAGATGTCTTTATCAATGCTATAATTTTAGTGCTGATAATTATGTCTTTTATGAGCACTTTTTTAGTGTTGATAAAGGCTTGTCTTTATCAGCGCTAACAAAGCGCTGATAAAGGTATGTTTTATGAGCACTTTTTATTTTAGCCTAGATAAAACATACCTTTATCAATGCTTTTAATAAGCGCTGATAAAGGTTCTAGTTGTTTTTTTAAAATAACCCTAACTGGATCTTTCTCCCTCGTACCCCTTCAAGCCTTCATGGAAGTGGACCCCTGCATCATCAAGCCCTGATCTACCGCGACCCATTCTCCTCGTCCTCCTCCTCTATCGCCGTTACCTCCTCCTCCTCCTCCGTGGCCACTGACTCATCCTCCTCCGCCGCCGTCATTGCCTCCTCCTCCTCCTCTGTGGTCACCACTGAATTCTCCTGCTCCACCGTCATTACTACCTCCTCCTTCTCCTCTATCATCTCCACTACTGTTGCCCCCACCACCTCCTCCTCCACCCATATTCCTCAGTAAGTTCTCATTATTCTTCATTCTTCATAGATCCATGGTTCTTCCCTCTCTAAAAATCATAGACCAAGTATATTGGGGAGACTTCTTTGGTCTGTGTTGTTGATCTTGACATAATTTTTTTGGATCTAGTTAGATTAACATGGTTTGTGATTAGATATTGAAGTGTTCTTATGCAATTCTTCATTTTTGAAAACCGTTGTGAGGTATGTTGCTTCCCTCTAATCTCCAATTTTGTTTTAACATCAAGAATTTGTTTTGATTAAATATTTTCGTTGAAATTTTTGTGAAAAAATATGTATGATTATTGAAGTAAATCCCTTGTTATGTGGTTTTGGAAAAATTGGTTGGAATTTGTAAAACCCTGTTATTATGTAATTTTTAAGTTATTGTTTTAAAATTATGGGTTTCTTTTGACACATGTAAATTATTTGATGAAATAATTTAAATGAGGATTTTTTTTATTTATTTAGAATGGTATTTGTTAAATATTGTTTTCATGAGTTCATGGGTTGGAGTTGACCATAAATAATGGGAGTATGCAATTAGGGAACCTAGATATTTTTCACACTGTGATGACTTGGTGGATCAATGAGGGATCTCACATGAGTTTGGAAATTTCAACTAATCATGCATGGTGAGTGTGTAGAGATATAAATGTGGCTATTCCTAATAATGGAATTAAAATTTTTTGTACATAAAAATATTTTCCTTGGAGACTATTTATGATTTTGGGATAAGCAGTTTAAATAATTTAAAATGGTTTTATATTAACCTTTCTAACATTTTTTTCAATGTGGATTGAGTTTGGAAGTCATTGGTAAAATAATACTAAGTTTAGTATTACTCACTTTCTTCAGAACTATTTCTTATTTGAAATTATCATCTATCAAGACACATAGAAGGGCAAGGTATCTTAGTTCTTTAGTTATGTGTCGTGATACCATTGAGTGGGATTTGGTGTCATGTTTTTCAGAATCTTTCATATGTGATGGATCAATATGGGAAAAGATTCAGAGGGTGTGTGGGATATTCTTTAGAATAATATTTTCTAGAAGTTGAGGTTTTTGTTGAAGGGTGTGGGAGTTTCACATGGGGGGGATTTAGGGTTATGGGAAGTGTGGACAGTTTCATGCTTCAGATGTAAGATTATTGGCATATAAGGGATCAGATGACTTGAAGAACGAATATGATGCATGTGTATCATGAGTGAACTATAGTGAGAGGGAATGAAGGGTGAGAAATATTATTTGTGTGAAGTATTGATAGAAATCGGTGGTAGATGGTGCATTATTTAGTGGTCACAATAGAATTACAGGTTTCAATGGATTATCTCATGAAGGCCATTGTACTTCAAAGTAACTTTCAAATTGACTTGGGTTGCTTATAAAATTATTTATACTTTGTTTGGAATGTATTAAAAATTGTTCATAAACTGGTTATCTTGTTATAAAATTGTTTGTAAACTGTTTGAGTTATTTATATAATTGTTTCTAAATTGGTTGGTTTGTTTTTACAATTGTTGATAAATTGTTTTGGTTTGTTTTATAAAGGTGTCGTCATTTTAGAGTTTTGACGGATTTTTTATGGAAATGATTTGGTGTGTGTTTGGAAAGGATAAGGTCCATTTTGGAAATTGTGAAATGTTTGGGTGTGTGTGTGTTTAAAACTCAAAGGCCCATTTGGCACTTTCATATGATTTGTGTGTTTTACATTCCCAGCCTCAAGTTTTAGTCTATGATGCACATCCTTGGATGATTGATACACCTCTTCGTATTGAACCTCATGATGGAATAACACAACCGACCTAAATATAATTACTTAAACCAACCACATTCTAATGAAAAATATACAATGAATATTTAAACACCCTTCCACGTCATCATTTCCATCAACATCTCCACATCATTCAGCCCCCCCCCCATGATTATTATTTACACATACCACATCACTTGTAACTATATGATGAATGAAACCAAAACTATGAATATTCAATGAGGTTTGTAAGATATTTCCTATATTTAAGTGTACATGGGTCATTTACAATTAGAAATGTAATGATATATCCCATGCTGGTATCATAACCAAAAGATACAATTAATGTGGAATATTTTACCCCTAAATTATAGTAAATTAAAAATGATCTTTCTCCTGAAAACTAGACATGTCCCATTCATAAGTTGAACATATAGGAAAATAGTAGATATGCAAAAAATAAATAAACAGAAAGCAGATATCATAGATGGAAAATAAAATCCAACTATTGACCAATAAAATTGTTTAACCAGACATGTCTCATTCCTAAATCTCATTGGACCTATTTTGGATAGGTATAACATATGAGTTCTCATTTTATGTTTTCTTTTTAGTTGGAAATCTCCTCTGCTGCGAGCCTCTCCTCCACCGCAAACGCACCTTCGCCGCACACTGAATGACACCTTCGTGGTGAGGTTTCTCCTCTTACTCATTGGTTTCCTCTTGTTCTCATGTAATTACTATTTTATATTGATGGTTATGTTGTGAATTGTATGGGCTAAACGCCCCACTAAAAAACGTGGTCATTGGTGGTCCTTGTTTGCGCACTAAATGAATTGTATGTTGGTTGGTTTCTGTTGAACATTTGAACATATAAATTGGTAATTTACATATACTTGGCTAATAAATGAATGCCCCAGGATGATAAAACTTTTATGATAACCCCTCAATTAACAAGAGGAATTGAATAAGGTATGATTTTTAAAATATGAAATTGTGTCTGTTTTGTTTGTATGGTGTTGCGATTGTGAGCAAGATTGTGTATTTTTATGGAGTTGAAATTGTTGGAATGATTGGTATTCTATTTTTTCCATGTTGTATTTACTCCACCATTGAATATCAATCCAAAACATACCCATTTTAATGGAACCACCACTTTGTTAGTAGTGAAATTCCACTAAATATTATAAAACCACTTCACTAGAGGACTCTATGGGATACTTTATGGACACCCTAGTCAAATAACCATAACAACACATGTAATGAATCCTTACACCTATAATAAATCTATAGAAATCATACTATTTATTAGTTTAGTACCATCGTTCTTAAATCGATAAATTATGTTTCTAGAGAAACACTAAAAAATGGTTTACAACAATGCATATTGATAACATGTGGGATACTAAAACATTCTAGTGCAAGGGCTTCTCACAGCTAGTTCCATTGATCAGGTGGTTGGGAATATGTGTGTGATATAATTTGGTCCTGAGTAATGCATGGAGAGGTAAGGGTATTGTTTACCATAGCTAGTTCCATTGATTATAGTTGGATGATGACCCTAGTTGAACATCTTTTTTGTAATTATTTTGTTAAATATTAATATTATTGAATCAAATAGGATGAATATGAATAAAGAATTGATGAATTCCAATCAGTTGACAAAAGATTATGAAGATGGCATGGAAGTGTTTATCAAGTTTGCAAAAGATCATGTATATGACCCTTCTCAAATCCTTTGTCTCTGCTTACGCTATTGTTATTCAAGACAAATTAGTCCAGAGGAGTTGGAAGAACACTTGATCTATCACCGAATAGATCGAACTTATACATGTTGGAATAAACACAGGGAAAAATGAATGTAGGTAGTGGCTGGGATAGTGCTACATTTTATGGACCATCTGATATGATTACAAGCATGATTAATGGAGAAAACCATGCGGGGGATATGATTACAGATGTGAATGATGATGAAGATCGTATTGAGGAAATGACAAGGACAATTGAAGATGAACTTCATGATTTCCCAAAATTATTTGAGAAGTTAAAGAGTTTTGAAAAGGTGACATTGTATTCTTGTTGCACTAAATATATAGCATTGTCAGCCATACTAATGCTGTATAATTTGAAAGCAGGCAACAAGTGGAGTGACACCAGTTTTATGGAACTACTTACTCTCTTGAATGAAATTCTCCCAGAAGATAATGAGCTCCCAATATTAACATACAACGCTAAACGAATGCTATGATCGATGGGTATAATCCCTGAAAGAATACACACCTTCCCCATATGACCCAAATTGTATCTTTTTATTTAAAATTGACATTAATTTTAGGAAAAAACACATGTAACATACTGAAAACTAATCAAACACATTCTGATAGTTTTGATACTTTAGGAAAATGATCCATGAGTCATTTGTGACATGTACGAATCAACTGCACCTCAATCTGATGCATGGTATCACCAGTATGGATCCAAATGTGTTATTTAAATTTGATTTAATTTAAATAAAAGAATAAGTGACATACTCAAAACTGATCAAACCCATTCAGATTGTTTTAATACTTTAAAATAATGATTTGTGACTCATTTTTGATGTGTAGGAATCAATCCCACCTAAATATGATTCACGGTGTGATCGATATAACTCCAAATGTGAATTTTTGTTAAAAAACATTTTATTAATTGTTTTGAATGAGACATGAGACCCCTTAAATTAAGAAAGATGGAAAAGTACAAAAGTGGAAAAGTAGAAAAATGAGGAGCATACAAACTGACTAACAACAAAACAAATCCAAATGGATCTCAGAAAACTCAAGAGCAAGTGCTCATACCATGACAAGAGGATCTTCCACCCCGGCCACGAGGGTGGAAACCCATTTTCAAAGTTTTTACAATAACCCATGGGCCATCAAAATCTTCAGAGTGTACAATATTTCCATCTTCCTTTGTAGCGTTCACAATAGGTGCACCACAATATTCTGAACTATTTTCAAAATCTAGTAAATCAAATGGATTATGAGTGAATACCTTTGATTTAACCTTTTCTTTAAAATGATGACCAAGAGGAGATGTTCCATTCCCTTTACTGTCCAAACCCTAAACTAGTTCCAAGGTTATATTAGTGTTTCCATACAACCCCCCCCCCCCATCATCTTTATCAGATGGGGAGGCTGAAAAAGGGGATGGATTCGATTCTTTTACATGAGGGACAGAGGCTTCTGGAACTCTGCAAGAAACAGGGATAGTAGTAGTATCAGCAAACACTTTCCCTATATAAAATTTTGAGTCAGCATCAGGTGTAATCGAATCCCTGCCCAGATTAGGGGTTGCTTTGGATGGGAGAGCTCCTCCAGATCAAATATTTGGAAAATATACTACATCAAGATTAGCCTTCCCCTTGTGGTTCTTCTCATATATCATCTTTTTTTCTTTCCATATTTTGAGGTCCACTGCCTCCTGGGTGAAACATTCCATGGACGTTTGACTATCCTATGAGTCTTCAGCATCCTATTCATCATAAAGAAACAATTTCCTTATGTTCACTTTCTCCCAAAACAGCCCAAGAGATTGTGGGTTTGTCTGGACTAGACAAGACAATAGTACACAATGTACTATCAAGATTTGGAGCAACATTTCTGGACTGGGTACCTTCTAAGTTTGCTTTTTCCAGCCTATTTCAGTCTAAAATGGGGCCACCCTTATCATTTAATGAGATAGAAACATTATTAACATAACTAAAAGATGGAGTTATGATAGGAGGTGGAACTACTCCAATATCTACATTCCCCTCTGCATCATTAAGAAGTGCAGCACTCTTGTCTCTTCTTCTACAGTGATCTAAGTCATGTCCCTTCAGATTAAATTCAGGAAAAATCATTTTTCTTCTATATTATGAGTTACTATGACCAATAATAGTACATTATTCACAAAATATAGTCATTTTTTCATATTCCACTCTATGATTAATATCATCCTATAGAGTAGAAATCACAATATTATCAATCCTTGGAATACTCAAATCAACCTCTACCAGCATATGATCAAAATGGTCAAAAGACACCATTTATGTGGCATTGTTCATCCTTATGTGGAATCCTAATGTAGATGTGATATCAAATAAAATTTATGGATACCATAGGATCCAGTTTGAGCCATGTATTTTTACCCAAACCTGGCCATAAGTCTCCTTGAAATTAGACAGCTCGATATTTAGATGCCAATCGTGTAATCTCAAAGTTCATGGACTTAAATTGATCGAACCAGTGCTCCATGATTTCCCTTTTAATTCTGCAGAAGGATACAAAATTTGGAAAAACCCACGGCCTAATGAAACACATTTAAAATCATCAAACCCCCAAATGGTTGTAAGTCAGTCAACAAGATATACAATTTTCCATGGTTTAATTCCTTTTGATAGGTTGATTTAACCATGATAGAGAACTTGTAGAGATCTAACCTTTCTACAATAGAGTTGTTGGATGCTGATAAATGGGTCATTGTTCCTTTTCAGATAATACGCTGCATTGTCTGGTTGCTAAAAGCCACAAAAGAACCGACAGTGGAACCCGTGAAGGTCGTCAGGTTCCCTTCGTCTTTCAACTTAGTGTGCCTAGAATGGTTTCCTTGATGTAAAACCACTCTAAGGGAATCATAGGTATAGAGATTCATACTTCTATGGTTTTCTATTACAGTGTGTCTACCGGCGAAAACCGGAGAGAGGGAGTCCCGATCCTCCATCCTTCAATATTTGATATCATTTTATTAATATATTCTTTCGTATTATTGTTTAATTTATTTAATTATTTTATTACTAACATAATATTTGTTTTCTTATATAGGTGGAATTGTTTTTCTTGATTTTGGATGCTTTGTTCAGAAACTAATATGATGAAAGACAATCTTTGAGAGGGGATCACAGATGAAAAAGGATGAAACATTAATGTTTTTAACTATTTGTTGGATAATTGTAATTGTAACCATATAAAAGATTGTTTGAAATGTATATAGTGTTGGAACTAGGTGTGTAGTGGAATCCCCAAATAGGTGGGTTTATAAAAAATTCCAACCGACGTTCAGCATGAACTTGTCGGCATCAGTGAAGAGTAGCCCAGTCAAAGCCGAGGACCACACGTGAAGGGTTTAAAGCACAAAATAAACCATAAAAATACCTGGTTTAATTCTGACTCCACACACGATGTCTTCTCATCGTTGGGGATCACTGCTCAAATAATCTGAAGCCGAATTCCTTTAGATCGTCCACATGCCCTTCAAGGAATCCACGGGAACACTGTTCGTCGTAGTCCGGGTGCTAGAGCGGAATACCGATGATGCCTTCAACGTTCCAAAGATCACCACATTGCATCGCTAGCGATGCACGAGAGAGAGCTCCATCCAAGCTCCTTGGATCCAGATCATCTTTCTCTAATGTGTGGGAGAAATGAGAGGAGAGAGAATCTCCATGAATAGTATTTGGAAAATTCCCCTCCTCTTCTATTTATAGTGGTTAATTAAAATACCCAGTATCGCCTTGTCGACCCTGAATACTTAATGCACTATCAACGATATTTTATGACTACTAAACTGTGTCATAAATATTATTATCATTTACTTGTAATATATTAAAATATATTACGCAATAATAATTGAGTCGATAACTCTACTCGTCGCTCCCATAAATATTAATTGAACCTTGAATAATGTAATATTCATTAATTAATATTTTTTCATTCACTTACTTAAAACTCGTAAATACATTTAATAAATAAATTCAATACTTATTATTCTAAATTCGAATAAAATGAATATATTTATTGAATTGGTGATCGTTTAACTTTGGAAAAATCCCAAACACCTATGGTGGGGCCCACTATGTCCAAAACTCTTATTCAACTGAATAGGGAAGATTCTTGAATATGATATTGTGTGTGACTCTCTAGGCCTTTATTTTGATAATAGTGAATAGTATTCACCGACCAAGAGCGGGATCTAGAAACCCATCATGGCCCCTGAAGAAATAAGGATTGTCACGGTAGCGACTACTAACCTACGAACACGTACTTTGTAATATAATATATTTTTAAATAATATCTCATAATATAGGATTCACTCTCTTGTCATCACCCTTTTCATGCTTTATTGTTTGTTGATTTAACTGGACGTATTTACCATTGACTGCCATGACCATGGTCTTATAAAGGTACTACCATCCATATCAACATGGCCTGAGATATATTACTTCCATAACTTGGAAGTGAGAAATCCTTTCTGGACCATTCAACCAATGTTGTGCCACCAATGATGCACCCAACACAAACTACCTCACCATGACTTCATCGTCGTGGTTTTTGTCTTGCATCAAAGTACGCAATCAAATGATATTAATTGGTAATGATCTCAAGTTAGGAGACCATCACACATGATCGTAGATAGGAACATCCAATGACACCCAAAACATGTGGTGTTCCTATTGGCGGGTCAATCCTCATGATCTCACTATTAGAGATCACCAAGTGTGAACTTCATGAGAAGAAGTCTCAATGCTTATGAGCCCCCAGCACCTGATAGTCAAACATATACTATGTCCAGTCAGTAAGATGTATCTAGACCATAGAACATATATTTAAGACTAATGTCATAGTATCTAGAGGTTCTCATTATAGCACAGGAACTACTATAACCTTTCTATATGACAATTAATCTTTAGATATTACCATTTCAATAGTGGACGCAGAAAATTCTACACTATAATGGTAAAATGACATCATTCATAGCTTACTGTATACATGACATGGTAATCAAAATCATCGAATCTTTGGGTCTAGGGAACCCACTATTTAAACACTCCCACTTGCACTATAGCCAACATTATAACCAAACGTTTTAGCTACTCACATGAAAAAAATCATGTTTTTATTGATTAATGGCTTTAGCTACTGGGTCCACCACGGTTCCGTCGTGTGGTTATTCTTCTATACTGACCTCATCTCTTTGAGTAAAACTACTCAAGAGATGGTATCCCAGGTATATATCACTTTTTTTCCACTATCATAGCTTAACATCTTGGCCTGTAAGAATATCATAATTAAGATTATGATAATACTTTTCTCACCAGGTGCGATTCCAAGAACTGGGAAATATTTTTTCATATCTTCTTCTTAGTTGCCTTAGAAGCTGCAGCATACTCGGTCTTTGTAGGTATGGATACCACTGGATCATATGATCATGTCTCGAGCATCGTCTCTAACTGCAATAGTAGATCTCTTGATCTATGGGAGACTAGTTTGTATCTCCAAAAACTAGTATCCTTTCTTCTCAACTTACTAGGTACATATCTTTTGTAATTGTTGAAGTACAATTAGATAGTTCTAACTACATCCCTTGCAGTTATCCTGGATATAAATGATATTTGTCTATTGTAAAATATACCATAGAAATATCAGTTCTTGTACATATCATGGCATACATGATTGATCCATCGCTCTGACGTATGGATTTCAACTCACCACATTTATCTCTTCCCATGTCACGGACAGGTCAACATGGAGAGATTATGCCCTGTGACATAGGCAACAATTCATCTCTTGAATTGTTCCAACATGTATTTTTCAATACAATGTCACTATATGTACGATTTACTAGGAACAAGAAACCTATATATCTACCTCAGTAGATCATGTTCCCTAGAACTTAGGTTGCTATTTTAAGTCAATCAATATAGAATAAATTTCATCTTGGTCATAACTAACTATTAGACCAATATCTATTTTCCATATGTTGTCAAACATACTTTACTTGGAAAACATTGACGCTCCCACTAACCTCTCATAGACACATGGCAATCATTTGTAGCAAATTTATATTACACGATCATGTTGCTTACTTTAATCTTAACCAGATTTCAGTAACTTTCAACCTTTATTAGCATTCTGTGACAAGACCATCCCTTTCTGGTTGTGTCGTATAGACACCATCCATGATTGGTGGTCAGGACATCCAATACTAAATGAATTTATCATAGATATTAGCTATGATACTTAAAATTATAATAGATTTAGGGATAACGACTTGGTAAAATCAGTCAAGCCTTATTGGTACCAAGATCGTACCATCCATGTATCAACTCACTTGAATAACCACCACAGTATTCCAAATAATATCCCCATTTTCACTTTGATACATTGAATCAATTAATTGAATTTTAGTTGGTCTTATCAATATTATTTAATTTCTATATTCTGCTTAATTGTAGGAAATATTATTCACATTTAATAATAGATCACCGACCTCGGTGAATATATAAATTATCACCATGGTTTTGTCCTTATTATGTAGTATGTGTCTCTAGAACATACTTTGTTCCACATACGCTTGTAGAACTAGTTCATATGCCATCTATTTTGTGCATCTTGAGCATTGACTAAACACAAGTCAATATAGCTCCCACTATATCTAATAGAGATGTGCACCCTTATATAGATATGTAGTCCCTTAATTGACTACAAATTTTCTATCTTAGGGATTTATGTAATATCCTAAGAAATTGTTAGGATAAGTACCTTAGATTCACAATGTGTTTATCTTGATGCAAGTTTGTTTGTATCCGAACAAACTATTTGCATCCAAACACATATCATTATGACATAATGGATTTCTATCATACTATGACTCGTATGATATCCATTTTTCATTATATATGGCATATAGTTGTGGGATATGGTGGTTATTTTCAAAGCATTTCATGAAATATAATGGAAGTTTCTGCTAGTTGCAACATTGATATTACTTACATCAAAATTTTGATGTATAACATATGCATTTAGGAATTACTCAATACTACATTTTTTTGATCAATGTTGATATGTAAGACTTCATCATCAATACTCCTCATTAACACCAATGTTGTGATTTCGATAAAGTAATGTGCATTTAGGAATTGCTCCACGCTACATTATCATGATCGATGAATGCTTGGTCATGATATTCTTTAGTATCCCAACCTGATGCAACTCATATCTCTTGACCATGCATATACTTTACTTTATTATTCCTTAATTTCATAATGGAATATTATGAAGCATATATACCTCTAGCTTATACTTGGAATAGTTCACACTTACTAGTTGAACTATTTCCAAAAGCTCTGTGACATACCTTTATTTCTAAAGGCTCCTTTTTCAAAACTAAAGACGTTGATAAAACCAAAAGTATTTATCTGTGCTTATCCTAAATACCATACTTGGTATATTCATGACATCTAATTTTAGTATTATTCGAAAAAGAATTATCTTATCACAATTGGGTAGAAGTCTTACATTTTTATACATCATTAATTGCCTATGATTCATGTATTACTTAACTAGTGATTGATTTTACCAAAAAAACATTCATTACAGAACCTGAAATAATGTATCCTTGTGTCCAAAGACACGTGAGATTAATGTTTTTGGTTATACTCAATAACAGTTCAACACGAATCTTTCACTTGGAAATTAAAGAAGTCGTGTACTTCTCACCACTGGCCTCGGTATCACCCTTTCACAGCTACTTGGAGAATACACATGACTTCTATTAATGTTTTTATACTTACTTGGTTATTGTATTTAACTACACATACATAAAAAGCATATAGTATTAAATACCCAAGTAGTAAAAGGAAACTTTACATTGATGAATATGCCTGATGTAGAAGCAGAAACTTGCTTCTTTAAATCAGTTTATTGCTTTTAAACTTCCATTGTTTTATTTTATAATATGCAATGTAAATAACCTTTTTCAATACCTCATTAATTAAAGGATGTCGCGAATGTGTCAATGGCATTAAATTCCTTTGACCTTTCCACATTGTCTTTCAATTTATCCTCCATTAGAATTAATTCTTATTTGCCTTTTATTCTTATTATCTTGGCGAATCTTACCTAAATTGGTAATGGAGCATATACTCAATACGTTTTCATTTTATAACTTAAAACAAAACTTGAATAAATTGGTGAAATTTATATGAGAATGGGATCCAATTAAAGATAATGATCAATCTTTAAATTTACACATACTGGTGTAAACTTCTCATTATTTGTATCATTGCTTCACTTTCTCCTTGCAAACATCTCAGAGATGAGACTGCATGTTTTATCATCCATTTCCTGGTGTAGCGACCGCAACTGACACCATACATTGATGAAATCATAACTATATAACTATCATATGCTTTGTACATTAGTCTCCTTTAAGAAATTTTTCACCCTTGCTTCTTGAGGTAGTTTAATAGTGTTGGGGACACTGACACCTTGAGTTTCCTATATCATAGTACTATGTTCACATGCTTGTACTATTCATGGATACACGTGTCAGTGTGGACATTTACTTTTTCCATTATAATATCGCAGTTTTAATACTGTGGTACAACTTTCCATTTTTTCTACAAAAATGAATTTTAGCATATGAGGTCCTTTTATCTGATTACCGGTTTAGAAATTTGTTATTAATTAGATAAATAATGAAATGTCTCCCACTATTTTATTGGATTATAGAAACACTCTATATTTGAATCAAAATACTTTGTCGCTAGAGTATTATAGTAGAAAGGATCCCAGAACTACCCCTCATAGTCTACAAGCTATGGATACGCCACTACATGGAGGGTTCTAGGTGAGCATTTGGATGGCCGACTATTTTAACTTATGGTTCCTTAATCTGTTGAGTGAAGTCCCAACTTCTTAAAATCAGTACTTTATTTACTCAACACTTGCCTCTAAAATTACAACAAGCTAGCTATTGCTATTTCCTTGCTGCAATTTTAGTTAAGTCAACCCATCACTCTTATAAGGACTCCCCAGTAGTAAGAGGCACCCTCAGATAAGGCATAATCTGCAAATCAAACAGCTGGTTTTGTCCAAACTTGAATGACGGTAGGTGGTTTATGACTAAATATATATTTTGAGGGTTTTATTATTCTTAATGTGATGAAAGAAATAATTTTATATTTTATAAGAACGTACTATGTGATCGCACTCACAACTGATCATGCAATAAATAGAAATTTCATTGCGTCACATGTTCATTTTATCTTGCATGTTTGTTTATTATTATTCTATGTGATCGTGTAATAAATTACACATGAAAAAATAATAATAAACCATTCAGAAATAAAAAGAACATTTGATCATGAGCCGGTACTATTGGTTGATCCGTTGAGTGAATAACAGACCAACTGAAACCCTGGGGGTAAGTACCTTTTAGTCGCGTGTTTTGCAACTTAAATAGCATCGTCTTCTCATCCAATGCATCCAACTCTTGTCTGGTGCGTCTTCATCACCTGGCGTGAAGTGCGTCACTCATCGTCTCATCATTATACAATTGTACTCGCACATAGGCGAGGGGGTCTCGGAGTATAAAACTACAACTCAGAGAATGGGTGCATGGGACCTTATACATATAACGACACTTGAGACAACGTGCAGATCACTTTTTATTTAATTAAACAAATTATTACAGAACCATTGCAATAAATAAATAATTAATTAAATAAATTCAATAAACACACCAAACATACATTGGTCAGTCTCCAGCTCAGGATCAGCATATGCATTAAACTCGTGTATAAATAATAAATGCAGAATTAAAATTAAACGTGCATTAAATAAATTCTGAGGGAATTTAATCAAATTAAAAATTTCACTCCTGTTTTTAATTCAATTTAACGTCGTTCAGTCCCGATTTAATTAATTAAGTTTTTAAACTAAAATTAAATTAATTAATTGATTAAATTAAACACCAATTAAATTAATGATGTCGCATTCATTTTAATAACCAAAATTAATTTTTTTAAATTAATATAATTATCAACTATAATTAAATTAATTATTTTAATTAATTTTTTGATTATTTTTAAAATAACTGAGCCCATTAAACTTCGGGCAGGGGCGTTTTGGGCCGGGCTGGTCCTCCCAAGCCCATTTTGGGGTAGTGAGGTTACCTACCCTCTAGGAAGACAGGGTGGCGGCTGGGACGAGGCAGGTCCGGGATGGTGTAGGCTAGCTGATTCAGTGGACATAGTCGTGTCCTGCCAAGCACATGGAATTGAATGATCGGGGCTGGCTGGGAGCAGTGAGGTGCACTGCGGCTCCCCTTGAGGGAGGAGGTCGGTCCAGAGCACCGGCTGAAGGTGGTGCTTAGGTGGATGGAGGCATCCCAACGGGGCTATCCGCAGCCTGCAGGGGCTTCAGAGGAGGCATGGGCAGTGTTCCGAGCACCGTAGAGATGGAGTGATGTCAAGGGAGGTGGTCGGCTCGGTCAGGGCGGACACCGGGAGCATGCTAGAAAGTAGGAGGCGGCTCTCCGGGAAGGTGTTGGAGCCAGGATGCTACGGCCTAACTGTGTGTTGCTTCGAGATGTCCGGGAGCAAGTCCAGGGCTTGGCCAGTGGGTAGTGGAGGCGGCGCAGTGGCATGGCTACTAGAGTTCGCGACGACTACAGGAGAGAGGCAGCGGCCAGGCTCGGGAAAGGAGGAAGCGACGGGATGCAGGAGCCATCCGGGTGCAGCTCACCTCCAAGATGAAGGAAAAGGCACTGAGGAGGCTCAGGGAGGTGATGCGGGTGGTGCTGGGTGTGGAAGACACTGGTCTTCACGAGGGTGACTGCCTGGACTGTGTGAAGGAGGGAGCCGGCGGCCCGGGGCCACTGGGCGCTGCGCATCGCTGCATGGCATCTCTTCATGGGAGGAGGCGGCCCCTCATGCCACCACGCGCTGCATGAGGGAGACCCGATCGGGTCTCCCTTTGATTTTTTTATAAAAATGGATACCTACAAAGTAGGTCTCCCCTCCCTTTAATTATTTTTATTTTTATTAACCAAAGATTTTCTTTTAAAGTCTTTCCCCTCCTCATTTTTTGTTTTTCTCTAGCCTAATATATATGCATTAACATTATAATAATAAGTTATTATTAGAATATAATATTATAATAATAAAATTTTTATTATAATAAAACTATTATTATTATAATAAAATTATTATAACAATAATAATTAATAGTGATCACCAGAAAATACTATTCCGGTGAACTTATTTAGATAAAAAAAGTTCATCAATTTTGAAGATAGTTAAACTACCAGTTTTAATCTGAATTTGAAACTTCAGATGATCACAGAGTGTTCATCCGGTATCGGATTAAAACGCGGTTTGCGGCGTTGGGACCGTAACGACGCCCTATTAATATATAATGAAAATTTAATTTTTTTTCTTGGCTTAAAATCTACACGCGTCGCTCTGATAAAACTTGTTAGAACCAGGCATGCAGCGGAAGCCCCAAACAGGTGGGTTTTTAAAAAAATCCCACCGATGTTCGACGTGAACTTATCGACGTCCATAAAGAGCAGCCCAATCAAAGCCGAGGACCATGCGTGAAGGGTTTTAAGCACAAAATAAACCGCGAAAATACCTGGTTTAATTCTAAAGTCGTGCACGATGTCTACTCGTCATTGGAGATCACTGCTAGAAGAATCTGATTCTCAATTCCCCTAGATCATCCACACGCACTTCAAGGAATCCACAAGAGCGACGTTCGTCGTAGTCCTGGTGCTAGCACGTAATATCGACGATGCCTTTGACGTTCCAATGATCACTGCATCGGTTCGCTAGCGATGCCCGAGAGAGTTCTCCATCCGAGCTCCTAGGATTCAGAGCATCTCTCTCTAATGTGTGGGAGAAAGGAGAGAAGAGAAAATCTCCATGAATAGTATTTGGAAAATGCCCCTCCTCTTCTATTTATAGTGGTTAATTAAAATACCTCGTATCGCCTTGTCGGCCTCGAATACTTAACGCACTATCAAGGACATTTTATGACTACTAAACTGTGTCATAAATATTATTATCATTTACTTGTAATATATTAAAATATATTACGTGATAATAATTGAGTCGATAACTTGACTCGTCGCTCCCATAAATATTAATTGAACCTTGAATAATGTAACATTCATCAATTAATATTTTTTCATGTACTTACTTAAAACTCGTAAATACATTTAATAATTAAATTCAATACTTATTATTCTAAACTCAAATAATGTGAATTTATTTATTACATTAGTGATCGTTTAACTTTGGACAAATCCCGGACCCTGTGGTGGGGCCCACTATGTCCAAAAATCCTATTCAACTGAATAGGACAGATTCTTGAATACGCTGTTGTGTGTGACCCTCTAGGCCCTTATTTCGATAGTAGTGAATAGTATTCACAAACCAAGAGTAAGATCTTGCAACCCATCATGACCCCTGAAGAAATAAGGATTGTCATAGTAGCGACAACAAACCTACAAACACGTACTATGTAATATAATCTATTTGTCAATAATATCTCATAAAGCAGGATGCACTCTCGTGTCATCACCCTTTTCGTGCTTTATTTTTTGTTGATTTAACTGGACGGATTGACCCTTGACTGTCTTGGCTATGGTCTTATAAAGGTACTAACATCCATATCAATATGGCCTGAGATATATTACTTCAATAACTTGGATGTGACAAATCCTTTCTTGACCATTCAACCAATGTCGTGCCACCAATGATGCACCCAACACAAACTATCTCACCACGAATCCATCACCATGGTTTTCGTCTTGCATCAAAGTATGCAATCAAATGACATTCATTGGTAATGATCTCAAGTCAGGAGACCATTACAAATGATTGTAGAAAGGAACAACCAATGAAAACCGAATCATGTGGTGTTCATATTGGTGGGTCAGTCCTCATGATCTCACTACTAGAGATCACAAAGTGCGAACTTCATGAGAAGAGGTCTCAATGCTTATGTGCCCCCAACACCTGATAGTCATACATATACTATGTCCAATCAGTAAGATGTATCTAGACCATAAAACATATATTTAAGACTAATTTCATAGTATCTAGAGTTTCTCATTATATCCTAAGAACTACTATAACCTTTCGATATGAAAATTTATATCTGTACATTACCATTCCAATAGTGGACGCAGAAAAGTCTACACTATAATGGTAAGATGACATCATGCGTAGCTTACTGTATACATGACATGGTAATCAAAAACACTGAATAGTTGGGTCTAGGGAACCCACTATTTCAATATATAGCAGTGTGTTTTTTTTATTCATGATGTCAAGTAAATGTAAATAGTATTGTTTGCGAAACTCTTGTGTCCACTGTTTCGTTCTTATGTGATTTGTTCATGTGCAGGTGTTGTTATGTGCAGGTGTGCAGGTGCTGGGTGTGCGGTTAAATAAACAGCACATCCCAGACAACTAGGCCTTTATCAACACTCAAAATAGTGATGATAAAGGGAGAACCTTTATTAGTGCTTTTTTTAGCATGGATAAAGGCCCCTTTATCAGCGCTTTTTTAGCGCTGTTAAAGGGGACCCCTATCTTCGCCGCTATTAACAGCACTTTTCTAGCGCTGATAAAATAATTATTTGTAGTAGTGTTGTTCATTAATATTCTATGTGTTCGTGTGTTAACTACACATACACAATAATAATAAACCATGAAAAATAAAATCAAAATCTGGTCCTGAGTCGATTCTAATGGTTGATCCATGAGTGAATAACGGATCAACCTAGACCCTAGGGGATATACCTAGTATCGCGTCGCTTGTAACTCAAATTGCAGTATCTTCCCAACCAATGCATCGAACTCCTGTCTGGTGCATCTCCATGACTCGGTGTGAAGTGCATAACTTTCCCTCTCATCATTATACAATAATACTTTCTCATAGGTGAGGGGAACTGAGGAGTACAAAATACAAATCTGAAATGGACATGAAGGCCCTTATACAAATAATGACTCAGAGATGATACACATCACTATTTATTAATTAATTATTACAAACCAGTATAAAATAAATAAATAAAAATAATAAAATGCACCAAACATACATTAGACAGTCTCAGGCTCATGTTCAATCAATTCACATTAACTCACATATTTAAAAATTAAATGTATAATTAAATTAAACTGGCATTAAATAATACTCGAGGGAATGATGATTGAATTAAAAATTCACTCATTTTTTTAATTCAATATTATAGTCATTTGTTCTTGATTAATTAATTTAATTTTAAAACAAAAAATTATATTAATTAATTAATTTAATTAAACACCAAATTTAATTTATTTACATTACAAGTAACAAAATTATTTTTTAAATCAAAAATTAATATATTAATTAATTTAATTTATAACTGAAATTAAATTAATTAACTTAATTTTATTTTGATTTAAATTAATTACTCGGGCACCATAACCTCAAGCAAGACCTGTGCGGGTCGATCTGAACTCGTAAAAGCTCATTTCAGGGTGTGCTGACCCCGTACAGGGGTGATCGGGCCAAGGTATGCCCAAAACTGTTTTGGACTGAACAGACCCGCACCATTTCAAGTTAGATCGGGTCCAAAGAAACCCACAACTAGTGGTTATGTCAGTCATAGGAGAGCCTAATCTGGTGTGTCTGGGCGATGTCCCCGTACAAGGAGGAAGCGGTGTGGTGTGCCTAGCCAGCAGGATGGCCAGACTAGCATGAGGCGGCGCGGTCTGCGGCAGGTAGGAGTGGCTAGAAAGCTGATTCTCGCAGAATCTGGAGGAGCTTCTGGTGGAAAGCTCACCTGAAGGGGAGGCTAATTGCGGCGGTCGGCCAAGCCTGGGAAGTACGGTGGAGGGCGAGACAACGTGGCAGGTCTGGATCTATCCAGATTTTGTAGGGACCACTTCCAATTTGGGAGTTATTGGTGGAGTTTTTTGGTCGACAGGAGGTTTTCTTCAAGCGGCAACTAACCACAGTGGACGGGCAGCCTTCATGGACCTCCAGCAGCCGGCAGGGAGGACTCCAAGGGAAGCTGAGCTACCCTCCACCTACCGGAGACAATCTCATTTATTTCTTCCTCTATTAAAAGGGAGAAATCTATTGTGTGTGGAAGAAGGGTATGTGTTGTAACCTGTGATTTTATCCTCCATGATTAACTGGAGAGAAGGGAATAGAGAAGCGGCCGTGTTTCTCCCATGGACGTAGGCAACTCGCCGAACCACGTTAAATCTTGTGTTCCTCCGTTTTTCCTCATGTTCTGTGTGTTTGAGGTACCACACACCTCCGCTGCGCCCCAACAAGTGGTATCAGAGGCGAGGCAGAGCGAACGGAGGTGAACCGGCGAGGCGATTGCAAATTTTCTGGTGACCGGAAAATTGGAAGTGGTCGGAATATTTTTCCGAGGCAAGATTCGTGAAGAGGATGGAGATACGAATCCAACGGGGCAAGCGACGAAGAAAACGGAGTTGAAACGAAGGAGATATGGTCGGTCAAAGTTTGGTCAAACCCGCGGGTGAACAGTAACCCCGTGCCGGAGAAGACGGTACTATTCATGCCGCCGGCAACAATTATGGCGAGATTTCGGCAAGAGCTCTGGCGTGCCATGTCAGCGGTTGATCTGGACCGTTGAACGTGTTTCGACCATATCTCGGTCAATTGGTGTCCGATTTCAGCGATCCCGAAGTCGATTCTGACTATTTCGACCATTCCGGACACATCTTTATGGTTAGTTTTTGAAAATTCTCACTCTATCAGGTGGTGATTAAGAGGTGCGACATCGAAGGTGGTGATCGTGTTTTGCGACAACGACGATGACGGGTGGCGGAGCACTACCAAGATTTGATATCGAGAAATTCGATGTTCGAAACAATTTCAGCTTGTGGAAAAGCACAGTGAAGGATATTTTGGTGCAGCAGGGCATGATCATACCGTTGATCGGAGAAAAACCCAAGATAACCAGTGCCGATGATTGGGAAGAGCTCGAGATGCGGGTCGTCAGCACAATTCGGCTATGTCTGGTGAATGAGGTAAAGTACTCGGTGTTGGACGAGACGTCACCGAAGGAGGTATAGAAGAAGTTCGAGTAGCGGTATATGGAGAAGTCGCTCACCAATAAGTTCTTCCTGAAGAAGAAACTGTACCAATTGCGCATGGATGAGGGATTGAATTTGTTAGATCACACCAACGAATTCAAAAAAATCCCCACACAGTTATTGGGGCTCGATGTGAAGGTTGAAGAGGAAGACAAAGCACTTTTGCTTTGTCATCACTACCATGCTCATTTTATGGGCTGGTGACTGCATTGCTCGTGGGGAAGGAGACATTGAAGCTGGACAATGTGATGGTGTCGCTTCAAGATTCGGAGGCATTTAGAAGACCTTCGATGAATTCAGGCGAGCAAATCATGGCAATGCAAGATGACCAGCATAGGATGATCCGACATCGATAGTCAGGAGGTATAGAATGGCGGCCAAAATCCAGGGGGTGTGATCTGAGTGAAATCATGTGTTTCTGGTGCGAGAAGACGGTTCACTATAAAATTGATTGTGGAGAGCGCAAAGGGTACGTTGCTGGGAAGAAGAAAGTTGAAGAGGAGGATGTGAACATCACATGATTATCAGCAGATGATGAAATCTGTGTGACAACGGGAAGCATGTACTCAGATGAGAGAGTTGAACGGGGAGAAGTTTCGTGTCATTACTGCAAAATATTCGGGCACATGAAGTGGGAATGCCGATTTCTTAAGAGGAAGAACGAGCGGGCTCAAAATCCAAAAGAATACGGATGGGTTCTGGATTCGGGGAGCTCGGCACACATATATACGACAATAGGTACATTTGATACTTTTCAGCAGGTGCGAGACTCGGTGCGACTTGGTGATGGGTCGACATGAGAGGTTCGAGGAGTCGGGACAGTGAAATTGAAGACACCCAATGGAGGAATTCATAAACTGGCTGACGTGAAATTCGTTCCGAGGATGAGGCGGAAATTGATATCGTTGAGTAGGCTCGATGCGAGAGGGTTCAAGATTTCCATAGCAGGTGGAGTGTTGGAAGTATCACGTGGGGATGCAACGATGTTTACTGGGAAGGAGTCCCAAGGGCTGTATCATTTGATGGACACCGCAGTTAGCCCAAGATCGAGTGAAGATGGTGGAAGTGCCACGTCATCTGGCGTGAAGAAGCGTGTTCGATTTGCTGATGAAGTTTTCGACACCTTCAAGGAGACTGCAGGTCAAGCTTCTACCCCAAATTGGTTGTGAGGGGGAGATTTGTAGGGACCACTCCCAATTTGGGAGTGATTGGTGG
Source organism: Viscum album (assembly GCA_963277665.1). Taxonomy (NCBI): domain Eukaryota; kingdom Viridiplantae; phylum Streptophyta; class Magnoliopsida; order Santalales; family Viscaceae; genus Viscum; species Viscum album. The sequence goes on along the minus strand of CAUJRU010000003.1, from coordinate 10,283,495 downwards.
AGTTTTTTGGTCGGCAGCAGGTTTTCTTCAAGCGGCAACCAACCACAGTGGACGGGCAGCCTTCATGGACCTCCAGTAGCTGGAAGGGAGGACTCCAAGGGTAGATGAGCTACCCTCCACCTACCGAAGACAATCTCATTTATTTCTTCCTCTATTTAAAGGGAAAAATCTGTTGTGTGTGGAAGAAGGGTATGTGTTGTAACCTGTGATTGTATCCTCCGTGATTAACCGGAGAGAAGGGAATAGAGAAGAGGCCGTGTTTCTCCCGTGGACGTAGGCAACTCGACGAACCACATTAAATCTTGTGTTCCTCCATTTTTCCTCATGTTCTGTGTGTTTGAGGTACCACGCACCTCCGCTGTGCCCCAACAGATTTGAGATGACTGGAAGAGGATCTTCAGGGTGGGTCACGACTGGTACAGTGAGCCAGCTAGTGCAAGGAGTTCTGGATGGAGGTTCACCCCTGGAGGATGATGCGCTGCACAAGCAGGGGGTTCCGACTTTCTTGGGCTGCACCGGGTGGTAGTCTTCCAGCGAGCCGCTGTTGTGCTGCACCAAAGGAGAACCCAACATTCTAGGGTAGGAGGGAGGTGCGCTGCTTGGTCGAGGCAGCTAGACTGATAAGGGGAGGGAAAGGAAGAGGGTTGGTCCGTGACGAGGAGGAGGGGCGGCTGGTGGTGCTTGTTGGCTGCTGCAAGGAAGAGACGGTCCATAAGGGGCCGATGTGGGTGGACAAGGGGGGGCTGCTCGGCCCCCAATATTATTGTTTTTCTTTGAATTTTGTTTACTTTGACAAAAAAACATATTCCAAAAAAACCCAATAAGGGGGACACCCATGATAAAAATCATCAAAGTGAAGATTATTACACCTTTTTTGGGGTTTAATTCCATCCGCATAAACAAACCCATAGCCTAAATTTTCTACACCCAATTGGGTGTTATTTTCTTTAGTCTATTACATAGACAGAATAAAATAAATAAATTAATTAATTAATTTAATAAAATTAATTTGTTAAAGTACTTTTATTGGAGAACCATATTCCGGCCAATGGAACTCTGGTCGGTGAACTGGTTCAAAGGTGTAGGATCTTGCCGGTGATTTGAGTATAAAATGCATGATTTAAAACCCACAAAACTACCAGTTTAAATCCTATTTTTAACTTCAAATGACCGCAAATTGGTCTTCCGATATCAAATTAAGATGTGGTCTATGGTGTTGGGATTGTAAAGATGTCTTATTCATATATTAATAAAAATTTAATTCTTTAATTGGCTTAAAATTTTCACGCCTTGATATGATACCAATTGAAGGTATTGGGCATTCAGGAGAAGCTTTGAAAACGGTATTTTAAAATTTTTCACTGACGGATGACATGAACTTGTCGACATCAATGAATCGTTGCATGAATACTACTTTAGAACCACAATTGAAATAGGTTAAGCACAAAATTAAACAGTAAAATACCTAGTTTAAACCCAAAGTCGTGCACGACGTCTTCTCGTTGTTGGCGATTGTTGTATGAAGAATCCGAATTTTAATTCTTCTAGATCGTTCACACGCACTTCAAAAATCTTCGGGAATGTCGATCATTGAAATCTAGGATCTAGTGCAGAGTTCTGAAAACACCTTTGACGCTCTGATGAGCACGACATCGCAATGCTTCTGATTCTTAATATATGTAGCTCAATATGAGCTCCTAGAACAAAATCCTCTCTCTCTTGAATGAAGGAGAGTAAATTATAGAGTGGGAGAGGCCATGAGTAGTCCTTGGAAAATCTCTCTTCTACTCTATTTATAGTGTGAAATAAAATCCGACGAAAATGTTGTCCCGACCCTGAAACAGTTAACACACTATATAAATAATATATTGACTACTAAACTGAGTCATAAATATTATTTATCATTATTATCACTTTTCTATAATATAATAAATATATTTTTTGATAATACCAGAGCCATTAACTCGGCTCATACTTCCTAAAAATATTAATTGAACATTGAATATAGAAAACTAATATTCATTCAATTAATATTTTTATGTATGTACTCAAAAACTTGTAAATACATTAAATTCAATGCCAATTATTCATAACTTGGATAATATGAATTAATTTATTACTTGGTTATCGTTTATCCTTGGACAAATCCCATACCCCAGTGGTGGGGTCCACAATGTCCAAAAACTCCTATTCAAATGAATAGGGTATATTCTTGAATATGTTATTGTATGTGACCCTCTAGATACTTATCTTGATAGTAGTTAATACCATTCACAGACCAAGAGCAAGATTTAGCAACTCATCATGACCCCTAAAGAGATAAGGATTATCACAACAATGACAACGAACCTACGAACACACACTGTATAATATAATCTCTTTGTCTTTAATATCTCATAAAGTAGGACGCACACCCCTGTCATTGTCGTTTTCTTTCTTTATTTTTTGTTGATCTTATTGGACGGATATACCCTCAACTACCATGGCCATGGTCTTATAAAGGTACTACCATCCTTATCAACTTGGGATGACGTATATTACTTCCATAATGGAGAATCGAAAAATCCTTTCTTGACCATTAAACTAATATCTTGCCCCCAATGATGCACCCTGTTGGGACTAAGTTGGATGGAGAAGTGGATTGTTGTCTTTTGTTGTCAAAAAGAGGATAAATCAATTCACTTTGTAAAAGCCTTGAAAAAATCAGACGATACATTGCTGATTTGTATTTCACAAATATCATAAGTTAGGAGAACTTGTGATGAAAGAATTATGAAGTAAAGGGGGAGAAAATATGATTCCAATCATATTCAGTTTTGATTGGAAAGAATGATACTGCTGGAAGATAGGGAATTTGCAGTACTTTATGTTGAAAATCTGACGATGCAAAAGTTGTTCGATCAAAGGATACAAATCATGATAGTATATTTCATGTTGAAATCTGAAGAATGGTTATGGAATATAGTAAAGAGATCCATGAAAAAGGAACAGATGATCTAGAGGTGGCACAAAATAAATTTTTAAGGTGGAAACATTTTCTAGTGTTTGCCAAATTTTGGGGGCTAAAAATCGGGAGAAGGAGGAATGTGCTTTTGTCAAAGAATGTTGCACACAAGATTGAATGGAGTTTGGAATATTGCATTCATGGAATGATTCAATGTCAGAACATAAAAAATGGAAAAGGCATGAAGTGCGCAAAATATTCAAGAAGTACGCAAAATATGAGGTTGGTGGAAAAGAGACTTATGCACCCAATGCGACGTCAAATGGGGTTTTACGTAGCGTGTCAGGATCTTGCCTAACACATAGGGGTTCTTGCGCATAGGGGGATATGAGGTCTATAAATAAGATGTTAACACCTAACATTTTTGTATCTAGACACTTAGATAAATCTAAATGTTTGAGTCGTGAAGTAATTTTATATAAATGGGAATGCGTGAAAGAAATAGAGTTGCATGCAATAAGAGAGTTGCGCGCAAGATTGAAGTTGTGTGCAAGAGTTGTTTCGCGACAAAAGTCAAATATTGCATTCTTGCCATAAAATTTGTAGGCAAGACACCTAAAAGGGTTCGCGGAAGATTTGAGTTCTTCACGCATATTCAATTGTGCGTAAGATAGTTCTTAACGGATTCTAGGTAGGAAAGTGAAGATTTGTACTTCAGAGAATACACCTGTTCAATTGTAAAGAAGCACTAAAATATTATAATTCCCTATTTGTTCTAAGAGTGTGCACACACACTTTCATATTTTTCTCCAAGTGTTACATGAGTGTAAGGGTATATCTTAATCATTGTATTCCATATCAAAGGATTATTTTCTAGTGGATTGTGTGGTACTGGATTGTTTCCATACCATACCAAGGACATAGCTACTCTTTTTGAGTAGTGAACCTTATAAATCTTGTGTTCTTGTAGATGTGTGTTTTGATTGTGTTTAGTAGGGAAATAACTCTTTAACAGGAGGCAAAGGTTGTTTCAAAAAGAAGGAAATATAAAAGAAAAAAAATATCACAAATTCACCCCCTCCCCTCTCAGTGATACTTGGATCCTGATTGGGTAACTTCACACCCAACACTAACTACCTCACCACGATTTCATCATTATGGTTTTCATATTTCATCAAAGTAAACAATCAAATGTCACACATTGGTAATGATATCAACTCAGTTGACTATTACACATGTTTGTAGATAGGAACATCCAATGACACCCAAAATATGTGGTGTTCCAATTGGTGGGTATGTCCTCATGATCTCGCTACTCGAGATCACCAAGTGTGAACTTCATGAGAAGACGTCTTAATGCTTATGATCCCCCATCACCTGATAGTCAAACATATACTGTTTCCAGTCAGTAAAATGCATCCCAACCATAGGACCTTAGTTTAAAATTAATATCATGATATCTCAAGGCTCTCATTATAGCCTGGGATTTTTATAACCTTTTGATATGACAATTAATCTATAGACATTACCATTTCAATAGTGGGCATAGAAAAGTCTACACTATAATGGTAAGAAAACATCATGTATAACTAACTATATACACAATATGGTCATTAAAAGCACCAAATAGTTGGGTATAGAGCACCCATTATTTCAACACTCAATTGGCCTAATTGGTCTCAATTGGCCAATTAGCCTCAATTGACATCAATTGGCCTAATTAGCCTTAATTGGCCTTAATTGGCATTAATTGGCATAATTTGCTTCAATTTCCCTCAATTGGCTCCATGTGGCCTCAATTGGCCTCAATAAGCATCAATTGGACTCAATTGGACTAATTGACCTCAATTGGCCGCAATTGGCCTCAATTGGACTCACTGGACCTAATTGGACACAATTGGCTTCAATTGGACCCATGTGGCCTCAATTGGCCAAATTAGCCAAATTGGCCAAATTGGCCTCAATTGACCTAATTGCCTTAATTGACATTATTTGGCCTAATTGGCTTAATTGGCCTAATTGGCCTCAATTTTCCTCAATTGACCTCAATTGGCCTCAATTGGCCGTAATTGGCCTTTATTGGCCTAATTGACCACAATTGGTCATAATTGACTTCAATTGGCCTTAGTTTGGCTAATTGGCCTAATTGACCTCAATTAGCCTCAATTGGTCTGAATGGGCCTCAATTGGCCTCAATTGGCCTTAATCGGCCTCAATTGGCATCAATCAGCCTCAATTGGTCTCAATTGTCCTAATTTACCTTCATTGGACTCAATTCGCCACAATTGGAGGCAATTGCATCAATTGGGCTAATTGGACTAATTTGCCTCAATTGGCCTAATTGGCCTCAATTGACCTCAGTTGGCCTCAATTGGCCTCACTTGGTCTAATGGGCCTCAATTGGCTCCAAGTGGCCTTAATTGGACTAATTACGATCAATTGGCTCTAAGTGCCCTCAATTGGCCTAATTGACCTCAATTGGACTCAATTGGTCAAATTGGCTTCAGTTGGCCAAATTGGCCTCAATTGGCCCTAGTTGGCCTCAATTGATCTCAATTGGCTTCAATTGGCCTAATTGGCCTAATTGGGCTCAATTGGGTTCAATTGGACTAATTGGAATCGATTGGACTTAATAGACCTCAGTGGCCACAATTGGCCTAATTGGACTCAATTTGCCTCAATTCGCCTCAATTGGACTAATTGACGTAATTGGCCTCAATTGGCCTCAATTGAACTAATTGGCATAATTGCCTCAATTGGCTTCAATTGTCCCCAATTAGCCTAGTTGGTCTCAATTGGCTACAATTGCCGCAATTGGTGTAATTGGTCTCAATTGGTCTAATTTGCCTTAATTGGCCTCAATTGGCCTTAATAGGCCGCAATTGGCCTATTTGTCCGAATTGGCCTCAATTGGCTCTAAGTGGCCTCAATTGGCTGAATTGACCTAAATTGGTTCCAACTGGCCTCAATTGACCTAATTGACCTTAATTGGCCTCAATTGGCCTAATTGGCCTCAATTGACCTCAATTGACCTTATTGGCCTCAATTGGACTCAATTGGATCCAAGTGGCCTCAATTGGCCTAATTGACTGCAATTAGCCTAATTTGCCTCAATTGGATTAAATTGTCCCCAATTGGCCTTAACTAACTTAATTGGGCTAATTGACCTCAATTAGGCTAAATTAGCCTTAATTGGCCAAATTGGCCTCAATTGGCCTTAATTGTGCTCAATTGGCCTAACTGATCTCAATTGGCCTCAATTGGCCCCAGTTAGCCACAATTGGCCTAATTTGTCTCAATAGGCCTCAATCATCCACAATTGACATAACTAGTCTCAATTGGCCTCAATTGACCTAATTGGACTCAATTGGCCTCAATTGGATCCAACTGGCCTCAATTGGCCTAAATGACCTAATTGTTCTAATTGGCCGCAATTGGCCTAATTGGCCCAATTGGCCTCAATTGGTTTGATTGGCTTAATTAATTTCAATTGGCCTAATTAGCCTCAATTGGCCTCAATTGGCTTCATATCCCCTCAATTGGACCCAATTGGCCTTAATTGGCCTCAATAAGCCTGGTTGGCCTCAATTGGCCTCAATTAACATTATTAGTCTCAATTGGAATCAATGGGCATAATTGGCCTAAAAATGGCTCAATTGACCTCAATGGGCTGAATTGGTCACAATTGGCTCAATTGGGCTCAATTTTCCTAATTGGCCTCAATTGGTCTAAATGGCCTCAAAATAGCACAATTGGTATCAATTTGATTAATTTGCATAATTGGCCACAATTCGCCACAATTCGCCTCAATTCGCCTGAATTGGACTCAATTGACGGCAATTGGCCACAATTGACCTAACTGGCCTAAATTGGCCTAATTGCCCTCAATTGCCCTAAATTAGCCTAATTTGCCTCAATTGGACTCAATTGTCAGCAATTGACCTCAATTTGCCTCAAATGGTGCCAGGTGGATCAATTGGCCTCAAATTGGCCTCAAATTGGCCTCAGTTGGTCCCAATTGGTCTCACTTGGCCGAATGGCACTAATTGCCCTCAAGTGGATCAATTGGTCTAATTGGACTAATTGACCTCAATATGACTAATTAGCCTAATTGTCCACATAGGCCTAAATTGTGCTGAATGGGACTAATTGGACTCAATTAACCTTAATTGGCCTTAATAGGCCTCAATTGGTCAAATTTGCCTCAATTGGCCTATGTTTGTCTAATTGGACTTAATTGGCCTCACATGGTCTAATTCGCCTCAATTTGCCTCAATTTTCCTCAATTGATTACATTGGCCTAATTGGCCTCAATTCACCTTAATTGTTATCAATTGTCCCCAATTGGCCTCAATTGGCCTTAATTCACCTAATTGATATAATTGGCCTCAATTGGCCTCAATTGGTCTCAATAGGCTTAATTAGTCTAAGTTGGATTAATAGGCCTCAATTAGCCAAATTAGTATAATTGGACTAAATTGTCCTAATTGGCCTCAGTTGGCTCAATTGGCCCCAATTGGCCTAATTGTCCATAATTGCCCTCAATTTTCCCCAGTTTCCCTCAATTGGGAAAACTGGCCTCAATAGGCATATTGGCCTCAATCGGCCTCAATTGGCATTAATGGGCCTCAATTGGCATCAATTGGCATAATTGACCTCACTTGGCCTCATTTGTCCTTATTTGGCCTCGATTGACCTAATTTGCCTCAATTGAACTCAATTAGCCTCAATTGGCTTAGTTGGACTCAATTGGCATCAATTGGCCTAATTGGACTCAATTGGCCTCAATTGGACTCAATTGGCCCCAATTAGTCTCAATGGGCCCCAATTAGCCCCAATTGGCCTAATTGGCCTCAATTGGCATCAATTGGCCTAATTGGACTCAATTGGACTAATTGGACTCAATTGGCTTCAATTGGCCAGAATAGGCCACAATTGTGCTAATTGTCCTCAATTGGCCTAATTGGACTCAATTGGCCTAATTGGCCTCAATTGGCCTAATTATCTCAATTGGACTCAATTAGCCTCAATTCACCTCATTGGCCTCAATTGGAAAAATTGGCCTCATTGGCATCAATTAGCCTCATTGGCATCAATTGCCTCAATTACCTAATTGGCCTCAACTGGCCTAATTGACCTCAATTAACATTAATTTGCCTCACTTTGGATCAATTGGCCTTAATTGGCCCCAATTTCCCTCAATTGGACAAATTGGATGAATTGGCCTTGATTGGACTCAACTGACCTTAATAGGAATCATTGTCCAAATTGGCCTCAATTTGCATCAATTTGCCTAATTGGATTCAATTGGGCGCAATTTGGCTCAATTGGCCCCAATTGGTTTCAATTGGCCTAATTGGACTAATTGGCCTCAATTGGCCTTAAGTAGCCAAAAAATTGGCTCAAAGTGAGCCCAATTGGCCCATTTGACCTCAATTGACCTCAATTGGCCTCAATTGGCTTTAATTGGCCGAAATTGACATAATTGGCCAAATTGGCCTTAATTGGCCAAATTGCTCTAATTGACCTCAATTGGCCTCAATTGTGCTCAATTATCCTAAATTGGTCTTAATTTTCCTAATTGGGTTCAATTGGCCTTAATTGGCCTCAATTGGCACAATTTCCCTCAATTGCCCTCAATTGGCCGAATGGGCCTCAATTGGATCCATGTGGCTTCAATTGGAATAATTGAACTCAATTGGCCCCAATTGGCCTAATTGAACTCAGCTGGCCACAATTGGAATCAATTTGACTCAATTGGCCAAATTGGCCTCAATTAACCACAATTTTCCGCAATTGGACTCAATTAACCTAATGGGACTTAATTAGCCTCAATTGACTCCATGTGGCCTCAATTTGTCTAATTGGACAAATTGGTCTAACTGGCCTAATTGGCCTAAATTGGCGTCTATTTGCCTCAATTGGTATCAATTTTCCTAATTGTCATCATTGGACGAATTGGCCTCAATTTGCCTCAATTGGGCTCAATTGGACTCAATTGGTCGCAATTAGTGACAATCGGTCTTAATTGGATTTAATTGGCTTCAATTGGCTCCAATTGGCCTCAATTTTTCAAATTTGCCTAATTAAACTCAATTGGCATTAGTTGGTCTAAATTGGCCTCAACTGTCTTCAATTGGCCTCAATGGGCCTCAATTGCCCTCGATTTTCCTAATTGGACTAATTGGACTCAATTGGCCTCAATTAACCTCAATTGGCCTCAATAGAACTCAATTGGCCTCAATTAGCCTAATTAGCCTAATAGGCCTCAATTTGCCTCAATTGGCCTAATTGGCCTCAATTGGCCTCAATTAGCCTAATTATCCTCAACTGGCCTAAGTGGCCTCAATTGGTCTAATTGGCCTCAGTTGGCCTAATTGGCCTCAATTGCACTCAATTGGCCTAATTGGGCTCAATTTTCCCAAATTGGCCCTGATTGGACATAATTTTCCCTCAATTGGCCTAATTGGCTTAATTGGCCTCAGTTGGACTTAATTGGCTCCAAGTGGTCTCAGTTGGCCTAATTGAGCTCAATTGGCTCCAAGTGGCCTCAATTGGCCTAATTAAGCTCAATTGTCCTTAATTGGCCAAATTGGTCTTAGTTGGCCTCAATTAGACTCAATTGGCCTCAATTGTCTTAATTGGCCTAATTTGCCTCTTTGGGCTCAATTGGGCTCAATTGACACAATTAGCCTCAATTGGCCACAATTGGCCTAATTGGCGTGAATTGGCCATATTTGGACTCAATTCGATTCAATTGGCCTAATTGGCCTAACTGACCTCAATTGGCCTCAATTAATCAAATTGGCTTCAATTGGCCTCAATTTTCTTAATTTGTATCAACTGGCCTAATTGGCCTCAATTGACCTAATTGGCTGCAATAGGCCTAATTGGCCCTAATTGGCCTAAATTTGCCTCAATGGTCCTCAATTGGTCAAATTGGCCTCAATTGGCCTAATTGGCGTCAATTGCTCAAGACATGCCTAATTTGACTCAATTGGCCTCAATTGACCTAAATAGGCCTCAATTGGCTCCAAGTGGCCTCAATTGGCCTAATTGAACTCAATTAGTCTCAATTGGCCTAATTGGCTCAATTGACCTCAATTGGCCACAATTGGACCCAATTAGGTGCCTAACTGGCCTCAATTACCTCAATCGACTTAAGTGACCTCAACTGGACTCAATTGGACTAATTGGCGTAATTGGACTCATTTGTCCTAGTTGGCCTCATTTGGCCTAATTTGGCCTAATTAGCCTAATTGATCTCAATTGGCCTCAATTGGCATCAACTGGGCTCAATTAGCCTCAATTGGCCGAAATTGGCATCAATTGGCCTTAATTGGGCTTAATTGGCCTAATTGGACTAATTGGCATCAATTGGACTCAATTGGACTCAGGTGGCTCAATTGGACTAATTTGATGAGTTGGCCACATGGGCCTAATTGTCCTATTGTCTAAATTGAACTCAATTGGTGTAATCGGCCTTAATTGACCTTAATAGGCCTAAATTAGCAAAATTGGGAAAATTGGCCTCAATAGGCCTCATTAGCCTAATTAGCCTCAATTGGTTTCAATTCGAATAATTTTCCTACTTGGCCTCAATGGCTTAATCGGCCTAATTGACCTCAATTGGCCTAATTGGCCTCAATTTCCATCAATTGGCCTCAATTATCCCAATTGGCCTCAATTGGCCTAATTATCCTAATTGGCCTCATTTGGTCTCAATTGGACTCAATTAGGCTAATTGGCTTCAATTGGCTTCAATTGGCCTCAATTGACCGAATTGGACTCAATTGGCCTCACTTGGACTCAATTGGCCTCACTTGGACTCAATTGACCTCAATTGGAATCAATTGACCTAATTGATCTCAATTGGCCTCAATTAGTCATAATTGGCCTCAATTGGCCTAATTGGCCTCAATTGGCCGCAATTGGACTCAATTGGAATTAATTGGCATTAATTGGCCTCAAATGGCCTCAATTGGCCTCAACTAGAATCAATTGGCCACAATGGGCCTAATTGGCCCCAACTGGCCGAATTGGCCTCAATTGGCCTAATTGAACTCAATTGGCCTCAACTGATCGCAATGGGTCTCAATTGGACTCAATTCTCCTCAAGTGGCCTTATTGGCCAAAATTGACCTCAAGTGGCCTTATTGGCCTAAATTGGCATAAATTGGCATCAATTGGTCTCAATTGGCCTCAGTTGGGCCCAATTATCCAAATTGACCTTAATTGGTGGTAATTGGCCTCAATTGGCCTTAATTGGGCCCAAATGTCCTAATTGGCCTCAGTTGGTGGCAATTGGTCGCAATTGGTCTAATTGGCCTCAATTGGTCTAATTGGCCTCAATTGGACGCAAATGGTTTTAATTGTCCAAATTGGCGTCAATTGGCCTCAATTGGCATCAATTGGCATCAATTGGCCTCAATTGGGCTCAATTGTCCTCAATTGGCCCCCATTGCCCCCAATTGGCCCCAATTGGACTAATTTGGCCTAATTTGGCCTTATTTGTCAAAATTGGCATCAATAGGTCTCAATTGGCCTAATTGGACTTCATTGGCCTAATTGGCCTTTATTGGTCCCTAATTGGCCTCAATTCGCCTCAATTGGCTGAAATTGGCCTCAATTGGCTGCAATTGGCCTCAATTGCCCGAATTGACCTAATTCGCCTCAATTGCCTTCAATTGCCTTAAATTGGACTAACTGGATTCAATTATCCAAATTGGTCTCATTTGGCCTCAATTTGCCTCAATTTTCCTAATTGGTCTTAATAGGCCTCAATTGTCCTAATAGGCCTTAATTGGACTCAATTGCACTTAAATAGACTAATTGGACATAGTTGGACTCTATTGGCATTAATAGGCCTCAATTGGGCTCAATTGGCCTAATTGCCAGAATTGGCCCCAATTGGCCTCAATTGGCCTAATTGACCTCATTGGCCTCAATTGGACTCATTTCACATAAATGGCCAAACTGGCATTAATTGGCCTCAATTGGCCTCAATTCACATAATTGTCCAAATTGGGCTCAATTGGGCTCAATCGACCTCGATTGACCTAATTGTCCTCAATTTACCTAGTTAGACTTAATGGACCACAATTTTACTAATTGGTCTGAATTGGACTCAATTGGATGAATTGGCCACAATTGGTCTAATTGGCCTCAATTGGCTTCAATTGGCTGAGTTGGCCTAATTGTCCTAATTGGCCCTAACTGACCTAATAGGTCTCAATTTTCCTAATTGGCCTTACTTTTCGTAATTGGATTTTATTGGCCTAATTTGGCGCAATAGCTGAATTGGCCTTAATGGACTAAATGGACGAATTGGTCGAATTGGCCTCAATTGACGTAATTAGCCTCAATTGGCCTAATTGGACTCAATTAGACTAATTGGTCTCAATTGACCTCAATTTTCCTAATTGGCATTAATTGGATTAATTTTCCAAATTGACATCAACTTATCATAGTTGACCTCATTTGGACAGAGTTTTCCTAATTCTCCAAATTGGCTCAATTGTCCTCAATTGGCCTAATTGGTCAAAATTGGCCTAATTCCCCTCAATTGACCTCTATTTTCTTAATTGGATTAAAATGGTATCAATTTCCCTTAATTCGACAAATTGGCCTAATTGGCCCCAACTGGCCTTAAATGGTCTAATTGGCTTAATTAGGTTTAACCAGCCTCAATTAGCCTAATTGGCCTTAATTGACCTCAATTTGCATAATTGATCGCAATTTGATGAATTGGCATCAATTGGCCTTGTTGGGCCTAATTGGCCTCAATTGGCCTCAATGGCCTCAATTTGCTTAATTGGAATAATTGGCATAATTGACCCCAACTGACATAATTTGCTTCAATTTTCCTAATTGGCCTCAATTTTCCTAATTGGAATTAGTTAACCTAATTGTACTTATTGGCCTAATTGGCCTCAATGTCTGAATTGGCCTCAATGGCCTAACTGGATAAATTTTTTGAATTAGCCACAATTGGCCTAATTGGCCTTAATTAGCATCAATTTACTTAATAGGCCTTAATTGGCCTAGTTGGCCTAATCAACCTCATTGGATGAATTGGTCTCAATGGTCTAATTAGTCTAATTATCCTAATTGGTCGAACTTTCCTCATTGGCCTAATGGGACAAAATTTAATAAAATTGGCCTAATTGGCCTCTATTGGACTAATTGGCCTAATTGACTGCTATTAGACTAATTGGTCTCAATTGACCTCAATTTTCCTAATTATCCTGAATTGTCCTAATTAGTCTAATTGACCTAATTGGCCTCAATTTACCTCAGTTGGCCTCATTTGGTCACAATTCACCTAGTTGGCCAAGTTGGACTCAATTGGCCTCAAATGGCCTAATTGGACTCAATTGACCTCAATTTGGTTAATTGGACTCATTTGGCCTCAAAAGCCCAGTGGGCCTCAATTGGCCTCAATTCTCCTCAATTCACCAAATTGGGATAATTGGCCTCAATTGGCTTCAATTGGCCTCAATTGGCCTAATTAGCCTCAATTGGCCTAATTGGCCTTAATTGACCTCAATTGGCCTAATTGAAATCAATTTATATATTTGGCCTTAATTGACCTCAATTCACATAATTGGCCTCTTTGGCCTCAATTGGCCTCAATTGGCTCTAATTGGCCCCAACTGACCTCACTTGGCCTCAATTGGCCTATTTGGCCAAATTGGGCTCAATTGGACTAATTAGAATTAATTGGCCTAATTGGACTCAATTAATCTCAATTGGCCTAATTGGCATAAATAGACTAGAATTTTCCTAGTTGGCCTAATTGGCCTCAATTGGCCTCAATTGAAATCAATTTTCCTAATTTTCCTTAATTGGCCTAATTGGCCTCAATTGAACTCAATTTTCCTAATTGTTCTCAATTAGCCTCAATAGGCCTAATTGGCCTCAGTTCGCCTTAATTTACCTCAATTTTCCAAATTTTCCTATTGGCGTCAATTATCCTAATTAGCCTCAATTGGTCTAGTTTGCCTCAATTGACCTCAATTTTCTTAATTGACCTCAATTGGCATCACTTGACTGAATTGGCCTCAATTTGCCTCAATTGGCCTCAATTGGTCCAATTGGATGCAATTAGCCTTAATTGGCCTCAGTTTTCCTAATTGGACTGATTGACATCAATTGGCCTCAATTTTCCTAACTAGCCTCAGTAGAACGAATTGGCCTCATTGGCCTCAATTTGCCTAATTGGCCTCAACTGGAATCAATTTTCCTAATTGGCCTCAATTAACCTAACTTCACCAATTGGACTCAATCAGCCTAAATTTTCCTAGTTGGAAAAATTGGACTCAATTGGCCTCAATTGGCATCAATTAGCCTCAATTGGACTCAATTGGACTAATTAATCTAATTGGCCTAATTGGCAGAAGGGGGCATAATGGTCTAATTTTCCTAATTGGCCTTAATTGGACTCAATGGGATTTAATTATCCTAATTTTCCTAATTAGATTCAATTGGCCTAATTTTCCAAATTTTCCTAATTATCCTCAATTGGAATAAATTGACCTAATTATCCTCAATTGTCCTATTTGGACTAATTGGCCAAATTAGCCTCAATTGGCCTTAATTAGGCTAATTGGCCTTATTGGACTAATTTTACTAAAATAAATAACTATTATGAATTGGTATAATTGTCCTAGTTGGACTCAATTAGCCTCAATTATCCTTAATTTGTCTAATTGGCCTTAATTGGCCTAATTAGCCTTAATTGGCCTAATTGGCCTAATTGGCCTAATTGACTTAATTGGACTCAATTGGCCTAATTTCCCATAATTGTCCTAATTGGCCTAATTGTCCTAAATTGGATAATTGGAATAATTGGACTAACTATCCTCAATTTGCCTCAATTATCCTAATTGGCCTCAATATGCCTAATAGGTCTCAATTGTCATAATTGGCATAATTAGCCTAAGTGTTCTATCAGTTTCAATTGGCCTCGTTGGCCTCAATTGGACTAATTGTATTAATTATCCTAGTTGTCCTAATTTATCCTCAATTATTCTAATTGTCTTGATTAGAATCAATTGTCCTAATTGGCCTTAATTGTCCTAATTGGCCTCAATTGGCATCAATTTGGCTTCATTGGCGTAATTGTCCAAATTCGCCTAACTGGCCTCAATTTTCTCAATTAGAATAATGGGCCTAATTGGCCTCAATTGTACTAATTTACCTAATTGGAATAATTTTACTATTTGGCCTCAATTATTCTCAATTTTCCTAATTGTCCTTAATTAGTATAATTGGCCTAATTGGCCAGAATTAACCTAATTGGCCTCAATTGGAATAATTGGCCTAATTTGTCTATTTGGCCTCAATTGGCCTAATTGGCCACAATTGGCCACAATTGGACTCGTTGGCCTCAATTGGCCTAATTGGTCTCAATTGTCTACAATTAGCCTAATTGGCCTAGTTGGCCTCAATTTGTCAAATTGGTCAAATTGGCCTAATTGACTTAATTGGCCGGAATTGGCCACAATTATCCAAATTGGACCCAATTGTCCATAATTGGTCTAATTATCCTAATTGTCCTCAATTGGCCTCAACTAGCCTCAATTTTCCTAATTGCTTCAATTGGACTCAATTAGCCTACAAACACTAAAAACCCCCAAAACCCCTAAGATCCCTAAA
The DNA here is from genome assembly GCA_963277665.1 of Viscum album. Lineage (NCBI taxonomy): Eukaryota > Viridiplantae > Streptophyta > Magnoliopsida > Santalales > Viscaceae > Viscum > Viscum album. The sequence continues at coordinate 10,267,891 of CAUJRU010000003.1, read as the reverse complement.
AACCCCAAAACCCTAAAACCCCTAAAAACCCTAAAACCCATAAGAATCCTAAAAAATCTTTAAAAATCCCTAAAAATTCATAAAACCCAGAAAATCCCCGTGAAAACCATAAAACCCTTAAAAACCTAAAAATCCCAAAAAACCCATAAAAACCCTAAAAACCCGCTAAAAACTCTAAAACCCCGTAAAAACCCTAAAATTTTAAAAAGTACTATAAAAACCTTATAGGTTGAGGGTTTTGAGGGTTTTCGTTTTTTCAAGAGTTTTTAGGTTTTTTTATGTTTTTTCATGGTTTTAAGGTCTTTGAGGGTTTTATAGTATTTTTTGTTTTTTTGTTTTTAATGTTTTTTAGAATTTTTTATTTTTAGGGGTTTTAAGGAATTTTAATGTTTTTAGTGGTTTTAGGGAGTTTATAGGTTTATAGTGTTTCTATTGTTTTTACAGGCTTTTAGGGGTTTTTATGTTTTAAGGTATTTTTAGGGTTTTTAGGATTCTTATGAGTTTTCGGGTTGTTAGGATTTTTAGGGATTTTGAGGGTTTTTGTCCAATTGAGACCAATTGAGGCCAATTAGGAAAATTGAGTTCAATTAAGCCAATCGAGGTCAATTGAGGCCAATTAGGCTAATTAGGTCAATTAGTCCAATTGAGGCCAATTAGTAAAATAAGCTAATTGAGACCAATTGAGGACAATTAGGCCAATTGAGCCCAATTGAGCCCAATTAGGCCAATTAGGCCAATTAAGGACTATTATGTCCAATTTGGCCAACTGATACCAATTGATGCCAATTAAGAGAATTATTCCAATTAGACCAATCAATACCAACTATGTCCAATTAGGAAATTAGGAAAATTGAGTCCAATTGAGACCAATTGAGGCTAATTAGGCCAATTGATGCTAATTGGGACGAATTAGGCCAATGAGGCAAATTATAGCCAATTGTTGCCAATTCAGGCCAATATGGCTTATTGAGACCAACAAGGTCCAATTAGGCCAATTGAGGCCAATTAGCCTCATTTGAGACCAATTAAGGCCAATTGAGGTCAATTGAGCCCAATTTTAGCCAATTAGTCCAATTGAGGCCCATTAGCACAATTAGGAAAATTAGTTCAATTAGGCCAATTGAGGCCACTTGAATCCAATTATGCCAATTGAGGCCAATTAGGTATATTAGGTCAATTAAGGACAATTAGGACAATTATATTAATTGGGGAAAATGAGTCTAATTAGGGAAATTAAGCCAATTAGGCCAATTAGGTCAATTAGACCAATTCGGCCAATTAGACTAATTGAGACTAAATGAGACTAATTAGAACAATTAAGACAAATAGGCCAATTGAGTACAATAAGGCCAATTGAGTACAATAAGTCCAATTGAGTCTAATTAGGCCAATTAAGACAATTAGGACAATTGAGGCCAATTTGAACAATTAGGCCAATTAGCCCAATTGATTAAAATTAGGCCCATTGAGGCCAATAGAGGCCAATTAGGCCCATTGAGGACAATTGCGGCCAATTGCGGCCAATTATGCCAATTAGTCTAATTAGTGAAATTGAGGAAAATTAGGAAAATTAGGCTAATTGAGGCCAATTAGGCCAATCATACCCATTATGAAAATTGTGCCATTAAGTCCTATTAGGCCAGTTAGTCCAACTAGTCCAATTGACGCCAATTAGACTAATTGAGGCCAATTAGACTAATTGAGGCCAATTAGACTAATTGAGGCCAATTAGACCAATTAGACCAATTGAGGCTAATTCATACCAATTGAGGCCAATTAGGCCAATTAAGTCCAATTATGTCAATTGGGTCCAATTGAGTTCAATTAGGTCAATTAGTCCAATTGAGGACATTTGTGGCCAATTATTCCAATTGTGGTCAATTGATACCAATTAGGCCAATTAGTTCAATTAGACCAAATGAGGTCAATTAGGGCAATTAGAATAATTTAGGCCAATTAGGACAATCAATAAAATTAGGAAAATTGAGCACAATGAGTCCAATTGAGGCCAATTAAGGCCAACTAGACAAATTCAGCCAATTAGACTAATTGAGGCCAAATGATTCCAATTAGGAAAATTAATCCAAATAGGCCAATTGAGGCCAATAAGGCCAATTGAGTTCAATTGAGTCCAATTAAGGCCAACTAGGCTGATTAGTCCAATTAGGCTAATTATGAAAATTTGGACAATTAGGCTTATTAGCCCAATTGATGAAAATTAGTACGATTGATGCTAATTGAGGCCAATTAGATCAATTTGGCCAATTATTCCAATTAAGGACAATTAATATAATTTTGATAATTGAGGCCAATTAGTCCCATTAAAAAAATTAGGAGAATTATGAAATTGATGCCAATTAGGCTAGTTGAGTCCAATTAGACTAATTGAGCCTAATTAGACCAATTAAGTCCTATTGATGGAAATTGAGTCCAATTGAGGCCAATTAGGAAAATTACGCCAATTAGTAAAAGTAGGCAAATTTTTCCAATTGAGACCAATAGAGGCAAATTAGGTCATCTGATGCAAATTGAGGCCAATTAGGCCAATTAGGCCAATTAGGCCAATTGATGTCAATTAAGACAATTATGAAAATTGTGGCCAATTGTGGCTAATTATGGAAATTAGTCCAGTTAGGACAATTAGTCAATTGAGTCCAATTAGGAAAATTAGGCCAATTGTGGTCAATTGACTCAAATTAGGCCAATTAAAAAAATTAGACCATTGAGGCCAATTAGGCCAATTAGACCAATTGAGGCCAAATGTGGCAAATTGAGGCCAATTACACTAATTAGTATAATTAAGTCCAATTAGGAAAATTATTAAAATTAGGATAATTAAGGCTAATTATGCCAATTTAGGTTGATTGAGGAAAATTGAGGCAAATTAGGCTAATTAGACAATTAGGAAAATTAGTCTAATTAAGGCCAATTAGGCCCACTAGGCTAATTGTGGATAATTAAGGCAAATTAGGCCAATTATTCCAAATAGGCCAATTGAGGATAATTTAGCCAATTATATCCAATTAGTCCAATTTGTCCAATTGAGGTTGATTAGGCCAATTGTGGTCAATTAGGCCAATTAGGCTAATTGAGGCCAATGAATGCCAATTTTTCCAATTTGGTCATTGAGACAAATTTTTCCAATTAGGACATTTAGTCCATTGTGCCCAATTTCTTCAATGAGGTCAATTAGGAAAATTTAGAAAATTAGGGCAATTCGGGGCAATTAGGAAAATTGAGACCAGTTGAGACCAATTAGGAAAATTAGGCAAACTAGGGCCAATTAGGAAAATTGAGGCCAATTAATGTCAATAAGGACAACTAAGGCCAATTAGACCATTTGAGGTCAATTATGGCTAATTATACTAATTGAGGCCATTGAGGCCAATTCAGGCCAATTGAATCCATTTGAGTCCAATTAGGCCAATTGAGGCTAATTGAGGCCAATTAGGCCCATTAGGTCGATTAGGCCAATTGAGGCCATTTTAGGCCAATTCAGCCCAATTCAATCCAATTAGGCCAATTAATCCATTTGGGTCCAATCAAGGTCAATCGAGGCCAATCGAGGTCGCTTAAGTCAAATTAGGCTAATTGAGCCTCATTGAGGGCAATTAGGCCAATTGAGGCGAATTGGGCCAATTGAGGCCAATTAGGCCAACTAGTCCAATTAAGGCCAATTGATGAAAATTTATCCAATTTAGACCAATTGAGAAAACTTTTAGCTAATTGAGGCCCATTAAGTCTAATTAGTCTAATTGGGCCAATTAGGCCAATTAGGCCAATTGAGTCCAATTAAAGCCAATTGAATCCAATTAGTCCAATGAGATTATTTGGGCCAATAAGACAATTGAGGCTAATTGAGGCCAATTATGACAATTAAAGCCAACTGAGGCCAATTTTGTCAATTAGTCATATTAGGTCAATTAGTCCAATTGATGAAAATTAGGTGAATGAGGCTAAATGACTCCAATTGAAGAAATTATCCAATTAGTCCATTAATTCTAATTAGGCCTATTGAGTTCAATTAGACTAATTGAGGAAAATTAGGAAAATAAGACCAATTCATGCCAATTGAGCCCATTTGAGGCTGATTATGCAAATTTTTCCAATTAGGACAATTAGGAAAATTTGTCCAATTGAGCCCAATTTAGGCTAATTAGGTCAATTAAGGCCATTTGAATCCAATTGAGACTAATTGTGGCTAATTAATCCGATTATGCCAATTAGGACAATTAGTATGATTAGGCAAATTGAGTCTAATTGTGACCAATTAGGCTAATTATTCCATTGATTCCAATTAGAAAAATTTGGAATATTGAGGCAAATTAGTTCAATTAGCCCAATTAGGCCAATTCAGCCAATTCAGTCCAATTAGACCAATTAAAGCCAATTGAGGCCAATTAGACCAATTGTGGAAAATTAAGGCCAATTAGGTAAATTAAGTCCCATTAGGAGAATAATTAATCATAATTAATTAAGACCTATTTGACCAATTGTGGTCCATTGAGGCAAATTGAGGCCAATTAATCCAATTCAGACCGGTTTGGAAAATTAGGAAAATTAGGAAAATTATGGACAATTAGTTCAATTAGGCTAACTGAGGCCAATTGAGGCTAAGTAGGACAATTTTTTAAAATAGTACAATTGAGACCAATTTACGCAAATTAGGCCAATTGAGACCAATTGAGGCATATTAGTCCAATTAGGCCAATTATGCCAATTGAGGCCAATTGGGCCAATTAGGCTGATTGAGGCCAATTAAGTCAATTTTCCATCGAGTCCAATTCAGAAAATTAGGACAATTAAGACAATTAGGTCATTGAGTATAATTCGTCCCTTGAGGAAAATTAGGCCAATTATGCCAATTAAGCCAATTAGGCAAATTCGGGCCAATTGGGGCCAATTAGGCCAATTTAGTCCAATTAGGAATATTAGGCCAACTGAGGTCAGTAAGGAAAATTGAGTCCAATTAGGCCAACTGAGACCAATAAAGCTCATTGAGGTCAATTGAGGCCAATTAGGCCGATAGAGGCCAATTAGGCCAATTGAGGATAATTACGCCAATTAGGACAATTGAGGATAATTGAGGCCAATTTAGACCAATTGTGGCCAATTGTGGCTTATTAGGCTATTTGATGCCAATTGAGTTTAATTGAGACTAATTGAAGCTATTGATACTAATAAGATCCAATTGAGGCCAATTGTGTCGAATTGAGACCAATTAAGATAATTGAGGCCAAATGAGTCAATTGAGGCCAATTAGGCCAATTAAAACCAATTGAGGCCAATTGAGCCCAATTAGACTAATTAGGAAAATTAGGCCAATCGAGTCCAATTGAGGCAAATTAGGTAAATCGAGTTCAATTGAGGACAATTAGGGAAATTAAGGAAAATTAGGAAAATTTGGGCCAATTGAGGTAAATTGAGGCTAAATGAGACCAATTCGGCCAATTTGGTGAATTGAGGAAAATTGATGCAAATTGAGACTAGTTAGCCAAATTGAGAACAATTAAGGCCAACTGTGGCCTATTAGGACAATTAAGAAATTATAAATTTGATGCTAATTCGACCAGATATGCTAATTAGCCTAATTAGGGCAATTAGGTCATTGAGGAAAATTTGGTTGTTGAGGTAAATTAGGCCAATTTGGCCAATTAATGCCAATTAAGAAAATTAAGGTCAGTTGAGGCGCATTCGGCTTATTGTAGCCAATTATGGAAATTGAGGACAATTAGGACAATTAGGCCAATTGTGGCCTATTAGGAATATTGAAGCCAATTGAGGCCAAATAATACAATTGAGACCAATTCAGCCAATTGAGTCCAATTGTTGCCAACTGAGCCTAATTAGGCCAATTTGGCCAATTGAGGTCAATTGAGCCCAATCAGGCCAATTGAGGCCAATCAGGCCAATTGAGGCCAATTGAGGTCAATTGAGGACAATTGGGCCAATTGAGGCCAAGTGAGGCCAATTCAGGCCAACTGAGTCCAATTGCAGCCAATTATGAAAATTGAGTTCAATTGAGGCCAATTAGGCCAATTGAGGCTAATTCGGCCAATGGAATCCAATTGAGGCCAATTTGGCCAATTTGGGGAATTGAGGCCAATTGAGTCCAATTGGGGCCAACTAGGCAAATTGAGGGAAATTGAGGCCAATTAGTAAAATTGAGGCCAATTAGGCCAATTGAGGACAATTAGGCAAATTGAGGCTAAGTGAGGCCAACTGTGGCCAATTAGACCATTTGAGGCCATTTTAGGGCAATTAGGGAAGTTAATTGAATTGAGTTCAATTGAGGCCAATTAGGCCAATTGAGGCCGCTTAGGCCAATTGAGGCTAATTAGCCTAATTATACGAATTGAGGCCAATTCTGGTCAATTAAGGAAAATTAGGAAAATTAAGTCCAATTGATGCCAATTGAGTTCAATTAGGACAATTGATGCTAATTGAAGAAAATTGAGGCCAATTAAGGATAAATGAGGCCAATTGAGGCAAATTAGGCCAATGGGGGCCTATTGTGCCCAATTGAAGATGAGGCCAGTTGAGTTCAATTGAGGCTAATTAGGCCAGTTGCTAATTGAGTCCAATTAGGACATTGAGGAAAATTATGAACAATGAGTCCAAATAGTCTATTGAGTCCAATTAAATCCAATTACCCCAATTAGGCCTTTTATGTCAATTAGTCCAATTGAGGATAATAAGGTCAATTTTGGACAATTAGGCCAATTAATCCAACTAAGGCCAATTGAGGCCAATTGATACAAATTAGACCAATTGAGACCAATTAGGAAAATTGAGGTCAATTATGGCCAATTAAAGCCAATTAGGCCAATTAATTCCAATTGGGCTCAATTGAGGCCCATTAGGCCAATTAGGCGAATTGGGGCCAATTGAGGCCAATTGAGGAAACATAGAAATTAAGCAAATTGAGGCCAATTGAGGTCAATTAGGAAAATTTAGTCAAATTGAGGCCAATTGAGTTCAATTGTGGCCAATATGGTTAATTGAGCCCAATATGACCAATTGAGGCCAATTAGGCCAATTTAGGGCAATTATGTTCAATTGTGGCCAATTAGGCAAATTGAGGCAAATTGAGGCCAATTGGGCCAATTGAGTCTGGTTGAGACCAATTTAGCCAATTGAGACCCATTGAGGCCAATTGAGGCCAATTAACCAATTGAGGCCAATTGAGGCCCATTATACCATTTGAGTCCAATTGAGGACAATTATTCTAATTATTCTAGTTGAGGCCAATTGTGTCCAATTAGGATAATTAAACTAATTGAGAGCAATTGACACCAGTTGAGCCCAATTGATTCTAATTGTGGTGAATTGAGGAACATTGAGGCCAATCTCACCAATTGAACTCAATTAGTTCAATTTAGGCCAATTTGGGCAAATTGAGTGATATTTAGGCCAATTGAGGCCAATTGAACCCAATTGAGGCCAATTGAAGCCAATTTGGCAAATTTGGCCAATTAGTACAACTAGGCTAATGAAGGAAAATTGAGGCCATTTGAGGCCAATTATTCCAATTGAGACCAATTAGGCCTATTGTGCCAATTGAGGCTAATTGAGGACAATTGAGGCCAATTGGGGTCAATTGTACCTAACTATGTCAATTGAGGCCAATTTGGAAAATTAAGGCAAATTGATGCCCCTTAGGCCAATTAAGGACAATTGAGGCCAATTAGGCCGACTGAGGCTAATTTAGGCCAATTTAGGCCAATTTGGCCAATTGAGGCCAATTAGGCCAATTGTGGCCAATTAATTTAGACGAATTGGGTCAAATTAGGCCAATTAAGGCCTATTGAGGCCAATTAGGCCAATTGAGGACAATAGAGTCCAAATGAGGCCAATTGAGGCAAATTGAGGTCAATTAGGCCCATTGAGGCCAATTTGGGTCAATTAGGTCAATTGAGGCCAATTAAGACCAATTAGGCCAATTAGGCCAATTGAGACCAATTTAGGCCAATTTGGCCAATTTAGGCCAATTTTGCCAATTTGGCCAATTGACCCTATTTGTGGTCAATTGAGGCCAGTTATGCCAAATCGTCCAATTGAGGCCAATTAAGGAAAATTGAGGCCAATTAATGCAAATTGAGGTCAATTGAAGCCAATTGAGCCCAATTGAGGCCAATAAAGTCCAATTGAGACGAATTAGGCTAATTAGGCCAATTAAAGCCAATTAAGACCAGGTGAGGCCAATTAGGTCAATTGAGGAAAATTGAGGCAATTAGGCCAATTGAGCCCAATTGAGCCCAATTGAGGCCATTTAGGTTAATTCGTCCAATTGAGTCCAATTGAACGAAATTGAAGAAAATTAGGAAAATTGAAGTCATTTCGGCCAATTGGGTCTAATTAGGCCAATTGAGGCCAATTAGTCCAATTGAGTCCAATTGAGGGCAATTGAGGCCAATTGAGGCCAATTAGGCCTAAAGATGCCAATTGGGGATAATTGGGGCCAATCGAGATGAATTCACACGAATTGAATTGAATTGTGGCCAATTAGGCCAATCTGGCCAATTCAGGATAATTGTGGCTAATTGATTCCAATTAAGAAAATTAGGCCAATTTAGGCTAATTGAGGTCAATTAAGCCAACTGAGGCCAATTGAGGGCAATTGAGGAAATTAGGCCAATTGAAGACTATTAGGCCAATTAGGTCAATTCGACCAGTTGAGGCCAATTGAGGCCAATTGAGGCCAATTTGTCCAATTGAGGCCAATTGAGGCTTATTAGGCCAATCAGGCTAATTCATCCAATTTATCCATTGAGGCCAATTATGCAAATTTTCCCAAATTAGGCATATTATGCCAATTATACCAATTCGTCCAATTGAGTTGATGTGAATCATGGTGCACATATTTAGTGTGGAGTGGAGAGTGACCATGTCAAGGATGGTGGAAGAAGCATAAATGCATAAGACCAATTGCATGGGATTGGTGGCCCAATGACAATAGTAAGAATGTGGAGGATGAAAGAGGCTTTACATGGCCTCATTTTGAAATCACAAGAGGACGCCCAACATGCATGCATGAGATGATCAAATGGGACATTAATCAGTCTTATTATAGCCCAAAAGTGAATGTAAATGGCCCACCCAAATTATTCCGCGAAATTTAATCCACTTACATGAAGGAAATCTCCAAATTCAAAAAGTGGTGGGCCCTTTGTCTCCAAAGTCATGGTTGGAATCTTCAAAGTATTTGGGGTGGTTCCAAAAAGTCTTATTTAGAGATATCTTTACCCCTAAATCCATGGACATGTGTAAACAATGTCAATTTTGTGGGATATGCTTTAGAATTTTTTGGGATACGTATTTTGACATGTATTCCTCTCGTTTGACTATAAATATCCACCTCATTATAGCCCTTGGAGGTTAATTTCGAATTTGAGTGTTTTCTAGCATTATTATTCTTTTGTGTCGTGTGTTCTTGAATGAATGAAATTAAGTCTTATGAAAGGAGTGATCAACCTTTTTGGCCATTTATAATTAGTATTTTAAGGGAAAATTCTCCTTGGGGTCCTAATTGATCATCCCCCTTCCCCTTTTATTTCTTCTGCACTCCATTTAATTTTCATTTCTCCCACTTCTGAAACTTGGGTTTATACATTTTCCCCAACAGATACCACACAACCATATGGTATCTTATCATTTGGTATCATATCTTGGAAATGGAAACCAGGTTCTTCATTTTTTTCTATTTTTCTCCCATCATTTTTATTCTCTTTCCATTTTCTTTGGCCATCACCATTTCTGGTTGCAACTTTCATCCACCTTTTTTCTGTTTTTTATTTGAGTTTCTAGACATATAATATGTCATTTTGATATTCCATAATCTCTTCTTTCTTCTCAATTTGAAAACACTGAAATATGACGCATGTATTTGGAGATACATCCAAATAAATTTTTGCTACATATTCACTTTTGTGAAATCAAACAATCTCCAAGATGGAATTCCAATTAGGTTCGAAGCTATCATTTGAAATATATTATCTTATAGAAATTCCATAAATTCCATTCCTTATCCTTTTGGAATATTTTTTATTCGATTTTTGATTTTCATATTTTTTTTAAGCCTCATACTAACATCAAATCATTATGCACTCTCTCCTGGTTGAATTATTTAAAAAAAGAGCAGAAAAACAAATAAAAAAAATCTGCTGAAATTTATTACACATTATGTTGGCCCTTTAGCAAAAATTCAATGAATTTATACTCTAACATTTATATTCCAACTTCATTATTTCATCCATATACAAGCTTCAACCATAACCCTTTCTCCCATTTCTCTTTATCTCCCATTTTTTTTGGACTCCATTGATTCAAACCCTTTTAAAATTTCTGATTTTTAAATATTTCCACGAATTTTTTGCTTCTTACTAGTTGTCTTATTTATTATATTTAAGAACAATTTTATGAAGAATGTTGTTGTGATAGAAAGTGTGAGAAACCTTTTGAGAGATTAAAAAAAGAGAGGGAAAGAGTGTGTGAGGAATTAAAAAAAATGGCAAGTGAGGGAGAAAGAAGTGAGATCAATGTCAAATTATTTATGAAAGTTTTCACTGACCAGTTTATAAGATTGAATGCTAGGTTGGATGATTTGAAAAGTTTCTCAACGTCAAAGGCTCCAATAATGTGAGAAATTCATGATGTTGACGATGATTACTCTGATTTTGAAGAAACATTTCCTTGGGGAGGGCAACGTACTCCTTGGAGAGAAAATGACATGGGAGTCATCAAAGTGACAATTCCATCCATTTAAGGGAAATGTGACCCAAAATTTTATTTGGAGTGGGAGAGGATGGTTGACCATGTGTTTGGACTTCACTAATACTCATAGGAGAAGAAGTTAAAATTGTCATCACTTGAGTACAATGACTGTGCAAGTATTTGGTGGGACCAATTGCAAGTAATTAGATGATGAAATAAAGAAATTCCAATTAGAACATGGGAAGAAATAAAGATAGTAATGTAAAAAAGGTACATTTATAGTCATTACTATCAAGATTTTCATTTCAAGTTACAAATACTTGTGCAAGGTTCCATGTGTGTGGAGTAATAGTACAAGGAAATGTAGATATCGATTATTTGAGAAAATTTAAAAGAAGATCGCAAAGCTACCATGGAAAGGTTCGTTAATGGCTTGAATACAGAAATTAGAGATGTGGTGGAACTTAAAACCAACATTGACATGGAGGAGTTTCTACATAAGGCTATGGAGGTCAAAACTCAACTACATTATCAAAGGTGTAAAGTAAGTTCCCACAATTTTTGGAAGGATAATCGGAAAGATCTAAAATCAACTTCTAAGTGGAATGAAACAAAACCACAGGATTCAAAATTTGTTCCAAAAAAAGAGAAGAGGAAAAAAATAATTTCTTCCCCACTGATTCTAAAGGAGAAATGGACACTAATTTCCCTTCTAAATCTCGTGATATAAAGTGTTTTAAGTGTTAAGTACATGGTGATATTACATCTCAATTCCCAAAAAAAGGGCCATGATTGCTTTGGATAATGGATACATCCTTATTGATCACTCTAACGATGATGAGATTCCACCTGTAGAGGAGATTTTAGATATAGAAGTTAAATAACCCATACATGGAGATGCATTGGTGGAAATAAGAGATGTAAACATTAAACCAAAATATGATCATGTTGAGAAGTAGCGTAAGCATATTTTTCATACAAGATTCCACATCAAGTAGAAAGTATGTAGTATGTTAATTGATAGTGGAAGTTGCACAAATGTGGCTAGTACCTTATTGGTGGATAAGTTGAGTTTGACTACTCTAAGGCATTCTAGACCTTATAGATTGCAATGGTTGAATGATAGTGGAGAAGTGAGGGCCACAAAACAAGCCATAGTTTCTTTTTCTATAGGAAAATATCATGATGAGGTGTTGTGTGATGTTTCTCTGATGTAAGATGGACATTTTCTACTATGGAGACCATGGAAAGTTGATAGAAGGGTGATGTATGATGGCTATGCTAACCTCTTCTCCTTTCATTTGAGCGGTAGAAAGATTTTTTTGAATTATCTGAGTCCCATACAATCATATGAAGATCATGTGAGGATAGAGAAAGAATACAAAAAGAAAAAATAAATGAGCGAAAAAGAAAGTGGTAAAAATAAAAATTTGAGTGATAAAAAAGAGAGTGATGCGATGAGAAAAAAAGTGGGAAAAATGAAAGAGTGGAAAATTAAGAGTGAAAACAGAGAGAAGAGAGACATAAAAAGAAATGAGGGAAATTAAAGAGACGAAAACAAGAGTTTTGACCGATAGGTGAGTTTATTTTCTAGAAAAAAGTTAGGTGAAAAGTGCTTTATTGAGAGGGAAATTGTTCTTAATCATTAGTAAGGATTATTAACTTTCAACTAATGAAATTCACTATTCTTTTCCATCTTGTGTTGTGTATTTACTACTGGAATTTGCTAATTTGTTTCCTGAGGAAACACCAATTGGATTACCCCCATTTAGAGGAATTGAGCATAGGATTGAATTTATACATGGTACCATAATTCCAAATAGGTCAGCAAATAGAGCTAATCCAGAAGAGAAAAGAGAGATCTAATATCAAGTTGAAGAACTAATGAAGGAAGGATTAGTGAGGGAAAGCATGAGTCCATGTGTCATTCTGGTGATCCTAGAATCCAAGAAAGATGGCACGTGGCTGATGTGTGTGGATTTTCATTCCATCAACAAAATAATATTTAAGTACTATTGTCCCATCCCTCGACTTGATGACATGGTTGATGGATTACACGGGGATTCTTTGTTTTCAAAAATTGATCTTAAAAGTATATAACACCAAATTTTAATGGAAGAAGGAGAGGAGTGGAAAAATTCTTTCAAAATAATTTTGGTTTCTATGAGTGGCTATTTATACCATTTGGTTTAACTAATTCACCAAGTACATTCATGAGATTAATGAACCATGTCCTTCATTCATTCATTGTAAAATTCATGGTTGTCTATTTTTATGATATCTTGGTGTATAATAAATCTCCAGAAAACCATGTTGAACACTTGCGTTTGGCGCGTGAGACCCTTAAAGAAAACCAAGTTTATGCCAATCTAAAAAAATGTTCCTTTTTCATGGATTCTTTTGTGTTTCTTGGATTTGTTGTAGGGGAAGAGGGGATCTGTGTGGATGATGAAAATGTCAAAGAAATTTAGGAGTGGCCCACACCAAAGAGCACAACCGAGGTTAGGATTTTTCAAAGATTGGAAATATTCAATAGGAGGTTTTCTAAGGATTTTTCATCCATATCTACACCTCTTAATGAACTTGTAAAGAAACATGTGGTATTTAAATGGGGTGAAAAACAAGAATAATCATTTAACACACTCAATGAAAATTTTTTCAATTCTCCCCTTTTAAGGCTACTAGATTTCACTTAAGTATTTGAAATTGAGTGTGATGCATCGTGAGTTGGTATTGGTGCTGTTTTGACTCAAGAGTCACGTCTAATTGCTTACATTAGTGATAAATTTAACGGGTAAACAATAAATGATTCAACTTATGATAAAAAACTTTATGCTTTGAAATGAACCCTGGAAACATCGAAACATTATTTATGGACTAAAAAATTAATTATTAATTCTGACCATGAAAGACTTAAGCATTTGAAGTCCCAAGGTATGTTTAATCGATGACATGCATCTTGGTTGGAATTAATTTAGACTTTTACATAAGTGATCAAGCACAAAAATGTTAAGGAAAATGTGGTTTTTGATGCTATTTCACGAAGGTATTCGCGTCTTACTTATCATCATTCAAGTACTTGGACTTGAGTTACTAAAGGGAATTTATGAAACTAATGGAGATTTTTCTCAAATTTCAACATCTTGTGAAAAACATGGATTTATATACTATTAAAAAAATTATGGGTTTCTTTTAAAAAGGGATAAATTGTGCATTCCAAGTTGTTCAAGTCAATAATTTCATGTAAAATAATCTCATGGAGGTGGTTTGAGGGGGAATTTTGGTGTTGAAAAAACACTAGCTAATTTGCGTGAACATTTTTATTGGCCAAGCATGATAAAATATGTTATTGAAATTTTTTATAATTATGTCACTTGTAAGTCGGAAAATTCCAAGGTTTAACCTAATGGATTGTATTCCCCCTTGCCGATTCCATCTCATTCTTGGAATGACATCTATATAGATTTTGTTTTCGGACTTCCTTGATCCCAATCAGGGAAAGATATAATTTTTTTTTCTTTGGATTGATTCAGAAAAATGGCACATTTCATTACTTTCACAAAAACTAATGAAGATATTCATATAGAAGATTTGTTTTTCAATGAAATTGTGAGATTACATGGATTTCCCAAAACCATTGTAAGTTATAGGGATGTGAAATTCCTTATCACCTTTTGTAGGATTTTGTGGAATGAATTGGGAACAAAATTATTGTTCTCAACTATTGCACATCCTCAAACTGATGGGAAAACTAAAGTGTTTAGTAGGAATATTTCTACCCTCTTTCATGAAATAATTGAAAAAAATCTAAATAATTAGGAAAAATATTTTTCACACATAGAGTTTGCATATAACTGTGTATGGAATTCCACTAGTAACATCTCACATTTTGAGACTGTATATGCTTTTAACACAATGAATCTGTTGGATACACTTTCATTTCCTACTAATGAGGTTTTTGATCTTGTAGGTGATGAGAAGGAAATTTTTTTCAGGATTTACATGACAAAGTGAAATCCAACATTTAAAAAATAAATTAACAATATGAAACACAAGAAAACAAGGGTCGACATAAGGTTATACTGGAACCCGGAGATTGGGTGTGCGTGCATTTTGGGAAGAAAAGGTTACTGGATAAAAGAAAATCAAAATTTCAACCATGGGGAGATGGGATATTCCATGTTTTTGAAAGAATCAATGATAAAACCTAAAAGTTTGACTTTACCATCAGGTATGGAAATGTGAGTGCTACTTTTAATAATACTGATCTATCTCTCTTTTAACATGTTTATTCGAGGATGAATCCTTTTTAAGATGTAGGAGGCGATGTGAATAATGGTGAAAATATGAAGCGAGGAGTTGAGAATGATAATGGAATTGATGGTGGAAGGAACATAAATGAAAAATACCCATTGCATGGGATTGGTGGCCCAATGAAAAGATTAATAATGCGGAGGATGAAAGAGGCTTTACATGTCATCATTTTAAAATTACAATAGGAGGCCCAACATGCATGCATGGGAGGATCCAATTGGCCTTTAATCACACTTATTATATCCCAAAAGTGAACATAAATGGCCCACCCAAATAATTCCACGAATTTTAATCCACTTGCATGAAGGAAATCTACAAAGTCAAAAAATGGTGGGCACCTTGTCTCCAAAGTCATGGTGAGAATCATCAAAGTTTACGGGGTAGTTCCAAAGGGTCTTATTTAGAGATATCTTGTCCCCTAAATCCATAGAAATGTGTAAAAAAATTAATGTTTGTGGGATAGGATTTATACTTTTATGGGATAGGTATTTTGACATGTATTCCTCTCATTTGGCTATAAATAGCCACCTCATTGTACCCCTTGGGGGTAAATTTCTAATTTGAGTGTTTTTTTGCATTATTATTCTTGTGTTTATCGTGTTCTAAAATAAATTAAAGTAAGGCTTATGAAAGGAGTGATAAACCTTTGTGGCACTTTATAATTAGGGTTTTAATGGGAAGGTCTCCTTGGGGTCCTAATTGATCACCCCTTCCCCTTTTATTTCTTCATCAATTCATTTAATTTTCATTTCTCCCACTTCCAACACTTGTGTTTCCGCATTTTCCCCAACGGATACTGCACACCCATACAGTATCATATCATGAGTCATTGATGCCAATTGAGGCTAATTGAGTCCAATTAGGCCAATTAGGCCAATTGAGGCCAATTGAGGCATACTAAGCCAATTCGTCTGATTGAGCTACTGAGGCCAATTGAGGCCAATTATGCCAATTGAGGCTAATTAGGACAATTGAAGCCAATTGTGTCCAATTAGGACAATTGAGGATAATTCTTCTAATTAGGTCAATTCAGTCAATTGAGGTCAATTGAGGTTAATTGGGTCAGTTGAACCCAATTGAGGCTAATTAGGCCAATTGGCCAAATTAGGCTATTGAGGCCATTGAGGAAAATTAGGCCAATTAGGAAAATTAGGCCGGTCTGGCCAATTATTCCAGTTAGGCAAATAGGTTGGTTAGGAAAATTAGTTAAATTTGGCCGGTTAGGCCAATTGGGGCCAATTTTAGGCCAATTAGGAAAATTAGGCTATTTTTTCAATTGAGGCCAATTAGGAAAATTGAAGCCAATTGAGGCCAGTTAGGAAAATTGAGGCCAATTGAGGTCATCTGGGTCAATTAAGGATAATTAGGACAATTGAGGCCATTTAGTCCATTAAGGCCAATTGAAACCAATTATTTCAATTTGGCCAATTATTCCAATTAGGCCAATTGAGTCCAAATATTCAAATTGAGTACAATTAGGCCAATTGATTCCCATTATGAAAATTAAGGCCAATTAGTGAAATTGAATGCAATTAAGGCCAATTATCCCTATTGACGCCAATTAGGCCAATTAGGCCAATTAGGCCAAATGAGGCCAATTAGTCCATTGATCCAATTAAAACATATTAAATACAATTATACCAATTATACCAATTATTCAAATTATGAAAAATAGGCCAATTCATGCCAATTAGGCTGATTGAGGACAATTAGGAAAATTGAGGCTAATTGAAGCCAATTAGGCTAATTAGGCCAATTGATGCCAACCATGCCAATTAGGCCAATTGAGGCCAATTGAGGAAAATTTAAGACAATAATTCTAATTAAGACAATTATGCCTATTGATTCAAATTGAGGACAATTGTGGTCAATTGTGGTGAATTGATTCCATTGGGCCATTTGGCCAATTTAGGAAAATTAGGCAAATTAGGACAATTGATGGAAATTAGGCCAATTAGGCCAATGAAGGCTAATTAGTTCAATTGTGGTCAATTATGCCAATTGAATACAATTGGGCCAATTCACCCAATTGAGTACAATTAGTGCAATTGAGGACAGTTGAGGCCAATTGAGGAAAATTTAGGCCAATTAGGTTGATTATTCAAATTAGGCCATTGAGGCTAATTTAACAATTGAGACCATTTTGGTCTATTAGTCTAATTAAGCCAATTGTGACTAATTATGAAAATGGGGGTCAATTGAAACTAATTGAGGCTGAGGTAAATTAAGGTAAACTAATTTCAATTAGGCCAACTGCAAAATGAGGCCAATTGTGGCTAATTGAGGTCATTTAGGCCATTTAGGCCAATTAGCCCAATTTGGCCAATTGAGGATAATTAGTCCAATCAGGCCAATCTAATCCAATTGGTGTAAATTATACTAGTTAGGTCAATTATTCTAATTTGGCCAATTGAGACCAATTAGGAAAATTGAGTCCAATTAAGGCCAATTAGGAAAATTAGGTCAATTAGGCTAACTGATTCCAATTAATCCAATTGAGGTAATTAAGAAAAATTAGGTGAATTGAGGCCAATTAAACTAATTAGTCCAATTAGGAAAATTGAAACCAATTAGGAAAATTAGTACAATTGAGTCCAATTGAGGCCAATTATGAAAATTTAAGCCAATTAAGCCAATTGAGGCCAATTAAGCCAATTGAGGCCAATTAGACCAATTAACCCAATTGAGTCCAATTAGGCCAATTGAGGCCAATTGAGGCCAATTGAGGACAATTTTCTCCAGTTAGGATAATTAGGTCAATTAGGTAGTTGAGAACAATTTAGAAATTGAGTCAAATTTTCCAGTTAATCCAATAAGGACAATTAGGCTAATTGAGTCCAATTAAGAAAATTGAGGACAATTGAGGCCAATTGAGGCCAATTGAGTCTAATTGAGGCCAGTTTATTTCAATTGAGGCCAATTAGGACAATTTAAAATTGAATCAAATTGGGGCCAATTACGCCATTGAGGCCAATTGAGGTCAATTAGGCCAATTTAAAATTGAGGACAATTAAGGCTAATTACACCATTCAGGCCAATTGATACCAATTGAGTCTAGTTTGGCAATTTCCAATTAATTCGGATTAGTCCATCACGAACAATTGATGCAAATTGAGGCCAATTAGGCCAATTAGGTTAACTATTCCATTGAGGTCATTCAATCATTGAGACCAATTAGGCCAATTAGGTCAATTGACACCAATTATTAATATTGAGGCCAATTGAGGCTGAGGCCAAATTACATCAATTGAGTCCAATTAGGAAAATTTACAATTAAGGCTAATTGTGGCCAATGAGGCCATTGAGTCCAATTGTGGACAATTAGGCCAATTTCCAATTAAGTCCAATTATATAACTAAGGCCATTTTAGGCCTATTAGGCCATTGTGGCCAATTGAGTTCACTTGAGACCAATTAAGTCCAATTAGTCCATTAAGGCCTATTGAGGCCAATTGAGGCCAGTTAGGACAATTAGGCCCATTGAGGAACATTTGAGGCCAATTGATTCCTATTGAGCCCAATTAAGCCAATGAGGCCAATTAGGCCAATTGAGGCCAATTGAGTCCAATTAATTTCAATTGATTCCAATGAGGTCAATGATACCAATTTGGCCAATTGAGGACAATTGAGCCCAATTAGTAATATTAAGGTCAATTGAGGCCAATTAGGCCAACAAATCCAATTTTTTAAATTGAGTCCAATTGAGCCCAATTGAGGCCAATTGAGGCCAATAGAGTCAAATTGAAGCTAATTTGTCCTATCGAGGAAAATTGAGGCCTATTATGCGAATATAGGCCAATTAGGGACAATTAGATCAATTGAGGCCAACTAGGCCTAGTGAGGCCAATTGATGGAAACTGAGGCCAAGTGAAGCGAATTGAGTCCAATTGAGGCCAATTGAGGCCAATTATGGCCAATTAAGCCAATTAGGCCAAGTGAGGCCAAGTGAGGCAAATTGAGGCTAGTTGTGTCCAATTAGCCCTATTGAGGCCAAATGAGTCCAATTGAGTCTAATTAGGACTATTGAGGCCAATTGGGGCCAATTGAGGCTAATTGAGGCCAATTGAGAACAATTGAGGTGAATAGGCCAATTGAGGCCAATTAAGGCCAATTGAGTCCAATTCGTCCAAATAGGCCAATTGATGCTAGTTGAGGCCAATTAATCCGATTAGACCAATTGATATCAATTAAGGCCAATTAGACCAAATACACAAATTAAGGCCAATTAGGGCCAATTAGACCATTTAGGGCAATTGAGGTCAGTTTAGGCCAATTAGGCCAATTGAGGCCAATTAGGACAATTATGCCAATTGGGTCCAATTTGGCCAATTGAGTCCAATTAAGGAGAATTGATGCTAATTGTGGCCAATTAGGCCAATTGATGCCATTTGGGACCAATTAAGAAAATTAGGGCAATTGAGGCCAATTGAGTCCAATTGAGGGCAATTCGGCCAATTTAGACAATTGAGGCCAATTGAAGACAATTAGGCCAATTAAAGCCAATTGAGGTCCATTGATGCCAATTGAGGCCAATTATGGCTAATTGATTCCAATTTGGCCAATTAAGCCAATTGAGGTCGATTGATGCCAATTGAGGCCAATTAGAAAAATTCGGCCAATTGAGTCCAATTAAGTCCAATTGAAGGCAATTAGACAAATTGATGCTCATTGAGTCCAATTAGAAGAATTGGGGCCAATTAAGCCAATTGACGCTAATTAAGGCCAATTGAGGCCAATTAGGTTGATTAGGCAAATTGAGGGAAATTTAAACCCATTGAGGGAAATTGAGGGAAATTGAAGCCAATTGAGGCTAATTAGGCTAAATGAGGCCAATTGTTGTTAATTGAGGCCAATTAGGGAAATTGAGGCCAATTGTGGCCAATACACCCAATTGAGGAAAATAAGGCCAATTAAGGCCAACCGAGCGGATTGAGGCGAATTGAGGCAAATTGTGCCTAATCTGGCCAATTTGTCTAATTGAGGCAAATTTTCCTAATTAGTCCAATTGAGACTAATTGATGTCAATTGAAGCCAATTGAGGCCAATTGAGGTCAATTGAGGCCAATTATGCCAATTGGGCCAATTGAGGCCAACTCATCCAAGTTAGGCCAATTAGGCCATTAGGCCAGTTGAGGCTGATTAGGCAAATTGAGGACAATTGTGGCCAATTGAGTCCAACTGAGTCCAATTATGGAAAATTTGGAAAATTAAGGGAAATTGAGGCCAATTAGCTCAATTAGGCCAATTTAGGCCAATTCAGACATCTTAAGCCAATTAGGCTAATTTGTACAATTGAGTCATTGAGTCCCATTGAGTTCATTGGGGCCAATTAGTTAAATTAGAAAAATTGAGGCCTATTAGGTCAATTTGGCCCATTCTGTCAATTGGCCATTGAGGATAATTGAGAAAAATTAGACCAATTATGCCAATTAAGGAAAATTAAGGTCAATTGAGGACAATCTGGCCAATTGGGCCAATTAGGCCATTGAGGCCATTGATGCTAATTAGGACAATTCCGTCAATTAGGCCAATTCGGCCATTGGGGCCAATTTGGTTATTGAGGCCAATTCGGCCATTGAAGCCAATTCGGCCAACTAGACCATTGAGGCCATTGAGGCTAATTAGGCCAATTAAGTCACGTAGGCAAATTAGGTCATTGAGGCCAATTCGACCATTGAGGTTAATTAGGCCAATTAAGCTAGTTAGGCCAATTGTGCCACTTAGGCCAATAGAGGCCAATTAAGGCTAATTGAGGCCAATTGAGGCCAATTATGTCAATTAAGGCCAATTAGACCAATTGATGCCAATTTGGAAATTAAGTCCAATTGAGTCAAATTATTCCATTGAGGCCAAATGAATCCAATTATGATAATTTGGACAATTATGCCAATTAATCCAATTAGGTAAATTGAGGCCAAATAAATAAATTGAGGCCAATTGACTGTAATTAGAACAAATAGGACAATTAGGACAATTGATTCCAATTAGGCCAATTAGAACATTGAGGCCAATTAAAACCAATTAGGCCAATTGATGCTAATTAGGACAATTGAGGCCAATTAATCCATTGAGGCTAATTGAATGCAGTTTAATCCTATTAAACCCAATTATTCCAATTCATCCAATTGTGCCAATTATTTCAATTAGGTCAATTAGCTCAAATGAGGCCAAATAGAAAAATTGAGTCCAATTGAGTCCAATTTACGCTGATTAGGCCAATTCACACCAATTAGGACAATGATGCGAATTGAGTTCAATTAAGGCCCCTTAGGCCATTGAGGCCAATTGAGGGAAATTGGATTGTATTCTGCCAATAAGTCCAATTATGCCAAATGATGAAAATTGATTCCAATTGTGGTCAATTCATTTCAATTAGGACATTTAGGCCAATTGAGGCCAATTGACTCTAATTAGGTAAATTAGGTCAATTGAGACCAATTAGGCCAATTAGGCCAATAGAGGCTCGTAGAGGCCCATAGAGGCCAATTAGATGAATTGATTCCAATTAGACCAATTCACCAAATTGTGTCCAATTAGGCCAATTGAGGCCAATTAAGGTCAATTGAGACCAATTTAGTCCAATTTATGTCAGTTTTTCCATTGAGGCCAATTCAACTATTGAGGCCAATTAGGCAAGTTAGATCAATTATTGCAATTGAGTAGAATTATGTAAATCGAGGCCAATTGGGTATAATTGGGACAGTGGCCAATTAAGGTCAATTGAGTAAATTTAGGCTAATTCCCAATTGACACAAATTAAGTGCAATTGAGTCTAATTAGGCCATTGAGACCAATTGATGTCAATTAGACCAATCTGGTCAATCGAGTACAATTAGTCCATTGAGGCCAATTGAAGCCAATTATTACAATTATTATAATTATGAAAATCAACATAATTGGGACCAATTAGAAAAATCAAGACCAATTGAGGCCAATTAGTCTAATTAGGCCAGTTGATGCCAATTAGGCCAATTGAGGCCAATTAAGAAAATTGAGGTGAATCGAGGTCAATTTGGAAAATTAGGAAAATTAGGAAAATTAAATCCAATTAGTCCAATTAGGCTAATTGAGGCCAATTAGGCCAATTGAAGCCAATTAGGCCAATTGAGCCCAATTATTCCAATTCTACCAATTAAGTCAAATTAGGCCAATTGAGTCCAATTTAGTCCAATTGAGGCCAATTAGACTAATTAGTCCATTGTGTCCAATTCAGGTATTGAGGCCAATTAGTCTATTTATGCCAATTAGGCCAATTGTGAAAATTGAGGCCAATTGAGGTTAATTGATGTCAATTAAGGCCAATTAGGATAATTAAAAATTGAGTCCAATTGAGGCCAATTAGTCCAAAAGTCCCATTGAGACTAATTGGGGATAACTGAGGCCAACTAAGGCCAACTGAAGTCAATTGAGGCCAATTAGGCCAATTATTCCACTAAGAACAATTCGGCAATTGAGCCCAATTAGGCCAGTTAGGCCAATTAGGCCAATTGAATCAAATTATGAAAATTGAGACCTTTTATGTGGAAGTCAATTGAGGCCAATTAGTCCAATTACCAATTACGCCAATTGTGGAGAATTAGGAAATTGAGGCCAATTGATCCCAATTGAGGCTATTTGAGGTCAATTAGGCCAATTTACAGTTGATTCTAATTAGGAAATTAATGTCAATTGAGGCCAAATAGTCTATTGATTCCACTTGAAGATAATTGAGGCCAATTGAGGCCAATTGATGCCAATTTGAGGCCAATGAGGTCAATTAGGAAAATTCAGGAAAATTCAGGCTAATTGATGTCAATTTAATCCAATTATCCCAATGATTCCAATTCAGATAATTGAGGACAATTGAGGACAATTAAGAAAATTGAGGTAACTCAGACCAATTAGGCCAATGAGGCTAATTTAGTTAATGGGGGCCAGTTGAGGCTAATTAGGCAAATTGAGGTCAATTGAGGTCAATTAGGGAAATTGAGGCCAATTGAGTCTAATTGAGGCCAATTAGGGAAATTATGCCAATTGAGGCCAATTAACTCTAATTAAGGCCAATTAGTCCAATTGAGGAAATTATGGCCAATTAGGCCAATTGAGGCCAATTGAGGCCAATTAGGCTAATTGAGGCCAATTAGGCGAATTAAGGCCAATTGAGTCCAATTATGGGAAATTAGGCCAATTATTCCAATTGAGGCCAATTGGGGCCAATTGAGGCCAATTTGGTCACTATAGGGCAATTAGGCTCATTAAGGCTAACTAGGCCAATTGAGGCTAATGAAGCCAATTGAGGCCAATAAGGCCCATTGAGATAATGTTGTCCAATTGAGGCCAATTTTTCTAATTGAGGAAAATTAGGCCAATTGAGGCCAATTATACCAATTGAGTCCAATTGAGGCCAATTACGCCAATTGAGGCGAATTAAGACCAGTTGAGGCCAATTAGGCTAATTAGTCCAATTGAGGCCAATTGATCCAATTGGGGCAATTGAGTCCAATTAGGCCACTTGAGGCCAAATATCCAAATTGGGCCCAATTGAGGCCAATTGAGGATAATTGAGGCCAATTGAGGCTAATTGAGTCCAATTGTGGCCAACTGTGGCCAATTGAGGCCAATTGAGGCCAACTTAGACCAATTTTTTTTATTTATCTAATTGATGAAAATTGAAAACAATTAGGCCAATTGAGGCCAATTGAGCCCAATTAGGCCAATTAGCCAATTGAGTCCAATTGAGATCGATTGATTCTAACAGAGGGAAATTGAGGCCCATTGAGGTCAATTGAGGCCAATTTGGCCAATTGTGTCCAATTGAAGCCAATTGAGGTCAATTAAGCAAATTGAGGGCAGTTGAGGCCAACTGAGACCAATTAGGCCAATAAGGATAATTAAGGCCAATTAAGCCAATTGAGGGCAATTGAGGCTAGTTAGGCCAATTGAGGCCAATTAGGCCAATTGAGTCCAATTAATCCAATTGAGGATAATTGAGGCCAAATATGACAATTGAGGCCAACTATGTCAATTGAGGCCAATTAGGCCAATTTAGGCCACTTGAAGAAAATTGAAGCCAATTGAGGCCTATTAGGCCAATTGGGCCAATTATGCCAATTAAGGCCAATTTAGTTCACTTAGGTAAATTAGACCAATTTATACCGATTTGGCCAATTAGGCCAATTAACGCCAATTAAGACAATTCTTTCAATTCATCTAATTGTGTTATGAAGACCAATTAATCCAATTAGGCCTATTGAGGCCAATTGAGACACATTGAGGCCTACTATGCCAATTAGGCCAATTAGTCCAATTAATCCATTGTGGCCAATTAAGGCTAATTGAGGCCAATTGGGCCAGTTAGACCAATTGATTCCAATTAGGGACTGATAGCCCAATTCATCCAATAGAGCCATTGAGGCCAATTATGACAATTGAGGCCAATTTAGGACAATTACTTCAATTAAGGCAAATTGAGGCCAATTCGACCAATTATGTCAATTGAGGCCAATTAGGCCAATTGAGGCTAATTAGTCCATTTAGGACATTGAGGCCATTTAGGCCTAGGTTAATTAGGCCATTTAGGCCATTGATTCCCATTCATACATTGATTCCAATTAGGCTAGTTTGGCCATTGAGGTCATTGAGGACAATTAGAAAAGTTAGCTAAATTAGGCCAATTAGGTCATTGAGGAAAATTAGTCTAATTAGGCCAGTTTGATCAATTATGAAACTTAGGAAAATTGATGCCTCTTGGGAAAATTCAGCCCAATTAAGGCCAATTAGTCTATTAGAACCAATTGAGGCCAATTAGTCCATTGAGACCAATTGAATCAATTAGACCAATTTAGAAAATTGAGGCCAAATAGGAAAATTTGGAAAATTTGGCCAATTAATGCCAATTAGGCCAGTTGGGGGAAATTAGAAAAATTGAGGAAATTGAGTCTAATTAGTCTAATTAGGCTAATTAGGAAAATTGGCGCTGATTAGATCAATCAGACCAATTGAGGCTAATTAGGCCAATTGGGGCCAATTGAGGCCAATAAGTCCATTGAGTCCAATTAAAACCAATTGAAGCTGATTATTCCAATTATGCCAATTATTTAAATTATGCAAATTATTCCTATTAGCCCAATTAGAAAAATTAAGGCAAAATAGGAAAATTGAGGCCAATTGAGGAAAAATAGGCAAATTGAGGCCAATTAAGGCCAAATAGGAAAATTATACCTATTGACACCAATTGGTCCAATTGGGGAAAATTAGGAAAATTGATGCCAATTGAGGCGAATTGGGCTAATTGGTCTAATTAGGCCAATTGATGCCAAATTTTCCAAATAGGCCAATTAAGACCAATTAGGCCATTGAGGTCAATCGAATCCAATTATGCCAATTAGGTGAATTATTCCTATAGATTATAATTGGGTCCAATTAAGGCCAATTGAGTTCAATTGATTCCAATTAGGCCATTGAGGCCAATTTAGGCCAATAGAGGCCAATTAGGCAAATTAGTGCAATTGATACCAATTAGCAAAATTTGGCCAATTGAATCCAATTTGGCCAATTGAGGTTAGTTGAGGCCAAATGAGACCAATTGAGGAAAATTAGGCTATTTGGACCAATTAGACCATTAAGGACAATTCTTTCATTGAGCGCATTGAGGTCAGCTAGTCCAATTATGCAAATTGAGGTCAATTAGGTAAATTGAGGCAAATTGTGACCAATTGAGACCAATTGAGGATGATTCCAATTGAGGTCAATTGAGGCCAATTTGGACAATTTCAAATTGAGTAAAATTAGTCCAATTTTAAATTGAGGCCACTTAGGTCATTGAGGCCAATTAAGGCCACTAAAACTAGTTAGGCCAATTTCCAGTTGAGGCCAATTAGGCCATTGAGGCCAATTAAGGTCAATTAGTCCATTGAGGCCAATTAATTCGAATTAAGAAAAATTGAAGCCAATTTAGGCCAATTACTCCAATTAGAAAAATTAGTCCATTGAGACCAATTTAGCCATTGAGGCCAATTAGGCCAGTTATGCCAATTAGTCCAATTCGGCCTCAATTGGCCTCAATTAGTCTCAATCGACCTCCATTGGCCTCAATCAACCTAATGGGCCTCAATTGGCCTTAATTTCCTCAATTGGCCAAATTGGCCTCAATTGGCCTCAATTGGCCTCAATTTTCATAATTTCCCTGAATTGGTTAATTGGCCTCATTGGCCTTAATTGGCGTGAATTGGCCTCAATTGGATTCAATTGGACTAATTTTCCTCAATTCACCTCAGTTGGGCTCATTTGCACACAATTAGCCACAATTGGCCTAATTGGAATCAATTGGACCCAATTGGCCAAATTGGAATCAATTAGCATCAATTGGCCTAATTGGCATAATTGGCACCAATTGGCCCCAATTGGCCTAATTGGACCCAAAAGGCCTCAATTGGCGTCAATTGGCCTCAATTGGTATAAGTGGCCTCAATTGTCCTGACTAGCCTCAATTGGCATAAATTTGCCTAATAGGACTCAATTGGCTTCAATTGGCTTAATTGGGCTCAATTGGCATAATTGGCCTCAATTGCCCTCAATTGGCTCAACTGCACTCAATTGGTCTAATTGGATTAATTGAACTTAGTTTACCTCAATTGACCTCAATTGGACTCAATGTGCTGTAATTTGCCTCATTGGCCTCCATTGGCCCCACTGGCATTCATTTCCCTAATTAGTCCCAACCGGCCACGATTATCCTCAATTTGCCTTAATTTAGCTTAATTAGCCTTAATGGACCTAAATTGGCCATAATTAGTCTAATTTGCCTCCATTGGCCTCCATTGTCCGCAATTGACCTCAATTGGCCTAATTTGCCTCATTTGGTCTAATTGGCCTCAATTTTCCAAATTGGCCTCTATTGGCCTCAATCGGCCTTGATTGGCCTATTAGCCTAATTGGCCTAATTTTTCTCAATTGGCCTAATTTTTCTCAATTGGCCTCAATTGGCCTCAATTGGATTAATTTCCTTAATTGGCCTCAGTTGGCCTCAATTGGCCTAGTCGGCCTTAATTGGCATCAATTGGCCACAATTGGCCTAATTGGCCTCAATTAGAATTAATTGACCTAATTGGAGTTAATTGACCTTATTTTGCCTCAACTGGATTCAATTAGAATAATTGGCCTCTATTGCCTCAATTTTCCTCAATTGGTCCCAAGTGTCCAAATTCGCCACAATTGGCCTCAGTTAGCCGTAATTGGCTACAATTGACCTCAATGGGCCTAATTGTCATAATTGGCCTAATGGGCCTCATTTGGCCTTAATGTTCCTCAATTAGCCTCATTTGACTCAATAGGCCTCAATTGGTCTCATTTGATCTCAATTGGACCCAATCGGCCTAATTGGTCGCAATTGGCCTCAATTGGTATAAGTTGGCCTCAGTTGGCCACAATTGGACTCAATTGACCTCAATTGGCTTAATTGGCCTCAATTCGGCTTAATTGACCTCAAATGATCTCAATTGGCCTTAATATGCCTAATTGGACTATATTTGCCTCAATCAGACTCAACTTGCCTAATTGGCCTCAATTGGCCTTAATTGGCATTAATTGGCCTAATTGACCACAATATGCCTAATTGTCCCCAATTGACCTCAATTGTCCCCAATTAACCTTATTGGCCTCAATTGGCCTAATTGGACTCAATTGGTCTCTATTGGCCTAATGTGGCTCAATTTGCCTATTGGCCTTAATTGGCCAAATTGATCTCAATTAGCCCCAATTTGCCTCAATTGGGCCCAATTAAAATAATTTGCCTAATTGGCCTCAATTGGCCTCAATTGGCCTCAATTAGCCTAATTGGCATCAATTGGTCTAATTGGCCTCAATTGGCCTCAATTGGACTCAATTGTCCTTAATGGACTAATTTTCCTCAATTATTATAATTGGACTAATTACGTAAATTGGCCTAATTTCCCTCAATTGCACTGAATTTTCCTAATTGGACTAATTGGCATCAATTGGTCTAATTGGACACTATTTCCCTCAATTTACTTAATTGACCTCAATTGGCCTAATTTTACAAATTACTATAATTAGTGTAATTAGCCTAATTTTCTTAATTTGGCCTTTATGGACTAATTGGCCTCAATTGGCATAATTGGACTCAATTGGATCAATTGGCCAAATTGGACAAATTGGCCTTAATTGACCTAATTAGCCTCAATTGGCCTCATTTTCCTGATTGTCCTTAATGGGCCTAAGCGGCATAATTGACATAACATGCCTATTTGGCCTAATTGAACTCAATGGTGGAATTGGGTTTAATTGCCCAATTGGCCTAAGTGACCAAATTGGCCCAATTAGCTTCAATGGGATTAATTGTATAACTAGCATAATTAGCTTAATTGGCCTCAATGGATGAATTGGAATCAATGGAATAATTGACCTAATTGACCTAATTTTCTTCAATGGCCTCAATGGACAAACTGGCCTAATTATCCCAATTAGACTCAATTCACCTCAATTGGCCTCAATTTTTCTAATTTGCCTAATTGGACTCAATTGTGCTCAATGACTCAATTGGAATAATTGGAGTAATAGTCCTCAACTATCCTCAATTGTCATAATTGGCCTAATTGGCCTCAATTGGCCTCAATGAATTAATTGCCCAAATTGGTTTAATGGGCCTAATTGGCCTCAATTGGCCTAAATTGGCCTAATTGTCCTCAATGTATCAGTTGGTTGATTTGGAATAATGGGCCTAATAGGACTCAATTGGCATCAATTTGCGTAATTGGCCTAATTGGCCTCCATTTTTCGAATTGTCCTAATTGGCCTAATTGCCTCAATTGGACTCAATTTGAATAATTAGCCTAATTGGCCTCAATTAGCCTAAATTGGACTAAATTGGATGAATTGGATAAATTCTACTCAATTGGCCTAACTTGCCTCAATTTTATGAATTGGAATAATTGGCCTCAATTTGTCTTAATTGGTTGAATTGGCCTCAATTGTCCGAATTGGCCTCACTTGGCCTCAATTTACCTCAATTTGCCTCAATTTTCCTCAATTTTCCTGATTGGAATTAATTAGTCTAATTTGCCTAATTGGTCTCAATGAACGAATTGGCCTCAATGGCATAATTTTCTTGATTTTCCTAATTAGCCTAATTTTCCCAATGGACCTCAATGGCTGAATTGGAATAATTGGACTCAATCGGCCTCAATTAGTCTAATTATCCTAATTGGCCTCAATTGGCCTAATTGGCCTAATTAGCTTTAATTGGCCTACTTTTCCTAATTTTCCTAACTATTCTGAATTAGACTAATTTGCCTAATTTGCCTATATTGGTCTAAATTTATCTAATTGGCTTTAATTGAACTAATTTTCATAATTTTTATAATAGGTATTAATTGGAATAATTGGCCTAATTGGACTCAATTGGCCTCAATTGGACTCAATCAGTCTAATAGGTCCCAATTGGCCCGAATTTGTCTAATTATCCCCAATTAGCTTAATTGGCCAAATTGGCCTAAATGGCCTAATTACCCTAATTCTCCAAATTGGCCTAATTACCCTCAATTGGCCTCAATTAGAAAAAATTTCTTATATGGACTTAATGTCCTAATTTTCATAATTGTCCTAACTTGCCTAATTAGTCAAAATTGGCCTCAATTTTCGTAATTGGCCTAATTGGACTCAATTTGCCTCAATTGGCCTAATGGGTCTCAATTGGGCTAAATTGGATGAATTTTCCTAATTTGAATCTATTTTCAAGTTATACTAATGGGCCTAATTAGCCTAATTGACCTTATTTCCCTTAATTTACTTCTATTGGTTTCAATTGATGTAATTGGCCTAGTTGGACTCAATTAATCTAATTGGCCTCAATTGGCTCAATTGACCAAACTAACCTCAATAGCTTAATTGTCCTAATTTTCTTAATTGGCCTAATTGGCCTCAATTAGCCTCAATTAACCTAATTAACCTAATTTTCCTCAATTGGCCTAATTATCCTAAGTGGACTCATTGGCCTCAATTTGCCTCAATTGGCCTAATTGGACTCAATTGGATTAATTGGACTCAATTGGCCTAATTGGCCTCAATTGGGCCAATTGTTCTAACGAGACAAATAGGCTTGATTACTAATTGGCCTATTTGGCCTAATCAGACTAATTGGTCTAAATTTCCCTAATTTTCCTTAATTGGTCTATTTGGCTTAATTGTCATAATTGGACTCATTTGGCCTCAATTAGTCTAATTCTATGAATCTACCTTAATAGGCCCATTGTATTAATTATGCTAATTGGGCTCATTTGGCCTCAATTGGTATAATTGTATGAATCTCCCTCAGTAGGCCTAATTGGACAAATTGGGCTCAATTGGCCAAATTGGCCTAATTTCTCTCAATTGGCCTCAATTTGTCTCAATTGCCCTAATTAGATTAAATTGTCCTCATTTGGCCTCGGTTGGTGTCATTTGGCCTCAATTGACTTAATTGGCCTAATTGGTCTCAATTCGCCTAAATTGTCCTTAGTTAGCCTCAATTAGCCTCAATTTCCCTAATTGGCCTCAAGTAGCCTCAATTGGCCCTAATAGACCTAATTGGCCTTAAATAGCCTTAATTGGACTCAATTGGACACTATTGGACCCTATTGGACTAATTGGCCTAATTGGCCTCAATTGGACGAATTGGCCTAATTGGCATAAATTTGCCTAATAGGCCCCAATTGGAATCAATTGGACTCAATTGGGCTCAATTGGCCTTAATTTTTCTAAGGGGCCTAATTGGCCTTAATTAGCGTCAATTTACATAATTAACCTCAACAGACCTCAATTGGCCCCAATTTTCCTAATCGGCTTGTTTCAATTGGCCAAAATTGGAGAAGTTGGACTCAATTGGCCTCAATTGACCTCAATTTTCCTCAATTGAACTCAATTTCCCTCAATTTTCCAAGTTGGCCTATTTGGCCTAATGCTCTCAATTGGCCCCAAGGAGCCTAATTGACCTCAATTGGCCTCAATTGGCGTCAATTGGCCTCATTGGCCTCAATTGCCCTCAATTGCTCTCAATTGGCCTCAATTATCTCAATTAGCCACAATTGGCCTCAATCGGCCAAATTGGCCTCAATTGGCTTCAATTGGCCTCAATTCGCCTCAATTGGCCTCAATTGGCGTAATGGGCATCAATTGGCCTAATTGACACAATTAGCCTCAATTGTCCTCAATTGTCCTCAATTGGATGAACTGGCCTTAATGGGCCTCAATTGGCCTCAGTTGGCCTAATTGGCCTAATTAGCCTAATTAACCTCAATTCGCCTCAATTGATCTCAATTTGCCTAATTGGCCTCAATTGGACTAATTTGCCTCAATTGGCCTAATTGGCTCAATTAGCCTCAATTAGCATCAACTGGCACCCTAATTAAACTTAATTGGCCTGAATTGGCTTCAATTTTCCTCAATTGGCCTAATTGGAATAATTGTGCTCAATTTGACTAATTTTCCTCACTGGCCTCAATTTGCCTAATTTTCCTCATTGGCCTCAATTTGCCAAATTTTCTTCATTGGCCTCAATTGGCCTCAATTGGCTGAATTGGCCTCAATCGGCATCAATTGGGCTTAATTGGCCTCAATTGGCTTGAATTGGCCTCAATTGGCCTTCATTGGCCTCAATTGGACTAATTGGTCTCAATGGGGATTAATTTGACGTAATTGGCCCTAATTGGCATCAATTGGCCTAATTAGCCTCAATTGTCCACAATTAGCCGTAATTGGCCTCAATTGGCCTCAATTGGCCCTAATTGGCCTCAATTGGCCTAATTGGACTAATTGGTCTCAATTGGCCTTAATTAACCTAATTGGCCTCAATTGGCCTCAACCGGCCCAATTGGCCACAATTGGTCTAAATTGGCTTAAATTGGTTTCAATTGGACTCAATTGGAATACTTATCCAAATTGACCTAATTGGCATTAATCGACCTCAATTGGCCTCAATTGGCATAATTGGCTTAATTGTCCTAATTGTCCTCAATTGTCCTAGTTGGCCTTAATTGGCATAATTTGGCATAATTGGCCTAATTTACCTCAATTAGGCTCAATTGGCCTCAATTAGGCTCAATTGGCCTCAATTGGCCTCAATTGGCCTCAATTGTCCTCAATTGTCCATAATTAGCCTCAATTGGCCTATTTGGCCTCAATTGGCCTAATTGGTTTAATTTCCCTCAATTGGCCTCTATTCACCTAATTGGCCTCAATTGTCTTCGATTCACCATAACTGGCCCAATTAGCCTAAATTGGCCTCAATTTGCAAAAATCGGCCTTAATTAGCCTCAATTGGATTTAGTTGGCCTCAATTGGCTTCACTTGGCCTAATTGGCCTCAATTGGCCTCAATTGGCCTAATTGGTCTAATTAGTCTCAATTTTTCACAATTTGTCTCAGATTAACTAATTGGCCTCAATTGTCCTCAATTGGCTTCAATTGGCCTAATTTGCATAATTAGTCTCAATTGGCCTCACTGGGCCGAATTAGCCTCAGTTAGCCTCAATGGGTCTAATTGGCCTCATTTGGCCTCAACGAGCTCAATCGGTCTTATTGGCCTCAATTGGCCCCAATTCGCCTAATTTCCCTCAAGTGGCCTAATTGGTCACAATTGGCTTAATTGGCCTCAATCAGCCAAATTGGACCCAATTATCCCCAACTATCGTCAATTGGCCTCAATTGGTCTCAATTGGCTTAACTGTCCTTAATTGGCCTTAATTGGCCCCAATTGGCCTTAATTAGCCTCAATTGGTCTAAATTGGTCTGAATTGGCCAAATTGGCCTCAATTAGCCTCAATTGGTCTAATTGGGCTCAATTTTCCAAATTAACCTCAATTGGCCTCAATTGGTCTCAATTGGCCTAATTGACCAAATTGGCCAAATTGGCCTCAATCGGAAAAATTGGCATCAATTGGCCAAATTGGGCTTAGTTGCCCAAATTGGAATCAATTGACCTCAATTTTCCTAATTGGATGAATTAGCCTCAATTAGCTTCAATTAGCCTCAATTGGACAAATTGGACTCAATTGGCCTGAATTGGCCTAATTGCCTCAATTGGCCACAATTGACCTAATTAACCTCAATTGGCCAAAATGGCTTCAATGGGCCAAAATGGCTTCAATTGGCCTCAATTGGCCTAATCGTCCTAATCGGCAACAATTTGCCTCAATTGGCCTCAATTGTCCTCAATTGGCATCAATTAGCCGAATTGGCCTAATTGTCCTAATTTCCCTCAATTGACATTAGTTGGCCAAATTGGCCTCAACTAGCCTAATTGGCCTCAAAAGGCCTAATTAGCCTAATTGGCCTTAATGGATGAATTGACTCAATGGGTAATTGGAAAAATTGACAGAATTGGACTCAATTGAACTAATTGTACTCAATATATATATTGGGATTCAATTGATCTCATTTTTTCTAATTAGCCTAATAGCCTAATTGGCCTCAATGGATGAATTGGACTTAATGGCCTAATTGGCCTAATTAGCATCATTGGTCAAATTGGCCTGAATGAACTAATTGGCCTAATTGGCGTCAATTGGTCTAATTGGCCACAAGTGGCCAAATTGGCCTCAATTTTCCTAATTGGCCTCAATTTTCCAAATTGGACTTGATTGGTCTAATTGTCCTTATTGGACTAATTGGCCTTAATGGTCGAATTGGATTAAATGTCCTAATTGGCCTAATTAGATGAATTTTCATTAATTTCCTAATTGGCCTTATTAGCCTAAATTGGTCTGAATTGTCCCCAATTGGCCTAATTGGCCTCAATTGGCCTAATTGGCCTCAATTGATCCCAATTCGCCTAATTGGCCAACTTGTCCTCAATTGGGATAATTGTCCTAAAATAGCCATCGTTAGCCTAACTTGGCCTCAATTCACCTAACTGGCCTAATTTCCCTCAATTGCCCTCAATTGGCCTAATTGGGCTTAATTGACCTAAATTTGTCTAATTAGCCTAAATTGCCCCAAATTGGACTTATTGGCCCCAATTGGCCTAAATTGGCCTCAATTCGCAAAATTGGGCTAATTGGCCTTAGTTGGAAAAATTAACCTCAGTTTGCCTAATTGGACCCAATTGACTTCAATTTGTTGAATTTGCCTCAATTGGACTCAATTGGCCGAATTGGCCTCAATTGGTCTCAATTGGCTTTAATTGGCCTCAATTGGTCTACGTGGCCTCAATTGACCCCAGCTGGCCCCAACTAGCCTAATTTGACACAATTGACATCAATTTTCCAAATTGGACTCAATTGGCCTCAATTAGCCGAATTTGCCTCAATTGGACTCAATTGACCAAAGTGGTGTTAATTGGCTTTAATTAGCATCAATTGGCCTAATTGGACCTAATTGTCCTAATTTGTTTAAATTGGTCTCAATTGGTTGAATTGTCCTCAATTGGTTGAATTGACTTCAATTGGCCTCAATTGGCCTCAATTTTCCTCAATGGACTTAGTTGGCGTAATTAGCATAATTTACCTTAATTGGCCATAATTGGCCTAATTGGCCTAATTGACCTCAATTGGCCTCAATTGGCCTAAATTTTCAAAATTTTCCTCTGTTGGACTTATTGACCTAATTGGCTTTAATTGGCTTAATTGGACTCAATTGGCCCTATTTGGCCTCAATTGGCCTCAATTTTCCTAAATGGCCTAATTGGCATTAATGGCTGAATTGGGATCAATGGACTAATTGGACTAATTGGTATAATTGGACTAATTGTAAAAACTAGATATAATGGACTAATTGTACCAATTGGCATAATTGGCCCCAATTGGCCTTAGTTCACCTAAATGGCCTAATTGGCCTTAATTCACCTCAATTGGCCTCAATCTGCCTAATTGGCCTAATTTTCCTCAATTGGCCTCAATTGGTCTAATTAGACTCAATTGACATCAATTTCCCTAATTAGCCTCAATTTGGACTCAATTGGATGAATTGGCCTTAACTGACCTCAGTTGGCCTAATTGACGTAATTGGTCTCAATTTTCCGAATTAACCTCAATTGGACTCAACTGGCCTAATTAGACTCAATTGACCTAATTGACCTTAATTGGCCTCAGTTGTCCAAATTGGCCTCAATTGGCCATAATTGGACTCAATAGACATAATTGGCTTAATTGACTTCAATTGGCCTCAATTATCATAATTGACCTATTTGGCCTCAATTGGCCTCAATTGGTCTAATTGGCCTCAATTGGCCTCAATTGGACTAAATTGGTTTAATTGGCCACCATTGGCCTAATTGGACACAATTTTCCTAATTGGACATAATTGGCCTCATTGGAATCAATGGTTTAATTGACCTAATTTACTTAATTTTCCAAATTTGAAGAATTTTCCTCAATGGAATAATTGGCCTAATTAGCCTCAATTTTCATCTATTAGCCTCATTGGCTCAATTGGACTCAATTGGCCTATTTGGCATAATTGGTCTATTTAGCCTAATTACGCTAATTAAATTGTCCTCAATTAGCCTAATTGTCCAAATTGACCTTAATTTTCCAAATTTTCCTAATTGGTCTGAATTTTCCAAATTGGCCTAATTGGTCTTAGTTTTCCTCAATTAATCTAGTTGGACTTAATTGACCTAATTTTCCTAATTTGCACAATTGGACTTAATTGGATTAATTGGCCTAAATTGACCCCAATTGGCCTCAATTGGTCTTAATTAGTGTAATTGGCCTTAGTTGGGATCAACTTGTCTAATTGGCCTCAATGGCCTTATTCTCCTAATTTTCCTAATTGGCCTAAATTACCCTCAATCAACCCAATTTTCCGAATTGGAATCAATTACTTAATTTTCCTAATTATCCTAATTGGCCTAATTCATAATAATATTCCTCAATAAGAATAATTGACCTCATTGGGCTCAATTTCCCCAATTGGCCAAATTGGCCTAATTGCCCAAACGGGACTCAATTGGCTTCAATTAGCCTAACTGGCCTCTATTAAATGAATTGGACTAATTGGCCTCAATTTCCCTAATTGGACTAATTATCCTCAATTGGACTAATTTTCCTAATTAGCCTAATTATCCTAATTGACCTCAATTAGACTCAACTGGCCTTAATTGATCTAATTGGCTTAATTGGTCTCAATTATTTTAATTATCCTCAATCGGCCTAATTGGACTAATTTTCCTAATTGGCCTAATTTTACTCAATTTTCTAATTGTCCTAAATTGAAAAAATGGCCTAATTAGCCTCAATTGGCCTAATTGGATTCCATGGGATAATTGGACGAATTGGCCCAATTTGTTTCAAATTGATTAATTGTCCAAATCGGCCTAATCGGTCTCAATTGGCCTCAATTGGCCTATTTTTCTTAATTATACTAACTGTATAATTTGGTATCAATTAGTCTAATTTTCTGAATTGGCCTCAATTTTCATAATTGGCCTAACTGGACTAATTGGCCTCAATTAGCCTAATTGGCCTAATTGTTCTACATGGTCTCAATTGGCCTGAATTGGCCTGAATTAGCCTGAATTGGCCTGATTGGATTAATTGACATAGTTTGATTCATTTGTCCATAATTATTCTAATTGACCTCAATTGGTCTAATTGTCCTAATTGGCCTCAATTGGCCTCAAATGGCCTAATTAGAATAATTGTACTAATTGTCCTAATTGGCCTAATTGGCCTAATTGGCATCAATTGGTCTAATGAGACTTAATTGGACTCAATTGGCCTAATTGGTATAATTGTACTAATTTCCCTCAATTGGTCTCAATTGGCCTAATTTTCCTAAATTGGCCTCAATTGGCATCATTGGCCTTAATTGGACTAATTGGACTAATTGGCCTAATTGGCCTAAATTGGCCTAAATTGGCCTAATTAGCCTAATTGGCCTTAATTGGCATAATTGGCCTAATTGGATTAATCGGCCTCAATTGACCTAATTAGCCTCAATTGGACTCAATTGGCCTAATTAGAATCAATTAGACTCAACTGGCCTAATTGGCCTAATTGACATCAGTTTGCCTCAATTAGCATAATTGGCCTAATTGGACTTAATTTCACTAATTGACCTAATTGGATAGTTGGCCTCAATTGTCTTGGTCTAATAGGCCTCAATTGGCCTAAATTAGACTAATTATTTTAATTGGCCTTAATTGGCATCAATTTACCTAATTGGCCTAATTGAACTTAATTGGACTCAATTAGATGAATTGGAATAATTGGCCCCAATTGAAATAATTGGACTAATTGGCATAATTGGTATAATCAACCTAATTGGCCTCAATTGGCCTCACTTGGCATAATTGTCCTCAATAGGCCTTAATTGGCCAAAAACCCTAAAAATCCCTAAAGACCCTAAAAAACCCTAAAACCCTTAAGAATCCTAAAAAATCCATGAAAATCCCTAAAATGGTAAAAATCCTCAAAAACCTCATGGAAACCCTAAAAACACTAAAACCCATAAAAACCCAAAAACCCCAATAAAAACTCTAAAACCCCATAAAACCCCAAAAAGATAAAAAATGAACAAAACCTTAAAAACCAAACACAAAAAAAACCATAAAACCCTTAAAGACCCTAAAACCTTGAAAACCCCTAAAAACCCTAAAAACAATAAAAACCCATGAAAACCATAAAACCCTCAAAGGCCCCAAAACATTATGGTTTTTTGGAGTTTTTTTAAAATTTTCTAGGGTTTTAAGGGTTTTTAGAGTTTTTGGTGGGTTTTTAGTGTATTTATGGGTTTTGGGGGTTTTTAAGGGTTTTAAGGGATTTTATGGTTTCCATAGGGTTATCAGGGTTTTTTTTATGTTTTTAGGGATTTTCCAAAAAAAAATAGGATTCTTATGGGTTTTAGGGTTTTTAGGGTTTTTAGGGATTTTGAGGGTTTTTTATCCAATTGAGGCCAAATATTTCAATTAGGAAAATTATTCCAATTAAGGTCAATTAGTCTAATTAAGCTAATTGAGGCCCATTGAGACTAATTAGGACAATTGAGGCTAATTAGGCCAATTAGGACAATTGTGGCCAATAAGGCCAATTGAGGCCAATTAGTCCAATTAGGCCAATTATTTCAATTATTAAAATTAAGGCCAATTAGTCCAATTCATCTAATTGAGTCCAATAAAGGTCAATTTGGCCAATTAATTAAATTAAGGAAATTGAGGCCAACTAAGGATAATTCAGCCAATTGAGGAAAATTAAGGTAAATTAGGAAAATAGAGGCCAATTAAGACAAATTAGGTCAATTAGATCAATAGTCCAATTAAGGATAATTAGGCCAGTTTGGGTAATTGAGACCAATTGAATCCAATTTGGAAAATTAGGCCAATTTGGCCAATTAGGCCAATTGAGTCCAATTAGGCCAATTGAGACCAATTGAATCTAATTGAGGCCAATTGAGTTTAATTGATGTAAATGATTCCAATTTAGGGCAATTAGTCCAATTATGCCATTTGAGCCCAGTTGAGTCGAATTGTGGCTAATTAGGCCAATTGATGCCAATTGAGGAAAATTAGTCCAATTGAAGACAATTAGGCCAATTGAGATCAATTTAGGCCAATTGAGACCAATTAAGCCAATTGAGGCCAATTAGGCCAATTGAGAATGATTAAGTCCAATTAGACAAATTAGGCCAATTTGGGCAATTAGGCCAATTAGGCCAATTGAGTCTAAATGAGGTAAATTATTCTAATTGAGTCCAATTGAGGACAATTAGGCCAATTTGTCCAGTTAGGCCAGTTGAGTCTGATTGAGTCCAATTGAGGCCAATTACGCAAATTGAATCCAATCGAGGAAAATTTGGCCATTTAGACCAATTAGGCCAATTAAGGCCAATTAAGGCCAATTAGAATAATTAGGCCAATTTGGTAAATTAGACCAATTAGGAAAATTAGGTCAATTGCAGCCAGTTAGTTCAAATAGGTAATTGAGGCCAATAAGTCCAATTGAGTCCAATTAGACATATGAGGATAAATAAGGACAATTATAAAAATTAATCTAAATATGCCAATTGAGGCCAAATAGGCCAATTGAGGCCAATTGAGGTCAATTATGTTGGAGTTGGTGCTCTAGAACCAACTACTATGTACTTTATGATAAACATGTATTTATTGTTTTCAATATTAATTTACTACTTATCACATCATGATTATTATTCTGCATGACATAATATGTGATAATGTACCAAGAGTATTTGTCGCACTAAAAGTTCATAGTAGCTCCCCTATATTATGAGAACCCAAAAGTTCCATGACACAATTCTTGAATATACGTTCTATGGCTGGATGATATCATTTTAAGGGACACAAATGATATAGGCTATCAGTGGTGGAGACTCATAGGACTTGGAGGCACCTTCTCATGGTGTATGCCCTTGGTAATATCGAGTAGGATATTATGAGAATGAGACCCGATAGTAGGATATACACATTTATAAGTTCCATTGTATGTTCCTATATGCAGATGTGTGTATTCACTACTAGATATGTCCCTTTTAGCGACCGCCAAAAGCGGTCGCTAATGGGCTTTAGCGACCGCCCAGTGACCGCTTTTGGCGGTCGCTTTAGCTTCGTCGGTAAAGCCCAATAGCGACCGCCATTGGCGGTCGCTAATGTTTAACATCGACACAGCATTCTGCTGGTCCTCATGCGGCGCTGTGCGGGTCATCTTCTCGGCAAGGGACACAGGAGCTTTCCCCCACCGGCCATGGCGGACACACGGCGGCGGTTCGGATGTAGACGGTGAGGGTTCGGGCAGTTCGGATATGGCGGACACACGGCGCTGTGCGGGTCATCTTCTCGCCGGATGTCTGGGGCGACGGTTCGGGCAGTTCGGATGTAGAGGTGGCGGCGTGCGGCGGAATGCGGCGGCATGCTGCATGGGGATTTGCAGCGGTGCGGCATGGGGATTTGCAGCGGCGCGAGAAGAAGAAGATGCACGGGCGGGAAAATTCCCGCTGGAATTTTACGTTCACATTAGCGACCGCCATTGGCGGTCGCTAATACCCTCTTTAGCGACCGCCAATGGCGGTCGCCCGCTTCAGGAGGCGCAAATACTTAAATTTCTAGTAGTGATTGGTCCTTAGACTTTAAGATTATTATTAATGGATATTATGAGTCATGTAATTTGATATATTGATGAAAGTCGTGATGATAGATGTTCGCGGTGAGGTAGGATAGGTTGGATGCGTAATGTGTAATATTGCATTAATGAATAATGAGAGAAAGGATTTATCCCTTCTTTAAATTAATGGAAGTTAATATCTTAGGCCCTTTAATGGAAATTATATATACTATATAAATCCATGGCCATGGTGTTATCTAGGAAATTTCTGTTACCAAAATGTCAAAGAAAGACATATCGGGCACATAGGTTTATGGCACCGGCATGCAACCATATTGATTGGATATATTCTAATAAAGGGATTATATTACACAATAAGAATTTGTATGAGGTGGAATTTCATTGCGACATTAACTTATTTCTCTCTGGTTGATTTTTCATTTTTTTAGTTTCTAACCTTTTAATTTAGGCATGTTCGCCTAATGCCACTGAGAAATAGGCCCATAGGGTTACACACTAAGTGTGTCCAGAATCTCAATTAGATAATTTATTATTTAAAAAGTTGAATAAATATTCTTCCCAGTCATGGTTTAATAATTATTCATGTATGCATGATCGCATTTATTCTGTCACTAGTTATTTGAGAGAATATATTGAGGGAAGAATAATTAATAAATATTTATTTTCTATTTTGGTGAATATAATATTTATTTATTTATTAGAGAATAATGAAATGATGTTTATTTAATAAAAAATAGACATTATTAATGATGCGATAAATATTGTGGAGGATTAGCGGACCGAGTTTAATGGTCCAGTGAGAAATATAAATATTAAATATTATTTGATTAAATAATATTTAATTACGACTCACAAGATAAGGAAATCTTAGGAAATAATAATGTTGTTGTTGTTATTTGACATTGGGTATCACTAGTATTAATAAAATAATTAATTCACTTGTGAAAATAATTTTATCATTACTCTAGTTAAATAAATGCCCAGTTATATTATTCTCTATTTAGACAAGTGAAAGATAAGATATTCCAATTTAGTTGAGGAAAAAATTTGTAGAAAACCTCTCAATCCTAGAGAGTTATTCGCTCTCTAAGAACATTTTCAAGAACGAGAGAGATCCTCCTCTACCAGATCAAGGAGAATACTTTGGAAGTAGTTCTCAATGCGATTGAAGGCGGATGATGCAAGTGTAAGGATATTTTGTGCTGGAACCTGAGGACTCCTTCGGTGGTGTCTGGAGATTTGTGAATCACTGCTAGAGGAGATCTACCCTTGATCTCTATAATGCAATGATGGTTCACTTCAGATCTGTGGCCAAATGCATCAATGAAAAAAATAAACCTAAGAGATAATTCTTATTTAATTAAATTAGTTATAAACAATATATATTGATCCGCTCCCTTATTTCTAGGTTTTCTATTCCTTTGTCTTGTTTTTTTATTTAATTCTGTGGATCATACCATTCATCATTTCATAGATCCCGGATTGATCATTGAATATGGAAAAAATTGGGAAACACCCTTACTGTGCTTCTGATGTGCTTAGATCCTACAAGTGGTATCAAAGTGGGCATATTATTATTTATAATTATTTTATAATCATTGGTGATTTTCACATTTATAATTTAGTTTTTCTATTCATGTTTAGTAGTTCTTTTTATCTCAATTATGACATATGATTATTCCTCCCTCATTTCTCATAGATCTAAGAGAAAATATCAATTTTATGATTAAAATAAAATTGAGTAACTCATCTAGAGGTTCCAAGGATTTGGATTGGATAACATTGTATCACACACCATGTAACCAGAGTTACACACCATGTAGTTGTGATTAATACACCAGGATTTAATTCAGAAATTACTCAACCCATGTGCATTAAAGACACGCAGTGTAGTTAATTCTTACACCATGTGTTGATTGGGATAGAATGGCACATGGTCAGCCGAACTACACACCATGTTCCCCACTAGACATGGTGTTTAGTCCCTTTTGGGTTAGGGTCAGGCCATGTATCTCATACATGACTTAACCGACCAGTGACCATGTAATGTCGAGTCAACACGACATGTGGCCCATTGGAAACACCTTTTACTCCAAGAATTCCAAAGTATTCCTCACACGCCAAGTCCCTGGGTGTGTACTTAAGATAGACGGTGAAGGTAGTACACGCCGTGTAGATTGGATCTACACACCGTGTAATTTTACGAAATTACACAGAATTAAAACTTTTATATCTGTATAATGTTCAGATCTGTATATCATGTACAAGTCATATTACAAGTTATTACTTTAAGTGCATTGAATAATATCATGTGGCTGAAAAAATCATGTGATTTGTGTAATCATCTGTGAAGTACATTATGTGATAGTAGGCATGAAATCATGTATTTCATATGTCACAAGAGTAAAATGGTATATGAGTATAACATATGTTGGGTAGATTCGGACAGGTATTCAGTGTGTCACATCCAAGGTACGTTTATGTACAAGGTTAATTTTAAATGAATTTTAATTTATTCAAAATTATTATGGATGAGAATCTCATAGAAATTCAAAAAAGAATTAAGATAAAAGGATTAATTAATTAAATATAATAATTAATCTAATTGAGTGAAATTTATCTTAAATAATAACCATTAAGGAATTGAATGCTAGTTTTATTAAATGTGAAATTCGTTGCATGTATATGGATGATCATGAGCTAAAACATTCCATTTTATGTGATTGGTTTCATTTTAAATTATTATTAAATTAAATTTTTGTCATGTGTGCCTTCTCTCCTCATTATTATGTAGGTCATGCATGCCCATGGTTTCTTTTTTATAAACCCCCTTTTAACCCTCACCTGTGTGTAAGTAAAATAATATGTAATGGATGGAGCTCCTGAGCTAGTGGAGGCAATTTAAGTTAAGATATGAGGTAAAACCAATCCACAGAGATACAAATGTGGACATGTGGAATTCTCTAAACACAAACCTTGGATAGGTTCAAGGTGTTTCTCCCCTAGGTGAGCTGTTACTTTATCATCTGCAAGATAAACTAACTATTAGAACAAGATCATGATCATACCCTTTATTTTATTTCTATTAGTTGCATGGTT
Source organism: Viscum album (assembly GCA_963277665.1). Taxonomy (NCBI): domain Eukaryota; kingdom Viridiplantae; phylum Streptophyta; class Magnoliopsida; order Santalales; family Viscaceae; genus Viscum; species Viscum album. The sequence continues at coordinate 10,224,721 of CAUJRU010000003.1, read as the reverse complement.
ATTCCTTATGGATAATTTTTCACGATCACATAATTATTTAATAAACAAGTATGCAAGATAGAACTAAAATAAACCGTCTTATACGTAAATATTATCTATGACATGGTTAATCACTTAAGCATATCCCGCTTAATATTAACAAGAAATTGAAAAGATAATAATGGGAAATTTACACATAAAGTATAAAATCCCTCAATTGAATATTAAGTCGGTATAACCTTCCATTACTTTGGTTAGAATCGAACCATAGTTCAAAGTGCTTGAATATCCAAAGTTTGAGTGCTTTCAATTATAGGGGAATTCTAATGTGAGGTTTTGGGTTGACTAATCTTGGTTGACATCAAGGGTTGACTTCCAAAGCAGTACTTTGTGTAACTAAGTGGAAAAGGTTGAGGAAATATAAATTAATGATTTTAGTATTGGGGAAGTCCACTCAACAGATCAAGGAACTGTGAGTTAATGGATTTGGAATTTGGAATGCCTACCTAAAACCATTTGAGTTGCTTGACCATCCAAAGTTTGGGTAATGAGAATGAAATATGGGTCCTTTCCACTAGAATTTACAATCAATAAGACATTTCGGAACCAATTTTGAGGAATATTGGGTTTCAATAAAATAGTGTGAGACTAATAAATATTATTTTATTCATTTTCATAAATTTATTAAATAATTTACAAAAACTCTACTCATCTTATTTTTAGAAATGACATTTAAAATGACATCAAACATATCATTACAATCCATAATCTAGAAGTAAAAACTTCTCACAGGCACTAGTTTCCAGAAGTGGCAAAGCCACCTAAGGGTCAACCTTCACCATGAAAAAAAATGGATCTGCTGGAAGAACCTTTAACAATTTCCCATGGAAATGAGGTTATTGATGGAGAACTATATCTCTATGAGAAACATCTAAATTATGCTATATATGTTTAGTGATTCATGCTATCATCCTTGCACAATGAGCTCTTGAATAAATATGAGTAAATGGATGCTTACATAATGATGTATCACCACCGAGATCTCTATCAAGAGAAGGCGAGACGATAGAGCTATAAGATCTCCAATGCTTTGTTCACCACTAAGCTTGGAGAGTCTGCGCCAACTGGGCCTCATGTAGTCAAGATTATTGGCTACATTGAGCATCTAGACATCTTAAGGATCAAATTCCTCAATGAGTTGCGTATAGATCTCATACATTAATCAATTTCCACAGCCTTCTCTAGTTTTATTGTGAATTATAATATGAGAAATAATGGGAAGAGTTTATCAGAACTTCAAACCTTGATTTTCCAAGTGGATAAGGACATTGGGAATGAAAAAAACATAGTCCTTATAGTGAATAAGAAAATGTAGGAAATGGAAAAGGGGTTAATACCTATAAAAAATTGAAATCCCCCGAGAATTGTCCTACCAAAAAAAGGAGATCCAGAGGGAACACAAGGAAAATATGGCAGTATGTTTTTCGTATGGTATGTTAGGCCACTAGAAGATGAAATGCACCTGGAGTTAAGGGGAATCCAATGGTGTGTTCATTATCAAGTGAAATATTTCCATTTATACACATTGGGTATTAGATATAGTCTGTGGTACTGACATATGTATCCAAATGTAGGAACCAAGTATATTTTAGAAAATTTCCAGAGGAAAGGTGGATCTACAAGCTACCAATGGTGCGAGGTTGGCCGCTCTTCCATTGGTGACTACCACATTTCATTTCCAATGGGAATTATTTTGGTTTTACATTATTATTATTTACCTACTGTTACCAAAAACATAATTTATGTATCATGTTTAGATACATATGGGTTTATTTTAATGTTTAGAAATAAAATTTGTTTCTTTTATAAGGAAAACATATATTATGGAATGACACATAAAAATAATGGTATGTATGTATTTAATTACGAAAACCAAATGTTGGAAATTGATAAGAAATTAGATTCACATGACTCATATAACACCCAGTTGTGGAATCATCATCTTTTTCATGTAAATGAGAAGAACCTGACAAATATCTGTTAAGATGGTTATTTAGACTCTTCTGAGATAAAATAACTTGATATATGCCATGCTTGCTTACAAGGTAAAATGACTGAACCACCATTTGGTGGATAGGGTAAAAGGGCTAAAAATATTCTTGTATTGGTACAAACTAATGTGTATGGGCCATTTCTAGTAGAAGCTAGAGGTGAATATTCTTAATTACTAAATTTTATTGATGACTTGAGTAGATATGGATATGTATACACAATGAGGTATAAGTCTTATTCCATTGAGAAATTCAATAAATTCAAGAATGAATTAGAGGATAATTTTGGTAATAAGGAAAAGAATATTCAATCGGATCAAGTTTGAGAATATATTAAACAAGAATTCATCAAATTTCTACTGGAGTTTAGGATACTATATCAACTCACTCAACCTTATACACCATAGTGGAATAGTGTTATTGAATGTTAAAACCATACCATGTTTGACATGGTAAGGTAGATGATGAGTCATGTAGATCTTCTGTTATCCTTTTGGGGATATACATTACAAACTATGGTATAAACATTAATCCGAGTACCAACAGAAGTGTAAAATCAAATTCCATTTGATCTATGGAGTGAAAAGAAACCCTTTTTATTGCAAACACATGTATGGGGATGTGAGGATTTTTTAAGGATTTCTCAGCCAAAAAACTAGCACCCCAGATCATGAAGTGTGTCTTTATAAGGTATACCAAGTAAATAAATGAATACTACATATAAAACCCCTTTGATAAGAAAGTTAATATTTACAAAAAAGCCATATTTCTTGAGAGGGAGAACATCCTAAAAAGGGATAGTGAGAGAAAGATTGAATTCGATGAAGTTAGTGCAGGAGATACATTGGAGTTGGTATAGGAATAAGTTCCACAGGTCTCCAAGGAAGAAGTAGTTCTTGCAACACAAGTACTACGTAAGAGTGTAAGAGATGTAAGGTAATCATAGAGATATGGTTTTTTATTCACTGAGGTTGGTTACTCATTATTATTGGATAATAATGAACCTCTCTCCTATAAAGAGGAAGTGGAGAGATCAGAAGCTAGAAGATGGCTAGAAACTATGAATTCTGAGATGGATTCCATGTATCAAAACCAAGTTTGGGTTCTGGTGGATGCTCTAGTTGATGTAAATCCTATTAGGTTTAAATCGGTATTCAAGAAGAAACTATACTTGTAAGTTAATGTAATCACCTATAAAGAAATGCTAGTGGCTAAAGGTTTTAAACAGTGTCAAGGAATTGACTACAATGAAACCTTTTTGAAAATTTCCTTGTTTAAATCCAACAGAATCATACATTCCATAGAATCTTACCATGACTATGAGATTTGGTATATGGATATAAAAACTTCATTCCTTAATTAAAACCTTTTGGAATATTTCTATATGACAGAACCATAAGGGTTTGTGACATCAAGTGATTCCAAAAGGGTTTTCAAGTTGTAGAGATCCATTTATGTATTGAAGCAAGAATCCAGGTCATGGAACATTCAATTCTATGAATCCATTAGAGAATTTGGTATCATTAAATATTAATGTGAGCCATGTGTTTACAAAAGGTTTAGTTGGAATGTGGTTGTTATCCTAGTAGTATGTGTTGATGACATATTAATTATTGGAAACGACATACTAGTCTTATAGTCTATTAAGGACTAGTTGAGTAAGTGATTCTCTATGAAGGAATTAGGTGAAGCAAGCTATATTCTAGGGATCAAGATCATTCGTGATAGATCCAAGAGGCTAAGTTGACTAAGTCAAAGTACATATATTGACCAGATAATACAGAGATTTTGTTTGGAACAATCCAAGAGGGGATTGGTTCTAGTGTCACATGTCTTACATCTTTCTAAGAAAATATGTCCCCAGACACAAAATGCGAAAGAGATGATGAGTGTGACCCCATACAATTTAGTAATAGGATCAATAATGTATGCCATGTTTTTTACTAGAATTGATGTCACCTATGAATTGAGCATGGTAATAAGATATCAAGAATATCCAGGAGAACAATATTTGACTGATTTTAAGGTTATCCTTAAGTATCTGAGAATAAATATGGATATTGTCATGGTGTATAGAGGAGACGAGGAGATTTTCATCAGAGGGTATGCTGATGCTGGTTTTCAAACAGATCATATTTACTTAAATTCACAATCCTGGTTTGTTTTCTATCTCAATGGTGGTGCTATGAGCTAAAAGAGTTCAATGTAGCCAATTTTCATTGATTCTAAAATGGAGTACAAATATATAGTGGCTTTTGATCTAGCTAAGGAAACCATTTGTATTTGGAACATTGTCCAGAAGTTTGATGTGGTATATAGAAGTAGAGGCCCTATCACATTGTATTGTGATAATACTACAGCAGTGGCTCTTGAAAAAGAGCCAAGGTCACATAAACGAATAAAGAACGAACTTCGTAAGTATCATATCTTGAGGGAATTTCATTAGAGGGGTGAAGTTACAGTGATAATATTATCCACATAAGATAACATGGTATACCCCTTGACTAAAGGCTTATCTCAATAGAATCATGAGTGTCATGTGAGAGCTAGTGGACTGAAGGTTGTTTACAATTGGATCTAGTGCAAGTGGGAGTCTATTTGAGTTGGTGCCCTAGAAAAAACTTGTAATTCATTTATGATAAACATGTATTAATTTTTTTGAATATTAATTAACTACTTTTCACATCATGATTGTTATTCTACATTACATAATATATGAAAATTTCATAAGAGTAGTTGTCACACTAAAAGGTCACAGTTGTTCCCCCCAATGATGAGAACTCAGAAGTTCCATGACACTATTCTAGAATATATGTTCTACAGTTGGATGATATCATTTGAAGGGAGAAAAATGATACATGATATCAGGTATGGAGACTCGTAGGACTTTGAGGCACATTCTCATGGTGTAAGCCCTTGGTAATATCTAATATAATATTATGAGAACAAGACCCAAAAGTAGGAAATACACATTTATAAGTGTCATTGGATGTCTCTATATGCAGACATGTGTGTTGGTCCTTAGAATTTAAGATTATTATTAATGGATATTATGAGTCGTGTACTTTGACGTAATGATGAAAACTATGACAACATATGTTCATGGTGAGGTAGGATACGTTGGGTGTGTCACGAGTAATATTGATTTAATGAATAATACAAGAAAATATTTATAACTTTTGTTTATTAATGGAAGTTAATATCTCAAGACTTTTGATGGAAATGATATAGCCTAAATAAATCCATGGCCAAGGTGTTCTATAGGAAAGTTATGTTTATGAAAATTCAAAGAAAGAGATATCGAGAACATAGGTTGATGGCACTAGCATGCAACCTGCTCGATTGGAGATATTGTGGTAAAGGGATTATATTATACAGTAAGTGTTTGTATGAGGTGGCATGTCATTATAGCAGTAAATTCTTTCTCTTTGTTTTCCTTGGCGTGTTTCTAGATTCTAACCTTGGACTTTAGGCAAGTTCGCCTAATGACACTAAGAAAGATGCCTAGAGGTTCACAAACTAAGTGTTTCTATAATCTTAGTTAAATTAATTATTATTTAACAACTAGAATAAATATTATTCCCGGTCAGGGATTAATAATTATTCATTTATGCCAGATTTCATTTATTCCGTCACTACTTATTCGAGAGAATATATTGTGGGTGGAATAATTTTTAAATATTTATTTTCTATTTTGGTGAATAGAATATTTATTTATTTATCAGTGAATAATGAAGTGGTATTTTTTTAATAAATAAATATACATTATTCAAGGAGTGATAAATATTGTGGAGGATTAGTAGACCGAGTTTAACGGTCCAGTGAGAAATTATAATATTGAATACTATTTTATTAAATAATATTTAATTATGACTCACAAGATAAAATCCTATCAGGAAATAATAATATTTCTTTTACTATTTGACATGTGTGTCTCTAGGATTAATAAAATAATTTAGAAACTTGTGAAAATTATTTTATTGTTACCCAAGGGAAATAAATGCTTGGTTATATTATTCACTCATTAGCCAAGGGTAAGCCAAGTGACACCAATTTGGGTGTGCATAGCATTTGGAGAAAACTGATCAATCCTAGAGATTTCTTCCCTCTCCATGAATGCTCTAAATAATGAGAGAGATCTGCCTCTAAAGGATCAAAGAGAATGATTTGGAAGTAGTTCTAAAGGCGATCAAAGTCAGACGTGTAAAGACCCGTAAAATTCAAGGGAAATTTTTTCTTAATTTTCTTTGGAATTTTACAAGAGCGCGGTTTTAGACGGAACCTGATTCTGAGGCCCGGAGTGCCCGGAATCAATTTCCGAAGTTTGGCTCGGGTACGTTTAGTGAACGAACGAGAGGGAATTTCTAACTTTTGATCCGGTGCTCGGAATTGAAATCTGAGGGCACCGATGAACTCGCAGTGCCGATTTTCGCTTAAGGAGACCTTTCCCGAAGTTGCGTTTGCCTAGGAGTAGATGTTTAATTTTCTGGATGAAATGAAGAGTAAAATAAATTTGTTATACAATATTTATTTTATATCTTAAAGGTGGTTATAATCTTTTGTTGGATGTTGGATGGTTTAACCACCTAAGAGAGGATTAAGGTGAGGAGGGGCCCACCCGAGCCCCACCTTTTCAAATTCCCTAACTCTCCTCTCTCCCTCTTAAAGGCTTGACAACTTAACTTTTAATTAATTATACAACTCATGTATAATTAATAAGTGAGTTTAATTTTGAGTTTTTGAAATTCAAACTCTTGAATTTCAAAGGTTGGGTTGTGTTAATAAATTAAGTGTAAGCTTAATTTATTTTTGGGTTAGTTCCTTTGTTACTTGAGAGGATTGGGAGAATCGTTGAGAGACTTGAAGATCTTCTTCGTCTTCGACGAAGAACGTGAAGAACGGTTCTTCTCCGACAAAGAACATCGATTCCACGACCTTTGAGACTCGGCGTCCCGGATTCTTCCGTCTTCATCTTCCTCCTCGACAAGGGAGAAGTCACCGACCGTGGTGATCATCGCCAACGACAACGTACCTCTCTTCTTCGTCTTGCGACAAGTGAAGAGACGTTGTTTCCTCCTCGGACGCACCCCGACGTCCACGGAATCTACGTCCGACGCTGCGACGCCTTTCTCCGCGATAACCGACGTGCGACGTCAATTTTCAAGGTAGGGTTGTTGTAATTGGTTTATTTATTTATCCTTGTTCGTGGTTCTAGCATGAATACATGATGATATATTTAAATTGTGATATCTTTTAACGTGAGGGGGGGCAGACCGCATGAACACGGCCGAACCCCCTCCTTTGTTCTTGTTGATTATTCTTGCGGATGAAACAAGATGGCGTGGTGCCGTCGCACCACGCGGATAATCACACGATTATATTGCACGGCGACGTCGCGCCGCGCAGTGGAAGGATCATCAAGAACGCGACGTCGTCGCGCCGCGTCGAAGGGAATCGAAGGCACGGCGGAGGGGCGCGGTGCCGTCGCACCGCGCCGGACGACGAACACCGCAGCCGGTTCCGGGCCGCGGCGGGACGAGAAGACCGGCGGCCGGGCTGCCGGCATCGGAAGCCGGAAAGGGGACCGGATTTTCCGGTCCCGTTGGAGAAAACCGGCCGGCAGTTGGCCGGCCGGAAGGTCAAAGGCCGGGGGAAATAATTCCCCATGCCAGCTCTAAAACCCCCCTCATTTATGAGGGGGGTGGTTTTCTTGAGGGGGGGGCAGCTGGCCCCCCGGTTGACTTCTTTAAAGGCCCCCCACGAGGGGGCGGTTTCCTTGAGGGGGGGCAGGAGGCCCCCCGGTTTCCTCAAGCAGGCCCCCCACGAGGCGGGGGGCCGTTTCTCACAAAAAAAAACGGGGCGCGGCTAAAAAGTTGCGCCGCCCTTCTGGAAAGCGGGGGGCTTAGCCCCCCCCCCCCCCCCCCCCCCGCGTGACCCAGCGGCGCCAGCCGCGCCGGACCGCGCCGCCGCGCTGGTCCGCGGCGCCGTGCCGGTCCGCCGCCGGCCGGGCCGGGTCGGACCCGGGTCGGGTCGACCCGGTTTGGGTCGGCCCGGACCCGGACCCCCCGTTTCGAATCAGTTTCGGTCTTTTGGCCATAACTTGAGCCACAGACCTCCGAATGACGAACCGTCTATGCCAACGCGATCCTTGGATCGAGACGGTCGTTTTTTTATATCACACTCAAAGTTTCGGAATACTTTGGGTTCGGCCGGGTTGGTTCGTTCATGAAACCAACCGGGCCTTCGGAGCGGAAACGCTCATATCTTGAGCTACGGACGTCCGATTGACGTGCCGACAACTTTGTTGTTTTCCTCTTAGTGAGACGGATCTTTTGGCATACTCCGCCCGAGGTTTGGACGCAGTTGGAGTACGGTCGGGTTGGTTTTGCCTTAAAAACCAACCGGGCCCCGGGGATGAATATGCCAATAACTCTCAGACCGGGCGTCTGATCGACGCGCCGTCTGTTGCGTTGAGTTCCTGTTGACGTTACGGAACTTTTGGATACATCAACTCTGGACTTTGTGACAGTTGATGTATCAGCCTCTCGGCTCGTGGAGCGGACCCTCCGAACGAGCTTGCTGTGTGCGGGAACCCTAGTGCTGGCTGCGACTGTGACTACTGCTACTGCTACTGCTACTGCTACTGTGGCAGCGACGATTGTGCAGAGATCCTCCGTGGACTCCGACGACGACTGTGCAGAGATGCTCAGTGGACTGTGACGACTACTGCACTCAGCGATCCTACGTGGATCAGTACTACAGTTCCTGCATGGGCCCGATCCTGTGTGGGTCCGATCCTGTGTAGGTTACTGCGGGGGTTAGTACCTATCGATCCTTCGTGGGTCCGACGACTTAGATGGTTCAGTGATCATCTTTATCGTCATCCGAAGAAGTATACTTGTGTGAGATGAATCTTCTGTTTTACTCGAAAGAGGTGGTGCGCTTGGTTGTAGCGGTAGACCCGCGATACTGGAGACGAGCGTACGGAGTACGGAGACCGTGTAGCCGGCTGAGACCTGTAGACTGCTCGACCGACTCGACTTGGAGTGAGTCGACTAGCCCAGTGGACGGAGCACCCGGTATTTGGCGGCAGACCCACGGCGGACGGAGCGCCTGGTAGTTGGCAGCAGACCCGCGGTACTCGACTGGAGGAGTACCTCTGTAGGCTATTTTGGTGAGCGCCCGGTATTTGGCAGCAGACCCTCAGCGGACGGAGCGCCCGGTAGTTGGCAGCAGACCCGCGGTACTCGACAGGAGGAGTACCTCAGCAGTCTTAGGTTAGTGAGCAGTACCTCGGAGTCGTGACAGGACCACTGTACACCTCAGAGATGGGGCTCTTCAACAGTTACGTTTTGATAATGAAAATCCTGTGTGAGCTGAATCCTGTTGCTTTCCTGTGTGGATTGTGTTGTGCTATCCTGTGTGGATTACGTTTTTGCTTTCCTGTGTGGAATACGTTTACTTTCCTGTGTGGACTGAGTTGTACTTGGGCTCGGAGGTTGGAGCGTATTTGAATTTGATGACTTAAGTATATGTATGGGCATATACCTAAGCAATGTCGGTTGTTACTTCGTGATTGTACCTTTCTTCGTGGTTTATCCTTTGTGGATTTGAGAGACCTTCAGGGGTCTCGGGGTCCCTACTGAGTAGATTATACTCACCCCTGCACGGGCTTTGCCCGCACTACGTTGTGTTGGTTGCAGACGACGGACAGCGTTGATCTTAGCTGAGGCTTGCAGAGCAGGACGGTACCTGGAGGTGGTCCACTGGGCGGGACGTGCTCAGAGCGGACGGCGGGACCCATGGTGCAGTGGAGCTATCTGTACCCACCCTTCAGGTGGGACTTCCAGTGGATAGCTCGGTGTAGCGGCTTTTACTTTTCAGTTGCTGTTTTCTCTTTCGAGTTGTACTTTACTTTCAGTTTGGGTTTGTATACTGGCCCATTTACTTTTTCTCACTTTCAGTTGTACTCTATTTTTTTTAGTGTTTACTTTCCGCTTGCTTACTCTGTGGTGTTTGTTTGTTTTACAAAGGCAATGCCTTCCCTCTTTACCGGGATTTACGCCTTGGTGCTAGTCTCCAGCCCCTGGCCTATGGAAGGCGGGCTTGGGGTAGTCACGGCACGGACCCCGAGGGCGTGTCGTGACAAATTGGTATTAGAGGAGTTCGGTTCTACCGCGAACTCTGATCTTTTCTATGTGAAGCAATAATGTTTAGCGTATTGAGTGTGGTTATCTGTCCAGGGAGTCCAGTGTTGGTGCGGCGGCCGACGTATCCGTACACCAGGACCCTAACTTCTGATTTCCAACTTAATGCACGAAAACATTGATTGCGTGTGTGTTTCAAAGTTTTCTTTGTGATTACTTATATCATCTCACCAGGTATACTGTTATGACCGTGGCGCACCTGTTTCCTTTCAGGATGGCCCCACAACGACAGCCAGCTAGGGTTCCGAGAATCGAGTGTGACGACAGCCCACCGAGCGACGAGACCTCGGTGCAGGGCCCTTTGTCAGCAGTGGCACCGGCGGTAGCTCTACCCGTCGAGCCACCGATACTTCCAGCACTAGCCGCTGACGATGCACGTCGCCTCAGCGCACTGCATGAGTTTCAGCGCCAGCGACCACCCAGGTTTCGCGGGGAGACGGATCCCCAGGCAGCAGAGGACTGGCTGGAGGCGGCCGTCCGAGTTTTTAGGCTAGTGAGGACACCAGCCGACCTCATGGTGATCCTCACGGCGAGCCTACTGCACGCAACAATAGGGCGATGGTGGAGCCTGATGCTCCAGGTACACGATGAGGCCACCCTCATCTGGACGGACTTCGAGAGCCTCTTCCTCTCAGAGTTCGTCCCGGCCACCCTCCGTGCGGTGCGCATCCAGGAGCTTCTTCAGATGCGGCAGGGCAGCTTGACGGTCGCCCAGTACGCGGCGAGGTTCACCGACCTTTCTCGGTACTCGACAGACATGGTACGGGACCCCTTCTTCCGGGCCCGGACCTTCGAGCAGGGATTGAGACACGAGATCAGGGCATCACTGATCTCCCTCAGCATCCCGACCCAGGCAGGAGTGCTAGAGCGAGCCCTCCTGATCGAGAGTTTCCTGGCTGAGTCCACAGCGAGACCTACCGCAGGGCGGAAGATAGCGGAGTCTTCGGCAACAGGTAGCCGACGGATGACTCAGGGTTCCAGGCAGACCAGACCTACCAGTGGCCGACTGCACGACTCAGGCTCAGTTGTGCGGGGAAGCCGGGGTGGAGTCAGATCCAGGCGTGCCGAGAGTGGGCAGTGTTACTCCTATGGCGGGATTGGTCACATGGCTCATGATTGTCCGACCCGCCATGCTGATGATCAGCAGTTAAGTGAAGAACCTCCCAGGCAGAGGCAGAGGTTCGACTGTGGCGGTCCATAGGGAGGAGGCGGATGAGGCAGAGGAGCTGGACGAGCAGCCGGTGGTGGGCGACGCTTTGAGGCTCTTCCACCACCACCACCAGGAGGTCCGCCCCGACCACAGGGAGTAGGTGAACATGCGAGATCTTAGCTTCAGGCAGCCGAGGCCTTCGATCGTGGAGCTCTGGGAGCCGATGGACAGGAGCAGAACTAGTGGATACATCCTTTGTACTTCTGGTTCCTTGTTGCTTTTGTGTAGCGTCTTGTATTATGAGTTGCAATAATAAAAGACGCATACCTTTGTGATATTTTCGTTCCTGTCCTCTTTCGTGATGTTACTAAGAGGTTCCAGTTTTGGCTGTTGACTTGACCCTCACTTGTGAGACATCTACTGGAGGAGACCCAGTTACCACACACTGATGCCGACAGTGTGACTCAACCCTTGGAGGTGAGAGTAACGGTTGAATCTCTTATTAGTAGCGTCGAGGCCTTACGACGTCATCCTTGGTATGGATTAGTATCATCCATGTTAGGATTGACTGTATTAGGCAAAGAATGTGGTTCATCCAGGGGATGAGACCAGATTTATCTTATCGGCAAAGAAGAAATCTTGCAGCTCTAGTGGGACCAGAGATGGTCCAGGCCACAACAGAGAAGGTCCAGGACATCCAGGAGCGGATGAGTACAGCTCAGAGCCGGCAGAAGTCATACGCTGACAGGAGGCGGAGGCCACTGGAGTTCGAGGATGGTGACCACGTCTTCTTGCGGGTCTCACCTCGACGTGGTATTCGGAGATTTGGCCGAGGCGGCAAGTTATCTCCGCGCTTCATCGGACCCTTCCAGATTCTCAGCAGGATTGGCGAGGTGGCTTATCGCCTGGCTCTACCACCTCAGTTGAACCGGGTGCATGACGTTTTCCATGTGTTTCAGCTAAGGAGATACGTGCACGACCCAAAACACATCATTGACCATGGGAAGCTTGACGTTGACGATGGGGTGACTTTTACGGAGGTCCCGGTGGAGATAGAGGATCGACAGAAACAGGTCATGTGTGGGCGATCGATTCCTCTTGTGCGCATCAAATGGCAGCACGGGAATCTCCAGGAGATCACATGGGAGTGGGAGGCTCAGATTCATGCTCAGTACCCTCATTTGTTTCCCTAGTTTTTGATGTATCTTTACGGGGACGTAAAGCCCTGAGGTGGGAGTAATGTAAAGACCCGTAAAATTCAAGGGAAATTTTTTCTTAATTTTCTTTGGAATTTTACAAGAGCGCGGTTTCAGACGGCACCTGATTCCGAGGCCCGGAGTGCCCGGAATCAATTTCCGAAGTTTGGCTCGGGTACGTTCAGTGAACGAATGAGCGGGAATTTCTAACTTTTGATACGGTGCTCGGAATTGAAATCCGAGGGCACCGATGAACTCGCAGCGCCAATTTTCGCTTAATGAGACCTTTCCCGAAGTTGCGTTTTCCTAGGAGGAGATGTTTAATTTTCTGGATGAAATGAAGAGTAAAATAAATTTGTTATACAATATTTATTTTATATCTTAAAGGTGGTTATAATCTTTTGTTGGAAGTTGGATGGTTTAACCACCTAAGACAGGATTAAGGTGAGGAGGGGCCCACCCGAGCCCCACCTTTTCAAATTCCCTAACTCTCCTCTCTCCCTCTTAAAGGCTTGACAACTTAACTTTTAATTAATTATACAACTCATGTATAATTAATAAGTGAGTTTAATTTTGAGTTTTTGAAATTAAAACTCTTGAATTTCAAAGGTTGGGTTGTGTTAATAAATTAAGTGTAAGCTTAATTTATTTTTGGGTTAGTTCCTTTGTTACTTGAGAGGATTGGGAGAGTCGTTGAGAGACTTGAAGATCTTCTTCGTCTTCGACGAAGAAGGTGAAGAACGGTTCTTCTCTGAGAAAGAACATTGATTCCACGACCTTCGAGACTCGGCGTCCCGGATTCTTCCGTCTTCATCTTCCTCCTCGACAAGGGAGAAGTCGCCGACCGTGGTGATCATCGCCAACGACAACGTACCTCTCTTCTTCGTCTTGCGACAAGTGAAGAGACGCCGTTTCCTCCTCAGACGCACCCCGACGTCCACGGAATCTACGTCCGACGCCGCGACGCCTTTCTCCGCGATAACCAACGTGCGACGTCAATTTTCAAGGTAGGGGTTGTTGTAATTTGTTTGTTTATTTATCCTTGTTCGTGGTTCTAGCATGACTACGTGATGATATAGTTAAATTGTGATATCTTTTAACGTGAGGGGGGCCGGACCGCATGAACACGGCCGAACCCCCTCCTTTGTTCTTGTTTATTATTCTTGCGGATGAAACAAGATGGCGTGGTGCCGTCGCACCACGCGGATAATTGCACGATTATATTGCACGGCGCCGTCGCGCCGCGCAGTGGAAGGATCATCAAGAACGCGACGCCGTCGCGCCGCGTCGAAGGGAATCGAAGGCGCGGCGGAGGGGCGCGGTGTCGTCGCACCGCGCCGGACGACGAACACCGCGGCCGGTTCTGGGCCGCGGCGGGACGAGAAGACCGGCGGCCGGGCCGCCGGCGTCGGAAGCCGGAAAGGGGACCGGATTTTCTGGTCCCGGTGGAGAAAACCGGCCGGCAGTTGGCCGGCCGGAAGGTCAAAGGTCGGGGGAAATTATTCCCCCTGCCAGCTCTAAAACCCCCCTCATTTATGAGGGGGGCAGTTTTCTTGAGGGGGGGCAGCCGGCCCTTCGGTTGACTTCTTTGAAGGCCCCCCACGAGGGGGTCGGTTTCCTTGAGGGGGGGGGGGGGCAGGAGGCCCCCCGGTTTCCTCAAGCAGGCCCCCCACGAGGCGGGGGGCCGTTTCTCACAAAAACAAAAGAAGCGCGGCTAAAAAGCCGTGCCTCCCTTCTGGAAAGCGGGGGGCTTAGCCCCCCCGCGCGTGACCCAGCGGCGCCAGCCGCGCCGCCGCCGGCCGGGTCAGCCCGGACCCAGACCCCCCGTTTCAAATCGGTTTCGTTCTTTTGGCCATAACTTGAGCCACAGACCTCCGAATGACGAACCGTCTGTGCCAACACAATACTTGGATCGAGACGGTCGTTTTGGTATATCACACTCAAAGTTTCGGAATACTTTGGGTTCGGCCGGGTTGGTTCGTTCACGAAACCAACCGGGCCTTCGGAGCGGAAACACCCATATCTTGAGCTACGGACGTCCGATTGATGTGCCGTCAGCTTTGTTGTTTTCCTCTTAGTGAGACGGATCTTTTGGCATACTCCGCCCGAGGTTTGGACGCAGGTGGAGTACGGTTGGGTTGGTTTTTCCTTAAAAACCAACCGGGCCCCGGGGACGAATATGCCAATAACTCTCAGACCGGGCGTCCGATCGACGCGCCGTCTGTTGCGTTGAGTTCCTGTTGACGTTACGGAACTTTTGGATACATCAACTCCGGACTTTGTGACAGTTGATGTATCAGCCTCTCGGCTCGTGGAGCGGACCCTCCGAACAAGCTTGCTGTGTGCAGGAACCCTAGTGCTGGCTGCGACTGTGACTACTGCTACTGCTACTGCTACTGCTACTGTGACAACGACGATTGTGACGACGACTGAACTCAGCGATCCTACGTGGATCAGTGCTACAGGTCCTGCGTGGGCCCGATCCTGTGTGGGTCCGATCCTATGTAGGTTACTGCGGGGGTTAGTACCTATCAATCCTTCGTGGGTCCGACGACTTAGATGGTTCAGTGATCATCTTTATCGTCATCCAAAGAAGTATACTTGTGTGAGAAGAATCTTCTGTTTTACTCGAAAGAGGTGGTGCGTTTGGTTGTAGCGGAAGACCCGCGATACTGGAGATGAGTGTACGGAGTACGGAGACCGTGTAGCCGGCTGAGACCTGTAGACTGCTCGACCGACTCAACTTGGAGTGAGTCGACTAGCCCTGTGGACGGAGCGCCCGGTATTTGGCGGCAGACCCACGGCGGACGGAGCGCCTGGTAGTTGGCAGCAGACCCGCGGTACTCGACTGGAGGAGTACCTCTGTAGGCTATTTGGGTGAGCGCCCGGTATTTGGCAGCAGACCCTCAGCGGACGGAGCGCCCGGTAGTTGGCAGCAGACCCGCGGTACTCGACAGGAGGAGTACCTCAGCAGTCTTAGGTTAGTGAGCAGTACCTCGGAGTCGTGACAGGACCACTGTACACCTCAGAGATGGGGCTCTTCAGCAGTTACGTTTTGATAATGAAAATCCTGTGTGAGCTGAATCCTGTTGCTCTCCTGTGTGGATTGTGTTGTGCTATCCTGTGTGGATTACGTTTTTGCTTTCCTGTGTGGAATACGTTTACTTTCCTGTGTGGACTGAGTTGTACTTGGGCTCGGAGGTTGGAGTGTATTTGAATTTGATGACTTAGGTATATGTATGGGCATATACCTAAGCAATGTCGGTTGTTACTTCGTGATTGTACCTTTCTTCATGGTTTATCCTTTGTGGATTTGAGAGACCTTCAGGGGTCTCGGGGTCCCTACTGAGTAGCTTATACTCACCCATGCACGGGCTTTGCCCGCACTACGTTGTGTTGGTTGCAGACGACGGACAACATTGATCTTAGCTGAGGCTTGCAGAGCAGGACGGTACCTGGAGGTGGTCCACTAGGCGGGACGTTCTCGGAGCGGACGGCGGGACCCGTGGAGCAGTGGAGCTATCTGTACCCACCCTTCAGGTGGGATTTCTAGTGGACAGCTCGGTGTAGCGGCTTTTACTTTTTAGTTGTTGTTTTCTCTTTCGAGTTGTACTTTACTTTCAGTTTGGGTGTGTATACTGGCCCATTTACTTTTCCGCACTTTCAGTTGTACTCTGTTTTTGCTTAGTGTTTACTTTCCGCTTGCTTACTCTGTGGTGTTTGTTTATTTTACAAAGGCAATGTCTTCCCTCTTTACCGGGATTTACGCCTTGGTGCTAGTCGCCAGCCCCTGGCCTATGGAAGGCGGGCTTGGGGTAGTCACGGCACGGACCCCGAGGGCGGGTCGTGACAAGACGAAACAAGCTCAAGGATCTTTTGTGCAAGCACCCATAGACACCTTCGACGACATTCAAATATTCATGGAACACATATGGATCACCTCTATAGGATATCTACCCTTGATCTCTACAACTCAATGATGGTTCACTATGGATATATGTCCAGATGCAACAAAAAAGAAATAATAAACCTTAGAGGTAATTCTTATTTAATTAAATTTATTACAGACAATATATGTTGATCCTCTCCCTTAGTTTCGAGTTTTCTATTCCTTTTTCATATTTATTTGATTTAATTCCATTGATCACGACATTCATCATGACATAGATCCAATATTAATCATTGAATATGTAAAAAATCAAATCTAGGGAATCCCCTTACCGCACTTCCGCTGTGCCAGAAACCTACAAATTAAGCCGATTATTCCAATTAGGAAAATTAGGCCGATTGAGTCCAATTGAGGTCAATTATTTCAATAAGGCCAATCATTCCAATTGATTCCAACTAGTCTAATTATAATAATTGAGTCCAATTGTGAAAACTAGGCCATGGAGCCCAATTAGGACAATTGGGCCAATTAAGATAATTGTGGCCAATTAGGAAAATTGAGGCCAATTAGGTCAATTAGCCCAATTGAGGCCAATTGAGTCCAGTTAGGCCAATTAGTACAATTAGTCCAATTAAGGCCAATTATACCAATTCTTCCAATTGAGACGAATTGAGGCCAATTAAGCCAATTGAGGCAACTTGAGGCCAATTATGTCAATTAGGCCAATTGATCCAATTATGCTAATTGATGATAATTATGGCCAATTAGGAAAATTATACCAATTAGGAAAATTAAGAAATTGAGACCAATTAGAAAACTTATTCTAATTAAGGCCAATTGAGTTCGATTAGGCCAATTTTTTCAATTAAAAAAAATATGCCATTAAGACCAATAAGGCCAATTGAGACCAATTAAGGCCAATTATTCCAATTAGACAAATTATGTCCAGTTAGGAAATTTGGAAAATTTGGCCAATTAAGGCCAATTAGACCAATTGATGCCAATTGAGGCCAATTATCCTAATAAGGCAAATTCAAAACAGTTAGGAAAATTATGAAAATTAGGCGAATTAGGGAATATTAGTCCAATTAGGCTAATTGAGGCCAATTGGTGCCAATTAGACCAATTAGGACAATTAGTCCAATTGAGGACAATTGAGGCTAATTAGACCAATTATTCCAATTATGCTAATGCAGGAAAATTAAGCCAATTAGGGTTATTAAGGCCAATTGAGACAAATTATGCTAATTAGTACATTGAGGCCAATTCGTCCAATTAGACAAATTAAACCAATTGGGCCAATTATTCCATTAAGGAAAATTCATCCATTGAGGCCAATTTGTCCAATTTAGCGAATTAAAGCCAATTATGAAAATTGAGGCCTATTGAGCCTAATTAGGCCAATTGAGGCCCATTGACGCCAATTAGGAGAACTAAGAAAATTAAGGCTAATTATGTCCAATTAGTCCAATTATTCCAATTGAGGCCAATTGAGGCAAATTAGGCCAATTGAGCCTAATTGAGGCCAATTGAGGTCAATTGAGGTCAATTAGGCCAATTTAGGCCAATTAGTCTAATTAGGGAAATTAGGCCAATTAAGGCCAATTGGGGCCAATAAGGCCAATTGAGGCCAATTAGACCAATTGAGACCAATTGAGGATAAGTAGGACAATTGAGTCCAATTGAGGCTAATTGATGCCAATTTGGTTAATTAGAAGAATTGAGGCCAATTGAGACCAATTGAGGCTGCTTGAGACAAATGTAGGCCAATTAGGCTAATTAGGTATATTAGTCCATTGAGGCCAATTCATCTAATTTGGAAAATTAGGTCAATTAGGCCATTGAGGTCAATTCACCCATTAAGGCCAATTAGACGAATTAAGGCGAATTAGGCAAGTTGAGGCGAATTGACGGTAATTAGGCTAATCAGGCTAATTATAGACAATTGAGGCCAATTGAGTTCAATTTAGTGCAATTAGGCAAATTGAGGTCAATTGAAGCAAATTAGGCCAACTGAGGCTAATTTGGTCAATTGAATCAAATTGAGGCCAATCATGCCAATTTGTTGAATTGAGTCCAACTATGGCCAATTAGGCATATTGATCCCAATTGATGCCAATTAGGTAAACTGAGGTCAATTGAGGGCAAATAGTCCAATTGAAGAAATTAGGCCAATTCAAGCCAAATGAGACCAATTGGGGTCAATTATGCCAATTAGGAAAATTAAGGTCAAGCGAGGTCTATTGAGGCCAAGTGAGGCCAATTAGGACAATTAATTTAATTGAGATCAATTGATTCCAATTAGGCCAATTGAGACCAATTATGGCCAATTAGGAAAATTAGGTAAATTGAGGCCAATTCAGGCCAATTAGGCCATCGAGGCCAATTCCACCAATTAGAAAAATTAGGACATTGGGATCAATTCTGAAATTCAGGTCAATTAGGACAATTAGTAAAATTGAGGCCAATTAATTCCAATTAGGAAAATTGAGGCAATTTGGAAAATTAAGCCCAATTAAGCAAATTGAAGGAAATTAGGCCAATTGAGGCCAATTAGGTCATTGAGGCCATTCGGCCAATTCGACCAATTCGTCCAATTAGGCTATTGAGGCCAATTCATCCATTGAGCCCATTTAATCCAATTAAACCAATTAAAGAAATTTAAGAAAATTGAGGCCAATAGAGGCAAATTTGTCCAATTAGACGAAATGAGGCCAATTTGGGAAATTTGGACAATTAGTCTTATGAGGAAAATTCAGCCAATTAGGAAAATTTGGCCAGTTTGGCCAATTTGGCCATTGAGGCAAATTAGGCCAATTAGGAAAATTGATTCTATTTCAGTCCAATTAGGCCAATTAAAGAAAATGAGGTCAATTGAGGCCAAGTTGGCCAATTTGACCAATTTGGAAATTCACCTAAATTGGCCTCAATTGGCCTCATTTGGCTATGGAGTTCACCAAGAATAAAAATCGTGAGGAATTCATTGGTACCTACGAGGAAAATTTTACAATCCATGTGAGGTAAGATTAAGGTATTATCATCTAATCATCCCCAATTGGCCTCAATTGGTCTTAATGGGCCTCAATTGTCATCAATTGGCATCAATTGACCTCAATTGTCCTCAATTGGGCTCAATTGTCCTCTAGTGACATCAATTGGATGAATTGCCCTCAATTGGCCTAATTGGCCTAACTGGACTCAATTGGCCTCAATTTGACACAATTGGCCTAATTAGCTTCAATTGGCCTTAATTGGCCTCAATTGGATAATGGGATTCAATTGGCCTCAGTCGGCATCAATTGGTATCAATTGGCCTCAATTGCCACAATTGGACCAATTGGCCTCAATTGGCCCCAATTGAACTCAATTGGCCTCAATTGGCCTCAATTATCCTAATTAGACCAATTAGCCTCAATTTGCCTCAATTAGACTTAATTTTCCTAACTGGCCTCAATTGTTACAATTGGAATCAATTGTTCTCAAGTGGCCTAATTGGTCTAATTGGATGAATTGGAGTCTATTGGCCTAATTGGCCTCAATTGATCTAATTGGTCTAATTGGCCTCAATTGACCTCAATTGATCTCTATTGGCCTCAATTGGACTAATTGTCCTCAACTGGACTCAATTGGACTAATTGTCCTCAATTGACCACAATTGGCCTAATTGGCATCAATTGGCCTCAATTGGACTCAATTGGTCTCAATTGGCCTTAATTGGTCTCAATTGCCCTCAATTGGCCTCATTAGCCTCAATTGGCCTCAATTGAACTCTGTTGGATTAATTGGCCTATATTGTCCTAACTTTGCCTAATTGGCCTAATTCACCTTAATTGTCCTCAATTGGACCAATTGACCTAATTAGACTCAATTGGTCTCAATTAGCCTAATCGACCTCAATTGGCCTCAATTGGCTTCAAATAGACCAAATTGGATTAATTGGGCTCCATTGGCCTAATTGGTCTTAATTGGCCTCAATTGGCCCCAATTGGCCCCAACTGGTTCCAACTGGCCTCAGTTGGCCTCAGTTGGCCTCAATTGGCCTCAATTGGACTCAATTGGCCTCAATTGGCCTCAATTGGCCTCAATTGGCCTCAATTGGCCTCAATTGGCCTCAATTGGCCTCAATTGGCCTCAATTGGCCTCAATTGGCCTCAATTGGCCTCAATTGGCTTCAATTGGTCTCAATTGGCATCAATTGGCCTCAATTGGAATCAATTGGACTCAATTGGCCACAATTGGCCTCAATTAGCCTCAATTAGCGTCAATTGACCTCAATTCGACTCAATTGGACTCAATTGGCCTCAGATGGCCTCAATTGGCCTCAATTGGACTCAATTTCCTTCAATTGGCCTCAATTGACATCAGTTTGCCTTAATTGGATGAATTGGCCATATTGGAATCAATTAGCATCAATTGTCCTCTATTGGCTAATTGGACTCAATTGGCCTAGTTGGACTAAGTGGCCTCAATTGGCCTAATTGAAATAAATTGGCCTAAATTTACCTCAATTGGCCTCAATTGGCTTTAATTGGCTGCAATTGGCTGCAATTGGCCACAATTGGCCTCAATTTGCCTAATTAGCCTCAATTAGCCTAATTGGCTTCAACTGGACTTAAGTGGCCTAATTATGATCAATTTACCTCAATTTCCCTAATTGGATTCAATGGGTCACAATTGGCCTTAATTGGCATCAATCGGCGTCAATCAGCCTCAATTGGCCTAATTGGCCTCAATTGGCCTCAATTTTCCTAATGGAACTCAATTGTTCTCATTGGACTGATTGGCATCAATTGGCCTCAATTGGACTTAATTTGCATCAATTGGCCTTAATTGGACCAAATTTTCCTCCATTGGCCTCAATTGTCCTCATTGGTCTAATTGGCCTCTATTGGCCTCAATTGACCAAATTGGCCTCAATTGGCCAAATTGGACTCAATTTTCCTAATTGGTCTCAATTGGACTAAAGTGGCCTAATTGGCCTCAATTTTTCTAATTGGCCTCAATTTGACTCAATTGGCCAAATTAGCCTTAATTGGACTCAAGTTCCATAATTGGACTCAATTGGCCCAATTGACATCAATTGGACTAATTAGCCTAATTTTCCAAATTAAAGTTTGTTTTCCTAATTTTCCAAATTGGTATAATTGGAATAATTGGCATAATTGGATTCAATTATATTTATTGCCCTCAATCGACTAATTGTCCCCAATTGGCTTAATTGGCCTAATTTGTCTCAATTGGCCACAATTGCCTAACTGGGATCAATTGGAATCAATTGGAAATTAGACTAATTTTACTCAATTAACCTTAATAGTCCCCACCCTCAATTAGCCTCAATTGACCTCAATTTTCTTAATTGGACTCAATTGGCCGAATTGGCCGAATTGGCCTAAATGGCCCCAATGGCTAAATTGACCTCAATGGCCTAATTGGCCTAATTAGACTAATTGTCCAAAATTGGACAAAATTAGCATCAATTGTCCGGAACTAGCCTCAATTGGCCTAATTGGCCTCAATTGGGAGAATTGGCCTAATTGGCCTCAATTGGCATAATTTTCCTAACTTCTCAATGGGCCTAAATTGGCCTCAATATCCTAAGTGGCATTAATTTACCTCAATTGGCATTAATTAAAATAATTGTCCTAATTTTTATTATTGGATTCAATGGCCTAATTTGCCTCAATTGGTCTCAATTGGATTTATTGGCCTAATTGGCGTTAATGGACCTAATTAGCCTAATTGGCCTCAAATTTCCTAATTGTACATAATTGGCCTAATTGGAATCAATTGGTCTAATTATCCTAATTCTATGAATTGGCATCAATTGGCCTTAATTTTCCAATTTGGCCCTAATTGTCCTAATTGGACTAATTTGACTAATTGGCATAATTGACATAATTTGATTCAATTGGCCTTAATTGATTAGTTTGACTCAATTGGCCTAATTTTACTAATTGGAATCAATTGGTCTAATTAGCCTAATTGGCATCAGTTGGTCTAATTGGCCTAATTGCTGTCAGTTGGCCAAATTGGCCTAATTTTCATAATTGGACCCAATTGGCTAAAATTTTTCTCATTCTCCTCAAATGGATTAATTGGCGTTAATAGGACTAATTGGCCTCAATTTTCAAATCTAACCTCAATTGGTATAATTGGCATAATTTGCCTAATTAGATTCAATTTGCCTCAATTGGCCTAATTGGCCGCAATTGGCCTTAATGGGCTAATTGGAATTAGTTGGGCTCAACTGACATCATTGGCCTCAATTCGACAAATTGGCCTTAATTGGTCTCAATTAGCTTAATTGGCCTGAATTGACATCAATTGGACTAATTGGACTTATTGGCCTCAATTGATCTTAATGACTCAATTGGTCGAATTGGCCTAATTGGTCTCAATTGACCTCAGTTTGACTAATTGACATTAATTAGCCTCAATGAATCAATTGGCCAAATTGGATGAATTAGCCTAATAGACCACAATTGGGATCAATTGGCCTAATTAGGATCAATTGGTCTTAACTAGCCTAATTGGCCTAATCTTCCTAATGGGGCTCAATTAGACTCAATTGTCCAAATTGTACTAATTGTCTTCAATTGGCCTCAATTGGCCTAATTGGCCTCAATTGGACTCAATTGGACCTAATTCACCTTAATTGGACTCAATTGGCCTTAATTGGCCACAATTGTCCCAATTTTCTAATTGGAATCAATTCACCTTAATGGGACTCAATTGGCTTGAATTGTCCTCAATTGGTCTAAATTGACCTCAATTGGCCGCAATTTCCCTCAATTGGAATCAATTGGCCTAATTGGACTCAATTGAACTCAATCAGCCTCAATTTTCCTAATTGACCTCAATTAGCCTCAATTGGCTATGGAGTTCCTTGAGCTAAAAAAGGATGATAAATTTGTTGGTACCTATGAGGAAAATATTACAAGCCATGTGAGGTAAGATTATGGTAGTGTCATCAAATTGGCCTAATTTTCCTTAATTGTCCTTAATTGGTCTAATTGGCCTCAATTGACCTAATTGTATTCAATTGGCCTAATAGGCCTCAATTGGCCTCAATTAGCCTCAATGGTCCTAATTGGACTCAATTGGCCAAATTTGCTCAATTTTTATCAACTTTCATAATTGGACTAATTGGACTTGACTGGACACAATTGGCCCAGTCAGATTCAACTAGACTCAACTGGCCTCAACTGGCCTCAATTGGGCTCACTGGCCCCAATTGGATTCAATTGGCCTCAATTGTTCTTAATTGGCCTCAATTGGCCTCAATTAACCAAATTGGACTAGTTGGCCTCAATTGACCTAAATTGGCCCCAGTTGGTCCAATTAGGCTCAATTTTCCTCAAGTGGATCAATTCTTCTAATTGGCCTAATTGTCATAATTCACATCAATTTGTCAAATTGGTCTCAATTGGCCTCAATTGGCCCAATTGGCCTCAATTGGCCTTAATTGGCCTCAAGTGGCCTCAATTGACCTCAACAGGACGAATTGACCTCAATTGGTCTCAAAGGCCACAATTGGATTCAATTATCCTAATTGACCACAATTGGGCTCAATAGGCCTAATTCTCTACAATTGGACTCAATGGGCCTCACATTTGGACTAATTGGGCTCAATTGGATTAATTGGCCTCAATTGGGCTCAATTGTCCTCAATTTGCCTCAATTTGCCTAATTGGACTCAAGTGACCTCAATTAGCCTCAATTGGCTTCAATTGGGCTAAATTGGCCTCAATTGGCCTTAGTTAGCCTCAATTGGCCAAATTCACCTAATTTTCCCAATTTGCCTCAATTCGGCTCAATTGGCCACAATTGTCCCCAATTTGCCTCAATTGGTTTCAATTGGCCTAATTGGCCTAATTGGCCTCAATTAGTCTAATTGGCCTCAATTGGCCGAATTATCCTAATTGGACTCAATTGGCCTAATTATCCTAATTAGCCTCAATTGGCCATAATTTTCCTCAATTAGCTTCAATTGGCCTCAATTGGGCTCAATTAGTCTTAGTTTCCCTAATTGGCCTTAATTGGACTCCATTGGCCTCAATTGGATTCAATTAGGCCCAATTGGCCTCAATTGGTATAATTGGACTCAATGGCCCTAATTAGCATCAATTTGCCTCAATTAGCCTAATTGGATTAATTGGCCTCAATTGGCCTAATTGTCAATGATCACAATTGTCCTCAAGTGGAATAATTGGTATAATTGGCCTCAATTGGACGGAATTGCCCTCATTTGGCCTAATTATCCTCAATTAGACTAATTGGCAGTGGTTGACCTGAATTTTCCTAATTGGACTCAATTGGCCTAATTGGCCTAATTGGCCTAATTGGCCTCAATTGGCCTCAATTGGCCTCAACTGGCCAAATTGACCAAATTGGACTCAATTGGCCTAATTGGGCCCAATTGGACTAATTGGATTCAATTTGCCTCATTTGGACTAATTGGCCTCAATTGGCGTAATTGGATTCAATTGGTCTCAATTGGACTAATTGTCCTAATAGGTCTCAATTGGCCTCAGTTCATCTCAACTGGACTCAATTGGTTGCTATTGTCCTCAATTGGCCTAATTAGACTCAATTGGCCTCAATTGCCCTAGAACTGGCTCATTGGCCTAATTGGCCTCAATTGGTCTAACTGGACTCAATTGGCATCAATTGGTCGGAATTAGCCTCAATTGGCCCCAACTGGCACCAATTTCCATAACTGGACAAACCGGCATAAATTGGCCTTAATTGGTCTGAATTGGTCTTATTGGCCTTAGTTGGCCTAATTGGCCTCAATTGGCCTCAAGTGGTCAAATTGGCCTAAATAGACTAATAGGACTCAATTACCCTAATTGGTCTTAATTGGCTTCAACTGGACTCAATTGGTATAATTGGTATCATTGGACTCAATTGGCCTCAATTGGCCTAATTTGCCTCAAATGGCCTATATTGTTTATAATTGGGTTCAATTGAAAGAAATTGGCCTCAATTTGCCCCAAATGGAATCAATTGTCCTAAATAGCCTAATTTGACTCAATTGGCATCAGTTGGCCCTAATTTGCCTCAATTGGCCTATTAGGCCTCAATTGGCCTAAATTGGCCTAAATTGGCCAAAATTGGCATAATTGTCCTCAACTGACATATTGGACGCAATTGGACTCAATTGGTCTTAATTGGACTTAAATGGCCTAATTGGGTTTTAGGTATTTAGGGTTTTTTTAGGATTCTTATATGTTTTATGGTTTTTTGGGTTTTTAGGGTTTTTAGGCATTTTGAGGGTTTTTATGCCAATTGAGGCCAATTGGGGTCAATTAGGCCGATTGATGCTAATTAGGATAATTAGGCCAATTAAGGAAAATTAGGAAAATTAAGGCAATTGAGACCAATTGAGGACAATTAGGCCAATTGAGGCCCACTAAGTCTAATTTGTACCACTAGTTCAATTAGTCCAATTGAGTCCAATTAGGCCAATTCGGCTAATTGAGGCCAATTTAGGCCAATTAGGATAATGAGGTCAATTAGGGACAATTAGGCCAATTGATGATAATTGATGCCGATTAGGCCAATTAGAAAAAAAAATTAGGCCCATTGAGGTCCATTGAGTCTAATTAGGCTGGTTTGGCTAATTGAGGCCGATTGTGGCCAGTTAGGACAATTAGGCTAATTGAGGCCAATTGAGGACTGTTAGGCCAATTAGGCCAATTGAGTCCAATTCATTCCAATTATTCCATTTAGTCCAATTGAGTCCAATTGTGTCCAATTAGGCCAATTGAGTATAATTGATGCCAATTAGACCAATTAGGCCAATTGAGGCCAATTTAGACTAATTGAGACCAATTAGGCCAATTGAGTCATACTGAGGACAATTAGGCCAATTGAGGCCAATTGAATCCAATTGAGTCCAATTAGGCTAATTGAGGCCAATTAGGGCCAGTCTTGACTAATTAGGGTCAATTGGGGCCAATTAGGCCAATTGGGTCCAATTAAGGCCAATTAGGCCAATTAAGGCCTATTGCAGCCAATTAAAATGAGTAAGACAATTATGCCAATTGCGTAATTGAGGCCAATTGAGGCCAATTAGACCAATTAGACCAATTATGCTAATTTAGTCAATTGTGTCCAATTAGGCCATTGAAGTCAACTGAGACCAATTAGGATAATTGAGGCCAATTGAGGAAAATTGGTCCAATTGAGTCCAATTAGGCCAATTGAGACCAATTGAGGCCAATTAGTTAAATTGATTACAATTTAGCCAATTGATATTGATTGAGGACAATTAGGCCAATTAGGATAATTAGGATAATTGGGTCCCATTAGGAAAATTAAGATAATTGAGGCCAATTGATACAATTATAACAATTAGTCCATTGAGGCTAATTAGGCCAATTAATCCAATTGACACCAATTAGACTAATTGAGGCCAATTGATGCCAATTGTTGCCAATTAGGCTAATTAGGCCAATAAGGCCAAATGAGGCTAGTTAGTATAATTAGTCCAATTAAGGCTAATAAGACCAATTCATCCAATTGACTCCAACTAGACCAATTTAGGTCAATTGAGTACACTTAGGTCAATTAGGACAATTAGGCCAATTAATCTAATTGAGGGAAATTAGGCTAATTAGGCTAATTAAGACCAATTGTGTCCAATTAGGCCAATTAGGCCAATTAGGGAATTCAATCCAATTAGCCAAATTATGCTAATTGAGGCCAATTTGGGCCAATTGTTCTATTTAGGCCAATTAGTACAATTAGTCTATTGAGTCCCATTATGAAAATTAGGCCAATTAAGGCCAATTAGAATAATTGAGGCAAATTAAGAGAATTTTTCCAAATAAGGACAATTTGAAAAAATTAGGCCAATTATGGATAATTAGAACAATTAATCCCAATTCAGGACAATTCAGTCTAAATAGGATAATTAGGCTAGTTAGGCCAATTTAGGCGAGTTTAGAAAATTAAGAAAATTAGGGCAAGTAATATCAATTAGTCCAATTAGACCAATTGAGTTCACTTGTGGCCAATTTGGACAATTAGGATGAATATTCCAATTGAGTCAAATTGAGGCCAATGAGACCAATGAGGCCAATTGAGGCCAATTAGGCCAATTAGTCCAATTAGTCTAGTTATGGCCAATTAGTCCAATTAGGCCAAAAAGGCCAATTATGACATTTAGTCCATTGAAGGTAATTCGGCCAATGATGCCCATTCTCCCATTGAGGCTAATTAGGCCAATTAATTCCAATTAGTCAAATTGAGGAAACTTGATGCCAATTGAGGACAATTAGGAAAATTAGGCCAACTGAGGCTAATTAGGGAAATTGAGCTCAATTGAAGCAAATTAGGACAATTCAGGTCGATTAGGCTAATTGATGCCAATTAGGCTAATTTTGGCCAATTGAGGCCAATTGGGGCGAATTAGGGATAATTAGGCCAGTTGAGGCTAATTGAGTCCAATTAGGCCAATTGAGGCCCTTTAGGCTAATTAGGCCAATTGATGCCAATTAAGGCCAATTGAGGCAAATTAGGCCAATTAGGCCAACTAGTCTAATTGAAGTCAATTGAGACCAATTGAGGCCAATTGTTGCCAATTAGACCAATTGAGGCCAATTGATGCCAATTATGGCCAACTAGTCCAATTAAGCCCAATTGAGCCAATTGAGGTAAATTTGGGGCCAATTGTGGTCAATTAGTCTAATTAGGCCAATTGAGGTCAATTGAGGCCAATTCAGCCAATTTTAGCCAATCGAGGCCAATGTAGGCCAATTGAGACCAATATAGGGAAATTGAGGCCAATTATGCCAATTGAGGAAAACTAAGTCCGATTAGTCCAATTGAGGCTAATTGCGCCAATGGAGGCCAATGGAGGCAACTGGAGGCTAATTGAGGCCAATTGAAACTAATTTGGCATATTGGGGCCAATTATGCTAATTAGGTCAATTGAGAACAATTCGGTGAATTGAGGGGAAAGAGGCTAATTAGAAAAATTGAGGTCAATTGAGTGAAATTGAGTTCAATTGGTCCAATTTGGTGTATTGATTCAAATTGAGGCCAATCGAGTTGAATTTAGGTGAAATAGGCCAATTAGATGAATTGAAGTCAAGTGAGTCAAACTTAGGCCAATAGAAGCCCATTAAGGCCAATTGACGCCAATTAGGCCAATTCAGTGAATTGCGTTCAATTGAGTTCAATTAGTTCAATTGAGGCCAATAAGGCCTCAATTGGTCTAATTGGCCCTAATTCGCATCAATTGGCCTCAATTGACCTCAATTGGCCTAATTGGATTAATTTGCATCAATTGGCCTCAATTCGCTTAATTGGACTCAATTGGCCTAATTGTCAATTGACCTCAATTGGCCTCAAGTGGCCTAATTGGAATAATTGGCCTCAATTTGATGGAATTGGCCTCATTTGGCCTAATTGACCTCAATTGGCCTGATTGGCATTTGTTGACTTGAATTTGCCTAATAGGCCTCAATTGGCCTAATTGGCCTCAATTGGCCGAATTGACCTAATCAGCCTCAATTGGCCTAATTTTTCCCTATTGGACTAATTGGATTCAATTTTCCTCGATTGGCCTAATCAGCCTCAATTGGCCTCAATTGACATAATTGGCTTCAATTGGCCTAATTGGCCTAATAGGTCTCAATTATCCTCAGTTCGTCTCAAATGGACTCAATTGGTCTCAATTGACCTCAATTGGCCTCAATTATCCTCAATTGTCCTCAATTTTCCTCAATTGGCCTAATTGGACCCATTTGGCCTCAATTGGACTCAAATGGGCTCATTGGCCTAATTGGCCTCAATGGGCCTCAATTGGTCCAATTGGCCTCAATTGGCCACAATTGGTCCAATTGGACTCAATTGGCCTCAATTGACATCAATTGGTCTGAATTATCCTCAATTAACCCCAATTGGCACCAATTGCCATAATTGGACTAATCGACCTAAATTGGCCTAAATTGGTCTGAATTGGCCTTATTGGCCTCAAGTGGTCAAATTGGCCTAAATAGCCTAATTTCACTCAATTTACCTAATTGCACATAATTGGCTTCAACTGGACTCAATTGGTGTAATTGGTATCATTGGCCTCAATTGGCCTCAATTGGGCTAATTTGCCTCAAATGGCCTAATTTGGCTCAAATGCCCTATATTGGTTATAATTGGGATCAATTTAAAGCAATTAGCCTCAATTATCCCCCAATGGACTCAATTATCCTAAATAGCCAAATTTGACTCAATTGGCATTAATTGGCCATAATTGGCCTCAATTTTCCTAATTGGCCTATTAGCCCTCAATTGGCCTAAATTAGCCTAAATTGGCCTAATTTTCCTCAACTGACATATTGACCACAATTGGCCATAATTGGCCTCAATTGGACTTAAATGGCCTAATTGGGTTTTAGGATTTTTTTTAAGATTCTTATGGGATTTATGGTTTTTAGGGATTTCAGGGATTTTGAGTGCTTTATGCCAATTGAGGCCAATTGATGCTAATTAGCCTAATTAGGCCAATTAAGGCCAACTGGAAAAATTAAGGCAATTGAGGCCCACTGAGTCTAATTTGGCCAAATAGGCCGATTAGTCCAATTGAGGCCAATTTGGCCAATTTGGCTAATTGATGCAAATTGAGGTCAATTAGGCCAATTAGACCAATTAGTCCAATGAGGTAAATTAAGGCCAATTATCCAATTAAGGCTAATTGATTCCAATAATTCCAATTAGGAAAAATTAATCCCATTGAGGTCTATTGAGTCCAATTAGGCCGGTTTGGCTAATTGACGCCAACAAGGACAGTTAGGCGAATTGAGGCCAATTTGTCCAATTAATACAATTGAGTCCAATTGATTCCAATTATGACATTTAGGATAATTGAGTCCAATTGTGGCCAATTAGGACAATTGAGTCAAATTAATGCCAATTAGACCAATTAGGCTAGTTAAGGCCAATTGAGGCTAATTGAGACCAATCAGGTCAATTGAGTCATATTAAGGCCAATCAAGGCCAATTGAATCCAATTGAGTCCAATTAGAATTGAGGCTAATTAGGGCCAATTGGGGACAATTAGGGTCAATTAGGCAATTGATTCCAATTGAGGCCAATTAGGCCAATTTAGGACAATTTAGGATAATTAGGAAAATTGGGGCCTATTGAATCCAATTAGGATGATTAATCTGATTATTCCAATTGAGGCCAATTACATAACTAGGGCCAATTGAGGCCAATTAGACCAATTAGACCAATTAGGCTAAGTTAGCCAATTGTGTCCAATTAGGCCAATTGAAGCCAATTGAGACCAATTAGGCTAATTGTGTCCAATTGATGCAAATTGGTCCAATTGAGTCCAATTAGGTCAATTGATACCAATTGAGGACAATTAGCTCAATTGAGAACAATTAAGCCAATTGAGGTCAATTGAGGCCAATTAGGCCAATTAGGATAATTGAGTCCAATTAGGCTAATTAGGCTAATTGAGTCCAATTGATCCAATTAGAACAATTAGTCCATTGAGGTTAATTAGTCCAATTCAGCCAATTGAGGCCAATTAGACTAATTGTGTCCAATTAAGGCCAATTGATGCCAATTAGGCCAATAAGGCCAATAAGGCCAAATGAGGAAAATTAGTCTAATTAGGCTAATTTAGGATAATATAGAAAATTCATCCAATTGACCCCAACTAGCCCAATTGAGTCCAATTGAGTCCAATTAGGTCAATTAGGCCAATTATTCTAATTAAGTTAATTGAGGCCAATTATGAAAATTAGAAAAATTAAGGCCAATTGTGGCCAATTAGGCCAATTAGATCAATTAGTAAATTGAGGCCAATTAGCCAAATTATGCTAATTGATTCCAATTGAGGCCAATTGTTTCATTTAATCCAATTAGGAAAATTAGGCTATTGAGGGAAATTATGAAAATTAGGCCAATTAGACCAATTGAGTCCAATTAAACCAATTGAGGCAAATTAAGAGAATTTTTCCAATTAAGGCCAATTATAAAAAATTAGGCCAATTAATGCTAATTAGAACAATTGAACCCAATCCAGGACAATTCAGGCTAATTAGGCCAATTAGGACAATTTATGTGAGTTAAGAAAATTAGGCAAATTAGGCCAATTAAGGTCAATTAGTCCAATTAGGCCAATTGAGTTCAGTTGCGGCCAATTAGAAAAATTAGGCCTAATAGTCCAATTAATTCCAATTGAGGCCAATTGAGGAAAATTAGGCCAATTATTCAAATTAGCCTAGTTAAGGCCAATTAGTCCAATTATGCCCTTGAGACCAATTAGGCCAACTAGGAAAATTATGAAAATTAGGCCATTGATGGCAATTCGTCCATTGAGGCCCATTCTACCATTGAGAACAATTAGGCCAATTAATTCCAATTAGAAAAATTAAGGAAAATTGAGGCCAATTGAGGCCAATTAGTACAATTAGGCCAATTGGGGCCAATTAGGAAAATTGATCTCAATCGAATACAATTAGGACAACTGAGGTCGATTAGGCTAATTAAGGCCAATTAGGCTAATTGTGGCCAATTTAGCCAATTAGGCCAATTGGGGCCAATTAGGGCAAATTAGGCCTGTTGAGGCCAACTGAGTCTAATTAGGCCAATTGAGGCCCATTAGGCTAATGGGTCCAATTGATGCCAATTAAGGACAATAGGGGCCAATTAGGAAAATTAGTCCAACAAGTCCAATTGAGGTAAATTGAGGCCAATTAAGGCTAATTGTGGCCAATTAGACCAATTGGGGCCAATTGAGGCTAATTTAGGAAAATTCGGCCAATTGAGGCCAATCGAGGCCAGTGGAGGCCAATTGAGACCAATTTAGGGAAATTGATGCCAATTATGCCAATTTTGGCCAATTGAGTCCAATTAGGACAATTGAGGCTAATTAGGCCAATTGAGGCCAATTGAGGCGAATTATGCCAATTATACCAATAAAGTCAATTGAGGCCAATTCGGCGATTTGAGGGAACTGAGGCTAATTAGGAAAATTGAGGTCAATTGAGTCCAATTGAGTTCAATTGGACCTATTTGGTGTATTGATGCCAATTTAGGGAAATCGAGTTGAATTTAGGCCAAATAGGCCAATTAGATGAATTGGGGTGAAGTGAGGTAAACTTAGCCAAATTGAATCCCATTAAGGCCAATTGACACCAATTAGGGAAATTTGTCGAATTGAGGTCAATTGAGGCCAACTAGATTAATTGAGGCAAATGAGGCCAATTGAGACCAATTCAGGCCAATTGAGCCCAATTTTTCCAATTAGGTGAATTGTGGCCAATTCAGGACAATTGAGGCCAATTCAGGCCAATTGATTTCAATTAGTCCAATGAATCCAATTCAATCAATTAAACTAATTAGGAAATTGAGGAAATTTTGTCCATTGTGTAAAATTTTTCCATTTAGACCAATTAGGCTAATTAGGCCAATTAAGGCCAATTAGGCAAATCGAGGCCACTTAAGACAATTGTGGCCAATTTTTCCAATTGAGGCAAATTAGTTCATTGAGGTCAATTAGGAGAATTAGGAAAATTATTTCAATTATTCCATTGAGGAAAATTCATACATTGAGGCCAATTAGTAAAATTATGCTAATTTGACCAATTAGGTCAATTAAGGCCAATTAGGAAATTTGATGCCAATTGAGGCCAATTAGGTCAATTGAGGCTAATTAGGGAAATTGAGTCCAATTATCCCAATTTTTCCAATTAGGCCATTGATACCAATTCGTTCCTTGAAACCAATTATGCCAATTAGGCCAATTAAAACCAATTAGGAAAATTGAGGCCAATTTCGGCCAATTAGTTCAATTGAGGCCAATAGGTCAATTAGGCCAATTAAGCCAACTAAGGCCAATTTAGGCTAATTGAGGTCAATTAGGCAAATACGGAAAAATAAGGCTAATTGGGGCCAATTCAGCTAATTGAGGTCAATTAGGCAAATTGAGGTCAATTGATGCCAATTAGGCCAATTGAGGCCAATTGGTCCTATTGAGTTCAATTAAGTCCAATTATTCCAATTAGATAAATTGAGGCTGATTGAGTCAAATTGAGTCCAATTAAGGTCGATTTTTCCAGTTAGGTGAATTGAGGTGAATTGAGGCCAATTAGGCCAATTAGGAAAATTGAGGAAATTTAGGCCAATTGAGGCCAATTAGGGCCAATTAGGCTAATTGAGTCCAATTGAGTCTAATTGAGGCCAATTGTACCAAATTAGGGCAATTGAGGCAATTAAGGCCAATTGATTCCAAGTGAGGCCAATTGAGGCCAATTGAGGTCAATTAGGACAATTGATGATAATTGAGTCCAATTAGGCCAATTGAAGCCAATTGAGTCGAATTAGGCCAATTGTGGAAAATTGAGGCCACTTGAGGCCAATTAGTCCAATTCAGCCTATTGAGGGCAATTGAGCCCAATTGAGGTCAATTCAGCCAATTGAGGCTAATTAGGCCAATTGAGGCCAATTAGGCCAATGGAGGTCAATTACTCTAATTCATCCAATTAAGTCTAATTGAGGCCAGTTGAGACCAATTGAGGCCAATTAGGCCAATTAGGCCAATTGAGCCCAATTGAGGTCAATTGTAGCCAATTATGCCAATTAGGAAAATTACAGCTAATTGAGGATAATTGAGGCCAATTGGGGCCAATTGAGCCCAATTAGGCTAATGAGCCTAATTAATCCCAATTGAATCCAATTGAGGCCAATTGAGGCTAACAAGGTCAATTGATTCCAATTAGGCTAATTAAGGCCAATTGAGGCTAATTGAGTCCAATTGGGCAAATTGGAGCTAATTGAGGCCAATTAGGAAAATCGAGGCCAATTAGTCCAATTGAAGCCAATTGAGGCCAATTGAGGCCAATTAGGCCACTTAAGGCCAATTAAGCTAGTTAGGTTAATTGAGTCAATTGAGCCCTATTGTGGTCAATTGAGGCCCATTAGAACAATTGAGTCCAATTATGCCAATTGAGTCCAATTATGCCAATTGAGGCAAATTGCGGCCAATTGAGGCTAGTTAGGTGAATTGAGGTCAATTGAGGTCAATTGAGGCCGGTTTGGCGAATTATGCCCATTGAGGCCAATTAAGGCCAATTAGGCTAATTGAGGAAAATTAGGAAAATGATCCCAATTGAGTCCAATTGAGTTCAATAAGGCCAATTGAGGCCAATTGAGGCTAATTAGACCAATTTAGGCCAATTAGGGCTATTGAGGCCAATTAGGTCAATTGAGTTCAATTAGACCAATTAGACCAACTGAGGCCAATTGGGGCCAATTGAGGCCAATTGGGGCCAATTGAGGCCAATTGGGGCTAATTGAGGCCAATTGAGGCCAATTTTGGCCAATTAAGGACACACAACAGAAATTTATTATAATTGCAATGATGCATTTGTGACAGATTCTCGTCATAAATGACTTTTTGCGATGGGTGACTGTCGCAAATAGATCATCATGGAAGAGGGCATTGCAAATATAATTATTTACGATGACCCGTCGCAGAAAACCTTTTTTGTGATAGATATATAGTCCGTCCCAATTACCCATTTTAAAAAAAATTATATATAAATAAAATTACAAATATTTAAAAAATATTAAAAAAAATTAAAAAAATTAAAACACACGTAAAAGACACACGTCATTTCAAATATAATTCGTCTATCATACCAAATTACAAAACTGTCATGAAAATCATCAAAAATCATCAACTGGCCTCAGGTGGAGGAGGATCACTTAATGGACCAGGGGAAGGAAACTCCATACCAATGCCACACGCAAGTCACCACATATACTCCATCATCTACTCTTCTCTGAAACTATACTACTCAAGTTCCTCCTCCCTCTACTTCTGTATCTGCTGTATCATCTCATTTGAGCTCTCAACCTCTCCTCATAATGTGTTGTAGACAATGGCATCGATGATGACTATCTACAATCTCTCTTTGCACTCACTGATTTCATCACATAAGTACCATAATAACTTGTAGGTGTCAGTCAAGAACCAAGACCAATCACTCGAACTTTCTCAAAACCATGCGAAGTCGCATGTATCTAAGCCCCCTCATCGAAACCCGATTCACTAGTGGCACCTTGGTCGGCCTCATATTGAATCTTTCATGAATGAGAAGTCAAAGTATCATATGTTTCCTTTAACTATAATGACAAATTATAATAAAAATAAAATTAATATTGATGAGATTGTTCAACAAAATCACTAATCACAATACGGTGTTGTAATTCGCCTACAACTTTTCCTATACAGGGATCAGAATACATCTTCTTATAAACATCAAACTCTATAATAGATGGTTCAATAGTAGCCAGTATAATATAACAAAAATGTAATAGTTAAAAAATATATATATTAATAAATAATATCACTTACCATATGTCAATGATGTATACCAAATTTATGACTCCCAGTCCTATGGGTGACCTCTTCCCTCCCGCAGATCTAGCGTCCAACCGCTAATCTCCACCTGAAAGTCTCTCATATCCAGAAGGAGAACAACCCATCCCATACCTGAGATGATATATAGTCAAGATGATGGGAGACGCAAGACTGATCGAAGATGGTAGAACAAACTTTATCCATAGCTCCCTTTATAATGTTGTGAAGAAACTGATGAAAGCGCTAATGTATAAAAGTATCCCATGCCTTTCGGATATGACCTC
This sequence comes from Viscum album, assembly GCA_963277665.1. Classification (NCBI taxonomy): domain Eukaryota; kingdom Viridiplantae; phylum Streptophyta; class Magnoliopsida; order Santalales; family Viscaceae; genus Viscum; species Viscum album. Next base: position 10,188,575 of record CAUJRU010000003.1, on the reverse strand, counting down.
TCTGACTATCATAAATTGGAGAAAAAAAATTTTCAAGACAATTAAAAAAATATTTTAGTGATAAATTTTAAAAAAGTATATATTATTTAATAACATAAAATATAGTGGCTGAACATTTGGTCACATTCGGTGATGGGTACCAGCTCCCATGACACCCATTACTCAGAAAAATAATTTCTATGAATCACACAAGCCAGGACAATGGATAAATGTCAAAAATTGTGAAAATTGAAACAAATATATAATCATAAATTTATAATCAAAAATAAAAAACTTAGTTAATATAAAATAAATTTATTATTAAACAATTAATCATACCCTTGTAAACATGGATCAAAATCAATAGATTGTCGTCTCTATAGAATAGGATCTAGAATCAGTAATCTAGAAAGACCGTGCCCCCTCCTAGTGGGCACACCAGCCTGAGGAGGAGTAGAAAAATTGAGCTCATCATCAGGAAGTCTAGAATCAGGGAGAGAACGTAATAAATCGTCATGAGGATCATCTCCAGCAATCTAAAAAAATATTTTCACCTCTAAGAGATTGTTAAAAAAGATATGAAATATAAGAAACTAAGGAATGTCAGAATAAAATAATGTCACCTGTAACAGATTGTTAATAAAAATATGAAATTTAAAAAATTAATAAATATCAAAATGTGATAATTACCTGTAACTAAATACCTGAATATAATACATCAATCATCATCTTCATCAACATTTTCATAAACATCAATGTCTTCATCCTCATCTTTATTATTTTCAAATTCCATATGACTTTAAATTTTATCATCCCTTATTACTTCATCAATATTATCTATATCAATGGACCTTAAATGAGGGGTTTCATAATCTATATTTATATCCCGTTGTGTAAGAGATATATTCTGGGATGTTTTTTTAAAATTTTCAATATGTTTCACTTCCACAGATTAATTTTCATTTCCAATAAAGTAATCGTCGCGTGATTTACTTTTATCACACTCCATCGGTCCTTCAAATCACTCAAAACAAAATAATAATTTTCTTAGTAAACTTGATGCACTTGATGTACCGATATAAATGGTTCATTTGATGCAAGAATACTATAATAGTTAATGTCAACTACTCCATGTTGTGGATGAACTCGCAACCCCCGATCAGTATCAAACTAATGATATTTAAACATTGTAACATAATTTGGTCCTAGATAACACAACTCATTTATTTCATCTAGCATAACATAAAAGTAAACTTCACTTTCCTTATGATGGTATCCTTTTAAACTAACAAACAACACTATTCATTTATTTCTTTGAGTCATCATATATGTGTGTATGGAATCAAAATCCATTAACCACATACCCATTATAAGATTTTACCAATATTGATGGAGGTTTTTTGAGCACATATAATCAGTTGTCAATTTTATTTCCATGTTGTGGTACCTGTAGGCAATTAAAATTATTAATAATTTGAAATTTTAATTTATTATTCCATCAAAAAAAACATTACTTACCAGTCTTTGAAACCAATATGAAAAATTTTGTTGCCGACATTCTTTAAGAGCTACAAATGTAATTTGTAGAAATTAATTTTTGATATGGTCATCAAATAGTCTACAAAAAAGTTAATGTAAATAAAAATATAATATATAAATATTTAATGAAATAATAAAAAAGTAGTACTTACTGTGAAAATCGTGTCGTTTCTTCACAATTCTACAGAACATAAGTATGATCTCTGTGCAATTCTTCTTCTATAATCCATTACTCATGATAATTGCTGAAATGAAGCTCAGGTTGATTAACAACTGAAAACTGATGGTCTGTGACATCATCAATAATTGTCTCATTCTGACCCATCTGATTATGTTTTGAAGGATATTCCAACTAAAAATATTAAGAGTATAAATTTGAAATTTCCTTCTAAAATTAAGCTTTAGAAATCGACCCTTCATCTGATTCATTGTCATGTACTTTCTTCTTTAATTTTTTAATACATCTCTCAAATGGATACATCCACTAAAATTTCACTAGCCCTCCAAATTTATCTTCATATGGAAAATGCAATATTAAATATTCCATGGAATCAAAAATGCTTAGTGGGAATATTTTCTCCAATTTACATAAAATTAAAACAACATTTTTTCTAGGGAATTCAATGCATTATAATCCAATGTTTCTACACAAATATCTCAGAAAAAAATGATATTTTAGTCAACACGTCCCAGTTTGAAGAATTCAACAACCCTCTAAGACTAGCAGGTAGTAATATTTCAATTATGGCATGATAATCATGACTTTTTAACCCAGTAATATGCCCATTTCTGACGCAATGAGACAATTAGAAGCATAACCATCTGGTAACCTCAAATCTCTAATCCATTTACAGAATAACAACAGACCTCTATTGTCCTAATTGGCATCAATTGACATCAATTGGCCTCAATTTTCCTAATTGGCCTCAATTGGCTTTGTTGGCATAATGGACCTAATTGGCCTCAATTGTCCTTATTGGCCTCAATTGGCCAAATTGGATTAATTGACCTAAATTGGACTCAATTATCGTAATTAGCCTCAATTGGCCTCAATGGGCCTCAATTGGTCAAATTGATCAAATTGGATTCAATTGGATTCAATTGGCCTCAATAGGCCACAATGTGCCTAATTGGACTCAGTTGGCATAATTGGCCTCAACTGGTCAAATTCACCTAATTGGCCTCAATTGGCCTCAATTTGCCTCAATTGGCATCAATTGGCCTCAATTGGCCTCATTGAACTAATTGGCCTCAATTGGACTAATTGGCCTGAATTGGCCTCAAGTGGACTTATTGGTCAAATTTCCCTAATTGGCCACAGTTGGCTTAACTTTCCTAATTGACCTCAATTGGTCTCAATTGGCCTCGATTAGCCTAATTGGCCTCAATTGGCCTAATTTGCCTCAATTGGCCTCAATTGGCCTAATTGGTCTCAATTGGCCTAATTGGCCTCAATCGGTTTAATTGGTCTCAATTAGCCTAATTAGCCCCAGTTTTTATAAATGGCCTCAATTAGCTTCAATTAGACACAATTGGCTAAATTGGCCTAATTGGCCTCAATTGGCCACAATTTTCCTTAATTGACTAGTTTTCCCAATTCTCCTCAGTTGTATTCAATGGGCCTCAATTGGACTAATTGGCCAAATTGGCCTCAACTGGTCTCAATTGGCCTTAATTGGCCAAATTGGCCTAATTCACCTCAAGTGGCCTCAATTGGCCTCAATTGGTCTTGTTGGCCTAATTGGCCGCAATTGACCTCAATTGGCTCAATTGGCCTCAATTTACCTCAACTGGTCTAATTGGCCTAATTGGCCTCAATTGGCCTCAATTGGCCTAATTCGCCTCAATAGGCCCCAATTGGACTAATTGGCCTCAATTGGCCTCAATTGGTTGAATTGGCCTCAATGGGTCTCAATTAGACTAAATTGGAGTACATTGGACTCAAGTAGTCTCAATTGGCTTCCATTGGCGTCAGTTGGGCATAAGTGACCTCAATTGGCCTCAATTAGCCTCAATTGGCTTCAAGTGGCCTAAATGGGTCTAAATGTTCTCAATTGGCATCATTGGCCTCAATTGGCATCAAGTGGACTTAATTGGCCTAATTGGTCTCAATTGGACTAATTGGCCTCAATTGTCCAAATTGGGTTCAATTGGCATGAATTAGTGAAATTGGCCTTAGCGAGGCCATAATTGGCCTAATTGGCTCCAATTGGCCTCAATTGGCCTAATTGGCCTCAATTTACCTCAATTGGCATAATTGGCCTCAATTCTCCAAAATTGGCTAATTTCCCTCAATTGGCATCAATTGGTCTCAATTGGGATAATTGGCTTCATTTGGACTCAATTGGCCTAATTGGGCTCAATTGGCCTCAATTTGGCTAATTAGCCTGAATTGGCCTGAATTGGCCTGAATAGGCCTCAATTGGACTCAATTGGACTAATTGGCCTTAATTGTCCTCAATTGGTCTCAATTGAATGCAATTGACCTTAATTGGCCCCAATTGGCCCTAATTCTCATCAATTGGTCCCAATTTTCATAATTAGCCTCAATTGGGCTCAATTGGGCTCAATTGGATTCAATTGTCCTCAATTGGCCTAATTAGGCTAAATTGGCCTTAGTGAGACTCAATTGGCCTAATTATCCTCACTTGGCCTAATTGGCCTGAATTGGGCTCAATTTGTCACAATTGGCCTCAATTGGCCTCAATTGGCCAAAAATTGGCCAAAATTGGCTTAATTAGCCTCAATTTGTATCAATTGTCTTAATTGGCCTAATTGGCCTTAATTGGCCTAAATTATTCTCAATTGGACTCAATTATCCTCAAGTGGACTCAATAGGACTCAATGGGCCTTAATTGGGCTCAAGTGGCCTCAATCGGCCTCAATCGACCTCAATGGGCCTCAATCGGCCTAATTTGACTCAATTGGCCCCAATCGGCCAAATTGGGCTCAATTAGGCTCAATTGGGCTCAATTAGCTTCAACTAGCCTAATTTTCCTAAATTGGCCTCAATAGACCAAATTGGCATAATAAGATCCAATCGGCCTAATTGGCCTAATTGGGATTGATTGGCCTTAATGGGCCTCAATTTGGCTCTATTGGCCTTAATTGGCCTCAATTAGCCTCAATTGGTTTAATTGACCTCAGTGGGCCTCAATTCACCTCAATTGGCCTTAATTCACCTCAATTGAACTAATTGGCCTCAATTTTCTTTATTGCCCCCAATTGGCCTAAATTGGCCTCGATTAGCCTCAATTCGACTAAGTGGCTTAATTCACCTCAATTGACCTTAATTGGCCTAATTGGCCTCAATTGCCCTCATTGGGTGAATTGGCCTCAATTCACCTAATTGGTCTCTATTGGCCTCAAAGGGCCTAATTTTCCCCATTTGGCCTCAATTCACCTCAATTCACCTCAATTGGTCTCAATTGGACTAATTAGCCTCAATTGGACTCAATTGGCCTCAATTGGCCTAATTGACCTCCATTGGCCTTAAATGGACTCAATTGGCCTCAATTCACATCGATTTGGCCTTGATAGGCCTCAATTGGCCTCAATTGGACTGAATTGGCCTCCATTGGCATTAATTGGTCGCAATTGGCCGCAATTGACTTTAATTGGCCTCAATTAGTCCTAATTGGATGTAAATGGACTAATTGGCCTCAATTGGAATCAATTGGACAAATTGAAATAATTGGCCTTAATTGGCCTAATTGACCTCAATTAGCTTCAATTGGCCTCAATTGGTGCCAATTAGGCCCAATTGGGCCTCTATAGACCTCAATTAGCTTCAATTTGTCTCAATTGGTCTTTATTGGCCTAAATAGCTTCAACTGGCCTCAATTAGCCTCAAGTGGCCTCAATTGGCCATAATTGGCCTCAATTGGTCACAGTTGGCCTCAAATGGTCATAGTTGGCTTTATAGGCCTCAATTGATCCCAATTAGCACCAATTAACTAAATAAGACAAATTGGCCTTAATTGGCCTAGTTGGACTCAATTGGCCTAATTGGCCTCAATTGGCTTCAATTGGCCTCTAGTGGCTTAATTTTCCAAATTGGCCTAATTAGACGAATTAGCTGCAATTGGACTCCATTATACTAATCATCATAATGGACCGCAATTGACCCTAATTTACCTAATTGTCCTCAATTGGACTAATTGGTCTCAATTAGCCCAATGGGCCTCAATTGGATGAATTGGAATAATTGGCCTCAACTTGTCTCAATTAGCCTAATTGGCCTAAATTGGCCTCATTTGTCATCAATTGGACTCAATTGGCCTCAGTTGGCCTCAATTGGCCTCCGGTGGCCTAATTGGCCTAATTAGGCTCAATTGGGCTCAATTGGGCTCAATTGGCTTCAACTGGCCTCAATTGGACTAATTGTGCTAATTGGGCACAATTGGCCTCAATTGGTCTCCATTGGCCTCAATTGGCCTTAATTGTCCTCAATTGGCCTCAATTGGCCTCAATTCGCATCAATTTGTGTCAATTGGCCTTAATTTCCCTAATTGGGATAATTGGCCATAATTGGCCTCAATTGGTCAGAATTGACCTCAATTGGCCTCAATTTTCCCAATTGTCCCAATTGTCCTCAATTAAACTAATTGGACTAATTGGCCAAAATTGGTCTCAATTAGCCTCAATTGGCCTGAATTATCCCAATTGGCCTAATTGGCCTTAATTGGCATCAATTCGCTTAATTGACCAAATTGGTCACAATTTGTCTCAATTGGTCTCAATTGAACTCAATTCTCCTAATTGTCCTAAATGGACTCAACTAGGCTCAATTGGCCTAATTTTACTTAATTGACCTCAATTTACCTAATTGGCCTCAGTTGGCCTCAATTTGATAAATTGGCCTCAATTGTCCTAAATTGGCATAATTGGCCAAATTGGGCTCAGTTGGATTAATTTTTCTAATTTCCCTAATGAGCATCAATTGACCTAACTAGACTCGAGTGGAATCAATTTTCCTTATAGTCTTTATTTGGAAAAATTGTCCACATTGGCCTAATTTTCCTAATTGGCCTAAATGGCCAAATCAGCCTCAATGGCCTAATTGGTCGAATTGTCCGAATTGGTCTCAATTGACCTAATTGGACCCAATTGGCCTCAATTTTCTTAATTTGCATTAATTGGAATAATTATACTAATTGGCCTCAATATCCGAATTGGCCTCAATGGATTAATTGGCCTAATCAGCCTAATCGGCCTCAATTGGCCAAATTGTCCTCAATTTACTAAATTGGCCTTAATTATCCTAATTTTCCTAATTGACCTAACGGGCCTCAATGGCCAAATTAGCCTTAATTTGTTTAATTTCCTAATTTTCCTAATAGGCCTAATTGACCTCAATGACCGAATTTACCTCAATGTCTTAATTGGCCTAATTGGATTATTTGTCCTGAATGGCCTAATTGGCCTAATAGGAATTAATGGCCAAATTTTCCACAATATCCTAATGGGCCTAATTGGACAAATTAGACATAATGACCTGATTGTCCTGAATGGACTAATTGGCCTAGATTAGTCTCAATTCGCCTAATTGGTCTCAATTGGACCCAATTGGTCTCAATTGGTCTCAATTGGCCAAATTGGCCCGAATTGACCTCAATTCACCTAATTGGCCTAATTGGCCTCAATTGGATTCACACAGCCTCAATTCTCCTAATTGTCATAATTGGCCTCTATTGGTCTCAATTTCCCTAATTGGCCTCAATTGCCCTCAATAGGCCAAATTTGCCTCAATTGTCCTAATTGGCCTCAATTGCCCTCAATTGGCCTAACTGATCTCAATTGGCCATAATTGGCCTCAATTTTCCTACATATCCATAATTGGCCTAATTTCCCTTAATTGACCTCAATTTTCCTAATTGGCCTCAATTGACCAAATTCACCTCAATTGGCCGAATTGGCCTCAATTAGCCTCAATTGGACTAATTGGTATAACTGGACTCAATTGGACTAATTGTACTCAATTGGCCTAATTAGTCTCAATATTCTTAATTGGCCTCAGTTGGACTAATTGGACTCAATTGGCCTTAATTATCCTAAGTGTTGGAGTTGGTGCCCTAGAACCATCTTCTTCTGTACTTTATGATAAACATGTATTCATTGTTTTGAATATTAATTAACTACTTATCACATCATGATTATTATTCAGTGTAACATAGTTTTTGATAATGTCCCAAGAGTCACTATCACACTAAAAGGTCATAGAAGTTACCTACTATGATGAGAACCCGGAAGTGCTGTGACATTATTCTTGAATACATGTTATATAGCTGGATGATATCACTTGATGGGACACAATTGATATAGGCTATCAAGGGATGAGACTCATAGGACTTTGATTGACCTTCTCATGGTGTATTCCCTTGGTAATATCCTATAGGATATTATGAGAATGAGACCCGATAGTAGGAAATACACATTTATTAGTGTCATTTGATGTTCCTATCTATGGACGTGTTTATTGATCCTTAGACTTTAAGATTGTTATTAATGGATATTATGAGTCACGTACTTTGATATATTGAAAAATACCATGAAAACAGATGTTCGCAATGATATAGGATATGTTGGGTGTGTCAAAAGTGATATTTCATTAATAAATAATGCAAGAAAGGATTTATCCATTTTGTTCATTAACATAAAATAATATCATAGGACCTTTGATGGAAATGATATAGCCTAAATAAATCCATGGCCATGGTATTCTATAGGAAAGTTCTATTTCCAGAAAGTCAAAGAAAGTGATATCATGAACATGGGTTGATGGAACCGGCATGCAACCTGCTCGATTAGAGATACTGTGATAAAGGGATTATATTACATGATAAGCATTCATGTGAGATGACATGTTGTTGTAGAATTAACTTATTTCTCTATGGGTGCCTACATTGACCTTGGAATTTAGGTAGGTTCACCTAATGCCACTGGGAAAGAGGCCTAGAGGGTCACACGGTAAGTGTATCCAAAATATGAGTTAAAGAATATATTATTTATTATTTAACTTGTTGAATAAATATTATTCCAGTTCATGGTTTAATAATTATTCATGTATCCCTGATCTCATTTATTTTATCACTAGTTATTCGAGAGAATATATTGTAAGCAGAATATTTAAGAAATTTTAATTTTCAATTTAGTGGATATAATATTTCTTTATTTATTGGTGAATAATGTAGTGAAATTTATTTAATAAATAAATATTCATTATTCAAGGATCGATAAATATTGATGAGGAAGGAGGACTGTGATAAATGGTCCAACAAGAAATAATAATATTATATATTATATAATTAAATAAAATTTAATTTTAATATTTCACAAGCCAAGCACGTTTCAAGAAATAATAATATTACTATTATTATTTGACACTGGGATTTTTTGTGATTAAATAAAATAATAAAGGCCTTGTGCAATTATTTTATTCTAACCCCAAAAATACAAATACATGGTTATATTATTTTATCATCAGTTGAGGAAAGCCAAGCCATAGTTTTTGTGAAAAATGGATTAGAGAAAACCGCTCAATCCTAGAGAGTCATTCCTTGTCCAAGAACGCTCTCAAGAACAAGAGTGATTGTCTTCCACTGGATCAATGTGAATGCTTTGGAAGTGGTTCTCAATGCGATCAATGGTGGATGACGAAAGCGCAAGGATCTTCCATGTTATCACCCAGAGACTCCTTCAGCGATGTCTGGAGATTCTTGGAACACATGTGTACCACTGCTAGAAGAAATATACCCTTGATTTCTGTAACGCAATGACGGTGCACCACAAATTAGTGGTCGGAATCGTCGATGAATAAAGAATAACCTTTGAGGTAATTTTTAATTAATTAAATTAATTATAAAAATGGGTTGATCTCCTCTCCTGAATTATGGGTGATTACTCTTTGTCTTATTTCTTAGATTCAATTTTTTGGTTCATGGAGTTCATCATCGTATAGATACTAGATTGATCACTGATTATGGAAAAAAGAAAAGTTGGGAACCGACTATCCCGTTCTTCTTCTCCACCTAGAACCTACAAGTTGTATTAGAGCAGGCACAATATTCTTTAAAATTATTTATAAATAGTTGGTGATTTACGTATTCATAATTTAGTTTTTTAACTAAGGTTTAATATTTCTTTTAATATGAATTATTATATATATTTCTTCATCCATTATTTCTCGAAGATCTAATAGAAACGATTAATTTTATGATTAAAATAAAATCGAGGATCTCATCCGAAGGATCAAAGGATTATACCTGGATAACACTGTAGTACACGCTGGGTCACTGGATTTACACACATGTAGTTTTGTTCAATGCACCAGGAGTTAGTTCAGAAATTACTCAACCCCTGTGCATTAATTACACACGTTGTAGTTAATTATTACACCACGTGCTGACCAGGAAATCCAAAAGCATGGTCAACAGAAGTACATGTCGTGTGGCCCATTGGACACGACATTTAGTACCTTCGAGTTAGGGCCAGGCCGTGTATTCTATACACGGCCTTGCCGATCGGTGAACATGTAACACGAAGTCAACATGGTATGTGTCCCACTAGACATATCGTGTACTCCAATATTTCTGACATACGCCTCACACACCAAGTCTCTAGGAATGTATTTCAGATAGACAGTGAAGGGTGTACATTCCATGTAGATCGGATCTACACACCATGTACTTTTACCAAGTTATACATATTTAAAATAAATAAATGTTTAATATCTGCATAATGTCAATATCTTCATATCATGTATAATTTTTATTACAAGTTGTTACTCTAAGTACATTTAATCATAACACATAGCCAAAAAATCATGTTATTCATATAATCATCCACGAAGTACACACTATGATAGTATGTATAAATCATGTATTCCATATGTCACAAGAGTAAAACAATATATGATTATAATACATGTTGGGTATATTTGGATGGGTATTCACCGTGTTTCCTCCAAGGAACATTTATGGACAAGGTTATGTTTAAATGAATTTATTTTAAAAAAATTATAATGGATGAGAATCTCAAGGAAATTCAGAAAAGGATTAATATAACATGATTTATTAGTTAGAGATAATAATTAATCGATTCAAGCATGATTTATCTTAAATATGAATGATTAAATAATTGACTTATAGATTTATTAAATGCATAAATTCATTGCATGCTTGGGGATGATCATGATCTAGACCATACCTTTGTATGTGAATGGTTTTAATTTAATTTATTATTAAATTAAACTGTTGGCTTGCGTGCCTTCTCTCCTCATATGTAGGGCCTGCATTTCCAAGGTTTATTTTATGTAAACCCATTTTCCCCTAACCTTCATGTGAGTAACAGGCATATGTGATGGATAGATCTCCCATTCTAGTGTAGGCAGTTCAAGTTTAGAGTTGAGGGGAAACCAATCAAAGCAGATACAAAGGTGGACAGGTGGAAATCTGTAAAAACGAAAATTGGATTGGTTTAAGATGTTTCTCCCCTAGGTTAGTGGTTAGTTTATCAACCACTAGATAAACTAACCATTAGTATAAGATCATTATCATACCATTTATTTTATTTCTTTCAGTTTCATGATTATTTCATTATGGATGTCTTATCGCGATCACATAATTAATAAATTAACAAGCATGAATGATGGAACTAAAATAACCAGCTTATGCATAAATATTATCTTGAGACATGGTTAATCACTTAAGTAAATCCCAATTAACATTAAAAATCATGTTATAAGGATAATAATTGGAAATTTATGCATGAAGGATAAAATCCCTTAATGAAATATTAAGTCGGTATAGCCTTCCATTACTTCGGTTAGAATCAAATCATAGTTCAAAGTGCTTGACCATCCAAATTTGGGGTGCTTTCAATTATTGAGGAATTATAATTTGAGGTTTTGGGTTAACATAACTTGGTTGACATCAAGGGTTGAATTCCAAATCAGGACTTGGTGTAACTGATATTCAAAGGTTGAGTAAATCTAAATTAAGTATTTTAGGATTGGGGAGTCCACTCAACAGATCAAGGAACTGGGAGTTAATACAGTTGGAATTTTGAATGCCTACCTAAAACCATTCAGGTTTCTTAACTAGCCAAAGTTGGGGTAATAATAATTGGAATATGGATTGTTTCTACTAGAATTTCCAAGAAACCGTATATTCAAAATCAAATGGTGAGGGATATTAGGGTTCAATAAAACAGTGGGAGACTAATAAATATAAAATTCAATTGTTTGTCTAAATTTTTCAGATAAAGTAAAAATTATCTACTCGTCTTATTTGTTGAAATGGAATTAAAAATGACATCCAAAATATCATTGTAATCCATACTCGAGAAGAAAAATCTTCTCACCAACACAAATTTCCAAGAATGGAAAAGGCTCCTACGGGTCATCCTTCACGATGAAAGGAAATTGTACATGCTGGGAGAACCTTTACCAGTTTTTCTTGGAAATGAGGAAAGGGATGAAGAGATTTATCTCAATGAGAAACATCTAAATGATTCTACAGATTTTTAGTGCTTCATGAAATCGTGAAAGTCCAATGAGATTTTAAAACAACATGAGGATATGGATGCCTATAGCATGATGTCTCACCTTCTGGATCTCTATCAAGAGAAGGAGAGACAAGAGTGGTATAATATCTCCAACACTTTGATCAGGATTAATCTTGGAGAGTCTACGCCAACTGGGAATCATGTAGTCAAGAATATCAACTACATTGAGTGCTTAAACATCTTAGGGATTAAATTTTCAGATGAGTTGCCTACAGATCTCATAATTTAATCACTTCCCAAGACCTTCAACAACTTTCTTGTTAATTACAATATGATAAATAATGGTAAGAGTCTATTGGAACTTCTAAACTTGATTCAACAAGTGGATAAAGACATGGGGCATGACAAACCCATAGTCTTTTTGGTGAATAATAAAAATAAGGACAAGGAAAAGGGCCCCCAGACTAATAAAAATTCTAAATCTCCCAAAAACCATACTACCAAGAAGAAGAAGATCCAGAGGAAGGGTAATGAAAGCGAGACAATATATTTTGTATGTGGCACGTCTGGCCACTAGAAGAGTTACAACACCCTAAAGAAATGGGAAGCTAAAGGTGTCTTAGTTATTGTGTTCAATCATTCCATTTCTACGCATTAAGTATTATATATAGCTTGTGGGGTTCACTTATCTATCCAAATGCAAGAACCATGTAGATTTTTGGAAAATTGCTTGAGAGGTGGATCTGTAAGATGCCAATGGTGTGAGTCTGGATGATCTTTCCATTGGTGACTACCACCTTCATTTCCAATGAGAATGATTTTGGTTTTACCTAATTGTTATTATGTACCTACTGTTACAAAAAACATAATTTATGTATCAAGTTTAAATACATATGGTTTTATTTTCAATTTCAAAAATAAAAGTTTTTTCTTATACAAGGAAAACATATGTTATGGTATAGAACATTTAAATAATGGTATCTATGTATTAAATTATGAAAACAAAGTATTGGTAATCAATAATGAATCATGTTTACATGACTCACATAACACTCATTTGTGGCATCACCATCATGGTCATGTAAACAAGAATAAATTGAAAAAGTTATATCAAGATAGTTATTTAGACTCTTCTGATCTAATACTACTTCATAGATGTCATGCTTGTTTACAATGGAAAATTACCAAAACACCATTTGGTGGATAAGGTGAAAAGGCCATAGAGCTTCTAGTATTAGTACACACTGATGTGTTTGTACTATTTCTCGTAGAATCTAGATGTGGATATTATTACATCACAACTTTTACTAATAAATTGAGTAGATGTGGATATATTTACTTGATGATGAATAAGTTGGATTCCTTTGAGAAATTCATGGAATTAAAGAATGAAGTAGAGAATCATCTTGGAAAGAAGATAAAGAAGCTTCAATTAGATCGAGGTGGGGAATATCTTAACCAAAAGTTCATTCACATTCTATGGGATTTTAGGATTATATCTCAACTCACTCTACATTATACACCATGGTGTAATGGTTTTAGTGAAAGGATGAATTGTACCTTGTTGGGCATGTTAAGGTCGATGATGATTCATGCAGATATTTCATTATCTATTTGAGGATATTTATTAAAAATGATGACATACACATTAAACCGAGTACCAACTAAAGCATCAAATGTTATTTCCATTGAGATATAGAGTGTAAAGAAAACTATTTTATTGCATACATGTGTATGGGGTTTTAAGGTGTTTGTTAAGGCCTTATTAGGAAACAAATTAGCACCCCAGGGCACGAGGTGTATCTTTATAGGGTATCCCAAGGATACAAAGGGATACTACCTTTACAAAACTTTATACAAGAAAGTGATTTTTTCCTTACAATCCATATTTCTTGATAGGTATCAAATCCTCAAAAGGGATAGTGGGAGAAAGATTGACTTTAATGAAGTTAACGCTCAAGATAGACAAGAGTTGGTGAAGGAACAAGTTCCACAAGTTCAGGTGGAATAAGTATTTCCTGATACATAAGTACTATGTATGAGTGTAAGAGAGGTAAGGGAACTAGAGAGATATGGTTTTCTAGTCACTAAAGATGGTGACTCATTATTATTGGACAATAATGAACCTCATTCCTACAAGGAGGAAATAGAGAGCTCAGAATCTTCATGATGTCTAGAAGATATGAATTATAATATGGATTACATGTATCATAACCAAGCTTGAATTATGGTCGATGTGACATTTGGTGTAATGACTGTTGGGTGTAAATGGGTATTCAAAAGAAAATTGTACATGGAAGGTAAATAAAGTACCTATAAAGAAAGGATAGTGTCTAAAGGTTTTAAACAAAATCAATGAATTTACTATGATGAAACCTTTTCTATAGTTTCCATTTTTAAATCCATAAGAATCATACATTCCATAGCATCTTACCATGACTATGATATTTTGAAGATGAATGTTAAAAATGAATTCATTAATGGTAACCTTCAGGAAGATGTCTATATGAAAAAACCAGAAGGGTTTGTGACACCAGGTGATGCCAAAAGGATTTACTAGTTGAAGAGATCCATTTATTGAATGAATAAAACATCCAGGTCATGGAATAATCAATTTGATGAATCCATAAAAGAATTTGGTTTTGTTATAAATGATTTTTATTCATGTGTTTACAGAAGGTTTAATTGGAATGTGGTCATTATCCTAGTAGTATATATTGATGACATATTACTTATTGGAAATGACATATCAGTCTTACAGATAGTTAAGGACTAGTTGAACATGTGATTTTCCATAAAGGACTTAAGTGGAGAAGCATACATTCTAGGGATCATGATCATTCGTGGTGGATCCAAGAGGATACTTGGACTAAGTCAAAGCACATATATTGGTAAGATACTGAAAATATTTATTATGGAATAATCCAAGAGAGGATTGGTTCCAGTGTCACGTGGCTTACATATTTCTAAGAAAATGTTTCCTCAGACACAATAAGTGAAATATAGAATGAGTAACATCCCACAAGATTCAATGATAGGATCAATAATTTATGCCATGTTATGTACTAGACTTGATGTTTCCTATGCATTGATCAAGGTAGGTAGATATCAATCAGATCTAAGAGAACAACATTGGACTAATGTTAAGGATATTCTTAATTATCTGAGAATAACTAAGGATATGTTCTTGTTTTATGGAGGAGATGAGGAGCTTTTCATTAGAGGGTATGATGATGGTAGTTTTCATACTAGCTCAAATGATCTAAATTCACAATCAGGATTTGTTTTCTATCTCAACGAAGGAGATGTGAGTTGGAAGAGATCAATGCAGCCATTTGTCACTAATTCTACAGTGGAGTTTGAGTATAAAGCATCTTTTGCTTTAGCCAAATAATCCATTTGGATTTGAAACTTATTCCATGAGCATGATGTGGTTACAAATAGTAAATTCCCTATTGTAGAAATATTGGGTTCCCTGGACCCAACTATTAAGTGCTTTTGATTACCATATCTTGTATATAATTAGTTGTAAATGATGTTTACTTACCAATATAGTGTTTAATTTTCTGCATCCACTATAGAAATGGTAATTTCCATTAATTAATTGTCGTATTGAAAGGTTATAACATATCCCAGGCTATAATGTGAACCTCATGATACTATGACATTGATCTTTAACAGACATCCTATGGTATAGACATATCTTACTGATTAGATATAATAGATGTTTGACTATCTGGTGATGGGGGGTCATAAGAATTGATACTTATTCTTATAAAATTCTCACTTGGTGATCACTATTAATGAGATCATGAAGAAATACCCACTAATAGGAATACCACATGTTTCATGTGTCATTGGTTGTTCCTATCTATGGACATGTTTCATGGTTTACTGACTTGAGATCATTACCAATTTGTTTCATTTGATAGTGTACTCTGATGCATGGAGAAAACCATGATGATGAAATCATGGTGAGGTAGCTTGTGTTGGGTGCATCATTAGTGACAAGACATTGGTTGAATGGTCTAGAAAGGATTTGTCACTTTCAGGTTAAGGAAGTAATATATCTCATGACAAGTTAATCAGGATGGTAGTATATTCATAAGACCATGTCCATGGAAGTCAAGGGTAAATCTTTCTAGTTAGATCAATAAATAATAATGCAAGAAAAGTACAATGACACGAGTTTGTATCTTGCTTTGTGAGATATTAAGTAAAATGATATTATATTACACAATGTGTATTCACAAGTCGGTTATTGCTGTTGTGACAATCCTTATCTATTTAGGGGATATGATGGGATGTTATATCCCACTCTTGGTATGTGAATGATATTCATTTCTATCCAGATAAGGTCCTAGAGGGTCACACACAAAAGCATATTCAAGAATCTTCCCTATTCAGTCGAATAGGAGTTTTGGTCATGGTGGTCCCCACCACTAGGGTTTGTGTTTTTTCCAAGGAGATATGATCACTGAGGAATAAATAAATTCATATTATTCATGTTAAGAATAATGGGCCTTAAATTTATTTATTAAATGTATTTACATGTTTTAAAGTAAATACATGAGAAATAATATTTGAAAAAATATTAAAAAAATATTAAAGGTTCAATTAATATTTGTGTGAATGAAGAGTTGAGTTAATGACTCATTTATTATAATGGAATATATTTTTAATGTATTATAAGAAAGTTATAATAATTATGACTCAGTTCAGTAGTCATAATTTTTCGTTTATAGTGCGTTAAATTATTCGAGGGTTGGGGTTTCATACCAGGTAATTTATTAAACACTATAAATAGAAGATGAGTGGTTCTCACTAATGACTATTCATGAGATTTCTCTCACATATTCTCTCTCCCAAGTTCTAGGGAGAGAGTATTTGGATCTAGGAGCTCAGATCGAGCTCACTCTCTCAGGCATCACAATCAAGGCGATGTGGTGATCGTTGAAGTGTTGAAGGAATCATCAGATCTCCGTGCTAGCAATCATATTTCAACGATCAGTGCTCTCATGGTTTCTTGAAGTGCATGTGGATGATCTAGAGGAATTTGGCTTCAGATTCTTCAAGAAGAGATCGCCAATGAAGAGAAGATTTCATGCACAGATTTAGATCTAAACCAGCTATGTTACCATTTTAATACTATGCATAATATCTTTCAAAAATTTTCTTTAGGATGTCATCGGGCAATGATTCTCCGATGTTGACAAGTTCATGTCATTCGTCAATGAAACTTTTTGAAAATCCCATTTTTGGGGCTTCCACTGTATTCTTGACACCTTAAATTGGTATCATAATGATGCATGAATGTTTTTAAGTAAAAAAAATTAAATTTTCATTAAACCTTATAGAAGGTGTCGATACGGTTCCAACACCGTAGATGAATTCAAAATCCGACACAGGATGACCAGTCTGCAGTCATCCGAAGTTTTGAATTCGGATTGAAAATACATTTTTCTGGTTATATTTTGAAGTACACACACACACACACACACACACATATATATATATATATATATTATGTTATTTTCTTATACTCAAAGTCTATGGAGACATTTTTCCCGATGAACCCGTTCACTGGAATAGTATTTTTGGTATCATAAGTTTTTATTACAATAATATTAATTTTATTATGATAATAGTATTATTATAAAAAAAATACTATTTTTCTATGTCAAATAAATAGGCTTTATAAAAATAATAAAATGGGTTACTTCAATTTCTAAAAAAATAAATAATCAATATGGAGTCTTCACAGATTGGTGTTTTTGTCGAAAAAATAAACTAGAAAAGTTGAAAAATGAAATCAGTCTCCCCTTGGGACCACCCTGTCAGTGACCAGCCCATGCATACCTCCTCTCAATGTGGGGCATCTCCCTGGTGTGAACCCCCTAATAGTTCTCTCCCACAACAGCCTTCCCTCATCTAGTGCTGCCTCCCTTCCAACGAACCAACAGGACCCCCCTGATCATGCAGCACTCTCTCTTTTTGTAGCAGATCCCAGGTCTAGAAATGCGGCCAGCCACCACCTCTAGATTTAGAGCCCATCCAGCCCATCGTCTTGTCACCGGTGCACCCATCTCCCAAGGCCTACCTTTTTCCATGTCATGCCGCCTAGGCAGCCCGTCATCCAGTGCCTCCACTACGCTGCCGCCCTCCTACGAGTCTGACTAGTACCACCATGACTTGGATACATCGGCCAGCGTCCTTTGGCTCCCCTGGTCTTGGGGCCTCCCTCCCATCCACCATGCCATGCCGATCCCACTATCATCGGACCCCTTTCTAGATTGTCCGAGTAGCCGATAGCTACAGATCTTGACAGATTGATGCCTCTCAGACCCACTGCAGACCAGTCGGGGTGAACCGAGATGAACCGATCTAGCCTGTGATTTCCTCCCTTCAATTTTGGGTCCAGATCTATACGGAATCTAGTGTGTATCCTCTACCTTAGTCTGTTATGTCCTAAAATAGGTTCGGGAGGGTCTGCCCATCTCGGAATGGTTGTGGGCGGACCTATCTGGCCTACACTACCTCTGCCCAGGGACGGTTCATCATGGAATGGGACATCACAGTTTTGGCTTAAATTAATTTAATTTGGTGATAAATTAAATTTTTTTATTTGTTTATTTGTTTGTTTTAAAATTAAATTAATTAATTTGGATCGAATGACGTAAATATTGAATTAAAAATATGAATTAATTTTTAATTAAATTATAATTCCCTCGAATATTAACTAATGAAAGTATAATTTAATTCTTCATTTATTTTTAAAATATATGAGTTAATTTATATTGACTGATCATGAGCCTGAGACCATCCAATTTATGTTTGGTGCATATTTAATTTTTATAATTTATTATTTCATTGTTTTTGTAAAAAATACTTAAATAAAAGGTGATTTTCATGTCGTCTCTAAGTCATTATATGTATAAGGTTATGCATGTCCACTTCAGAGTTGTATTTTTTACTCCCCAATTCCCCTCACCTGTGTTCAAGTATTTTTGTGTAATGAAAAGATGAGAAGTGTCGCACTTCACGACGAGTTATGGAGACGCACAAGACAAGACCTTGATGCATTGGGTGGGAAGACACTACAAATCGAGTTGCATGTGACGCAACTCAAGGTATTACCCCTAGGGTCTAGGTTTGTCCATTATTCAATCAACATATGAACCATTAGTATCAGATCATGATCATGTCGACATTTTATTTTTTTCATGGATTATTATTTTTGTGTGCGTGTAGTTAACATGCTGACACTTAGAATAATAAACAAGCATCCAAGATAAAATGAACATGTGGTGCAATAGATTTTTCTATTTTATGCATGCCTAGTTGTAGTGTGATCACATAGAATGTGCTAAGAAGATAGAAAATTATTTATTTCATCACATTAATAAAACTGAAACCCTCAATGAAATATTTATTCTAAAACTCCATCCATCATTCAAATTTATACAAAACCAGGTGTTTGGGGTGTCGATCATGACATAGCTGAGTGTTCCTCTTACTACCGAGGAGTTATTATAAGAGTGGTGGGTAGAATTAACTAAAATTGTAGTAAGAATTAGCCGCTAAATTTATATCATTTTAGAGGCAAGTGTTGAGTATTTTAAATAATGATTTTAGAAGCTAGGACTTCACTCAAAAAATCAAATAACCAGGAGTTAACTTAGTTGGCTAGTCAAAAGTCAACCTTGAACCCTCCAAGTAGGGTAATAGCCATAGCTTGTAGACTATGAATGGATATTTTGGGATACTTTACACTAGAATAATCAAGTGATAGAGTATTATGATTCTATCACAGAGGGTTCTTAGAATTCGATAAAATAGTGGAAGACATTTTATGATATAATTAATTAATCAAAATGTCTAAATCGGTAATCCAGATAAAAAATAATAATCTGCTAAAATTTATTTTTATAGAAAAATGGAAATTATGCCTCAAGTTTAAAAACTGTGATAAATATTGGACTAAGTAAATGTCTACACTGGAACGACTATTCAAAAATAGCATGAGCGATTGCGCATAGTACTCTGATATTAGAAACTCAAGGTGTCTGTGTCCCCAACACCTGTTAAGTTACCTCGCGAGGGTGAAATTGCTTACAAGAGACTAATGTACAAAGCATATGATAGTTATGTCATTATGCTTTCCTCAATGTCCAGTGTTACTTGCAGTCACTACATCAAGACATGGATGATATAACATGAAGTCACATCTCTGAGTGGTTTGTAAAGAGAAAGTGAAGTAATGATATGAATAGGTAATGGTTACATTGTATCTGTGTAAATTGAAAGGAGGGTTATGATATTTCAATATATCCTATTCTAATATCATTTTCACTCATTTAATTAAATCATGTTTAATGTTACAAAATCAAAAAAATTTGAGTAAACACTTCATTACCTTTTAGTTAAGGTTCACGAAGTGAATTAGAATATAAAATATAGATTCACCTTTAATTCTTGTGGTGAAAAAATTGAAATACATGGTGAAAATTCCAAATTCATGTAATTCCAAGGGTATATTTTTAACTTCCATCAATCAAAGAGGTATTAACATAAGTTATTTGTTTTTCATATCATAAAATAAAATAATGGAAGTTTCAATTCAATCAACTAAATTAATGAAGCAAGTTACCATTCTTCTTTAGGTTTATTCATCAATTTAAATTGTAATGTTTCTGTTTTAATTCTTGGGTATTTTAAACTATATGCCTATCACATATGTGTATTTGAATACAGTAACCATGTATAGAAACATTACTAGAAGTCAGGTTTTTTCTCCATGTGGTTTAGAAAGGGTGATAACTACGCCATAGGTGATAAGTACATGACTTCTTTATTGCCAAGTTAATGATTCGTATAGAAACATTATTGAGTATAACCAGAACATTAATCTCAAGGGTCCTTGGATAAAATGAGACATTATTACAAATTTAAGAATTAATTTTGTTTTTGGTGTTTAAATACTCAACCTATAGTTTAGTAATACTTGAATTATAGGCAATACTTTATGAATATAAAATTTAAGAATTATACCCAGTTATGGCAAGTTAATTCTTTGTCAAGTAAAATTAAAAAGTGGACGTCAATTCTATACCATATCTGGTATTTAGGATTAGTAAAACTAAACACATATGGTATTATTGATGTCTTTAGTTTGGACAAAGAATCCTTTAAAGGTATGTCACAAATATTTTGGAATTAGTCTAGAAAGAGAGCATGAACTATTCCCATAATAAGATAGAGGTATATATACTTCATAATATTTCTTAAAGTAATTAAGGAATGATAAAAGTAAAGTATATGCATGGTCAGAAGATATGAGTTACTTTGGGTTGGCATGCCAGAGAATATCTTGTCCAAGCATTCATAGATAAATATAATATATCATGGAGTGATTCCTAAATGCACATTTTATACATTAGATTTATGATGTAAGGAGAATAAATGTTGCAACTTGCAAAAACTTCCATTATATTTCTTGACGTACTTTTCAAATAACAATGATATCTCATAACCAGATGCCAACTAAAATGAATAATGGACATCATATGAGTCATAGTATGATAAAAATCAATTATGTCATCATAGATTTGTTTAGCTGCAAAGAGTTTTTTATGTTATAAAAAAATTTGCATCAGGAACAAACACATTATGCATCTAATGTGATTGTCCTAATGACTTCTTAGGATATTACATAAATCCCTAAGAGAGAAAAGTGTTATAAAAGTGATGGAGTGAATTTCTATAATAGGGTGCACATCTCTCTTTGAGATAGAGGGATCCAAATTGGCTTAGCTTAGTCAATACCATAGATGCACAAATAGTTTGAATAAGAACTAATTCCACAAGCGCATGTGGAATGAAGTATATTCCAGAGACATATACTGCATAGGAAGGATAAAACCATGGTGATGGTTTTTGTATTCACCCTTTTCAGTGATTTGTTATTCATTGAGAATAATATTTCCTACAAGTGGGTCGTATATGGAAATTAGATAAAATCAACAAGATTAATTAAAATTTAAATAATGGATTCCATGTAATAAAATTTAAAAGGGGATTATTATTTTGAATAATATGGTGGGTATTCAAGTGAGATGATACATGCGTGGTACAAGTGAAGTACCAACAAGGCTTGATTGGTTACACCATGTTAGTATGCTTAAATCCATTAGAGTTTTACTTATCATAGCTAATTTATATGATCCTTATATTAAGAATTAGATGTAATGGCCACCAATCATGGAAGGTGTCTATATGACAAAACTAGAAAGGGATAGTCACATCACATAATGCTAATATAGGATGAATGTTATTGATATCCTATTTAGTATTGATGTAAGTAATGAGATCATAGAATATACATTTGTAATAAATGTTTTCCTTGTGTCTACTAGAGGTTAGTGGGAGCTCCAAGGTTTTCTAAGTAAAAGATGTTTGGAAACATATAGTGACATGGTTTTGAAAAATAAAAACTAGAACAATTCAAGAGGGGAATTGTTATCAATGTCACATGTCTTGTATCTCTCCAGGTTGACATGTGTAGGACATGGGAGGAGATAAATGTGGTGAGTTTAAGTCCATATGCTTAAGCAATGGATCAATCCTATATGCCATGATATGTACAAAAACTGATACTTCTAGGATATACTTTATAGTGGTAAATATAATTTATATCTAGGATTATTTCAAGTGAAGCATTCATAACTATCTAATTGTAATTTGATAAGTACAATCGATATGTACCTGGAAAGTGGAGAATAAAGGATACTAGTTTTTAGGGGACACAATCTTGTCTTCCTTAGATCAATGAGATATAGTATCACAGTTAGGCTAATGTGATGAGTGAGACAAGCTCATATAAGCCATTGGTTTCCATACCTACAAAGACTGAGTACATTGCAGCTTCTGAGGCAGCTAAGAAGTATTTATATGTAACGATTTGTTCCAGTTCATGGAATAAAACCTAGTGAGTAAAGCATTATCATAATGTAAATTATGATATTATTACTAGACAAGATGAAAAGTTATGTCAGTGTAAAAAATGATATACATGGGGATAACATCTCTTGAGAAGTTTTACTCAACGAGATGAGGCTTCTTATAGAATATTTTACACGTAGCGGAATCGTGGCAGGCCCAACAGCTAAAGCCTTAACTCAGAAGAAGCATGATTTTTATCATGTGAGTTGGTAACAAGTTTGGTTAGCAAGTTGGATCTAGTGCAAGTGGGAGTGTTGAAATAGTGGGTTCCCTAATGTTAGAGTTGGTGTCCTAGAACCAACTATTTGTACTTTGATTTCATAAATATTTAATGTATTTAAATATTAAACATCTTATTGCATATTGTTCATTGTTTTACATGACTATGATGAATAATGTTCTAGATTATTTGTTTCATTGATAAGGTCATGGAAATTACCCACTATGAGGAGAACCTTGAAATGCTATAACAATATTCTTAAATATTTTTTTTGCAGTTGGATGACATACTATGATGGGACACATAGTATACAGACCGTCAGGTGCGAGTAATCATAAGAAGATGAGACCTTCTCTCATAAAGTTCGCACTTGGTAATCTCCAAGATTGGATATTATGAGAATAAACCCACCAGTAGGAATTCTGTATGTTTTGGTGTCATCAGATATTCCAATCTGTGAGCATGTTTTTTAGTCCTTATACATTAATATTATCATTAATACGTGTCACAACTCATGCACTATGATTTATTAATTAAAACCATCAGACCATATGTTAGTGGGAAGTAGGGTACATTGGGTGAATCACGAATGACATGTTATTAATGTATAAGTCGAGGAAGGATTTGTCCCTTCCATTTATGGAAGTTGATATCTCGGCCCTTTGATTGAAATAGAGCCTTAGCCCTAAATTCCATGGAAATTGTGTAACGATGAGTTTATTTTAGGTAGTCAAAGAATGACGTATCAAGCATATAGGTTGATGACACCATCACACAACCTTCTTGATGAGATATTGACACACATGGATTATATTATACAATTATTGTTCGTATGTGGATTTCATCATTGTGAATTTAATTTTCTTTTCTCTTGGGTTCCTTGACCCGTTGCTAGATAGTAATCTTAGACTTTAGGAAAACCCACCTAATTCCAATGATAAAGAACCCTAGAGTTTCACAAACTAAGAGTTTTTTGTTGTCTTGGTTAAATTATATTTGAATTAAATTAACGGAATAAAGATCATTCTCAATACTGAGGAATAATTTTATCCAAGTTAAAACAATCGCATAAATTAAATTAATATATTATTCACTAGATCATAAATAAAATATATTTATTTATTTTATTTAACATTTAATAAATATTTATTTACTGGTTTTTGAATAAAATATTTATTTTAGAGAATAAAATATTTATTTAGGTGTTCAATAAATGGTAGAGGAGTTAGAACGGGCCAAGACCATGTATGGTGATGAATTAAATATTTAAAATTCAGTAAATATTGTTTATCCAGTTGGAACAAGAAATAAAAATAATATGGTTATCATTATGTGGCCTGGGATTTTATTTATGGTTTTGTTTTTCACAAGTTGGTGCACCTCAATAATGATGTTGTTATTCTTATTAAGAGGCATGGGTTTTCTATAAGGGTTACAATTTCATTTTATCACTGTTACATAATTAATTATTGCAACTAAAACCCAAGATTGATTAATTTGAAGGTGTGTCTATTATTCCAAGCACCCATGTGGTGAATTCTCTCTCGAATCCTCTTCACTCTCTACCTATCAAGAACAAGAGAAATTATTCAAGACTGAAGAACAGGCGATAAAAAATGATCAACGCAAGACATTTTCTTCAATGTGCTAGCTCTCGAAAAATGAGTGGTGTTGATTAGAGAACATTAGAGCATGTGTTAATCACCACTAGAGGGATTCTACTTTGGATCCTCGTAAGAGAAATGAAGTCAATCTGGAAGGGTCATTCTGGATGATCAACAATCATCAATGAAGAAAGTATCGAGGAACCAGGTATTTAATTTCTTCAGAAATTAATAAATTGATTCTAAACATGATGTGCAAGATAATATTTCTCATATTTGGATCATTTCTTCTCTTTGTCTAAATATTTTATTTAAATCCATGGATACTGGCATTCATCTTCATATTGATCCTGAATTGGACATCGATTATGAAAAAATCAATGTTGATCCCCACCCAATGCCACGCTTCCGCTACATTAGGATCCTTCTTGTGGTATTAGAGGGAGGTTACATCATCGTTTATAATTATTTTAATAATTAATTAATGATTTACACTTTAATAATTTAGTCTTTATATTTAAGTTTAATCGTTCTTGTAATCTAAATTTTGAGATCTATTATTCCTCTTTCATTTCTTACAGATCTAATAGAAACATTTAATTTTTGGATTAAGATTAAATTAAGGATCTCATTAGGAGGTGCTGATAATTCTATCCAGGTGACATTATAGTACACACCTTGTATTCGGACTTACACGTCATGTAATCTTCCATACACGCTATTTAATTAAGATTGCATACCGTGTTGTTGTTTTTAGTGCATCGGGAGTAATTTGAAAATTAATCTAGGCATGTACATTTATTACACACTGTGTAGTTAATTCTTACACTGTGTGTTGACCTGGTTAGATAGGCACATAGTTTCTAGATTACATGTCACGAGGCCAACTAGACATGGTGTGTAGTCCCTTTAGGGTCAGGGAAAAACCTTTTATTCCATACAAGACAGATTAGACTAGTGACTGTGTAACCTAGAGACAACATGGCATGTGGCTCACTGGACACACCGTGTACTCTAAGATTTATGAAGTATAGATCAGACATTGAGTCCCTAGGTATGTACTTCGGATAAGACAATTAAGGTAGTATATGTTGTGTAGTCGGAACTACAGGCCGTTTACTTTTCCAAATTACATAGAATTAAAAAATTTAATGTTTGTGTAATGTTTAGTACAACATATAATGTATAAATCATATTATAGGTTTTTAATCTGTGCATTAAAGAATAACACATGGCTGAAAAATCAAGTGATTCATGTAATCATCCCTGAGGTACACGTTTTGATGGTACGCATAAATCGTGTATTCCATATGTCACAAGAGAAAAATAGTATACAAATATAATACATATTTGGTATATTTGAACAGGTGTTCACCATGTTACCTCCAAGGTGAATTTATGTAAAAGGTTAATTTTAAATGAATTTATTTTGTTTAAAATTAAATGGATGATAATCTCAAGGAAATTCATAAAAAGATTAAGATAAAAAGATTGATTAATTAAATATAATAATTAAATGATTTGAGTTACATTTATATTAAAAAGAACAATTAAAGGATTGAAAATCAGATTTATTAAATATGTAATTTATTGCATGTATGTGGGTGATCATGAGCAAGACCATACCTTTGTATGTGATTGGTTTCTTTTTTAATTTATTTTTTAAATTAAATTGTTGCCAGGCATTCCATATCTCCTCATTAATATGCAATTTCTGCATGTATGTGGATTCTTTTATGTAAACCCCCTTTTTACCCATCACCTATGAGTGAGTTAAAAATAATATGTACTGTATGGAGCTCTTAATCTTGTGGAGGCAGTTCTAGTTGGATCCAAGGTGAAACCAATCCATGGAGATACAAAGGTGGACATGTTGAAAGCTATAAACATGAGCCTCAGATTAATTCAAAGTGTTTCTCCCCTAGGTTATGGTTAGTTTATCAACTTCTAGATACAATAACCATTAGAAAATATCATGATCATACCCTTTTATTTATTTTATTTCTATCAGTTGCATGGTTTTTCATTATTGATATATTGTCGTGACTACATAATTAATGAATTAACAAGCATACAAGATTGAACTAAAATAAACCTAGATTGTGCGTAAATATTATCAATAAATGGTTAATCACTTAATTAAGTTCCACTTAATAATAACAAGAATGTGATAAAGATAATAATTAATTTACTCGTAAGATATAAAAATCCCTCAATAAAATATTAAGTCAGACTAAGACTTTTGTTATATGATTGAGGGAAAGACTCAATAAAACTATATATTTGACCAACCCTTATTGAAAAACTTACTTGTATATATGAATCACTTATGAATGTCTCGGTTTTACTTAATCATTTTACATCAAGAGGAGTATCCCTTTCTAGACTTGGTGTAAATTTGGAGGTAAGTGTTGAGGAAATCCATGTCAGGATTTCAGGATTGGGGAGTCCACTCAACGGATCAAGGAGCTTAAAGCCCACAGTTGGAAAATTCCTGCCTAACTAAATACATTAAAATAGATTGATCAACCTTTTGGGTTTATTCAAAGGGTAATACAGATCCTTTTCACTATAATTCCCAAGCAACTATACATTTCGAGTTCAATGGTGAGGGTCATTGGGTCTTGTAAAATAGTTGGAGACTTAATAAAATTAATTTATTATTTCTTAAAAAATTGTAATCAAGTAAGTACTAATAATATTATATTTAATTTTTAGAATAAAATGAAAAACACATCAAACACACTACCCCTACGATCAATACTGGATAAAGCAACATTCTCATTGGTAGTAACTTTCAAGAATGTTTTAGACACCTTTGGGTTATTCTACACCATGAACAGAAATATTATGTACTGGAGTCCTCATTACCTAATATGCCTACCCATGAGGTTAGTGATTAAGATTTACTGGTATAGTATAAACATATGAACAATGCGATCAATGTTCAATGATGGATGCTATCATCAATTTCTAGTGAACTCATGAAGTCTCACGAAAACATGGATGCTTATAGAATTCTTGAGAACCTTTATAGTTTTTACGAGCAGAGAGTTTGATAGGAAAGATTTGAGTTCTCCAAGTCACTCTTTAAAAGTAATCTTAGAGAGGGTTCCCCATCTAGGCCTCATGTAGTCAAGCTCATTGGCTACATTGAGCGCCTGTAGGTTGTAGGGTTTAAAATCCCCAAAGAACTAGGCACCAATTTCATTATCGCACCACTCCCTCAGAGATTCACTAGATTTGATGTAAATATTAATATGAACATCATTGAGAAGTCTCTGTATGATCTTATTATCCTCATTCTATAATTGGACAAATACATGAAGCGTGAAAATCCTTCTGTCCTCATGGTGAATAAAAGGGAAGGGAAGGAAAATAGCTCGAAGCCCAAATCTTCTTTACACCCTTATAAGAAAAGGAAGATTAAAGGGGAGGAAAGGGAATGGGAGGCTCTTTGTTTTTCATGTGGTAATAAGGGACACTGAAAGAAAAACTGTACCTAGCCAAAGAAGCAAGGGGAAGCTTCAGGTGTGTTGTTTTTCAAGTTCAATTTATCTGTTTCTATAAATTGGGTATTAGATACAGCTTTTGGTGATCACGTATGTATCCAAATACAAGATACAAGTATATTCATGAAAATTGATCGAGAGGAGGTAGATATATGAGCATACAATGGAGCTAAACTTTCTGATGTAGTTTTTTGGGACTAACACCTCATGTTGCCTACTGGGGTGATCTTGGTGTTAAAGGGTTGTTATTATGTTCCTTATGTGACCAAAAACATTATTTCTGTATCCAGACTAGATACACATGGATTTATTTTCAATTTCAAAAAATAATGTTGTGTCTTTTATAAATATATCATATGTTTTGGTAAGGCACATTTATATAATGGTCTTTATATTTTGGATTACATAAACCAATTAATGGAAATCGATAACAAAGTTGCTTCACATGACTCATACCACACTCAACTTTGGAATCGCCGGCTCGGTCATGTAATTGAGAAACACATGAAAAAGTTACATCAAGATGGATATTTAGATTCCTTTGAACTAAAACCACTTGGTATATGTCTCACGTGTTTACAAGGAGAAATGAACAAAACCCCATTTAGTGGGAAAGGTGAAAGGGCTAAGGAGCTTCATGAATTGGTTCATACTGATGTGTGTGGACTATTTCCAATTGAATCAAGGGGTGGGTACTAAAACATCATAAATTTTACTGTTTATTTTAATAGATATGGATATATTTACTTAACGAAGTATAAGTCAGATTCTTTTTATAAGTTCAAAGAATACAAGAATGAATTTGAGAACCAGCTTGGTAAGAAGATTAAGAAACTCCGCTCAAACCAAGGTGAAGAATATCTTAATCAATACATCATTGATTACTTGTGAGAGTTTTGGATAATATCCCAACTCACTCCTCCTTAAATTTCTCAGTTGAATGGTGTAAGAAAAATGAGGAACCACATGTGTTGGACATGGTTAGATCAATGATGAGTAATTCAAGTCTTCCATTATCCTTTTGGGGATATGTGTTACATACAATGGAACACATAGTAAAACAAGTACCAACTAAATCGATAAATGGTATTCCATATGAGTTTTGGAGTGGAAGAAAATCCATGTTATTGAATTTTCATGTGCAGGGTAGAGAAGCATTTGTTAATGCCTCTTCAAGTAACAATCTTTCACCCCAAGGCACAAAGTGTGCCTTTATTTGATACTCCAATGAAACAAGGGGATCTTAACTATACAACCCATCATAAAAAAAATTATAGTGGAAAGAAACACAATATTACTTGAGAAATAGAACATATCCAAAAAGATATTGTGGGAGAAAGATGGACTTTGATGAATTTTAGGATTAAGACACATAAGAGTTGGTACAAGAGAAGATTCCATAGAGCCTCATGGAAGAAGAATCTGTTCCAGAGACACAAGAACTACGTAGGAGTACAAGAGAGGTTAGAGAACCAGAAAGATAGGGTTTTCTAGTCAACGAGGATGGTCACTCATTATTAGTTGATAATAATGATCCTCTAACTAAAAAAGGAAGCACCTAGTGGCACAAATGTTTCCAATTGGAAAGAATCTATGAATTCTGAAATGGATTCCTCGTACCAAAACCAATTCTAGATTTTGGTAGATCCTCCAATAGTTGTAAAGACTATTGGTTGAAAATGGGTCTTCAAGAAGAAAATGGACATGGAAGGACAATTCAGTACCTATAAGGCAATATTGGTTGCAAAAGGGTTTAAAAAGCATTAAGTTATTGACTATGATGAAACCTTTTCACCAGTTGCAATGCAGAAATCCATCAGATTTCTACTGAACATTGCCACTTACCATGACTATGAGATTATGAGGATCATGGAACACATGGGAATCGTGGGGTTGGAGGAGGAATTGATGGGGAGGGTGGAATGAACATAGGTTGACAAGACCAATTGCGTGGAATTGGAGACCCAATGACAAGGGAGAGGACTAAGAGAATGATGGAGGCCTTAAATGGGTTAATAATGGAATTCCAAGAGGAGGACCAACACCCTTTCTTGGGGGAAGCATCTGGGCCTATTATTACATTAATTAAGGCCCAAACATGCTTTTAAGAACCCAACCCAAGGTGTGCTACGAATTTCAATCCCACCCCATGATGGAATCTTCGAATTTAAAAGGTGGTGGGATACTTGTCTTTACTTTTCCAAAAGGGTGTGCTACTTGTCTCCTAAAGTCATGGTCAAGTTACAAAGTTTTAAAAATCATAATTTAGTATTTTTTATTATGAAAAACTAGGAATTATATTAATTTAAAAAGGAACCCCATGTGTGATTCTAATTTCAAGTTTCTTTGGCAATAAATAGCCACCCCCTTCTACTCTTTGGACATCATGAATGAAGGTAATGTTATTATGGTAATTTTTTCATGTATCCATTGTGTTATTTATTAATTATTAACTTATAAAAGTATTTTTCATCCTTTGTGGAATCTTTTGGCTAGAGTTATTAGAGACAAGTTCACTTTGGGTTCTACCATGACCATTTCCCTTTTCCTTCTCATTTTCACTATCTGCACACCACATTCACTTGTTTTATTGTGTCTATTTGGGTTCTCAATGAATGAATATTGTACAAGGTTCCTAGGACACTTCTTAGTGTTTCTTGCATCTCCTATCATGAGATTTTTCAAAAATATGTCAAAACAGCCTTCCTTAATGGGAACCATCAGGAAGATTTCTACATGACACAACTTGAAGGTTTTTTGACTCCAAAGGATGCCAATATGATATACAAGTTGTAAAAAACCATTTATGGATTAAAAAAAGCATCTAGGTCATGGAACAATCATTTTTATGAATCCATAATGTAATTTTGATTTATAAATAATGAATGTGATCCTTTTTTCTATAAATTGTTTAGTGGGAGTGTAGTCTTTTTCTTAATAGTATATGTTGATTACATATTACTTATAGGAAACGAAATACCAGTCTTAAATTCTATTAAGGCATGGTTAAATAAATTCTTCTCCATGAAGGATTTGGGAAAGGCATCATATATTCTTGGGATCAAGATCCATCATGATAGATCCAATAGGTTTCTCAACCTGAGTGAAAGTACATACACTGACAAGATATTGAAGAGATTCATTAAGGAATAATCCAAGAGGGGATTGTTTCTAGTGTTTCATGGAATTCATCTTTCCAAGAAACAGTTTCCTCATATGATGCATGAGTAAAGAAAGAGAATGGAAAGGACACCATATGCACCATCTATTGGGTAAGTCGTGTATGACATACTGTGTACTAGGGAAGATGTCGCCTACACATTAAGTGCAGTAATTAGATATCAAGATGATCCTGGTGACCTCCATTAGATGGTCATCAAGACTATCCTTATGTATCCAAGGTGTACTAAGGATATGTTCCTAGTTTATGGAGGATATGAGGAACTAGTCATTAGAGTATATGAAGATTCTAGTTTCTAGACTGATCAAGATGACATGAATTTGTAAATGGGATACATCTTCACATTGAATAGAGGTGTTTTGAACTGGAAGAGCTCAAAGTAGGGTTTGGTCATAGATTATGCAGTAAAGTCCCTCTTTTAACTCTACTTTTGAGGAAGATAATGAAGCAGTTTGGATGTGGAACATCATCCAAGAGTTGGATGTGGTACCTAGTAGTAAATATCCCATCACACTCTATTATTATAATACTACAGCGGTGGATCTCGCAAATGAGCCAAGGTCACATCAGCAAATAAAGAACATACTTTGAAAGTATCATCTCTTGAGGGATTTTTCTCAGAGAGGTGAAGTTTTAGTGAGAATTATTTCCATAGAAGAAAACATGGAGTACCCCTTGACTAAAGCCTTGACTTAGCAGATGCATGATTATCATGTGAGGTCTAGAAAACTAAAAGTCATAGGTAGTTTTCTCTAGTCCAAGTGGGAGTTTTTTAGAGTTTATATCCTAGAACGAACTCTTTGTACTTTGATTACATGAATATTTAATGTATTAAAATATTAAACATCTTATTACATATTTTTTATTGTTTTTTAAGACTATGATGTAGTAATTTTCTAGAGTATTTCTTACATTGATAAGGTCATGGCAGTTCTCCGCTATGATGAGAACCTTAAAATGCTATAACAATATTCTTAAATATATTTTGTGGTTGGATGAAATAATATGAGGGGACACATAGTATACATATTTTTAGGTGGGAGTACTCATAATCAGATGAGACTTCCTCTTATGAAGTTATCACTTGGTAATCTCCAAGATTGGAGATTATTAGAACAAACCTACTAGTAGGAATTCTGTATGTTTTGGTGTTATCAGATATTCTTATCTATGAGCATGTGTATTGGTCCTTAGAATTTAAATTTATCATTAATACATGTCATGACTCACACACATTTATTTACTGATGAAAACTATCATGCCACATGTTGGTGAGAAGTAGGGTATGTTGGGTGCATCATGAATGACATGTTATTAATGGATAAGTTGAGGAAGGATTTGTCCCATCCATTTATGGAAGTTGATATCTCGGCCCTCTGATTGAAATAGAACCATCACCATAAATTTTATGTCAATGGTGTAACAATAAGTTTATTTCAGGAAGTCAAAGAATGACATATCAAGTTTGTAGGTTGATGACACCATAAGGCAATCTGCCTGATGATATATTGAGACAAAGGGATTATATTACATAGTGAGAGTTCGTATGTGGATGTTGTCATTATGACTTTATGTTCTCCCTCTTGGGTGCCTTGATCCATTGCTAAATAGTAATCTTGAAATTTAGGCAATCCCACCTAATGTAAATAAGAAAAAATCCTAGATGGTCACACACTAAGTGTTTTTGGGGGTCTTGATTAAATTATATTTGAATTTGATTAATGGAATAAAGATTATTCTCAAGACCGAGGAATAATTTTATTCAAGTTAAAATGATCGCATAAATTAAATTAATATATTATTCACTAGATCAGGAATAAAATATATTTATTTATTTTATTGAGCATTTAATAAATATTTATTTATTGGTTTGTGAATAAAATATTTATTTAAGATAATGAAATATTTATTTGGATGTTCAATAAATGGAATATGAGTTTGAATGGACAAATATAATGTTCAGTGATAAATTAAATATTTACAAGTCAGTAAATATTTTTTATCTAGTTTTCACAAGAAATAATAATAATATTGTTATCATTATGTTATTTATGGTTCTGTTTTGTGCAAGTTGGAGCACCACAATAATGATGTTGATATTGTTATTAAGAGGCATGGGTTTTCTCTAGGGGTTAAAATTACATTTAATCATTGTTACACAATTAAATATTATAATTGAGTCCCAAGATCAATTAATAGAAAGGTGTGTCTATTGTTCCAACCACCCACGTGGTGAATTCTATCTTGACTCCTCTCTGCTCTCTCCCTCTCTAGAACAAGATAACTTCTTCAAGACTGAAGAACGGTCGATCAAGAACGATCAACGCAATACATTCACTTCACTGCGCTAGCACTTGGAGAACAAGTGGTGTCGATCTAAGACTATTGGAGCACATGTGGATCTCCACTAGAGGGAGTCTTCTTTGGATCCTCACAATTTCAATGAATTCAATCCATAATGGTCATTCCAGATGATCAAAAATCATCAACGAAGAACGAACCAAATACCCAAGTATTTAATTTCTTCAGAAATTAATAAATTTATTATATACATGATGTGTAAGATCCTCTTTTTAAAATCTTGTAACTTTCTTCTCTTTATCTAAATATTTGATTAAAATACATGGATATTGTCATTCATCATCATATTGAGCCCGGATTGGTCATCAATTATGGAAAAATCAAAGTTGGACCCCACCCAACACCGGGCTTTCGCTGCATTTGGATCGTTCACCTAGACCTAACTATGTAGTGCTTTTGATTACCATATCAGGTATACAATTATTTATACATGATGTTTACTTACCATTATAGTGTTGAATTTTATGCATATAGTATAGAAATGGTAATTTCCCTTGATTAATTGTCGTATTGAAATGTTATAACAGATCCTAGGCTATAATGATAACTTCAAGATACTATGAAATTAATCTTAAACAAAGGTTCTATTGTCTAGATATATCTTACTGATTGGACATAGAAGATGTCTAAAAATCAAGTGATAGGGGCTCATAATCATTGAGACTTCTTCTCTTGAATTTCACACTTGGTGATCTCTAGTAATGAGTTCATGAGGAAAGACTCGCTAAAAGGAATACCACATGTTTCTTGTGTCACTGTTTGTTCCATTATACGGACATGTGTAACAGTCTCCTGACTTCAGATCATTACCAATATGTTTCATTTGATTGTGTACTTTTATTTAAGGAAAAAACCATTATGATTAAATTGTGGTGTGGTAGCTTATGTTTGGTGTGACATTAGTGACATGACATTGGTTGGATGGTCAAGAAAGGATTTGTCACTTCCAGGTTAAAGAAGTAATATAACTTGGGTCATGTTGATCAGGATGGTAGTATCTTCATAAGTCCATGTACATGGCGGTAAAGGGTAAATCCTTATAGATATATCAACAAATAATAAAGCAAGAAAAGGACAACAAAATGGGTGTGCATCCTGTTTTGTGAGATATTAATGATAAAGAGATTATATTACACAATGTGTGATCGTAGGTTGGTTATCACTACTGTGACAATCCTTATCTCTTTAGGGGATATGATGGGTTGCTAGATCCTTCTCTTGGTCTGTGAATGATATTCATTGTTTTCAAGATAAGGTCTTAGAGGGTCACACACAAAAGCATATTCAAGAATATTCCTTATTTAAATGAATAGAAGTTTTGGACATGATGGGCCCCACCACTGGGTTCCAAGTTTTTTACAAGGAGATACGATCACCAAGGAATAAATAAATTAATATTATTCATGTTAAGAATAATGGGAATTGAATTTCTTTATTAAATGTATTTACAAGTTTTAAAGTAAATACATGAAAAATATTATTTGAAGGAATATTAAAAAAAATATTCAAGGTTCAATTAATATTGTGGTAATGAAGAGTCAAGTTAATGAAACATTTATTATCAAGTAACATATTTTAAATGTATTATAATAAATTGATAATAATTATGACTTAGTTCAGTAGTCATAATATGTTGTTTATAGTGTGTTAAATTATTCGAGGTCGGGGTGCCATCCCAGGTATTTTATTAAAAAATATAAATCAAAGATGAGAGGTTCTCACCAATGACTATTTATGAGATTTATCTCAATTATTCTCTCTCCCAAGTTCTATAGAGAGAGGATCTGAATCTAGGAGCTCATATTGAGCTCAGGCTCTCAGGCATCACAAGAAAGGCAATGTGGTGATCATCAAATCCTCAAAGGCATCATCAGATCTCTTCTCTAGCACCTGAATTTTGACGATCAACACTCTTGCAGTTTCATGAAGCGTGTGTGGAGGATCTAGACGAATTTGGATTCTGATTCTTTGAGAAACAATCACCAATGAGGAGCATACATCATGCATGACTTTGGAACTAAACCAGTTATTTTATGGTATTAATATTGTTCTTAATCTCTTTTACGCGTGATCCTGAGGAAGTCATCAGGAAGCGATTCACTAACATCGACAAGTTCATGTCATTTGTTAGTGAAATTTTAAAAAAAATACCACTTTTGGCAATTCCAATTCATGACTGGTACCTTCACATATCATATTTTATTGTGATAATACTATAGTGGTGGCTCTTACAAAACAGCCAAGGTCACAATAATGGACAAAGTACATACTCCAAAAGCATAAACTATTGAGAGATTTTCATTAGAGGGGTGAAGTTGTAGTGAGAAGAGTTCCCATAGAAGAGAGTGTGGAGGACCAATTGACCAAATTCCAATCTTAGCAGAAGGATGAATATCATGTGATAGCTAACAGACTGAATAAATATTCTTCTCGTTCGTGGTTTAATAATTATTTATGTATGCATGCTCGCATTTACTTCATCACTAGTTATTCGAGAGAATATATTGTGAGTGGAATATTTAATAAATATTTAATAGTAATTTTTGAATATAATATTTATTTATTTATCAGAGAACAATGTGGTGATATTTATTTAATAAATAAATAGTCATTATTCAAGGCTCGATAAACATTGAAAAATAAGGTGGATTTAGTTAAATTGTCTAGTGAGAAATAATAATATTATATATTATTTAATTATAATAATTATCAATTCAAGAACGTGTCAAGAAATAATAATACAGCTATTATTATTTGACATGGGGATTTTTTGGGATTAAATAAAATCAAAAAGTCCTTGTTCAGTTATTTTATTCTAACCCAACCAATATAAATACCCAGTTATATTATTTTCTCATAAGCTGAGGCAAGCCAAGACAAAGTTTTTGTGCACAACAGATTGGAGAAAACCTCTCAAGCCTAGAGATTTATTCCTTCTCTAAGAATACTCTCATGAACGAGAGAAATCCTCCTCCACCAGATCAAGGAGAATGCTTTGGTTGATGTTCTCAAGGTGATCGAAGGAAGATGATGCAAGAACAATAATATTACATGCTAGCACCTAGAGACTACTTCAGTGACGTATTGAGATTTGTGGAACATGTGTGGATCACCAATAGAGGAAATCTAACCTTTGTTTTCTACAATTCAACAATGGTGCACTGCAGATCTATAGTCGGATGCATCAACGAACAAAGAATAACCTCAGAGGTAATTACTATTTAATTAAATTAATTATAAACAATTTTTTTGATCTCCTCTCTTGGGTTCCAGGTGATTACCCTTTTTCTTGTTTCTTTGATTCAATTTTGTGGATCTTGGTGTTTATCATTGCATAGATATCAGATTTATCATTGATTGTGGAAAAATGCAAAGTTGGGAACCACCCATCCCAAGCTTCCACTATGCCTAGAACCTACACTCAATTGGCCCCAATTGGCCTAATTGGCCTAATTGGCCTCAATTAAACTCAATTGGCCTCAATTGGTCTCAATTGGTCTCAATTGGACTCAATTGGCCTCAATTGGAATCAATTGGCCTAATTGGCCTAATTGACCTCAATTGGATCCAATTGGCCTTAATTGGTCTAATTGGCCTCAATTGGCATCAATTGACATCAATTAGCCTCAATTGGCCTAATTGGCCTAAATTGATATCAATTAGCCTCAATTGGCCGAATTGGCCTCAATTGGCCTAATTGGACTCAATTGGCCTCAATTGGTCTCAATTGACCTCAATTGGCCTAATTACACTCAATTTGCCGCAATTGAACTCAATTGGCCATAATTGGCCTCAATTGGCCAAATTGGCCTCAATTTAGCTCAATTGGACAAATTTGCCTCAATTGGCCTTAATTACCCCCAATTGCCCTCAATTGGCCCCAATTAGCATCAATTGGTACTAATTGACTTAATTAGGCTCAATTGGATTAACTGGCCTAATTGGACTCAATTGGCCTCAATTAGCCTCAATTGGCCTCAATTAGCCTAATTTGGTCTCAATTGGCATAATCCACCCCATGGCATTGTATTTCCATTCAAAATTGTAATAGAGAGATTGTGATTTTTTCTCTCCTTTATGTGAGGATTGTTCCAATTTTCCCCCTTGACCTTGTTCATTCTTGCCTTGTAAATATACAAGTTAGATTTGTGATAAAAAAATCCCCCAATTTCGTTCCTTAACCCAAATGAGTTGTTGTGTGGATTGGCTATCACATCCCTCCCTTGGGTATTTTTTCAATGTAGTAGGTCACGCTCCTTATAGAGTTGATTAAATACATGCATTCACTGTCCATACCCCTAATTATCCACATAGCCACCCTATGCCATGAATATCGAGCCACCTGTTCATCTCATAGCAGTTGGTATCAGAGCTTTGGTTGACATTTAGGCATCTATCACCTTTTTTACATCCCATATATCCATTACCCTTCTCATCTTTCCTTCTAATCCACCCATTAAAAAAAACCTTTTTCTTTTAAAAACCTCCAGAATTGGCCTCTGTTGTGCAATATTAAAATATTTTAACAATGATCCAATTATTCATCCAACTTCTGTTCACATTTAATTTTATATATTTGATTTTTATCTGAAAAAAAACAAAAAAAAACAAATTCTCTCAACTCAACATTTTGTGATTTTCAAAATTAATAACATCCTTTCTTTGAGAGATTTAAAAAAAAAATTTACTCCCCTTTTATCATATTTTGATTTAAAACTCTAAGCACAACACTTTTTGGGGATATTTTACAAAACAAAAGTGGATACAATTTATTCTTCTTCGTGATTTTCAATATTAGCAATTTCCATTTCTATACAACACTATATCTATTATTTTAATTCATCTCCATATAATTCTTTTGCTCATATTCTTATTAATTTTTCATATCTTTCTCAATCAGGTGAAACCCCTTTTATTACACCCATCTACCATTTCCCACTATCTACCTGTGTTTTCTACCTTTTTCCACCCTCTAACATTTTTTAACCATTTACCACTCAAACGGGATGTTTTAAACCATCCCCCAACACAATATTTATTTGGTATGGATTGGTGGCACATGATCTCCACAAAAAAGGTATTATATTTCATAAGATCTTGGGATTTGAATTGAGTGTTTAGAGTGGAGAGAAGTTTTTTAAAAAACAATTTATTGTGTGTGTGTGTGTCTATTGTGTGTGTGTGTGTGTTTATCCATGTGTGTGTGAGTATGTATATATATTGTGTGTGTGAGTGTGTACATCTTGTGTGTGTAAGTGTGTATATCTTGTGTGTTTGAGTATGTATCCTTATGTGAGTGAGTGTGTACATATTCATGCGTGTGAGTGTGCGTATCATTGTTTGCGTTTCTCAATGTGTGTGTGTTTCTCACTATGTGTGTGTGTGTTTCTGTTTGTGTTACATATCATGGAAGAATATCATGGAAAGAGAAATTCTCATGCTAGTGATGAAGGAATTCAAAGTATATCTCATGCACCAGAATATTCGCAACTCCAAATGAAAGCTTTGGTGGGACATTTTGAGAAGCTTCTTGATATGATGTTGGAGGTGATACATGAAAGGATCGATAACATGGAGAATCAACCAAGCCAATGGATTATCCAGGATAACCCACAACATGCTCCAGCACCACATCATCCCCATATCATGGAGGAGGAGATGGAAAACCTTTTATAGTGATTTTGAGGATTTTCCACAAAGGAGGAGGTTGTACAAAAAAACAAGATAAGGCCAAATGAGACCACTTTTTTATGACCTACTTGGTGAGATAAAGGTGAAGGTTCCATCTTTTCAAGTAAAAAGTGAACCACAAGTATACTTGGAGTGGGTGATGCAGATTGAGCGAGTGTTTTCATACCATGCGTATTTCGAGGAGAAAACGTTCAAACTGGATTCCCTTGAAGTTTATGATTATTCTTTAATTTATTGGGATCAAATGAAAAATTATGGGGGTAGGTATGGAGGACATCCCATCAACACCTAGGACAACATGAAGTTTTCCATGTAGAAATAATTTTTCCCCTCACACTACCATAGAGATCTCCACAACACACATCAGCGGCTCACCCATGGGTGTAAGAGTGTATAATATTACTATAAGAATATGAA
Source organism: Viscum album (assembly GCA_963277665.1). NCBI lineage: Eukaryota > Viridiplantae > Streptophyta > Magnoliopsida > Santalales > Viscaceae > Viscum > Viscum album. Next base: position 10,148,564 of record CAUJRU010000003.1, on the reverse strand, counting down.
AATTTCCATGATTCAAGAAAAGATCGAGGAGATGTACCACCAATTGGTAATAAAATATATGATTTACCAAGCCACCAAGATAGAGAAAAAAATAAAAAGGTGGAGAAACATAATGAAACTCACTACCCCTTTCACTACATAGAGAAATCCAAGGAAGGATATTGGAGAATCATAAATTCCGAAAGAGGTGGTTGATCATAAAACTGAACAGTTAATTCTTCCAGCTAATAAACCTAATTTTGTGGCTAACCAAAAGAGGAATCGTGACATTCATTGTTTTAAATGTGAAGGATGGGGTTACATTACTGGTGGATGCTCAAACCAGCACATCATGACCCTAGAAATTTATATAGAATGGGATACCAATAGAGAGAGCTTAGTGGAAGAGGTGGAGGATTCCTCAAAAATTGATAATGGAGAATTTGTAGAAGAAGGTGATATTATTATCAAAAGGAAGGTTTTGAGAGCTCAAATGATGTTTAATTATAAGGAGAAAAGGGAGAAACTTTTCCATACCCTATTCCAAACCAATGGGATGGTATGTAGTGTCATCATTGATGGGGGAAGTTGTAGCAATGTGGCGAGCACTGAGTTGGTGGATAAGTTGGGACTCAGAACCTTAAACAAAAAAATCCATACTGGCTTCACTGATTGAATGATTTAAGAGAGTTTAAGGTCACCAAATAGGTGATGGTCTTATTCAACATTGGGAAGTATAATGATGAGGTGATATGTGATGTAGTACCAATGAAGGTGTGACACATAATTCTAGGTCATACATGGACACATGATCAGTATGTGACCCATGATGGTTTTCTAAATCATCATTATTTTGTAAACTAAGGTTAAACCTATAACCCTCAACTTTATGTCCCCCAAACAAGTTTTGGATGATCATATTTTGATAGATAAGAATAAAATGAGTGATCAAGAAAAAATGAGAGAAAGGGAAAATAGGGGGAATGAGGGGAGTGGTGAGAGTGAGAGAATAAGAGTTATTGAGTATAAATAGAAATAAATATATAAAATAGAGGTCATTTAGTAGAGAAATGTGGCAATAGAGAAGAGAGAGGTTAAAGAAGATTTGATTTCTCAGCAAAAACTTTTAGTACCTATGTATAAAGAGGTGAAGTTGAACACTAATGACTTCACTTATTCATTGTTAACTGTTCTGAAATCATTGTCACAGGTGTACGATGATTTCATTCTTGTGGAGGCACAACCTTTTTCTACCTATTAGATAGATCTAATAAATTCAGAGATCCATTAACAACATCATGGGTCTAAAGGATTGGAAGGAGTTTCTACCACATGTAGAGCTTCTTAAAAAAGGAGAGATCACTCTACAACTCAATTTTATAGTTCTAGAAATTATTTTGGATTTATCCTCCTTACCCCTATTGATCAAGTTTCATCGCCTTCGTAGGAAAGTAGAAATATGGAAAGAAAACAACTTGTTAAGAAATAGCATGTGAAATCAAAGAAGTCAGTGATGCTTCAAAAGAAATGAAAGTCAAAGATCAAAATGCTTAGAGATGAACCATACATAGTGATTGATATTATTGATTAAAAGATCAAATTTCAAGGTGAGTATGAAGTTATTTTTCAAGTCAATGTTTCTAAACATTCCTTGTATTTGGATGCAGATGAGGAAGAGTTGAGGGAAAATATTTTTCAATAGGGTGGGATGATATAAAACCGATAGAAAACATTGACTTGATATCATGTGTGGAGATGGAGTTGCATGGACTGATGATTCAAGGAAGTTTAAAGAGACTACAAGTGGCAACATGATCCCATATCACTGCATTAAAAGGCCCAAACCCAAGTTGCATGCATTGAAGTGGAAAATGGTCTTATTATCACTCTCATTCTATCCCAAATGAGATGCATAAAGACACATGTTTGCATGAATTTTGGATGCCTTACCTACATGGAGATTCTAGAATGGAATATTTGGACAAAAAATAAAAATCTGGTGGGCTAGGTAATCAAAGTCAAATATGATGGGATATGGGTGGAAAGGTATGTGCTACTTTTCACAAAATTATTTGTTAGACTTTATCTGTTTGATTTTAAGGGGACAAGGTAGTTTTAGACTTTATGACTTTAATATATTATACCCTTGACTATTGCATCACCCCATGGCTATAAAGATCCACCCCATGTAATTTTATTTTTATTCAAAATTGTAATAGATATCTTATGATTTTTTCACACCATTGTGTGAGGATTGTTCCAATTTTCCCCCTTACTCTTGTACATTCTTGCCATGTACATATACAATTTGGATTGATGTTCCAAGATCAAAAATCCCCTGATTCTATGCCTCAACCCAAGTGTGTTTTTGTTTGGATCAGCTATCACATCACTCCCATGGGTGCGTTCTCTAAGTAGTAGGTCTTGATCCTTATATATTTGATTTACTACTTAAATGAACTATCCATACCCTCAATCTCCACTTAGCCTCAAACAAAATCCTCCATCTGCCACCTTATGATGTGAATATCAGGCCACCATGTGTGTCTCGCAATAGTAATCCATGTGGAAGCACTTTTTACTTTTCATGTTTACACATGTTACAATTTCCACAAACACTAATGACATGCATAGGCATGTGAGGCCAATAAAAATGTTCACATAATAGGGAAAAAGTTTTCTCAATTCCCCATTAATCCCCATCCATGAGTTTCTCTAACAAGCAATTCATGCATTGAACAATATGGAACACACAATTTATTTTTCCAAGAAAGTAATCCATCATGCTTGTAAAAATCATATTTCCCATTATTTTCGCAAAACTTACAAATTTAATAAAAATCAATATTACTCTCATACATGCTTTTCAACATTTCAAAACCTAGTATTTTATCATGAAAAGAAGTGATAAGAGATTATCTCCTAGAAAAATCATTGGTAATAACATTTTATTTTCCTTATTTATGCTTAATGACATAAGGAAATGTTTCATTTAATTCAATCCATATTGCATACCGGCTATTAAACATTCCTTGTGACTTGAAAAATTTTAGGTTTCATGATTCGAATGAATGACAAATTCCCTTAGCCACAAGTATTGTTCCCAATTTTCTAATGTTATTTTGAGGGAATAAAATTCCTTGTCATATATAGAGTAGTTCAATGCAGCCCCATTAAGATTTTCACTAAAGAAATAGGATTAGAGTCTTTCATTAAAACATCTCAAATTCCTCTTTTATAGGCTTCAAAATCTACCTCAAATAATTTAGAAATGTCGGGCACATCTAAGAGAGGTGAATTGGTAAAATTACCTTTTAGTGTGGAGATGGATTCTTATTGAGATTTTCCCCACTTAAATATCACTCCTTTCTTGACCAACTAATTCAATGGTGCCATACTAGTCAAAAAGTCCCTCACAAACCTTTGGTAAAAACTCATAAGTCCATGGAAGGTCCTCACCTCGTTGGCATTCATTGGTGTTGGCCAATTCAAAATGGCCTTCACCTTCTATTCATCAACCCTAATGCCATTATCTCCTTCCACAAAACTAAGGAAAACAACGAAATTTAAACTAAATTTATATTTTTCTAAGTTTTCAAACAACCTATTTTTCATAAGAGTATCGAAAACATGTTTCACATGTTTATGATGTTCAACAAGGCTTCTATAATAAAAAAGGATTTCTTAAAAATAAACAACCACAAATTTCCAAATTAATGGATGGAAAACATGATTCATTAAGTTCATGAATGTACTTGGGGTATTAGTTAGACCGAAAGGCATAACTATCCATTCATACAACACAAACTTATTTTTAAATTGATTTTTCCATTCATCTCCCTATTTCATTCTATTTGATGGTATCCACTACTTAGGTGAATTTTAGTAAAAAACATGTATCATGGATTTCATCAAGAATATCATCAAAATGAATTATGGTATAGCAATAATTTACCATGGTTTTTCCGATATATTAACAAACAACACACATTCTCCACTTACCATCTTTTTTTGGGACAAGAATTACTAGCACCACATAAGGACTGAAGCTCTCTCGGACAAATGCATTCCTTAGAAATTCTTCCACTTGTCTTTGGATTTCTCAAGTCTCCTCTAGGTTAGACCGATAAGATGTCCTATTGGAAAGTGTTTCTCCTAGGAGGAAGTTGATGTGGTGCTTGATACCCCACAAGGGAGGTAAACCATTAGGAATTTCTTTGAGAAACACATCACCAAATTCCAACAAAAAAGACACAACACTAGAAGCAATTTATGGGTTAAGGGTGTTAGTGGTAAAAAATTCTCCCCTTCATAAAATCATGAGAGTTTATTCCCCCTCTAAAGCTCTCTATATCACTCCTTTTCCTAAAAATAAACTCACTTTTCCCTCAACACTCTTGTTTTCACTCTTATTTTCAACTTTTTTCTTTCCCTCGTCTATTTTGATGTCACTCATCACTCCTTTTTCTACTCTTATAATTCTATCTACTTTTTCACTCTTTTATTTTTCTCTCTTCTCACAATCTCTCTCAATCCTCACTAGGACTTCATAAGATTGAAAAGGCCTCAATGGTGTAAGAATAATCTTCCTCTTGTTGTACTAAAAATAATAGTGGTTGGTGTATCCATCATGCATGACCCTCTTATCAAATATCCATGGCCTTCCCATAAAAATGTGACTTCAAGGAATTGGAACAACATCTCACATCACCTTGTCTTCATACCTCCCAATAGAAAATGGAACTTTTTCTTGCTTAGTCACTTTGACATCCTGACTATTATTTAACCATTGTAATCTATATGTCTTAAGAAGTCTAGTCATAGATAATCCCAATTTATCAGCCATCAAACCACTCACTACATTTATATAACTACCCCCATCAATAATCATACTACATACCTTATCTTTTAAAAGGAATATAGTATGAAAAATGTGCTCCCATTGCTATTAATCATGTTCTCCTTAGAGATAAGCACTCAAATCATGCCTTTCCACAAGAATTCCTCCATGTATGGGGATTTATACTTCTACATCTGAATCATCCTCAAGTGGGGGCATTTCATCTTCGATTGAGAGAGCACTAAGAAAATATCCATCATCCAAAATAATCTTGGTCCTCTTTTTTGGGAATTGTGGGGAAAAATGTCCAAATCCTTAACATTTAAAACATATAATATCATGTGATTTGGAAACAAACGTACCGTTCATTTTACCTTTGGATTCTCGAAATAATGGTTTTGGTTTGGTCACCTCTTTTGAATTAGTTTTGGGTTCCCTTACATGCTCTTGTGGTTTGGAATCCTTGAACTTGAAAGAAGATTTTGAATCCATACCATAAGATGTAGGGGGAATCTTTCTTCCCTTTACTTACCTCTCCTCTTTGGTAGCCTTGTAAAGTAGATCCTCTATTTCTAAGTAGTGGTGCATGTCCACTACGTTTATAATGTTATGGTTGAGGTCATTCACAAACCATTCCATGGTGGCCTCTTGATTCTCATCAATATTGGCTTGAATCATAATGATCTCCATCTCTTTGTGATAATCCTCAACAGTCATAGCCCCTTGTTCGAAACCCTGCAACATGAGAAACAAATAACAATAATAGTAGTTAGAAAGGAACCTCTTATGCATTATCACTTTCATCTCTTCAATTGGCCTCAATTGGAATAATTGGCCTAATTAGCCTCAATTGGGATCAACTGACCTCAATTGGCTTAATTGGCCTAATTGGCCTCAATTAGCATCAATTGGGATCAATTGTCCTAACTGCCTTGAAACATCGTCAATTGGCCAAATTTGGAATCAATTTGACTCAATTGGACTCAATTGACTTCAATTGGATTCAATTGGCCTCAATTGTCCCCCCTTGACCTCAATTGTCCAAATTGACCAAATTGGCCTCAATTTACCTCAATTGGCCTCAACTGGCCTAATTGGCCTCAATTGCTCTCTATTTTCCTCAATTTGCCTCAATTGGCCTTAATTGGCCTAATGGGCCTAATTTGCCTCAATTGGCTAAATTGGCCTAAATTAGAATAAATTGGCCTAATTGGCCCCAATTGGCCTCAATTGGTTTCAATTGGCCTCAAATGGACTCAATTGGCCTAATTGGCCTAATTGACTTCAATTGGATTCAATTGCCTTAATTAGATATAATTAGCCTCAACTGGCCTCAATTCACCTCAATTCACCTCAATTCACCTCAATTGGTCTAAATTGCCTCAATTGGCCTCAATTGGCCTCAATTGGCCTAATTTGTCATGATTGGCCTAATTGGCCTCTATTGGCCTAATTGGCCTCAATTGGCCTCAATTGGCCTATTTGGACTTAATTGGCCTATTTGGACTCAATTAGCCTATTTGGCCTCAAATGGACTCTTAATTAGCTTCAATTGGCCTCAATTGGGCTAATTAGCCTCAATTGGCCTCAATTGGGTACAATTGACCAAATTGGCCTAATTGGCCTAATTGGCCTAATTGGCCTAATTGGCCTCAATTGGCCTCAATTGATTGGATTGTCCTAATAGACCTCAATTATACTCAATTGTCCTAATTGGCCTCAATTGGCTTCAATTGGCCTAATTGGCTGCAATTAATTGAATTGGATTAATTGGCATTATTTGGAATCAATTGGCTTGATTAGCCTAAAAAGGTCTTAATTAACCTCAATTGGCCTAATTGGCCTCAATTGGCCTCAATTGGCCTCAATTGGCCCAATTGGACTCAATTGGCCTAATTGGCCTCAATCAATCTCAATTGGACTCAATTGGCCAAATATGGCTTATTTTACCTCAATTCACCTAATTGGCCTCAATTGGGCTTAATTGGCCTCAATTTCCTTCAATTGGCCTAATTGGCCGCAATCGGACGCAATTGGCCTAATTAGCCTCAATTGGCCTCAATTGGCTTCAATTTTCTTAATTAGCCTCAATTGGCCTAAATTAGCCTTAAAATTGGCCTGAATGGGCCTGAATTGCTTTGAATTGGCCTGAATTGGCATCAATTGGCCTCAATTGGCCTAAAAACCCACAAAATATCTAAAAACCCTAAAAACCAAAAAATCCCATAAGAATCCTAAAAAATCCCTAAAAACCCTAAAAACCTAAAAAACCATGAGAACCCGTGAAAACCATAAAAACCCAAAAACCCATAAATATCCTAAAAACCCAATAAAAACTTTAAAACCCCTTAAAACCCCAAAAAATTTAAAAACCTCTAAAAACCCTTAAAAATAATCAAAAACCAATAAAACCCTCAATGATTCTAAAACATTGAAAACCCCTAAAAACCTAGAAAACCACAAAAAAATCATAAAACCACAAAACCCCGTAAAACCCTCAAAGACCATAAATATTAATTATGTTTTTTTTAATTTTTTTAACTTTGATGGGTTTAAAGGGTTTGTATATTTTTTTTAGTGGTTGTATGGATTTTAATGGGTTTTTAAGGTTTTTTTGGGTTTTAAAGATTTTTATGGTTTTCACGATGTTTTTAGGGGTTTTTATGTTTTTAGGGATTTCAGGTATTTTTTATGATTTTTATAGGTTTTAGGGTTTTTAAGGGTTCATTAGGATTTTGAGGGGTTTTAGGCCAATTGAGTCCAATTGAGGTCAATTGGGGCAATTGAGGAAAATTGAGGCCAATTAAGGCCAATTAGGCCTGAGGCCAATTAGACCAATTAGGAAAATTAGGCCAATTATTCCAATTCAGTCCAGTTATTCCCATTAGCCCCATTAAGGAAAATTGAGGAAAATTAGTCCAATTGAGTCCAATTGGGTCCAAATAATCCAGTTAGGCCAATTAAGTCCAATTATGCCAATTGAGGTCAATTAGGTCCATGAGGCCAATTAGTCCAATTAAGGCCAATTAGTCTAACTAGGATAATTAAGGCCAATTTAGTACAATTATGAAAATAGAGGCTAATTGAGGTCAATTAAACTAATTAGGACAATTGGGTCAATTGAGTCCAATTAGGTCAATTGAGGACAACTGAGGCCAATTAGTCTAATTAGGCCAATTTGGAAAATTGAGGCCAATTGAGTTCAATTAGGTCAATTAGGCCTATTAGATCAATTGAGGACAGTTAAGATAATTAGGCCAATTATGGCCAAATTGAGGCCAACTAGTCCAATTGAGGCAAATTAGGCCAATTAAGCCCATTATCCCAATTAAGTCTAATTAAGCCAATTAGGCAAATTGAGGCCAATTGGGCCAGTTAGGCCAATTGAGACCAATTAGTCCAATTAGGCCAATTGAGGACAATTAGGCCAATTGTGATCAATTATGACAATTGAGGCCAATAAAGGCCAATTAGGCCAATTGATACCAACTGAGGCTCATGCGGCCAATTGAGGAAAAATGAGGCCAATTAGACCAATTGAGGCCATGTGAGGCCAATTAGGCCATGTGAGGCCAATTAAGCGAATTAAGCCAATTGAGCCTAATTAGGCCAATTAGATAAATTGAGGCCAATCAGGCCAATTGAGGAAAATTTATAACCATTGAGGCCAATTAGGCAAATTAGGATAATTAGGAAAATTATGCCAATTAGGCAAGTTGACGATAATTGGGGCCAATTGAGGCCAAGTAGTCCAATTGAGGCTAATTAGGTCAATTAAGCCAATTAGTCCAATCATTCCAATTAGCCAAATTAAGAGATAATGTTTCCAAATTATGAAAATTGAGGAAAATTAGGCCAATTAGTCTAATTAAGAAAATTGAGGCCAATTAGACCAATTAGACCAATTATGCCAATTAGGCCAATTAGGTCAATTGTGTCCAATTGAGGCCGATTTGGCCAATTGAGGTCGATTTGGCCAATTGAGAATAATTAGTCCAGTTAGGTCAATCATTTCAATTGATCTCAATTAGGCCACATAGACTAATTGTGGCCAATTAGGAAAACTAATCCAACTAGCCCAATTGAGTCCAATTAAGCCAATTGAGGCCAATTGAGGCCCACTAGGCTGATTAGGAAAATTAGGCCAATTAGGCCAATTGTTTCCTATTAGGACAATTGTTTCCTATTGTTCCAATTATCCAAATTGCAGCCAATTAGGCCAATTGAGTTGAATTGAGTCCAATTAGAACAATTAGGAAAATTAGGCCAATTGAGGCCAATTAAGATAATTAGGCTAATTTAGGTCAGTTGGGACCAATTTGAGCAATTAGGAAAATTACTCCATTAAGGACAATTAGAAAAGTTAGGATAATTAGTCCAATTGATTCAAATTATATTAATTGAGGCCAATTAGGCCAATTATACCAATTGAGGCAAATGAGTCCAATTAGGCCAATTGAGGCCAATTAGTCAAATTAGGCCAATTCGTCCAATTGAGACCAATTGAGGTTAATTAGGCCAATTAAGGCCAATTGAGGCCAATTATTTCAATTAGGCCAACTGAGTCCAATTACCCAATTAGGCTAATTGATGCTAATTATGTCCAATTAGGCCAACTAGGTAAACTCGGCCATTAAGGACAATTAGACAAATTTGGCTAATGGAGTCCAATTCAGTCCAATTAGTCCAATTTGGAAAACTAGGCCATTGAGTTGAATTAGGCCAACTTGTCCAATTAAGTCCAATTAGACCAAATGAGGATAATTAAGGCCAACTAGACTAATTGAAGCCAATTGAGGCCAATTAGGCCATTTAGGACAATTAAGGCCAATTTTGAAAATCAGGAACATTAGGGAAATTAATACAGGTTAGACCAATTGAGGACAATTAAGGCCAATTAGGCCAATTAGTCCAATTCAGACCTATTGGGAAAATTAGGCAAATTTGTCCAATTAAGGATAATTAGGAAAATTTAGCTAATTAAGTCCAATTGAGGCCAATTAGTCCAATTATACCAAATAGGCTAATTGAGGTCAATTGAAGCTAATTAGGCTAACTAAGGACAATTGAGTCCATTTATCCAATTATGGTATATTAGGCCAATTAGGATAATTGAGTCCAATTCTTGCTAATTAGGATAATTGAGTCCAATTCTTGCTAATTAGGCCATTGAGGCCAATTCGGAAAATTAGGCCAATTAGACCAAATAGAATAGCGAGGCCTATTAATTCCAACCAGGAAAATTGATTTCAATTGAGGCAGGTTAGGACAATTGAGGTCAATTGAGGCCAATTGTACCAATTAGGCCTACTAAGGCCAATCACGAAAATTGGGGCCAATTAGGCCAACTGAGGCCAATTCTACCAATTGAGGCTAATTGATGTGAATTAGTCCAATTGAGGCCAATAAGGCCAATTGTGGCCAATTAGTCCAATTGAGGCCAATTGAGGCCAATTGAGGTAAATTTGGCCAATTGGGTCCAATTTGGCCAATTGAGTCCAATTGAGGCCCATTAGGAAAATTAGGCCAATTGAGACCAATTGTGTCCAATTCATCCAATTGAGGCCAATTAGGCTAATTGAGCACAATTAGGCCAATTGATGCCAATTAGGCCAATTCGGACATTTGTATCGAATTGAGGCCAATTTGGAAAATTATGCCAATTGAGGCCAATTAGGCCAACTAAGGCCAATTAGGCCAACTAAGGCCAATTGAGACGAATTGGGACGATTGAGTCCAATTAGGAGAATTGAGGCCAATTCAGTCCAATTTGGCTAATTGAGGCCCATTGAGGTCAGTTGAGGCCAATTGTGGCCAATTGAATCCATTTAGGCCAATTAGGCTAATTGAGGCCAATTGAGGCCAATTAGGCCAATTGAGCCCAATTATGAAAATTGAGTCCAATTAGGCCAATTAGGAAAATTGAGTCCAATTCCGTTCAATTCAGGCCAATTAGGCCAATTAGGGAAAATGAGTTCAATTGAGACCAATTCGGCCAATTGAAGCCAATTGAGGCCAATTTGGAAAATTGAGGTCAATTGAGGCCAATTAGGCAAATTGAGCCAATTAGTCCAATTGAGGCAAATTTTGGAAAATTAGGACAATGTAGCAAATTGAGTCCAATTGAGGCCCATTAAGGTCAATCAAGACAATTAGGCTAATTAAGGTCAATTGAGGCCAATTAGGGCAATTAGGCCATTAAGTCCAGTTCAGCCCATTGGGGAAATTATACCATTAATTCCAATTCAACCATTTAAACCAATTAGGCCAATTAATTCCAATTAGGAAAATTGAGGTCAATTAGGCCAATTGAGTCCAATTTGGAAAATTGAGGAAATTTGAAGCTAATTTGACCCATTTGGTCAACTGAGGCCAATTAGGAAAATTGATTCCAATTGAGTCCAATTAGGCCAATTGAGGTCAATTCATCCAATGGAGGCCAGTTGAGGCTAATTAGGCCAATTTGGCCAATTGAGGGCAATTAATACAATTGGGGCTAATCGAGGAAAATTATGAAAATTAAGGTCATTTGGGGCGAGTTCTGCCAATTGAGACTGATTAGTTAAATTGATGCTACTTAGGCCAATTTGGAGAATTGAGGCACATTGTGGCCAATCTGGGCAATTGAGACCAATTAGGATTATTGAGGTCAATTGGGGCCAATTAAGCAAATTAAGCCCAATTAGACCAATTGAGGCCAATTGAGGCTAATTGCACTAATTTGGTGAATTGAGGTCAATTGATGCCAATTAAGCTAATTGATTCCAATTAGGAAAATTGAGACCAATTGAGCCCAATTGAGGCCAATTAGGCCAATTAGGCCAATTAGGCGATTTGAGGCCAATTCAGGCCAATTTCAGCCAATTGAAGCCAAATAGTCCATTGAGTCTAATTTGTCTAAATAGGTCAACTAGGAAATTGAGGCCAATTCTTCCACTGAGTTCAATCAGTCCAATTAAGAAAAGCATGCAAATTTGGTCAATTAAGGCCAATGAGCCAAATTTATTCCAATTAAGGCCAATTTGGCCAATCGGGTCCAATTCAGCCAATTGAGCCCAATTAGGCCAATTAGGCCATTGATTCTAATCCATCCAATTAGGACAGTTAGAAAATTTTGGCTATTCATTCCAATTTGGCCAATCAGGCAAATTTAGGCCAATTGAGGCCAATTAGGAAAATTAGTCAAATTGAGTCCAATTCTAGAAAATTCAGGCCAATTGAAGCCAATTGTAGCCAAATATGCCAATTAGACCAATTCAGGACAATTCAGATCAATTATGCCAATTAAGACAATTAGGGTTTTGTGGTAAATTTAGAAAATTAGGACAACTAGGACATTGAGGTGAATTTGTCCATTGGATCCAATTGGGCCAATTAAGGCCAATTAGGAAAATTGATCCTAATTGAGGCCAATTAGGCCAATTGATGACAATTACACCAATTAGGCCAATTAGGTCATTCATTCCAATTCTTCCAATTAGGCCAATTAGTCCATTAAGGTCAATTAGGCCAATTAGACCAATTAAGAAAATTAGGCCAATTAGGCAAATTGAGGCCAATTGAGTCTAGTTAGGAAAATTGAGGCCAATTAGGTTAATTGAGGGCAATTTGGAAAATTCTTCCATTAAGGCCAATTTGGCCAATTATGCTAATTAAAACCAATTAGGAAAATTAAGGCCAATTAGGTCAACTAAGACCAATTAGTCTAATTAAGCTAATAAAGTCCAATTAAGGCCAATTGATGCCAATAAGGAAAATTTAGGCCAATTGAGTCCAATAAGGCCAATTGAGGCTAATTAGGCCAACTGGCCCAATTGAGGCCAATTAGGCCAATTCAGTGAATTAAGACCAGTGAAGGCCAATTAAGGCCAATTAAGGACAATTTGGACAATTAGAAAAATTGAGTCCAATGAGACCAACTATGGCCAATTATTTCAGTTAGGCCAATTGAGGCCAATTGAGGACAATTGAGGCCAAGTGATGTCAATTGTGGCCAATTGTGTCAAATTAAGGCCAATTGTGGCCAATTAGTCCAATTAATCCAATAAAGGCTAATTGATTCCAATTAGGCCAATTAATCTAATTCTCCCAATTAAGGCCAATTAAGGCTAATTAAGATCAATTAGGCCAATTGAGGCTACTTAGTCTCATTCATACAATTGAGGTCAATTAAGTCCAATTGAAGCCAATTAGGCCAATTGAGGCTAATTAGGTCAAATGAGACCATTGAGGACCATTAAGGTCAATTACACCAATTGAGCCCAACTAGGCTAATTGAGGCCAATTGAGGCCAATTATGGCCAATTATGCCAATTAAGCCAATTGAGTCCAATTGAGGCCAATGGAGGCCAATTGGGGCCTAATGAGGCCAATGAGGCCAATTAGGCCAATTGAGACCAATTGAGGACAATTTAGTCCAATTGAGTCCAATTGACGCCAACAAGGAAAATTAGGCCAATTGAGGTGAATTAGGACAATTAGGCCCATTGGGCCATTGAAGGAGAATTGAGGCTAGTTTGGCTAATTAGGCCAATCGAGTCCAATGGAGGAAAATTGAGGCCAATTAGGCTAATTAGGCCAATTGGGCCCATCAAGACCAATTAGTAAAATTGAGGCCAATTATGCCAATCGAGGGAAATTGAGGTCATTTGAGGAAAATTAAGTAATTCATTCCAATGGAGGGAAATTATCCCAATTGAAGAAAATTGAGGCCAATTTTTCCAATTTCTCGAATTAATTCCCACTCCGGATTATTGAGTCCCAGTAGGCCATTTGAGGCTAAGTGAGGCCAATAAGGCCAATTAGGCCCATTAAAGAAAATTGAGGTTAATTGAGTCCAACTAGGCCAATTGAGGATAATTAGTCTAATTTTTTCAATTGATATCAATTAAAAAAATTTATACCAATTAGGAAAATTATGGACAATTAAGGCCAATTTGGCCAATTGAGGCCAATCAGACCAATGAGGCCAATTTTGGCCAATTGAGGCCAATTAAGGAAAATTTGGCCAATTCAGGTCAATTAAAAAAATTGAGGTCAATTGAGACCAATTAGGCCAATTTAGCCCAATTGATTCCAATTGAGTCCAATTGAGTCCAATTGAGCCCAATTGAGGCCAATTGAGGCCAATTACGCCAAATTGCGAATTGAGGCCAATTGAGGATAATTAAGACAATTGAGATCAATTAGAAAAATTGAGGGAATTGAGTCCAATTAGGAAAATTGGGGCTAATTACTCCAATTGTGACGAATTAAGGCCAATTGAGTCCAGTTGAGGCCATTAGGCTAATTAGATCAATTTAAGAAAATTAAGACCAATTGAGGAAAATTATGGCTAATTGAGACTAATTGAGGCCAATTGAGACCATTAAGGCCAATTGGGACCAATTAGAAAAATTGAGGACAATTAATGGCCAGTTGAGGTCAATAAAGCCAATTAGGCAAATTAAGGTTAATTAGGTCAATTGAGGCCAATTACGGTCAATTAGGCCAATTTAGGCCCTTTAGGGAAATTAGGCCAATTGAAACCAATTGAGGCCAATTAGGACAGTTGAGCCCAATTGAGACCAATTGGGGAAAATTGAGGTCAATTAGGCCAATTGAGGCATATTGAGTCTAACTAGGTCAATAAGGCCAATTAGGCTAATTGAGGCCAATTGAGGCCTATTAGGCCAATTGAGGCATATTAGGCCCATTGAGGCCTATTATGCCAATTGAAGTCAATTCAGGTCAATTAGGACAATTGAGGCCAACTGAATCCAATTGTGACCAATTGAGTCCAATTATGGTTATTGAGACCAATTGAGTTCAATTGAGGCGAATTAGGCTAATTGAGGCCAATTAGGCCAATTGAGGGAAATTGTGGCCAATGGAGGCCAATTATGCCCATGAGGCTATTTGAGGCCTATTAAGGCCAATTGAGGTCAATTAGGCTAATTCAAGCCAATTAGTCCAATTAAGGCCAATTGAGGCCTATTAAGAAAAATTAGTCTAATTATGACAATTGAGACCAATTAGGGATAATTATGTCTAATTGAGGCTAATTGGTTCCAATTAGGGCCAATTAGGGCCAATTGGGTCAAATTATGCCAATTTAGGCCAATTTAGGCCAATTATGGGTAATTAAGCCAATTGAGGCCAATTAGGCCAATTAGGCGAATTAGGCGAATTGATGCCAAATGAGGCTAATTAAGGCCAATTAGGCCAATTGAGGACAATTTTGACTAATTAGGCCAATTTAGTCCAATCGATGCCATTTTTTCCAATTTTTTCAATGATTTCAATTAGTCCAATTGAGGTTAAGTAAGCTAATTAGGTTAATTATGGCTAAATAGGACAATTGAGGCCAGTTGGGGCCAATTAGGCCAACCGAGACCAGTTGAGTCCAATTGGCCAATTGATTCCAATTGAGGCCAATTAGGCCAATTGGATCCCATTGTGGAAAACTGGGGACAATTGAGTCCAATTGAGGCCAATTAGGCCAACTGAGGCCAATTAACCCAACTGAGACCAATTGAGGCCAATTGTGGCCAATGAAGCCAATTGAGGCCAATTGAGACCAATTGAGGCAATGTGATGCAAATTGAGGATAATAGGGCCAATTGAGCCCAATTGAGCCCAATTAGGCCAATTGAGGTCAATTGAGGCTAATTTAGGACAATTGAGGTCAATTGAGGCTGATTGAGTCCAACTAGGCGAATTGATGTCAAGTGAGGGTAATTGAGGCCAATTAGGCCAATTAGTCCAATTGAGGGCAATTGATGCCAATTGAGGCCAATTGAGGCCAAATAGGCTAATTGAGGCCAAATAGGTCAATTGAGGTCAATTAAGGCAAATTAGGCCAAATGAGGCCAATTGAGGCCAATTAGGCAAATGAGGCCAATTAAGGTCAACTGAGACTAACTAAGGACAATTAGGCCGATTTATGACAATTGAGGCTAATTGAGGTCAATTAGGCTAATTCGTCCAATTTAGCCTAATTGAGGAAAATTGAGGCCAATTAAGGTCAATTGAGGCAAATTGGACTAATTTTGCTAATTGAGGCCAATTGAGGCCAATGAGGCTAATTCGGCAAATTGAGTCCAATGGAGGCCAATTAGGAAAATTTAGGCCAATTAGACCAATTCAGGCCAATTGAGACCAATCAGGGTAATTGAGTCCATTAGGTCAATATAGTCCAATTAGGAAAATTAAGGTTAATTGAGTAAAATTAGGCAAATTGAGGCCAATTAGCCCAATTGAGGCCAATTAGCACAATTGAGGCCAATTGATCCCAAAAGAGCCCAATTAAGCCCAATTGAGCCCAATTAGGCTGATTAGGCCAAGTGAGACCAATTGAGACCAATTGAGACCAAGTGAGGCCAATTGAGACTAATTGAGGCCAATTAGGCCAATTAAGACAATTGAGGCCAATTGAGGCCAATTGAGGCCAATTAGCTTAATTAGGCCAATTGAGGTCAATTGAGGCCCATTAGGCTAATTAGGCCAATTGAGGCCTATTGAGACCAATTGATCCCAATTAGGCCGATTGGGGCCAACTGAGTCCAATTAGGCCAATTGAGACTAATTGAGGCCAATTGAGACCAATTGAGGCCAATTGATCGAGGCCAATGAGACCAATTCGGCCAATTGAGTTCAATTGAGGCCAGTTAGGAAAATTGAGGCCAATTAGGCCAATTGAGTCCAACTAGGCCAATTGAGGCCAATTGAGGTCAATTAGGCTAATTACGGACAATTGAGGTCAATTAGGCTAATTACGGACAATTGAGGTCAATTGAGCTCAATTGAGCTCAATTGAGGCCAATTAGGCCAATTGAGGCAAATTGTGCCAATTAGGAAATTTGAGGCCAATTGAGTCCAATTAAGCCCAATTAAGCCAATTGGGTCTAATTAGGCCAATTAAGCCAATTAAGGTCAACGGAGGCCAATTTTGGTCAATTGATGCCAATTAGGCTAATTGGGGCCAATTCAGGTCAATTGAGGCCAACTAGGTAAATTGGGGAAATTGAGGTCAATTGAGACCAATTGTAGTCTATTGAGGCCAATTAGGCCAATTAGACCAATTAGGCCAATTGATTTCAATTGTGGCCAATTGAGTCCAATTTAGCCTATTAGGCCAATTGAGGCCAATTATGCCAATTAGGCCAATTCAGCCAATTGAATCTAATTGAGGCCAATTAGGAAAATTGAGTCCAATTTGGCCTATTGAGGCCAATTGAGGCCGATTGAGACCAATTGCATCCAATTAAGGCCAATTGAGGCCAATTCAGCCATTTGAGGCCAATTGAGCCTATTTAAGACCAATTGACACCAATTGAGGCCAATTAGGACAATTTAATCCAATTGTGGAAAATTGACGCCAATTAGTCCAATTGAGGCCAATTGAGGACCATTATGCCAATTAGGGAAATTGAGGCCAATTTGGAAAATTTAGTCCAATTAGGCAAATTGAGGCCAATTGAGGGCAATTGTGGCCAATTGTTGCCAATTGTGGCCAATTGAGCCTAATTGTGGCCAATTGATGGTAATATGGCCAATTAGTAAAATTGAGTCCAATTAGGCCAATTGAGACAAATTAAGCCAAATTAAAGCCAATTGAGGCAAATTGAGGTCAATTGAGCCCAATTGAGCATAATTAGGCTAATTGAGGCCAATTGAGGTCAATTTTCCCAATTGAGTCCTATTAGTCCAATTGAGGCCAGTTGAGGCCAATTGAGGCCAATTAATCCAATTAATCCATGATGCCAATTTAGGCCATTTGAGGATAATTGGGTCCAATTGAGTCCAATTGAGTTCAATTAGGGCAATTGAGCTCAATTATGTCAAATGAGGCTAATTGAGGCCAATTAGGCCAACTGAGGCCAATTGAGGCCAATTTGGGTCAATGAGGCCAATTGAGGCCAATTCATCCAATTTAGGCCAATTGAGGCCAATTAGTCCAATTGTGCCCAATTGAGGCCAATTAGGCCGATTAGGTGAATTGAGACAAATTGAGGCCAATTGAGACAATTGAGGCCAATTTTGGAAATTAGGAAAATTGATGCCAATTGTGGCCAATTGTGGCCAATTGTGGCCAATTGAGGCCAATTGAGGCCAATTGAGACCAATTATGGTCAATTATACCAATTAGGCCAATTGAGCCCAATTAAGGCCAATTGTGGCCAATTGGGTCCAATTATGCCAATTAGGCCAATTGAGACCATTTGATAAGAATCAATATGCGCATATGCAGCAAGGAGGTGAGATTGATCATGGAATGGATGGTGGGAGGATCATAAATGCACAAGACCCATTGCATTGGATTGGAGGCCCAATGAGAAGAGGAAGAATGAGGAGAATGAAAGAGGATTTACGTAGCCTCATTTTGAAATTACAAAAGGAGGCCTAACATGCATGCATTGGAGGATCAAATGGGACTTTAATTACACTTATTAAAGACCAAAAGTGAACCTAAATGGCCCACCCAATTGATCCCATGAATTTAAAGCCACTTTCATGAAGTAAATCTCCAAAGTAAAAAATTAGTGGACCCCTTGTCTGCAAATTCATGGTGCGAATCTTCAAAGTCTTTGGGGTGGTTCCAAAAAGTCTTCATGGTTGATATCATGTCCCCTAAAGCCATGGTCATGTGTAAAAAAAGTAAAAAAAAAAATCATTTTTAGGATTTATACTTTTGTGGCCTAAGTATTTTTACTTGTATCTCTCTCATTTAGCTATAAATATCCACTTCCTTGTACCCCGTGAAGGTTAATTACGAATTTAAATGTTTTCTAGCATTATTATTCTTTATTTTCTTGTGTTCTTGGATGAATTCAAGTAAGGCTTATCAAAGGAGTAATTAACCTTTGTGGTGCTTTTTATAATTAGTGGTTTAAGGGGAAAGTATCCTTTGGTTTCTAATTGAACATCCACCTTCCCCTTTTTTTTATTCCGCACTTCATTTAATTTTCATTTCTCCCACTTCCATCACTTGTGCTTCTTCATTTTCTCCAACAGATACCACATGCCCATATGGTACCAAATTTTTGAAATCTAACTTTCTCCAAAATGGATTCTAATCGAGTTTTAAGTTCATGGTATCTTACCCTTTTACATCATTGTGATCATATTAGAGTATTATGAAATTTTTCATCAATTGTACATTGAGAACCACAAACACACTCTTTGTATCTCATTTCTTGATTATTGAACAGTAAAAAAAGCAAAAAAAAAAGCAAAAAAATACAAAAAGCTGCTCATTTGAAGTGTTGTGTTCACTCATTTAGTCACAAATTTGATTGAATTTTTCTTTTCCACCATATTCCTTCCTTTATCCATATCCAACCATCAACCATAATTATTTATCGCATTCCACTTTACCTCCCATATTTCTTGGACTCCATTGATTCAACCCCCTTTTAAAATTTCTATTTTTTAATGTTTTCTATCAATTGATTACTTCTTACCTGTTGTCTTATTGATTCTATTTAAGAAAACTTGTAGGAACCAAGTTGTTGTGATAGAAAGTGTGAGTAACCTCTTCAGAGATTAAAAAAATAGATAAAGAGTTTGTACAGGTTTAAAAAATGGCGAGTGAGGGAGAAATAAGTGAAATCGACCTCAAATTATTCATGAAAGTTATCGCTAACCAGTTTAAAAGATTAAATTATAGGTTGTATGATTTGAAAAGTTCCTAAACATCAAGGGATCTATGAAGGAAAGAATTCGATGGAGGTGATGATGATTACTATGATTCTGAAGAAACAATTCCTAGGTGAGGAAAATGTGCTGCTTGGAGAGAAAATGACATGGGAAGTATCAAAATGACACTTCCATCCTTTCAAAGAAGAAGTGACCCAAAACTTTATTTGGATAGGTAGTGGAAGGTTGAGCATGTGTTTGTACTTCAAAATTAATCAGGAGGAAAATAAGGTAAAATTTGTAGTGACTGAGTTAAATGACTATGCAAGTATTTGGTGGGGTCAATTACAATTAAGTCGACAACGGAATAGAGAAAGGCCAATTTGAAGTTGGGAGGAAGTGAAAATAGAAATGTGAAAAAGTTAAATTTCTAGTCATTACTGTCAATATTTTCATTTGATGTTACAAAAACTTGTGAAATGTTCTATGTGTGTGGAGTAATACTACAAGGAAATGGAGATATTTATGATTTGAACCAATTTGGAGGAGGACCGCGAAGCTACCATGACAAGGTTCATCAATGGCCTCAATAAGGAAATTACGGATGTGGTGGAACCTTAAACCTACATTGACATGGTGGAGTTTATACATAAAGCAGTGATGTTTTAAAAACAACTACATTCTCTAAGGGCTTAAGTAAGTTCCACAATTTTTGGAAGGATAATCGGGAAGATCCAAAATCAACTTCTAAGTGGAATGAATCAAGACCAAGGGATTTAAAAAAAATTCCAAAAGAAACAGAAAAGGCCAAAAATAAGTTCTTCACCACTAATTCAAAAGGAAAATTTGAAATGAATTTTGCTTCTAAATCATGTGATATAATGTGTCTTAAGTTTCAAGGAAATGGTCATATCACATCTCAATGCCCAAAAAAAGGGACCATGATTATTTTGGATAATGGAGACATCCTTATTGAGCCCTATAGCTATGATGAGATGCCATATTTGGATGAAATTTCATATGTAAATGTTGAATAACATGTACTTGGAGATGAATTGGTGGCAAGAATATCTTTTAGAAGGATCCGGCCGACTGTTGCGAGGCGAAACCCTGGCGTTTCTGGGCGAGCGGTGACGACGGCGATGGTGCCGGCCTTCCCCCCGCTGGGGGGGAAGGGAGATTCGCCGACTGATGCGAGGCCAGGTGTTTTTAGACCTTTTTCGAATCCAGACTTTCTCCCCCCTTTCCCAAAAATCTCTTTGAGCCCTAAGGCGTCAGATCTGTTCGATGGGAGACCTAACCTTCATCTCTCAACTTCAGAGTTCTCAGAATCCTCTGCGCTTTTGAATCTTACCTTGATTGCACGCTTTAGAAATGGACGACCTTCTGTTGACGCCTTCGACAGATTTATCTTCGGTTCGTGGGAGCTACAGGAAAGGGCTATTGTCGATCTGCTTGACAGGAACCACATGATGATTCGGTTCGAATCAGAGGAAGATCTCATTGCTGCTTGGTCGAGAGCTCCTCGCAGATTCAACGGGTATCGCTTCCTTCTATTTCGCTGGTCCTTCGAATTTCACATGAAGCGCGATTCACCGTCGACAGCGGTTTGGGTAAGTTTTCCTAATTTGCCGCTTCCCTTCCAAAACCCTGCTATTATTCAAATGCTTCGCAACCTAGTAGGAAGGTTTTTGTGCTCTGATAGTCGCACTTCTGCTGTGTCCCATCCGGTTAATCCCCGGGTTTGTGTGGAGATGGACGCCTCTCGACGGCCGTTTGATCATGTGTGGATTACCATTGGGGAAGAGTACAGGTGTAGACAGCAGGTGGTTTATGAGAACTGGACGGGCTTCTGTTCTTCTTGTCACCGCCTGGGACATGAAACAGAATTTTGCCGTAGGAATGGAGCTTTGAAGGATCGACCTCATATTACCAGTCGAAGGGATGGAGAGGCTAGGAGAAGACCAACGGACCTGGCTCTGAGGATGGGAAACTCTTCCAAGGCGGCTGTTGAAGTGGAGGTATCCCAATCTGTAGGAGTGGACAATCTGCTAGGTGAGGCCACCAAGGCGGCTATTGAGGAGAATCTTGCCCCTGTTGTTGAGAAGATGAATACAGAAGGGGTTGACTTGGATTCCCAGGCACCGGAGGTGGATGGGCCAGTGGTTGAAGTCAGTAGGGTGCTAGAGGAGGTCGACCAAGGTGCTAAAGATTCGGTGGAATGGATGCTTGCTGGACGTGGAGCTGATTTGGTTCAACCATTTGGGGATGCGGGTACCAATCATGTTTTGCAGGTTCCCTACACAGAAGGTGCTAGAGGTTTAGATCCAATGGCCAAGCCTTTTGTTGCTTTATCCAACAGGTTTGAATGCCTTCGTAACGGTGATGTTGATCCGGCTCCAAATAGTGTCTCCAGAGGTGGGGAGGAGGGTATGGAATCAACAAGAAATGAGACTTATATCCGGAATTGGGACCAAGTGGAGGCTGCCAAGGAGTTATGCTTGGATGGAAGTAACATCTCGCCCAAGAGAAGGAGGGGAAAGAGCAGGAGCAATGATAGTAAAGGGAATGCGGCCTTGTCCAGTGCGGTAGAAAAAGCTCCGTATGAAGATGGACGTCTCCCTTTAGTGGAAATCAGCAATACAGATCAGAGGTTGGATAATCTCGAACGCCCGGTTTCTTCTCGGAGGGAGCAACATAGTGGAGAAGAGGAGAACTCTGGGGGAGGAACAAGAACTGTGAGTGAGCTGGCTGGGAATTCTTTCAGTGATATTGTCAAGAGAGGGACTCAGGTAATAGATACAAGCGGCGAACCTATGACTACTCAAACAAGAAGAAGGGTGCGGAAGGACTACTCGCATCTTCCGCCGCCGTTGAGGACCAGATCAGCTTCTAAGCGGAGTGGGGGGTAGTGATTGCTCTGAAAACGGGAAGAGTGGACGTCGATGCCGCTCCTGAACGGCCAGTTCTGGAACAGCTTAGAAGTAGGGTTCAAAGTGCCAACTATTGGAGGGACCCAGAGTGGGAGTCGACTACGGGTGCGGAGGAATCCTGCTTGGGTTTTGGAGACGATTATGGTTATTATGATATGTAAGGTTGTGTTGTTCTGGTTTGTTTAAGTTTCGTCTTGTATGCATGTTGTACGTTGGGGTCCGGTTCCCTTTAACCCGGCTTTAGAAAATGAAAAAAAAATGATTTGCAGGCAAGAATATCTTTTAAAATTCAACCAAAACCTGATAATGAAGAGGAGTAGCATGAGAATATTTTTCATATGAGAATCCAAATCAAGGAGAAGGTATGTAGTATGATCATTGATAGTGGAAGTTGTACTAATGTGGATAGTACCTTATTGGTGGATAAGTTTAATTTTCCTACTGTATGGAATACTAGACCTTATATATTCTATTGGTTAAATGATAGTGGAGAAGTGAGGGTCATAAAACAAGCCATAGTTTCTTTTTTCCATTGGAAAGTATCATGATGAGGTGCTTTGTGATGTTTCTCCAATATAGGATGAACATTTTCTACTAGGGAGATAGTGGAAATTTGATATGAGGGTGATGTATGAAGGCTATTTTAATTGATCCTCTTATCAATTTAGTTGTAGAAATATTATTTTGACTCCTCTAAGTCCCATGAAATCATATTAATATCAAGTGTGGATAGAGAAATAATAAAAAAACAAAAAATAAATGAGTGAAAATGAATGTGGGAAAAATAAAACATTAGTGGTAAAAAAGAGTGTGATGAGTTGATAAAAAAATAAAATAGGGAAAAAAATGAAAAGATTGGAAAATTTAACAGTGAAAAAATAGAAATTAGTGACATCAAAAAAAATGGAAATAAAAGAGATGAAAACAAAAGTGTTGAGAGAAATGTGAGTTTATTTTCTGAAAAAAGTGATGTGAAAGGTTATTTATTAAGTGATAATGTGTTCTTACTCATTTGTATGGATGCTTACCTTACAACTAACGAACCTCACCATTCCTTTCATTATTGTGTTGTGTCTTTACTACAAGACTTTAGTGAATTGTTTCCTAAAGAAATGCCTGATGGATTGCCCCCTTTGAGTGGCATTGAGCATAGGATTGAATTCCTACCTAGTGTCGTAATTCCCAAAAGGCCAGCATATAGAGATAATCCAAAAGAGACTAGAGAGATCAAATGTAAAGTTGAAGAACTCATGAAGAAAGGATTATTGAGGGAAATAATGATTCCATGTTCCATTTCAATGATCCCAGTACCAAAGAATGATGGAACATTATGGATGTGTGTGGATTTTCTTATCATGAACAAAATAATAGTTAAGTACCATTATCCCATCCCTAAACTTGATGAAATGATTGATGAATTACACGAGGTTTCTTTGTATTCAAAAATTGATCTTAAAAGTGGATACAAACAAATTACAATGAAAGAGGGAGATGAATGGAAAACTATTTTTAAAACTAAGTTCAGTTTTTATGAGTGGTTAGTTATGCCTTTTTTTAACTAATGCACTATTTACATTCATGAGCTTAATGAACCATGTCCTTCATTCATTCATTGGAGAATTCATAGTTGTCTATTTTGTTATATATTAGTATATATAAAATCTCTATACAGCCATGTTGAACACTTGCGTTTGGGTTTTGAGACCCTTAAAGAAAACCAACGTTATGCCAATCTTCAAAAATATTCCTTTTGCATAGATTTTTTCATGTTTCTTGGCTTTATTGTTGGGGAGGAAGGGATTCCTGTGGATGAAGAAAAGGTCAAATCAAATCAGGAGTGTCCCACAATAAAGAATTAAACCAAGTTTGGGAGTTTTCATGGATTGTAAAGCTTATATAGAAGGTTTGTTAAGGACTTTTCATCCATCTCTACACCTCTTAATGAACTTGTAAAGAAAAATGTGGTTTTTAAATGGTGTGAAAAACAAGAAAAAAACCTTTAACACACTCAAAGAAAAATTGAATAATGATCCCCTTCTAAGGCTATAGGATTTCATAAATGTTTTTGAAATTGAGTGTGATGCATCGGGAGTTGGTATTGGTGCTGTTTTAACTCAAGAGTCACGTCCAATTGCTTTCTTTAGTGAGAAATAGAATGAGGCAGCATTAAATTATTCAACTTATGAGAAATAAATCTATGATTTTAAATGAACCCTAGAAACATGGAAACATTACTTATCAACGAAATAGATTATTATTCATTCTGACCATGAAATCCTTAAGTATTTGAAGTCCCTTAGTAAGTTGAATTGGCGACATGAAACTTGGTTAGAATTCATTAAGACTTTCCCCTATGCGATCAAGCACAAAAAAAAGGTGAGGAATATTTGGTTGTAGGTTATCTTTAAAAAATTTATTAAGTTCTAAATTCTTTTCATTCTTGATTACTTGGATTTGAGCTATTAAAGGGAATGTATTAAACTAATGGATATTTTTCTCAAATTTGGACATCTTGTGAAAAACATAGATTAAAAATACTATTATAAAGATGATCGTTTTCTTTTCAAAAGGGATAAATTGTTCATTCTATATTTTTTAACTCGATAATTTATTGTAAAAGAAACTCATGGGGGTGGTTTAATGGGGAATTTTGGTGTTGACAAAACACAAGCTACTATGCATAAAAAATTTTATTGTCTAAGCATGAGAAAATATGTTATTGCAATTTTTTCTAAATGTATCTCTTGTAAGCATGAAAATTCCAAGGTTCAACCTAAGTATTTTATTCCCCCTTTCCCATTACATCCCATTCTTGGACCTAAATTTCTATGGATTTTGTATTGGGATTTCCTTGATCAAAATCAAGAAAATATGGAATTTTTGTTTTTGTGGATCGATTCAGAAAAATTGGTCATTTCATTGCTTGCTCAAAAACCAGTGATACTATTCATATAGCATATTTTTTTCAATGAAATTATTAGATTACATGGACACCCCAAAACCATTGTTAGTGATAGGGATGTGAAATTCCTTAGCCACTTTTGGAGGACTTTGTGGAATAAATTGGGAACTAAATTATTGTTCTCAACTATTGAACATCCTCAAACTATTGAGCAAACTGAAGTGGTGAATAAGACTCTTTGTACCCTCTTTCATGTAATAATTCAAAAAAATCTAAAGAATTGGGAAAAATATTTTCCGCACATAGATTTTTCATATAACCAATTAGTGAATTTCACTACTATATTCTCACCTTTTGAGATTGTATATGGATTTAACCCATTGACTATGTTAGATATTCATTCATTGCCTACTAATGAGGTTGTTGATCTTATAGGTGATGAAAATGAATTTTTTTTTGGGATTTACATGACAAAGTGAAATATAACATTGAAATAAGAAATGAACAATATGTGAAGCAAGAAAACAAGGGTCGATATAGGGTTGTAATAGGAATCAGAGATTGGGTGTGGGTGAATTTGAGGAAGGAAAGGTTTTCAGAGTAAAAAAAATAAAAACATAAACCAAAATAGATATACCTTTCCATGTTTTAGAAAAGATCAATGATAATGTCTACAAGATTGACTTTCCCAAAAGGTATGGAAATGTGAGTGCTACCTTTAATGTTACTGATCTCTCTCCCTTTGGATATGCAGATTCAAGGATGAATACTATTGAACAGGTAGTAGATAATGAGAATCAAGGTCCCCATATGTAGTGAGGAGTCGATAGAGATCATTGCATGGATGGTGGAAGGAGCATAAAATCACAATCCCATTGCATGGGATTGGAGGCCCAACAGTAAGAGGAAGAATGAGGAGGATGAAACAGTCTTTACATAGCCTCATTTTAAAATTACAATAAGAGTCCCAACATGTATGCATGGGAGGATCAAATGGGACTTTAATTACACTTATTAAAGCACAAAAGTGAACCTATATGTCCCACTCAATTGACCCCAAAAATTGAAATCAACTTGCATTAAGAAAATATCCAAATTCAAAAAGTGGTGGGCCCCTTGTCTCCAAAGTCATGGTGGGAATCTTCAAAGTCTTTGGTGGTGGTTCCAAAAAGTATTCTTGGTGGATATCTTATCCCCTAAAGCCATGGGCATGCGTAATCAAAGTCAAAAATCATATTTACGCTACAGACTTTTGTGGGCTAGGTATTTTGGCTTGTATCCCTCTCATTTGGCTATAAATAGCCATCTCCTTGTACCCCTTGAAGGTTAATTATGAATTTGAGTGTTTTCTATCATTATTATGCTTTTGTTTCTCGTATTCTTGGATGAATTCAAGTAATGGTTATTAAATGAGTGATCAACCTTTGTAGAGCTTTTTATAATTAGGGTTTTAAGGGGAGAGACTCCTTGGGGTCCTAATTGATCACCCCATCCCCTTTTTTCTTCCATACTTCATTTAATTCTCATTTCTCCAACTTCGATCACTTGTGTTTCTGCATTTTCACCAATGGATACCACACACCCATATGGTATCATATAACCAATTGAGGCCAATTGTGTCCAATTAGTCCAATTGAGGCTATTTGATGGAAACTGAGTGGAATTGAGTGAAATTGAGTCCAATTGAGGCCATGTAGGCCATTTGAGGCCATTTGAAGCCAATTGAGGTAAATTGATCGAAATTGAGGCCAATTGATGGAAATTGAGTCCAATTGAGGGCAATTGAGTCAATTAAGATAATTGAGGCCAATTAGACCAATTGAGGCCAATTGATACAAATTGAGGCGAATTAATCCAATTTAGCCAATTGAGTCCAATTTGGCCAAATGAGACCAATTGAAGCCAATTGGGGCCAATTGCGGCCAAATGTGTCCAATTAGTCCAATTGAGCCCAATTAGGCCAATTGAGCCCAATTAGTCCAATTGAGCCCAATTAGTCCAATTGAGGCCAATTGAATCAAATTAAGCCAATTAAGACCACTTAAAGACAATTGAGTCCAATTGAATCCAATTAAACCAATTGAGTACAATTGAGGCCAATTGGGATAATTCGGATAATTAAGGCCAATTAGAAAAATTATGGCCAATTGATGCCAATTAGGCCAATTAGATCAATTGGGGCCAATTGAGGCTAATTAGGTCAATTAGTCCAATTGAGGCCAATTGGGAAAATTAATGCTAATTAGGAAAATTATGGCCAATTGAGGCCAATTAAGGCCAATTGAGGCCAATTAAGGCCAATTAAGGCCAATTGAGGCCAATTTGGCCAATTTAGGTCAATTTAGACCAATTGAGGCCAATTGAGGCCAATTGAGGCCAATTGAGGTTAATTGAGGCCAATTAGGCCAATTGATGCCAATTAAGGCCACTTGAGGCCAATTTGGCCAATGGGGGTTAATTGAGGCCAATGTAGGCAAATAGGGGCCAATTAAGACCAATTAGTCCAATTGATTCTAATTAGTTGAATTCATCCAATTGAGGCCAATTGACGCCAATTGAGGCTAATTAAGCCCAATTAGGTAAATTAAGGCTTATTAGACCAATTGAGGCCCATTGGGCCAATTGGGCTAATTGAGGCCAATTGTGGCCAACTAGGACAATTCGACCAATCGAGGCCCATTCAGGCCAATTATGGCCAATTTAGGACAATTGAGGCCAAATGATGCCAATTAGGCCAATTGATGCCAATTAGGCCAATTGAGGCCAATTTCCACCAATGAGGCTAATTAGGTCAATTGAGGTCAATTGAGGTTAATTGAGACTAATTGAGGCCAACTGAGTCCAATAATCCCAACTGAGGACCATTGAGACCAATTGGGGCTAATTGAGTCCAATTATGCCAATTCGGCCAATTGAGGCCAATTGAGGTGTTTTGAGGCCATTTGAGGTCAATTGAGGCTAATTGAGGCCGACTAGGACAATTAAGGCCAATTATAGCTAATTGAGGCCAATTAGACCAATTGAGTCCAATGAAGGCCCATTGATTCCAATTGATCCCAATTAGACTAATTGATGCCAAATGGGATAATTGAGGCCAATTAGTCCAATCGAGGCCAATTGAGGCCAATTAGGCAATTTGAGGTCAATTAGGCCAATTGTTGCCAATTGGGGAAAATTGAGGCCAACTGAGCCCAATTGAGGCCAATTAGGCCAATTGAGGCTAATTAAGCCGAATTGAGCCCAATATTGCCAATTAATCCAATTCAGGCCGATTCAGGCCAATTAAGATCACTGGAGGTTAATTGGGCTTATTGACGCTAATTGTGGCCAATTGTGGTCAATTTGGCCAATTTGGTTCAATTAAGACCAATTGAGGCCAATTAGGTGAATTGAGGATAGTTAAACAAATTTTGGAAAATTAGTCCAATTATTCCAATTGAGAACAATTACGGCTAATAGAGGACATTAAAGGCCAATTGTTGCCAATTGCGCCAATTCAGGCCAATTGTGGTCAATTTGGGGAGTTGAGGCCAATTGAGGCCAACTAGTCCAATCAGGCCAATTGAGGCCAATTGAGGCCAATTAGTCCAATTGAGGCCAGTTGAGGCTAATGGAGACCAATTGAGGCCAATTATGCCAATTGAGGCCAATTGAGACCAATTGGGCCAATTGATGCCAATTGAGGCCAATTGATCCCAATTAGGCCAATTGAGGCCAATTGAGGTGAATGGTGGTCAATCAAGGCCAATTTATGCCTATTGAGCCCACTTGAGGCCAATTAGGCCAATTGTGGCCAATTGAGGCCAAAAGGCCAATTGAGTTCAATTGAGGCCAACTAAGGTAATTAAGGCCAATTGAGGCTAATTAGTCCAATTAGTCCAATTAGGCCAATTGAGGCCAATTGAGGCCAATTGTGTCCAATTGTGGCCAATTGTGGCCAATTGTGGCCAATTGTGGCCAATTGAGGCCCATTAGGCCAATTCAGGCCAATTGAGGTCAATTATGGCCAATTAAGGCCAATTGAGCCCAATTGAGGCTAGTTAGGCTAATTTGACCAATTGAGGCCAATTGAGGCCAATTGAGGTGAAATATGTCAATTGAGGCTAATTAGGCCAATTGAGATCAATTGAGGCCAATTGAGTCCAATTATGCTAATTAAAGCCAATTAAGGACAATTAGGCCAATTGAAACTAATTGGGACCAATTGGGACCCTTTAGGACAATTGAGGCCAATTGAGACCAATTAGGCCAATTAGGCCAATCCATCCAACTGATCTAATTGAAGCCAATTGAGGCCAATTAGGTCAATTGAGTCCAATTAGTCCAATTGTGTCTGATTAGCCCACTTGTGGCAATTGGGCCAATTGAGCACAATTGAGGCCAATTAGGCCTATTGAGGCCAATTGAGCCCAAATGAGCCCGATTGATCACTATTGAGCCCAATTGATCCAAATTAGGCCAATTGAATAGAATTAGGCCAATTAGTGACAATTGAGGATAATTAGGCTAGTTGAGACCAATAGAGGTTAATTGAGGCCGATTAGGCAGATTGAAGTCCATTAAGTCCAATTAGGCCTATTGAATCCAATTGAGGCCAATTTAAGCCAATTAGGCCAATTGAGGCCAATTGAATCTAATTTGGCTCATTATGCTAATTGGGGCCAATTAGTCCAATTGAGGCAAATTGAGCCCAATTTGGCCCATTAGGCCAATTGAGACCAATTAGGCCAATTAGGCCAATTGAAGTCGATTGAGGTCAATTGAGGCCAATTAGGCCAATTGAGTCCAATTGAGGCCAATAAGACCAATTGAGGCTAATTAAAGCCAATTAGGCCCATTGTGCCAATTAGGGCCAATTGAGGCTAATTGGGTTAATTGAGGCCGATTGAGGCCAATTAAGGCCAATTAGGCCAATTGAGGTCAATTAAGGTTAATTAGGGAAATTAATGCCAATTTTTCCAATTGATCCAGTTAAGGCTAACTAAGACAATGAGGCCAATTGAGGCCAATTGAGGCCAATTAAGGCCAATTGATGCCAATTATGTCAATTAGTCCAGTTTAGGCCAATGAGTCCAATTGAGGCCAATTGAGGCCAATTGAGATCAATGGAGGCGAATTTAGGCCAATTTAGGTGAATCAGGCCAATTGAGGTCAATTGAGGCCAATTGAGGTTTATTGATGCCAATTGAGGCCAATTGAGACCAAGTTGGCCAATTTTGGCCAATTGTAGCCAATTGAGGCCAATTTAGGCCAATTAGGCCAACAGAGTCCATTTGAGGTTGATTGAGACCAATTGAGAACCATTGAGGCCAATTGGACCTATTGAGGCCAATTGTGGCCAATTGCAGCCAATTGCAGCCAATTCATGCCAATTACGGAAAATTGGGGAAATTGAGGGAAATTAGGCCAATTCAGGTCAACTGGCGCCAATTGAGGCCAATTAGCCCAATTATGCCAATTGAGGGCAATTAAGGGCAGTTGAGGCCAATTAGGCCAATTGAGGCCAATTGAGGCCAATTGAGGCCAATTAAGGTCAATTATGCCAATTAAATCCAATTGGTCCAACTAATTACGATTAAGTTTAATGAGGCCAATTAGGCCAATTGAGGCCAAATGAGACCATATGAGGCCAATTGAGGCCAATTGAAGCCAACTGGGCCAATTGTGCAAATTGAGTCCAATTAGGCCAATTAGGCCAATCAAGGCCCATTAAGTCCAATTGAGTTCAATTGAGGCCAATTGAGTCCATTGATCCCTGTTGAGCCCAATAGAAGCCAATTAATGCCAATTGAGGCCAATTGAGCCAATTAGGTCAATTGATGTCAGTTGAGGCCAATTGAGGCCAATTGAGACCAACTAGGCCAATTACGACCAATTGTGTCCATTTGAAACCACTTAGGCCAATTGAGGTCAATTAGGCCAATTAGGTCAATTAGGCCAATTAGGTCAACTGAGTCCAATTAGGCTAATTGAATCCAATTAAGTCCAATTAAGTCTAATTTGTCCAATTAGGTCCATTGGTGCCAATTGTGGCCAATTGAGGCCAATGAGGGCCAATTGAGGCTAATTAGTCCAATGATGCCAATTTATGCCAATTGAGACCAATTGAGGTCAATTGATTCCAATTTGGCCAGTTGAGGCCAATTGAGGCCAATTGAGGCCAACTTAGCCAATTGAGGCCAATTAGGTCTATTGAGGGAAATTTGGACAATATAGGACAATTGATGCCAATTGATGCCAATTGAGGCCAATTGAGTCCAATTGATGACAATTGATGCCGATTTGGACAAAAGAGGCCATTTGAGACCAATTCAGGCCAATTGAAGAAAATTGAGGCCAATTAGGCCAATTGAGGCCAATTGTGCCAATTGAGGCCAATTGAGGCCAATTATGTCACAACCCGCCTTCCTCGAGATGAGGGAAGGGTCAAAAATATGTCATGACCTTCCTTCTTTAAGAGGATGGAGAGATAATGACCTTAGAGTCCTGCGTTCAATAGGCCCAGGGGTGGTGACTAGCACGAAGGGTATGTAAACATTCACACAAGATGGGAGGCATTACCCATTTTAAAGAAAACATCGAGAGATAAGATGGAAAATCTCAATCAACTCCAACACCTTTATAGATAAAATAAACATAAAATAAAAACATCCCATTCTTGTTTAAACAAACTTCCACAAAGTACAACAAAACTCAAAAGTAAATTTCCAAAAGAAAAGAGTCTAAGCAGTAACAACAACTATCCTAACGCCCGAGCTAGTAAGGTCTAGCACAGTCCTCAAATTCCTACTAGAAACCTGAAATATGTTTTATATATGTAGGGTGAGCATACAAGTATAATCAGTAGGAAAACCAAAGTCACTCATGCATAATTGGGGGAAGAAACTAATTCCCCTATGAAGAAAGCAGAACCCAACATCATCTATAAAGGAAAACTAACCACCCATCCCCATCAAGTCATACTCACCAAATAACGCAATTCTAGTAAAGTACTAATATAAGAACATCGACATTTGGGTACCCCCATCCCCCAGTGGCTAACTGCTCATCCCTAACAGTGAACATCCCTGCGCTGCCACTCTTCCACTAGCCCCCTCTTTTACAGCCTCCCCGCACACACCTCGGCCACAAACCACATCACATCCCGCCCGTAGACACTTATGCCACAACCACATAATACCTCGCCCAAAAACACTTAGGCCTCATTCTGAAGACTCTTGAGAAACAAACCGCCTCTCAACCTACCTGAGTAGTCTTGGGCTACCATATCTTGAAATAAACCTCAAGCCATTATACCCTACCCAGATAACTTGAGCGGTAGTAATCCTCAATCCATTACATCCTTCCCAAATAACTCAAACGGTCTAGAAGAGGGAGCATAGAAGAACCAATAACCATCCATCCATCCTCCCACTAGGATGTTGGTAAAGACACCTTCCCCCATAACAATGGGGGTGTTCGACACGTAATTATCTACATGGGTGGGGTGAATATAGAAATAAAAAGGAACTTCAGGTTTATATATATATATGCAAGAAAATAATCATCCCAACCTATGGGTTTCTAAAAAAACAACCATCCCATACAGAACCACCTTTTCTACTACCTCTATATGCACAACCACACAAGCAACCACAACTCCAACCATAAACCCAGACCACTCATGTAGCCAAACATTATTATTTGTTAAAAAATTAATTTATTTATTTATATTTCCATCATTACCCAACAAATTACCAACTACATTCGTACCCAACACTATTAACAGCACAACGAACACACATCCAAATTATAGTCCCACTGCATAACACTAATCACACTAGTGCAGAAAACATTTTTTACATCGGTTATTTTTCATTTTTTACGTCAGTTTTTTAGCTGATGTTAATATGGAAGACGTTATAAATATTGCTTTTTTACATCGGTTATTTAAAAACCGATGTAAAAAACATAATATTTTTGTGCTTATCACGTCAGTTATTAATTAACCGATGTGAAAAAATAGGGGGGGTTTATCACATCAGTTATTATATAACTGACATGATAGAACAGCGCGGTGGTGATTATCACGTCGGTTATATAATAACCAACATGATAAACCATTTCCCCAGACTTTATCACGTCTGTTATTACATAACTGATGTGATAAATGGGGGGGGGGGGTTTATCACGTCGGTTATTATATAACTGACGTGATAAACCAGTCTGTGGGGGGGTATCGCGTTGGCTATTAAATAAACGACATGATAAATCATTCCACAGGTGTTTATCACGTTAGTTATTCAAATAACTGACGTGATAAACCCTTCCCCATTCCTTTATCACATCGGTTATAAAATAACCGATGTGGAAGACCAATTTTTTTTAAATGGTATGAAGTCATCTGATCTACCCAAAAACAACCAGAAACCAAATCAAGAATTCATACCATAATAACAGAAGTAGACCAAAACAAGAACCAAAGAAAAATTAAGCATTTACATTGATAACATTTAAAACTTACCCCACTGGACAGCCCCCCACCACCCCCTTAACAGCCCCGCTCACCCCATTGGACAGCCCCCGCCACACCCCTAGACTGCCCCCCAACCCCTGGACAGCCCCAAACACCCCGGGACACCCCCCCCACCCTTATGTATACCCCCCCACACCCTGGACAACACTCCCACACCATTGGATAGCCCTCCAACCCCCCCCCCCTCACCCCACTGGACAGCCCCCACCACCCACTGGACTACCCCGACCCCCTGGATAGCCCCAAACACCCCGGGACAACCCCCACCCTCATGTATACCCCACCACACCCTATACAGCACTCCCACACCCCTAGACAGCCCTCCCACCCCCTCACCCCACTGGACAGCCCCCATCACACCCCTGGACTTCCCCCGACCCCCTGGACTGCCCTAAACACCCCTAGACAACCCCCCACCCTAATGTATACCCCCACCCTAGGACAACACTCCCACACCCTTGGACATCCCTCCCACACCCCTGAAACAGACCAAAAAGTTACCAAAAAAACCAAAACCCCCTCACCCCACTGGACTGCCCCCACCACACCCTTGGACACCCCCACCCCCCACACACCCCTGGAAATCACCACCACCCCTGGACATCCCCCCACCCTCCTGTATACCCCCACTCCCTAAACAGCACTTCCACACCCCTGGACAGCCATCCCACACCCCTAAAACAGACCAAAAAGTTACAAAAAACAGACCAGAACGCCTTCAACCAACTGGACATCCCCCACAACACCACACCCCTGGACACCCCCCCCCCGCCCCTTGGACATCCCCCAACACCCCTGGACAACCCCCCACCCTCCTGGACACCCCCCACCCCTAGACTTCCCCACCACCCCCTGGACACCCCCCACACCCCTAGACTACCCCCACCCCCTGGACATCCCCAACAACCCTAGACAACCCCCCCCCCCCCCCGTCCACCCTCTAGGACTGCCCCACCACCGCCTGGACACCCCCCTCACCCCACTAGATAGCCCCCACCACACCCCTGGACACCCCCCCCCCCCCCACACCCCTGGACTACCCCTCGACCCCCTGGACATCCCCACACACCCCTGGACATCCTCACCACCCCATGGATAGCCCCCACACCCACGGACAACCCCCACCCTCCTCCAGACCCCCACCCCCTAGACCGCACTCCCACACCCCTAGAAAAACCTCCCACACCCCTGAAATAGACCAAAAAGTTACCATAAATAGACCAGAACCCCCTCACCCCACTGGACTACCCCCACCACACCCTTGGACACCCTCCACCCCCTAGAAAACCCCCACCCTCCTGGACACCCCCACCCCTAGATTTCCCCCCACCCCCTGGACAGCCCCCACACCCTTGGATGACCCCCACCCTCCTGGAAACCCCCCCCCCCCACACACCTCTGTACTACCCCCACCCTCGGGACTACCACCCACCCTCCTGAACCCCCCCCCCCCCCCACCCTCATGGACACCCTCCTAGAAACCCCCTTTGGGGGCACGCTACTGGAAGGTACTCATCACTCCCACATGTGAAGCTTGATCTCTCAAAATGTTTCACATGTGGGAGTGATGAATACCTTTCAGCGGCGTTCAGCCCCCCAATGGATGGAGGCGCCTCCTCTCCAACCCCCCTGTACTCCCCCCCCCCACCCCACTGGACAACCCTTCCACACCCCTGGAAACCCCCCTCACCCCACAGGACGCCCCCACACCCCTGGACACCCCCTGGACAACCTCCCACTCTCCTGGAAAGCCCTTCCACCCTCCTGGAAACGCTCCCACCCCCTAGACTGCCCCCCCCCCCACTCTCATGGACACCCAGGACCCCCCCCCCCCCCACCCCACCGGATAGCCCTCCCACACCCCTGGACACCCCCACCCCACTGAACACCCCCCCCCCCCACACACACACACCCTTGGAACCCCTCCCCCCCAGACCAGAATCCATAGCATAAAAACCATCATAAGTAGACCAAAACAAGAAGTATATCAAAATTAAACATTCACATATATAACATTATAAAATTACACTATCAACTTCAAAAAAAACTAAATCCAACCTAAACGACTACCAAATACACAATTACAAAGACAATATTCAAAATTACATTTTACACTACAAAAAACTAAAATTCAATCAAACCTGTAAAATAATTTGACCACTCCACTTTTATGTGTTTGATGCCTTGAGCAGTATAGGGTTGAAGTTCATAAAATATCTACAAGTGAAAAGGATAGTAGTTAACGTGTATAATGAATAAATCAAATTGAAATATTATGGAAAAGTTTAACAGGAAATAATACCAGGTAAAAGTTCACAACTGTTCCAATTGTTATTATTTCATACATCAATTTTAGCATATAATATCTGCATTCGATGATGCCTTGTTTCTCATGAAAATTCTATTTGAATGAGTTTAAATTCAATATATTATTTTTATGTAATAAATTAAAAAGTACAAATTATAAATGGATATTTACCTTCACATTTACATATTTGATCATTACACTCCTTTTATTTGTGATTTTTTGAAAGTAGACCCATCCCCTGTTAGAAAATAATACGAATGGGGTAAATTTAAAATTCATTATAATATATAAAACTATTGAGAAATTGAAACTTACTTTTCCAATATATTCTTAAAACTTTCCTGCACATCATCATGTATAGAGAATATCCAATAAATTGTTTTCTCCCTTGGGAAAAAAACCCCCTAACATCTAATGATCACTGATAAAAGAAAATTTAATGTTAGTGGTTTTTTGAGTTAAAAGATAATTAACTCTTTGAGAGATATTTGTTTCATAACTCTCACAAAAAAGGCATCATCCAACATTGTGTGACTATAGTCTGTTCAAGTATTTCAGCAATATAAAGAATTATGTGTTCCTCATTCAATGCACATGCTTCAGGGGAAATCAATTGTGGGTCCATGAATCCATATACATCTGTCAGTTCATTCCTCTAAAAAATCATATAAATATACCTAATACAAAACAAACATAAGCATACATTTTTAATAAATATAACATGGGGAAAAGGTGTTAAGACTTACATGGAAAAAAAATTCACCACATTGATGCCCAACTTATCTCCAGTAACAAGCTCCATGATATCAGTTTTCATAATTCCCACAGTTATTGCACATCCACAAACATGAGCTTCCATTGGAAACTCATAATGACCCGCCAAAAAATTTGAATATCTTAACAATCTGTCAAGACTACTAGAATCTGTATCTGATGTCATAGTCATTTATCTTTGTTGTTGTCTATACAGTATTTCTTTACCTTTGAAGTATTCCTATAAAAATAAATAGAAAAATATATTAGTTTTCAAATGATAAAACAACTTTAATAAAAAAATAAAATAAAAGATATAACATTTATACCTATATGGTAATGAGTCGAAGAAGTCTGGATGGCCAAATTAAAAAATGGCCGATACTATGTCCAACTGTTGTCACCTCATCTGTAGGTAATGGTACTCGAGCTAATCTATCTATAATATCATGTACAGTGACCCTCTGATTCTCTACCTCTAATTGTTGATGATAAACTATATCTCCTATACAATATACCAACCTATATGTAACTATATGATGTTGAGGATCATTAACATACAACTCATAATAAGTAGGAATTTTCGGCGGAGGAGTAGGATAAAAAATGGGGTCTACAGGCTGAGGTGGGGGAGTGGGAGCTACTGGCAGAGGTGGAGGATAAATAGTGGGGTCTGCAGGGGGAGGTGGAGGAGTGGGAGCTACAGTCTGAAATTGTCTTTGCATGTCTGCAAACATAGACTTTATCGATGCTCTAATATTTTCCTCCATCGTCGCATTAATATTATGAACTTCATCCTCTAAGGATTATATTATTTTTATAAACAC
Source organism: Viscum album (assembly GCA_963277665.1). NCBI lineage: Eukaryota > Viridiplantae > Streptophyta > Magnoliopsida > Santalales > Viscaceae > Viscum > Viscum album. Next base: position 10,110,888 of record CAUJRU010000003.1, on the reverse strand, counting down.
CCTCAACGTTAGAAGTTGAAGAACGTGGAAACACTTTTCTTACTGATACACCTACCGGATATCCTCTTACATGACCAGGATGTTCGGTCTTTCCCAAAGATACAAATAAAATATCTTGCCTCCCAGTAGCTATAAATGCCCCCTATGAGCTCTGCTCCTCAAGAGAGTCCTGTATTAATTAATTGAACATTTTTGTAATGATTGAAATTATATGAAGAAAATAGTTAACTTAAATAAATAAAATAGATATCTTACAATCCTCTCATCTACGGTTCTCGATTCTTCTGAAAGATATTTCCATTTTTTGCCTATCCAAGATCTCTTCCATTTTTCAAGTCTAGATGGAAGGGATGGAGAGGCCACCTCTCCAGAGCTTGAAGTCTCAGCTCTTAGTTTTTGAAATTTTCCCTCCATCATTTGTTCTTCCAAAAATGCATACCCTCCCTTGGATAAACTATGAGGGTATACATTTTTAGATTAGATATCCTGATGAGCTTTCCTTATTTACTATAAATTAAGAATAATAAATCATTAACAAAACATTAATAAGATCATTTATATAAGAAAGATTATAAAAGTTTACATTTCCCTTACCAAAAATGACCCTTTCTTCTAATTTCAACCAACATTATCCATTTGTCTTCATCTATAAAAGTATATATACGACATGGATTGTCATGAATACTATGACCAAAAATGAAATTAGATGAGAGGGTTGATCTGAAATCCCTCCATCTCCTGGTATCCATCGATAAGCATTTCTTCCTGACTCCTCCAGTGTCAAGAATATCAAATGTCATCTGATGAAGAATAGGTTAAACATATTGTATATACTAGAAACATTTAAATAATAGTCAAACAATAGAAAAATATCTTACCAAATCCTCTCCCACAACTGAGAGATTATCGCTTTATCCATGCTTCTCCAGTCTTTATACAAAATGATTATTTTGCTCTTAGCCTGAGTTGATAAAAAAATATTTAAATATTTTGCATTTGGACCTCTAGGAATATCATCATCATCAAACACAACGAGTATCCTCTGATACTAAGTACGGGAAAGTGATAATTTTGGTAAACGTGTGCACCCATGTTTACCAACTCTTGAACTCTGTTGTAATAGGAGTACATGTGGAAGATTGGGGAACATCATGAGGAGCATGTGAATGTTCCTCCCCAGAGGTATGACCAATATGCTCATCTCTAGAATCATGTGGTTGATCAACTGAATGATCTGTCATTATCCTTCAAATCTAAAAAACAAACATTAGTTCACAAATATACAAATTCAAATATTTTAATACTATTGTAATCAGAAAATAGAAAATTTTACTAAGTTACGTAATAGAAAACATTGTTAATATGGTAAGTGTGTTAAACAATGGTAAAGATGGTTAAGATGGTAAACATGGTAAACCTAGTAAACCTGGTAAACATGGTAAAGTAATTGTCACTGAACAAAAATAATAGATATATAATTCATGTAATGGAAAACATGATAAAGTAAACTAAAAAAACTTAAAACAAACAAAAACATAAACTTATTTTGTTTTAATACATGTTTTAATAAAGAAAAAACGTACAATATCTAACATTTTATGAAAAAAATAAATGTAAACAAGAAATAAACATATGTTACCTATAATTTTAGGATTGTACAAATGGATTGTTTTCCCAAATTCCTTCATCGTGATCATTACTTATGGAAAAAAACCATGTCCTCAACATGCTCATCATTATGTTCTGTTAATCTTTCCCTAGATGTAGGGATCTCACATAAATCAGCATCTTCATCAAGTTCATCCTCAAAAACATATTGTTTTTTCCCTTGTAAAACAATAGCCCACTGCATATCTGATTGATCTACTACATAGAAAATTTGTTTTTCATGTGTTTCCATTATAAAAGAATCAGTTGTGTCTTTCAATCTATTCAGATTAACAAGGGTCATTCCAAATTCATCATTTCTGACATTGTTGTTACCGATTAACCATTTATAGTTAAAAATAGGAACTTTAATTTTAAATTAATCAACCTCCCATATGTCTTCAATCATTCCATAATATGCACTTGATGCAGAAATTTGATTTTTTTCCTTAGCACTCAAAAAATGCATTGGTTCTGCAAACGCCAATACACCACTATTCTGAACTGCACTTTTGTTGTCCTGAGATTTCGTATGAAATGCATAGCCATTAATGTCATAACCAGAACATGTTATTACATTTAAACATGGACCACCCACTATCCATTTTAATGTCTCTGATACATTTGATCTACCAAGAAAGGTCTTTTTAAACCATGAAAAAAATGTTTTGTTGTGCTCATTCAAAATCCACATTTCTTTCTTCTTTGGATGACATTGTTTCAACTCATTAATATGCAATGTGATATACGGTTGAGCATCGACTGTGTTATTCAAGATGTATGATTTTAATTTTTTCATCTATTCAGATGACAATGATTTGAATTTCAAGCCACGAATCCTCTTTCCCTCATTATTAACTCATTCATGGCGAGATGGAGGCAAACCTATGGGTTGCACCACAACCAAGTAGCTCGTACAAAACTCTGCAACCTCCTTAGAGATATACTTTTCAATAATGAAGGCTTCAGGTCGATATGGACTCTTAACATACCCCTTTAATATTTTCATATACCTTTCAAAAGGATACATCCAATGAAGATATACAGGTCCACAAAGATTTATTTCTCAAACCAGATGAATCATTGAATGCGCCATTATATCAAAAAAAGTCGGTGGAAAATACATTTCCAATTGACAAAGTATAAAAATTTCATCCTTTTCCAAAATGTTCAAAGCATTCAAATAAATCTCCTTATTACAAATTGAATTAAAAAAATAACACAAATTCATTATAGTCTTTCTGAAACGGATGGAAAATATTCCACGCAATGAAACTGGTAGAATTTGTTGCATCATGACGTGAAAATCATGTGATTTCATACCTATCAACTTCAAGTCCTTCAAGGAGAATTTTTTTTTAATTTGAAGAATAACATTGAGGCACTTTGATATCATGAAGACACTGAAAAATATAATTTTCTCCCTCTTCGATAATGTATGACAAGTCGGGGGAAGAAATGTTCATCTTCCTTTAGGAGTGGGAGCTAACTCCAAACGTATTCCCATTGATAGTAAGTCTAATCTTGCATTCAACCCATCTTTTGTCTTTCCATTAATATCTAACAATGTTCCAATCAAAAAATCACAGATATTCTTCTCCACATACATGACATCAATATTATGTTTAACTTCATGATATCACCAATATGGTAGCTAAAAAATATTGACCTTTTCTTCCAAATATGTCTATCATTACCAGATTTTTGTGTCTTTCCCAATGTCATGTCACGGTTTTTCACCCTCTCAAAATACAGATTAGGGGATAAATGTTTTGGAGTAATATAAAATTCTTGTGAGCCATTGAATTCCATTTTAGTCTTCTATAAGGGTGATCCATAGGCAAAAACTTTTGATGAACCATGTACTATGTTTTCCTCCCATGATGCAATTGACAATATGACGTCTGTTGTTCGCAAATTGGACATGATTTATGTCCTTTAAGACTATATCCAGACAAATTTCCATATGATGGGAAGTCATTTATAGTGAAAAAAAGCACTGCAGGTAGTTGAAAATATTCCATTTTATAATAATCATACACCCTAATACCATCATCCCATAAAAGTTTCAAATCAGCAATCAACTGTGACAAGTAAACATCAATATCATTGTCGGGTTTCTTCAGACCAAAGATCATTATACTCAACATGACATACTTACAATTCATACAAACTTCAAGAGAGAGGTTGTAAATTACCAATAATGCGTACATGAACTATGTGTGCTACTAAGGGTTCGGTATGGATTCATTCCATCTGTGCACAACCCTAGTCTGAGATTTCTAATTTTATTTCCAAATGTAGAATACTGCTCATCAATTTTCTTCAATTGTGGACAATCAGCTGGATGATGTATTTTTCCATCACATAACCGCTCATCTGCATGCCATTTTAAACTTTTTGAATCATGTTAATTAGAAAATAAACATTTGAAATGATGAATTATAGGAAGATACCAAAATACCTTTGAAGGGATCTTTGTAATCTCTACATCAGCCAGTGATTTTTCTTTCACCTTATACCGTGATGTCCCACATTTAGTACACTCTGATAGAAATTCATATTCCTTCCTATATATAATATAGTCATTCAGACAGGCATGTATTTTCTTGTATCCCAATCCCATCAGGCATAATATTTTATTGGCCTTATAATGTGAATCTGGAAGATCGTTATCTTTTGGAAGAATGTCTTTCATCAATTTTAGTAGATCTATAAAACTTCTATCACTCCATCCATGTTTCTCCTTTAGGTTAATCAATATTAACACCGTCAACAAAACTGTAACATCTGTACAACCAGGATGTAATGGTTTTTCAGTGTCACCATATAGACGCGCAACTGTCGGTTCTATCTCAATTTGTTCTGCTGCAATATCATGAATCATTTATTCAATTCCATCGGAGTTACCATCTTGCAAATCATCATCATTAGTGACATTTCCTCCAATTTCACCATGCCAAATCCAAGGGCTATAACTCATATTAAAACCATGACAAATCAGATGATCTTTTATCTCTCTACTTTTCAACTTCTTCATATTCAAAAATTTCAGGCATGGATAGAAAATAATGTCACTACTTGGAACATTTCATTTAGCATATTCCAAAATGGCATCAACACCTTCCTCATATTCATTGCTCATTCGATGTTCCGTAATCCAATTTTGACTCATTATTACAAATAAAAAATATCAAAATTATACATCTTGTTAAGATAAGAAAAATATATTTTTATATGAAAAAAATCATAATTTTAATGTAAAACAATGTTTAAATATAAAACAAATCTATGCATATTTAAAAAAATATGCTTGAATATGATTTTAAAAAGAAAATGTAGTTATATAAAACAGTTTTAAATTCCATTGAATCAAATTAAACCATGGGGCCTTCAATGGTTGATTGATAATTGGAGAAAATGGAGTAAACCTAAAAATAAAATCAAATTTAAAATAAAAAACTCAAATGGAGAAAATCACAATGTAAAGCCAATCATCACGAAACAATGGGGTCAGGACAACTACACATATTTGAAAACCCTGACATGGTCTCCCCCATAACCCATAATTTTTTCATAGTCGATGACTGGTCAAAATATATATAACCAAATATAATCATATTGCAACACTAATATCCATGAAACAATACAATAATCATATCATAATCTCACAAACCACGATGCAGTAGTCAATCCCAACTGACACTTATCCCCCACCCCCTTGGATACCCCATGGACACCACCACCCCCTTGGACAGCCCCCCCCCCCACCACCTAGAAACCACCCCCACCCCCTTGGACACCCCCTGGGCACCACCACACCCTTGGACAGCCCCCCACCCCTCCTTGACAGCCCCACCTCTCCTGGACACCACCACCCACCTCCTACCCCCTTGGACAACCCCCTGGACACCACCCAACCCTCTGGACACCCCCTGAACAACCCCCAAACCCTATGGACAGATCCCCACCCCCTTAGACACCCCTACCCCCTTGGACCCCCCCCCCCCCACACACACCCCTGGATTCCCCCCCCCCACCTCCATGGACACCCCCAACCTTCTGGAAATCCCCCTGAACCCTATGAACACCACCCCACCCCCTTGGACACCACCACCCCCTTGGAGAGCCCCCCACCCCTCTGGACATCCCCCCCACCCTCTGGATATCCCCCCACCCCTCTAGACCGCACCCCCCACCCCTCCTGGACACCACCCCCACCCCTACCCCATTGGACACCCCCAACCCTCTGGACCGCCCCCCACCCCCCAGACAACCCCCCAAACCCTCTAGACATGCCCCCACCCCCTTGGATATACCCCCCCCCCCCCCACCCACCCCCTTGGAAAGCCCCCCACCCCCTTGGAACCCCCCCCCCCCCCACACACACACACACACCCACCCTTGGACTCCCCCCCCCCACCTCCATGGACACCCTGGACACCCCAACCCTCTAGACAGCCCCCCGAACCCTCTGAACACCACCCCCACCCCCTTGGACACCCCCTGGACACCACCACCCCCTTGGATAGCCCCCACCTCTCTGAACAGCCCCCCCACCCACTGGACAGCCCCCAACCCCCTGGACATCCCCCCACCCCTCTAGACAGCACCCCCCACCCCTCCTGGACACCACCCCCTACCCCCTTGGACACCCCCCTGGACACCCCCCTGGACACCCCCAACCCTCTGGACAGCCCCCCACCCCCCATAAAACCCCTCCAAAACCTCTGGACAAGCCCCCACACCTTAGACAGCCACCCCCCCCCCCCCCCCCCCCACACCCTTGGACAGCCCCCCCACCCCCTTCGACACCCCCACCCCCTTGGACCCCCCCCCCCCCCACACACACACCCCTGGGATGCCCCCCCCCCACCTCCATGGACACCCTGGACAGCCCCCAACCCTCTGGAAAGCCCCCAACCCCTTGGAAAACCACCAACCCTCTTGACATCCCCCCAGAACCATGGTATTTTAACCTCAAGCTACTTGTTTTGGCATATCTAGGGATTTTAACCTCAAGCTACTATTTTTGGTATCATGCCATTATTCAAAATGAGAACCATGAACTGTATCTCCTACTAGTATAAAATGATCTATTGTTCAATGAATCAGGTTTTAATAGCATATGAAGACTTATAATAGTCCACGAAAATAAGCGACGTAAATAGATTATGGAACTACGAATAGTGATGCCCAAAATAGAAACAACCAAGGATCCAAAAAAAACATTCCACTATGAAAAAACATATATACTTATAAAATAAATCACACTGGTACATGGAATGGTTGTATTACAATGATTTACATATAAATTTCAGTAATATAGGTGAATGAGATCATTAGTTGTCATTGACAACAAAAATTACCATCAATATCGGGCATCCTCAAAACAAAAACAAACGAAATAGAAGTAGGTGAGGCTTACGTGAATAATGTGAATCGGTATAATAGATCTGGTTATAATAAATAAGATGATGAAGGAAAAACGAGGTAAGAGGGTTTGAAATAGAATAATCTTACATAGTTTAAACAAAAATATCACAAAACGTAAATATAGACTATCCGGAAAAAAATGAACGAAATAAAGTCGTGGGAGGATTACCTGAGTGTTACGAGTGGAGATGATAGATCCTAGGAGAGTAAAGATGATAAATGATGATGAAAAAATGAATTTAACGAAACGAGATCGAAGAGTCGATTGGGGTTTTCCACGTGAGAGAGACGAGTTGTCGGTCTGTCGATCAAAAAATCATAAATGACAATCCATGGGGCGTGTTAATTGTTTAAATGTTTTATAACGTCGGTTATTTTATAACCGACATTATAAACTATTTTGATTATATTTATAATGTCGGTTATTATAATAACTGACATTATAAATGTATCAGATAACACATTTTTTAGGTCAGTTATTTTATAACTGACGTAAAAAAAAGCCACGAGTTGGTTTTTTACATCAGTTATAGAATAAACGACCTAAAAAACAAATCAGAAACCACAGTTTTTACGTCGGTTATTTTATAAAAGACGTAAAAACTGCCAGGTGTTGGTTTTTTACGTCGGTTATAATATAACCGATGTTAAAAATTCAGCGGTTTGGGTTTTTACGTCGGTTATTTGATAATCGACTTCAAAAAGGCCTCAGATGCCTCCTTTTTTACATTGGTTATAAAATAATTGACGTAAAAACTTCGTGGATACCTCGTTTTTTACATCGGTTATGAAATAACCGACGTAAAAAATGGGGATGTTAAAAACGTTTTCTGCACTAGTGTCAACAACCATAGCACAATCCTAGGAGCAGGCACACTGCACTACAAGTTCATCCATTCCACAATCAATCAATCTCTCAACCAGGGATTCCATTACACCTCCTATACCACCCCACACACAAATCCTACAACAACCATAACCAAAACCACATCCCTACTACTCAAACATCCCACACCCTACTCACAAAAGTCACAAAACACAACAAAACACATCACATAGCCACACAATCAAGTTGGGTGTAATCAGATTTAGCCAACAGAGGTTCTTAAATTTTACTTTGATAAATAGGGGTGATCACACATGGGTTTTTATCTTGGGTAATCCATTTATTAAACCAAGTGTACGTGATTAGTCAATTTTTCATGTTACAATCATTCGATGTGAGATCAACAAGAAAAAAAAGAACATCACTAGTGCACAAGAAAAGGGAACCAACGACCATGATTTTCAGAATCCATACGACCAAAAAAAATTCACAGCATGTATCAAGGATAATTGAAAAAACAACAACATCATCATCATATTTCCTACCCTTTATTTATTACTAAAAGTTAAAGGCCCATTATTGTAACACATCCGTATTTTACCATTAGCATTTATCTTTATTGAGGATTGGATTAAAAAGTTTTCAAAAAATAACATTACTACACCCACCCCAGATGATACACAATTAAAGAGATATTTTAGAATACCTAGATAGAACAATGGGCAGCCAAAAATTTTCCTTGCGCCAAAACAGGGGGGTTGCGCAAGCTGTAGGAAAGACTCTAAGTAAAAATAGAAAAAAGGCTACAGCACAAGCGTACGACTCCTTGAGGAAGAAGGAAATCTCTAGGCCCACCAAGAGAAATTGAAAATTTCTAAGGAAGAGAGGATATCACCTTAAGAAAAGTCTATATCCTAAAATTCTCCTCACAGATAGTAGAGAGGTATCAAGAAATGGTTAACATTGATGGGTTTATCATTTAATAAAGAAAAACACATAACAAGGTCAAAACTGGAAAAACTTAGGAAATTTGAAAATTTGGAAAACTATTGTAATGACTCACCATTGGTTGATTCACCATCACAAGCCATCGGTGGTGAGTCAGCATTCTATGAGGCATTATTTAGTGAGAAACCATTCAGTGAGACATAGTTCAGTGAGACACCATTCGGTGAGCCACTATTCGGTGATACACCATTAGGTGAGACACCATTTAGTGACTTACCATTAGGAAACCCACCGGTGTGATGCACCATCATTTAGTCACCGGTCCAGACTCACCATTGTGAGTCACCGTTGGTAAAAATAGATTTTTGGAAAACTCCTGAAATTAGTCACCATTGCCTCCCAGAACACCAGCAAACACTAGATTTTTCACAAAGGAATGGCCCAGAGGGGTCTGGGTCATTACATCAGATACCTCTCAATATATTATCTCCCTTGAGAATTCAAACCAACCTAAAAGATAGGGGTCCAAACAACCACCATGTAAGATACCTATCAAGGATAAACCACCCTATGTTGTTCGAAAGTTGAAGTGAAAACCTATACATCCAAGAACACCTTCCTAAAATCAACTATCCCAGACAACCACACAAACACCCAAGGTCACTCTGTCTAGACGCATGGGTAAAACCTTCTCCCATGTCATGATACTATCCGCTTTAGGTGGAATTGACTCACCTGCATAGGTTTAATCACATCCGCATTAATTTGTCTTGATTAGGAATCAAGCCTTCCCCACCCCACATGTTATGACTCATTCTCATATTTAGAGAATAATAAAAACAACTCATCTAATAGAAAACAAGGTTCAAACATTACATCATAAAGAAAATAACAAAAAGGACAAACTCAAAAAAGATCTGGGTACTGGGCATGCATCTAACCGTCCAACTCCCATGTACTCTCCATGAGGCAATCATGTATCCATGATGCATGAACTGAAGGAATGTTCCATCCACAAAGAACCTTCTCCCAATGGTCCTAGATCTCTACTGGTCGATCCATGAATGTTGTGTCGTCCTCAATATCCAACTCTCCCCAGTCAATGACATGGGAGTCATCTTATAGATACCGATGAAGCTGAGATACATGAAAGACATCGTGGATCCTTTCCAATAGTGTTGGAAATTCTAGCTGATATGCCACCTCAATAACTCACCCCAAAATTTCAAAAGGTCCAATAAACCTAGGAGAGGGATTGATCTCCCTACTAAACCTCCTCTTCCTACATCGAGGGGAAACCTTAAAGAATATGTGGTCAAAAACCTCAAACTCTAGGGGCCTCCTCCTTTGATCATCATACGACTTCAGCTGGTCTTGAGCTCCCTTCATCCTCTCACGCATGTGATGGACCTTCTCTGTGGTGATTTTCACCACATCTGGTCCAAGAATACCTGCTTCCCCAACATCTATCTAGCACAAGGGTGAACGAAACGGCCTTGCATTCAAGGCTTAGAATGGTGACTTTCCAATGGTAGAGTGATAGATATTATTTTAAGTGAACTCCACCAGAGGAAAGTGTTGTACCCACGACCCTCTGAAGTCCAGAACACATGCTCGCAGTATATCCTCCAATATCTAGATGGTCCTCTCTGTTTGCCCATCCGTCTGAGGGTGGAAAGCAGTGTTAAGGCATAATTGGGTTTCAAAATCATGATTTTAGACTTGTGACGTAAACCATGTATCTTGATTTGAAACAATGGACCTTCAAACCTAATGAAACTACACCAACTCATCCACATACCTCCTTAATAAGGCATCCACTGTGCTCAAATACCCAATTTCCAAGAAGTGAGCTGATTTTGTCAGTCGATCTACCACTACCCAGATAGAATCATAGACTCCCTTATTCTTGAGTAGCCTTGTGAAAAAATCCATTGATATATCATCCCACTTCCACTCAGGGAAAACTATGGGCTGAAAAAATCCACTGAGAACATGGAGCTTAGCCTTTACCTACTGACACACTAGGTACTTTTCCACAAACTCCACGACTGCCTGCTTCACCCTGAGCCAACAAAACTATTCTCTCAAGCCCTGGTACATCTTGGAAACTTCTGGGTGTACTACCAGGGGAGAGATATGGAACTCATGGGGAAATCCCACGCACATTTCCACTGGGACAAAAGGATTCCCATGGAACAACATCTGATTCTAACCATCCTCCAACCATCCCTCGAGAGCATCACCATGGTCAATGCGATCACGCATTACCTCAGTCTCTGAGTCTCCCCATATAGACTCTTCCACCTACCGCATTAGGTAAGATTGCACTGTCATCTGAAATAGATACCCTATTCCACCATCCACTCTCACATCCATATGAAAAGTAGCCAACTCCTCCATTACCTTCCAAGCATCCAGAGATATCCAAACTACCTCCTTCTATGACTTCATTCTCAAGGCATCGGCCACAAAATTCCCTTTTATAGAGGTCTAAGAGATCTTGAAGTCGTATTTCTTGAGAAACTCCATGCACCTAAACTTATAAAAGTTCAGATCTCACCCGGAGAATATATACATCAAACTCTTGTGATCCGTGAAGACCATAACGTGCTCCCAAATGAGGTAATTCCACAACAGCTTCAGCGCGAACATGAGCACTACTAGATCCAAATCGTCGGTGTAATACTTATGTTCTTGGGGATGTGACTTCCTAGATCCATAAAAGATCACTCCCCATTGTTGTATCATCACACATACCAAGTCTAGACCATAATCATCACAAAACACCTCGAACATCACCCCTTCCTCTAGAAACCTGAGTATTAGAGCGCTGACTAACTTCCACTATAGATAGATGAAAGCTACCAGACATTTCTCACTCCACAAAAATATTGCTCTTTCCTAGTTAAATCTATCAACAGAGACACAAATCGAGATAATTTGGGTACGGACCTCTAGTAATAGCCTACCTAACCTAGGAAGTTGCAAACCTCTTCAACATTCTTGGGTGCTACCCAATAAACAACCAACTTTTCCTTCGATAGGTCCACTGTTATCCCATGTTGAGACACCACATGTCAAATGAAGTGCACCTCTCATATCTAAAACATTCACTTGGACAAATTCCCATAGAGATAGTATTGTTGAAGGACCTCCAAGATAGTCCTGAGGTACTCAAAGTGATCCTCCTCTAACCTTGAGTATACTAGGATGTCATTGATGAACACGATGATGAAATGGTACAAGAACTCATGGAAGATAAAGATAATTAGCCCCATGAATATAGGTGGTGTGGTTGTAACACCGAATGGAATGTCCATTAAATCTATGTGTCCATACCTACTCCTGAAAGTATTCTTCGGGATGTTACCCTCCTTCAACCTTAACTGGTGATACCCAGACCACAGATCTATCTTAGAGAACCAACCTTCTCCTCTCAGTTGGTCGAAAAGATCATCTATTCTTAGGAGAGGTTAATGATTCTTGACCATTACCTGATTCAGTCTCCAGTAGTCTATGTAAATCCTTAGACCACCATCTTCCTTATTTGTAGACAAGACCAGAGCACCCCATGGTGACACGTTGGGCCCGATAAATCCCTTTATCATCATATCATCGATCTAAATCCACATCTCTTGCAACTCAGAAGGATCTATCTGATATGGAGCCATCAAAATTGAATAGAAAATGGGCTGTAATTCTATCCTAAACTCAATGTCACATTGAGGGGCTAGATTCACAAACCCCTTGGGGAAAACATCCAACAACTATCCGACAACATCCTGAACCTCCACCATCTCAACATCCACTGATTCCACTAATATCTCGGCCAATAAGAAAAGGAGGGTCTCCACACACCAAATTCCCACTTGAAAATTCCACTCACCAAAGAAATCTTCATGATGTTCGTCCATGTCTGAGAACATGACTCTCCTCCAGAAGCAGTCAACAAAAGAAGGCATAAAAAACAACTAGCTGATGCCAAGTATAACATTGTATGGATGAATATATAGAAGAAGAACATCCCTAATGGACTAATGTGACCCCAACATCATTCTACATCCCTAGAAAACCTAAAACAAGATATTATGATCTCGAAATGGTATACTCAACACCAAGGGAAAAAAGTATCTCTATGTATAGACCTAGAGCATGGGATAGACTAGGTGAAACAAAGGAGTGTGAGGCTCCTGAATCAAACAAGGCACATGAAAGTGTATTGGACAAGCTCATCATACCTTGAACAAATTCCATACCAGCTAGAAATACTGCCTCTGTGGAATGAAACTGCCCACACCCAGCTCTTCTCCCCCTCAGCTGTTGGTCACCTCCCTGGTCATGCCTGGTCGAGGTCCCCGAGGTGCTCCTTGAGGTCAAATTCCTCCTGCACCATCTTCCCTTAGTGGAGAAGGGGTTTGTTGATGCTGGAAAGGTCTGGATGGTAGTTAGTGTTGCTGAGGTGGGCACTGAACTAGACCACCTCCACCATACTGAGATCGAACTGGGAACTGACTTTGGATGTTCCCACGACCTCCGAAATCAAAACACCTTAGTCCTAGGCCCATGGGAAAATGGAGAGTACCAGGAGATTGAAACTAGAACTGCTGAGGCCTACTCCGCGCTGGCCAAAACCTAGAAGGACCTGACGTCGGAGACCTTCTACTGATAGACTTCCCCTATGAAGATCTCGGTTGGCTTCCCTCTCATGGCACACCCCATCACGAGTGAATCCTTTCCACTCCCTCATCCTTCTTCTGAACCTCTAAGTATGCATATAGAGTGAAGGGAGTAACAACATACCGAAGAGAAGGTTGGAGTGCCTCCTCCAAGAATCTCTCCCAAGACTCCTAATTTGGAAAAAGATATGAAGAAAAGAATAGGTGATCCTAGAACTTGATCTCCAATTCCCTTACCGAAATAATCCCTTGCTTGAGGGAGAGTATATCATGTCTCTTTTCATCCTTCATCATTGAGGAAAGAAACTCTTCCCGAAACTCCATCTCAAAGTAAGCCTACAAAACATTGGTCTCCTTCCTCTACTAGTTATAAATATTCCACCACTAACATGATGATCCACTCATCTATCTCATCACCAGAGGAACCCAGTACTCTCTTGGAACCCAGATCAAGGTAAAGGTGATCCCAAGATTCTCGAGCCAACCTTCCATCTCTAAGTTCGAAATGCTGCCTTTGTACTTTCCCAGGGTCTTCCGATGGAATTCTTGAAGGTTCATCTACCATAGATCATCTTCCTCTTCTTGATAAACCCTCTGTTGATCAACCAAGTCAGCTTGTTGGGCCTCGACAGCCCAATCCACTTGTGGAAGACATCCGAGTGCCATAGCAGAAAAGTAAACAAGGAATTCCTAATATTATGTAGTACGCAATTTTATTCTGAATTTATTGTAAATAATTATTTATTTTAAATTTTGGAAATGCCCATGACACACAAGAACACAAGTCATTATGATTCATATACCTCCCGTAGGTTCTCTACCGTAAAATCAGTGTAGCCTCACCTAGTAGTTCAGTAGGCTCATAGTCCATACATCGGATCACGGGGGCCCTAAAATCTCATGCCCTAATTGTTCTTCCTTGGCCTATGTCATGCATCAAGATCACCTAATATTGTTTCCCTACCATACCATGTAATTCTCATTGTGCCTAACTTTGAACTCCATCATATCTCTCAACCATCACCTCTGATATCGTTCTATCACAACCTGCCTTCCTCAAGATGAGGGAAGGGACATCAATGTGACATACCCTTCCTTCTTCAAGAGGATGGAGAGATAATGACCCTCGAGTCCCACCTCCAACAGGCCCCGGTGTGGCGACTATCACTAAGGTTAGGAAAAAAATCACAAAATATGGGAGTCATTTCCCTTTTTAAAGAAAATATCGGAAGATAATATGGAAAATATCAATAAACTCCCATAAAATTATAGATAAAATAAACTTAAAAGAAAACAATCACATGAATTTTTAAACAAACTACCACAAAGTACAACAAAACTCCAAAGTAAACTACCAAAAGATAAGAGACTAAGCAACCACAAAAACTATCCTAATGCCCAAGCTAGTAATATCTAGAACGATCCTCATAGTCCTCCTGGAAACCTAAAAGTACATTTATATACATAGGGTAAACATACATGTATACTCAATATGAAAACCAAATTCACTAATGCATAAGTGGGGGAACATACTAATGCCCATGTGAAGACAGCAGAATACAACAACATCAATCATGGAAAAATAACCACCCAGCCTTACCAAGGTACACTCACCAAATAGAGCAAGTCAAGTAAAGTAATAATATAAGCACATAAACATTTTGGTACCCCACACCATCCCCACTGGTTAACTACTCATCTCAAATGGTGAATTTCCCAGCGCTGCCACTCTTCCACTAGCCCCCATTATCACAACCTGCGCGGACACACCTAGGACACAAACCACATCACATCCTTCCCACAGACACCAGGGTCACAACCACATCACACCTCACCTGAAATCACCTAGTCCCCCTCCCAATGTCACCTGGGAAACAAACCACCTCTCAACCTTCCCAAAGACTCTTGCACTACCATATTTACAAATAAACCTCAAGCCATTATAGCCTTTTTGGATAACCTGAGTGGTAGTAAAACAAAAACCATTATAGCCTACATGGATAACTCAAGCGGTCTAGAAGAGAGATCAGAGAATATCCAATAAACATCCATCCATCCTCCCATTGGGATTTTGGGAAATACACCCTCACCCATAACAATGGGGGTGTTCGGCACATAGTGCTGAACATGGGTGGGGTACATATAGAAATCACAAGGAACTACATGTTTATATATATAGGTAATAAAACACTCAACCCAACCTATTGGTTTCTAAACAAACAACCATTCCACAAAGAATCACCCTTACCGCTACCTCTATATGCACAACCATAGAACCAGCTACAACTCAAACCATAAACCCATCCCACTCATATAGACAAACGTCGTTCTTCATTAAACAATTCATTCATTTATTTGTTATTCCATCACTACACAAGATATTAACAATAATATCCACACGAAATACACTTAAAATCACAACCAACACACAACCAAATTACATTCCTACTACACAACACTACTCAACAGCCATGCACAATCCCAAGAGTAGTCCCAATTCTCTACATGTTCATCTATTCTAGAATCAATTAATCTCCCAAACTCGGATTAAATTACACCTCCTGTACCACCCCTCACAAAAATCCCACAACAACCACAACCAAAACCACATCCATGCTTCTCAAACATCCCACACCCTACTCATAAAAGGCACAAAACCCAACAAAACACAGCACGCGGCCACACCATCAAGATGTCAATATTCAGATTTAGTCAACAGAGGTTCTTAAATTCCACAGTGATAAACATGGGTGATCACACAATGGTTTTCATACTAGGGAATCCATTTATTAAACCAAGTGTATGTGATTAGTCAAGTTTTCATGTTATAGTCATTCAATATGAGACTAGTAAGAAAAATAGAGCATCACCAGTGTAAAAGCAAATACCACCAATAGTCATGATTTTCAGAATCCATACGACCAACAAAAATTCACAACACATATCAAGGATACAAGATAAAATAAAAACATATTCATCATATTCCTATTCCCTCATTTATTACTTAAAGTTACATGATCATTGTTGTAACAGGTCTATATTCCACCATTAGCATTTATCTTTATTGAGGGTTGGATTCTGTAGTTTTCCCAAAAGAAAATTACTAAACCAACCCCACATTATACATAATTAAATATAGATATTAGAATCCATACTTTGAAAAATAGGTGACAAAAAATCCTCATTGCACCAAAATAGGGGGTCGTGTAAGTAGCAAGAAATACTCGAGGGAAAAACTGAACAGAAGTCTATATCACAGGAGCATGAATGCTTGAGGAAGAAGGAAAGCTCTAGGTACACCAAGAGAAAACTCAAAGGGTCTAAGTAAGATAGGATCTCATATTAATAAAAGGATATATCCTAAAATCATGGAAACTATTTCAAAGTACCTAAATTTCATATCGTGGTTTGACCACGCAGCTTGGAAGTTTCAACAATCTCGACATGTTAGGAATATTTTAGATTCAATAATTCCCTTGAAAATGGTGGATATATAATTATTCTCTCAGATATGGTGGAAAGGGCTCAATAAATGGTTAAAATTTATGGTTTTCTCATTTAATGATAAAAAACATGTAATAAGGGAGAAACTGGAAAAACACAAAAAAAACTGGAAATTTGGAAAACTGTTGGAATGACTCACCATTGGGTAAGACACCACCACAATCCATCAGTGGTGAGGCACCATTCAGTGAGGCATTGTTTGGTGGTCCACCATTTGGTGAGCCAACAATCAGTAACTTACCATTGGTTGACCCATTGGTGCGAGGCACCATCAGCGAGTCACCAGTCCTAACTCACTCTTGGAAAAACATTATTTTTGGAAAACGCCTGAAATGAGTCACCGTTTCCACCTAGAACACCCCCGAACACTAGATTTTTTACAAAGTAATGGATTGTAGGGGTCTGGGTAATTACAATTTAGGCCAATTGAGGCCAGTTGAGGAAAATTTGGTCAATTAGTCCAATTGAATCCAATTAGTCCAATTGAGGAAAATTGAGTCCAATTAGGCCAATTGAGGCCAATTGTGGCCAATTGAGGCCAATTGAGTCCAATTGAGTCCAACTGAGGACATTATACCAATTGAGGCCAATTGAGGTCAATTGAGGCCAATTGAGGCCAATTATTCCAATTAAGCCAAATTTTTCCAATTGAGGCCAATTAAGGCCAATTAGTCCAATTGAGCCCAATAAGGTCCATTGAGGCCAATTAGTCCAATTGAGGTCAATTATGCCAATTGAGCTCAATTAAGCTAATTGAGGTCAATTAGGCCAATTGAGCCCAATTGATCCCAATTGATCCCAATTGATCCCAATTGAGGCCAATTGATTCCAATTAGGGAAATTAGTCCAATTGAGGCCAATTGAACCCAATTGAGGCTAATTAAGCTAATTGAGACCAATTAGGCCAATTGATGCCAATTAGAAAAATTGATCCAAATTAGGCCAATTAGTCCAATTAAGACCAATTGAGGCCAATTGAGTTCAATTGAGACCAATTGAGGCCAATTATTCCAATTGAGTCCAATTTGGACAATTGATCCCAATTGAAGTGAATTGAGGCCAATTAGGACAATTAGTCCAATTGAAGAAAATTGAAAAAAATTGAGGCAAATTGAGGCTAAGTGAGCCCAATTGAGTCCAATTGGGCCAATTGAGGCTAAATATGCCAATTGAGGCCAATTGAGACCAATTGAGCCCAATTGATGCTAATTGGGGCTAATTAGGCCAATTGAGGGAAATTATGTCAATTTAGGCCAATTGAGGCCAATTTTTCCAATTAGGCAAATTGAGGCCAATTAGACTAATTAGTCCAATTGAGGCCAATTGAGGCCAATTGAATCTAATTGAGGCCAATTATTCCAATTCAACTAATTGGGGCCAATTGATGCCAATTGTGGCCAATTATTCCAATTGAGGCCAATTGAATCCAATTGAGGAAAATTGAGGCAAATTAGGCTAATTAGGCCAATTGAGGGCAATTAGGCCAACTGAGGCCAACTATGTCTAGTTGTAGCCGATTAGTCCAATTAAGGCAAATTGAGGTCAATTGAGTCCAATTTGGCCAATTGAGACCAATTTAGGCCAATTTAGTCTAATTGTGGCCAATTAGGCCAAATGAGGCCAACTGAGGCCAATTAGACTGATTGAGGCCAATTTAGGCCAATTGAGATCAATTAGGCTGATTGAGGCCAATTGAGTCCAATTGATGCCAATTTAGACCAATTGAGGCCAATTAGGCCTTTTAAAGTTAATTGAGCCCAATGTTTCCAATTAGGCCAATTGAGGCCAATTGAGGCCAATTGAGGCTAAATGAGGCCAGTTGATGACAATTGAGTCAGGGGAGTCCAACTGAGTCCAATTAGTCTAATTGAGAGCAATTGATGCCAATCAAGGCCAATTGAGGCCAATTGAGACCAACTAGGAAAATTGACATCAATTGAGGCCAATTAAATCTCATTGAGGCCAATTGAGACCAATTAGGCCAATTACAGCCAGTTGTGGCCAATTGAGACCAATTCGGCCAATTCAGGCTAGTTGAGGGCAATTGAAGCCAATTGTGGCCAATTGTGTCCAATTAGCCAATTGTATCCAATTGTTGACAATTGAGGCAAATTGAGGACAATTGAGGCTAATTGAGGCCAAATGAGGCCAACTGGGGATAAATGAGGCCAATTAGACCAAATGAAGCCAATTAGTCCAATTACAGCCAATTGAGTCCAATTTTAGATAATTACACACAATTATGAAAATTGAGTCCAATTAGTTGAATTAGGTTAACTGGGCTAATTATGCCAATTAAGGCCAAATGGCCCAATTATGCCAATTGAGGGCAAATGGCCCAATTATTCCAATTGAGTCCAATTAGGCGAATTGAGTCCAATGAGCTCAATTGGGAAAAATTGAGGCCAATTGAGGCCAATTGTGAACAATTAGACCAATTTGTCCAATTGAGGCCAGTTGAGCCATATTGATGCAAATTAGGCCAATTGAGGCGAATTAGGCTAATTAAGCCAATTGGGGCTAATTAAGACAAATCGAAGCCAATTGAGGCCAATTAAGGCCATGTAGGCCAATTGAGCCTAATTAGGCCAATAAGGCCAACTAGGCCAATTGAGGTCAATTAAGGCCAATTGAGGCCAGTTATGCGACTTGAGTCCGATTGTTCCAATTATGCCAATTAGACCTATTGAGGCCACTTTGGAAAATTGAGGCCAATTTGGCCAATTGAGGCCGATTTGGCAATTGAGGCCAATTAAGAAAATTGAGGCTAATTGACATCAATTGGGAAAATTGAAGCCAATTAGGCCAATTGAGGCCAATTAGGCCGATTATGCCAATTTAGGCCAATTGATTCTAAGGCCAATTGAGGTCAATTAGGGAAATTTAATTAAATTAAGGCCAATTAGGCCAATTGAGCCTAATTTCCCAATTAAGTCCAATTGGGGTCAATTAGGCCAATTTGGCGAATTAAGTCCAATTGAGGCCAATTAGACAATTGGGGCCAATTGAGGCCGATTACGCCAATTTAGGCCAATTAGTCTAATTGATTCCAATTAAGAAAATTGATGCCAAATAGGTCCAATTGAGGCCAATTGAGGCCAATTGGGCCAATTGAGGTAAATTAGGGAAATTTAGGCCAATTTATATCAATTTAATCCATTTGAAGCCATTTGAGGCCAATTTGGCCAATTTGGCCAATTTGGCCAATTTGGATAATTGATACCAATGGATGCCAATGGATGCCAATGGATGCCAATGGAAGTAAATTTGGCCAATTGAGGCCAATTATGCCAGTTGTGGCCAATTGTGGCGGATTGATGCCAATGTGTCCAATTCGACAAATTTAGGCCAATTGAGTCCAATTGAGCCCTTTTGAGGACACTTGAGGCAAATTATGCCGATTGAGGCCAATTTGGTGAATTAAGAACAATGGAGACCAATTGAGGCCAATTAAGGCCCAATAGTCCTATTTGGAAATTGAGGCCAATTAGGCCAATTAAGGCCAATTAAGGCCAATTAGTGCAATTGAGGCCAGTTGAGGCAAAGTAAGGCCAATTGAGGCTAATTGTGGCCAATTTAGGCCAATTAGGCCAATTAGGCTAATTGAGGCCAACTGAGGCCAATAGATCCCAATTGAGTCCAATTTAGGCTGAAGAGGCCAATTGAGTCTAATTGAGGTGAATTGAAGCCAAGGAGACCAATTAGGCCAATTGAGGTCAATTGAGGCAAATGAGGCCAATTATATCCAATTGAGGCCAATTGAGGCCAATTGAGTCTAATTAGTCCAATTAGGCCAATTGAGGCCAATAGAGGCAAATTGAGGCTAATTGAGACCAATTAGGCCAATTAACACCAATTGAGGCCAATTGAGCCAATTGAATCCAATTAGGCCAATGGAGGCCAATTGTGCCAAGTAGGCCAATGAGGCTAATTTGGCCAATGGATTCTAATTGATTCCAATTATCCCAATTGAGGAAATATGGGGCCAATTAGGGCATTTAAGTCAATTGAGGCCAATTTATTCCAATTGAGGCCAATTTTTTTCAATTTCATCCAATTAGGACAATTAAGCCAACTAAGGCCAATTGAGGCCTATTGAGGCTAATAGAGGCCAATTGACGCTAATTAGACCAATCACGGCTAATTGAGGCCAATTGAGACCAATTAAGCCAATAGAGGCTGATTGCTGATAATTGAGGCCAACTAAGCCCAATTATGGCCAATTGAGGCCAGTTAGGCCAATGGAGGCCGATTAAGGCCGATTGAGGCCGATTGAGGCCAATTGAGTCTCATTGAGTCCAATTGAGTCCAATTGAATCAATTTAATTCCAATTGAGGCCAATTAGTCCAATTAAGGCTAATTAAATCCAATTGAGGCCAATTGAGGATAATTGAGTCCAATTTAGGCAAATTAGGAAAAATAGGCCAATTGAGGCCAATTATGCCAATTAGACAACTTGAGTCCAATTAGGATAATTTAGACCAATTAGGCCAATTGAGGTCAATTGAGGCCAATTTGTCCAATTAGGCACATTGAGACCAATTAGGGACAATTGAGGCTCATTGAGACAAATTGTAGCAAATTGAGGCCAATTAGTCCAATTGAGGCGAATAAGGCCAAGTGAGGCCAAATGAGGCCAATTAGCCCAATTAGTCCAATTAAGGCCAATTAGGCCAAATAGACCAGTTGATCACTACTGGAAATTTAGGCTATAGACACGGTTCTAAACCGTGGCTATAGGCCCAAAAACTGTGGCTATAGGTTATAGCTACGGTTTCATGAACTGTGGCTGTTATTAGCATGGATATAGGGATGAACCTATAGCCACGGTTTCAAACCATCATTATAGCCCTATAGCCATGGTTTCAACCATGGATAAAGACCTATAGCCACAGTTTGAACCGTGGCTATAGGCCTAAAGCAACAGTTTTCAAATCGTGGCTATAGGGTCAGCCGTATAGATGCCAATAAAGGCCACAATTACCTTGGCTACAGGGCTTTCCACTACATAAAAAAACCAGCACGGTGATCCATACTGGCTGTTGGGAGGACTGCACCAGCACCCCCCACCCCCTGCTCCTGCACACCTCCCCTGCCCCACCCCCTGCACCTTGCACCCCACCCCCTGCCCCCTCCTCACTGCACCCTCCCCCCCTCCCCCTGGACTGCCCCCACCCTGCACCTGCACCCCCCATACAAGGTAATCCAAATCCCATAGAACCACCACCTTCTTCGGAAATAGCCGAACCAACACAATTGAGTCAGATTCTACTTCATCAATCTCCTCATTGAAAATATTACACAACATAAGGCATGTATTCATCGCACTCCCCAATGGAGGTACCCATTCAGTAAAAGGAATTGAAACACAGAATCACCAAGCCCCTATTGTTCTGAACCAACCCGCATCCCCTCATCTCCCCCACAATACACAATCCATCCACATTCAATTTTAATGTTGAGCCCCTATTGTTCTAAACCAACCAGCCTCCCCTTATCTCCCCTGCAATACATGATCCATCCACATTCAATTATAACTAGTACTCCGCCTGTTCGATGCACGACACTATAAAATAATTATTATTATTAACTATATATTACTATTTATAAAACATAATAGTTTATATCAATTATGAATAAGTAATATAAATAGCAAAACATTCAAACCGAAACAACAATTGTTTCAGAGTTGATTTTCAATGGAACACATGGAACCAAAAACGAATTGTTTGGATACATTGTTTATTTAGCAAAGAGTTGGGTGAAAAATATTACAGTAACAGAATACTTCAATAGTATATGGTGTCCCTTTTGTAATGAAACTAAATTCAATAAATTGTGGTAGTAAAAACCTTCCAAAATTGGGTTCCTGTGGCACTGTAGTAGACAAGTATTGGTGGTTGCTGGTTGGTAGTAATCTGGTACCTGCACATGTTCGTAGAAATAGGTTACAAATGCGGAAAACATTTTTAGATATCATACATACACAATAGCACCACATTCTTCCTCTACTATGCTTGAAAAATCACATGACCATGCAAACAGAGATAGGGAAAATGATCCTGAAAATTAAACAAACCAACCATTCTGTCATTTGAATCCCACCATAATTTCAATTAGCCTCATTTCGAATATAACCTGAAAAATCTAAAATCTTACTAAAGTATTTTTAATTATAGGAGCACAAAAGCACCAAGAAAAAAGACGTAATACACAACTCTAGCAATGAGTAAAAATGAAGCCAGTGACAAACCAGCTTAACCAAAATTACCAATCCATCCATTAAATCTCCTCAGTTTCAATCTAGTGGACTCATGCAGAAACTACTGAATAGTTTATAACTTGTTACCTTTTAATAACAATAACACACTACAATGAATTCCTTCAATTATAAAATATGCATTATAGAATATCAACAATAACCTCAGAACATTTTTTTATTGTACTCATAAAATCATAAGTATAAGATAGCCAATCTTCATGTGTTGTGTAATGTCATTCACATAAACCATACAATTAGTAAATTCAAATGTAATGCATAAAATTAAATAAGAACTTACTTTGAATATCTGTATGGAGTTCCTTGCAATACACCCCCACCCCAGGTTGATATTGAACCTGCACAGAGAAGTTAAAATTATGGAATCTTAAAATTAATGGTTAAGTGATTAACTTTCACTAACAATGATCAAAAAACCTATATATAACAATCACCATATGCATATGCTGGTTGATCATTCTTATATTTCAGTCACCAAAGTAATAACCAGAACGTTGATTCAAAAACATTACACATGTCTAAATCATAATGTCAACATAATAACATTCTAGTAACAATTATAACCACATTATAGTTTAAAAAAAATCCTCTTTGGGCTTAATTGAAGATGGATGAACGTCTCAATGCCCTCAATATTGGTGTGAAAAAAAAACTAAATTAACCAAACACACCAGCCCCCTCCCCCACCCCTCCCCCATGCCCAGCACCATCCCCCACGAGGACCCTCTCCCCTTCCCAGCCACATCCCCACCAGCCCCCTCCCCACTTCTCCTTAGGCCCTACCCCCCCCCCCCCCTCCCCTCCCCCATGCCTAGCCTCTCCCCTCCCCTTTACACCCCCCTGCCTAGCACTATCCCCCACCAGGACCCTCTCCCCTTCCCAGCCACATCCCCACCTGGACCCTCTCCCCTTCCCAGCCACATCCCCTCCAGCCCCCTCCCCACTTCTCTGCAGGCCCTTCATTCTCCCCCGCCCCTCCCCTCCCCCATGCCTAGCTGCTCCCCTCCCCTCCCCCATCCCAGCTTTTCCCCTCCCCTGCTTCTCCTCCCACCCCTTCCCAACACCTCCCCCTCCCACCTCCTCCACCCCCTGCCCAGCCCCATCCCCCACCAGCCCCCTCCCCCATGCCTAGACCCTTCCCCCACCAGCATTAAAACACATAAATTGACAATTGATATGTAATTAAAGAAGAAGAAACTAATGTCATAAATAGTAAGATAGTAGTTATAATATAAAAACAATGACATTAGGTAGAAATAATCCAAAGGTGTTCATATTATTAAAGGTAAGGAATTATTATTAATTAGAAACATGTTAAAAGAGTATGCATACATTTATTTTTTTATAATAATAATGTACTGTATGCATTTAAATAAATACAACTAAAAAACAGTACACAGTGGAGTCAATAGTGAAAAACATTACGTGCATTCATATGTAGGATGAAAGGGAGAGAGGTTAACTCCACAATTTTAGGAAAAAATACCTTAATTCATATAGTGTGTAAATGCAAATAAAAAATGATGGACCGAAGGGAGGTTAATTCCACAATTTTAGGAAAACACACCTGTTGCGTAGATCTGGACATGTACGCTATTTTAAGAAGGTTTTTAGTGCATAAAAAACAATATATAGTGGATTAAATAGTGAAAAAAATCACATGAATTCATATGTTGGATGGAAGAAAGGATAAATTCAAGATTTTAGGACAAATTTCCTGCCTTCATTTCCAATTCGTGTTTCTGTATTCACATGCATTGAGAAAATAATTAGAAAAAAAATAAAATAACTGTAAATATTTTATCATGCATATAAAGAAAAAAAATCATTAAATGAGGATAGAACACCTTCTTCACAGGTCTTGATTTATATAGGTTGAAATTAAGGCATTGACATTGAAGATGAAAAATCAAAACCATTCTTGCTGAAAAAAACAATATTAATTGAACATTAGTGCACAGAAAAAAAACAACCAAAACAACCCAACCTGCCCATTGTAGCCAAATTCAAGTACTGTCAAGTATAATTAAAGAAGAACATGATTATTGAACCGATACCTTCCTATAAAAATAGATGTTTTCCGATGTGAACCGAACTCCTAAAATCAAAAGAATCCACACATCATAATCCGTAAAAATAAAACAATACCATTACTTTTCTATTAGTGAGCCTGCATTGAGACACTGTTCCAATTAAAAATTGAAGAAAAAGATTCAAAAATAGTGGCAGTAGCCAACAAAATTGATCATCAAAAACCAGGAATATAACTTAAGGCAATCATATTAAATCCTTTACAGTGCAAGAAAATCATAATAAAGACCCAATTAAGATCCTATAAATTCTCCAAAAAATGAAATACAGGCATGTATCTAGAACCACTTAATCAAAATCACTGCAAAAGAAGATTCATACAGTATACTGTAAGAACAAATAAAATATGAACCTATATATTAAATTGGTCTCAATTATAAAAAATGTACTCTGAAAATTTTAAAAAACAGTATACTATAAGAACAAAAAAATATGATTCTATATGAAAAAAAGAGCATATTGAAAAAATATGAACAAATGTGAAAAAAATATAAACCTATTAAAAAATTTGAATCTATACAAACACCAAACTCACCATTCCATCAGAACATAAACACGTCCACCATATTATATTCCACAAGTGTTTTGAAGCCTAGAGAGAACAAAAGCATGGTTAGAAATACTTTCATAATTTTGAAAAAACAATATATATAAGGATATAAATATAACATAGGATATAAATAAAATCAATGTTTCCATGAATTTAAAAGCATTTATAGAAAAAAAAATTAAAATTGAAGAAAAAAACAATTGTTTTGATTTTATTTGGGAGAAAAAAATAAGGGAGAAAATGAGAATTAATCCCTGCCCCCCGCCCCCACCTGCACACACCCCTGCCCCCTCCCCTACCCCCCACCTGCACACCCCCCTCCCCCTGCCCCCCCACCTGCCCCCACCCCCACCCACCTGCACACACCCCTCCCCCTGCCCTAGCACACCCCACTGCCCCCCCACCTGCACCCCCCTGCCCCCTGCCCCCCACCTGCACACCCCCATGCCCCCTCCCCAGCCCCCCCCCCCCCCCACCTGCACACCCCTCCCCATGCCCCACACCTGCCCCCCCCCCCCCACCTACACACACCCCTCCCCCTGCCCTAGCACACCCCCTGCCCCCCCCCCCCCACCTGCACACCCCCCTGCCCCCTCTCCCTGCCCCCTTCCCCCCACCTGCACACCCCCCATGCCCCCTACCCAACCCCCCCACCTGCACCCCCCCCTCCCCCTGCCCCCCCCCCCACCTGCACACACTCCTCCCCCTGCCCCATCACAACCCCTTCCCCCCCCCCACCTGCACACCCCCCTGCCCCCTCTCCCTGCCCCCTGCCCCCACCTGTACACCCCCCTGCCCCCTCCCCTACCCCCCCACCTACACACCCACCTCCCCCTGCACCCCCCCCCCCACCTGCCCCCCCCCCACCTGCACACACCCCTCCCCCTTCCCCAGCACACCCCCCTAAATGAGATCCTTGCAAATACAACAAGGTTTCATTGATTTCCTATATGGGCCTATAAAACCCATTATTACTATTAATGAAACTGACCAGACCATTGATGAATACCAAGAATTTCCCCCAGGTATACTTGTTATGCCACCTTATTGTCTATTACTTTACGTTGTTGATAAGGCCCTTATAGAAGTTTCTTATGATTCTACCACTGAGGGAGTTCGTCTTAAACATGAAAAATGATACATGATTGCCTCATTTGTAGGAAAAATTTACAATAAACACTGTATATTGACATTCAAAATGAATCCTAGTACATCTATAAAAAACTATTTAGATGAGGTTAATAAATTCATGTTAGATTTAGACAATATTAATGTTTATATAGATGATAAGAATCCAGAAATGATCATATTAATCACTCTTAAAAATAGATATAGAACACTTGTTACAACCATGATGTATGGTTGAGTCTATTTAACATTAGAAGATATCAAATCAGCCCATCTTTCTAAGGAATTTCATTCTAGAACAAAAATAAAAGGTGAGCATAAGAGTTTTTCACAAGGGGGAGACCTTAAACTAAAGGTAAGAAAAAGCAATTCAGTAGGGAAAAAAATAAGATTAATAAATAACCCAAATCTAGGATAAGCTCTATGGATAGAAAAGTAATATGTTTTCACTATGGTAAACTTGGGCACATTAAGCCCGAGCGTAGGAAACTCATGCGTGAGTTAGAATCCAAACAGCCCACTAACCTGTATTTTTTGGTTCATTCAGGCTATGACATTTGTTTAAATCTTGAATTTGTCCATTTATACACTCAATCAAGAGTGGGTCCTAGAATCTAGATGTTCTTTTCATATTTTCCAACAGAGAGAGTCATTTTCAGAGCTGGTCAAAAATAAAGAAGTAGATGTATTCTCAGGAAAAAATAATAGGTGCAAGGTTGAGGGAATATGATCCATTATTATAGAGTTAGATAATCAATTCATCATCACCTTACTTAATGTATGGTGGGTCCCCATCCATTAATGAAACATAATATACTATAGCATATAAGATAGGGAATTTTAGCTCCATAGTCTTAGAGGAACACAACAACCAAGGGCTATTGAGTAAGAACACAACTATAAATCTTCCATTTTCTAGAGATTTTGTGATGGGAAAATCCAAGAGGGTGAGTTTCAATAGGTCTTATTTCAATGCTTCCAGCCCACTTGAATACATACACTCAGATTTTTGGGGGATAGCCAGGACTAGTTCTTATGTTGGAGGATCCAATTTCATCATCTTCATAACTAAAATCTCTAAGAATGTTTGGATTTAGATAATAAAAAGAATATGATGCATTCCAAACCATTTAAACCTAAAAAGATTCAATGTAAAATCACACTGTAAAGATTATTAAGACCAAAGAATAGATAATGGTCTTGAATATCTTTCTATAGAGTTCATTTAGTTTTGTGAGTCTGATGGGATTACGAGGGACATAACTGTTAGGGAACCCCACTCCCCAATAGAATAGCCTAAAAGAGAGGTTGAATAGTACTATTCTAGAAAGATTTAGAAGCATTCATGAATGATCAAGACTCTCCAAATATTTTTGGGCCAGTGAAACCAACACTTCTATTTACCTTATCAATATGTGTCCCATATCTTCAAATAAATTCAAAACACCTAATGAAATGTGGACTAGTAATCCCCCTTATTTCTTCTAATTAAGAGTATTTGGTTCTACAACATATTCTCGTGTCCAAAATTGAAAATTAGAATCAAGTGCACTCAAATACATATTCATTGGTTATCTTGATGGAGTTAAGGGATAAAAACTCCAGGTACATAAACCAGAATATGAGAAATGATTCATAAGTAGATATGTGGTCTTTTATGAATAACCTTTTCCTAAGACCAAAACTTCCACCCCTGACAATAATGATCCAGTCCATGATAAGGATGTGGAACATGAGCCCTGATATCATTTTTAGGCTGATTCTTAGCCTATTCCACCACCTCCTTATCCCACTGATGCCACTGATTCTATGTATAGATCTAGTTCAGATTTAGATTCTAAAAATTATACTACTCATAACGATTATCAATTGACCTATGACAGGAAAATGAGAGTCCCCAGACCTCCTGCCTGATTCTTCTAATATGTTGTGGCTTCATATGCCTTTTTATATGGCCTCAAATATTATTAATGATGAACCACAATCACATAGGTAGGATTTATAAGAAAAAGACTCAAATAAGTAGGTATTTCTGATGAATGAAGAAATATAATAGATAAATAAGAAAAATACATGGGATGTTTGTAACAAACCAACTAATTCCAAATTAATTGGTTATAAATGGATCTTTGAAAGAAATGAGGACAACATTGTGGGATGTAAATCAAATAAAAATCTAGGCTAGTTTCCAAGGTAATCCTTCAAAGAGAGGGAATTGATTATGATGAATTATTTTCCCTTTTTTCTTAAGAATTATTTCATTTATATTTTGATAGATTTTTCAACTTATAACAACTTTCATATAGAGCAGTTAGTTGTTAAAACTGATTTCCAGCTTGGTTATTTGAATGAAAAGATTTATATGATACCTCTTGATGACATGATCATAATTTTAAAAGACATAAATATGATCTCTATTGTGAAATCCGAATTGAAAATTAAGTTTTAAATGAATGGCTGGGATGTTGATAAGAAAATCCTAGGTGTTTAAATCATTAGGGATCATTAGGGATAGAATTCATAAACTACTTTATCTATCTTAGCATGATTATATTTTAAAATTTATAAATTGGTAAATGTTGGAATCTCTCAGTCCTGTTAATTTCCTACTTGAATAACATTTTAAATTGTCCTTGAATCAATCACCTACTACTAAAGTTGATGTTGAATTTATGTCTAGAATTCCTTATTCTAACATTGTTGGTTGCAAAGCGTATTCTTTGATTTTCTCTAGAACTGATTTTTTAGTTTCTACCTACACTCTATGATGGTTCATGGGCACTCTAGGGAAGCTATAATGGTATTCCCTTAAGTGGATCTTGTGGTATCTTTATTTTACTTCTCGTATTTCATTATTTTGTGGTACAAATGTGGATACTACTTAAATTATTTATGGTTTGGTTGATGCTAACTATACTGTTAATGTTGAAAATTGTAAATCCTTAACTATTAATGTGTTTACTGAATTTGGAGGTTTCATTTCCTAGAATTGAAATATGTAATCTATTAATTCACTTTCAGGTACTGAACTTGAATACATATAGCTTTAACTGAGGTAGTTAAAGAAACTTATCGATTGAGAAGTCATGGCGGTAGGGATATATCTAATACTATACATAGTTAGCTTAAGGTAGATCTACAAGTTAGTAGTCATTCTCATCCCCAATAAGATATGGTAAATATTAATGATATTGATCAAAAAAGTAGTGTAATCAGATGCATGGAACTCGTCATACATTACCAATCCCAAAATAAAATTTACATCAAAATTGAGTATCAATATTAGTATCATCAGAATCATGATAACCCTCATCCACACCTCCAACAGAAACACCATCACCACCTCTCACACTACCAACGTCAACATCGGCATCTGCATCCGAACCGGCACCAGCACCGGGTCCAGCACTAGGTCTAGAACCGGCTCCAACAGAAGAATCTACATTAGTAGAACGCATCGACATAAAAAAGGCATCAACCGTTGCAGCTGATTCTGGTGGAAGTGTAGAAGAAATGGCAGACATAAATTTCATCATATTTGCAGTTATCACCTGTTCTGATTTTTTACTTGCTTCTTTGATTGCGGCATTCATTTGTTCCACTGTGACAAAACCAGAACCGGTACTCGAAGAAACGTTAGTATACCAGTATCGAGATGGTACAATCTTCTTCTCAGGTCAACAACGCACTCTACCCTTATGTTCATCTCCTAATACCTGATGTAGATGATCGTTCGGGACCAAATTGTCAGGTTCTTTTTCTGCCAATGCCTCTAAAGCATCTTTTGATTGATATATAACATAAATTAAAATGATAAAATAATATAAGGAATCAAATTCAGTAAAAATCAATGAAATTGAAATATACTTACAATCGCCTTCTCGGTGTCGGTATTTGGCACAGTACCATCTTTCTTTTTCTGGCTTGTACAAAACAAAGTTGAGTGAGGAATGAAACCCTCGATATTCGATGCCTATTTTTGGGAAAAAAAATAAATAAATCAAAATTGTAAGTTAAAAACATTACACTAAACAAAGATAAATATTTTAAATGTTAAATTACCTCCATCTACTCATGATCTGGTAATGAAGTGTGTCCGCGAGTATAAATGTGTTTCATTGCACTCTTGTTTGTTTTATTTCTTCTTGATTTATCCTATAAACAAATAATTATATAAATTAATTAACATAAATCAAAAAAGTAATTTAAAATCGTTTTCAAATAAATAAATGAATATATATATAAATTTAACAAACACCTTAAACGCTGGACTCTTCCAATAGCTGATCATCTCTTTATATTGTGATATTGGGAAATCTTGAATCACGAGTACTTCTTCAAGATCTGTACCAACTCTCTTTTTCCAACCAAGATATAAATCATACTTGTAGGCTCACCATATTTCACCTAAATCCATTATCCTTGCAGCCTTTGCATTTTGTGCATCAGGAAAATTATATCGAAGCTGCAATGGACATAATATTTGTTAATAAAATATTATAAATTTGTATATATATATAATGTGATTAACATTACTTACCCAAATCTCTGCCCAGGCTTTGTCCTTTATTTGTTGTCCAACTGCCTTCCAACTTATTGGTTGAACCGGAATGATATTGTTGTTTCTAGAAAGTGTTCCCATAAAACTTTTACATTTCGTGCCATTTTTATTAATTATAGCATTGTCCTCATTGTAATCAACTATGATTTGCATGTGCCGATTCCAAACCTCGCGCATTTTTGTGCGGCCTCGTCGTCTGGTAGAGGCTGGAGCTAATCATGAAACCAAAAATAAAAGAAAATAATATATATGAATTTATCATTAATCAGTAACAGTAATGTTTAAACAAATACCAGTAGATGGGGGATCTGCTGACACCTGAAGTGCTACATCTGGAGGGGGGCAGCCTCCATGGTAGGTGATATATCTACGGGAGTACTATGTATAGTAGATTCAAAGTGTACTGATGGAGGTAGAAAACCCGATGGATAACCCTGTACAAATGAGGGTGGATATGGATATGGCGGTGGGATATATGGGGGCACAGTACCCTGTACAGTGGATGGTGGGAATGGAAAATGAGGGATGAGAGTCTGATAACTACCATCGGATGTGGGTGCGGGAAAAAAGGGATACATGAAAGGTGGGTATGGATAATATAGAGGTGGAATAATGGGAGGATGGCCTTCTGGTGTCTCAAGCGGCGTAGTAGTAGGCTGACCTGTAGAATCAGTACCCCCGCCACAATATCATCCTCAGTGGCATAATCCAAGCGTCTCCTCGACGATGCAGCCTAAAATAACAAAGATGATAAAATAAAACTAATGATAACAAGATAAATAATATGATAGACCATAATATTCAAACATAATTTGTACTTACATTGTTTCCAGGAGGAGACCTACATTGTTCGTTTCTCTGTATTCTTCTACTCCTTCTAGTATCATCATAATCAGACATTTTGACCTGGAAATTTAAAATAATATTCTCAAATAAATAGAAATAATGAAAAATGTTAAATAATACAATTCTATCATAAAAAAATAAGATACATTTTCATGTGTGATATTTATATTGATAAAATATCAAGGCTTTTCTATGTTCAAGATTTACTAGAGAAGTGGTTAAACATAAATTGGTGAGGCTATTAATAGTTTTATATTTGATAATGGTACAAAATATACTAGTTATTTTGATATCATGTATGGAAGTTAAAAAACACATACAATATTGCGATAATATCAGGTAAATACTTACAAATGTGTCAACACTATGTGGGGTCTGTGACAATTTCTGGTTCACATTTTTTTCTAACAATTGCATCATTTGTATCATCAAATGCAAAATTTGAATAAATACCGACAGGTTCATCCACAACATCATTGTCATCCATGCCTTCGTCAAAAATATGTCTACGAATAACATCAACAATAACACCAAATTGTGGTTGTAATGGGTCATAAAACACATGTTTAGCTTGTGACACAATAATATAAGGTTCATCAGTACGAAGTTGGCGGTTCATATCAATCACTCTAAATCCACAATTATCAATATGCATTTCTTGTCGTGTCATTGAATCAAACCACTTGCATTTCATCATTACGACATGACCATGTGCATAGTAATCTAATAAAATGATTCTTTCAACAACACCGTAATATGATATATTTTCTGATCGAGGCTACTTGTCTGATACACTTTCCTAACAATCTGTTGTGGCGCTTATCGTGACACCGTCATGCTGTGTTGCCATTTTTTTTTTGCACAACTATTTATAACAAATTTAAATCCATTGACAACTATTGAATTACAATCATGTACCACATCATTTGGGCCAAAGGAAAATGCTTTTATTTCATCTGATACTTCAATCATTGGTAGAGTTAAAACCTACAAGATACAAACATATAATATTAAATAGAGACATGTGATTATGTTATGAGAAGAAGAAAAAGAAATCTATTACCTTTGACTTTAACCAGGAAGAAAATTCTTTGCAATGTAATAGTTCTTTCCTCTTAATAGATAGAGAGCGATGTCTCTTTTTTATAATTTCTAAATGTTCTCTACAGATATGAAAGTATTAAAATTTCAGAAGATATAATGAAATCACACAATGAAAAAAATACATATTTATTAGTTTACATACTTGATATAATCATCAATCACACCACAATTGAATAATACTGTGCGATGTGCCATTTCCCACTCTTCCCTGCTTAAAGTACACAATGAGTATGATCCAGATATCCCCCCTATTTGGGGAACTGAAGGAAATGCAGGCTCAATGGGATCATATTGATCATCTTCAGTTCTCATTAGTCGATTAGACCTTGTAGTGATTTTAGCCAAGTATGATGAAGAGAAATCCATGCATTCTTGTGCTAAATAGCATTTCACAATAGATCCTTCTGGATGATATTTATTTCTCACAAAATATTTCAATGTAAACATCATTCTTTCGGTAGGATACATCCACCGACTCGAAACAGGACCACCAAAGAGAACTTTTGTGGGAAGATGTACAGTAAAATGTAACATACATGTGAAAAAAGACAGTGGGAAAACTTTCTCCATGTCTCAAAGAATAATCGGTGCATCTCTCTGCAATTTTTGAACAACACTTTTGCTCAATCTTTTTGCACAAAGATCTCGATAAAATTAACATAACTTAATCACCGCAACTCTAAAATTATGTGAAAGTAAATGGTGAATGGAAATGGGAATCAACTCATGTAACAAGACATGGTAATCATGGGTTTTAAGAGATTTTAGTTTCACATCTTGTGTATTCACCCTTTTCGAAATATTACATGAATAACCATCAGGAAAATTCAAACTTTCCAAGACCTGAAGAAATTGTTTTTTCTCCAAATTTTTCATAAAATAACAGGCAATAGAGACTTTCCACTTATTTTCACCAATTAACTCAGGATGAAGTCTTTCTTTTATACCCCAATCCATCAAATCACGATGACACCAGAAATCGTCTTTTGTTTTGCCTTTGACATTTAAAATAGAAGCAAGTAACATCTCACAAATGTTTTTCTCGATATGCATTACATCCAAACAATGACGTAATAAATTTGATGACCAATACGGAAACTCAAAGAATGTGATTTTCTTTCTCCAATTTCTATTGCAATTCGAATTAGCATGCTTTCACTTTCTGATATTTGATTGAATTTTTCCAAGAACATAATTCAAATAATCAAGTTCTTTAACAATATTAGTCCCTAAAATTCGTTGAGGTGTCTCATCTGTCTCGATGGCATTATTGAATTGTCTCTGATTTTTCCTATATGGATGATCCATTGGTAGAAAACGTCGATGCCCTATGAAGCTGAAAGTTCGTCGAAACTTTAATCTTTAGAAACATGTATTTTTCATACAAATAGGACAGGATAATTCCCCTTTAGTACTCCAACCATACATCATTCCATAGGCAAGGAAATCATTTATCATCCATAATAAAGATGCATGAAAAATAAAGTATTCTTTTCTGAATGCATCATACGCTTGTGCACCAACAATCCAAAGCTCATTTAACTCCTCTATTAATGGCTGCAAGTATATATCAATATCATTTCCAGGATCACTGGGTCCAGATATCAATATACTCAGGATAGTGAACGGCTTCTTCATAAAAATCCATGAAGGAAAGTTATAAATGTGAATGAAAACAGGACAAGTATTGTGTGCAGTATGCATTTGGCAAAATGGGTTGAAACCATCACAGGATAATCCCAATATAACATTTCGTGGGTCGGCTGCAAAATCAGGATGTAACCTATCAAATTTTTTCCAAGCCAACCCATCTGCAGGATGCACTATTTCATCATTATCCTTATTTCTTTCATCTACATGGCATCTCATATTCTTTACCATTTGTTCTGACATAAAAAATTTTTGAAGCCTAGGAATTAAAGAGAATTTCCACATTACTTTTTGTGGTATGAAAGATTGAGATCCATCTCTATTAGTCTTCCAACTTTATGTGTGACACTGTTTTCACTGACTCAAGTCTGAATTCTCCTTCTAGAACAAACAACAGTCTTTGAGACAATAATGAATCTTACTAGATGAAAATCCAAATTTTTCAACCAACTTTGATGCCATATAATCAATTTCTGGAATACATGCATCATCGGGAAGTAAATACTTAATAAATTTAAGGAGATAGTCGACCACAGTATTAATAAATCCATACATTGTTTTCCCAAGATATAATCGCATTAAAAACTCAAGTTTGCTCATTTTTTCACATGCTTGATATACTGGGGTATTTGAATCTTCCATCAGATTTCTAACACTCTCAAATTCATCATCCTGATTAATAGATTAGAACTGTGTTCCAGTATTCATTTCCTCTTGCACTAGTCTACATGAGGAGCTAGCTTCAGAAACAAAAGGAAACCGATCAGAAATCAGATTTTTCATACCAATATTTTTTGCTGAATCGATGTCATTCAACACTTGAGCTTTTTCTCCATTGTGATACCACACATGATAATTTTTCTAGAAACCACTTTTAGTGATATGGTAACTCACTTCCTCACGAGTTAACCAAGGTCTTCCAACACAATCAAAACATGGGCATCGAATCAATCCGCCATCTGAATCATTAGTGAATGCAAAGTCCAAAAAATTTTGTAACTCCTTCTGAAATTCATCAGTGATCCGATCAATGTTGTACATCCAGTATCTATCCATTCTGAGGTAGATAAATATAAATTAAATAAATAATCTAGAAAATGACTTAACAATATATGTATTGTTTCATAAGATATTAAGTAATCATCAATAACAAGTTAATAAAAAATCATAACAAATATATTAAAATTATGTTTTAGCAAATTCATAAATGTTTTAAATTATAAAAATTCATGAATAGTCATACATAATTTCGAAGAATGAGGATTAATTATAGTAAAAAGAGTTTATATGAAATCTAAGAGAAAATAATAATCAATTCCCAAAAGTGTTTGGGTTAATTCATAACGAGTTGTGATGTTTTGTATTAAATCTACAAAGATTTATTGAAATTTAGAGACATTTTGAAAATATAAACCATATCATATACCAAGAATTAATATTAAAGAATTGGATGAGAATTAAAATGGTAAGAAGATGAGAATAATAACTACAAGAAAGAATATATTTCTACATTATTGTTAGAATATTAAGATTTTATAATTGGAAGGAAGATTAATTATATGAAGATGAGATACAAAAATGGACTATCTTAACTTTTGTGTGTTCCCCTTGGTCATCCCCATGAGGGTAAATTTTGGTATTACATCCTAATAATAGGATTGTGATCTCCTCTGTGGGATTAGTTTCAAATAGTGTTTGGGAATCCCTCTGTGTGAACCGGGGTGTGATCCTCTATAATTTTTTCTATTTCCCAAGGTGGGTTTTGTGGAATCATTATTAACAACTTATCTATGTGTACAATCCCATACTTAGTGGGATATTCTAGCTATGGTATGGTATACCCCAGATTCCCTTGGAGAGATCCCCTATCTATGTATCGAGATCTTCAGAGTTACATTGAGTACATCTTTGGTGAGGTCTGATGAGAATGACCTCTTGGGAATGCACCATCAGTGAAAGCATAGATCATGTTGTGAGTGCAACCAGAAGAGTGCTAAATTGTATCCTTGAGTAGAATCTTATGGTTAAAATAATGGTTAATATGCCATTGAGTCAGGTTTTATGTTATGAGTATATCTTGTTTATTGTTCCTATTGCTATATCTCATATTTGTAATGATGTGTCAATGTGATGATGAGACAACTACTCTCCAAATGCCCATTGTTTAGTGATTTTGGAGTGTCCTATTGAGCATTGTTATACTAAACACTGCATGGGATCTACCCATATTTTTAATGTCTTATGTAGACAATATTCCTTTTGAAGGAATCCTAGGAGGACCAAGAGCAGATATAATATAGTGATATAGATAGACCATGGTTCATGCTAGGTTGTGGCATATGTCAGTAGTCTCTCCCCTCACAACAGTTAGTATTTTTTATCTGTTTTTGTAGGATTTTATTTTCCCCTTTATTCTTTTCATGTGTATAGGTACCATAGGCTAAGGACAACCTTTTGTGTGTTATTCCTACTCAGGGATGGCCACTAAACAATAACCAATTAGAGGTGGGCTTGTGGTGTCACACTCATCTTACCACTAGCCAGGTGGGCCCTAGTGAGTCAGTTCATAAAAAAAGCCCACTCTAATGTTAATGAATTCAAAAAAAATATTTTACATGAATGAAGAAATATTCAAAATCATGGAATAGTTATTTTACAAGTTTTTAAAATTTGGTCTCACCTTCTTTGGTCATTCCCTATTTTTACCAACTAATGAAAAAATATTACAACTTCCTTTAAACTAGCTGACTCAAAAAAATGTATGTTACTATTTTTGATCTCTCCATGCTATTTTCTCTAATAAAATAATTTATTAACTCATTAACATTTTAGTCATTGTCCTATGGAATAATGAATTTAAGATGAATAACATTTATCAAATTAAAACCAATCAATAGATTGTTAAAATTATTATTATCTAAATACCTCTAATGATTCCATATATCGATGGTGAAAACAACATGTAAGCCCCATAAATAAATTAAGAAATAATACAAGATCTAGTAAAATAGTGAGTTATATTTCTCAATAAAACTTCATGGACATTTTGGAAAAGTTTGAGGTTGAAAAAGGGAATAATTTATGGGCTATAAAAAAATTAAAATAATTGAAAGAATAAATTTTAAAATGGGTGAAATGATGATAGTTTTTTTGATACAAGCTCCAGTTTTGATCCAAGATAAATTGAACATAATATAACCACATGTCTAATATGGGATTTCATTCTATTTAGAAACAATTGATTATTTCCAAAGTACCAGATATGCCATGATTTCATGCATGACACATAAAACAACATGTGAGTTGTTTGAGACAATGATGCATTTAGTAAAAGGTCATGTGTTTAAATGAGGGAGGGAAAAAGAGGGGAGGATAAGTATTTTAAAATCCAGGTTTTAGGTTTTGGATGATTTATCCATGAACATTATCATTTGTTGGATCATCCATGTGTGCACTCGATATACCCATATATGTTCACACATAAAATGGTACACCACAAGAATCAGTGTAGATCCCAAAAAATCAATATCAAAGAAACACCACATGTTCTCAAACTGACAAAACAAACCACACATATGTGAAATGCTATAAAAATAACCATTCTACACATCCAATGGAAAACACACAACCTAAAAATGTTATCATAATAAAATCATGGATTCACACCATTTCGAATATAAAATTTATTTTTAAAGAAAAAATTAACATTTTTAACAAACACTTAGTGTGCATACCATGTATTTAAATTAATTAACACCAATAAAAACCACATACACTTATTTTTTCCATCATTAAAACTTCATACAGTGCAAGGAAAATGTACTACAAGTATAAGAAACATATTTTCATATTATTTAAAATAAAAAACATCAATGGAATGATTAGGAAAGGGAAATGATGGAATCACATATCTCAATGGTTTGAAAATGCGATGACACATTGAAAGGAAGAATAAAAGAAACAAGATCCATTCACCACACCCAAACTACCCAAAAAAATTACCCACAAATCAACACTATCAGAGCAGCTTCGCCGGAGGAGGGTCGGGGTGAGGAGGGTCACGGCGAGGAGGGGTCGAGGGTTTTGAGGGTTGTTGGTGAAAAGGTGTCGGGGAGGGCGATGGGGGTGTCGACCTCGGTGTCAGAAGAGAGTCGTCAAGGAGGAGGCGTCGGGGAGGAGGGTCACGGTGAGGAGGAGGGTCGCGGAGAGGAGGCGTTGGAAGAGCGGTGTCGAGGAGGAGGGTCGCGGAAAGGAGACTTCAGGGAGGAGGGTCGCGGCGATGAGGAGGGCGGGACGAGGAGGCCTCGGGAAGGAGGGTCGCGGTGATGAGGAGGCGCGGCGAGGAGGCGTCGGGGAGGAGGAGGGCCAAGCGAGGAGGAGGTCGCGGCGAGGAGGAGGGCGCGGTGAGGAGGAGATCACAGGGGAGGAGGAATCAAGATGGAGAGAGGGTAGCTGATCGGGAGAACGGAGGAGGAGCCCGACGGATTTTTGGGGGGAAAAGGGGACGACAGATTGTAGGCATGGTTTTTCAATTAAACTGTGGCTATAAATTGGCTATAGCCACGGACCTATAAAACTGTGGCTATAGGTCTGTGGCTATAGCCTTATTTTGTAGTAGTGGAGGCCAATTAGTCCAATTTGGCCAATTGAGGCCAATTGAGGCCAATTGCGGCCAATTGAGGCCAATTACATTCAATTGAGGCCAGTTGGTCCAATTAGGGCCAATTGAGGCCAATTGAGGCCAATTATGGCTAATTAAAGCCAATTAATGACAATTGAGACCAATTAGGCCAATTGAGGACAACTGAGGCCAATTGAGATCAATTAAGGCTAATTGAGGCCAATTATGCCAATTGAGACCAATTTGGTCAATTGAGGCCAATTATATCAATTATGCCTATTATGCTAATTAGGCCACTTGAGGCCAATCGAGGATAATTGATGATTGGTCCAATTGAGGCCAATTAGGCCAATCTAGGCCAATTGAGGTAATTGAGTCCAATTAACGCCTAGTGAAACAATTGGGACCAACTGAGGCTAATTGAGGCCAATTAGGCCAATTGAGGCTAATTGAGGCAAATTAAGGGTAATTAGGGCCAATTAGCCCAGTTGAGGCCAATTGAGGCCAATTATACTGATTAGGCCAATTAAAGCCAATTAGGAATATTAAGGCCAATTAGGACAATTGAGATCAATTGATGCCAGTTGAGGACAAGTGATATCAATTGATGTCAATTGAGTCCAACTGAGACTAATTCAGTCCAATTGAGTCCAATTGAGGCCAATTAGTCTAATTGAGGCCAATTAAGGCTAATTGGGACATTTAGGCCAGTTGTGGCCCATTAGACTGATTGAGGCCAATTAGGAAAATTGAGGCCAATTGAGACAAATTTGGCCAATTGAGACAAATTGAGGCCAATTGAGGCTATTTAGGCCAATTGAGGTCAAATACGGCAATTATGGCCAATTGTGGCCAATAAGGCCAATTGAGGACAGTTGAGGCCAATGGTGGCCAATGAGGCCTACTGAGAGAAATTTAGGCCAATTGAGGCTAATTGGTGCCAATTGAGGCCAATTGAGGCCAATTGCACCAATTGAGGCCAATAGATGCATATTATGCCAATTCAGCCAATTGTGGCCCATTTGTATAATTCGGCCAATTGATGCCAATTAAGTCCTATTGAGGTCAATTAGAAAAATAAGGTCCAATAGTGGCCAATTGAATCCAATTAGTCCAATCGATGCCAATTGAAGCCAATTGAGGCTAATTGAAACTAATTAAGGCCAATTGAGGCCAATTGTGCCAATTGAGGCCAATCGAGTCTAATTAGGTTAATTAGTACAATTGAGGTCAATTAGGCCAATTGAGGCCAATTAAGGCTAATTCAGGCGAATTAGGCCAATTGAGGCCAATTAGACCAGCTGAGGTCAATTGTGGCCAATTAAGCCAATCGATGCCAATTAAGGCCAATTGAGGCCAATTAGGGTAATTGAGTATTATTGAGGTCAATTAAGGCCAATTGAGGCCAATTATGCTAATCGGGGCCAATCGAGACCAATTAGGCCGATTCAGCCAATTGAGTCCAATTAGGCCAATGGAGGCCAATTAAGGCCTATTTAGGCCAATTAGGCCAATTGAAGCCAATGGTGTCCAATTTGACCAGTCAAGGCCAATCGAGGCCAATTGAGGCCAATTGAGGTCAATTAGACCTATTGAGGACTATTTAGGCCTATTTAGGCCAATTGCGCCGATCGAGGTCAATTGAGGCAAATTAGGTCCATTGGGGCCAATTATGGTAATTCCGGCCAATTGAGGCCAATTGAGTCCAATTGAATCCAATTGAGACCAATTGAGGCTAATTGAGGCCAATTAGGCCAATTAGTCCATTGAGGCCAACTAGTCCAATTGAGGCCAATTGAAGCCAATTGAGGCCCATTGAGACTCATTAAGACTAATTAGGCCAATTAGGCCAATTGTCCCCAATTGAGGGAAATTGAGTCCAGTTAGGCCCATTAAAGAAAATTGAATCCAATTGATGTCAATCATACCAATTGGGCCAATTGCCACCAATTGAGGCCAATTATGCCAATAGAGGCCAATTGAGGCCAATTTTGGCCAATTAGGACAATTGAGCCCAATTATGCCAACTAAGACCCATTAAGGCCAATTGAGGCCAATTAGGCCAATTGGATCCAATTGAAGGCAATGAGTCCAATTGAGGTCTATTAAGGCCAATTGTGGCCAATTGTGGCCAATTATGCCAATTGAATCCAATTGAGGACAATTGAGGCCAATTGAGGCCAATTACGACAATTGAACCCAATTGATGTCAATCAGGCCAATTGAGGACAATTGTAGCCAATTGAGGCCAAATAAGAAAATTAGGCCAATTGAAGCCAATTGAAGCCAATTAAGTCAAATTGAGGACAATTGATGCCAATTAAGCTAATTGAGGCCAATTCGACAAATTGAGGCCAATCGCATCCGATTAAGGCCAATTTAGCCCAATTTAGATAATTGAGACCAATTGAATCCATTTGAGGCCAATTGACACCAATTGAGGCCAATTAGGCCCATTGAGGCTAATTGCAGCCAATCGTAGCCAATTGAGGTCAATTAGGATAATTGAGGGAAATTGAGGCCAAATGAGGTCGATTAAGGCCGATTGAGGTCAATTGAGGCCAATTGGGGCCACTTGAGTCCAATTGAATCAAATTGAGGCCAATTAGGCCAATTAGACCAATTAAGGCTGATTAAAGCCAATTGAGGCCAATTAGGCCAATTGAGGCCAATTGGGCCAATTATGCCAATTAGGTCAATTTGGCCATTTGAGGAAAATTAAGGCCATTGAGACCAATTAGGCCAATGAGGCTAATTAAGACAATTGATTTCAATTATTCCAGTTAGTCCATTGATACCAATTGGGTCTATTTGGGTCCAATTGAGGCCAAGTGTGACCAATTGTGGCCAATTAGGGCCTATTAAGTCCAATAGAGTCCAATTAACCCAATTGAGGCCAAATGATGTCAATTAGTC
Source organism: Viscum album (assembly GCA_963277665.1). Lineage (NCBI taxonomy): Eukaryota > Viridiplantae > Streptophyta > Magnoliopsida > Santalales > Viscaceae > Viscum > Viscum album. The sequence continues at coordinate 10,068,100 of CAUJRU010000003.1, read as the reverse complement.
CAATTACGGACAATTGAGGTGAATTGAGTCCAATTGAGACAAATTGAGGCCAATTGGGACCAATTGAGGCCAATTGAGGCCATTTAAGACCCATTGAGGCCAATTGAGGACAATTCAGCCAATTGAGGTCAACTGGGTCTTATTGATTCTAATTAAGGGCAATTGAGGCTAATTAGGCTAATTAGGCCAATTGAGAATAATGGGTCCCAATTAGGCCAATTAGGCCAATTCAAACAATTCGTCCAATTGAGGCTAATTTGGAAAATTGAGACCAACTAGGCCAATTAGGCCAAATAAGGCCAGTTATTTCAATTAGGCCAATTGATGCAATTGAGGTCAATCAAAACCAATTGAGGCTGATTGAGTCCAATTGTGGCCAATTAGGTCAATTGAGGCTAATGGAGGCCAATTGAGTCCAATTGAGTCCAATTGAGTTCAATTGAGGCCATTTGAGTCCAATTAAGGCCAATTGAGGCCAATTTGTCCAATTGAGGTCATTTAAGGCCAATTGAGGACAATTGAGACCCATTGAGGCCAATTTGGCATATTGAGGCCAATTTGGCCTATTGAGGCCAATTGAAGCGGATTTAGGAAAATTGAGGCAAATTCACCAAGTAGGCCAATTCAGTCCAATTGATTCCAATTTTCCCAATTGAGGAAAATTGAGGCATATTAGGAAAATTGGGCCATTTGAGGCCAATTGTGCCCAATTTAGGCCAATGAGGCCAATTAGTCCAATTTGGGCCAATTGAGGCTAATTATCCGAGCCTGGCTAATTGAGACCAATTGTGCCCAACTAAGGCCAACTGAGGCCAATTATGCCAATTGAGACAAATTGAGGCCAATTATGCTAATTGAGACCAATTGAGGCCACTTGAGACAAATTAAGACCAATTAAGCCAATTGAGGCCAATTGAGGCCAAATAGGAAAAATAGACCCACTGAGGCCAATTTGGAAAATTGCGTCCAATTGAGGCCAATTATGCCAATTGAGACAAATTAGGTCAATTGAGGCCAATTTGGCCAATTAGGCCTATTGACGCCAATTGGGGCCAATTCAGCCAATTGAGGAAAAATATGAAAATTGAGGCCAACTAAGGTTAATTAGGACAATTGAGGCTAATTATGCCAATTGAGGTCAATTAAGACCAATGACTCCAGTAAGGCGAATTGGGGCCAAATGAGGCCAATTTGACCGATTGAGGCCAATTATTCCAACAAGGAAAATTGAGGCCAACTGAGGCCAATTAGGCCAATTGGGTGATTTCAGGTCAATTGGGGCTAATTAGTCTAATTGAGGTCAATTAGGCCAATTAGGCGAATTGAGGAGAATTATGCCAATTTAGGCTAATTGTGGCCAATTAGGCCAATTAGGCTAATTAGATCATTAAGGCCAATTTGACCAATTTGACCAATTAAAACATTAAGCCTAATTCATGTATTGAGGCTAATTAGGAAAATTATGCCAATTGGGCCAATTAAGGCCAATTAGGAAAATTGATATAGATGAGGTTGATTTGGCCAATTGAGGCCAATTAGGCTAATTGAGGCCAATGAGTCCCATTAGGCTAATTAGGCGAATCAGGCCAATTAGGCCAATCAGGAAAATTGATACCAATTAGGCCAATCAAAGTAAATAAACCATTTAGGCCAATTTGGATAATCAGACCAGTTAGAACACTGAGTCCAATTCGTCCATTGAGGCCAATTAGGCCAATTATGCCAATTATGACAATTAGGCCCATTAAGGCCAATTAGGAAAATTGGGGAAATTAAATCCAATTAGAATAATTGAGTCAAATTAGTTCAATTGAGGCCAACTGAGGCCAATTAGACCAATAAGTCCAATTAATTCATTGATACCAATTCTGGCATTGAGGTCAATTATGCCAATTTGGCCAATTTGGACAATTAAGGCCAATTAGGAAAATATAGTCAAATTGAGACCAATTGGCCTCAGTTGACCTCAATTGGCCACAATTGAGCACAATTGGTCAAAATTTGAAACAATTGACCTCAAATTGCTGGAATTGGCCTCAATTTTCTGTAATTGGCCTCAATTGGTCACAATTGGTCTAATTAGCCTCAATTGACCTCAATTGACCTCAATTGGCCTCAATTAGCCCCAATTGGCTTCAATTGGCCTAATTGGTCCAATTTACCTCAATTGACCTCAATTGCCCTAATTTAACTCAATTGATCTCAATTGACCTCAATTGGGATCAATTGGCCTAATTAGACTTATTACCCTCAATTCGTCTTAATTCGCCTAATTGGCCTTAATTGCCCTCAAGTGGCTTAATTGGCCTAATTGGCCTTAATTGGCCTCAATTTGGATAATTGGCCTCATTGGGCCACAATTCACCACAATTGGCCTAAATTAGTCTCAATTGGCCTCAATTGGAATAATTGGCCTCAATTTGCCTCAATTTGCCTAATTGGCCTCAATTGGCCTCAATATGGCCTCAATTGGCCTCAATTGGAAGAATTTGCTTCAATTGACCTCAATTGAATTCAATTGGCCTAAATAGACTCATTTTGCCTCAATTGACCTCAATTGGTCTAATTGGTCTCAATTAGTCTAATTGGTCTAATTGGACTCAATTGGCCGCAATTGACCGCAATTGGCCTCAATTGGCCTAAATTGGCCTAATTGGCCTCAATTGGCCAAATTGGACACAACTTGACTCAATTGGAATCAATTGGTCAGAATTGACCTTAATTGGACTCAATTGGAATTAATTGGACTCAATTGGCCTCAAGTTTCATCAGGTGGTCTCAATTGGCCTAAATTGGCCTTAACTGGGCTCAATTGGCCTCAATTAGCCTCAATTTTCCTCGACTGGGCTCAATTGGCCTCAACTAGGCCCAATTGTCCTTAATTGGCCTCAATTGGACTCAATAAGCCTCAATTGGCCTCAATTGTCCTAATTGGTCTAATTAGACTCAATTGGTCTCAATGTAACTCAATTGGCCTAAATTGGCATCAATTGGCCACAATTGGCCTCAATTGGCCCCAACTGGCCTCAATTGGTCTAATTGGACTAATATGCCTCAATTGGCCTAATTGGACTCAATTGGCCTCAATTGTCCTCAAATGGACAAATTAGCATAATTGCCTAATTGGCCTCAATTTTCCTAGTTGGCCTCAATTATCCTCAATTAGCCTCTATGGGACTAGTTGGCCTAGTAGACCTCAATTGGCCTCAATTGTCCTAATTGGCCTAATTGGCATAATGGGCCTCATTAGTCTCAATTGGCCTAATTGGTTTAATTGGCCTCAATTGGCCATAATTAGCCTTATTATCCTTAATTGGCCTCAATTGGAATAATTGGCCTCAATTGGTTTAATTGCCTCAATTGGCCTCAATTGGATTCAATTGGCCTAATTGGCCTCAATTTTCCTCAATTAGCCTAATTGGCCTCAATTAGCCTCAATTAGCCTAATTGGCCTGCATTATTCACAATAGGTGTAATTGGCCTCAATTGACCTCAATTGGCCTAATTGGCCTAATTGGGCTCAATTGACCTAAATTGGACTAATTGTCCTCAGTCAGCCTAATTGGCCTAATTGGCATTAATTGGCCTCAATGGGCCTCAATTGGGCTCAATTGGCCTTAATTGGACTAATTGGCTTCAATTGACCTTATTGGTCTCAATTGGCCTAAATTTGTCTCAATTGGCCCCAATTGGCCTCAATTGGACTCAATTTGCCTCAACTTGCCCCAATTGCCTCAATTGGACTCAATTGGCTGAATTGGCTTTAATTGGCCTCAATTGGACTAATTGGACTTTGTTGGCCTAATTGGCCTAATTAGCCTCAATTGGCATCAATTGGACTCAATTAGACTGAATTGGACTAATTATCCTCAATTGGCCTAATTGACCTAATTGGCATCAATTGACCTTAATTGGCCAAATTTTCCTCAATTGGCCTTAATTAGCCTTAATTTGCCTCAGTTGGCCGCAATTTTCCTCGATGGCCTCGATTGGCCTAGTTGGCCTAGTTGGCCTAATTGGCTTCAATTGTCCTCAATTAGCCTAATTGCCTAATTGACATGAATTTGCCTCAATTGGCTTAATTGGCCTCAATTTGCCTCAATTTTCCTCAATTAGTCAAATTGGCTCAATTGGGCTGAATTGGCCTCATTGGCCTCATTGGCCTCAATTGGACTAATTGGCCTCAATTGGCCTGAATTTCCCTCATTTGGCCTTAATTGGCCTCAATTGGTCACAATTGGACACAATTGACCAAATTGGCATAATTGGCCTCAATTGTTCTCAGTTGGCCTTAATGGGGCTTAATTGGCCTCAATAGGCCTAATTGGCCTCAATTGGACTAATTGGCCAAATTGGCCTCAATTAGACTCAATTGATCTCAATTAGCCTCAATTGGCCTAATTGGCCTTAATGGGGCTCAATTGGCTCCATTGCCCCCCATTGGCCTCCATTGGCCTCCATTGGCCTCCATTGGCCACAATTGGCCACAATTGACCTAATTGGACTAATTGGCCTTAATTGGTCTAATTGGCCATAACATGACTAATTGGCCTCAATTGGCCTCAATTAGACTCAATTGACCTAATTGGCCATAATTGGCCTCGATTGGACTAATTGACCTCCATTGACCACAATTTGCCGTAATTGGTTACAATTGGCCGCTATTGGCAGCAATTGGCCTGAATTGGCCCCAACTGGCCGCAATTGGGCTCAATTGGTCCTAATTGGCCTCAATTGGGATAATTAGACGAATTGGCCTCAATTGGTCTCAATTGGAATAATTGGTGTTAATTGGCCTCAATTTGCCTCAATTTGCCTAATTTTCCTCAATTGGCCTCATTTTGCCTAATTTGGCCAAAATTGCCCTCATTTGGGCTCAATTCACCTCAATTAGCCTAATCGGCTTGATTGACCTCAATTAGCATCAATTGGCCGAATTGGCCTCAATTGGGTTCAATTGATCCAAATTGAGTCCCATTGAGGCCAGTTGAGGAAAATTGGTCCAATTCAGTCCAATTTGGCCAATTGAGTCCAATCATGCCAATTGATGCCAATTATGCCAATTGAGGCCGATTAAGGCCAATTAGGACAACTGAGGCCTATTGAGGCCAATTAGTCCAATTAGGCCAATTAGGCCAATTAGGACAATTAGGCTAATTGAGGCCAACTGAGACCAACTAGTCCAATTCAGTCCAATTGAGGACAATTTTGTCAGGTAGGCTAATTGAGGCCAATTAGGAAAATTAGGCCACTTGAGGCTAATGGTTCCCAATTTAGGCCAATTAGTCCAATTGAGGGTAATTGAGGCTAATTGAGTCCAATTGAGGCTAATCGAGGCTAATTAGGCCAATCACGGCTAATTGAGACCAATAGAGGCCTATTGAGGTCAATTGGGGCCAACTCAGACCAATTGAATCCAAATAAGGCCAATTAGGCCAATTCAGGCCAATTACATCCAATTGAGGTTAATTGCATCCAATTGAGGTCAATTGAGTCCAATTAAGGCCAATTGAGGGCAGTTAGTCCAATTAAGACCAATTTTGGCCAATTGTGGTCCATTAGGCCAATTGAGGCCAATTGGGGCTAATTGAGGCCCATTTAGGCAATTTTGGAAAACTAAGCAAATTGAGCCTAATTGAGCCCAATTACGCCATTTGAGGCCAATTGAGGCCAATTATGCCAATTAGGCCACTTGAGGCCAATTGAGGCCAATTAGTCCAATGGATACCAATTAGGCCAATTGAGTCCAATTGTAGTAAATTAGTCCAATTTGGTCAATTGAAACCAATTGGGGCCAATTGGGGCCTATTAAGTCCAATTGTAGCAAATTAAGGCCAATTAGGCTAATTTTTCCAATTGAGGATAATTATGCCAATTACACAAATTGAATCTAATTGAGTCCAATTGATGCAAATTGAGACCAATTAGTTCAATTGAGGTCAATTAAGGATAATTGAGACCAATTTGGGCCAATTGAGGTCAATTGAGGCCAATTGCGGCCAATTGCGGCCAATTGAGACCAATTGAGCCAATTGAGGCAAATTAGGCCAAATGATCCCTACTGAGGCCAATTGAGCCCAATTGAAACCAATCGAGGACAATTGGGGCCAATTATGCTAATTATGCCAATAAGACCTATTACGCCACTTGAGGCCAATTAATGCCAATGGAGGCCAATTAGGCCAATGGATGCTAATTAGGCCAATCAAGGCCAATGAGGCGAATTGAGTTAATTGAGGTAATTGAGCCCAATTGAGGCCAATTGAGCTAAATGAACCAATTGAGGCCAATTAGGCCAATTGGGGCCAATTAGGCCAATTAAGGCCAATTGAGGCCAATTGAAGCCAATGAGAGCAATTAGGCCAATAGATGCCAATTAGTCCAATTGAGGCATATTAAGGCTAATTAGGCCAATTAGGCAAATTCACTACTGAAAAATGGACTATTTATAACTGGTCATTTGTGATGGGGTTTCGTCGCAAATGGACCATTACAGAAAAGGGAGTGACAAATATTATTTTTTTTCAATAGATCGTCACAAAAAGGAACTTTTTACGATGGGTCGTAGTGCCGTCGTAAATAGTTTCATCGAGTTTTTTTAAAAACCTATTGTGATGGGCCGTCGCAAATGTTATTTGCGATGATCCATCCACCCATCGCAAATAGTATTCCTGAGTTTTAAAATACTTTTTTTGGGACGGACCATTTTAATTATTATTTAGGATAGGGCCCGTCGCAAATAATGATAAAGAATAAAAATAAAAATAAAATTGAATAAAATAATATTAATATTAATATTAATATTAATATTAATATAAATGAAATAATAATATTAATATTAGTAAAATAAAATAAAATATAAAATAATAAGATAATAAAATAATAATATCATTATTAGTATTAATGAAATAATAATATTAATATTACTAATATAATAAAAGCGTCAATATTAAAAAAAATATAAATAAATTACTAAAATAAAAAATATAATAAAAAATTAAATAATTAATAAAAAATGTAATATTCGCAATAATATAAAAAACTCACTATTTAAAACTTTAAATAGTTAATATTATAAAAAAATTACATTCAAATGTTTTATCATAAAAAATAAATACAACACTGAGGGGGAGGGTCATTTGGAGGAGTCGGAGGAGCTGGAGGAGATAGTGGATGGTCTTCTCACAATTTTCTTACTGCAACGTAGTCTGTTGTCACCACAAAAATTTCTCGAAAAAATATCAGATGTCTGTTAGTGCATCCCAAATCGCAGAATTCAATAAACCTCTTAATCCAATTGGCAGAAGTCTTTCAATTTAAACATTAAAGTCATGACTTTTCAATCCGGTAATATGACCATTTCCGACACATCTACCCAAATTGGAAGCATAACCATCTGGAAGTCTCAAATCTACAATGCACTGACAAAATAATAAGTGACTCTCTTTGGATAGTGTATATGCTACTTTTGACTTCATTAACTTCTGTGATATGACATTTTCAACTCTATATATGAGATCATTGTTGGAGGTCCATCTTTTGCAATTATGACTTTTCTGAAATGATATTTTCTCCCTGAAAATGTTGATCGGTTGGAAAGAATCTCCACTGATAGTTGAAAAAATAATGTTTTTTTTCATTGAAGAGCATAAATGCTTTTTTGTCTCTCATACAGTACATACATGATTTTGGACCATGTGTACTCCATCCCGATAACATGCCATATACCGGGAAGTCACTGATTGTCCGCATCAATTCAGCTTTCAACAGGAAATTTTGTTTCGTAACAACATCAAATGTACTAACACCATTACTCTAAAATGAATTTAACTTATCAATCAATGGTTTCAAATAAATATAAATATTCCTTTTCAGATGTCCAAGAATTAATAAGGTCAAAAGATATATGGCTCTTTCATCAATATATAGGGAGGTTAATTGTACAGAGTTATAAAGATAGGCCAACATGAATACTGACTACCGTAAGAACCAAATGGATAGAAACCATAATTAGAAAGACCCAAATACACGTTTCAGGCTTCTAAAGAAAAAGATGAATGCACTTGGTCAAAATGTTTCCATGAATCACCATCAGAGGGATGATTTAAGCTTTTACCGGTTGGAATATTGTTTTTTTGCCATGAAATCAATGCTGCTATGTTCCAAGACATAAATAAACACTTCAATCTGGGTGTGAGCAGGAAATATCTCAATTGTTTTACAGGAATCAATACAAACATCCCTGGTTGAGCCTCTTTATACATCTATTGTCCACATGTAGGAAAACTATCCAACTACAAATTTTCACCATAATATAAGATGCAATCATTTGAACATGCATGAAACTTTTAATAACCAAGACACAGAATACGAACCAACCTCTTGCTCTCATAAAAAAAATTGAAGGCAACGCATTTCCTTCAGGTAGCATTGTTTTAACCAAAGAGAATATCTTATCAAAACAGTTATTTGACATTCCATTATCTGATTTAAAATCCATAAATTTAGCGACTACTTCAAATTTTCATATCTTATAACCAAGATATAAGGCATCCTCATCGGACCTCAATAACTCATAAATGTAAGATTTTTTGAACTCAGGAGTTAAATCAATATCATCCTGAGTTTTAATTTGTTGAAAAGATGGACCTAGCACATCATGTACTAAATTTTCAAATCGTGTTGGATCCAGAACCAAATTATTAATATCTTCTATATAACTTTATTCACCATGTTGATACCAAAAAATATAATTTTGTTGAAAAAAAACAATAAATGACCCCAATGTTGTCAAATGTGTCAAACGTCAAATCATATTTTTTTTAAAAGGACACTTAATTTTCCCTTCAGAGACAAATTCGGGTTTTGATGGCGCAAATGATAAGAAATCTTGAACACCCTCAATATATATAGGTTTAAACCAAAACCCTTTTGATTCCTGTGTTGATTTATCCAAGCATGATAATCTAATAATGACTATTTTCAAATTCCTTGTTCCATATTTTTCTAAAAAATATAAAATAAGTAGTTATTTTATATAATTTGATATGAGATTAACACTATCTAAAAAATACAAGAAAATTAAATTCCCTTTTCTAGCAATTTATAATAATATCTATAATTGTATAGTTATCTATACTATTTTTTAAAAAAAATTATACTAATCTACACTAATTTATAATATTTTATACTAATTACAACTCATTATTATTAATTATAGCTAATTTTTACAATTTATTGTTAATTATCGGCGACACAATTTCCAGCGGATCGGCGACAGCTCTTTTCCCCAACGAATCATCTCCTTGCAACTTTCTCTGACTTAAATCACTATGAAAAATCTACTCCAACGTACGGATATCCATTTTGTATGCATGGGGATGGAGATCAAGGAGGTCTCACTGCACTGCTCTCCATGTTCGTGCATAGGAAAATGGATATTCGTACATCAAAGCAGATGTTTCATAGTGATTTCAGTTGGAGAAATTGTAAGGAGATGATGCATCGGGAAAAAGAGCCTCTTTTGTCTGACGGCACACCTCCTTGCAAATTTCTCAGACTGAAATCAGTATTAAAAATATTCTCTGATATACGCCGAAGCAGATTTTTCATACTAATTTGAGTGGGATAAAGTTGCAAAGAGCTGAGGCATTAGATAAAAGGAATGTTTTCAATCCATTGGAAATTGTGCCAATTTATTACAATGTACTCGAATTTATTCCAATTTATTGCTAATTGTTGTTATTTCTTACTATTTATTAGTAATATCTACTAATTCTTAGTAGTTATTGCTAATTCTTAGTAATTATTACTAATTCTTAGTAATTATTTCGAATTATTAGTAATTACTACTAATTATTTCTAATTTATGTTAATCATTGCTAATTATTTGTAATTATTGCTAATTATTTCTAATTATTCCTAATTGTTACAATTTATTACTAATAATTACAATTTATTACTAATTATAATAATTTATTTCTAATTATTACAAATTATTACAAAGTATTACAAATTATAACAATTTATTACTAATTATTGTAATTTATTACTAATTATTACTATTTATTACTAATTTTTGCTATTTGTTACTATTTATTAATAATTATTAGTAATTATTTCAAATTCTTAGTAATTATTGATAATTATTGCTAATTATTGCTAATTATTGCTAATAATTACTAATTATTTCTAATTATTCCTAATTATTAAAATTAATTACTAATTATAACAGTTTATTACTAATTATTGCGATTTATTACTAATTATTACAGTTTATTACTAGTTATTAAAAATTATTAAAAATATTACAAAATATTACAATTTGTTAGAATTTATTTTTAATTATTACAATGTATTTCTAATTATTATAATTTATTACTAATTATTACAATTAATTACTAATTATTACAATTTATTACTAATTATTATAATTTGTTACTAATTATTACTATTTATTACTATTTATTACTATTTATTATGAATTCTTATTAATTATTACCATTTATTGGTAATTATTATCATTTATTAGGAATTATTATGAATTATTACCATTTATTAGGAATTATTAAAATTTATTAGGAATTATTATAAATTATTACAAATTATTACAAATTATTATAATTTATAACTAATTATAAGGAAATATTATAATTTATAACTAATTATAACTAAATATTACTAAATATTACTAATTATTACTAATTATTACTAATTACTACTAATTATAGCTAATTATTAGTAATTATTCCTAATTATTGCTAATTATTAATATTATTACTAATTATTACTATTTATTACTATTTATTACAATTTATTACTATTTATTACCATTTATTAGGAATTATTACCATTTATTAGGAATTATTACCATTTATTAGGAATTATTATGAATCATTACAATTTATTAGGAATTATTACTATTTATTACTAATTATTACAATTTATTACTAATTGTTACTAATTATTACTAATTATTACAATTTATTACTAATTATTACTAATAGTTACTAATTATTAGTATTTATTATGATTTATCACTAATTGTCACTAATTATTAGTAATTGTTATTAATTATTAGTAATTACTATAATTTATTATAACTTATTAGTAATTATTACAATTTATTACAATTTACTACTAATTATTACTATTCAATACTAATTATTAGTATTTATTAATAATTATTACAATTTTTTACTAACTATTACAATTTATTCCTAAATATTACAATTTATTACTAAGTATTACTAATTATTTCAATTTATTACTATTTATTACAATTTAATACTAATTATTACTAATTATTACAATTTATAAGTAATTATTACAATTTATTAATAATTATTAAATTCATTGCTAATTATTAGAACTTATTACTAATTATTTGATTTTATTACTAACTATTAGTATTTATTACTAATTATTATTAATTATCGCTAATTATAACTAATTATTAATGATATTTCTAATTAATACTTACACGTAATTATTTAAAAAATAAATAATGAAAAAACAACTATCCAATTCTAATTTAATTTAATTGCAACTAAATAAAAAATATTATAAAAATATAAAATAAAATGAATTAACTTAAAAATAAAAAAAATTGACAAATACCTTGAAACTGAAGCTTTTGGAGGATAGAAGCCGCAAATTATGCTCCGATTTAAATCTTTAATCTATGAAAAATTTTAAGAGAACATTTTTCAAAAGAAATGGACAGAGCAGTTGTGAAGAGAGTGGAATTAGAGAAAAAACGAATGTGGATATATATAGTTTAGATTATTTGTGATGAGAATATTGGCGATGGGTGACCCATTACAAATACCCACCGCCCCTATCAATTATCCCTGGTGGTTAAAAAGTTATTTGCAATGGGCCCCATCGCAAATGCGAACCTGCAAACATAGTATTTGCGACGGGACAAATATCTCGTCGCAAACACTAAAAAACGCCGCTGGGTATTTGTGACGGGTATAGAAACCCATCCCAAATACTCTTCCCGCTATTTGAAAGCATTTTGTGCCCAACCTTTCACGAAAGGTACCTTCACCCCATCCCATATACCCAATTATTTGTGACTGGACAATTGGCCCGTCGCAACTAGTCTCTCCTGACAGTTTATTTGCGATAGCCCCCTAACCCGTCGCAAATAAACCTTCACCGAAGCACATTTTTCTCGTAGTGATTGAGGCCAATTAGGGCCAACTAATGCCAACTGTGTCCAATTGAGGGCAATTGAGGCAAATTGATGGCAATTGAGGCAAATTGAGGCCAATTGAGGTGAATTAGGTCAATTGAGACGACTTTAGGCCAATTAGGCGAATTGACGCCAATTGAGTCCAATTGAAGCCAATGAAGCTAATTGAGGCCAATTGAGTCGAGTAGAGACCAATTGATGCAAATTGTCCCAATTGATGCCAATTGAAGCCAATTAAGTCCAATTCATCCAATTCGGCGAATTAAGGCCAGTTAGGCTAATTGGGGCCACTTGAGTCCAATTGACGCCAATTGAGGCCAATTAGCCTAATTGGGGTAAATTGAGGCCAATTGAGTCCAATTGAGGCCAATTGAGGCCCATTAGGCCAATTGAGAGCAATTGAGGCCAATTGCACAAACTAGGGCCCTTTGAGGCCAATTAAGGCTAATAAGGCCAATTCGGCCAGTTGAGGCCAATTGAGGCCACTTGAGGCTAATTGGGGCCAATTGAAGCTAATTGAGGCCAATTCAGGCCACTTGAGGCAAATTAAGCTAATTGAGGCCAATTGAGGTCAATTAGGTCAATCAAGAGAATTGAGACCAATTAGGCCAATTGAGGTCAATTAGTCCAATTTAGGCCAATTGAGGCCAAATTGAGGCCAATTAGGCTCATTAAGGCCAATTAGACCCGTTACGCTAATTGAGGCTAATTGAGGCCAATTAGGCCAATTGAGGCCAATTATACCAATATAGGCCAATTCACCCAATTTGGCCCAATCGATCCCAATTGAGGCCAATTGAGGGAAATTAGGCCAATTTGGGCCAATTGAGGCCGATTGATGCCAATTAGGCCAATTGAGGCCAGTTAGGTCAATTGAGTCCATTTGAGGACAATTGATGCCAATTACAACAATTGAGGCCAATTGAGGTCAATTGGGAAAATAAGGCCAATTGGGGACAATTGAGGTTACTTGAGGCAATTTATGTAAATTAGGACAATTGATGCCAATTGTGGCCAATTTGGCCAATTGAGGTCAATTGTGTCAAATTGAGGCCAATTGAGCACAATTAAGCCAATTAAGGCCAATTGAAGCTATTTGATTCCAGTTGATGCCAATTGTGGCCAATTTGGCCCATTGTGGCCAATTGCGACCAATTGAGGCTAATTAGGTCAATTGAGACCAATTGGGGCCAATTGAGGCCCATTGAGTCCAAGTGAGGACACTTGAAGCCAATTGAGGCTCATTAGGTCAATTAGGTCAATTAAGACCAATTAAAGGTAATTGAGGTCAATTAAGTCCAATTAGTCCAATTAGGCTAATTGAGGCCAATTATGCCAATTTGGCCACTTGAGACCAATTAAAACCATTCAGACCCATTAGGCCAATTAAGGCCACTTAGGCCAATTGAGGCCAATTGAGTTCAATCATTCCAATTAGGCCATTGAGGCCAGTTAGGGCCAATTAAGGCTAATTGTGTCCAATTAAGGTCAATTGAGGCCAATTAGGACAATTGAGGCCAATTGATGTTAATTAGGCCAATTGAGGCCCATTGAGGTCAATTGGGGCCAATTGTGGCCAATTGAGGCCAATTGGGTCCAACCGAGGTCCATTGAAGCTAATTAGGAAAATTGAGAGCAATTAGGCCAATTGAGACCAATTACTCTAAATGAGGCCAATTATTTCAATTCGGAAAATTGAGGCCAATTGGGGCCAATTGAGTCCAATTTGACCAATTGATCTCAATTGATGTCAATTAGGCCAATTGATCTCAATTAAGTATAATTGAGCCCAATTGATCTCATTGAGACCAATTAGGCTAATTGAGGTCAAATGAGGCTAGACTAATTAGGCCAATTGAAACCAATTGTGTCCAATTGAAGCCAATTAGGTCTATTGAGGCCAATTGGGTCCAATTGAGACCAATTAGGCCAATTGAGTCCAATTAAGGCTATTTGAGGCCAATTGAGGCAAATTAGGACAACTAAGCCAACTGAGACCAATTAGGAAAATTGAGGTCAATCATGCCAATTGAGGTCAATTAGACCAATTAAGGCCAGTTGAGGCCAATTTGACTGATTAAGCCTATTGAGGTCAATTGAGGCCAATTTGGCTGATTAGGCCAATTAAGGCCAATTGAGACCAATTCAGCCAACTGAGGCCAATTGAACCCAAATTGAGCCCAATTGAGGCCAATTAGAAAAACTGAGGTCAATTGAGGCCAATTAGGCTAATTTAGGATAATTAGGCCAATTGAGTCCAATTGAGACCAATTTGGGAAATTATGAGAATTAAGAGTAAGTGAGACAAATTGAGCCAAATAGAGGCCAATTAGGCCAATTGAGTGAATTGAGGTCAATTGGGGCCAATTAGGCCAATTGAGTAAAATTAGACCAATTGAGGACAATTTGGCTAATTAAGGCTAATTTAGGCAAATTCAGGCCAATTGGGGAAATTTGGCTAATTTGGCCATTGAGACAAATTCGACCAATTAGGCCAATTAGGAAATTGAGAACAATTCATCCATTGAGGCTAATTTGGCCAATTAGGAAAATTAGGCCGGATATGTCAATTAAGGACAATTAGGTCAATTGATGCCAACTATTTCAATTAGGCCAATTAGACCAATTGGGCCAATTATGCCATTGAGGACAATTTGGACATTGAGTCCAATTATACCAATTAGGTCAATTAAGACAATTAAGGCCAGTTTGACAAATAGAGTCTCATTGAGCCCAATTAGGACAATTAAGACCAATTGAGTCCAATTAGTTCAATTGTGTCCAATTGAGACTCTATTTGTCCAATTGGCCTCAATTGGTCTCAATTGGTCGTAATTGGCCTAAATTGGCCCTAATTATGTCCTAATTGGCCTAATTGGACTAATTGGAAACAATTGGCCTCTGTCACGAACCGGATCTAGTCGCCACCATTAACGGCACAAAACCTGGCCCGTGGCAAGGCCCGAAGGGCGTTACCTATCCCCACAGTCTGGCACAAGTGCCCAGCTATCAAACAAATCTAGTTTGGGAATGATTTACCCGAGTATGAAAGCATAAATCATAAAAAGACAATCAATTATTAGAATCTGAAATTTTCATGATAAACAATTCTTAACAAAACCAGATCTGAATACATGTTTTTAAAGACACTAAAAGTGGTCTAAAAATAAATAATGACAACATAAATACATCCCCATCGACTCCACACGACAAGGGGGTCATCACCCGCAAGCCTTCTCTGCAACTCCTCCCCAACGATGGGGAATAACACCCTGAACCGCCATCACCCTTAGCCTTCCCTTTAGCTGAGTCAAGCATAAGAAGGTCTACTTACACCCAAGGGGTGTAATTAGGGTGTGAGACTAAGCCCAATAGGATTCCACCAGATGATACCAAAGAGCATGCAATACAATGTGAACAAAACAAGCAATTTTGATACACAAGGTGAAACAGCGTTAAAATTCAAAGAAATGCAACTTTCAAATGAAAACTGTTTTCAGTCCGAAAGTTTCATAATTTTAACACATTAAATAGACATGTGAGATACTATAAATTACTTCCAAAAACAACCCACAACAAGGGTAAATACCACAAATCCAATGAGCATCAAAATCAGGAACACCCCTAAGCACTAGGTTGTCTCGGGCCCTATGTACCTCGTACCTCGGTGTAGAGTAACCATAGAAAAATCCATTCTCATGCAAGATCCACTAGTAGGAAACATACCCATAACCTAGTGGTCCCCAATCATCATCCACATAGTTTAGTTAGAGTTGTCGTTATCCAAATGCTAAGTGGAACAGGGAAAAACCCCATCTGATCCACTAGCCGTACTAGTACAAATCCGCCCCACCTAAGTACCTGGGCTTCCACTTTTATGCTCAAACAATTTCAGAAAACAAAAAAACATACTTTTGCATATAAAATATCACTAATGGTCACAAAAAAATAGTACATTAGCTACACACAATTTATACCATTTAAAACACACAATAAAATAATTTTATTTTCAATAAAACAACCTCTCAAAACATCACACTGTTTTGCACCCAAACCTCTTTAAGATATCCACTTTGCACACTATGTGAACACTTGTAATTAATTAAAACAAAATTTAAGTTAAATTTCCTTTAATTAAACCAACAATTCAGTTATGAGGAAGCCCAATGTGAACCAAGAATCTATATCTTTTAAAAAACACCATTTTCACACAAACATGGCACTTAAACCCCATTTGCTTCCCAAACACCATTTAAACAAAATTTCACAGCAACAAAAAAAAAAGAATAAACATTAAAAACATGATTTTCAGTACTAATATAGTTCAATAAAATCAACTAAGTAATTATAGGTCAGCCCAAAATGAACAAATAAAAGATTTGAATGAAAACCCCCCAATTTCACCAAAAATTGGAACTTAAAATTCATTTGCATTATAAATGCAACTAAAACCAATTTTTACAGAAAACATCAAGTGAAATAAACATTAAGGTACCATGAACACAGAAAGATAATTCACAAAAATTTCACACACAATGGAATCACCTAACAAAGTAACAAAAACCCTTGAATCTCCGTGCGAAAATCAAATCGCACCCCCGCCGCACCAAGAGAGACCTAGATCAAACCTAAAACCACAATAATGGGCCAATAAAGCCCAATGTTAAACCCTAGGTTAGAATACCTAGTTTTTGGACATTATGAAACTCAATGATAACCGAATAAACCCTAATAACAATGAATAAAACCCAAAGTAGTTTGGAAGAGGAAAGAAAATGGCTCATTTACTTGAAGTATCTTGATGTAATCACTCCAAAACACCAGTAGCTGAAATTTAAAAGAGACAAATTTTAGGGTTCGTTAGAAAAAGATTTATTAGTTCAATTAGGAACTGAAATGGAGGAAAAATATTGAGAATTGAGAGATTTATGAAAGAAAGACTTTACCTCTTCAAATCTGGGAGATTTGAGAAAGCCTATGAAGTTCGGCACCAAATAGCGATTAACCAGAGCTCCAAAGAGGGGGGAGAGAGTTCAGACATGCGGATGGGTTAATTGGTCTTGGGTGAGACTTGGAATCACTGAAAAATCCCAAAATTGAATAAGTTATAACATAATCAAAATTTATTTTTAAAATAGGAATTGGGATTTCGGGAAGGCCCAACCCCTTAGATAAAAACCCATATAAACCCTGGTTATGGATTTCTAAAAGCTCCAAATTACCTTGGTGGTGTTAATAGGTTAGGGGAGGTCAAGTAGGAATTTGAATGGATGAAAAATGTTGAAAAATGAAAAAGTTATAAAAGATAAAAAAATTATTTTTTAATCTGGAATTGGGCTCACGGTTTGGACCAATTCATGAATACTCATCTATTCCTCCCTAAAACCTAGGGAAACCCCCAAAACAAAGCAAGGATGTAAATTAAATGAAAAATAACTTTAAAATATTTCTTGTATGTGACAATTCTCCCCACCATGAAGGAATTTTCTCCCCAGAAAGTCAACATGAAGCTTGGTTGGAAAACAAGAATGGGTACTCTTCCTCGACCCATGACATTCGCTCCCATGTCTCATGTGTATCATTCTCATGATGCCATAAAACCCGGACTAATGGAATAGACCTCCCTCTAAGTATCTTCTCTTGGGAGTTCACTATTTTCACCGTCCTCTCAATAATAGACAAGTCAGGCTCTATCTCCAGTTCTTCCCAACTCAACACATGGGATGGATTCGGGTTGTATTTCTTCAATTGAGAGACATGGAACACATCATGGATAGACGTCAACTGAGAAGGTAAGGCCAACTTGTATTCCACCTTGCCAATACGCTCGGTGATCTCAAAGGTCCCGACATACCGTGGCATCAGCTTACCTTGCTTCCCCAATCAACGATGGCCCAGACGAGGGGCCACTTTTAAGAATACCCTGTCACCCACAGAAAACTCTAGGTCTCGACGCCTCAGGTCAGCATAAGATTTATGAAAACTCTGAGCTGTCAATAAGCACTTCCTGATCAACTTGACCTTCTCAGAAGTCTCCTGCACAAGGCTCGACCCCAACAGTTAAGTCTCTCCTACCTCAGCCCAACATAGGGGGGACCGACAAGGCCGACCATAGAGCACCTTAAAAGGGGCCATTCGAATCATGGATTGGTAACTATTATTATAAGAAAACACAACCAATCCCAAATGGCTATCCCAAGAACCTCCAAAGTTCAGGACACATGCATGAAGCATGTCCTCCAAAATCTGATTCTCCCACTCTGTCTGACCATCCGTCTGAGGGTGGTATGTCGTGCTCATCTTAATCTGAGACCCCAAGGCCTTCTGAAGGCCTTCCCAAAATCGAGAAGTGAAGAGGGGGTCTCTATCTGAGACAAAATCTAATGGTACACCATGGAGTCTCACCACTTCCTGAAGATACAAATGGACCAACTCATCTACTTTAGTTGTATCTTTTATCGAAATGAAGTTGGCTGATTTGGTCAGACGATCAATCACCACCCAAATGGCATTCTTACCCCGAGGTGTACGAGGTAATCCAACAATGAATTCCATGGAGACCTCGTCCCACTTCCAGGTAGGAATGGGTAGTGGTTGGAGAAAACTGGAAGGCCTTTGGTGATCTGCTTTCACCTGCTGACATGTGTAGCATCTCGAAACAAAGTCTGCTATGTCCTGTCTCATACCAGGCCACCAAAACTGCCGAAGGACATCATAATACATCTTAGTGGCACTCGGATGGACAGCCCAATAAGACTGGTGGATATATTGCATCACCACCTTCCGTAGAGATAATGGAACTACTGAACGGCCCTTGAAGCACAAGATGCCCTCAGGAGACGATGACCAATCAGAGGATGTCTCCCCACCATGAAGGAACTGCTTCTACCGCTGACAAAGATCATCACTGGACTGTTCCTGCTGAATGAACTCCAATAGAGAAGGAGTCAATTGGAAGCTTTCCAAAAATTCTCCCCCACTGTGTTCCCTTGTATCCACATGCATCTGAGAAAAGAGCCCCATCAATTTCCACTCATCACTAGACTTCCTCAAAGCCTACACTGGAACTCTTCTGCTCAAAGCGTTGGCCACTACATTACCCTTGCCTAGGGTATAAAAAATGTCAAAGTCAAACCCCTGCAAGTACTCGATCCAGCGACGTTGCCTCAAGTTTAGGTCCTTCTGCGAGAAGATATAAGCCAAGATTTTGTGATCAGAGTATACCACAAACTTCTCCCCAAAGAGGTAGTGACGCCAAGTCTTCAAAGCATGCATCACCGCTGCCAACTCCAAATCATGGGTCGGGTAGTTCTTTTCATGTGGTCGAAGTTGGAGAGATCCATACGCAACCACATGATCATCCTGCATAAGCACGCACCCAAGACCCATACTTGAAGCATCACAATAGACCACATATCCCTTTCCAGCCTCTGGAAAAATCAGAATAGGGGCGGTAGTCAGCTGACTCTTCAGCTCCTCGAACAATGCCTGACATTCTGGACCCCATAAAAACTTCACCTTTTTCCAGGTGAGGGAAGTCATCGGTGAAGCAAGCTGAGAGAAATCCCGAATGAATCGCCTGTAATAACCATCCAAGCCAAGAAAACTCTTGATCTCGAACACATTCTTCGGTTTCTCAGATGACATGATTGCACTAATTTTTTCAAGGTCCACTGAAACACCATGCTCTGAGATCATATGCCCCAGAAATCTCACCTCTCTGATCCAGAAAGTGCACTTTGACAACTTTTCATAGAGGCGGTGATCCCATAATGTACCCAAAACGATCCTCAAGTGATGTTCATGTTCCTCCTCATAGCAAGAGTATACCAGAATGTCATCCACGAACACCAGAACAAAGGAATCAAGATACTAATGGAACACCCTATTCATAAGTTCCATAAATACCGTTGGAGCATTGGTCAAACCAAAGGGCGTGACCAAATACTCAAAGTGGTCATACCTGCTTCGAAAGGTTGTCTTTGGTATATCTGACTCCTTCACCCTGAGTTGATGATACCCTGAACGCAGGTCTATCTTTGAGAACCACTTTTCCCCCTTCAACTGATCAAACAAATCATCTATTCTGGGCAAAGGGTATTTGTTTTTAATTGTTACCTTATTCATCTTTCGGTAGTCAATGCACAACCGGAGGGATCCATCAGCCTTTTTTGCGAACAACATAGGAGAGGCCCAAGGAGAGACACTCGGGTGAATGAATCCTTTGGATTCTAAGTCATCTAGCTATATATTTAATTCCCTCAACTCGGTGGGGGCCATGCGATAAGAGGGAAGATATATCGGCTGTGTTCCCGGCACCAGATCAATCGAAAACTCCACATCCCGCTCTGGGGGAAAACCTGAAAAAATCATCTGGGAATACCTCTGGAAACTCATTCACTACATGAGGTAGTGAACCTTCAGGGGAAAGACCATACTCTAGCACAAGCGAAGATAACTGGAAGATAACACTTCCCAACTCTGGGAGTGGAGGCCCTGTGCGACCTGATCGAGGATCCCATTCTCCATGAAAAACATGATGACTCCCATCAGGTGTCGTGAAAATCACACGCCGTCTATAGCAATTGATGTGTGCCTAGAAGTGTACTATCCAATCCATCCTAAGTATGACATCAAAAAGGTCCATATCTAAGACCAAGAGGTCCCAATCCATCTCGACCCCTGACACAGAAAGCACACACGAGGGGCACCTAAGGCCCTGCTCCTTCTTCTTTCCCAGAAGTGTCACCAACTCCATCGCGAAAGACATCAACTCAGTTGTAAAATTCAGAATGTCCAAAAAATGGGCAGAAATGAATAAAAAAGAGGCACCAGTATCAAAAAGAGTAGTAGCTATAGAAGATGTGATCATAAGGGTACCTCGAACTGTTGATGGTCCCGCCTCTGATCCTTCTGGTGACTGATCCACAACATGAAGATGTCTAGTATCTGCCTGAGGACGACCGCTAGTCTGTGGCTGTGCCCTGAACTGGATCTTCCCAGAAGATGATCCGGCCCTACCACCACGACCACCAAATCGAGATCCCCCAGTCCTCGATGGCTCAAACTGTGTTGTCACTCCTATTGAAGCCACTGACCCTGCCCCACTTGGGAGTGGACGTTTCACACCGTAGAAGCACTACAAATTCCCTATACCTCCACACTGGTAACAAGGCTTCAGAGGAAGTGGAAATGCTAGTCGGATATTCCCAAGCCTCCCACATTGGTGGCACATGATCGATCTCACATCAGAAGCCGCAGAAGAAAACTTCCTGGAACAGTGGCATGAACTGCCCCCTCCTTTCTTCACATGATCCTCCTACTTCCTTTTCTTCTCTGAGGAGTTTCCACCACCCACTGCTGATACTGAACCATATAAACCAGCCCTGCCTTTCCTATCAATCTCCACCATGCACGCCCGATCAATGACCTCATCATAGGTCCTCATCTTAAACAAGAACACCTGGGAGTATATCTCTGGTCGCAAGCCCTTATCAAACCTCTGGGCCATCGCTTTCTCATTAGAGACAATTTTTGGAGCATACCAAACCAACTCAGTGAAATGGTTGGCATACTCCATCACAGATAGATTACCTTGAACAAGTTCCATGAACTCTCTAGACCTAGCATAAGCCAACACCTTAGGGAAGTACTGTTAATTGAAGACAGCCTTGAAATCTCCCTAGTGCATCTGCTCATTCTTCCCAGCCTGAATCACTGACTCCCACCACTTACGGCTGGGACACTCCAACAGAAAGGAGGCACACTTCACCCTGAGCTCCTCAGGGGTTTCTAGGAACTCAAACATACACTCGATCTTCTCGATCCATTCTTCTGCTTCCTGGGGTTCTAAGCTACCTCGGAAGGTAGGAGGCCTGTTTTTCAGAAACTCTGGTGCTTTATCTTTTATAGGACCTATCTATTCTGCCCTAACCAGAATAGGAGTAGGAGATGGTCCCTTTCCCAAATCTTGGATAGCCCAAACCACAGCCTCTACTAGCCTATGATCAATCGGTGTGGGAGAACTCTCTCCAACTTCCTCCTGTGGGCGCGTGGGAGCTTTGCGGGGAGACATGTTGCTACAAAATGAAATAGTCACAAAACAATAGTCAATACCACAATTCTGAAAATTTTAATAAAATACATCGAATATAAATAAACTAAACACATTCCATTAATAAAAGAAACAACTACTCTACATCTGCCTGATGTCCACATGTGGTCTGCAGCCCACATGTCTCACCTGGAAGTGAAGTCAATCTGTAAATTACAAAATCCCCTGGTGACTTAAGGTATTCCATGAGAGGTGTGGGCCAGGAACCCTACTCACAACCAATACCTCAAGTCCCAACATTCCTATCTCCTATCTATCCCAACTCATCCCTAAATAACAATATAACCCAAAAACATTAACCTGCCTCTGATACCATTTTGTCATGAACAGGATCTAGTCGCCACCATTAACAGCACCAAACCCGGCCCGTGGTAGGGCCCGAAGGGCGTTCCCTCTCCCCACGGGCTGGAAAAAGTGTCTGGGTATCAAACAAATCTTGCTGAGGAACGATTTACCCGAGTATGAAAGCATAAATCATAAAAAAACAATCAATTATTAAAATCTAAAATTTTCATTCTAAATAATTCTTAACAAAACCAGATCTGAATAAATGTGTTTAAAGTCACTAAAAGTGGTCTAAAAACTAATAATGAAAACATAAAGACATCCCCATGGACTCCACACGACAAGGGGGTCATCACCTACAAGCCTTCTCCGCAACTCTGCCCCAACGATGGGGACTAACACCCTGAACCGCCATCACCCTTAGCCTTCCCTTTACCTGAGTCAAGCATAAGTAGGTCTACTTACACCCAAGGGGTGTAAGTAGTGTGTGAGCCTAAGCCTGATAGGATTCCACCAAATTATTCCAAAGAGCATGCAATACAATTTGAACAAAACAAGCAATTTTGATACAGAAGGTGAAACAGTGTTAAAATTCAAAGAAATGCAACTTGCAAATGAAAACAGTTTTCAATCCGAGAATTTCAGAATGTTAACACATTAAATAGACATGTGATCTACTGTAAATTACTTCCAAAAACACCCCAAAACAATGGTAAATACCACAAATCCCATGAGCATCAAAATCGGTAACACCCCTAAGCACTAGGTTGTCTCGGGCCCTATGTACCTCGTACCTCGGTGTAGAGTAACCATAGAAAAATCCGTTCCCATGCACGAGACACTAGTAGGGAACATACCCATAACCTAGTGGTCCCCAATCATCATCCACATAGTTTATTTAGAGTTGTAGTTATCCAAATTATAAGTGGAATAGGGACAAAACTCATCTGATCCACTAGTCGTACTAGTACAAATCAGCCCCACCTAGGTACCCGGGCTTCCCCTTTTGTGCTCAAAAAATTTCAGCAAACAACACACATCCTTTTTCATATAAAATATCACTAATGGTCACAAACAAATAGTACAGTATCTACACACATTTTATACCATTTAAAACACACAATAAAATAATTTTATTTTCAATAAAACAACCTCTCAAAACATCACATTGTTTTGCACCCAAAGCTCTTTAAGATATCCACTTTGCACCCTATGTGAACACTTTTAAGTCAATAAAACAAAATTTCAGTTCAATACCTTTAATGAAACCAACAATTCAGTTATGGGGCAGCCCAATGTGAACCAAGAAGTTATATCTTTTAAAAACCACCATTTTCACACAAACATGGCCCTTAAACCCCATTTGCTTCTCAAACACCATTTAAACAAACTTTCACAGCAAAAAAAATAATAAACATTAAAAACATTATTTTCAGTCCTAATAAAGTTCAATAAAATAAACTAAGTAATTATAGGTCAGCCCAAAATGAACCAATAAAAGATTTGAATGAAAACCCCCCAATTTCACCAAAAATTGGAACTTAAAATTCATTTGCATTATAAATGAAACTAAAACCAATTTTTACAGAAACATTCAAGTGAAATAAACATTAAGGTACCATGAACACATCAATATAATTCACAAAAATTGCACACATAATGGAATCACCTACCAAAGTAACAAAAACCCTTGAATCTTCGTGTGAAAATCAAATCGCACCCCCGCCGCACCAAGAGAGACCTAGATCAATCCTAAAACCACAAGAATAGGCCAATAAAGCCAAATGTTAAACCCTGGGTTCTAAAACCTAGTTTCTGGACATTATTAAACTCAATGATAACCGAATAAACCCTAAGAACAATGAATGAAACCCAAAGTAGTTTGGAAGGGGAAAGAAAAGGGCTCATTTACTTGAAGTATCTTGAAGTAATCACTCCAAAACACTAGTAGATGAAATTTAAAAGAGCCAAAATTTAGGGTTAGTTATAACAAGATTTATTAGGTCAATTAGGAACTAGAATGGAGAAAAAATATTGATAATTGAGAGTGTTATGAAACAAAGACTTTACCTCTTCAAATATGGGCGATTTGAGGAAGCCTATGAAGTTCGGCACCAAATAGAGATTAACCAGAGCTCCAAAGAGGGGGGAGAGAGTTCAAATGCGTGGCTGGGTTAATTGGGCTTGGGTGAGACTTGGAATCACCAAAAAATCCCAAAATTGAATAAGTTATAACATAATAAAAATTTATTTTTAAAACAGAAATTGGGCTTTCGGGCAGGCCCAACCCCTTAGATAAAAACCCAAATAAACCCTGGTTATGGATTTTTAAAATCTCCAAATTACCTTGGTGGTGTTAATAGGTTAGGGGAGGTCAAGTAGGAATTTTAATGGATGAAAAATGTTGAAAAATGAAAAAGTTATAAAAGATACAAAATTTATTTTTTAATCTGGAATTGGGCTCACGGTTTGGCCCAATTCATGAATACTCATCTATTCCTCCATAAAACCTAGGAAAACCCCTAAAACAAAGAAAGGATGTAAATTAAATGAAAAATACCTTTAAAATATGTCTTGTATGTGATAGCCTCAATTGGACCAATTGCCCTCAATTGAACTCAATTGGCCTCAAGTGGACAAATTGGCCTCAATTGGTCTAATTTGGCTCAATTGGCCTCAATTGACCTCATTTGGCCTAAGTGGCCTAATTGGCCTCAACTGACCTCAACTGGCCTTAATTAGACATAATTTTCCTAATTGGCCAAATTTGCCTCAATTGGCCTCAATAGGCCAAATTAGTCTCAATTGGTAACAGTTGGGCTCAATTGGGCTCAATTGGGCTCAATTCGCCTAATTGGACTCAATTGGACTCAATTGGCCTCCATTGGACTCAATTGGTATAATTGCTCTCAAGTGGGCTCAATTGGCCTCTATGGGCCTAATTGGCCTCAATTGGCCTCAATTGGCCACAATTTTCCTTAATTAGCCTTAATTGGTCTAATTAGCCTAATTGACATCAATTGGCCCAATTGGACTCAATTGGCCACAATTGGACTAATTCGCTTCAATTGGTATTAATTGGCCACAATTGCCTAATTGACTAATTAGCCTCAATGGGCTCAATTTGCCTCAATTGACCTCAATGAGCCTCAATTGGACTAATTTTCCTCATTTGGACTAATTGGCCTAATTCACCTCAGTTCATCTCAATTAGCCTAATTGGCCTCAATTGGGCTCAATTGGCCCAATTGGTCTCCATTGGCCCAATTGGCCTCCATTGGCCTCAATTGGCCTCCATTGGCCTCAATTGGCCTCCATTGGCCTCAATTGGCCTAATTTTCCTAATTAACATCAATTGGTATCAATTGGCCTAATTGGCCTCAACTGAAAATTGGTCCCAATTGGGCTTATTTAGTCCCGGTTGGCCTAATTGGCTAAACTGGACTCAATTAGACTAGTTGGTCTCAATTGACCTCAATTAGCCTAATTGGCCTCAATTAGCTTAATTGGGCTTAGTGGGTCTCAATTGGCCTAAATGGCCTCAATTGCCTCAATTGGCCTCAATTCGCCTAATTGGCCTCAATTGGCCTAATTGGCCTCAATTGGCCTCAATTAGCTTCAATTGGCACAATTGACCTCAATTGGCCTTAATTTGGCTCAATTGGCCTATTGGCCTCAATTGGCCTGAATTGACCTCAATGAGCCTAATTGGCCTCAATTAGCCAAATTGGCCTCAATTGGACTCAATTGGCCTCACTTAGCCTAATTGGTCTAATTGGCCTTAATTGGCCTCAAGTAGCCTCAATTGGACTAATTGGCCTCAATTGGTCTCAATTGCCTCAATTGAACTTAATTGGCCTCAATTGGACTAATTGGACACAATTTTCCTAATTGACCTAATAGACCTCAATTGACTGAATTGGCTTCAATTGCCCTCAATTAACCGAATTGACCGAATTGACCTAATTGGCTTCAATTGGCCTAATTTGCCTCAATTGGCCTAAATTTTCCATAGTTTAACTAATTGTCATCAATTGGCCTAATTGGTCTAGTTTTCCTCAATTAGCCCTCAATTGGCCTAATTGGCCTCAATTGGCTTCACTTGGCCACAATTGGCCTAATTGGCCTCTTTTAGCAACAATTGGCGTCAATTTTCCTCAATTGGCCTTAATTGGCCTTAATTGTCCTATTTGGACTAATTGGCGTCAATCGACCCTAATTGGTCTCAATTGGCCTAATCGACCCTAATTGGCCTCAATTGGCCGCAAGTGGCTTAATCGGCCTAATGGGCCTCAATTGGCCTAATTGGACTTAATTGGCCTCAATTGGCCTGAATTGGCCTCAATGAGCCTAATTGGATTCAATTGGCCAAATTGGACTCAATTGGCCTCAATTAGCCTAATTGGCCTAATTGACCTTAATTGACCTCAAGTAGCCTCAACTGGATTAATTGGCCTCAATTGGAATCAATTTTCTCAATTGACCTCAGTTAGCCACTATTGGACTAATTGGACAAAATTAGCCTAAATGACCTAATTGGTCTCAATTGGCCTTAATTGGAATAATTAACTTCAATTATCCTCAATTGGCATAATTCACCTAATTGACCTAATTGGATTCAATTGGACTAATTGGCCTCAATTAGCCTAAATTTTCCTCGGTTGAACTAATTTTCATCAATTCTTATAATTGATCTAATTTTCCTCAATTATCCCTCAATTGGCCTCAATTGGCCTAAATTTTCCTAAGTTGAACTAATTGTCATCAATTGGACTAATTGATCTAGTTTTCCCCAATTTGTCTCAATTGGCCTTAATTGCCCTTAATTGGCTTAATTGGACTCAATGAGCCTCAATTGGCCTCAATTTGTCTTAATTGGGATTAATTGGTTGAATTTCCCTAATTGGCCTCAATTGGCCGCAATTGTCCTCAATTGGCCCCAATTGGCCTAATTCATCTCAATTGGCCTCAATTGACCTAAATTTTCCTCAATTCACCTTAATTAGCCTCAATTAGCCTAATTGGTCTGAATTGGCCTGAATTAGCCTGAATTGGCCTGAATTAGCCTGAATTGGCCTCAACTGGCCTCAATTAGACTAATTGGACTAATTGGATTGAGTGGCCTCAAGTGGACTTAATTGGCCTAATTTGCCTCCCTGGACTAATTGACCTCAATTGGCCTCAATTGGTCTCAATTGGACTAATTAGCCTCAAACGACATAATTGACCAAATTCGCCTTAATTGGCCTAATTAACCTCAATTGGCCTCAATTGGCCTAATTGGCCGAATGGACCTTAATTGGCCTCATTTGGCCTAATTGGTCTCAATTAGACTCAGTTGGCCTCAGTTTTCCTATTTGATGAATTAGCCTCAATAAGCCTAATTGGTCTCAATTGGCCTCAATTGGCTTAATTGGCCTCAGTTAGCCTAATTGGCCCCAATAGGCCTCAATTGGCCTAATTGGCCTCAATTAGCTCAATTGGCCTAATTGTCCTCGTTTTGTCTAATTGGCCTCAATTGGCCTCAATTGGAATAAATTGGATTCAATTAGCATAATTGGAATCAATTTGCCTCAACTGGCCTCAATTAACCTCAATTAACCTCAATTGGTCTCAATTGGACTAATTGGACTCAATTGGCCTGAATTGACCTTAATTGGCCTCAATGAGCCTAATTGGATTAAATTGGCCAAATTGGCCTCAGTTGGCCACAATATGCCTCAATTGGCCTCAATAAGCCTAATTTGCCTAATTGGCCTTAACTGGCCTCAAGTAGCCTCAATTGGACTAATTGGCCTCAATTGGTATCAATTGCCTCAATTGTACTCAATTGGCCTCAATTGAACTAATTGGACACAATTAGCCTAATTGGACTAATTGGACTCAATTGGAAGAATTGACTTTAATTGGCCTCAATTGGCCTCAATTGGCCTAATTGACCAAATTGACGTAATTGGCGTCAATTGGCCTAATTGGCCTCAATTGGCCAAAATTTTCCGTAGTTAAACTAGTTGTCATCAATTGGACTAATTGATCTATTTTTCCACAATTAGCCCTCAATTGGCCTAATTGGACTCAATTGGCCTCAATTGGCCAAAATTTTCCCCACTTGAACTAATTGTCATCAATTGGCCTAATTGATCTAGTTTGCCTCAATTGGCCGCAATTGGCCTTAATTGGACTCAATTGGCCTCAATTGGATTAATTGTCCTCAATGGGACTCAATTGGCCCCAATTTGTCTCAATTGGGCTCAATTGTCCTCAATTGGCTAAATTTCCCTAATTGGCATCAATTGGCCATAATTGTCCTCAATTGGCCTCAATTGACCTAATTCGGCTCAATTGACCTCAATTGACCTCAATGGGCCTAAATTAGCCTAAATTAGACTCAATTTCCCTAATTGTACTAATTTTCATAAATTAGACTACATAGACTAAGTGACCTCAAGTGGACTCAGTTGGCCTGTCACACCCCAACTTTTTAATTTATTTTTATTTTACTATTTCCTGGATTTAGGTTCTCTCGTTGAGGCTCGAGTTGAGCACAAGTCTAAATTTTTTTTCATTTAATATTTTTACTAGGTTTCAGACTCGTGCACAGTCATCGCACGATTGGCGGTAGTCTCACAGTTGGCCTATGAGTTAGGCAATTGCTCATTATTGTTATTGTATTTATTATATTATTATTATTATTTTTATTGTTGTTAATTTTTATTATTGTCATCTTTATTATTTTCATTTATTATTATTATAATTATTATTATTTGTATTATTATTATTATTTGTATTATTATTATTATTATTTGTATTATCATTATTTTTACTATTATTTTATTATTGTAATAATATTATTATTATAATAATGAAAAAAACCTAACCCTAACCACATGTGGAACCCCCTTTTTCCCCTCGCCCTGCACATACCTCTCTGCCCCCGTTCCCCTTGCCTCACGCCGCACCACCACGCTCCAGCGGAAGCACCACCCTCTCACCCCCTGGCTCTCGTCTGCCTTGGGCCCTCCATCTCTCGCCTATGTGCTCCAGCCGACAGCCCACCTCACCCCTATCTATCTTCATCCCCATTCCCTCCGCGACCTAGTCGCCTTTGCCTCTCTCCCTGATAGTGGCCAGCCGACCAGCCCCAGCACCGCTTTTCCCTCCTTCATTCATCCTTCACACCTCGCCCTCACCACTCTTTATTCCAGCCAACCACCCATTGCATTTGCTCCGACTAGCCCTTGATCCCCATTTTTTCTCTTTATAGTGATAAAAAAGGTCCCCAACGACCTCTTATCATTTCCAACGGTCTCTGTTGCGCAACTCGACGATGACCTCCCTCTCACGCTCTGGCCAGTGCGATTTCTCTGATACGGTGACCTCACCGATGGTAGTTTTCTTTAATTTTTTCAACGTTATTATTTAATCTGGTTAAACCCCAACTTCTCAGGTGTTAATTGACATGTTTTTCTAGTGGTTTTAGTTGTATGGTCGGTCCGAAATAGGTTGTTCTTCCCTCCGCTAAAGCAGCGTCACATTCGCATGTGTTTGAGGTGGGTGAATTCATGTGTCTTTATTTCTGAATAATTCCATTAATGAATTCTATATTTCAATTAATTTTTTTAACATATTTCACACCTTAAATATTCATACGACTTGTTTTGGGTAGTTTATTCCTGTTGATGAAATTTTTTAGAACTAGTTTATAAATCATGCTTATGGGTTGGTATTTTCATTTATGTTGTTGATTAAATTATAGTTTAACACTTAAAATATATAAGTCTGGGGATTTGTTTGGTGTCTTACTCTTTGTGAATTTCTGGTAAAATAGAGTAGTCTCTTGATAGCATTCCATAAATTGTACTGGCAGTTTATTAAATTGTGTGGAAGTTTTCTCAACTTATTCTGGTAGTTCCTTGGTGTGTGTTTTCTTTCAAAAGAGGATTTCGATTGTGTATTTGGTGAAAATATTTATTGTTCTAATTAGAAGTGATTTATTTTAATTGTTTAAATTATTTATAAAAAATGTTTATGTTATTGTAAATCATGTCTTGAAATAATTTTGTGTGTGTGTTTGGTTGGTTATTTTATGGTTTGATGGTCATGTGGAAAATGTTTTAAAAAGAGTTATATGGTGGATTTTGGGTTGTTTTATGTTTTATAAATGAGTTTAATTGTAGAAAATGGTTTTAAGATAATTGGTGGGTTTTATGGAAATGGTTTTCAAATGTTATCTTTGGATTTTAGTGTGTCATTGAATGTAGACACTTCCATGAGTGCACTAGGTGAACACATGGAAGTTTCCTCAAATGAAGATGGTACTTAAAATGATATTTCTATATAAACCTTAGTTTCCTAAATGGATTTTAGTCTTCAAATAAAGTTGGTCCCCTTGTTTGGTTTCTAAAGAGGGATTTAAATAAGGTTTTATAAAGTGTTGCTTCAAGTGTTTTGGAAAACATGGTTTTTAATGGGTCCTTTAAGGTCTGTCCATTTGATTTGAAACACGTTTTGGTGTGGGTTGTAAAAGAGTAAATTCCTATTTGGATCTTCCAACTCATGGGTGAAGTTGTGTTAACTTTTATAATGCTTTGTGTTTGGAAATTGTGTGTGCCTCGTTAGAGTTTAAATGTTTTTAGAAAAGTGGTTTTGACATGGATGTGACGTGATGGCCCGGTTGGAACTTTGTTTAATGTGAAATGATTGAATGTTCATTTGGGGGTGCTCCTATCTAGAGTTACCCTTTATGGGTGAATGCATAGGAAGCTTCCATGTTTGGGGTAGGCAAGTGCAGCGAGATGAGTCGCACATTCAAGGGCCTCCTACTTACACCATATTATTATAACCACCATGGGTTCCTGGGAAACTTTTAGTTGATCGAGTGATGGTTGCTTATCTGCCCCGATTAGACAGGTTGGTACCCTCTAGTAGGTATAAAATCCAGATGGGGAGTGTCGTTGGTTTCGTTTTCTGTGAGGGTGTCCAGTTGGTTATAGACTTAGGAGCTTCACCATATTTTGAAAGGTGGTTTCGAACCGAGTACATACAGGGGTCTTTTAGGTATGTTTAGGATCACCTATGGTTACTGTATTATTTTCATTGTTTGTTTACTTTCTATTATACTAGTTTATTTCCTGCTTGCATTGTTTACCTATTCTAATTTAGCCCAGATTTTGTATATTTTGTTTTGAGTTTAGTTTATAAAAAGACAAATTATTTTAGAAATGGTATCTCGCATGTGTTGGATTTTTAAATGAGAAAAACATGTTGCTTATTTAAAAATGTGAAAACCCTAATTTTATATTTTTATTTCAAACTTGTGTTAATGCATGGTTTCGGGAAAGGAGATGTGAGATTCTATGGTTTATCTTGGCTACCCTACTAATAATTTTTAATGCTCCCACCTATTTTTATCATTTCATTTGAAGGTTTCATTTGCTCAGGTTTTCTTGGCTGAGTTTCTCATTATTAGATCAAGGTTGGACTTTGGTTGGTAGGTGACCTGGAAGGCCACGTGGAGGTATGTTGAGTTGTTTTGTTTATTTCTTTTTCCGCTGCTAGAGTTCGGTTTTTTTTATTCTTGCTTATTTATTCATCTTTTATGGGCCTTATCATTCCCAGCGATTAATTTTTGATGCCCGACACTGGTTGTCAGCCCATGGGGATCGGTAACACCCCTTAGGACATGTTGCGGACTGGCTCAAATGACCGGTTCAGGTTCGACCTGAGATTGGTTCATGAAAAAATGGTATCATAGGGGGCCCTGGTTATTTGAGGTGTCCGGTAGATGGATATTAGGACTATCGGGACTCAAGAGGTAGGTACTGGAAGGATGTAATGAACCCTCACCCGTTCCGAACCTCGAGTCACCAAGTTTAGTTCAATAATTGATTCCTAGTCTCGTTCTGGTTTGATTAAATTGAGGGATGAAAACAGAGGTATGCCGATGTTACATCATGATTTCACATCGAGTAGTGACCCATGTAGAGTCTGAGTACATTATTTTTGTTCCTAGTAGTTGTTTATGCTTACTAGAGGTATGTCCCACTACCATGTCGCCAGGATTAGTGTGACTACTAGTCCCTCACTCTAGTAGTTTGATGAAAGTTGAGTTTCGTCTTGGTTCTGGTTGGTGTAAGTGCGCTTTTGAAAATGAAAAATGGTTTTTGAAATGAGAATTATTTCTTTTTAATGGATTTAAATTCATGAAATGGGTTTTTAAAATTGAAAGCTCTTCGTCTAAAAATTTGGTGTTTGCTTGGAATTGGTAGAGAAATGGTTTTGGTGAAACCTCTAGAACTCTTTATGAATGTTTTCACATGTGAGGGAATGCATGGAAAGTGTGTGTCAGTGTGTATAGATTAAATCATATGAAGACATGTGAAATGGTTCATGGGAATACTGGGATGTGTATTTGGAATTATGGTCTTCGCCTTTTTTTCTAAAGTGTTTTTAAAAAAAGGAAATGATTTTGGAAATTGAATTTGGTTTGAAAACTATGTTTGGTATTCTAAAAGTGGCATTGATAGAAGGAGGTTTTGAAATCTAAAATAAAAGGGGATTTTTAAAAGGGAATTTTGGGTTGCATTTGTAATTGTTTGGTTTTTGAGAAAGCTGTTTTTTGATGAAGGCACTTTCAATGATGTTGCTTCGGATTGATATTGGTTTTGGCTCTGTGTTTTAAATTTTGTTCAGAAAATGCCACCCAGAATAGTACCCAAGGTTTCTGATAAGTCAAGCCCATATTTTGTTCCTTCTCAGACATTTCCTATCCTTCACGGTGATCAGGGTCCATTAGAGGTAGTAGAGTGGCTTGAAGTGGTTGAGAGCATCTTCAGGGTATTTGAAACTCCCATAGATGTTAGTGTGTGTGTCGTTTTGGGTGTGTTAGAAGGTCCGACACTGGAAGAATGGGATTTGTTCGCACCACTATCAATGAAATTTGGGATGACATGGGATGTCTTTAAATCTATCTTTTTCCGATGGTTTATACCTGAATAGGTGATGAAGATGAAACGAGAAGAGCTCTTGCATATTCAACAAGGCCAACAGACTGTGAAGGCATATGTTGACCATTTTAAGGAACTTTTGTCATTTTCTCTGAAGGTAGCATCAAAGGATTTGATGTAGAATTATATCTTCATTGAGGTTCTTTGTCCAGAGATCAAGGAGAAGTTCCTCCCATCTAAGGACCATCAATTTGAAAAGCTGGTGGTTGAGACATTCTTAGATGAGTTGGTCTCCAGAGCACAGATGATCAGAAATCCAACATATCCAGTTGCTCGTGAAGGTTACATATTTGACGAGAAGGGTGTGCCAGAGGGACCTATTTATAATGAGTCCTCTACATTGGTTATTGCTTCTAGTTTGTCAGAAAATTTAGTGGTGGTCCACCAGTGTGGCTGGTTCGGGCACATGAAGTTGTCATATTGCATCCCTCCGAAGACGTGTCATCATTGTGGGTGTCTGGGTCATCTAGAAAAGTTCTACAGGAATTATTTCCTAAATAAGATGTTGTGACCGAAGGATTTTATTTCTTGATTGTGAGGTAGGAGATGCTTCAGCCATCAGATCCCCCGCCACGGTCTTGGGGTGAAGCTCGCGTGTAGTCAGGAGTTGTTGGGGGTGTGAAGCCTCGGTTCGGGTTTTGTGTTCCGTGTTGGAAATAGAACATTTAAAGACTTTTCATTATTTTTTTCTACTATTAAAGTTTTGACATCATTGTAATTTCATTGTTTCATCATGGATTTATGACGGACATGTTCTATTGTAATCAAAAAATTTTTGTTTGTCTGATCATGGTTTTCTGAATCGTGTGATTTTCTTAAAGTTATGTTTGGCCCCTATATGGGTTGATCTTGGTTTAGTATTGTTCATTTGGAGATGAAATTTCCTATGAAGGATTCGAGGCCTGTAGTTATTATCAGGTTTACTGTTGGGATTATGTTCTTCTCGGAGGTTTTTATCAAGTGTTTGGGGTTTTTGGTTTGGGTCGAGAGTTAAAAGTTTCAGCGGAGGTGTTGTTCTCTCATGTTGTAGAAGTTATTTTGGATTGGTTGGGAGTTCCTGAATCACTCCCCCCCCCATTTTGGGGTGGTTTGTTTGGGTGTTAAACTTCTACACTAGTTGAGTTCTTGTGGTAGGGAGAACCCTCTTGTGTTCTCCCATTCTCGTGTATTTTGGTTTCTTTCACTTTCAATCAGGCATGGATTCTTGTTTTTTCTATTGTTTGGATGGGTGACTTTCTGGGGGAAGAAAGTGTCTACGGTGGGGAGAATTATCACACAGAAACTTTTTAATTTATTTTTATTTTACTATTTCATGGATTCGGGTTCTCTCGTCGAGGCTCATGTTGAGTGTGAGTCTAAAATTTTTGTCATTTAATATTTTTACTAGGCTTCGTATCCATGCGCAGTCACCGCACGGTTGGAGGTAGCCATGCAGTCATCCTAGGATTCAGGAAATTGCTCACTATTATTCCTATTATTATTAATGTATTTATTGTATTATTATTTTTATTTTTATTTTTATTGTTATTAATTTTTATTATTGTTATATTTATTATTGTCATTTTTATTATTATTATTATTATTATTATTATTTTTATTATTCGTATTATTATTATTATTACTTGTATTATAATTATTTTTACTATTATTATTATTATAAAAATTGTAATATTATAATTACTATAAGAATGAAAAAAAAACCTAACCCTAGATACCTGCGACACACCCTTTTTCTCCTCTCCCTACACATACCGATTCGCCCCCCTTCCCCTGGCCTCACACCGCACCACCGTACTCCAGCGAAAGCGCCACCCTCTCACCTCCTAGATCCCATCCACCTCCGG
The DNA here is from genome assembly GCA_963277665.1 of Viscum album. NCBI lineage: Eukaryota > Viridiplantae > Streptophyta > Magnoliopsida > Santalales > Viscaceae > Viscum > Viscum album. Next base: position 10,032,649 of record CAUJRU010000003.1, on the reverse strand, counting down.
TCCTTCGTCCCTCACCTATGCGCTCTAGCCGCCAGCCCGCCTCACTCCCTGGATCTCGTCCGCCTCCTGCCCTCTGCGCCCCAGCCGCCTTCGCCTCTCACCTATGTAGTGGCCTACCGACCAGCCCCAGCACTGCCTATCCCTCTAGCATCCGGCCTTCGGCCCTCACGCTCGCCACTCTTTATTCCATATGACCACACCCCTACCTTGTCTTAGACCATCCCTCACTCACCCTTTTTTCTCCGGCCAGTGACGCAACCGGTCCCCAACGGCCTCCCCTCATTTCTGGCAGTCTCCGTTGCACGACCCAATCATGGCCTCCCTATCCCGCTCCGAACGGTGTGATTTCTTCGATCCAGTGACCACACTAGTGGTAGTTTTCTTTCATTTTTTCAGTTTTTTTATTTAAGCTGGCCAAACCCAGAATTCTCAGGTGTTAATTGGTGCATTTTTCTAGTGGTTTTAGGTGTACGGTCAGTCCGCAATAGGTTATTCTTCCCTCCACTGAAGCAGTGTCACTTTTTCACATGTTTGAGGTAGGTGAATTCATGTGTCTTTCTTTTCTAGTCATTCCATTAATACCTTATTTCTTTTAATTAATTTTTTTAACATATTTTAAACCTTAAATTTTCTTATAACTAGTTTTGGGTAGTGTATTCTTATTGATGAAATTTGTTCAAACTAGTTTTTAAAATCATTATTTTGGGTTGGTATTTTCTTTTAAGTTATTGATTAAATTCCAGCATAAAATTTAAAATATAGAAGTCTATTGATTTGTATGGTGTCTTACTCCTTTTGAATTTCTAGTAAACTAGTTGAGTCACTTGATAGCATTCCAAAAATTGTGCTGACGGTCTATTAAATTGTGTGGAAGTTTGTGAAACTTATTTTGGTAGGTCCTTGGTGTGTTTTTGCTTTCAAAAGAGGATTTCGATAGCGTATTTGTTGAAAATCCTTATTGTGCTACTTAGTAGTGTTTTATTTTTATTATTTAAATGATTTATTAAAAATGTTTCAATGATTGCAAATCATGTCTTGAAATAATTTTTGGTGTGTCTTTGATTGGGTCGTCTTATGGTTTGATGGTCATCTGGAAAATGTTTTAAAAAGAGTTATATGGTGGTTTTCGGGTTGTTTTATGTTTTATAAATGATTTGGATGGTAGAAAATGGTTTTAATATAATTGGTGGGTTTTATGGAAATTATTTTCAAATGTTCTCTTTGGATTTTAGTGTGTCATTGGATTTCAACACATCCATGAGTGCACTAGGTGCACACTTGGAAGTGACCTCAAATGAATATGGAACTTGTAAATGATATTTCTCTACAAACCTCAGTTTCCTAAATGGATTTTAGTCTTCAAATAAAGTTGTTTCCCATGTATGGTTTCTAAAGAGGGTTTTAAATAAGGTTTTATAAAGTGTTGCTACAAGTGTTTTGGAAAACATGGTTTTTAATGGGTCCTTTAAGGTCTGTACATTTGGTTTGAAACATGTTTTGGTGTGGGTTGAAAAATATTAAAGGCTCGTTTGGCTCTTCCAACTCATGGGTAAAGTTGAGTTAACTTTTAGAATGGTTTTTGTTTGGAAATTTTGTGTGACTGGTCAAAGTTTAAATGTATTTAGAAAAGTGGTTTAGACATGGATGTGACGTGACGGCCTGGTTGGCACTTTCTTTAATTTGAAATGATTTAATTTTTATTTGGGGGTGCTCGTGTCTAGGGTAACCCTTTATGGGTGAATTCATAAGAAGCATTTGTGTTTGGGGTAGGAAAGTGCGGTGAGATGAGTCATGTGTGTAAGGGCCTCCTACTTATATAGTATTATTAAAACCACCATGGGTTCTTGGGATTCTTTTATTTGATCAAGTGATGGTTGCTTATCATCCCCGATTAGAGGGGTTGGTACCCACTGGTAGGTATAGAGGCCAGATGGTCAGTTCTGTTGGATTCTTTTTCCGTGAGGGTGACGAGATGGTTATAGACTTAGGAGATTCAACATATTCTGGTAGGTGGTTCCGAACCGAGTATGTCCAGGGGTCTTCTAGGAATGTTTAGGATCACCTATGGTTACTGGATTATTTTCATTGCCTATTTACTTTCTATTATACTAGTTTATTTATAGCTTGCATTATTCACCTGTTCTACTTTAGCCCAGCTTTGGTTTTTTTTTTTTGAGTTTAGTTTATAAAAAAGACACATGATTTTGGAAATGGTATGTCGCATATGTTGGATTTTTAAATTAGAAAAACATGTTGCTTATTTTAAAATGTGAAAGCCCTACTTTTATATTTGTATTTCAAACTTGTGTTAATGGATGGTTTCGGGAAAGGAGATGTTGAATTCTGTGGTTTATCTTGGAAACTCTACTGATAATTTTTAATGCTCACGCCTATTTTTATCATTTCAGTTGCAGGTTTCCTTTTCCCAGGTTTTCTTGGCTGAGTTTCCCATTATTGGAGCAAGGTCGGCCTTTGGTTCGGAGGTGGCCTAGAAGGTCACGTGGAGGTATGTTGATTTGTTCTTTTTATTTCACTTTTTTCTACTAGAGTTCAGTTTTATTGTATTGTTTATTCCTGTTTATTTCTTTATCTTTTATAGGCCAAATAATTCCTAGAAATTAAGTTTTGATGCCCGACACTACATGCCCATGGGGATCAAGAATGCCCCTTGAGACATGTCATGGACCGTCTCGGGTGACTGGTTCAAGGTAAAACCAGGATTGGTTCGTGACATGGCCTAATTTGCCTCCATTGTTCTAATTGACCTAAATTTGACTCAATTGGCTTCAATTGGACTAATTGGCCTCAAATGTCCTAATTGACCAAATTGACCTTAATAGACCCCCAGTTGGCCTTAATTGGCCTCAATTAGCTTAATTGGCCTAACAGACCTCAATTCACCTCAATTGGCCTAATTGTTTTCAATTGGACACAATTTTCCTCAATTTGTCTAATTAGCCTAATGGGTCTCAATTGGCCTCAATTTGCCTAATTGGGCTCAATTTCCCTTAGTTAGCCTAATTGGAGGAATTGGCTGAATTGGCCTAAATTGGCCTTAATTAGCTGAATTTTCCTCTATTGGCCATAATTGGTCTAATTGGCCTCAATTAGGTTAATTGGCATCAATTGGCCTCAATTGGATAAATTGGCCCCAATTGGCCCCAATTGGCCTTAGTTGGCCTAATTGGCCTCAATTGGAAAAATTGGCCTTAATGGCCTCAATTGGCCTCAATTCGTCTCAATTGGCATAATTGGCCCATGGCCTCAATTGGTGTCAATTGGCCTAATTGGCCTCAATTGGGATCAATTAGAAAAATTGGACTCAATTGGACTCAATTAGCCTAATTGGCCTCAATTCACCTCAATTCGCCTCAATTGACCTCAATTAGGCTAAATTGGACTAATTGGCCTCAAATTGCCTCAATTGGCCTTAGTTTGTCTCAATTGGTCTAATTTGTCACAACTGGCCAAATTGGAATAATTGCCCTCAATTGGCCTAATTGGCATAATTGGCCTCAATTGGCATAAATTGGCCCCAATTAGCCTTAATTTTCCTTAATTTTACAAATTGGACTAATTGGCCTCAATAGGAATAAATTGTCCTAATTTCCCTCAATTGGCCTCAATTGGCTTTAATTCGCCTTAATTGGCCAAATTGGACTCAATTCGCATCAACTGGCCGCAATTGGCCTAATTTTCCAAATTGGTCTCAATTGACCTCAAATGACATCAATTGGACTCAACCGGCATCAATTGGCCTCAATTGGCCTAATTGGACTCAATTGGCCTCAATTGTTATCAATTTGCCTAATTAGACTAATTGGCCTCAAGTGGCCCCAATTGGCATAATTGGCCTTAATTGGCCTAATTGGCCTCAAGTGGCCTTAACTGGCCTCAATTGGCCCCAACTGGCCTGAATTCTCCTCAACTGGCATCAACTGGCCGCAATTGGCCACAATTGGCCTAATTAGTCTTAATTGGCGTCAATTGGCATCAATTGGCCTATATTGGCCTAATTGACATCAATTGGCCTTAGTTGGCCTAATTGGTCTCAATTGGCCTCAATTGGCCACAATTGGCTGCAATTGGCCGCAAGTGTTCTCAATTGGCTGCAATTGGCCTCAATTGGCCGCAGTGAGCCTCAATAGGCCCCAATTGGCCCCAATTGGCCTCAATTAGCCTTAATTGGCCTTAATTGGATTCAATTGGCCTCAACTGGCCTGATTGAACTAATTGGACACAATTGACCTAATGGGCCTCAATTGGCCTAATTGGGCTCAATTGTATTCAATTATCCTAATTGGCCTCAACGTGACTAATTAGTATCCATTGGTCCCAATTGGGCTCAATTGGAATAATTGGTCTCAATTGGCCTAATTGCTCTAATTGGTCTCAATTGGCCCTAATTAGCTGTAATTGGACTCGATTGCCCTAATTGGGCTCAATTGGTCTCAATTGACCATAATTGGCCTCAATTTCCATAATTGACCAAATTGGACTCAATTGGCCTCAATTGGCCTGAATTGGAATAATTGGCCTCAATTGGCCTCATCTGGCCTAATTTTCCTCAATTGGCCTCAACTAACCTCAATTGGCCTAATTGGCATAACTGACCTCAATTTGCCTCAATTGACCTCAATTGGATCATTGACCTCAATTAGCCTCAATTGGTCTCAATTGGCCTCAATTGGCCTCAATTGGCCACAATTGGCCTAATTTGCCTAATTTGCCTCAATTTTCTTTTATTGGCCTCTATTGCCTTCTATTGGTCTCAATTGGCCTGAATTGGGCTCAATTTGCCTCAATTTGCCTAATTGGCCTCAATTGGCCTCAATTGGAATAATTGACCTAATTTTCCTCAATTGGCCTCAATTGGCCTAATTGGCATTAATTGGACTCAATTACGTTAATTGGTGTTAATTGAAATCAATTGTTCTAATTAGCCTCAATTGGTCACCATTGGCCTCAATTAGGCTCAATGGCCCCAATTGGGATAACCAACCTCAATTCATCTCAATTGAACTCAATTGGCCTTAATTGGCCTCAATTGGCCTTAATTATCCTAATTGACCTCAATTGGAAAAATTGTCCTCAGTTGGCCTAATTGGCCTCAATATGCCTCAATTTGCCTCAACTGGCCTAATTGGCCTCAAGTGGTCTCGATTGGCCACAGTTTGTCTAATTGGCCTAATTGGACTGAATTGGCCTAATTGGCATCAATTGGCCTCAGTTTACCCCAATTGAACTAATTTTCCTCGATTTACCTCAATTGGCCTCAATTGGCCTTATTGGCCTTAATTTTCCTAACAAACCTCAATTGGACTCAATTCACTGAATTGGATGAATTGGCCTAATGGCCTTATTTGGCCTCAATTGGCATAATTGGCCTCAATTTGCCTAATTGAACATAATTTGCCAAATTGGCCTGAATTGGCATGAGTTGGACTCAATTGGTTGAATTGGTCGAATTGGAAGAATTGGCCTCAGTTGGTCTAATTGACTTAATTGGTCTCAATTGGACTCATTTGGCCTCATTTGGCCTAATTGGCCTCAATTGGCCTTGTTTGGTCTCAATTGGCCTAATGGAAATAATTGACCTCAATTAGCCTCAATTAGCCTCAATTAGCCTCAATTAGCCTCAATTGTCAAATTGGCCACAATTAGCCTCACTTGACCTCAATTGGCCTCAATTGGCCTAACTGTCCTCAATTGGACTCAATTGGCCTCAATTAGTCTCAATTGGCTTCAGTTGGCTTCAGTTGGCCTCAATTGGCCTCAATTGGCCTCAATTGGCCTCAATTGGCCCCAATTGGCCTCAATTGGCCTAAATTGGTCTCAATTGTCCTCAATTGTCGTCAATTGCCCTAATATGACTCAATTTGTCTCAATCAGCCTCAATTGACCTCAATTGGCCTAATTGGCCTAATTGGTCTCAACTGGTCTAATTGGAATAATTGTCCTCAATCGGCCTAATTGGCTTAATTAGCCTGATTTAGCCCGAATTGGCCTTGATTGACCTAAATTGGTCATATTGGGCTCAATTGGCATAATTGGACTCAATTTTTCCAATGGGACTCAATTGGACGCAATTGGCTGAATTAGCATAATTGGCATTAATGGGCCCCAATTGGCCTCAATTAGTCTAATTCTTCAAACTGGTCTCAATTGGCCTCATTTGGAATAATTGGCATAATTCATCTCAATTGGCCACAATTTTCCTCAATTTGCCTAATTTTCCAAATTGGATCAATTGGCATAAATTGGCCTAATTGACCACAATTTTCCTTAATTGGCCTAAGTGGGACTCAATGGGCCACAATTGGCCTAATTTGCCTCAATCTTCTCAATTGGTCTAATTATGCTCAATTGGGCTCAATTGGGCTCAATTGACCTAATGGGAATAATTGGCCTCAATTGGAGAAATTGGCCTAAATCTGAATCAATTGGCCTAATTGGATTCAATTGGCCTAATTGGTCTAATTGGCCTTAATTGGGCCCAATTGGCCTTAATTGGCCTAATTGGGCTCAATTGGCATAATTGGCCGCAATTTGCTTAATCTTCCAAGATTAGTCTCAATTGGTCAAATTGGCATAATTGGGATAATTGGCTAATTGTCCTCAATGGGCCTCAATTGGCCTCAATTGAGTAATTGGACTCAATTTGCCTCAATTTTCCTAATTGGCCTAAACGGCCTCAATTGGCCTCAATTGGCCGAAATTGGACTAATTGACCTTAATTTTTGTCAATTGGCCTAGGTGGTCCCCAATGGGCCTCAATTGGTCTAAATTGGGCTAAGAGGCTTAATTGGCCTCAATTGGCCTCAATTGGCCTAATTAGCCTAATTGGGTTCAATGGGAATCAATTGGTCGAATTGCACTTAATTTGACTCAATTGGCCTAATTTGCTTCAATTTGCCTCAATTGGACTTGTTTGGCTTCAATTGGCCATATTGGCCTATTTGGCCTCAATTGGCCAAATTGGCCTCAATTGACCTAATCATCCTGAATTGGTCTATTTGGCTTCAATTGGCCTCAATTGGTCTCAATTTGGCATAACTAGACTTAGTTGGTCTAATGGGCCTCTGTTGGAATCAATTAGCCACAATTGGCCTAATTGGCCTGAATTGGACTAATTGGCCTATTTGGCTTCAGTTGGCCTCATTTGATTAATTGGACCCCAATCATCTAATTGGCCTAATTGGACTCAATGAGTCTCAATTGGCCTAATTAGCCTCAATTGTCCTAATGGACCTCAATTGGCCTAATCAGCCTTATTGGACTCAATGGGCCTCAATCGGCTTCAATCAACCGTAACTGGTCTCAATTGGCCTCAATTGGACTCAATTCGCCTTAATTCGCCTCAATTGGTCTCAATTGGCCTCAATTGGCCTCATTGGCCTCAATTGGCCTTAACTGACCTCAATTGGCCTCAATTAACCTAATTGCCCTAACCGGGCTCAATTGGCCTCAATTGGCCTTATTGCCCTAAATTTGTCTCAATATGCCACAATTGGCCTAATTGGCCTCAATGGGCCTCAATGGGCCTCAATTGGCCTCAATGGGCCTCAATGGGCCTCAATTGACCTCAATTGGCTTCGATAGTCCTCAATTAATGTCTATTGGCCTCAATTCGCCACAATTGGCCACAATTGGTCAAATTGGCCTCAATTGGGCTCAATTGGCATCAATATTGGCTAAATCTACCAAATTGGTTTTCAATTGGCCGTTATTGGCCAAATTGGCATCAATTAACCATGATTGGCCTAATTGCCCTCGATTGGCCTCAATTGGCCTCAATTGGCCTCAATTGTCCTAATTGACCTCAATTGGGCTGAATTGGCTGTAATTGGCTTCAATTTGCCGAATTAGGATCAATTTTGCCCAATTGGCCTCAATTGGCCTCAATTGGACTCAATTGGCCTAAATGTACCTCAATTGGATGCAATTGATCTAAATTTGACTAAATTGGTCTAACTGGCCTCAATTGGCTTCAATGGGTCTCAATTGGGCTCAATTGACCTAATTGACCACAATTGGCTTCAATCGGGCTTCAATTGACCTCAATTGGCCTCAATTGCCTCAATTGGTCAAATTGGACTAATTAGTCTCAATTGGCCTCAATTGGCCATAATTGACCTCATGGGGCTCAGTTAGCTTAATTGGCTTCAATTTGCTGCAATAGGCCTTAATTGGCCCCAATTCACCTGAATTGGCCTCAATTGGTCCAAATTGGACTAATTGGACTCAACTTACCCCAATTGGCCTAGTTCACCTCAATTTGCCTCTATTGGACTCAATTGGCCTCAAGTGACCTAATTCGCCCAATTGGTCTAATTGGCCTCAATTTGCTTCAATTAGACCGATTGGCCTTATTGGCCTCAATAAGTCTCAATTGGCCTCAATTGTACTAATTGGCCTCAATTGGCATCGATTCTCCCCAATTGGCCTCAATTCGCCTCAATTGGCCTCAGTTGGCCTAATTGGCCTCAATTAGTCTTAATTGGGCTCAATTAGGCTCAATTGGCCTCAATTGGCCTCAATTGGACTCAATTGACCTCAATCTCTCTAATTAGCCTAATTGGCCTCATTTAGCCTCAGTTGGTCTCAATAGGTCTAAATAGGCCTAAATGGGCCTCATTGGCCTCAATTAGCCTTAATTGGCCTCAATTGGCCTCAATTGGCCTCAAATAGCCTCAAATGGGCCCAATTTGCCTCAATTACCCTCAATTGGCCTCAATTGACCTCAATTGGCATAATTGGCTTAATTGGCCACAATTGGTCTCAATTGGCCTAATTGGCCTCATTGACCTAATTGGACTTTATTGGCCTCAATCGGCCTAATTGGCTGCGAATGGCCTCAATTGGCCCTAATTGGGCCCCATTTACCTCAATTGTCATAATTGGTCTAATTGGCCTCAATTATCCTCAACTGCCCTCAATTGACCTAATTGGCCTCAATTGGCCTCAATTGGTCTCAAGTGACCTAATTGGCCTAATTAACCTAATTGGCCTAATTGGCCTGAATTGGCTTAATTGGCCAAATTGGTCTTAATTGGCATCAATTGGCCTTATTCACCTCAATTGGCTTCAATTGGCCGCAATTGTCCTAACTGTCCTTAATTGAACTGAATTGGCCCTAATTACATTCAATTGGCCTAATTAGCCTTGATTAGCCACAATTGGCCTCAATTGGCCAAATTTGGCCTCAAATTGCCTCAATTGACCACAATTGGCAACAATTGGCTCAATTGGGCTAAATTTGGATTCAATTGGACCAATTGGTCTCATTGGACTTAATTGGCCTAATTGGCATCGAATGGCCACAAATTGCCATAAATTGCCTCAATTAGCTTGATTGTTCTCGATTGGACTCAATTGGGGTCCATTGGTCTCAATTGGACTAATGAGACTCAATTGGCTAATTGCCCCTAATTAGCCTCAATTGGACTCAATTGACCTCAATTGGCATAACGGGCCTCAGTTCGCCTCAATTTTCATCAATTGGTCTAAATTGGCATCAATTGGCTTCAATTGGTCTTAATTGTCCTAATTGGCCTCAATTGACCTCAATTGGCATTAGTTGGCCTGAATTAGCCTCAATTGGATCAATTGACCACAATCGACATAATTGGCCTCAATTGGACTCAATTATCTACAATTGACCTCAATTGGCCTCAATTGACCTCAATTGGCCTCAATTGGCCTTCATTGGCTAATTGGCTTAATTGGCCTCAATTGACCTCAATTGGCTGAATTGCCCAATATGGCCTCAATTTGCCTCAATTGATCTTAATTGGCATAATTGGATTCAATTGGACTCAATTGGCTTCAATTGGCCAAATTGACAACAATTGGTCTTATTGGCCTCAATTGGCCTCAATTGGCTTCAATTGGCCTCAATTGGAGTAATTGGTCTGAATTCGCCTCTATTGGCCTCAATTGACCCAATTGGCCTCAATTGGCCTCAATTGTACTCACTTGGCCTAATTAGCCTAATCGTCCTCAATGGGACTTAATTAGCTTCAATTGGCATCAATTGACAAAATAGGCATAATGGGCCTCAATTGGTATCAATTACCATAATTGGCCTCAATTGATCTCAACTGGTCTCAACTAGTCTCAATGGCCTATATTGGCCTAAGTTGCCTAATTGGCCTCACTGGGCCTCAATTGGCCTCAATTGTCCTAATTGGCCTCAATGGGCCTCAATTGGCATCAATCAATTGTCCTCAATTAGCCTAATTGGATTCAATCGGCCTCAATTGGCCTAATTGTCCTCAATTAGCCTAATTAGCCTCAATTGGCCTAATTGACTTCAATTAGCCTAATTGACTTCAATTGGCCTCAAGTTGCCTAATTGACCTAATTGCCCTAATTTCCCTAATTCGACTCAATTGGCCTAATTAGCCTCATTTGCCCTAATTGGTCTTAATTGACATCAATTGGACTTAATTAGCCTAATTTACCTCAATTGGCCTAATTGGCCTAATTGGCTCCAATTGGCCTCAGTTGGTCATAATTGACCTCAATTGGTCTAATGGGTCTCAATTGGCCTCAATCATCCTCAATCATCTTTAATTGGCCTTCACCCAATTGGTGGCCTCAATTGGCCTAATTGGCCTTAATTTGACGAATTTGCCTAATTGGCCTCGATTGGATTCAATTGGCCCTGATTAGCCCAATTGGCCTCGATTGGCCCAATTGGCCTCAATTGGATGCAATTGGCCTCAATTGGCCTAATTGGACTAATTGACCTCGATTGGCTTCCAATGGCCTCAATTAGCCTTAATTGGCCTCAATTGGACTCAATTGGCCTCGATTGGCCTAATTAACATCAATTGTCATCAATTGGTCTCAATTGGAATCAATTGGTCTCAATTGGCATCAATTGGGCTCAATTGGCCTCATTTGGCCTCAATTGTTCTAATCAAACTCAATTGGGCTCAATTGGACTCAATTGGAATCAATTGGCCCGAATAGGCCTAATTGTACTCAATTGGTCTCAATTATCTTAATTGACATCAATTGGGATCAATTGGACTCAAGTGTCCTAATTGGCCTAATTGGTCTCAATTGGACACAATTGGCTTCAATTGGCCTAATTTGCCTCAATTGGCCTCAATGGGCTCCAATTGGAGTAATCGGCCTGAATTTCCCTAATTAACCTCAATTAGCCTCAATTGGATTCAATTGTCCTCAATTGCTTCAATTGTCCCCAATTTTCCTAATTACCCTCTATTGGCTACAATTGGCCTCAATTTGCCTAATTAGCGTCAATTGGCCGCAAGTGTCCTCAAGTGGCCACAAGTGGCCTCAAGTGGCCTCAAGTGACCTCAATTGGACTTACTGGCCTCAATTGGCCACACCTGGCTTAATTGGCCTCAATTGGCCTAATTGGCCTAAATTGGCCTCAATTTGTCTCAATCGGACTTAATTGGCCTGATTGGACTCAATTGGACTTAATTGGCATCAATTGGCCTCAATTGGCCTCAATTAGCCTAATTGGCCTCAATTGGCCTCAATTTTCCTCAGTTGGCCTAATTGGCCTCAACTAGCCTAATTAACCTCAATTGGCCTCAATAAGGGTCAATTGGCATCAATTGGCATTAATTGGCCTCAATTGGTCTAATTGTCCTCAATTGGGAATAGCTGGCCAAATGGGCCTCAATTGACCTAAATTGGTCTTAGTTGGCCTAATTGGACTCAAGTGGCCTCTATAGGACGAATTGAACTCAATAGGACTCAATTGGCCTAATTGGCCTCAATTAGGCCCAATTAGCCTAATTGACCTTAATTGGTCGTAATTTGCATAATTGGCCTAATTAGCCCAAATTGGCCTCAATTGGCATAATTGGCCTCAATTTGAGGTAATTGGACTCAATTGGCCTCAATTGGGCCCAATTGGCCTCAATTGACCATAATTGGCCTTAATTGACATAATTGAATTAATTAACCTCAATTGGCATCAACTATCCTCAATTAGCCTGAATTGGCCCCAATTGGACCCAATTTCTCTAATTAGACTAATGGGCCTCAATTGGAATCAATTGGCCCAATTGGTCTCAATTGGTGTAATTGGCCGAGTTGGCCTTAATTGGCCTAATTGGACACAATTATACTTAGTTGGTTGAATAGGCCTAATTGGCCTCAATTGGCTTCAACTCAGTTAGTCTAATTGGCCTTAATTGGCCTCAATTGGCCAAACTAGCCTCAATTGGTCTAAATTTGCAAAATTGACCTTAATTGGCCTAATTATCCTTAATTCATCTAATTGGCCCTAATTCATCTCATTGGCCTAATTGGCCTCAATTGGCCTCTATTGGAATAATTAGCGTCAATTGGCCTAATTGACCTCAATTGACCTCAATTTTCCTAATTGGCCTCAACTTGCCTCATTTGGTGAAATTGGCCTCAATTGGCCTAATGGGCATAATGGACCCCAATTTGCCTTTATTGGCCTCAATTGGCCTAATTAGGCTCAATTAGTCTAATTGGCCTGATTTTCCACAATTGGGGCCAATTGAGCCCAATGGAGTCCAATTGAGGTCAATTGAAGCCAATTAGGCCAATTGGAGCCATTGAGGCCAATTGAAGCCAATTTGACAAATTGCGACCAATTGAGGCTAATTAAGGCCAATTGAGGCCAATTGTGGAAAATTGAGGCCAATTAGGCCAATTGATCCCATTGAGTTCAATTGTGGCCAATTAGGCCAATTGAGTTCAATTGAGACCAATTGAGGCCAATTGAGACCAGTTGAGATGAATTGAGCCAATTACACCAATTGAGGCCAATTTGGCCAATTAGACCAATTATGACCAATACAGGTCAATTGAGTCCAATTAGACCAATTGATTCCAATTGAGGCAAATTGATTCCAATTGATTCCAATTGAGGCAAATTGAAGCCAATTGAGGCCAATTAGGCCCATTCAACCAACTGATTCCAATTGTGGCCAATTATGCCAATTAAGGCCAATTAGGCCAATTGATTCCAATTGAGTCCAATTGAGGCCCATTAATCCAATTAGGTAAATTGAGGTCAATTGGGGCCAATTCAGGCTAATTAATTCCAATTGAGGCTAATTAGACCAATTTGGACAATTGAGGAAAATCAGGGTCAATTGTGGCCAATTGGGCCTAATTGAGGCCAATTGAGTCCAATTACAACCAATTGAGGCCAATTAGGTCAATTGAGGCCAATTTGGGCCAATTTGGCCAATTATGCCAATTGCGCCCAATTGAGGTCAATTAGGCCAATTGAGCCCAATTGAGCCCAATTGAGTCCCATTAAGGCTAATTCGGCCTATTGAGGCAAAAATGAGGCCAATTTTGCTAATCGACCCCAATTTTCCTTAATTGGCCTCAATTGGCCTAATTGGACTAATTGACCTCAATTGGCCTCATTGTTATCAATTGGTCTAATTGACCTAATTTTCCACAATTGGGGAAAATTGAGCCAAATGGAAGCCAATTGAGGCCAATTAAAGCCAATTATGCCAATTGGGGACAATTAATGCCAATTGACACCAATTTGGCCAATTACGTTCAATTGAGGCTAATTGAGGCCAATTGAGGCAAATTGGGGCCAATTAGGCCAATTGATCATATTGAGTTCAATTGTGTCCAATTTGGCCAATTAGTCCAATTGAGGCTATTTGAGACCAATTGAGGCCAATTGAGACCAATTGAGGCCAATTGAGACGAATTGGGCCAATTATGAAAATTGAGGCCAACCATGGCCAATTGCGCCCAATTGAGGCCAATTGAAGCCAATTAGTCCAATTAGACCAATTGAGGCCAATAGAGGTCAATTGAGGCCAAATAGACCAATTGATGTCAAATGTGGACAATTGATGCAAATTAAGGCCAATTAGGCTCATTCAACCAACTGAGTCCAATTGTGGCCAATTGAGACGAATTTGGCCAATTTATGTCAATTGAGTCAAATTGAGGCCCATTAGTCTAATTAGGGAAATTGAGGCCAATTGGGGCCAGTTCAGGCTAATTGAGGCCAGTTGAGACCAATTGAGGCTAATTAGTCCAATTGGGCCAAGACAAATCAGGGTCAATTGAGGCCAATTAGGCCCAATTGAGTCCAATCACAGCTAGTTGAGGCCAATTAGGTCAATTGAGGCCAATTTGGGCTAATTTGGCCAATTAGGCCAATTACAGCCAATTGAGGTAAATTAGGCCAATTAAGGCCAATTGAGCCCAATTGAGGCCAATTAAGGCCAATTAGGCCAATTGAGTCCCATTAAGGCCAATTCAGCCTATTGAGGCAAAATGAGGTAAATTATGCCAATTGAGACCAATTTAGGCCAGTTGAGGACCAATTGTCCTCAATTGGCCTCAAATGGACTTAATTGGCCTCAATTGGCCTAATTTTCCTCAATTGGCCTAATTGGCCTCAATGAGCCTCATTGGCCTAATTGGCCTTAATTGACCTCAATTGGCATAATTGGCCTCAATGGGCCTCAATTGGCATCAATTGGCATCAATTTACCTCAATTGTCCTAATTGGCCTCAATCGACCTCAATTGGGCTAATTGGCCTCAATTAGCCTAATTAGACTCACTTGGCATAATTGGCCTCAATTGACTTCAATTGACCTCAAGTATCCTGATTGACATAATTTCCCTAATTGGCCTAATTGGACTCAATTGGCCTAATTGGCCACAATTGGCCGAATTGTCCTAGTTGGCCTTAATTGGCCAAATTGGTCTCTATTGGCTTCAATTGCCCTCAAATTAGCCTAATTTACCACAATTGGCCGAATTGGCCTAATTGTCTTCAATGGCCTCAATTGGCTGTAATTGGCCTCAATTTGTCTAATTGGCCTCAATTAGCCTCAATCGTCCTCAATCATTCTTAATTGGCCTCAATTTCACTCAATTGGCCTCAATTGTGCTTAATTGGCCAAATTGGCCTCCATTGGCCTCCATTGGCCTCCATTGGCCCAGTTGGCCTTAATTGGAATACTTGGCCTCAATTGGACTCGATTGACATCAATTGGGCCTAATTGGCCTCAATTGAGCACAATTTTCCTCAATTGGCCTCAATTGGATCCAATTGGGCTCAATTGGCCTAATTGGACTAATTGTCCTCGATTGGCCTCCATTAGCCTTAATTGGACCCAATTAACCTAATTATCCTCAATTGGCCATAATTTACCTCAATTGGCCTAATTAGCATCAATTTTCCTCAATTAGTCTCAATTGGCCTCAATTGGGATTAATTGGCCTTATTGGCCTCAACTGGCCTAATTTGCCTCATTGGCCTCAATTGGTCTAATGAGACTCAATTTGCCAGAATTGGTATCAGTTGGCCCGAATTGGCCTAATTGTACTCAATTGGCCTTAATTGGCCTAATTGACATCAATTGGGCTCAATTGGCCTCAGGTGTCCTAATTGGCCTAATTGGCCTCAATTGGCCTCAATTGGCCTCAATTTGCTAATCGGCATGAATTTCCCTGATTAGCCCCAATTGGCCTCAATTTTTCTCAATTTGCTTAATTACCCTCAATTGGCTGCAATTACTCTCAATTTGCCTAATTGGCACCACTTGGCCCCAAGTGGCCTCAATTGGCCTCAAATGGCATCAATTGGCCTAACTGGGCTCAATTGGCCAAACTGGGCTCAATTGGCCTAATTGGCCTGAATTGGTCTAATTGGCCCCAATTGGCCTCAATTGGGCAAACTTGTCCTCAATTGGCCTCAATTGGCCTAATTAGACTCATTTGGCCTCATTTGGCTTCAATTAACTCAATTGGCCTCAATTGGCTTCAATTGGCATCAATTGGCCTAATTGACCTCAATTGGCCTCAATTGGTCTAATTGGCCTCAATTGGGAACAATTGGCAAAATGGGCCTCAATTAACCTAAATTAGTCTCAATTAGCCTAATTGGACTCAATTGGCCTCAATAGGCCGAATTGGCTTCAATTAGACTCAATTAGACTAATTGGCCTCAATTGGGCTCAATTAGCCTAATTGACCTTAATTGGACACAATTGACATAATTGGCCAAATTAGCCCAAATTGGCCTCAATTGGACAAATTGGCCTCAATTGTCATCAATTTGCCTCAATTGGCATCAACTGACCTCAATTAGACTGAATTGGCCCCAATTGGCCTCAATTTCCCTAATTAGACTAATGTGACTCAATTGGACTCAATTGGCATAAATTGCCAAATTGGCCTCAATTGGCCTAATTGGCTGAATTGGCCTTAATTGGCCTAATTGGCCACAATTGGACTCAAATGGTTGAATGGGACTAATTGGCCTCAATTGGACTCGATTGGTCTTATTGGCCTCAACTGGCCTCAACTGGCCTCAATTGGCCTAACTGACCCCAATTGGTCTCAATTTGAAAAATTGACCTTAATTGGCCTAATTAGCCTCAATTTATCTAATTATCCCCAAATATTCTCATTGGCCTAATTGGCTTCAATTGGCCTCTATTGGAATAATTGGCATCAATTGTCCTAATTGTCCTCAATTGGTCTCAATTTTCTTTAATTGGCATCAATTGGCCTAATTGGACTAATTGGCCTCAATTGGCCTAATTGGGCTCAATTGGTCTGATTGACCTAATTTGCCATAATTGGGGCCAATTGAATCCAATGGAGGCTAATTGAAATAAATTGAAGCCAATTAGTCCAATTTGGGCCAATTGAGGCCAATTGACGCCAATTTGGCCAATTGCGGCCAATTGAGGATAATTGTGGCCAATTGAGGCTAATTGAGGCTAATTGAGGCCAATTCGGTCAATTGAGCCCATTGAGTTCAATTGTGTCCAATTAGGTCAATAAGGAGAATTGAGGCCAATTGATACCAATGAGTCTAATTGAGACCAATGAGTCTAATTGAGACCAATTAAGGCCAATTGAGGTCAATTAATGTGAATTTAGGCCAATTGAAGCGAATTGGGCCAATTACGTAGTTAAGGTCAACTGTGGACAATTGAGCCCAATTGAGGTCAATTTAGGCCAATTCATCCAATTAGACCAATTGAGACCAATTGAGATCATTTGAGGCCAATTAGACCAATTGATTCCATTTGAGTCCAATTGATGCCAATTTAGGCCAATTAAGCCCATTCAACCAACTGAGTCTAATTGTGGCCAATTAGGCCAATTGAGGCCAATTAGGCCAATTGATGCTAATTGAGTCCAATTGAGGCCCATTAGTCCAATTAGGTAAATTGAGGCCAATTGGGGACAATTCAGGCCAATTGATGCCAATTGAGGCCAATTATAGCCAATTGAGGCCCATTAGGCCAATTGAGGCCAATTTGGGCTAATTCGCCAAATTAGACCAATTGCGGCCAATTAAGGTCAATTAGGCCAATTGAGCCCAATTGAAAGGTCAATTGATGCCAATTGAGGCCAATTAGGCCAATTGAGTCCCATTAATTCCAATTCGGCCTATTGAGCCCAATTGAGGCCAATTATTCCAATTGAGACCAATTTAGGCCAATGGAGGACCATTTGGCCAATTGATCCCAATTGAGGCCAATTGTGGATAATTAGACCAATTGAGGGAAATTAAGGCCAATTGATGCCAACTGACCCCAATTGAGGCCAATTGAGGTTAATTAGTCCAATTAGGTCAACTCAGGAAAATTGAGGCCAATTGAAATCAATTGAGCCAATTGAAACCAATTGAGGCCAAGTGAGGCCATTTTATCCCAATTGAGTACAATTGAGGCCAATTGATGAAAATTGAGGAAAATTGAGGCCAATTTGGCCAAGTGATGAAAATTGAGAACAAATAATGCCAATTAGGACAATTAGTTCAGTTGAGCCAAATTATGAAAATTGAGGCCAATTAGGCCTCAATTGTCTGCAATTGTCCGCAATTGGCCTCAATTGTTCGTAATTGGCCTCAATAGGCCTAATTGGACTCAATTATCCTCAATTGGTCTCAATTGGCCTCAATTGGCCTCAATTGGCCTCAATTGGCCTCAATTGGCCTCAATTGGCCTCAATTGGCCTCAATTGGCCATGATTGGCCTTAATTGGCCTCCATTTTCCTAATTGGCCTCAATTGGATGAATTTCCCTAATTAGCCTCAATTGGCCAAATTGTCCTTAATTGGCCTAATTTACCTCAATTGACCTTAATTAGCCTCAGTTGGCCTCAGTTGGCCTCAATTGGCATAATTGGTCTCAATTCCCCTCAATTGGCCTCAATTGGACCAATTGGACTAATTTGGCTCAATTGGCCTCAATTGGGCTATATTGGCCTAATTAGCCTCAATTGGCCTCAATTGTCTTCACATGACCTACTTGGCCTAATTGGCCTCAATGGGACTTAATTAGTTTCAATTGGCGTCAATTGGCCTAATTGGCCTCAATTAGCCTCAATTGTCCGCAATGGGACTTAATTAGTTTCAATTGGTGTTAATTGGCCTGATTGGCCTCAATTAGCCTCAATTGGCCTCAATTGGCCTAATTGGACTCAATTGGCGTCAATTGGACTCAATTGGCCTCAATTGGCTAATTGGCCTCAATGGGCCTCAATTGGCATCAATTGGACTCAATCAGCCTCAATTGGCCTAATTGGCCTGATTTAGCATAATTAGACTCACTTGGATTAATTGGCCTCAAATGACTTCAATTGGCCTCCTGTATCATAATTGACGTAATTTCTCTAATTGGCCTATTTGGACTCAATTGGCTTAATTGGATTCAATTGGCCTAATTGGCCTAGTTGGCCTCAACTGGCCTAATTGTCCTAATTGGTATCAATTGTCCTTAATTGGCCTCAATTAGCCTAATTTATCTTAATTGGCCTAATTGTCCTAATTGGCTCCAATTGGCCTAAATTGGCCGTAATTGGCCTCACATGGTCTAATTGGCCCCAATTGGCCTCAATTGTCCTCAATCATCCTTAATTGGCATCAATTTCACTCAATTGGCCTGAATTGGGCTCAATTGGCCTAATTGGCCTAAATTGGCCTAAATGGCTTTAATTGGACTCGATTGGCCAAGTTGGACTCAATTGGCCTCAATTGGCCTTGATTGGCCTCAATTGGACTACTTGGCCTCAAATTCCCTCAATTGGACTCAATTGTCCCTAATTGGCCTTAATTTTCCTCAATTGAGCTTAATTTGCCTCAATTGGGATCAATTAGCCTCAATTGGCCCCAATTGGGCTTAATTGGTTTAACTGGACTAATTGTCCTTAACTGGCCTCTATTAGCCTCAATTGGACTCAATTAGTCTAATTGGCCTCAATTGGTTTCAATTGACCTTAATTGGACCAATTGGAATCAATTGGACTCAATTAGTCTCAATTGGCCTTAATTGGGCTCAATTAGCCTTATTGGCCTCAATTGGCCTAATTTCCTCATTGCCCTCAATTGGTCTAATCAGACTCAATTGGCTACAGTTGACATCAATTGGCCCGAATTGGCCCGAATTGGCCTCATTGTACTCAACTAGTCCCAATTGGTCAAATTGACATCAATTGGGATCGCTTGGCCTCAGGTGTCCTAATTGGCCTAATTGGCCTAATTGGTCTCAATTGGCCTCAATTGGCCTCAATTGGCATAATTGGCCTCAATTGTCCTCAATGGGCCGCAATTGGCCTCAATTGACCTAATTTTCCATAGTTAGCCTCAATTGGCCTCAATTGGCCTCAATTGTTCTCAATTTGCCTAATTACCCTCAATTATATGAAATTGGCCTCAGTTTACCTAATTAGACTCAATTGGCCTATGTTGGCCTAAATTGGCCTAATTGGGCTAATTGGCATCAATTAGCCTCAATTGGATTAATTGGACTAATTAGCCTAATTGGCCTAAATTTGGCTCAATTGGGCTCAATTGGCCTAATTGGGCTCAATTGGATTCAATAGGCCTCAATTGGATAAACTGGATGAATTGGACTCAATTGGCCTAATTTTCCTCAATTGTCCTCAATTGACCTAATTGACTCAATTGGCCTGAATTTACCTAATTGACTCAATTGGCCTCAATTGACCTCAATTGGCCTAATTGGACTCAATTGGCCTAATTGGCATCAATTAGGCTTAATTTTCCTCAATTGGAATAATGGACTCAATTGGGCTAAATTAGGCTCAATTGGGCTAAATTGACCTAATTGACCTGAATTGGTCCGAATTGGCCTCAATTGGTCTCAATTGGCCTAATTGGACTCAACTAGCCTTAATTTTCCCTAATTGGTCTCAAGTGGCCTCAATTTGCCTCAATTGGACCCAATTGTCTGAAATAGGTCCCCAGTTGGCCTCAATTGGCCTCAATTTTCCCTAATTGTCCTCAATGGCCTTAATTTCACTAATTGGACTCAATTGGACTTAATTGGCCTAATTGTAATAATTATCACAATTGGCCTAATTTGTCTCAATTAACCTCAATTAGCCTCAACTGGCCTCAATCGGCAACAATTGGAATCAATAGGCTAATTGGCATTAATTGGCCTCAGTTAGGTTCAATTGGCCTCAATTGGCCTTAATTGTCCTCAATTTTCCTAACTGTTCGTAATTAGCCTCAATTGGTCTAATTGGTCTCAATTTTACTCAATTTGCCTCAATTGGCCTAGTTGGCCTCAATTTGCTCAATTGGAATAATAAGCCTAATTTTCCTCAATTGGTAGAATTGGGATTAATTTGACCAAATTGGCTTCAATTGGCTAATTGGCCTAATTGGCCTCAATTGGTCTCAGTTGGTCTAATTGGACTCAAATGGCCACAATTAGCCTCAATTGAACTAATTGGATAAATTGGCCTTAATTGGCTTCAATTGGCCTCAATTGGACTAATTTGTCTCAGTTGGCCTCAATTGGCCTAATTAGTGTCAAGTGGACTCAATTCACATAATTGGACTTAATTGGCATAACTGACCTCAAATAACATAATTGGTCTCAATTGGCCTAATTGGCCTCAATTGGCCTCAATTGATCTCAATTGGCCTAATTGGTCTCAATGGGCCTCAATTGGCCTCAATTGGCCTAATTGGTCTCAATCGGCCTCAATTGTCCCCAATGGGCCTCAATGGGCCTCAATTGTCCCCAATTGATCTCAATTGGCCTAATTGACCTCAATCGACATCATTTGACCTAATTGGTCAAATTGGCTTTAATTGGGCTCAATTGGCCTAATTAGCCTCAATTTGGATCAATTGGCCTCAGTTAGATTAATTGGCCTCAATTGGCCTCAATTGGCCTCAATTTGGCTTATTTGGCTTAATTACCTCATTGGCCTAATTGGCCTAATTGGCCTTAATTGGCCCCAATTTTCCTAATTGGCCTTATTTGACCTGATTGGCCTAATTGGTCTAGTAAGCCTCAATTGGCCTAATTGACCTTAATTGGCCTAATTGGATTAATTTTCCAAATTGGAATCATTTGGCCTCAATTAGTTAAATTGGACTAATTAGCCTCAATTGTCCTAATTGACCTAATTTACCGAATTTGCCTCAATTTGCCTAATTTTCCAAATTGTCCTAATAGAGATAAATTGGCCTCAATTGGCCTAATTGGGCTCAATTGGCCCTAATTGGAATTATTGACATAATTGGCCTAATTGGTCCCAATTGAACTCAATTAGCCTAATTGGCCTCAATTGGCCTCAAATTGCCTCAATTGGCCTCAATTGTCCTCAATTGGCCTAATTGGCATAATTGACCTAATTGGCCTATATTGGCCTCAATTGGCCTATTTGGCCTAATTGGCCTCAATTGGTCTTAATTGGACCCAATTGGCCTCAATTGGCCTAATTGACCTCAATTTGCCTCAATTGGACTCAATTGGACTCAATTGGCCTCAATTGACCTCAATTGACCTCAATTGACCTCAATTGACCTCAATTGGACTGATTGGCCTCAATTTACCTTAATTGGCCTCAATTGGCCTCTATTTTCCTCAATTGATCTAATTGTCCAAATTGGCCTCAATTGGCCTAATTGACCTCAATTAGTCTCAATTGGATGTAATTGGCCTCAGTTGGCCTAATTGACCTCAATTGGCCTCAATTGGATATAATTCACCTCAAATTGCATCAATTGACCAAATTGGCCTTAATTAGGGCCAATTGGACTCAAATGGAATCAATTGACCAAATTGACCTTAATTGGTGCCAATTGGCCTCAAATGGCATCAATTGGCCGAATTGGCGTCAATTGGCCATAAGTGGACTCAATTAGCTTAAGTGGTCCCAATTGGCCTCAATTGTCCCCAATTTCCCTCAATTTTCCCCAATTGGCGTAATTGCCCTCAATTGGCCTCAATTGGACTAATTGGCCTAATTTGCCTTAATTAGCCACAATTGGCTGTAATTGGACTAATTGACATAATTAATCTAATTAGCCTCAATTGTCCTAAATTAGCCTCAATTGGACTCAATTGGACTCAACTAGTCTCCATTGGCATCAATTGGCCTTAATCGGCCTAGTTGGCCTCAATTGACCTAATTGGCTTAATTTACCTCAATTTGCCTATTTGGCATCAATTGGCCTATTTGGCTTCAATTGGACTTAATTGGCCTCAATTGGACTCAATTAGCCTAATTGGACTCAATTGGACTCAATTTGCCACAATTGGCCTCAATTAGCCTAATTGGCCTAATTGGACTAATTTGGCCTCAAGTTGAATAATTGGCCTAATTGGACTAATTGGACTAATAGGCCTAATTGGCCGCAATTGGCCTTAATTGGTCATAATTGGATGAATTTTCCTTACTGGGCTCAATTGGCCTAACTGGGCTCAATTGGACACAATTGGCCAAATTTGACTCAATTGGCCTAAATTGACCTCAATTGGTCTCAAGTGGCCTCAATTGACAAAATTGGCCTCAATGGAGCTCAATTTTCCAATGGGCCTCAATTGGTCATAATTGGCCTAATCGCCCTCAATGGGCCTCAGTTGGCCTCGATTGGCCTAATTGGCTCAATTGGCCTCAATTGGCCTCAATTGGACTAATTGGCCTAAATGGCCTCAATTGGGATCAATTAGGATCAATTGGCCTCAATTTTCCTTAGTTGGCCTCAATTGGCCTCAATTGGACTTACTTGGACTATTTGGCCTTAATTGGTCTCAATTGGCCTCAATTGTCCTCAATTGTCCTAATTGTCCTAATTGGCTAGAATTTGCCTAATTAACCTCAATTATCCTAATTGGCCTCGATTGATCTCAATTGGCCTAATTGGACTTAATTGGACTCAATTGGACTCAATTGGCCTCAATTGGCCAAATATGCCTCAATTGGCCTCAATTGATCTCAGTTTGCCTAATTGGCTCAATTGCCCTCAATTGCCCTAAACTTGCCTAATTGGCCTAATTGGTCAAATTGGCCTCAATTGGGAACTGACCTCATTGGCCTCAATTGGTCTCAATTGGGCTAAAGTGGCCTAATTGGCCTAATTGACCTCAATTGTCCTCAATTGGCCTAAGTGGCCACAGTGGGCCGTAATTTTCCTCAATTCACCTAATTGACCTCAATTGATCTCAATTAGCCACAATGGGTCTCAATTGGCCTCAACTAGCCTTAATTGTCCTAATTGGCCTCAATTGGTCTAAATTGGTGTCAATTGGATGCAATTTTCCGCATTTGGCTTAATTGGCCTCAATTGGCCTCAATTGGCCTAATTAGCCTCAATTGGCCTAACTGGCCTAAATTGTTCTAATTTGCCTCAATTGGTCTAAATTGGCTACATTTAAACTCAATTGGGCTAATTAGCCTCAATTGTCCTAAATTGTCCTATTTTGCCTCATCAGTCTTAATTGGCCTCAATGGGCCTAATTGGTCTCGATTTGCCTCAATTGTTTTCAATTGGCCTAATTGTCCTCAATAGGGCTCAATTGGCCTCAATTCGGATAATTGGCCTAATTGTCCTCAATTGGCCTCGATCAGTCTAATTGGCCTCTATTGGCCTAATTGGCCACAATTGGCATCAATTTACCCTATTAGCCTTAAGTAGCCTAATTGGCCTAATTTTCTGAATTGGCATATTTGGACTCAATTAGCCTCAATAGGCCTAATTTACCTCAAATGCCATCAATTGGAATAATTGGCCTAATTGGACTCAATTGGATAAACTGGAATAATTGGCCTCAATTTTCCTAACTAGCCTCAATTAGATTAATTGGCCTAATTAGACTCAATTAGACAGATTGGATTCAATTGGCCCAATTGGCCTAATTTTCCTAATTGGTCTCAATGGCCTAATTGGAATCAATCATTCTCAATTACCATAATTATCCTAATAGGTCTCATTTGGCTTGATTGGCCTAATTGTTCTAATTGGACTCAATTGGCCTCAATTATCCTAATTGACCTCAATTGGCCTAATTGGCCTAATTGGACAAATTGTCATCAATTGGACTAATTAGCCTAATTGTCCTAATCAGCCTAATTGGCCTCAATTGGCCTATTCAGCTTGATTGTACTAATTTCCCTAATTTGGGCTCAATTAGTCTAAGTGGCCTATATTGGACTTAATTGGCCTAATTGTCCTAACTGGACTAATTGGCCTCAATTGGCCTAATTGTTCTAATTGGATACAATTCGCCTCAATTGGCCTAATTGGTCTCAATTTTCCTAATTAGCCTAATTATCCTCGAATGAACTCAATTAGCCTAATTGGCCTCAATTGGCCTAATTGGACTCAATTTTCCTAATGGGGTTTATTATTCTAATTGGCCTCAATTAGTCTAATTATCCTAATTGACCTAATTGGCCAAATTAACCTCAATTGATCTCAATTTTCATAATTGGCATCAATTGGGATAATTGGCCTAATTGGTCTAATTGACCTCTATTGGCCTAAGGCCTCAATTGTCCTCAATTACCCTAAGTGGCCTCAATTCACCTGAATTGGCCTAATTGACCTAATTGGCCTCAATTGGACAAATTTCCCTAATAGTTCTCAAATAGCCTCAATTGGCCTCAATTGGACTGAATTGGCCTCAAATGGCCTCAATTGGCATAGTTGGCCTGATTTTATTTAATTGGACTTGATTGGCCTCAATTGGACTTAATTGGCCTAATTGGCCTCAATTGGCCTAATTGTCCTAATTGGCCTCAATTGGAATCAATTGTCTCAATTTGTCCAAATAATCCTCAATTGGCCTCAATTAGCCTAATTGACCTAATTGGTCTAATTGGACCCAATTGGCCTCAATTGGCCCCAATTGGACAAATTGGACTAATTGTCCTAAATGGTCAAAATTGGATTCAATTGGCCTCAATTGGCCTCAATTGGCCTAATTGGTTTCAATTGGCCTCAATTGGCCTAATTGGATTTATTGGTCTTAATTGGCTTCAGTTATCCTCAATTGGCATCAATTGGCCTAATTGGCCTTAATTGGACTCAATTGGCATAATTGGTGACAATTGGCCTCAGTTGGCCTCAATTTGCATCAATTGGCCTCAATTGGCCCCAATTGGCCCCAATTGGCGTCAATTGTCCTCAATTAGCCTCAATTGGCCTCAATTGGCCTCAATCGGCCTCAATCGACCTCAATCGGCCTCAATCGGCCTCAATTGGCCTCAATTGGCCTCAGTTGGCCTAATAGGCCTCAATAGGTCTTAATTGGATTGATTGGAAAAATTGGCCTCAATTGGACTAATTGGTGTCAATTTCCCCCAATTAGCTTATTTGGCATCGATTTGCCTGATTAGCCTCAATTTCCATCAATTCGCCAAAATTGGCCAAATTGACCCCAATTGGCCTAAGTGGCCTCAATTGGCCTAATTGGCCACAATTAACCTCAATTTGCCTAATTGGACTCAATTGGCCGAATTGGCCTTAATTGGCCGAATTCGCCACAATTGGCCTCAATTAGCTTAATTGGCCAAATTGTCTCAATTGGCCTCAATTGGCCTAATTGGCCTCAATTGACCTAATTGACCTCAATTGGCCTCAATTTTCCTCAATTTTCCCAATTGGTCTCAGTTGACCTAATTGGCCTAATTGGCCTTATTTGGCCTCAATTGGCCTCAATTAGTATCACTTGGCCTAATTGGCATCAATTGGCTTTAATTGGCCTGAAGTGCCCTCAAATGGCCTTAAGTGGCCTCAAATGGCCTCAATTGGCCTAACTGGCCCCAATTGCCTCAATTGACCTAATTAGCCTCAATTAGATTAATTGGCCTCAATTGGCCTCAGTTGGGCTAAATTAGCCTCAGTTGGACTCAATTGGCCTAATTGGACTCAATTAGACTCAATTGACTTTAATTGGCTCAATTGGCCTAATTGACTCAACCGGCCTCAATTTTCCTGAGTTGGCCTAATTGGCCTAAATTGGCCTAATTAACCTCAATTGGCCTCAATTGGCCTCAATTGGGATCAATTGGCCAAATGGGCCTCAATTGATCTAAATTGGTCTCAATTGACTTAATCGGCCTCAATTGGCCTCGACTGGCATCAATTGGACTCAATTGGCCTAATTGTTCTCAGTTGGGCTCAATTTGGCTCAATTGGGATCTATTGTCCTTAGTTGGGCTTAATTGGCCTAATTAACCTCAATTGGACACAATTGGCCTAATTGGCTGAAATAGCCCAAATTGGCCTCAATTGGCCTAATTAGCCTCAATTCGCTACAATTGACCGTAATTGGCATCAATTGGGCCCAATTGGACTCAATTGACCTAAATTGGCCTTAATTGGCCACAATTGGCCTCAATTGACCTCAATTGGCCTAATTAGACTAATTAGCCTCAATTGGCCTCAACTGGCCTTAATTAGCCTAAATTGGCCCCAATTGGTCTCAATTTCCCTAATTGGACTAATGGGCATTAATTGGACTAAATTGATATCAATTGGCCTAATTGCCTGAATTGGCCTCAGTTTGCCTAATTGGCCACAATTGGACTCAGTTTGTTGAATGGGCATAATAGGTCTCAATTGGCCTCAATTGGCCTCAATTGGGCTAATTGGCCTCAATTGGGCTAATTGGCCTCAATTGGCCTCAATTGGACTCAATTGGGCTTAGTTGGCCTCAGTTGGCCTCAATTGGCTAATTGGCTTAATTCACCTCAATTGGCCTCAATTGGCATTAATTGACCTCAATTAGCATCAATTGGTCTCAATTGGCCTCAATTGTCATAATTAGTCTAATTGGACTCAATTGAACTCAATGGGCCCAATTGGCTTAATTGGCATCAATTTGCCTCAATTTGCCTCAATTGGCCTCAATTGGCCACAATTGGCCAAATTGGCCTCAATTAGTCTCAATTGGCCCCAATTGGATCCATTGGCCCCAATTGGCTCCATTGGCCTCAATTGGACGAAATTGTGGAAAATTGGGTCATTTAGACCAATTGACCCCAATTCGGCAAATTAGTCCAATTAGGCCAATTGAGGCCAATTAAGACCAATTGGAGCTGATTATGCTCATTAGGCCAATTGATTCAAATTTCACCCATTGAGGAAAATTGAGGCCAATTAGGAAAATTGAGGTCAATTGAGGCCAATTAGGCTAATTGGCACCAATTATTACAATACTGGCCAGTTAAGGCCAATTAGGTCAATGAGACGAATTGGGGCCATTTAGATGAATTGAGGCTAATTTTGACAATTAAGGTCAATTTTGAAAATTGAGGACAATTGAGGTTAGTTAGGCCAATTGAGGCCAGTTGAGGCCAATTAGACCAATTAGGCCAACTGAGGCTAATTAGGAAAATTGAGGCCAATTAGATCAATTTGGTGATTTGTGGAAAATTGAGGCCAATTTGACCAATTGAGGCCACTTGAGGCCAATTAGGTTAATTTACGGAAATTGAGGCCAATTATGCCAATTAGGCCAATTAGGAAAATTATCCCATTGAGGGCAATTAGGCCAATTAGGCCAATTGAGTCTAATTAGACCAATTGAGGCCAATTGAAACCAATTAGACTAATTGATGCCAGTCGAGGCCAATTGAGGCCAATTAAGGCAAATTAGTAAAAATGGGTAAATTAGTGCAATTCATTACAATGAGAACAATTGAGTCCAATTGAGTCCAATTATTCCAATTATACAATTTCATACTAGTTAGTCAAATTATGAAAATTAAGCCAATTAAATCCAATTAGTCCAATTAGTCCAATTAGGATAATTGAGGCTAATCGAGGCAAATTCGACCAATTATGCCCAACTGGGAAATTGAGACCAGTTAAGCTAAATTGAGCCCAATTAGGATAATTGAGACAAATTACGCTAATTATGCCAATTAGGACAATTAGACTAATTAGACCAATTAGTCCAATTTGGCTAATTGTGGCCATTTAGTCCATTTAGTCCAATTCGGCCAATTCGGACAAATAGCCATTAAGTCTCATTTTACCATTGAGGCCAATTAAGGCCAATTAGGCAAATTGAATCCAATTGAGTCTAGTTAGGCCAATTGAGGCCAATTGATTCTAATTAGGCTAATTAGGCAAACTAAGGTCAATTAGGAAACTTGAGGCCAATTGAGGCCAATTAGGCAACTGAGGCCAATTAGGCCAATTGAGGCCAATTGAGGCCAATTAGGTTAATTAAGCCCAATTGAGGCCAATTGGGGGCAATTAGGCCAATTGAGGCCAATTGAGGCCATTTATCCCAATTGAGATCAATTAGGCCAATTTAGGCCATTTGAGGCCATTTAGGTCAATTGAGGCCAACTGAGAAAAATTAGGCCAATTGAGCCCAATTAGGCCAATTACAACCAATTGAGGCCAATTGATGCCAATTAGGCCAACTAGGCCAATTAAGGCCAATTCTGGCACATTGATGACAATTCGGCCAATTGCGGCCCATTGGGGCCAATTAGGAAAATTGATGTTAATTGGGACTAATTAGGCCAATTGAGGTAAATCATTCCAATTGAGGCCATTTGAGTCTATTTTAGGCTATTTGATGAAAATTAGGCTAGTTAGGACAATTGAGGCTAATTGAGGAAAGTTAGGCCAATTAGGCGAACTAGGCAATTAAGGTCAATTCAGCCAATTCGCCCATTGAGGTTAATTTGGATAATTAAGACAATTAGGCTAATTATGACAATTAAGGCTAATTAGGAAAGTTTTTTCCAATTGAGGCCAGTTAGTCCAATTCAGTCAAGTTAGGCCAATTAAGGCCAATTAGGCTAATTAGGCCAAATGAGGCCAATAAGAAAAATTGAGGCCAATTTGGCCAATTGAGGCCAATTAGGAGAACTGAAGCCAATTGAGGCCAATTTGGGGAATTGAGGCCAATTTGGAAAATTGAGGACAATTAGGCTAATTGAGTCCAATTAGGCCAATTAGGCGAATTGAGTCCAAGTGAGGCCAATTAGGCGAATTGAGTCCAAGTGAGGCCAACTGAGGCCAAGTGAGGCTAAGTAGGCCAATTGAGGCCAATTAGACAAATTTGGTGAATTGAGGTCAATTTTGGCCAATTAGGTCAATTAAGGTCAATTAGGTCAATTGAGAGAAATTGAGGCCAATTAAGGCCATTTAGGCCAATTAGGTAAATTGAGGCAAATTGAGGCCAATTAGGGTAATTAGGCCATTGACGCCAATTCGACCAATTAGGAAAATTACAACATTAAGTCCAGTTTATCCATTGAGAAAAATTATCTCAATTTGGTTAATTAATACAATTAAGGTCATTTAAGAAAATTTAGGAATATTGAGGTAATTAGGACAATTGATGGCAATTAGGCCAATTGAGGCCAGTTAGGCCAGTTAGGCAATTACACCAATTAGTCCATTGAGGACAATTCGGCTAATTCGGCCAATTTGGACATTGAGGCCAATTAGGCCAATCAAGTACAATTAGGCAAATTGAGGCCTATTGATGCCAATTAGGCCAATTGAGGCCAATTATGCCAATTGAGGCCAATTCATCCCATTCAGATAATTAGGTCATTGAGGCCAATTGACCATTGAGGCCAATTAGGACAATAAAAGATAATTAGGAAAATTGAGTCCAATTTAGACCAATAAGGCCAATAAAGGAAAATTAGGTCAATTAAGGCCAATTATGCCAATTAGTCCAATTAGAAAACTAAGGCCAATTGAGGCCAATTAGGCCAATTCAGCTAATTAAGGTGAAGTGGGGCTGATTCTGCAAATTGAGTCTGATTGAGTCTCATTAGGTAAATTGTGATCAATTGAGGCCAATTCAGGCAAATTTAGCTAATTAAGGCCAATTGAGCCCAATTGAGTCCAATTGAGCTAATTGAGGCCATTTGAGGTCAATTAGTCCAATTAAACCAATTGAGGCCAATTAAGGAAAGTTGGGGCCAATTAGGCTAATTGAGGTCAATTAGGTCAATTGAGGCCAATTGGGGCCAATTCAGGCCAATTGAGGCAAATTAAGGCCATTTGAGACCAATTAGGCCAATTAGGCAAATTGAGGCTAATTGAGGCCAATTGAGGCCAATTTGGTCAATTGAGTCCATTTGATGCAATTGAGACAAATTATGCCAATTGAAGCTAATTGAGGTCATTTGAAGCAAATTAGCCTAATTAGGTCAATTGAGGCCAATTGAGGTTAATTGAGGCCAATTGAGGCCAATTATGCCAATTGAGGCCAATTGTGACCCATTAGGCCAATTGAGGCAAATTGAGGCCAATTAGGCCAATTGAGGTCAATTGAGTCCAATTGATTCCAATTAGGCCATTTTAGGCCAATTGAGCCCAGTTGAGGCCAATTGAATCCAATTAGGACAATTCAGGTCAATTAGGCCAATTGAGGCCAATTGAGGCCAATTAGACCAATTGAGGCCAATTAGACCAATTGAGGCCAATTGAAGAAAATTGAGGCTAATTGAGACTAGTTGAGGTGAATTAGGACAATTAGGTCAATTGAGGCAAATTAGGGCCAATTGAAGAAAATTGAGGACAATTAGGCCAATCGAGGCCAATTAGTCCAATTGAAACCAATTTAGGTCAATTGAGAGCAATTGAGGCCAATTGAGGCCAATTAGGTCAAGTAATCCCAATTGAGGGCAATTGAGGGCAATTAGACCAATTGAGGCCAATTGAGGCCATTTATCCCAATTGAGACCAATTAGGCCATTTGAGGTCATTTAGGCCAATTGAGGACAATTGATACATATTAGGCCAATTGTTCCCAATTAGGACAATTGTGGCCAATTAAGGTCAATTGGTGCCAATTAGGCTAACTAGGCCAATTGTGGCCAATTGTGGCCCATTGATGACAATTCGGCCAATTGCGGCCCATTAGGGCTAATTATGGAAATTGATGTCAATTTGGGCCAGTTAGGCAAATTGAGTTAAACCATTCCAATTGAGGCCAATTGAGGCCAATTGAGGACAATTGAGGACAATTAGGTCAGTTAATCCAATTGAGGCCAATTGAGGAAATTTATGCCAATTATGCCAATTAGGCAATTAAGGTTAATTTGGCCAATTCGTCTATTGAGTTCAATTAAGTTAATTAAGACAATTAGGCCAATTAGGCCAAATAAGGCTAATTAGGCATGTTTTTTTTTCAATTGAGGCCAGTTAGGCCAATTCAGTCAAATTAGGCCAATTAAGGCCAATTAGGCTTATTATGCCAACTGAGGCCAATTAGAAAAATTGAGGCCCGTTTGGCCAATTGAGTCCAATTAGGTGAACTGAAGCCAATTGAGGCATATTTGGGGAATTGAGACCAATTTGGAAAATTGAGGCCAATTGAGGCTAATTAAGGACAATTATGCCAATTAGGCGAATTGAGTCCATGTGAGGCCAACTAAGGCCAATTGAGGCGAAATAGGCCAATTGAGGCCAATTTGACCAATTTGGTGAATTGAGATCAATTGTGGACAATTAGTTCAATTGAGGTCAATTAGGTCAATTGAGAGAAACTGAGGCCAATTAAGGCCATTTAGGCCAATTAGGTAAATTGAGCCAAATTGAGTCCAATTAGGGTAATTAGGTCATTGACGCCAATTCGACCAATTAGGCCAATTACGATATTAAGGCCAATTTATCCATTGAGAAAAATTAGCTCAATTTGGTAAATTAGGCTAATTAAGGCCAATTGTGCAAATTGAGGCATATTGGGGCAATTAGGCCAATTGAGGGCAATTTGGCCAATTTGGCCAATTTGGCCAATTTGGCCAATTAGACCAATTAGCCCAATTATTCCATTGAGTACAATTCGTCCAATTAGGCCAATTAGGCCATTGAGGTCAATTAGGCCAATCAAGTCCAATTAGGAAAATTGAGGCCAATTGATGCCAATTAGGCCAATTGAGGCCAATTCATCCAATTTGGAAAATTAGGCCATTGAGGTCAATTCAACCATTAAGGCCAATTAGGGAAATAAAATATAATTAGGAAAATTGAGGCCAATAAGGCCAATAGGGGATAATTAGGTCAATTGAGGCCAATTATACCAATTATGCCAATTAAGCAAACTAAGGCCAATTGAAGCCAATTAGGCCAACTCAGCTAATTGAGGCCAAGTGGGGTTGATTTTTCTAATTGAGTATGATTGAGTCTGATTAGGTAAATTGAGATCAATTGAGGCCAATTACACCAATTGAGGCCAATTAGGCCAATTGAGGCCAATTTCGCTATTTCTGGCCAATTGAGGCCAATTGAGCTAATTGAGGCCATTTAAGGCCAATTAGGCCAATTAGACCAATTGAGGCCAATTAAGGAAATCTGAGACTAATTAGGCCAATTGAGCTCAATTAGGTCAATTGAGGCCAATTGGGGCCAATTTAGGCCAGTTGAGACCAATTATGTCAATTGCGCAAATTGAAGCTAATTGAGGCCAATTGATCCAATTTGGTCAATTGAGGCCAATTGAGCCCAATTGAGGCCAGTTATGCGAATTGAAGCTAATTGATTTCAATTTAATCGAATTTGGATAGTTTGGTCAATTGACGCCAATTGAGGTTAATTGAAGCCAATTAAGGCCAATTGAGGTCCATTTGGCTAATTGACGTAAATTGAGGCAAATTGAGGCCAATTAGGACAATTGAGGTCAATTGAGGCCAATTGATACCAATTAGGTCATTTTAGGCCAATTGAGTCAAGTTGAGGCCAATTGAAGCCAATTATGACAATTGGGGCCAATTGAGACCAATTAAGCCAATTGAGGCCAATTGAGGCCAATTAAGTCAATTAGGAAAATTAAGCCAATTGATGCCAATTAGGCCAATTGAGGCCAATTGATGCAAATTGAGGCAAATTGAGGCCAATTGAGGCGAATTAGGCCAATTAGGTCAATTGAGGCGAATTAGGGGCAATTGAATCCAAATGAGGCCAATTGAGACCAATTAGACCAAATGAGGCCAATTTGGCCAATTTGGCCAATTGAGGCCAATTAGGCCAATTCAGGCGAATTGAGTAAAATTGAATCCAATGAGGCCAATTGAGACCAATTAAGGCCAATTGAGGCCAATTAGGCTGATTGAGGACAATTGAGGACAATTGCGCCAAATTGGGACAATTGAGGCCGATTAAGGCCAATTATGCCAGTTGAGTCCAATTGAGGCTAATTGGGGCCAATTAAGGCCAATTGAGGTCAATTGTAGCTAATTGGGGTTAATTAAGGCCAATTGAGGCCAATTGCGGCGAATTAGGGCTAATTGAGTCCAATTAGGCCAATTGAGGCCAATTGTGGCTAATTAGGCTAATTAAGGTCAATGAACACCAATTGAGGCCAATTGAGGTCAATTAGGCTAGTTAGGTGAATTGAGGCCAAATGAGCCCAATTGAGTCCAGTTATACCAATTGTGGTGAATTAGTTCAATTAGGAAAATTAGGCTACTTGAGGACAATTAGGACAATTTTGGCCAATTAGTCTAATTAATCCAATTGAGGCCAATTGTGCAAATTTATTCCAATTCATCAAATTGAGGCCAATTTAGGCCAATTGAGGTAAATTGAGGCTAATTAGACTTATAGAGGCTAATTATTCCAATCGAGGCCTATTAGAGCCAATTAGGTCAGTTGGCCGAATTGAGCCCAATTGAAGCCAATTACGCCAATTAGGCCAATTAGGAAATTGAGGCAAATTTGGAAAATTTGGACAATTAGGACAATTAGTCCAATTTGTCCATTGAGGCCAATTGGTACAATTAAACAGATTAGGCCAAATAAGGCTCATTAGGAAAATTATTGCCAATTGAGGCCAATTAGGCCAATTGAGGCCAAATAGGGAAAATGAAGCCAATTGAGTCCAATCAAGAAAATTAAGCCAATTGAGGACAATTAGTAAAATTGAGGCTGATTAGGACAATTGAGACCAATTAGGCCAATTGATGCCAATTTGACTATTTAGACAATTGAGTCTAATTGAGGCAAATTGGAGAAATTTAGGTCAATTGAGGCCAATTTGGCCAATTGATTCTAATTAGGTGAATTGAGGCCAATAGAGGAAAATTAAGGCTAATTTAGGCCAATTAGTCGAATTCGGCAAATTTAGTCCAATTAAGGCCAATTGAGGCCAATGGAAACCAATTGAGTCCAATTAGGCCAATTGAGTCCAATTGAGGCCAATTCGGCCAATTGAGGCCAATTGAGGCTAATTTGTCCAATTGAGTCCAATTGAGGCTAAATACGGCCAATTAGTCCAATTAGGCCAATTGAGACCAATTGAGGCCAATTAATGCCGATTGAGAAAAATTGAGTCCAATTGAGGACAATTGAGGCCAGTTGTGGCCAATTAAGCCAATTGAGGCCATTTGAGGCCAATTGTGGTCAATTGAGGCCAATTAGGCCAATTGGGGCTCATTATGACAATTGAAGCTAATTATGCAAATTGTGTAAATTGAGTCCAGTTGAGGCCAATTGAGGGCAATTTGGCCAATTGAGGCCAATTAGGTCAATTGAGGCCAATTAAGGCCAATTAAGGTCAATTGTGGCAAATTATGGCCAATTGTGTCCAATTGTGTCCAATTGAGGTTAATAAGGCCATTTGAGGCCAATTAAGGCCAATAAGGGTCATTTGAGGCCAATTGAGGTCAATTGAGGCCAATTAGGGCCAATTGAGCTAATTAGGTCAATTGGGGCCAATTGGGGCCAATTAGGACCATTGAGGACAACTGCATTCAATTAAGACCTATTGAGGCCAATTGGGCCAATTGATGCCAATTATCACCAATTGAGGCCAATTATGTCCAATTACAGCCAAATGAGGCCAATTAGGCCAATTCGGTAAATTAGGCCAATTGGCCAATTGAGGCCAATTAAGGCCAGTTGAGACCAATTAGGAAAATTAGGCCAATTGATGCCAATTGAGGCGAATTAAGGCCAATTGATGTGAATTGAGGCCAATTGAGGTGAATTGAGGCCAATTCGGCCAATTGAGCCCAATTATGTCCAATTGAGGCCAATTAAGTCCTGTTAGGACAATTGAAGTCAATTGATCCCAATTGAGTCCAATTAGGACAATTAGTCCAATTGAGACTAATTGAGGTTAATTGAGGCCAATTAGGCAAATTGAGACAAATTGAGGCCAATTATGCCAATTGATGCCAATTGAGACCACCTGAGGCCAATTGGGCCAATTGAGCCCAATTGAGGCCAATTGTGTCCAATTGATGCCAATTGAGGCCAATTCGACCAATTGAGACCAATTGAGTCCAATTAGGATAATTGAGGCCAATTGAGACCACTTGAGGCCAATTAGGCCAATTGAGAACATCATTAGGCCAATTAGCCCAATTGAGGCCAATTGAGGCCAATTTGCCCAATTGGACCAATTGAGGTCAATTGAGGCCAAATGATGCCAATTGAGGCCAAATGATGTCAATTGAAGCCAATTAGGCCAATTGAATCCAATTTGGCCAATTAGGCCAATTGAGGCAATTGGGTCAAATGAGGCCAATTGATTTCAATTAAGTCTATTTGTGGCCAATTAGGCCAATTGAGCCCAATTGAGATGAATTGAAGCCAATTCGGTCAATTAGGTCAATTGAGGCCAATTCAGGCCTATTTGGCCAATTGGGCCTATTGAGGCCAATTGAGTCCAATTGAGGCCAAATGAGGCCAATCACTGCCAATTGAGGCCAATTGAATGTATGTTCTGGGCGTAGTGGAAGCGCATGGATGGTTGTACCCAACTTCAATTTTTCCGTTAAAAACGATCAATCTGAGATCCATCACGATGATAAAATGCCAAATCTTTGGAATAGAATGAAGAACAAAAAGGAAGGAGGGATGTCCCAGAACCATAGAGAGGATCATCATACGTTGGTTATAATTAACTTAATTAAAATACAAGAATTACCTTTTTGGAATTCTCCCTCTGTTGATGTTTCTGGTCACGATCCAATGTGATCTGTCATTGCATCACAGAATCCAAGTGTAGGCTTCCTCTAGTAGTGATCCACATGTGCTCGACGTATCTCTATGAAGGTTCCAGGAACATCAGAAGCGTGGTTGGGCTGGTACCCAACTTTGATTTTTACCATGATCAATTATTATTCCGGGATCAATACGATGATGAACGCCAGTCTCACAGAATTGAACCAATGATTTAGATAAATAAGGAAGAGGCTCGAAACCTTTAGATAGGATCTTTCACATCATATTTATAATTAATTTAATTAATTTCATAAAGATAATAATATCTAGATCTTTAGTATTCATTTCATTGATGATGTTAATAATCCAAAATGACTCTTTCGGTCGTTCTTGATCATTTTTTTCTTCGGCCTTGAAGAATGTCTATCGTTCTTAAGAGGGGCGGGAAGAGGATTTGAGAGAGAAATTTTTTAGCTCAATAATTCTCAATTCACCAGGTGTGCGGTTAGGTACCTAGAACAATAGACATACATGTCTATTTATTGACATGTGGCTGATGTTACAATATTTAATTTCATAACAGCAACTAAATATATTCATAACCTTAGAGAAAGAACATGAGCCTCAGCACGGTTGGTGAGGTATCCTTAAGTCCATCCACAATACCCAGGTTCAAAACTAGGTAGAGGCATATTTCCGGTACTGTAGCAACATTGTAGTAGTACTGTAGCAGAACTGTACACTGTGCGGGGGTACTGTAGCAGAATTGTACACTGTACAGGGAATGTTGCAGAACTGTACACTGTGTGGGTACTGTAACAGGTACTGTTCGGTACTGTAGAAGCTGGAACTATTCACCTTGGGCCACCGGTTTGGTCTTGGAGTCCTTAACGCTTTCGGACCACCTAGGCCTTCGGGTTAGTAGGGCTTTCGGGCCACCTTTAAGGCCCTCAGGCCACCTCAAGGCCTTCAGGCCACATGCAGTTGCCCCAGACACACTACAAAAAAAGGAGCAGCCCTAGAAGAGGATTCAGAGCAGGTGCACTCACCAGAGTAGAGCCAAATGGATTTTCAGAATGAGAGGGTATGTCTATGTCATCGGTACTAGCCTGTTCTTGTATGGGAAGCCTAGCCAGACGGCCATGCAAAGGTGGAGAGCTACTATCATGACGCAGATACTGGGGAGTGGCAGTTCCTTGTAGATAGACTGGTTGAATTCCCTAAGACCTTTGGGTCATGTAATCTCTTAAGCCTACAGGCCTTGTAATCTATAAGCCTATGGGCCTTTTAAGGGTTCCCCCTCATCCCTTGAAAGGGGGGTTATCAAAAATCAATAAAAATGAAGGCCTTCGGGCCATTCAGACTAACCTTAGAGAAAACACATGCTTTTAATAATAATACTGCGTCATTATTTATGGTGCACCAACTTTCTTAAAACGGAATAAATAAAATTCCACATCATAAAATAATATCAGTGTTATTATTATTTTAATGTGTGACAACTAATTAAATAATAATTCATCGTCTTGCAAAAAATTATTTTACTACCAGACCAGTCTTGGTCTGATAGAACTCCACTTCCATTTATTGAACACCTGAATAAATAAATAAATAATTTATTCTATTAAATAAATATTTTATTTACATAATAGTAAATAAATATTTATTAACTATTCAATAAAATAAATAAATATATTTTACCCACAATCTAGTGAATAAATATTTATTTAATTTATTCAATAATTTTAACTTGAATAAAATTATTCCACTGTCTTGAGAATAATATTTATTAATTAAATTCAAATAAAATTTAACCGAGACCACCAAAAACACTTATTGTTTGACCCTCAAGGATTATTTCTTGTTGGCATTATGTGGGCTTGCCTAAAGTCCAAGAGTACTATCTAGAAATGGGTCAAGGCACCCAAGAGAAAGAACTTAATGTCGTAACAACGACATCCATATATGAACACTCACTGTGTAATATAATACCTTTGTTGCAATATCTCCTCAAGCAGGTTTCATGATAGTGTCATCAACTTTTATGCTTGATACGTCGTTCTTTGACTACCTGAAATAAACTCGTCGTTAAACCATGACCATGGAATTTTTTGCAAAGGTTCTATTTCAATCAAAGGTTCAAGATATCAACTTTCATAAATGGAAGGGACAAATCCTTCCACGACTTATCCATTAATAACATGCCACTCATGACACGCCTAACGTACCCAAATTCCCACCAACTGTCTGTGTGATGGTTTTCATCAGTAAATCAAAGTGTGTGATTCGTGACATGTATTAATGATAATATTAAAATATAAGGATCATTACACATTATCAGAGATTGAAATATCTGATGACACCAAAACATGCAAAATTCCTACTTGCAGATCTGTTCTCATAATCTCATGTCTTGTAGATTATCAATTGAGAACATCATGAGAGGAAGTATCTGTAGGATCTAAATAATGATGTAGATGCTCAATATACAAGAGGGAGGGTGAATTGTATACATTAAAAATTCCTTTGGAACCTTTAAAGTTGATTACGATTAACTATGTTTTCCTTAAGTAAAGGAAAGGGCTAAGTTTAACAAAGTTAAACTAAGAAAATTCACAACACCTCTAGAAACCAAATGAAAACTTGGAATGAGGAATGAAGTTATAAACTTCAAGTCCTATGTACTTGCTTAAAACTGGAAAGAGATTCCGAAAGTAGGTTCTGGAAATATGGTTCCGAAAATTGAAACTTAACTAAATATTACAAAATGAGATTCTACCTTAAATCGTATAGAATCTAAATAAAACAGAGTACAAGTAAGGAAGTATAAGAAAGTTATACTTTCCTTATAATACAAAATGCAGTGGAAACAAACAAGTAGTAAAACTAAAAGTACCAAGATATAAGTCTTTTAACCCAAAGATAAGGGTATCCAACAACCTTGGATAAAGGTCCCTTGATTTATACTTTCAAGCAAGTCTGTCTTACCCACACCAGGGTAAGCCCTCGATACGAAGATCGGAGTCTCTGTCTTACTATCCCCGCAAGCCCTCAACTTCAAGGTAGTTGGCAACCTCTGTCTTCCTCAGCAAGGAAGCCCTCAAACTTCAAGGTAGTTGACACCTCTATCTTCCTATCCCCAGAAGTCCTCAAATGTAATCACCAACATTCGGAGTCGCACGAAGCAAAAACTGAACGAGCGGTTCAGTACGCACAAGGCATGAAAAGATTTTTCTCTATAGAAATCACCTTAGCAGTGTTTAGTCTCTAGATCGATCAACTTCTCTGTTATTGTTCATCAGTCAGCATTGAGCTCTTTCAAATGAGCTCCTATTTATAGGCAAGGTCGGCCTCCTTTCCAACGGTCATATTTTCCTTAAAAATCGGAGGGACCTGTACACGTGTAACTTAACCAATGGTTAGTTTATAACAGAATAGATGACATCGTTTTATAACAAAACAAGTGAAACAGAATGTACGACATCATTTTAAGTCTAACTCAAATGTTCAGAGTGAAGATTCGGAGTGTAAACAAAGTCTCAAAGAGTAGACAAATTATAAAAGTGTAAGAAAAATGAAAGTTCAGAGTCTAACAAAAAAATAATTTTCGGAGTCTAAAGAATTTCGGAGTGTATAAAGAAAAGATGATCAGATTCTATTTAATAGGTGAATTCGGAATGATAATTCGGAATGAGAATTCATCATCAGAATTCGTAATGAGAATTCGTCATCAGAATTCGTAATGAGAATTCTATATCAAACTTCATGTGAATTTGTATCCAGAATTCGGAGTAGAACTTTATCAGAGTTCATATTCGGAATTCGGAATGAAACTTCATTACAGTTCTCATCTGGAATTTGGAGTGAATCTTCATTACAGTTCTCATCCAGAATTCGGAACTTAAAACAGAATGCTTCATATCAAAGTTTCAAACGATTCCGAGAATATAGAAATGAATCTGAATCTTATACTTAAGAAATATATGGATAAAAATATGATAAGGATAATTTTTCTTACAAAAGCGATCTTCCTTATAAAAGCGAATTTCCTTATAAAAGCAATTTTCCTTAAAGATAAGGTGTTTGTGATTTTCAAAACAAGAAAGAATGGAAAAGTCATATGGAAAACCTTATTGACTCAACAATCTCCCCCTTTTTGGAAAGCACAAACATCCTTACGAAAAATAAAGTCTAAGAAGAAAGAAAACATTAAGGCTTATCTCCCTTTGCTTATGGATGTTGATGAATATGAATAACTCCCCCTTAGGCTTTGAAACTCTAAGGATCATATTCTAGATTTCTGGAATGATATTTCATTATGAATAATAATGTCTTCTTTAATGAAAAACTCCCCCTTAGATAAACTCTATTAGAGTTCTTTTTCTTTCTCACCCCTTTGTTAAGATTCTTTTTCCTTTTCCACCTTTATTAGGGTTCTTTTCCTTCTCCCCCTTTGTGATTTTCAAAAAGAATTCAAGGGAATGGAAAATATAACAAAGTACCTGAAAAATTAGTAACAACAACAAAAGAGACGAGCAAGAACAATTTTCATTAAGTTTTTAAGTTCAGCAACAAGGAAGTTAAGATACAAAAAAAGATCGGATTTGTCTATTTTGGATATTTTTCCTTCGCCATGAGACCCTTAAGAATAGTCTTTATCTTCTTCAAGTCTTTATGATCTTCCTTGTCTTGCTTCTCTAACACAACAATTCTTGCATTTTAAGCTTCAATCTTTTCTTCCTGGGCTTGAAGCTTTTCTTCCTGAGCTTGAATCTTTTCTTCCTGAGCCTTCAAGATTTTTTCTTGCTTTAACAACTTTTCTTCAAACTCAATCTGATGATCCCTTTAATACTTCCAATTTTGAGAAACAGAATTCAGCTTCCCATTCAGATCTCTGACTTCTTGAATCCAGAAATTCTTTTCATCTGTCAAATTTTCTTCAAAGGATGAAGTAAGTTCATTTATCTTCCTGTCTTCTTTCTCAAAAGCATCCTTAACATTATCTTGGAACTCATCAAAGAGCTTCATCTCTTCTACAGTCTTCCTCGACCAACTATTCATCCTCTTGCAAGATCTTTTGTGGGCTTCATAGCTGACGAAGAAGGTTTTGAACTGAGCCTCTATCTCAACACATTTGTCCATAACCATGGATATGGAGTCTGTTTTCTGATTCAAAGCATGTTGGAGCATCTGCCATCTTGAATCAATACTCGAGAAAGTCAAAATAGTACCTACCAACTTCTTTAATGACTGAACAACAAATTCATGCCCCAATGAAGATGACTCTGAATCCGAGACTCTGCTTGGAGAATTTTCTTCTTCAAAATGCTCAACCTTCTTCTTAGAAGAATCACCAACTTACCTTCTCCTTACAACAAATGATCTTGGGGTATCAACAACAAGTTGCTTTCCCTTGTCCTTTTTTGGAATGGATTGTTGTTCTGGAGTCTTCTGTTCACTATCAGAAACTTGAACAACATTATCTTCCTCATCAGCAACTTTCTGAGCACCATCCTCTACATTCTCTATTTGAGAAACATCATGTAGAAGTTGTTCTTCCTCTGCATGATAAGCTACTTCTTCTTCTACTTTATCCTCATCCTTTCCTGGAGTGACTAGCTTAGATGATTCAGCTTCTGAAGTTCGGAGCGACAAATGTTCTGAAGGTGTCCCCTTATAATCATCTACTTGTTTCAAAACATCTCCGGTCTCGCCACTACCTTCAGAAACTGCTTCTTCCTCTTGCACTTGCTCTATCTACTCAATTTCCTCAACATTCTTAGCAACTACCTCTTTTGGAGTGACAAAGTTTCTTCCTGGAGTCTCAGGTAGAGATTCCAAAGAAAAAGATCTTGGAACTGGAATGTTTCCGGAGTCCATCTCAGTAAACTTTAATAAAGTCTGAACCACCTCAGCTTCAAAAATTTTCTTCTTGAGCTTCTTTTATTTCACTTGTTTTTCTAGCTCATCCGCTATTCTTTCCTTCAAGGCCTTAGCCTCTGCAGGATCCAAGCCAAACTGAGGCTCCCCTTACACTCTCTTCTCTTTGATTTCCCTCCATTTAGAAACTACTTCATCTGGGTAAGCTTTCTTCTTCTTCGGTTTTGGAGGTGCGGAATGAACTTCCTTAGATTTGGGATTCTCTGCTTCACCTTCAACTTCTTTCAACTTTCTCTTCCTCACCGGCTTAGAGGATTCAGGTTCAGCAACTTTCAGAACCGCTTCTTCTTGAGCAGGTAAATCAAAAAACTGACCAGTCTTCTTTTCAAAGGCTACATCCATCCTTTTGAGAGTGCCATCACTCACCAACATAATCTTGAAAACTCTTGGCTTAGACTTGCAAGCCTCCTTAAAAGACTCAAGGCACCTAACTATCAACTTTGAGAGGATTTCTGGATACATTATGATCTGAGCTCTCAGATTCCCTTTCTTAACATTCTCAAGGGAAATAATAATGTGTTTCATCAGATTAAACTTCCCCAGATTTATCAGAAAATCTAGGATGTAGATCTCTCTCTTCTTTAAATTTTCTTTGTCACCCTTCCTCGGTACGATAAAGCCTTGTACCCATAATTCTAGAATCAAAAAATTCATAGACAGAGTAGCAATCTTCAGAGCCTTGTCATCTCCCAGTTCGAGAGTTTCCAATTCCTTTTCCTTGTCAAAGCTTCCCTTTGAATCTAGCAACACATGAGAGATGAAATCGGATTCTCCTTCATTGTTCATCCCTACCAAGCTGGCTGCCTTGGCATAAAAAAGTTTATAAGTCTTTCCATAAGACTTAAATGACAACTTCTCCCTACAATCTTCCTTAAGGAAGGAAACTGTCTCATAGAACTCTATAAGAAAGTCTGAATAAACTTCATCTTGATTTCCGAGCTTGGACACAGCAACATCTTCCCATCCGTTAATCTTAATATTATTGGATATAAGAGAATCATACTTGTTAAAGAAATCAGGATGAACCAATCTTTCTCTATATACTAACCATTTGGAAATCAGCTTAGAGGAAGACATGTCTTGAGAAGCTACTTCCACAGACATTCGGATCTGAAGATTTTTGAGAAGTTCGGAATAGAGAGAGCTGAAGATCGGAACAGCCTTAAAACAGAGAGGCAGAGCTTTGGCATGCTGGTGCTTGAAAAAACCGATGTGGGACAACCATTTGGGGTCCCCTTTATATAGGAAACGATAAAATGGTTCATATTCCTCGGTTTATCGAACGGTTGTAACAAGCTGAGATCAGATCTGATGGTTGAAAACCAATTCTCAAGAAAACTTGAATCTGATCTTTTGAGGTTTTTATTAAAACAAAGATTTAAGAAAACTATAATCCAAAAACAAAATATAAGAAAACACCAGCAAGTAAAGTATGATTACAAAAACTTGAGTAAGGAAATCATACCTTTCGGATTGTCTTAGGAGGATTATTCGTAAAGGGTAACATTCCAAAAAAAACATAGTTCAGAAAACTCACTACAAAAAACAATCTCAGTACGGAAAACTCAGAATGAAAAAACATACTAAGGATTTCAGTACGAAAATTTCATTACAAAATTTTCAATACGAAAAGCTCATTATGAAAGACTTGGTATGAAAATCACGTTATGGAAACACCAGTACGAAATTTTCCATTCCAGAAGTTTTCAATATAAAAATTTCTATTCCAGAAGTTTTCTATACGAAAATATCCATTCTGGAAAATTTCAGTTTCGGAAATTCCCATTCCGGAATTTTAGTTCCAAAAAGTTTGAAAACTAACTTTGAAAAACTTAGTTACTCTAACAATCAAATGTACTCCCCTTGATTAGTCATTGAAAGTGGCTAATATTCATTGTTAAGTTCTTAATATTAATTTGTTTAAAAGTTCATAAACATAAATTTTAGTCCAATTCAGAAATTGAACTTCATTTCCCATCATTGTGCAATTCATGCTTAAAATGTCAATTTGGGCCCACTCAATAATTTGCTTGTGGAAATTACAATATTCATAATTTTAATTTGAAATTTTGGGATATGATTGATCACTTTTTTTGGAACATTTTATCTTTTAGGTCCGATGGATTAATCCCAAAGGAAGATGGAGAATTTTGCGCCTGAAGGCAGAAACATGCTGGAAAAAGCATAATGGGCCTAAGGCCCATCAAACAAATGTGGGGCCCAGAAACCAATCCCAATGAAGCTCAAATTTATACAGTAGAAAGATAAAAATATTAGGATCATTTTATTCAACTGTGGCCGGAGCTAATTCTGATGTTATCATGATGATAAAGGGATCTGAAGTTGAGATTTAAATGGTGGACATGACATTAATGCTCAAAACTCCGTTCCACCATTTCGACTATAACATCCAAACGGCTGAGCT
The DNA here is from genome assembly GCA_963277665.1 of Viscum album. Lineage (NCBI taxonomy): Eukaryota > Viridiplantae > Streptophyta > Magnoliopsida > Santalales > Viscaceae > Viscum > Viscum album. The sequence continues at coordinate 9,988,104 of CAUJRU010000003.1, read as the reverse complement.
AAATTTCCTGAAATTTTTACAGATCATAGAGGACAGATGGATGAAGATATTTCTATTCTACAGCCCCTCCTGATTCGGCCTTCTTCAATTTCGAATTCACACGTCAATGTGGTGGACGAATCTGGACAGTTTTCCGGGTCAAATTCGAAACATCAATTTCCTTTTGATTATTCACCCTCCATTTGACTCTATTAATTGTTGGGGGTGAATTAATTGTTGGGGTATTTACCTAAGGCTCCTAATATGCCTATATAAGGAGCTATAGTTGAAGTGAATGGGGGTGGAAAAATTTGTCTTATCATCTTGGATGCTTTGTTTCATTGTAATGTTTTGCTTCCAAATTTCCTTTGTAATGTTTTCCATTTCCATGTAAGTTTCTTTTTTTTTTGTATCTTTATGTTCTTAATCAACTTCTTTCTCTTATATATTTTCCATTTCATTTATTAAAACTTTATAATCACAAAGCACAGTGATATCTCTGTGTTGTTGTGAATTAGTTCACACATAGGTGTGAATTTCATTCACACACACGGAGGAGTGCTCGTTATTTCCGCGGTTTTAATTTCTTCAATCCAATTCTTGTTAGCCATCTTCCGCCCACCATTGAGAGTATACCATCAATGGAGGGATAAACCCTTAATGGGTTGATCTTAGGAGGATGCAAAGGATGGATTGAATGTTATTTTATGAATGAATTGTTGTTAATTGGATAATTAATTTAAGACATCCATTCTTCAGTTATTTCTACTCTTCATCTTTACTGTGTTTGAGCAAAATAAATTCAATTACTAAATGACCATATACCTCGGAGATATCATGAATTTGGTTCTCTAAGTGTATAGGGGATTGGTAATTGTGTTTAGTAAGCACCAAACCAGAAAATGATGAAGGTAGTGTTATTTTTGAAGAATGGATTCATCAAGAATTAATAAAACCAAAATTGTTTAAAGAAGTAAAATTCATTCAATCCACCCCGAGCATAATCCTAGATCAACCCATTTTCATTAAATTGAATTCACGTAGGTTTCTTAGTGTTATTTAAACCATCCAAAAATCGAACCCAAAGTTGGCTACTTCAAAGCCAGAGTGTCTCTCGGTTTCTTCTTCGGTCACTGTGGATTCGACCCCTACTTGTACTATAATGACCGCATACCTGTAGGGTAAATTTGGGCACAACCAAATTTTGGCGCCCTTTCCGGGGACCAAGTAAGTTCCTTAGACCAAAAACCTTCTTTTCTTACCCCCATTCTTCTATTCTCATCCCAATTCTCTTATCTTTTCCCTTTCTCGCTTTTTTTTTCTTTTGGCGCATGTCCACCTACACCTGCGATAACTCAAACAGATTAGTTAGTGTGGATACTCCTAGGGCTGGGGAGTCAAGCACTAAAAGAGGTCTATTTCCTTTAGATCCAAATCTTCTTAATACTCCAAATTCAGACGTTGAGTTCGATACAATGGAGAATATCCCACAAAACCAAATCATAAATCGGGGAGGGAACCAAAATAACAGGCAGGACCCAAACTTGGGAATTGTTGCAGACCCGACCATGAATGACTACCTCACACCAACCTGGACCAATGAACCCTCATGCATTAGGAATGATAACATAGGATATGCCCAATATGTTTTCAAACCCCATGTCCTGAACCACCTTCCAACCTTTCATGGGATGGAGTCTGAGATGCCTTACCTTCATGTTAAAGAATTTAATGACATTGTCGAAACCATGTGCCCACCAAATCAAATTGAATCTGCTAAAATGAGACTTTTCCCTTTTTCCCTTAAGGACCGAGCAAAGAATTGGTTAAACAATTTGAGACCAGCATCCATTCACTCTTGGGACCAACTTCAATGAGAATTTTATAAAAAATACTTCCCCCATCACAAAACAATTGCACTTAAAAAGAGCATACAAAACTTTTTTGAAAGAGAGGGAGAAACATTCTATGAAACATGGGAAAGGTTCAAGGACACATTAAACATGGTACCGCACCATGGTTTCTTAATCCCAGAACAAGTGAGAATTTTCTATGAAGGGTTGGGTCCTGGAAACAAACAATTCATTGATATGATGTGTAATGAAACCTTCAAAAACAAAGCCCCAAATGATGCTTACAAGTATCTAGAAAATCTTGCTGAACAAAACCAAACATGGGGAACATCACCATACTATGATAAGCCATCCAAATCTGGTGGAATGTACAATCTTGGAGAAGAAGAAAACCTTAGAGCAAAACTTGCTGCACTCACGAGGAAAGTTGAGGAGATTGATCTTAGGAAGGTCCAGAAAACCCAAACTGTTGATCTTGTTTGTACAATTTGTGACAAGAATGACCATAAGACTGATAATTGCCCAACCATTCCTTCCATCAAGGATGTTCTTTTAGGAGGACCACCAGAAGAAGTTAATGCAATGAACTTTCAAAAGCCACAATTCACAAACACCTTCAATCCAAGGTATAACGACCATCCGGGCTTTCGTTGGAAGGACAATCAACAACCAACACAAAAACAATGTATCAACCCATACCCTCAACAAAATTTTCAACCTCATAATCAGTTCCAACCACAAACGGTCCAATTCCAACATCCTCATGTCCAATATCAACAAAATATCCAAAAACCCATTCAACAACCTATCCAACAACCAAAGTATCCTCCTGGAATAAACCCACAAGCTCAAGCACCAACCCAAAATGTTCCACAAAGCCTACTAGAACAACTGTGCAAACAAATGGACAAAATGAACTCAGAATTCTCATCCATTAAACAAGAACTTCAAACCATAAAAACTGGAAAGGCACCCATGCCCACACAGTCCATTCCACAACAAACATCAAGGGGAGAGATAAGTTTCACTCAAACAACTCACGAACAACTAAAGGCTGTGACAGTTTTAAGAAGTGGGAAATCAATTGAAAAACCTGAACAGATAAGTCAGAAACCATGTGAAGCTTCAAACTCTAATGAAAATTCAAATGAACTACAAGATCAAACTGAAGAAACTGATAATAATGTGAATGAAACAACACTTCAACAAACAACTCCACAATCTGCACCATTTCCTCAACGCATGAGGGGGAAAACTAAGCCTGAATTGAGTGAAACATTGAGGGAAATCTTCTCACAAGTCAAGTTGAACATTCCCCTTCTCGATTCCATCCAAACCATACCTTCCTACTCAAAATACCTTAAGGACTTGTGCACTTTTAAAAGAAAATTTTCACATAAAAACCAAGTCCTTTTGGCTGCTAATGTGAGTACCACCATTCAAGGGACCATTCCTCCTAAGACGAAATACCCAGGATGCCCTTACATAAATGTTGAACTAGGAGAGAACAAAGTTGTCAAAGCCTTGTGTGATCTAGGTGCTAGTGTGAACCTCATTCCATATGCCATGTACTGTCAGTTAGGGCTCGAAGAACTCCAACCCACATCTGTCACTCTTCAACTTGCTGATCGTAGTGTTCGAGTTCCAAAGGGGATCTTAAAAGATGTTTTGGTGAAAGTTGAAAATTTCATTTACCCAGCTGACTTCATTGTTCTGGACAATCACCCAAGCTTAGGTCCTAGGGAGTAAACCCCAATCATACTTGGTCGTCCCTTCCTTGCAACAATCAACTCTATAATCCGAGTCCGAAATGGGAACATGACCATCACCTTTGGGAACATGAGTCTAGACTTGAACATCTACAATGCAAACTCTCAAATTGGGGATGATGAAGAGATCCATGAGGTTAATTGGATTGGTAGTGTTGATAATGAACTCAATGAACATCAAGGAGTTACTGAAGGATGGTTAAGTCAAGAAGAGATTGATTTTCTTTATTCACATGAGGTAAATTTTCCTCCTTGGATTGAATCTATTTCAGACAGCTCTATTGATGAATTTCTAGAATCACCAATCAATGATACCATGTTTGAAATCAATAACATTGAGTCCATATCCATTCATGACACTACTCTGGAAAATTTAGTGGATGAAAATTCTGTTCACAAGGAACCAATTTTGTCAAGAAATCTGAACAAAGAAACTAAGTTCAATACAAAGTCTCATCCATTATTGGAAAGTCATGACCAATCTGATCTTGAATTTAAAGTCTTACCTTCATCACTAAAGTATGCTTTGTTAGGGGACAATCAATCCTTTCCTGTTGTCATTTCTTCCTCCCTTGAATCTGATCATGAGAGGATGCTTCTAGATGTTCTTAGGAGACACAAGAAATCCATTGGATGGACCCTATCTGATATCCCTGGGATTAGCCCACTTATCGGGACTCATAGAATTATTCTTGAATCTGAGTCAAAGCCATGTCGTCAACCTCAGAGGCGACTCAACCCTAATCTCATGGAAGTAGTGAGAAAAGAACTTTTGAAATTGTTAAAAGCTGATATCATCTATCCTATAGCTGAGAGTGAGTGGGTTAGCCCAATCCATGTGGTTCCAAAGAAGGCTGGAATCACAGTAATAACCAACAAGGATGGAGAGATGCTTCCAACAAGAGTCAGTAGTGGATGGAGAGTTTGTATTGACTATAGGAAGCTCAACTCTTGTACCAAGAAAGACCATTTCCCCTTACCCTTTATTGATCAAGTCCTCGAGCGAGTGGCGGGTCATCAATTCTATTGCTTCCTAGATGGATTATCAGGGTATAATCAAATCGAAGTCTCCTTAGAGGATCAAGGAAAAACAACCTTCACTTGTCCATTTGGCACTTTTTCCTTCAAACGCATGCCCTTTGGGTTATGTAATGCCCCTGGTACCTTCCAGCGGTGCATGATGGGAATATTATCGGATATGGTGGGGGATTTTTTAGAGGTCTTCATGGATGACTTCTCCATCTTTGGGGATACTTTTGAGGGATGCCTTATAAATGATGAAAAGGTTTTGTCAAGGTGCAAGGATAAGAATCTCATACTAAATTGGGAAAAATGCCATTTCATGGTAAGGGAAGGACTTGTTCTAGGTCATCTGGTATCTGGTAGAGGGATTGAAGTTGATAAAGCTAAGGTTGACATCATTCGTCACCTTCCCTCTCCTAAAACTATTAAGGAAGTGAGGTCCTTCTTAGGACATGCTGGTTTTTATAGAAGGTTCATTAGGAATTTCAGCTCTATTTCTCGACCACTTTGTGCTCTATTGGTAAAAAATGCTCCATTTTTATGGACAGAAAGCTGTGAGGAATAATTCTCTACACTCAAGTCAACTCTTATATCTCCACCTATCATGCAATCTCCAAATTGGAAACTTCCTTTTGAGCTCATGTGTGATGCAAGTGATTTCGCTATAGGAGCAGTCTTAGGACAACGGTGTGAGAAAACTCCACATGTCATTTCTTATGCAAGCAAATCTTTAAATGATGCACAAATAAACTACACCACCACTGAGAAAGAGTTGCTTGCTGTTGTCTTTGCCTTAGAGAAATTCAGGTCTTATCTCTTAGGATCACCCATCATTGTCTTCACTGATCATTCAGCCCTAAAATACCTTTTTCAAAAACAAGATGCCAAGGCTAGATTGATTAGGTGGGTCCTTCTTCTTCAAGAGTTTGATTTAACCATTAAGGATAAAAAAGGGTGTTGAAAATATTGTAGCTGATCACCTCTCTGGGATGGAATTCAAAGACAACTCACACCACCTCTCTGTGTCTGATTCATTTCCCGATGAGCACCTCTATTCAGTGAGTGATTGCCCTTGGTATGCTGACATAGCAAACCATTTGGTGACGGGTGACATTCCAAAATTCATGGGGACCCAAGCTAAGAGGAAATTCCTTTCTGATGTAAAACACTATGTTTTTTATGATCCTTACCTCTTCAAGTTCTGTTCAGATCAAATCATCAGGAGATGTATTCCCGAGTCTGAGCAAGAGTCCATTCTAAAATTTTGTCATGGAGAGGCATGTGGAGGCCACTTTTCAACAAAGAAAACCACTGTAAAGGTCCTACAAAGTGGTTTCTACTGGCCGAACCTTACTAAGGATTCCTTCCAATTCTGTAAAAGTTGTCCTCAGTGTCAGAAATTAGGATCCATTACCAAAAGGAATCAAATTCCCCTCACTCCCATTCTAGTCGTTGAAATCTTTGATTGTTGGGGAATTGATTTCATGGGGCCCTTTCCAAACTCTAAGGGATACCTCTACATCCTCTTAGCTATTGATTATGTATCAAAATGGGTTGAAGCCATTCCCACCAAGTCCAATGACCACCATGTTGTGATTCGATTTCTAAAAGAGCATATATTTTCTCGATTTGGAATTCCTAGGGCTATAATCAGTGATCGTGGAACCCATTTTTGCAACCGCCCATTCTCTTCACTCATGTCTAAGTATGGTATTACTCATAAAGTTTCCACTGCATATCATCCTCAAACCAACGGTCAAGCTGAGTTGGCAAATAGAGAAATTAAACAAATTCTTGAAAAAACTGTCAATCCCTCTAGGAAAGATTGGACCGAGAAACTCTTAGATGCCCTTTGGGAATATCGAACTGCTTTCAAAACTATCCTAGGCATGTCACCGTATAGATTGGTTTATGGAAAAGCATGTCATTTACCTGTTGAAATTGAGCATAAGGCCTTTTGGGCAATAAAAAAAATGAACTTTGACATTTCTTTGGCTGAAACAAAAAGGAAATTAGATCTTAATGAACTCGAGGAACTTAGGATGGAGGCTTATGAAAATTCAAGGATCAATAAATCTAAAGTTCAAGCCTACCAATCTAGGAATCTCAAAGTCAAACACTTTGAGCTGGGAAAATTTGTGCTCTTGTATAGTTCAAAACTTCATCTACACCCAGGAAAGCTAAAGTCCAGATGGTCTGGTCCATACCTAGTGCATCATGTGTACCCTCATGGGGCAATAGAGATTCAGGATCCCACAAGTGGTCATGTCTTCAAAGTCAATGGTCATAGGTTAAAACCATTCATTGAATCATTCAATAAACAAGAAACCAAGGAGGAGTTAACTGAGCCAACATATGAACCAGAGAAAAATTGATAGATTTAGGGTACAAGTCGAGCTAACGACGTTAAACAAAAGCGCTGCATGGGAGGCAACCCGTGGTTTTCATGTTTCCAATCACTGGGAATCATCTTTTGTTTCCTTCTGCTTAATTTTGTTACTTTTTTTATATATATAGACTGTTGACCTGTTCTTCTTTTATGAGTAAGGATGGGTATGAAAAGGGAGCACCGTATTCATCCGTGTCACGCAGTGTGATCCCTGAGTAATACCTTACCCAGAAATTTAGAGAAGACAATGTATCATCAGTTTATTATATTTATGTTTTTGTAGGTTTAAAAAAAAATTAGACTCTTGACCTGTTCTTCTTTTATGAGTATGGATGGGTATGAAAGGGGAGCACCGTATTCATCCGTGTCACGCGGTGTGATCCCTGAGTAATACCTTACCCAGAAATTTAAAAGAAGACAATGTATCATTAGTTTGATTTAAAAAAAACATGAAAATGATGGTACTTAGAATTAAATAAATCATTGTGTTGTTTGTTTTGTCTGCTTTGTCCTTCTTTTTATGGTTCAGGAACTATTTTGGGTGATACATGTTCAATCAAGGAGGTGCCTACATCCCCAAAGAGATCAAAGGAGTAATTTGGAGCATCATGAACCTCAACTTTAAAAACTAGGTGAATTTGTTCCATGTTTTTCATTCTCAATTTTATCTTTGAACTCCTCTCCTACCCCCTTCTAACCTTTTTTTTCTTTAAACACTGGGGACAGTGTTATTCTAAGTTGGGGGGGATAAAAAATGATTTTTATTTTGAATAAGAACATGCAAAAAAAATTCCATTAACCATAAACATGATAAACACACATTTCAAACTCTAAAATTGGATATCAAATAAATTTTTCATGCCTTGATTCTGATTTTAATGCAAGTTTAAGTTCATGTGCATAGTTTTTGGAAAGTGTGGTTGTCCGATGTGATTTTTCAAAGTTTACATTTTCATCCTCTTAATAAAAATGCCACAATGCACGTCTTTTGGATTGTGGTTGTAAATTTGAGTTCTTGGGTCCCTTTCATTATATCATAGGGTTCTGGGGTCACTTTTAGTTTAATTTGAGTATCCAAAAAAACAAAAACAAAAACAAAAAAAAAACAAAAAAAAAAGACCACATAGAGCAATGTTTTGTCCAAATGCGTGGCGTCCGGCACTTGGGGATCGTGACTCCATAGTTGTCTTGTCCAGAGTTAGTCTTTTCATATCTATTGTGGTTAAAAAAAAAGGGATACTCATCTTAATTTTTAATGTGATTCCCACCTAGAGCTTCCATTTTTTCCCCTTGAACAATAAAATGGGCCCCATATCTTTTATGATGCACAACACTTTATCATGCTTAATTGGAATTGGATGAAATGTGGCAATGAATTTGAACAAAGGAATGGGCTTGGGCTTGGGATATGATTATGGACCTAGCTTGTTTTAAATGATTTTGATGGGTTCCATAATTTTTTTGGTATGAGATCTTTTGAGTGAGCAATGTGTATTTAAATGTTTTTGGAAAAGGGGATTTGGATTTCATATTTGTAATTTATTTTACTCGGGACTAGCAAAACTCAAGTTGGGGGGTGTGATTAGTCACTGAAAGTGGCTAATATTCATTTTTAAGTTCTTAATATTAATTTGTTTAAAAGTTCATAAACATAAATTTTAGTCCAATTCAGAAATTGAACTTCATTTCCCATCATTGTGCAATTCATGCTTAAAATGTCAATTTGGGCCCACTCAATAATTTGCTTGTGGAAATTACAATATTCATCATTTTAATTTGAAATTTTGGGATATGATTGATAACTTTTTTTGTAACATTTTATCTTTTAGGTCCGATGGATGAATCCCAAAGGAAGATGGAGAATTTTGCGCCTGAAGGCAGAAACATGCTGGAAAAAGCATAATGGGCCTAAGGCCCATCAAACAAATGTGGGGCCCAGAAACCAAGCCCAATGAAGCTCAAATTTATACAGTAGAAAGATAAAAATATGAGGATCATTTTATTCAACTGTGTCCGGAGCTAATTCTGATGTTATCATGATGATAAAGGGATCTTAAGTTGAGATTTAAATGGTGGACATGACATTAATGCTCAAAAATCCGTCTCACCATTTCGACTATAACATCCAAACGGATGAGCGAAATTTCCTGAAATTTTTACAGCTCATAGAGGACAGATGGATGAAGATATTTCTCTTCTACAGACCCTCCGGATTCGGCCTTCTTCAATTTCTAATTCACACGTCACTGTGGTGGACGAATCTGGACAGTTTTCCAGGTCAAATTCGAAACATCAATTTCCTTTTGATTATTCACCCTCCATTTGAATCTATTAATTGTTGGGGGGTGAATTAATTGTTAGGGTATGTACCTAAGGCTCCTAATATGCCTATATAAGGAGCTATAGGTGAAGTTAATGGGGGTGGAAAAAATTTTCTTATCATCTTGGATGCTTTGTTTCATTGTAATGTTTTGCTTCCAAATTTCCTTTGTAATGTTTTCCATTTCCATGTAAGTTTCTTTTTTTTTGTATCTTTATGTTCTTAATCAACTTCTTTCTCTTATATATTTTCCATTTCATTTATTAAAACTTTATAATCACAAAGCACAGTGATATCTCTGTGTTGTTGTGAATTAGTTCACACATAGGTGTGAATTTCATTCACACACACGGAGGAGTGCTCGTTATTTCTGTGGTTTTAATTTCTTCAATCCAATTCTTGTTAGCCATCTTCCGCCAACCATTGAGAGTATACCATCAATGGAGGGCTAAACCCTTAATGGTTTGATCTTAGGAGGATGCAAAGTCTGGATTGAATGTTATTTTATGAACTAATTGTTGTTAATTGGATAATTAATTTAAGACATCCATTCTTCAGTTATTTCTACTCTTCATCTTTACTGTGTTTGAGCAAAATAAATTCAATTACTAAATGACCATATACCTCGGAGAGATCATGAATTTGGTTCTCTAAGTTTATAGGGGATTATTAATTGTGTTTAGTAAGCACCAAACCAGAAAATGATGAAGGTAGTGTTATTTTTGAAGAATGGATTCATCAAGAATTAATAAAACCAAAATTGTTTAAAGAAGTAAAATTCATTCAATCCACCTCGAGCATAATCCTAGATCAACCCATTTTCATTAAATTGAATTCATGTAGGTTTCTTAGTGTTATTTAAACCATCCAAAAATTGAACCCAAAGTTGGCTACTTCAAAGCCAGAGTGTCTCTCGGTTTCTTCTTCGGTCCCTGTGGATTCGACCCCTACTTGTACTACAACGACCGCATACCTGTAGGGTAAATTTGGGCGCAACCACCCCCTATGAAAAGGAGTTTATTACTGTAAGGATACTTTTCCAACAAGAAGTTAATTAAGAAATATTACCTTACGGTTATCATTCCTAACTCTGTTTAATGTATTCAAATCTATCAGAAGGCAAAGATTTTGTGAAAATATCAGCAAGTTGATCTTGCGTTCTGATAAACTGAATAATAATATATCCTTTTACTGTGTGATCCCTAAGAAAGTGATGCCTAATGTCTATGTGTTTTTCACGAGAGTGATGTGCAGGGTTCTTACTTAGGGCAATGGCACTTGTGTTATCACACAAAATTTGAGTTTTAGTAAAACTCAAGCCATAGTCTGTGAGTGTGTGCTGCATCCACAATACTTGATCACAACAACTTCCAGCTGCAACATATTCAGATTCAGCAGTGGAAAGTGCTACAGAATGTTGCTTCTTTCAAGACCAAGAAACTAATGAATCTTCTAACAAATGACAAGTTCCAGATGTACTCTTTCTATCCATTCTACATCCACCAAAGTCAGCATCAGAAAATATTTTTAGAACAAAATCATTTCCAAAAGTATAAAATAATCCTAGATCCATGGTTCCCTTAAGGTAGAGAAAAATTATTTTTACTGCCTTTAAGTGATATTCCTTAGGATTGGGTTGATATCTTACACATAAGCATACTGAGAACATTAAGTCTGGTCTACTAGCTGTTAAGTAAAGTAAACTTCCTATCATACCTCTAAAAGATGTTTGATATACTGGTTTCCCAACTTCATCAAGATCTAAAGAGTTTGAGGTACCAATAGGAGTACTTATACTCTTAGTGTTTTCATAACCATACTTTTTAAGAAGATCTTTAATATACTTAGGTTTAGATATGTAGGTTCCTTCTTTTTTTTGAGAAATTTGAAAACCAAGGAAAAAAGTTAACTCACCCATCATACTCATTTGAAACTCAAATTTCATTAGACTTGCAAAAGAGTCGGTTAAAGATTGCTGAGTTGAACCAAATATGATGTCATCAACATAAATTTGAACAATAAAAACATTTTTCTTATCTTTCTTTATAAAAAGGGTTGGATCTGCATTTCCCTTAACATAGTTATTTTGAAGCAAAAAATCCAGTGAGTCTATCATACCATTCTCGTGGGGCTTGTTTAAGACCATATAGAGCTTTGGTAAGTCTAAAAACATGATCAGGATGTTTTGTATCTTCAAATACAGGAGGTTGTTCAACAAAAACTTCCTCTTGAACATAACTGTTAAGAAAAGCACATTTCACATCCATTTGAAAAAGTTTAAAATTAAAGAAAACTGCAAAGGAAAGTAGAATACAGATAGATTCAAGTCTAGCTACTGGAGCATAGGTTTCTTCATAGTCTATTCCTTCTTGCTGATTATAGCCTTTAGCAACAAGTCTAGCTTTATTTCTTACTATGACTCGATTTTCATCACATTTGTTTCTGAAGACCCACTTTACTCTAATAATAGAAGTTTCCTTGGGTCTTTCAACCAAATTCCAAACTTTATTCCTTTTGAATTCATTTAGTTCATCTTGCATGGATTTGATCCAATCATCATCACCAAAAGCTTCATCAGTGCTTTTTGGTTCTAATTGGGAAAGAAATGCTAGATGTTCTACTTCATTTCTTAAAGAACTTTTAGTCCTTACTATTTTATTTACATCACCAATGATACTATCACTGGGATGATTCTTAAGAAACACCTGATTTGGGTTTTGGAAAGTCTATTCATCAACATAGGGTATAAAATATTATGGGGTAAATGTTTCAGAAGTATCTTCTTGAACATTATCCTTATCAGAAGGTTCTTCTATCAAAGGTTGACAATCAGTTTTTGAAAACACATCTGAGGATGTAGGTTGGGATAGTTTAAAAACAAAAGGATCAGACTCATCGAATTTTACATGCACTCTTTCTTCAACAATACAAGTATTTTTATTAAAAACTCTATAAGCCTTAGAAGTTGTGGAATATCCTAAGAAAATTCCTTCATTGTATTTTGGTGTGAATTTATGTAAGTTATCTTTAGTATTCAAAATGAATACCTTGAAACCAAAAACCTTGAAGTAGGATAGTCTTGGTTTTCTACCATTCCATAACTCGTAAAGAGTTTTATTAAGAAAAGGTCTAATCAAAACTCGATTTATAGTATAACAAGCAGTACTTACAGCTTCTGCCCAGAAATGTCTAGCTATAGAATATTCACTCAACATGGTTCTAGTTATCTCTGGAAGAATTCTATTTCTTCTCTCAACTACACCATTTTATTGAGGAGTTCTAGGTGCTGAAAAATTGTGAGTAATACCTTTTCTACTACAAAAAGTTTCAAAATCAGAATTTTGGAATTCTCCTCCATGATCACTATGAATAGTTTTCAATGGAAGGTTTTTCTCATTTTTAACTTGAGATCTAAAACTTTTGAAATAATAAAAAGCTTCAGATTTCTTTGCTATAAAATAAACCCAAGTAAATTTAGTGTAATCATCAACTAGAACAAACACATAGTATTTGCCTCCAATACTTCCAGTTTGTGTTGGACCAAAAAGATCCATGTGCACTAACTGTAATGCATCAGTTGTTGAGACTTCACCGATTGATTTAAAACTAGATTTATGTTGCTTTACATATTGACAAGGATCACAAACTTTAGAAGAATCAAATCTAAGCTCCGGTAGATCCTTAACTAGTTTCTTCTTAGAGAGTTTACATAAGTTTTTAAGGTTACAGTGACCTAGTCTTCTATGCCATAACCAGGAATGATCTTCCATTGCACTTAGGCAAGGTAAATCTTGGCTTATGAGGTCTTCTAAATTTAGGGTGTAAACATTCTCTTGCCTATTGGATGAGAGAATAAATTCTTCCTTGGAATTTTGAACTAAGCACTTATCATTCCTAAAATTCACAAGGTAACCTTCATCACATAACTGACTTATGCTAATGAGGTTGTGCTTAAGACCCTTAACAAAAAGAACATTTTAAATCAAAGTTTTACCTAAAAGAACAATATTACCAATACCAACAATCTCTCCCTTAGCATTCTCTCCGAAAGTTACCTTTCCTCATTTCGTTTTGATAATCTTTTCAAAATAGATTTTGTTACCAGTCATGTTCCGGGAACATCCACTATCCATGTACCATGTGTTGTTGCTGGTACTCTCTTTATTTTCCTGAAATCAAGAAGAGAATTAGACTTTCAGAATCCAAACTTGTTTGGATCCGAGATTTCCAGACAACAAAATTTTAGGTACCCACAACTTCTTAGAAAAATAGGCCTTGTGAAATCTTAAAGATTGGGTTTTATTTAAGGAACAATTCTTTGCCCAGTGACCACCACATTGACACTTAGTACAAAATGGGGCACTTTGAGGAACAAAATAATTGTTACTAAAAATTGTTTTTGTATGGGTATAACCAAATCCGGATTTATTTCTTAAAGGTCATATTTGAGAATACATTTTATCAAAATTTTCCTTACCATGGGTAAAGTTTGATAAACACTTCTTTAAGGAAAAAATTTCGAACTTGAGTTTTATAACCAAGTTTTTATCCTCAAAATCATTAGTTTTAGAACTAGAGCTAGGCTCGAAAACATTTTTCTTAGAAATTACTTTTTCTAACTCTTTAGAAAGTTTGTTCCTCTCAGAACTTACTTCCTCAAGATTTTTTGAAATACTTTCAAAATCAGCATTTTTCTTATCAAGATCTTTATAAAGATATGATATTTCTTTCATAAGAATAGAATTCCTAGAGTTTTCCTTATCAAGTTTCTTATTGAGTTTAGAATTCTCAATCTCAAGAAGTTCAGCAAACCTAGAGACTTCTTCATAAGTAGGTGTAGTATTTTCTTCATCAGAAGAGGATTCTTCATCAGAAGAGTTATAATACTTACTATCATTAGAATTTAAAGAAACATTGGTCAATGATTTATCATTTAGTACCTTATCCATAAAAAAATGATTTTCAATAGGTAATCTGGTTATAAGACCAAGATTCTTCTATCCTGAAGATTCATAATCAGAAGATTCATCTGAAGAGTCACCACCACTGGCACTCCAGGTGTCACTAGCTTTCAGAACTTTCTTAGCTTTGGCTTTATAATACTTCTTTATGTTCCTGTCTGAATGCCTTTCTTTCCTTTCTTTCTTTTTGAGAAAAGGGAAATCTGGTCTAATATGTCCAACTCTCTTGCATTCATAACATGTGACTTCTCCATATTTCCTATCTTTCCTTTCCTTTTTATTATAATTTGATTGGAAATTTCTCTGGCCAGCTATCTTGTTCATCCTTCGAGCAAGATTTGCTAATTCATTTTCAGAGACTTCACTCTCACTAGATTCTGATTGAACAACCATCTTCTTAGACTTGGATCTGGTTACTCTCTCAGGAGTCTTAGATTTCATATGATTTGATGTTGTTGTAAAAGAAACAGTACCATTCCCATTCTTCTTTTTGATGTTGTCAGCATCTCTCTTCATTCTGGTTTCATGTTGGAGAAGAGTTCCAAATAACTCATCAAGAGAAATTTGAGTGACCTTCCCGTTCTCATCTGTAGCTGTTCTCTTTGATTCCCAATCATTGGGCATGATATCAATTATCTTGTCCACAAGTGCTTCATCATCTAACCCTTTCTCTCCCATAGACTGTAAGCTGTTGACTATAGTCATAAACCTCTGTTGAACTTTACAAATTGGTTCACCATAAGGAAAATTGAAGCCATGGTATTCAACTCTAAGCATAGCTCTCCTAGTCTCAATCACTTTAGAAGTTCCAAAATGTGTAACTTCTAACTTCTTCCAGATACAATTAGCTACTTCACAAGAAGAAATTTGGCTATATATATTTCTAGTCATTGAACAAAGTAAGGTATTGTGTACCTTATAATTGATTTGATACTCTTGCTTTTCCCGATTAGTGAAAGTTCTAACTTCCTTATCAGGAATTTTATAATCTCCAGTAAGCATAACAAAGTTATCCACTCTAGTATTGATAACAAAAGTCTTCATTCCATCTCTCCAGTACTCATAGTAATTACCATCAAATATTGGTGGTCTTGTAGGATTTAGATTATCAATGGAACCAATATTGACTCCTACCATACTTAAAATAACATTTGGCACACAAACTTGTTAGTAGAAAAAGTTCGTAAAACCAAAGTTCGGAATGACAAAGTTCCAGAATGAGAAAGTTTTGGAATGAGAAAGTTTCAGAATGAGAAAGTTTTGGAATGAGAAAGTTTCGGAATGAGAAAGTTTTGGAATGAGAAAGTTTCGGAATAAGAAAGTTTCAGAAAGATAAACTGAGCAATAAAAACTTATATGTGAGTACAAGTATTTCAGAGACCACCTCTGATACCAATTGAAGGATTGGTATAGAGTATGAGTTTTCCAAGCTCTGATACCAATTGTAGGATCGAAATAATGATGTAGATGCTCAATATACAAGAGGGGGGTGAATTGTATACTTTAAAAATTCCTATAGAACCTTTAAAGTTGATTATGATTAACTATGTTTTCCTTAAGCAAAGGAAAGGGATAAGTTTAACAACGTTAAACTAAGCAAATTCACAACACCTCTAACACCAAATGAAAACTTGGAATGAGGAATGAAGTTATAAACTTCAAGTCCTATGTACTTGCTTAAAACTGGAAAGAGATTCTGAAAGTAGGTTCCAGAAATATGGTTTCGGAAATTGAAACTTAACTAAAGATTACAAAATGATATTATACCTTAAAGCGTATAGAATCTAAATGAAACAAAGTACAAGTAAGGAAGTATAAGAAAGTTATACTTTCCTTATAATAAAAAATGCAGCAGAAACAAACAAGTATTAAAACTACAAGTAACAAGATATAAGTCTTTTAACCCAAAGAGAAGGGTATCCAACAACCTTGGATAAAGGTCCCTTGATTTATACTTTCAAGAAAGTCTGTCTTACCCACACCAGGGTAAGCCCTCGATAAGAAGATCGGAGTCTCTGTCTTGCTATCCCCGCAAGCCCTCAACTTCAAGGTAGTTGGCAACCTCTGTCTTCCTCAGCAAGGAAGCCCTTGAACTTCAAGGTAGTCGGCACCTCTGTCTTCCTATCCCCGGAAGTCCTCGAATGTAATCACCAATATTCGGAGTCGCACGAAGAAAAAACTAAACGATCGGTTCAGTACGCACAAGGCATGAAAAGCTTTCTCTCTCTAGAAATCACCTTAGCAGTGTGTGGTCTTTAGATCGATCAACTTCTCTGTTATTGTTTGTCAGTCAGCATTGAGCTCTTTCAAATGATCTCCTATTTATAGGCAAGGTCAGCCTCCTTTCCAACGGTCATATTTTCCTTAAAAATCAGAGGTACCTGTACACGTGTAACTTAACCAAAGGTTAGTTTATAATAGAATAGACGACATCGTTTTATAACAAAACAAGTGAAACAGAATGTACGACATCATTTTAAGTCTAACTCAAAAGTTCGGAGTGAAGATTCAGAGTGTAAACAAAGTGTCAAAGAGTAGACACATTATAAAATTGTAAGCAAAATGAAAGTTCAAAGTCTAACAAAAAAATAATTTTTGGAGTCTAAATAAGTTTGGAGTGTATAAAGAAAAGATGATCAGATTCTGTTTAATAGGTGAATTCGGAATGATAATTCGGAATGAGAATTCGTCATCAGAATTCGTAATGAGAATTCATCATCAGAATTCGTAATGAGAATTCGATATCAAACTTCATGAGAATTCGTATCCAGAATTCGGAGTAGAACTTTATCAGAGTTCGTATCCGGAATTCGGAATGAAAATTCATTACAGTTCTCATCTGGAATTCGGAGTGAATCTTCATTACAGTTCTCATCCAGAATTCAGAACTTAAAACAGAATGCTTCATACCAAAGTTTCAAATGATTCTGAGAATATAGAAATGAATCTGAATCTTATACTTAAGAAATATATGGATAAAAATATGATAAGGATAATTTTTCTTACAAAATCGATCTTCCTTATAAAAGCGACTTTCCTTATAAAATAAATTTTCCTTAAAGATAAAGTGTTTTTGAATTTCAAAACAAGAAGGAATGGAAAAGTCATAAGGAAAACCTTATTGACTCAACAGTCTCATCTGCTTACGAGTACTCACACATAATAGTATGAATACTATGTTTCCCATCATAGTATGTCATCCAACTGTGGAACTATATTTAAGAATATTTTTATAGCATTTCAAGGTTCTCATCATAGTAGGGAACTACCAGGACCTTATCAATACAACAAATACTCTAAGAAATTCTTACATCATAGTCATAAAGAATAATGAAAAATATGTAATAAGATGTTTAATATTTAAATAAATTAAATATCCATGTAATAAATGTACAATCAGTTGGTTCTAGGACACCAATTCTTACAAACTCCCACTTGGACTAGATCCAACTACCTACGACTTTCAGTCTGCTAGACCTCACATAATGATCATGTTTCTGCTGAGTCAAGGATTTAGTCAAGGGGTCTGCCACATTGTTTTACATGGAAATATTGATCACTAAAACTTCACCTCACTGAGAAAAATACCTCAATATATGATACTTCTGAAGTATGTGCTTTGTCTGCTGATGTGACCTTGGCTCTTTTGTGAGAGCCATTGCTACAGTATTATCACAGTACAGTGTGATGGGATCTTTACTGCTAGGTATCACATCCATATCTTGGATGAAGTTTCACATCCAAACTACTTCTTTAGCTGCCTCAAAAGCTGTGATATACTCAAACTCTACTTTAGAATCTGTGACAACACTCTGCTTCGTGCTCTTCCAGCTCACTGCACCTCCATTCAAAGTGAAGATGTATCCCGTTTGCGACTTCATGTCATCTTGATCAGTCTGGAAACTAGAATATGCATATCCTCTGATGAATACTTTCTCATCTCCTCCATAAACCAGGAACATATCCTTAGTATGCCTCAGATACTTTAGGATAGTCTTGACTGCCATCCAATGGAGGTCACCTGGGTCAGCTTGATATATTCCTACCACACTCAATGCGTAGGTGACAACCATCCTAGTACATTGCATGTAATACATGACTAATCCAATCGCTGATGTGTATGGATTCCTTGACATTATGTTTCATTACTCATGTGTCTGAGGACACATTTTCTTACAAAGAATAATTCCATGTGATGTTGGCAACAATCCCCTCTTGGATTGTTCCATACTAAATCTCTTTAGTATCTTATCAATGTATGTACTTTGACTTAGGCCCAATAATCTATTGAATCTAATATGATGGATCTTGATCCCAAGAGTATATTCTACCTTTCCCAAGTCCTTTATGGAGAAGCATTTATTCAACCATGCCTTAATAGACTGTAAGACTGGTATCTCATTTCCAATAAGTAATATGTCATCAACATATACTATTAGAAAAAATTATTGCACTCCCAATAAACCATTTTTAGACACAAGGATCACATTCATTCTTGATAAAACCAAATTTCATTATGGTTTCATCAAAATGAATGTTCCATGACCTTGATGCTTTCTTTAATATATAAATGGATTTCTGTAACTTGCATACCTTATTGGCATCCTTTGTAGCCATAAACCCTTCAGGTTGTGTCATGTAGGCATCTTCCTAGAGGTTCCTGTTAAGGAATTCTATTTTGACATCCATTTTCGAAATCTCATAGTCATGGTAAGCGGCAATGTCCAATAGAATTCTAATGGATTTCATCATTTCAACTGGTGAAAATTTTTCTTTATGGTCAATGCCTTAACGATGTTTGAACCCTTTTGAAACCAGTCGTGCCTTATAGGTACTGACTTGTCCTTTCATGTCCAGTTTCTTCTTGAATACCCATTTTCAACCAATAGGATTTACATAAACTAGAGGATCTACCAAAATATAGACTTTGTTTTGGTACATGGAATCCATTTTAGAATTCATGGCTTCTTGCCACTTGGAAACATCTATGCCACTTACTGCTTCCTTGTAGTTTATAGGATCATTATTATCAACTAATAATGAGTCACCATACTCAGAAACTAGAAAACTGTACCATTCCAGTTCTCTAACCTCTCTTGTACTCCTACGCATCTCTTGTGTATCTTGAACAATTCTTTCTTCCATGGGGATTTGTGGAATATGTTCCTGTACCAACTCTTGTGTACCTTGAGCCTCAACTTCATTAATTTCAACCTCACTCTCACTATCTCTTTTGAAGATGTGGTCCCTCTCAAGGAATATAGAGTGTCTTTCCACTATAACCTTTTTTTGAGGGGTTGTATAGGTAATATCCCCTTGTTTCCTTGGGGTATCCTATAATGGTACACTTTTTTCCTTAGGATACAAGTTTGTTACCTGAAGAGGCCTTAACAAATGCATCGCTTCCCCACACATGTAAATTCGATAATATGGCTTTATTTCCACTCCAAAACTCATATAGAATACCATTTATATATTTATTTGGTATTTGGTTTAGTATGTGTGTCGTTTTTTGCAACGCATATCCCCAAAAGGATAATGGAAGACTCACATGACTCATCATTGATCTCACCATGTCCAACAGAGTGCGGTTCCTCCTTTCTCTCACACCATTCCACTGGGGCGTGTATGAAGGAGTGAGTTGGGATAGGATCCGTAACGCCCATAAGTAATCAATGAAGTCTTTATTAAGATATTCTCCACCTTGGTCTGAGTAGAGTTTCTTAATCTTCTTACCAATTTAGTTCTCAACTTCATTCTTTTATTCTTTAAACTTATCAAAAGAATCCTATTTATGCCTCATTAAGTAGATATATCCATATCTACTAAAATCATCATTAAAATTTATGATGTATGAGTACCCTCCCCTTTCTTCAACTGGAAATGGTCCACACACATCGGTATGAACCATTTCAAGAATTTCTTTATCCCTTTCACCTTTCCCACTAAATGGTTCTTGGACATTTTTCCTTGAAAACATGCATGACATATGCCAAGTGGTTTTAGTTCAAAAGAATCTAAATATCAATATTGATGTAACTTTGTCAAGAATTTCTCATTTACATGACCTAGCTAGTGATGCCAATGTTCGGTGTGGTATGATTCATATGAAGTATCTTAATTATTGATTCCATTACTTGGTTTGTGTAATCCAACACATAAAGACCGTTATATAAATGTGCTCTACCAAAACAAATTCTATCTTTTTAAAAGAAGAAACATTCATTTACAAACTTGAAAAAAATCCATATGTATCTAATCTGGATATAGAAATAATGTTTTTAGTAACATACATAACATAATAACAACCCTTTAACACCAAGATCATCCCAGTTGACAATGTGAGGTGGTAGTCCCCAATAGCTACAACAGCAAGTCTGGCTCCATTGGCTTCTCATAGATCAACCTCCCCTCAGTCAATCTTCATTAATCTACTTGTTTCCTATATTTGGTTACATATGTGAGCACCAAATATTGTATCTAATACCAAATTTGTAGAAACAGATATATTTCATTCAATAACAAACGCACCTGAAGCATCCCCTTGCTTCTTAGGCCAGGTTTAGTTCTTCTTCCAGTGGCCCTTCTTGCCACATGTGAAACAAACAGCCTCCTATTCCCTTATCTCCCCTTTGATCTTACTTTTCTTGGAAGTCCATGAAGAAACTTTGGGCTTAAATCACTTCTCCTTCCCTTTACTCTTATTCACCATAAGGAAAAAAAGGATTTTTTCTCTTCATATCTTTGTCCACTTGGCTAATGGGAATAAGAAGATCAGATAGAGACCTCTCAATGTTGTTCATATTGAAATTGACAACAAAGTTAGTGAAGCTCCGAGGGAGTGATGCGAGAATGAGATCGGTGCCCAGTTCTTCAGAGATTTTAAACCCTAGAACCTCTAGGCGCTCAATGTATCCAATGATCTTGACTACATGACGCCCAATTGGGGCACCTTCTCCAAGATTACTCGGAAATATTGTGTTAGAGATCTCAAAACATTACTATCTTTCTCTCTCCTGGTAAAGACCACATAGGTGCTCGAGCATGCTATAAGCATCCTTGTTTTCATGAGACTTCATAAGCTCACTAGACATTGATGATAGCATAAAACATTGAACATAAACAGTGTCGTTCATTTGTTTATCACTGACCAAGAAATCCTCATCACTCACCTCTTTGGAAGGAGGATTAGGGACTCCAGCACGTAAGACTTCTGTTCATGGCGTAGGATAACCCAAAGGCGTCTAAACCATTCCTAGAAGTTACTAACAGTGAGGATGTTATCTTTATCCATAATTGATTGTAGGGATAGTGTGGTTGACGAGCTTGTCATTTTTATTCTATAATTAAAATATCAGATCATTAGTGCTTTATTCATTACATTTTATGAGAAATAAAAAAAAATTATTAAGTCTCCCACTATTTTATCAAGTCCTAATGGCCCTCACCATTGAACTCAGAATGTCTAGTTACCATGAAATTCTAGTGTAAAGGATCCATATTACCCTTTGAATAACCCCATCAAGGGATGGTCAAGCTATTAGAAGGAATTTAGGTAGGCAGGTCTTTGACAACTGTGGGCTTGCAGCTCCTTGATCTGTTGAAAGGACTCCCCAATCCTAAAATCATGACTTCGGATTTCCTCAAATCTTGCCTCCAATATTACACCAAGTCTAGCAAGGGCTACTCTTCTTTATGTAATATGGTTAATTAAACTTGAAACCTTTCCTAAGGTATTCTTGTATAAAAGTGATTTTCCCAACAAGGGTTGGTCAAACACATGGTTTTATTGAGTTTTTCCCTAAATCAAGTAATTGAAGGTTTGGTCTGACTTAAAATTTTATTTGAGGGATTTTTATCTCTTATGTGTGAATTGATTATTATCATTATCACATGCTTGTTAATATGAGGTGGAACTTACTTAAGTGATTAACCATGTCTTGATAATATTTATGCATAAGTCGGGTTTATTTTAGTTACATCTTCCATGCTTGTTAAATTCACTAATTATGTGATCGTGATAACACATCCACAATGATAAACCATGCAACTGAAAGAAATAAAATAAATTAAAGTGCATGATCATTAGCTTTTCTAATTGTTAGTTTATCTAGCGGTTTATAAACTAACCCTGGCCTAGGAGAGAAACATCTTGAAACTTTTGGGTTCGTGTTTACAGCTTTCCATTTTCCCACCTCTGTATCTCCTGGGATTGGTTTCTTCTGGGATCTAGATTGAACCGCCTCCACTAGCTTCGGAGTTCCATCCATTAAATATGCCTTTTTTTAACTCACATGAAAGTGAGGGGTAAAAATGGGTTTTACATAAAAGAATCCATGGGCATGCTAGTCCTGCATATTAATGAGCAGAAGGCTCGCATGCCAACAAATTTAATTTAAATAAATAAATTAAAAGAAACCATCCACATACAAAGGTCTTGGTCTAGCTCATGATCATTCATACATGTAACAATATTTACGCATAAATAAAACTAGCATTAAATTCTTTAATCGTTCTTGTTTAAGATAAATCACACTCGAATCAATTAATTATCATATTTAATTAATCAATCCTTTTATCATAAACCCTTTTCTGAATTTCCTTCAGATTCTCATCCATCATAATTTTAAACAAATAAATTCATTTAAAATTATCTTAGTACGTAACTTGTACCTTGGAGGCAACCCGGTGAATTCCTATTCATAACTACCCAATGAGTATAAATGAACATTACGCAGATGTTAAATTAAACACATATATATAAAACACCTATCATGTGTTGTGCCTCATATTTACGCCCACATGATGGTACACATCTCAAGGGTTTGTATAATATAATAATAAATTTTAATAAATCTATGTAATTTGGATGAGTACACGGCGTATAGTTCCAACTACATGGCGTGTGCCTTTTTTTACCGCTGATCCAAAGTAAATGCCTTGGGAAATGGTGTGTGAGTGTACTTTGGAAATTTTTAGAGTACACGGTGTGTCCAGTGGGCCACACACCGTGTAGTTACTCGTTACATGGTCTCCAGCCAGGCAAGTCGTGTACAGGGTACATGGTCTAACCCTAACCCAAAGGGACTACATGTCGTGTCCGGTGGGCCACATAGCATGTAATCCAAAAACCGTGAGCCACCTATTCCTGGTCAATACACAGAGTCATTAAGACTTAGACAAACTCCAATGACACGGCTTGGTTTGGCAGACCAGAACCGGTGCATTGAACCATGGATACATAGTGTGTACTATCGAATACACGTCGTATGTTCTAGTTTTGTATGGCCAGGAACCTTTGGCACCTCCATATGAGATCCTCTATTTTATTATAATCAAAATTAAAAGAAAAGATCATTTTTGTAAGGCTGAATGAGAAACGAAAGAGGAGGAACAGATCTCAAGATTCAGATTTTGCAGAATGATTAACTTCAATTGAAACAACTAAATTATTAAATGTGTAAATCATCAAAAAAATATTTAAAAAATTATAAACTATGATGTAACCGCTTTGATACCACTTGAAGGTTCCAAGTACAGCGGAAGTGTGGTTGGGCCGGTACCCAAATTTGATTTTTACCATGATTAATGATTATTCCGACATCAATATGATGATGAACGTCAGTCTCCACAGAATAGAATCAAAGATTTAAATAAATAAGTAAGAGGCATGAAACCTTTAGAGAGGATCTTGCACGTCATGTTTATAATTAATTTAATTAATTTCATAGAGAAAATAATACCTGGATCTTCGGTATTTTCTTCATTGATGATTTTGATCGTCCATAATGACCCTTCCGGATTATCTTGTTGTGCTTGTAAGAATCCAAACTAAAATTCCTTAAACGGTAATACACATGTTCTCTGATGGCCTCCAATCGACATTGCTCGTTCTCCAGGTGCTAGCATGGTGAAACAAGTGTCTTGTGTCGGTCATTCTTGATCACTTTTTCTTTAGCCTTGAAGAACGTCTCTCATTCTTGAGAGGGGTGGTAAGAGGATTCAAGAGAGAAATTATTTAACTCAACAATTCTCAATTCACCAGGTGTGTGGTTCAGTACCTGGCACAATAGGCATACATGTCTATTTATTGACATGGGGCTTCAGTTACAATATTTAATTGTGTAACAGTAATTAAATACATTAATAACCTTAGAGAAAACCCATGCTTTTAATAATAATACTGCGTCATTATTTATGGTGTGCCAACTTGCACAAAAAATAATAAATAAAATTCCGCATCACAAAATAATAGCAGTGTTATTATTATTTTAATTTTTGGAAACTAGTTAAATAATAATTAATCATCTTTCAAATAATTATTTTACTATCAGACCAGGCTTGGTCCTCTAGAACTCCACTTCCATTTATTGAACTCCCTAATAAATAAATAAATATTTTATTCTCTTAAATAAATATTTCATTTACAAACTAGTAAATAAATATTTATTATCTGTTCAAAAAAATAAATATATATATTTTACCCACAATCTGGTGAATAAATATTTATTTAATTTATGAAATCATTTTAACTTGAATGAACTTATTCCACTGTCTTGAGAATAATATTTATTAAATAAATTCAAATAGAATTTAATCGAGAACACCAGAAACACTTAGTGTGTGACCCTCTAGGATTCTTTCTCATTGGCATTAGATGGGCTTGCCTAAATTCCAAGAGTACTGTCTAGAAATGGGTCAAGGCACCCAAGATAAAGAACTTAAAATTGCAACAACGACATCCATATAAGAACTCTCACTGTGTAATATAATCACTTTATTACAATATCTCATAAAGAAGGTTTCATGATAGTGTTATCAACTTTTATAGTTGATACGTTGTTCTTTGACTACCTGAAATAAACTTTTCATTAAACCATGGCCATGGAATTTCACACGACGGTTCTATTTCAATCAATGGGTTGAGATATCAACTTCTATAAATAGAAGGGACAAATCCTTCCTCAACTTATCCATTAATAACATTCCACTCGTGACGCACCCAACGTACCCTACTTCCCACCAACTCTCTGCATGTGAGTCGTGACATGTATTAATGATAATCTTAAATTATAAGGATCATTAAATCCTCTCGCAGATAGAAATATCTGATGACATCAAAACACATAGAATTCCTACTCGCGGGTCTATTCTCATAATCTTCTATCTTAGAGATTACCATGTGCAAACTTCATGAGAGGAAGTCTCATCTACTTACGAGTACTCACAACTGACGGTCTGCATGCTATGTGTCCCATCATAGTATGTCATCCAACCATAGAACTATATTTAAGAATATTGTTATAGCATTTCAAGGTTTTCATCATAGCGGGGAACTTCCATGACCTTATCCCTGCAACAAATACTCTAGGACATTATTACATCATATTCATGAAGAACAATGAACAATATGTAATAAGATGCTTAATATTTAAAATACATTAAATATCCATGTAATCAAAGTACAATCAGTTGGTTCTAGGACACCAACTCTTACACTCTGGACGTCACTGAAGGGATCTTTGAGTGCTAGCACAGAAGAGCCTTCACTTATGGTGTCGGCTTTCGATCACCTTCAAAGCCGCTTCCAAAGCACTCTCTTTGATCTAGTGGAGGAGGATCTCTCTCATAACTTGATAACGTTCTTAGAGGATAGGAAATCTCTCTTGTCTTGAGAGCTTTCTTTAGTTCCGTTCTGCACAACCATAAATAATGGCTAGGCATAATGAGAATAATGCAATTGGGATTTATAATACTTAGAATAATGAAATAAAATAATTACTCATAGGTATTTATCTATTTCATTTAATTCTTTGTAGGACCCCATTTTTAATAATATTGTTTGAATATTATTATTACTTTATATGCACCCAACAAATTACACCTAATATTATTTAATTAAATAAATAATATTAATTCTCATAAATTCCCTGAAAAACTACACGGAATGTATATATACACGACGTATACTTTTGTTTTTTCCATTTTATTTATTTCCACCACCACATTTATTTGACCTTGAATAATGACTATTTATCTCTTAAATAAAAATCACTACATTACTTGCTAATAAATATATTATTTTGCCTAAAATATATTCTCTCGAATAACCAGTGTCAAAATAAATGCGATCAGGTATCCTTGAATAATTATTAATCCATAATAAAAAATAATCTTTATTCAACTTGTTAAATGAATATTTAACTGAGATACTTAGATACACTTAGTGTGTGACCCTCCAGGCATCTTTCTTAGTGTCCTTAGGTAGAGTTTTCCTGAAGTCCAAGGTTAGCATCTAGAAACATGCTAAGGTACTCATAGGAAAAAAAATTAGGCCACAATGACATGTCACCTCATACGGATGCTTATCGTGTAATGTAATCCATTTGCCTCGATATCTCAAATCAAGTGGGTTGCATGATAGTGGAATCAAACCATGTGCTCGATTATTCTTTCTTTGACTTCCCTTAATTGAACTTGACCATTCCTCACCATGGAAATGGATTTATTTAGGATATATCAATTCCATCAAAGGGCCTGAGATATCAACTTCTATTATGGAACAGAAGGGACAAATCCTTTCTCGCATTATCTATTAATGTAGTATTACTCATGATGCACCCAACATATCCTACCTCACTGTGAACAGTGTGTCATCACAATTTTCATTAATACATCTAAGTGCGTGAGTTGTAATACCCATTAATATTAATCTTAAAGTATAAGGACCAATACACACATCCACAGATAGGAACATACAATGACACTATGAAATGTGGATTTCCTACTGGTGGGACTTATTCTCATAATATCGTCCTGGATATTACCAAGGGCACACACTATTATAAGTTATGTCAAAGTTTTAGGACTCCTCACCCCTAATGGGTTGTATTATTTGTGTCCCACAAATATCATCATCCAACCATAGAACATATATTCAAGAATAGTGTTATGGAACTTACGGGTTCTCATCATAGTAGGGATCTGTTATGACCCTTTAGTGAAACTGCTATCCTTAGGACGTTATCACATGAATTTTCATGCAGAAGAAAAATCAAGATATGATAAGGTATTTATTAATATTCAAATCCATGAATAATTTTTTTTCATAAAGTACAAATTAGTTGGTTCTAGGACACCATATCCTATAGACTCCCACTTGGACTAGATCCAACTACTAACAACCTTTAACCCACTAGATCTCACATGATATTCATGCTTCTACTGAGAAAGGCCTTTTTTCATGGGGTCTGCCACGTTATCTTTCTTGGACACTCTACTCACTACAAGATCACCCCTTTGATAGAAATCCCTCAAGAGGTGATACTTCCAGAAAATGTACTTTGTCCGTTGATGTAACCTTGGTTCTTTTTCAAGAACCACCATTGTAGTATTATCACAATACAATGTGGTAGGGTCTTACTACTAGGAACCACATCAAGATCCTAGACAATGTTCCGAATCCAGACAATTTCTTTGGCTGCATCAGAAGCTATTATATATTCAGAATCCACTGTAGAATCGACAACAACTGGCTTCTTTGAACACTTCCAGCTCATAACTCCTCTGTTGAGATAGAAAAAATATAATAATTTTGACTTCATATCATTATGATATGTCTGAAAACCAACATTAGCATACCCTCTGATGACAAGCTCCTCATATCCTCCATACACCAGTAATATATCCTCAGTTCTTATCATATATTTAAGTATAGTCTTAACAATGGTCCAATATTATTCTCCTGGATCTGCTTTATATCTTCCTACCATTCTCAGTGCAAAGGTAATGTCAATCCTGGTACATAACATGTCATACACGATGGATCCTATCACCGAAGCGTATGGGATCTTTCTCATCCTATCTTTCTCCTATTGTGTCTGAGGATACATTCTCTTAGAAAGATGTAGGTCGTGTGACACTAGAACCAATACCCTCTTGTATTGTTCCATACTAAATCCATTTAGTATCTAATCAATGTATGTACCCTGACTTATTCCAAGGATCCTCTTATATCTATCATGAATGATCTTGATCCCTAGAATGTAGGCTACTTCACCTAAGTCCTTCATGGAGAAACACTCGTTCAACTAGTCCTTAATTGATTGTAAGACTCGTACATCAATTCCAATAAGTAGTATGTCATCAAAATATACTACTAGGATAACAACCACATTCCAATTAAACCATTTATAAACACATGTCTCAAATTCATTCTTAATGAAACTGAATTCCCTTATAGCTTCATCAAATCAAATGTTCTATGACCTGGATGCTTTATTTAATCCATAAATGGATTTTTACAACTTGAAAACTTGTTTGGATTCACCTGGTGTCACAAAACCTTCTAGTTTCTTTATATAGACATTTTTTTGAAGGTTACCATTAAGGAATGCTATTTTGAAATCCATTTTCCAAATCTAGTAGTCATGGTAAGATGATATGGAAAGTATGATTCTTATGGATTTAAACATGGAAGCTAGTGAAAAGGTTTCATCATAGTCAATTCCTTGATGCTATCTGAATCCTTTATCCACTACCCTTGCTTTATAGGTGCTAACTTGACCTTCCATGCCCACATTTCTCTTGAATACGCATTTGAATCCAACAGGCTTCACAACAAATGGCTCATCGACCAGAACCCAAACTCGGTTCTGATACATGGAATCCATCTTAGAATTCATAGTGTCTAGCCATCTTGTAGCTTCTGATCTCTCTACTACATCCTTGTAGTATAGAGGTTCATCATTGTTCAACAATAATGATTCACCATCCTCTATGACTAGGAAACCAAATCTCTTTTTTTCTCTTACCTCTCTTGAGCTCTTACACAGTACTTGTATTTCTGGAACCTCTTACACAGGGACCTGTGGAACTTGTTCCTATACCAACTCCTGTGTATCTTGAGCATCAACTTTGTCGAAGAAAATCTTGCTCTCACTATCCCTTTTGATGATGTTTTCCCTCTCAAGAAATACAGCATGTATGGTGATAATCACCTTATTTTATGAAGGGTTATATAGGTAATATCCTTTATTTTTCTTGGGATATCCTATAAAGATACATCTCATAACCCGGGGTTCTAGTTTGTTTCCTGATAAGGCCTTAACAAATGTCTCGCATCCCCATACACGTGTGTGTGAAAAAATGGGTTTCTTTCCATTCCATAACTCAGAGGTAATTCCATTTTCCACCTTAGTTGGTACTCAGTTTAATGTGTATGTTGTAGTTTGTAATTCATATCCCCAAAAGGATAATAGAAGATCTACATGACTCATCATCGACCTCACCATGTCCAACAATGCGTGGTTCCTCCTTTCACTAACACCATTCCACTATGGTGTATAAGGAAGAGTGAGTTGAGATAGAATCCTAGACTCCCGTAAAAGGTCAATAAACTCTTGGTTCAGATATTCTCCACCTCAATCTGATCGAAGCTTCTTTATGTTTTTACCATGATTATTCTCTACTTCATTCATAAATTCCTTAAATTTCTCTAAGGACTCTTACTTATACCCCATTAAGTAGATATATCCATATCTACTCAAATCATCAGTAAAAGTAATGAAGTAAGAATATCCACCTCTAGATTCTACTGGAAATGGTCCACACACAATTGTGTGTACCAATCTTAGAAGCTTTGTGGCCCTTTCACCATGTCCACTGAAAGGAGGCTAAGTAATT
The DNA here is from genome assembly GCA_963277665.1 of Viscum album. Taxonomy (NCBI): domain Eukaryota; kingdom Viridiplantae; phylum Streptophyta; class Magnoliopsida; order Santalales; family Viscaceae; genus Viscum; species Viscum album. The sequence goes on along the minus strand of CAUJRU010000003.1, from coordinate 9,958,126 downwards.
TTCCCTTGTAAACAAGAGTGACATCAATCAAGTGGATTTAGCTTAGTAGAGTCTAAATAACCATCTTGGTAGAGCTTTGTTAAGCACTTCTCATTTACATGACCGATACGGTGATGACACAACTAGGTTTTGAATGAGTCATGTGAGTTTGTTTCATTATCGATTGCCAATATATGGTTTTCTTAATTTAATAAATATAAAATATTATTTAAATACATCATACCATAAGATACATTGTTCATTTAAAAGAAACAAACCTATTTTCCAAACATGAAAATAAATCCATCCATATCCAAAAATGATACATAAATTATTTTTTTGGTAACACTAGGTACATAATAATAGTTATGTAAAACCAAAAGCATCCCAGTTGGAAATGAGAGATGGTAATCACCAATGGCTAATACAACCATCCTCACACCATTGGAAGCTCGAATATCCACCTCTCCTCTGTAAATCTTTCTAAATCTACTTGTTTACTACATTTGAATACATATTTCATCCCCACATGTTGTATCTAAAATCAAATGTGTATAAATGGAAAGATTACACTCGATAACAAATGCAACTTTAGCATCCCCATGCTTCTGGGTGAAGTTTCACTTCCAGTGGCCTGGCTTGCCACATGAAAAACATATTGCCTCTCATTCCTTTCCCTGCCTCTATATCTTCTCCTTCTTGGAGGGATGGTTCTTAGGGGCTTCATACTGTTTATAAATCCTTTCCCCCCTTTCCTTGTCCTTACTCTTCTTATTCACCATAAGGACTATGAGTGCGTCATGCACCATGTCCTTATCTACCTGGAGAATCAAGTTCATAAGTTCCGATAGAATCTTATCATTGTTTCTCATGTTGTATTTGACAATAAAGATACATAAGGTCTTAGGCAGTGATGATAGGATGAGATCTGTATGCAACTCATATGGGAACTTAATCCCTAAGATGTCTAGGTGTTCAATGTAGACAATAAGATTGACTACATGAGGCCCAGCTGGCGCAGACTCTCCAAGCATAGTTGTGAAAAAATAATTGGAGATCTCATATCTCTCCTTCCTCACCTTCTCTTGATAGATATCCTTAAAGTGATACATCATTCTATACGCGTTCATGTTTTCATGTTGCTTCAACAGCTCATTATAAATATTCGATAGCATGAAACATTGGACATCTATGGAATCATCCAAATGTTTCATATAGAGAGATATTTCCTCATCACTAGCCTTGTTTCCAAGTACAACTAGTACATGCTCCTTCATCACATACAATTTCCTCTCCTGGAAAAGGATGGCGCGTAAACGCCTCTGCCACTCCTGGAAATTGGTTCCGGTGAGAAGGGTTTTTTTCTTGAGTATGGTTCGCAATTATATGTTTGATGTAATTTTTCTTTCCATTTCTACAAATTAAGATGATAAAAGATTTAGTACTTTATCTGGATAAATCTGAGACAAATAAATAAATTAATACTTATTAGTCTCCCACTATTTTATAGAAATCCAATAGACCTCACCATTGACTTTGAAATATTCTATTGCCTGAATATTATAGTGGAAAGGATCCATATTTCCCTTCGCATCACCCCAAATAGGGTTGTTCAAGCAACTTGTAGGGTTTTAGGTAGGAATTCCAAATTAAAACATCATTGACTCGCATCTCCTTGATCTTTTGAGTGGACTCCCTAATCCTGAAATCCTTTTATTTTAGATTTCCTCAACCTTTAACTCTTGTTCACACCAAGTAATACTGTGGCAGTCAACCCTTGATGTGAACAAAGCCAATTCAACCTAAAACCTTGAATTAGAATTCCCCAAGAATTGAAATCACCCCAACTAGGGTTGGTCAAGCACTTTGAACTATGGTTCAATTCTAACCAAGATTATGGAAGACTATACCGACTTAATATTTCCTTGAAGGATTTTATCCTTATACGTAAATTTCAATTTTATTATCTTTCTTATATTCTTGTTAATGTTAAGTGGGATATACTTAAGTGATTAACCATGTATAAGATAATATTTACGCATAAGCCGATCTTATTTTAGTTTCATATTGCATGCTGGTTTAATACATTAATTGTGTGATCATGACAACACACCCAAAATAAATAAACCATGCAACTGAAAAATAAAATAAAACAAATGGTGTGATCATGAGATTTTTCTATTGGTTAGTTTATCTAGTAGTTTATAAACTAACCCAATACTTAGGGTAGAAAACACCTTGAACCTTTTGGGTTCTTATTTACATCTTTGCACCTGTCCACCTTTGTATCTTCTTGGGTTGGTTTCATCTCAGCTTGTAACTTGAACCACCTCCACTAACATGGGAGCTCCATCCATTACATATGCTTTTATCTCACTTGCAGTACAGGGGTAAAATGGGTTTTTACAAAAAATAAACTTTGGGCACACAGTCCCTGTATATTAATTAGGAGAAAGATCGCAGGCCAAAAAATTTAATTTAAATAAATAAATTAAAAGAAACCATCCACGTACAATGGTCCTGGTCAAGTTCATGATCATCCATACATGAAATGATATTTACACATAAATAAAACTATCATTCAATTATTTAATCATTCTTGTTTAAGATAAATCACACCCAAATCAATTAATTATTATATTTAATTAATCAATCCTTTTATCTTAAACCATTATCTGAATTTTCTTTAGATTCCCATCCATCATAATTTTAAAAAAAATAGATTCATTTAAAATTATCTTTGCTCCAACTTGTACCTTTGAGGAAACCTGGTGAATTCCCATTCATAACTACCCAATGAGTAGAAATGAACATTACACAAATGTTAAATTAAACACATATGTATAAAACACCTATCAGGTGTTGTGCCTCAACTTTAAACCTGCACCATGATACACATATCAAGGGTTTGTATAATATAATAATAAATTTCAATAAATCTGCATAATTTGGATGAGCACAGGGTGTGTAGTTCCTACTACATGGCGTGTACTATCGTTCACCATCCATTCGAAGTACACACCCAAGGATACGATAGGTATATGTACATTATAAATCTTTAGACTACACGGAGTGTCCAATGGACCACATGATGTGTAGTATCCGCATTACACGGTCTCCTTCCAGGAAAGTCGTTTATGGGGTACATAGTCTAACCCTATCCTAAAGAGACTACATGTCGTGTACATTGGTCCACACAACATTTAATCTAGAAAATATGTTCCACCTATTCCTGGTCAACACACGGAGTAATTAAGACTTAGAAAAACTCCAACCACATGGATTGGTTGGGAGGACCAGTCCTGATGCATTGAACCTTGACTACACATCGTGTACTTTCGCATACACGCAGTGTGTTCTTGTGTTATACATCCAAGAACCTTTGGAACCTTTGGATGAGATCCTCTATTTTATTTTAATCAAAATTAAAATAAAATATTGTTTCTATAAGGTTAATGAGAAACAAAAGAGGAGGAATATATCTTGAGATTCAGATTTATAGAACAATTAAGTTGAATTGAAACAACTAAATTATTAAATGAGTAAATCATCAACAAAAAAATAAATAATTATAATCACCAATATGGCCACTCTGATACCACTTGTAAGTTTCGGACGTAGTGGAAGCACGTGGATGGGTGTACCCAACTTCAATTTTAGCGTTAACAATGATCAATTTGAGATCCATCATGAGGATAAAATTCCAGATCATCAGAATTGAACAAAGAACGAAAAGGAAAGAGGGACGTCCCAGAACCATAGAGAGGATCATCATATGTTGATTATAATTAATTTAATTAAAAGAAAAGAATTACCTTGATGGAATTATCTCTCTGTTGATGTTTCTGATCACGATCCAATGTGATCCATTGTTGCGTCGTAGAAGACAAGTATAGGCTTCCTCTAGTAGTGATCCACACATGCTCCATGTATATTTTGACATCACTGAAGGGATCTCTAAGTGATAGGGTGTAAGAGCATTCACTTGCAGCATCTGCCTTCGATCGCCTTGAGAGCCACTTCCAAAGCACTCCCCTTGATCCGATGGAGGAGGATCTCTCTCGTAACTTGAGAGCATTTTTGGAGGAAAGGAATTCTCTCTTGGATTAAGAGATTTCTCCATTTTTTTTGTGCACAACCAAAAATAATGGCTAGTCTTAATGAGAATAATTTAATTGGGATTTATAATACTTAGAATAATGAAATAAAATAATTACCCATAGGTATTTATTTATTTCATTTAATTCTTAGTAAGACCCCATGTCTAATAATATCGTTTTACTATTATAATTACTTTACATGTGCCCAAATAATTAAACCTATATTATTTAATTAAATAAATAAATAATATTATATCTCACAAATTCCTAAAAAAACTACACGGTGTGTACTTTTGTTTTTTTCATTTTGTTTATTCCTCCACCACATTTATTAGATCATTAATAATGACTATTTATTTCTCAAATAAATATCACTACATTACTCGCTAATAAATATATTATTTTTCTTACAATATTTTCTCTAGAACTGTGTTCACCATGTTGATACCAAAAAACATAATCTGGTTGAAAACCAAAATGCAAGAGATGTCCCCCAATGTTGTCAAATGTGTCAAACATTCTCATAGCACATTTTTTACAAGGACACTTAATTGTGCCTCCTGAAACAAATTCTGGTTTTGATGATGCAAATGATAAGAAAGCTTCAACACCCTCAATATATATTGGACTTAAACCAGAACCTTTTCGATTTCTGCGTTGATTTATCCAAGCGCGTTTATCTAATAATGACTCTTGTCGACTTCCTTGTTCAATATTTTTCTACAAAATATAAAATCATTACTATTTTTGAATAATTTGAAATAAGAAAAACACTATCCAAAAAAGAGAAGATAAATAATTACAACTACTTATTATTAATTATCACTAATTACAAGCAACACAATTTCCAGTGGATTGGCGGCTGCACATTTGTCTGATGGCTCATTTACTTTCAACTTTCTCACACAGAAATCATGATGAAGAATCTGATTGGATGTACGCATATCCATTATCGTGCATACGATAATGCATAAGCATACCTCCGATCAGATTCTTCATTCTGATTTTAGTGTGATAAAGATGCAATTAAATGAGTCGTCAGACAAAAGAGCCCCCTTTTAATCAGTGAATCATCTTCTTGCAACTATCACCACCTAAAAACATTATGAAAAATGTGGTCCTACGGATGCATATCCAATATCGTGCATACGAGATTTGATATGCATACGTAGAACCACATTTTTCATAATGTTTTGAGTTGGTGAGATTTGAAAGGAGAAGAGTCATTAAGCAAAAATAGTGCTACCAATCCACTAGAAATTATGACAATTCTTACAATTTATTACAATTATCTCTATTTATTACTAATTATTTATAATTATTTCTAATTATCCCTATTTGTTACTAATTATTGCTAATTATCCCTATTTATTTCTAATTTTCCCTAATTATTGCTAATTATCCCTAATTATTGACAATTATCCATAATTATTTCTAATTATCCCTAATTATTTCTAATTATCCCTAATTATTGGTAATTATCTCTAATTATTGCTAATTATCCCTAATTTTTTCTAATTACTACTAATTACTGCTAATTACTACTAATTACTACAAATTACTGCTAATTACTGCTAATTACTGCTAATTACTGCTAATTACTGCTAATTACTGCCAATTATTACTAATTATTACTAATTATTACTAATTATAACTAATTGTTACTAATTATTCCTAATTATTCCTATTTATTGCAATTTATTTCTATTTATTCCTAATTATTCCTAATTATTCTAAATAATTCCTAATTATTTCTAATTATTGCTAATTATTTCTAATTATTACTAATTATTGCTAATCAATACTAATTATTTCTCATTATTGCTCATTAATAGTAATTATTACTAATTATTACTAATTAATACTAATTAGTACTAATTAGTACTAATTATTACTAATTATTACTAATTATTACTAATTATTACTAATTACTACTAATTATTACTAATTACTACTAATTATTACTAATTATTACTAATTATTACAAATTATTACTAATTAATACTAATTATTCCTAATTGTTACTAATTAATACTAAGTATTCCTAATTATTGCTAACTATTGGTAATTATTCCTAATTATTACTAATTACTAGTATTTAATTAATTACTAATTACTTACTAATTAATTACTAATTACTTACTATTTACTACTAATTACTTACTAATTACTACTAATTACTACTGATTACTACTAATTAGTACTAATTATTACTGATTATTACTGATTATTACTCATTATTACTCATTATTACCGATTATTACTTATTATTACTAATTATTACTAATTATTACTAATTATTACTAATTATTAAAAATTATTACTATTTATTACTATTTATGACTATTTATTACTAATTATTGCTAATTATTACTAATTATTACTATTTATTACTATTTATTACTATTTATTACTATTTATTACTAATTATTGCTATTTATTGCTATCTATTGCTAATTGTTGCTAATTGTTTCTAATTATTGCTAATTATTGCTATTTATTCCTAATTATTGCTAATTATTGCTAATTATTGCTAATTATTGTTAATTATTGCTAATTAATCCTAATTAATACTAATTAATACTAACTATTAATAATTATTACTAATTATTACTAATTATTTCTAATTATTACTAACTATTACTAATTATTAGTATTTATTAGTATTTATTAGTATTTATTAGTATTTATTAGTATTTATTAGTATTTATTCCCAACTATTGCTAATTATTGCTAATTATTTACTAATTAATACTAATTAATGCTAATTAATACTAATTAATAGTAATTATTCCTAATTATTACTAATTATTTCTATTTATTACTAATTATTTGTAATTATTAGTAATTATTAGTAATTATTAGTAATTATTAGTAATTATTAGTATTTATTACTAGTTATTGGTATTTATTAGAATTTATTACAAATTATTAGTATTTATTAATATTTATTACTAATTATTAGTATTTATTACTATTTTTTACTAATTATTACTATTTATTCCTAATTTTTACTAATTACCGCTAATTATTACTAATTATCTTTAATTACTATTAATTAATGCAAATTGCTGCAATTTACCACTACTAATTACTAATTACCACTAATTATTTATATTCATTACTAATTATCGTTAATAATTCCTAATTAATACTAATTATTAATAATTATTACTAATAATTTCAATTTATTACTACAAATAAATACTGATAACAAAAACAATCTAAATCTAATTTAATTACAACTAATTGACAATAATTAAAATTAATATAAAAAATGAAATAAATATTAAATTAAATAAAACATAAAGACCTTTAAACTTTGTCTTTTATAGGTTTAGACGACTTCAAAACTTGTTTATAAAAAATATCAACTCATGGAAATTTTAACTCTAAAGTTGGAGTTTAGAGAGAGAGAGAACAAGTAGGAATTGAGAGGAAGAATGAAAAAAAACGGATGAGGGTATATATAAGATAGATTAGTTGTGACGGTACTATTTGCAACGGGACTCTCGTCGCAAATACCTTCGGCCACATTAATTATTGTCAGTGGTTAAAAGGTTATTTGTGACGAGTCTCGTTGCAAATAGTGACCTGCCAACACACTATTTGTGATGAGGGCATATCTCGTCGCAAATAGTATTTACCGCCGCCGGGTATTTGCGATGGGGGGTGTCTCCCCTTCGCAAATACTATTTACCGTCGCTGGGTATTTGCGACGGGGATGCCCCCCCCCCCCCGTCGCAAATACTCTTCCCGCGGTTTGGTGTGCAATCTGTGCCACACCGCGCCAAACCTTTAGCGACGAGACCCCTAATCCCATCATAAAAAACTAATTATTTGTGACAAGATTAGGGGCCCGTCGCAAAAAGACATTTTTCTCATAGTGTCTAGTAGCTGAGATCATGAGGACAAGTCTGCTAATAAGAACACCACATGTTTCAGGTGTCATTGGTTGTTCCTATCTACGAACATGTGTAGTGGTCTCCAGACTTATGATCATTATCAATGTATGTCATTGGATTACGCACTTTGATGCAAGATGAAAACCAAGGCAATGAAGTCGTGGCGAGGTAGTTTGTGTTGGGTACGTCATTGGTGACATGACATTGATTGAATGATCAAGATAGGATTTGTCACTTCTGGGTTGAGGAAGATATATCTAGGGCATGGATTATTAGGATGGTAGTACCTTCATAAAATCAACGGTTATGGTAGTCGAAGGTAAGTATGTCCCGATAGATTAACAAATAATAAAGCAATAGAAAGGATGATGACACTTGTGTGCATCTTGCTTTATGAGATATCGATGACAAAGAGATTATATTACATAGAGCATGTTCGTTGGAAGGTATTCATTGCTTGGACTTTTTCTTATCCCCTTAGGGTCTTCGATGGGTTGCTAGATCCCGCTCTTGGTCTGTGAATATTATTCACTGTTATTGATATAAGGGCCTATAGGTTCACAAACAATGATGCTTTGAGAATCTTCCTTATTCTGTTGAATAGGAATATAGAACTTGGTGGGCCCCACCACGAGGTCTGGGTATTATCCAAGTTCTAATGATCATCAAGAAATAAATAAATTCATTATTATGCAAGTGAGGAATAATTGGTTTGAATTTATTCATGACATGTATTTACAAGTGATTAGGTAAATACAGTGATTAATAATATTCAAACGAATGTTAATGAAATATCCCGAGTTCGTTTAATATTATCAGGAGATGTGAGTCGAGTTAATGACTCGAGGTTATGATGTAATATATTTAATATATATTATAGTTTAGTGTTAAAATGTATATAATATTATGGAATAATTTAGTTTTTCATAAATAATTATTTATAATATTTATATAGTGGAAGTTTTTTACACGGGGGTCGAGAAACCAAATTGGGTATTATAAATTTCCATTATATAAGTGGAGAGTGGAGATTCCCATTACGACTATTCATCTGTTGGAAGTGAGAGCCTCTCGCTCCTGATTCCTAGAGAGAGACTCTCTCAATCAAGTAAGTGATTCATGTTCTGCTTTCTCGGATCGAAGACAGTGAATAGTGGTGATCGTCGCTGCATCAAAGTGGTCATCAGAGTTCCACGCTAGCACCCAAATTTTGAAAAATCGTGCACAAGCGGATTCAAGAAGCATTTGTGGACGATTTAGAGGGCTTCGGCATCGAAGCCTTCGAGCAACGGACCCCAGCATCTAGCGACAGTCTTGCATGCATCAGATCCGAATGAGGTACATGTTTGTTTTATTTTGTACTCTTTTTAAACCACTTTTGTTCTCATATTGTACTCGGATGAGATCATTGGAGTTGATGATGTTACGTCGCTCCGGTGATGCAAATTTTTTAAATTCCCAGCCCATCAGCTTCTGTTGAGCATCCCAAAACTTTCAAGTGGTATCAGAGCCTCGTGTGTTTTTTGCGAGTCAAGGAAAATGAAATTGTTAAAAAAAAAATTAAGTCGAGGGTGTTAAAACGGTTCCAATGGATCCGACCATGTCGCGATCCATTTCTGAATGGCCAAGTATTGGTCATCTGTAATTTTTAAAAGGGTCGATGTCGTGTTTAACGGATTTGCGTGTTTCAAATTTTTAAATTTTATTTTTGAAAAACATGGGATTTAATTTGTATTTGTGTTCTTCAATATCACCAGAATCCAGCCAAGTTTAGGCCGAAATTTGGTCGTCGGAGTTAATACGGTGGGGGATCAAATAATTTAGAGGTAAAATAAAGTATAATATAATTTTATATTATTTTATTTTTCCTCAATAAACCAAAATAACAAGTTTGATTACTTTTCTGTTTTTCTAAAGTATGTAAATACGTTAAATTAAAAATTGAAATTTTTTCTAAGTCTAAATAGAATTTATAATTTTTGGGATGGCTTCTCTAGGTTTTTTCCATGTTGTAGGCCCCTTGCCAACCTGCTTGACCCCTCCTCCCTCTTGGCCCGAGCCAAATCCACGTGGACCTCCCCTCTCTCTCTTCCCTCTCGATCAAACCCGGCGAGCAGCACACCCCACCTCATCACCTCCTCTGCTCGGCCCACCAAGCGCCATCCCGAGCTCATCGGAGCCCTCAAACGGAGCTCGTTGTCGCCTTCGAGCTGAGTCATGCCGCCATCTCGACCTGACCGTTGCGCCGTCCCGCCCTGGTTGCGTCGTCCCGATCTGGTGTCGTCGTCGTCCGAAGCGGACCCGAGGGGTCACCACCGCCCTCAACCGGAGTCGCACCATGAGGTCACCGTTGTTCCACCGTTGCGCCTCACCGGAGCCCTTGACCCAAGCCGCACCGCCGTCCTGACCTAGATCTAGACGACCAGGCTCCTCTTCCGCCCTCAACTTGAGGTGCCACTATCATACCGAGCGGACCTGAGGTGCCTTCGCTGTCTCATGTTGGCCCCGTCGACCAGATCTGAACTCCTTTCCTGGCCAGAGGTAAATTCCACAGGTTTCAAGGGTTCTTCCAGACCCATATTCCCAGCAAAATGGCCGGGGCAAAACTGCCCGACGAAGATTGGGTTTGGACAGGGCTGCCCGGGCCAAAAAAATTCCTGTACAGAGTTTTCTAAGCCCATATGGGCCAGTGGAGCTACGGCCCAGTCCGCTAAGGGCCATGGTGAGGTTTTTAGGATTGGTTAAATTTAATTTATATCAAATAAATTAATTTGATTAATTTAATTTAATTTTTAAATTAAATTAATTAAAATTATTTTTGGGGGTTTAAAATTTAAAAGAATGAAAAATTTTAATTTAATTTTAGATTTAAATCAAATTAATGGTTTAATTTAATTTTTGGAATTAAAAATTAAATTAAACAATTGGAATCGATAAATAAATTATTTGAATTTATTTAAATTAATTTAATTTATTACAACACCTCTTACTATTTAATTTTATCATAGTTTAATTTTATTATGCATTATTTTATACTGACTAGTCTGGAGCTAGTGATCGACCTATGCATGTTTGGTTTTATTTATTTAATTATTTATGCATTGCATGCGATGCTTATAATAATTAAGTAGATAAATGATGGTCTGTGAATCGTCTTATTTTAATTCAAATATGTATAAGAGCATGCACGTCCAATGCACCTATTGTACATTGCACCCCTAGACCCCTAGCTTGCATGCAAGTATATTTGTAAAATTTATGATAACATTCTAAGATGCGGACCCTGCCAATTCAAGGCGGTAATCCAAATGGGAGTTGAATACTTTACACCTGGGGAATGTTACAACACGAGTTAGGAGTCGACTTAGGTATGGAAGCCCCTAGGTCAAGATTGATCCGTTATGGATTGATCAAAATAAAATTCTCATGACCAGTCAGATTGCATGTTTTCCCTTTTTGCATCGTTTATTGTTTTATGCAAGTTCATGGTTATTTCTTGATCACATAAAATAATAAACAAGATAAAATTCATAAATATGTGATGAATATTTTTCTATTTCCTGTTCAGTTGTGACCACAACAACCTAGTATGCACATATTAAATAGAAATGGATTGTATTCGTCAATAAATAAAATCCCTCAAAGAGATTTCAAGTCCTAAAGCCTTTCATCACTCAAATTTGAGTAAAACCAGTTGTTCTTAGTGCTTGACAACCAAAGTTGAGAGTTCTCCCTACTACTGAGGAGTTCCTACAAGAGTAATGGGTCGACTTGACTAAATCTGGTAGCTAAGAAGTAACCAAAGTTAGATTGAAATCACTTTATAGGTAATATGTTGACGAAATCGAGTTTAGATTCCAGAACATAGGACTTTACTCAACAGTACAAGGAATGATGAGTTAATGTAGTTGGTCAGACTAGAGCCTACCTATAAACTCTCTAAGTACTGGCATAACCAAGTCTTGTAGATTATAACGAGTAGTTTCAAGGATCCTTACAACTAGAATACTCAAGTGACAGAGTATTCTGAATCTAATCGTGGGGAGTATTAGGGTTTGCTAAAATAGTGGGAGACATTAAAAATGAGATCATAATTAATTAATCCTAAATTTCGATGGTAATCAATATAAAGTACTAACTACTAATGTTTATCTATTGTAGTTTTAAAATGGCAATCACTAACACCACAAGTACATTATCACTACGATCTATTCTCTATAAAGAAAATATCCCGACCAACCATAACTTCCAAGAGTGGTACTAGAGTTTGCGCATAGTACTACACCAAGAAAGGAAGCTTTATGTGCTGGAAACCTCAATTCCTACTGAGTCTCCATAGGGAGAAAGTAAGGAGGAAAAAGATAAATGGAAAAAGCATGTAGGGGATGCACTAGATTTTTAGTGCATCATGTTGTCATCCATGTCCAGGTAATTGCAGAAAATTCATGAGAATGAGTATGCCTACAAGATGCTTTCACATCTCCAAGAATTATATCAGGAGAGGGCTAGACAGGAAAGGTATGATATCTCTAGCGCCATTTATAGGTGCAAGCTAGCATAAGGGAACCAAGTGGGTCCTCATGTACTCAATATGAGCAAGTACAATGAGAGGCTTGAAGCCCTTATTTTCAAATTGAACCAAGAGCTAGAAATAGATCTCATTATTACCTCTTTACCTCCAATATTTTCCAATTTTATTGTCAATTATAACATGAACAATATGAAAAAGTATCTCCTAGACCTTTTCGATTTATTTATCCAAGACGATAAGGAAATAAAAAATACAAATTCATTTGTCCTTATGGTGAACAAGAGAAAGAAAGGCAATGCAAAGGGCTCTAAGGCCAAGTAAAGGCCAAAGACTCCAATGAACCTTCCTTAAAAGAAGTAAAATATTCAGAATCAAAGTAATGAGTAGGAGGTTGTCTTCTTTGCAAGTGGCAAGAAAGGCCATTGGAAGAAAAATTGCGGAACTCTGAAGAAGAAGCAAGTTGATGCATCAACTTCATGTACTTTTTTTCATTGAATGCAGTCTTTCCTTATCTAGAAGTTGGGTATTGGATACGACATGTGGATCACACATATGTATTCATATATAGGAACCAAGTAGATTCAAGAATATTGTGATGGGAGAAGTGGATATCTGAGCTGCAAATAGTGCAAGTTTGGCATCCTTGGCAGTGAGAGACTATCACTTAACTTTACCAAGTGGTTTAGTTCTAGTATTGAATAATTGTTATTATGTACCATCTGTAACAAGAAACATAATCTTAGTGTCAAGTTTAGACATGATGAGATTTTATTTCAAGTTATGAAATAAATGTTTCCTCATTTATAAGGATAATATGTGTTATCGTATGGAACATCTTAACAATGGTTTATATATACTTGAACTTGAAAACCTAGTAATTTCAATCAATGACAAAACCAATGAGCAAGACTCGTATATCTCCCTCCTATGGAACTTCAGGTTAGGTCGTGTAAATAAGTTGTGAATAGAAATTACATCAAGAAGGGTATTTAGACTCGGTATACTTAAAGCCCTTGGATGTATGTAAAGATTGTTTAAAAAGGAAAATGACCAAATCACCCTTCTCTGGGAAGGGTGAAAGAGCCAATCAATTACATGAATTAATTCATACTAATGTATGTGGCCCATTTACAGTAGAGGTAAGGGGTAGGTTTTCTTACTTCATTACTTTTATCAATGACTATAGTAGGTATGGTTATATCTACATAATGCGGTATAAGTTAGATTCCTTTTGGATGTTTAAGGAATATGAACATGAAGTAGAAAACCAACTTTGTAAGAAGATTAAGGTACTCCACTTAGAATGAGGCCTAGAGTATCTTAACCAATCTTTCATTGAGAACTTGAAGGATTGTGGGATAATATCCAAACTCACTCGTACTTATACACCACAGTGGTATGGTTTTAGTGAAAGGAGGAATAAGACCTTGCTATAAATGGTTAGATCAGACAACTCTTCCGTTGTCCTTTTTGGGATACACTTTACATCAACGGTATATACCCTTAACCAAGTACCAACTAAGGTTGCAAATGGGATTCCATATGAGATATGGTGTGGAAAAAAACTCAATCTATCACACCTATGTGCAGGGGGATGTGAGGCTTTTGTCAATACTATACCAAGTGACAAATTAGCATCCAGAAGCACGAAGTGCATCGTTATAGGTTATCCTAGAGAAACCAAAGGATATTACCTATAAACCCTTTAGATAGAAAAGTTTTTGTGGTAATACATTCCATATTTCTAGAAAGGGAACTCATTTCAAATGGAAATAGTCAGAGAAAGATTGACTTTGGTGAAGTTAATGCTCTAGATGCACAAGAGTTGGTACATGAAAAATCTCTACAAGATCAAGTGGAAGAAAAAGTGCTTCCCAAGACACAAATACTGTGTAGGTTTACAATAGAGGTTAAAGAACTAGGGCATTTTGGTTTTCTTTTCACTAAGCCAGGTGACACATTACTCCTTGAAAATGATGAACCTTTAACCTACACTACTACAAAACAATCCTTTTATAGTGCTGTTATTTATCAACGCTAGAAGAAAACACAGATAAATGGCATATTTATCAATGCTAAAAAATCACTGATAAATTTAAACTTTTGTCAGCGCTCTTATTTTAGCGGTCATAAAGGAAACCTTTATCAGTCCTTTAGTTTTAGCACTGATAAAGGGTGTGTTTTATCAATGCTTTATTTTTAGCGCTGATAAAGGTTATCCTTTATCAACACTTTATTTTTAGTGCTAATAAAGGGTATGCTTTATCAACACTTTATGTTTAGCTTTGAAAAATATTTCTTTCATGAACGCATTTTTAGCACTGATAAAATGAAATAATTATATAAATAAAAAATAAAAAATGTGTTTATTAAAAAAAATATTACATATTTTATTAATTAAATTATTGATAAATATGAATTGATTGATTATACATTATTAAATATTAAACATTTTATTAATTAGATAATTATGATAATTAATGTTATTAAATTATATATATTAAATAAATAGATATATATTAATGTATATATATATGATTTCTATAATCACAAAATTGTTTATGCACTTTACATTAAATATTCATATATTTATTGAATAATGGTATATAATTAAAAATTAATATGAATTAAAAATATTGACTAATTGCACAGTACTCAACATATAATTAAATGTCGTTTGATTTTTCAATTTCATATAGATCAAATGTGTGTTATATTGATTTCACATATACGTAATTAATGCATTTTTATATACAATATACACACACATAGAACTTATCCATTTTTTCATTATTGTTAAAGTGTACCTATATTCTTAATTTATTCAATTTCATTCATTTTTAACATAGCATGAACTCAAAATTAGATATTCATTAATAATGTTAAAAAAACATTTGTAAAAAAATGTTTATAAGTAAATATATTTATTAATGTACATTCACTATATTTATAATTATAAATAAATAAATATTTTTTAAAAGTATTTATATAATTATAAATAATAAATTATATATATTTAAATAATTATAAATAAATAATTGTGTGTATTTAAATAATTATTAAATTTATAATAAATTTACCTAAATAATGAATATATTTACTATATTTATATTTATATAAATATTTATTAAATATATATAATGATATAAATAATATTTTTAAAAAATATTTCTATAATTATAAATAAATACTTATAAAATTATAATAAATATATTTAAAAAGAAATATATTTACTATTTACTATTTATATATATTTATTAAGTATTTATAAATATTTACAATTTTTTTATTTATAAATTTAATTAGAAATCCTTTAACATCACTTTAGTAATAAGTGTTGATAAAAGAATCTTTATCAGCATTTTTTTGCGCTGATAAAGATGAGGCTTTATTAGTGCTAAAAAAGCACTGATAAAATGAACATTTATTAGTGCTCTATGTTTAACACAGATAAAGATTGGTTTTATCAGTTCTTTTTTTTGCGTTGATAAATCCCTATCTTTATCAACACTAAAAATGTACTGATAAATAGGATTTTTATCAGAACTTATGTAATAAGCCCTGATAAATAGGATCTTTATCAACACTTAATGGCAAGCACTGATAAAACTGTCCTTATCTATTTTAAAAACCCTAACCATTTGCAAACCCATCATAATATAGAATCTTTCCGTGAAATCCACCCGCTATTAGCACTCCTCCTTGGGGAATTGAAGGTCGAATCTCACCACTTGACTACCTCCGAACATCTCATCCGACATCCAAAGAGGGTCTAAAATTTTCTCCAACCTATTGAGGTAGGACTTCTGATTTTCTTTGTGTATTTTTAGTTTTGTTTTTCATTTCTTCTTCTACAATTCATTTATGATACATTTTTTATGATATGTTGTCTACGATTTGTTTGTGATCCATTGTTTAAGGAACGATTTGTGGTCCATTGTTTTTATTAACTACCGATGTATGATCTGCTGTTTATATCTGACACTGAACCTTGGATTTATTCATTATTGTTTTACTGTTATGTTTTATATCTTCTTACTAAATATTTTTTTCATATTTGTATTTAAATGTGTAGAAATTTTCATGTATATTCTTGTTTATTTACTACTAATTTGAGGCACATTGGCAGTTCCTTAATGATTATATATATGTTGGCACCTTTCATGGACACCTCAGTGGACATGTAGCTTCAGATGCTATTTTTCAGGAAACAAGTTAGTGGAGCGATGTATGTTCCTCTATTGGTTATATGTATCATAGGATCTAGTTCCTCATATAATTCACTATGGGCCTTAGTTTTCTTATGGATAAGATTTAAAGGGTCCATCCCCAATTAAGCACATGAGATTTTATCACATCAAGCCTTCACTTTTTGAATCATTATGGTGCCTTTAGTTCACGTTATGTTTGAATATTAGGTTTTTATCTATTTTATATTTCTTATGGACTATAAGTGAGTGAGATTTTATACTAGCGTGACATGTATGTGTGTCTATATAGATATTTCATTATTTATTTCCATAGTTGTTTTTCTAAATGGTATGCCTATACCAGATAATGATGATTTTGGGTCAGTATGTCCATTGACCCAAGGGTCATGCTAGAATTCTGTTCGACCTCTGGTATTACTTGTTTCTATTTGGGGGGGGGGACCACCTCCCTTTTATGGTTTTTACACCCAAAGTTTAAACCATCTTTTAGTGGATTTTAGGTGTGTTAAAGGTCATAAAATGATATAACCTAGTGTTGTTTGGGTAATTCAAGATAGGTTCATTACACTATCCATCTTTCGGTTTACACCTATAAAGTTTAGTGATAATATCATTTATTATCTACCTTTATCTCCCTCTATTTTTTCAAATTCTAACAGCCCTTATTATTGGATTTATAACATCTAGCTGCTCAAATATTCTAGTAAAAATGATCCATATTTCCCTTATTATAATTGTCTATAACTTTCACTTTTGATAATGAATATATTATGTGTATTTATTTATATATTGTATAAAATTAATATTTTATGAACCCAATAGGATGGATATGAACTTAAAATGGATTCACGCTAATCGTTTGACAAATGAATATGAAGATGGAGTTAAAGAGTTCATCATGTTTGTAAGAGAGCATCCAGAAAACCCTTCTAAAATCCCCCGTCAGTGTTTACATTGTTGTTATTTGAGACAAATTAGTCTGGAAGAGTTGGAAGAACATTTTATTTGTCATGGAATAGATCAAAGCTATAAATGTTGGAATAAACATGGGGAAAACTGAATGTAGATATCGATTAGGATGATACTATAGTTTATGAATCATTTGATGTGAATACCTTTATAAAAGATGATGGAGATCGTATGGAAGAAATGACAGTGGAAAATGAAGATGTCCTTCGTGACTATCTAAAGTTATTTGAGTAGTTATGTAGATGTTTCAAGAAACCATTGTATACCGGTTGTATTAAATACACAACACTGTCAGCTGTATTGAAGCAATATAATTTGAAAGCAAGCAACAGATGGAGTGACACCAGCTTTAAAAAACTACTTGGTCTTCTGAATGATATGCTACCTGAAGAAAATGAACTACCATGTTGAACATATGATTCTAAATGAATGTTACATTCAATTGAAATGATCTCTAAAAAATACATGATTTTCCAAATGATTTCATATTGTTTCATAAGGACTATGAATCACTCATCAAATGCCCTAAGTGTAGCGCAAATCGATATAAGAAAATTGAATCATGCCCTTCAAAACATGTATGGTACTTTCCAATCATTCCATGGTTTAGAAGACTATATGGATGTCAGGAAATCATAAGACAATTAACAAGGCATGCAGATACAAGAATTAAATATGGGAACATATGTCATCCAGAAGATTCTCCTCAGGGATGAAAATTGATTATGAGTTTCCTGAATTTGGAGATGAGCTGAGAAACATTCATCTTGTGTTATCTATAGATGGAATAAATCATTTTGGTGTATAGAGTAGTTGGTACGCGCGTCGCAACGCGTGCAAATTTGCGAATTTTTATAACCGACTGGCTACTGTAAAAGTGGCGAGCAGGGTCGAACCACAGAGAGCACGGAATCTAGTTCACTAAAAATATTTCGTTGGACGGTGTTTAGACGAACAAGGACAAGGGATTGAAGGAATACCTATTTGTGAGTTTTCCCTTTTTTTTAATTTATTATTTAAACTAAAAGGTGAGAAGACAAAAGATAAAAAGAAAATTGCAAACGGAAATGATGATGGATTCTAAGTCAACAAAATGTGTCGGGGATGTTGGTGTCATAATTCAATTATCACGCAAACATGCAAAATATTCTTTGTGTGATTAAATATTTATCCTGTTTAGTTATCGCCAGTTCCAAAAATATGTGCATTTTTTAGATGCTCAATTTAAAGTTCCTAATTTATTTAAGGTCCCGTTCTCTAGTGTCATAAATAAATTAGAAAAATTCGTTCAAGTCCCGAACTATACGGCGAAATGACACAACCCGTTTCTCACAAAGTTATGTCACCAATTTGCACTTACCATCGGTCAACACGGTTTACCTTCTCGGACCGCCGCGTCAACTTATAATTAAAAGGGCCAGTTTCAATTTCAGCAATTAATTTAGTGAAAAAATAATTTAAACAGATAAATATTCAATTAAAATAAATTTAATTGACAATTAATCACCAAACAATACGTTGCATGGCATGCGCAATAATTTTCATTAATCAACCAACATCCCGACACTAAGAAAATCACCCCGACATCACAACTGAAAATGTAAACATGGCAATAAGATGACAATTCATGTAAAATAAGACCGTGTTACCTACAAATAATCGTGTCGGTCTTCACTCTCACTGCATGCAACTCGTTCTTCAATATCTGACTGCACCTCGGTACGTGATGACGTCGCGCGTGCTATGCTACCACCGGAACAGAGGATATGAGCGGTGAGCGGTGCGCGGCTGCTGGTCGACTCCTCGGATGGCGGTGACCGGTGCACTGCAAAGAAAACAAGAGAGAGAGTGGGGTGCGGGAGGGTGGCGACCGAGAGGAGGTGGTCCGGCCGAGAGACGGTGAGGGAGGCCGACGGCGAGTGGAGAGGCAGTGGGGTGCGACGGGGGAAGTGCGGCTGAGGGGCTGGTCCGGTCGAGAGGTGGCGAGGGAGGCTGGCGGCAGGGGAGATGCCGGCTGGCGCGCGGGGAAGCCAGGGAGGCCGGGAGGGGGAATGCGGGTGAGAGGGGATGATGGTGAGGGGGTGCGCGGCCAGCGGGATGGAGAGGAGAGGCGGAGCCGCCGGGTTCCAGCGGGTGAGATGGGGAGAGAAGGGAGAGTGAGGGCCGGCCGGGTGAAAGAGAGAGAGAGTCCGGTAGCGGGTCCAGGGGGAGATAAGGGGTGAAGGCGGCGAGATAGGGGAGGGGATTTGAGAGAGGGGGTGTGGAATGGGTCAAAAAAAGGGGGGAAAAGTTGGGGCGTGGGAATTAGGGGGGAATAAAAAAATTCAAATTCAAATTAAATTTAAAATAAAACTAATTATCTAGAAGGGTTAAATAATAATAATAATAAATTAGTATAAATAGAATTATATAAATATATATATTTATAATTAATTAATATACTAAAAGTAATATTAAAATAAAACAAAATATGAAATGTTAATAAAATAAAATTCTAAAAAATGAAAATAAATAACTAATATTAATATAATACTAACTAAAAACTATAAAAACAACTAAAATATTTAAAATACTACAAAAAGAACCTAAGAACACAAGAAGCGGTTATCAAATTAATTAAAACTAAATGAAAATAGGAAAAAATGTCAGTAACATCCATGTACATCAAATCCCCCACACTTAAACTTTTGCACTCCTGGGCAAAACAATCAGAAAGAGAACACAAGTGGCCGCGGACAGATCAAAACATCAACATTACAAGTTCAAAATTTATCAATCTCTTTCCTCATAATATATCATGCTTCATTTAAAACTTCAGTTTCAAAAATAATTTTTCTTTCACTTGCATTTTTTTCCAAAACAAGTACGTGCACTCATTCATCATGTGACCTACCTCTCCATTACTCTCATCTCTCTAAAAAAAAGATCAAAGTTTTTCTCAATTCTCATACACATGCATGCTTACCATAGGCTTGCCATAAATTTCACATCTCCACTAGTGGAAATCAAAAGTATGCACCAATCTCAAGGACTTTACATGAGGTTCAAATGTTTCTGAAGTTGTGGGACGGTGGGTTTAAAAAAAAAATTGACATCTTTTTGGTAAAAAGGAGGGTTGAATCTTGAAATAAATGCATGATAAGTCAATCCAAATGCCTCCCTCAAACTCTCGCTCCCCCACACTTAAAACATTGCTTGTCCCCAAGCATATGATAAGCCAATGTTTCACTCTCTTTTTTTTTCACTTTTTTTTAAGACACAACTCACTCACAATATGGTCAGGAAAAACTGGTGAGTATCAACCCAAAAACCCCATGGAATAGGTGTTAGACAATAATCCCAAAGAATGGTACACAAGCAGCGTATATGCTGTAACATCTCAATGAAGGTAGGTCATATAGAAAACTCTCTAGTTCCTGGAGTAATGGATCATCACTTTAATAGGTATCCCCAAAGTCGAGGGTTACCGCGTAATGACCACCAATGTACTCATTGTTGGAACTGAAAAGGGTTCTATATTCCTATATCAAAATAATATGAAATGAATGTCGCTACTGTGAAAAAGAACTCAATGATCAGGATGGAATAATGTCAATCCATGTACATCAAATGACTCACTGCCCCTCGAAGAACCCTCTCCATGAGTAAGTTTCTCTCCCCCACACTTAGATTGAAATCATCATGCAAAAATTCAAGAAATTGGTAGGGAAGGGTATCGGCTTGGGCTCATCCTAAAAGGCTCCTGCATGGCTTCTAAGGGCTATACGAAGGAGAAAATGTTTGGGTGGCTCAGTGGGTCAACGGGGCTAAAATATCAAACAGATGCCTCGATCATTTTAGTGCAACTTTCAAAAATTCCTATCGCTTTGATGGAAAAACATGGCAAGTTCTAGAAGACAAAACATGGTTGAGATT
Source organism: Viscum album (assembly GCA_963277665.1). Lineage (NCBI taxonomy): Eukaryota > Viridiplantae > Streptophyta > Magnoliopsida > Santalales > Viscaceae > Viscum > Viscum album. The sequence goes on along the minus strand of CAUJRU010000003.1, from coordinate 9,936,516 downwards.
CCCTCAAGAAAAAGAGAAATAAGAGATGATTTTAAAATGGATTAGATTCCTCACGGGTATGGAAATATAATGTTGGACAACACAGATGAGAATGAGTGCAAATAAGTGTCTCAAAAATATTCAAGTTTTTGAAAAATCTTTCGAAGCATGAAATAATATCAGCAATCATCTAAGTCATGAGGTCAAGGATTAAAGAAATCCAGAACAAGAATCAGGTGCTCAAACTGCCTAGGGACACAAGTGGTATGTTCCCGACTGGGTTGCGGTAAAAATACAACAGTTCTTATGTGGGTTCATGAATGACAGGAGTGTTAGTCTTTTTTTTTTCACATGGTGTTTTTGGAAGCAGAAAATATGGCGAAAATTAAAACACTTCCCTGTGTAAGTGCAGATAGATGCGGAGAGGCTGCCTGTATCCGATGAAGTTCCAGAAATGATGTACCTGTAAAAACTACATATGGACAACACATACCCGCATCATATCATAAAGATAACACCAAGAATCATCTAAATAGAAGCAGAGATGCAGAAGAGTGACAGGTGCATACAGATATCAGGAGGAGCTAAAAGAAAAATCACACATGCCATGTTTTATTTTTATTTTTTTATTTTTTTTTTCAAACAAATTAGAACAGGTAAAAGGAGAAAAGGGGGGGGGGGAATGAAACTGGAACATGGGTTGCCTCCCAGGAAGCGCTAAGTTTTACGTCTTCAGCCAGACGGATGGACAATGTTCAATCGTCTTGGTCCATCAGCTCAGAATTCCTCTGCCTCTTACGAGAACTAGTGGCTGTGTCCTCGATCTCACGGGGATGCTTGGTAGGATTAACCACCTCTGGAGCAAAGTGAGCGTGAAGCTGGTGAGGGAGGAACGGAATCTGTGCTCTTTGTGGTGGTGCTGGATGCTGAGCACGAATCTCCAGTGAAAGTTCCTCAAGCCGGCGCTCGATATCAGCCAGCTCCTGAGTTATCCGTCGTACTAAGTCAGAGGGAGACGGAACAAGCGCATCGATGACCACAGAAGAATCAGAAGAGCTAGACATTTTTTTTAAGCTGCATTCACAAAGAAGATAGAGAGATAGAGATAGAGTAAGAAAACAAAGATCAAGAATGAAGAAGCAGTCGGGTTGCCTCCCGATCAGCGCTAAGTTTTACGTCTTCAGCCAGACGGATAACTTCTCATTGCAATTGTAGTTCTTCAATGATGCCTATTTTATCCGAAGTGTGGTAAAGTTTAAGGCGTTGACCATTTACTTTGAATGGGGGCATCTTCCCATCATAAATTTCGACAGCACCATGTGGATAAACAATTGTGACGGTGTAAGGACCTGACCACTTCGATTTGAGTTTTCCAGCCATGATTCGAAGTCGTGAGTTGAAGAGGAGAACTTTGTCGCCTGTTGAAAAATTTCTTTGTTGGATCCGTTTGTCATGCCAGGCTCGAGTTTTCTCTTTGTAAATCAAAGCATTGTCATATGCTTCTCTCCTCATTTCATCCAGTTCATTCATTTGTAGAAAACGCTTCTCTTGGGCAGTTTTGAGATCAAAATTCAGTTTCTTCACAGCCCAATAAGATTTATGTTCCAATTCTACAGGTAAGTGGCAGGTTTTCCCAAAGACCAACCTATATGGGGACATTCCAATGGGTGTCTTGTAGGCAGTTCTGTAGGCCCATAGTGCATCATCAAGTTTGGTGACCAAATCTTTCCTAGATGTACTTACAGTTTTCTCCAAAATACCCTTAATTTCTCGATTTGAAACCTCAGCTTGGCCATTGGTCTGTGGGTGGTATGGGGTGCTCATGTAGTGGTGACATCCATGGCGAGTCATTAGCTTCTGAAACAGCGCATTATTGAAGTGGGTACCACGGTCACTGATGATTAGCCTTGGAATTCCGAACCGGGTAAAAATGTGTTGCTTCAAAAATTTAATGACGACTCGAGCATTATTTTCTGAGAATGCCTCAGCTTCCACCCATTTTGACACATAGTCCACACAGACAAGGATATAGGATTTCCCAAAATATTTAGGAAAAGGACCCATGAAGTCAATTCCCCATATGTCAAAAATTTCAATTCCCATGATTGAATGTTGTGGCATTTCGCGCTTCCTGCTTATACCCCCGGTTCTTTGGCATTTGTCACAATTCATGACGAATTCACGAATATCTCGATTCATGGTCGGCCAGTACAAACCACATTGTAACACCTTGCTGATTGTTCGATGAATCCCATGGTGTCCTCCAGCTTCTCCAGTATGGCATAAGTTCAAAACACTCTCCACTTCTTCTTCAGGGATGAATCTTCTTATCATTCCATCCGCACAGTCTTTGAAAAGTAAAGGATCATCCCAGTAGTAATGTCGTGATTCATTCAGAAATATTTTCCTCTGTTCCTTTGATAAATCTGGATGTATCACACCTGAAGCTAAGTAGTTCACGAAATCAGCATACCAAGGTGTGATTGTCTCAATGGCATAGAGTTGTTCGTCAGGAAATGTTTCAGTGATTAGTTCGACATTGATTTCACTTGTGTCATGGTCGAGGCGTGATAAATGATCAGCAACGACGTTCTCTATTCCCTTTTTGTCCTTGACTTCAATGTAAAATTCCTGAAGTAACAGTATCCATCGAATGAGTCTCGGTTTTGCATCTTTCTTGGCCATTAGATACCGAAGTGCAGCGTGATCCGTATAGACAGTGACTTTTGAGAACAACAGATGGGATCAAAATTTATCAAAGGCAAAAACAACTGCTAGCAGCTCTTTTTCAGTTGTTGTGTAGTTATGTTGGGCCTCATTCAATGTTCAGCTAGCATAGTAGATTGGCCTAAAGATCTTTTCTTTTCTTTGCCCCAAGGCAGCTCCAACTGCCCAGTCACTAGCGTCACACATTAACTCGAATGGTTGCTCCCAATCAGGTGAAATCATTATTGGGGCTTCAACCAAACGCTGCCTTAATAATTTAAATGCTTCCTGACATTCAGGGCCGAAGTGGAACGTGACATCTTTTCCCAATAGATTCGTAAGGGGTCGGGCAATAACAGAGAAATCCTTGATGAAGCGTCTATAGAATCCAACGTGCCCAAGAAAACCTCGAATGGAACGAACTGAAGAAGGCATGGGTAACTCAGAGATTGTACTAATCTTTGCGGAGTCAACTTCAATTCCTTTCTTTGAAATTTGATGGCCTAAGACTATTCCACTTTGGACCATGAAGTGTGACTTTTCCCAATTAAGTACCAGATTCTTTTCTTCGCATCTTGCCAAAACCTTATCCAAATGTTCTAGACAGTCATCAAAATAATTTCCATACAATGAGAAGTAATCCATGAAAATTTCCAAGAACTCTTCAATCATGTCATGGAATATTTCCATCATGCATCGTTGAAATGTGGCTGGAGCATTACACATTCCAAAAGGCATTCGCCTATAAGCAAATGTACCATATGGACAAGTGAACGTGCTTTTCTCTTGATCCTCTGGTGTCACTGCTATTTGATTATAGCCCGAGTATCCATCCAGAAAACAGTAGTAATCTCGACCTGCCAATCGTTCAAGGATTTGATCAATGAAGGGTAATGGGAAGTGATCCTTTCTAGTGGAATCATTCAATTTCCGATAGTCGACGCACACTCTCCATCCAGTCACTGTTCTTGTGGTTATCAATTCTCCTTTATCATTCTCAACCACTGTGGTTCCACCCTTTTTAGGTACCACTTGCAACGGGCTAACCCACTGACTATCGGAGATTGGAAAAATTAAACCGGCATCAAGAAGTTTAATGACTTCTTTCTTGACTACTTCTTTCATGGGAGGTGTCAAGCGTCGTTGTGGTTGCCTGCAGGGTTTTGAATTATCTTCCATATGTATTCTGTGAGTACAGATGGCAGGACTTATACCTTTTAGATCAGCAATCGTCCAACCTATTGCTGGTTTCCTTTGTGACAGGACATTGAGCAATTTGCTCTCTTGTTCACTCGAAAGATTGGCATTTATGATGACTGGTAAGGTGTTTAAATCTCCCAAGTAGCTATATATCAGGTTTGATGGAAGAGGTTTAAGCTCAAGTGTTGGAGGCTTTTCAAGTGATGGAGTAAGTGAAGTGAATTCATGTCTATCTAAAGGCTCGACTATATTCCTGATGAATTCCACTTCCTCGATTGATTCAGTGAACTCTTTATTTTCTTTGTGCAAATCTGCGATGTCCATCACATCGCTTGCAAACTCATCCCATTCTTCAATCGTATCCAGGAAATGACAGTCTGCTACAGATGGTTTTTCCATGGCCTTTAGGACATCAAATGTTATGTTCTCATCCCCAATTCTAAAAATCAACTTTCCCTCTTGGACATCAACCAGTGCTCTGCATGTCGCCAAGAAGGGTCTCCCGAGAATGAGTGGGACGTCCTTATCTTCTTCCATATCGAGGACAATGAAGTCAGCAGGGAAGTAATATTTATCAACCTTGACAAGAACGTCCTCTAGAATCCCTCGAGGATGCTTCACTGATCGGTCAGCCATTTGCAAGGCGACTCTCGTTGGCTTTAATTCGGTGATGCCCAGTTCTTCAAGGATTCCAGACGGCATGAGATTGACACTAGCTCCGAGGTCGCACAAAGATCTTCCGAATTGACACCCTCCAATATTGCAAGGAATAGTGAAACTCCCAGGGTCTCTTAGTTTTGGAGGTATGGATCTGGGTATGACTGCTGAACATTCCTCGTGCATTATGACTGTTCCCACATCATCTAATTTTCTTCTTTTTGACAGAAGTTCTTTGAGAAATTTGGCATAGTGGGGCATTTGTGTGATGGCTTCCGCAAAAGGAATATTTATTTGAAGCTTTTTGAACATCTCCATGAATTTTGAAAATTGAACATCCAACTTCCTTTGCTTCAGTCTTTGTGGAAATGGAGGAGGTGGTATGTGGGATTTCGCTCTTTCGTTGAGTGCCTCATTTTCCTTCTCCTTTCTTGCCTTTTCATTCTTTTCAAGTATGTTTTGATCTTCCTCCTCTTTGGGTTCAAGTTGGATTGCTTTGTTTGTTGAGTCGCCATTTTCAGTGGAAGGTATAGGCGTCTCATCTGTTGGTTGAGCATCAGGCTTTTGGTGCTCTGGTAACTGTGTGCCACTTCGCAGTATGATGGCTTTTGCTTCTTCTCTTGGGTTGACTCTTGTGTTGCTTGGTAGAGTTCCTTGCTGTCAGTTTTGCATTTGTGCGGCTAACTGACCGACTTGATTTTCAATGTTGCGCATGGAAGCCTGTAAGTTTTGGGTTGCCATCTCTTGTGATTCAAACCGTGATTGATTGGACATCATTAACTTTGCTATAGTTTCTCCCCAATCTTTTTGACCTTGTGTTGCAGTAGGGGTGCAGTCCGTTGTTTGCTTTTTCTCCTTATACTGCTGTTGCTGATGGAACGGTGGTCGATATTTCTGTTGAGACCCTTGATCTTGTGGTTGCATGGCGGGTCTGAAGGTAGGTTGAGCAGTGAATCCAGGTGGACCCATGTTATGGTTCATCGGCTGAGTAGCCACTGGTTCCTTCCAACCTTGATTTTGGGTATTGCCTTGCCAGTTTGTGTTGTAATTGTTCCCATAATTTCCACGGTTGTAACTAACGAAGTTAGCTTCAGACATCTTGGTCTCTGTAGTGTTATATGGACACATAGAATAATCATGAGGACCACCACAGTGTGGACAGTGTTCAGCTTGAACAACATGGACTGGCTTAGGTGGGTTTATTGACAAGTTGTCAATCCTCTTGTTGAGAGCTTCAAATTGTGCAGCCATGAATGTCTGAGTATCAACGTGATGCACTCCTGCCTTTCGTCTTGAAAAATCTTCTGGCCACTGGAAACTGTGTTCGGCCATGTTTTGAATCAATATGTACAGGTCCTCCGGATCCATTTCCATGAACGCGTTTCCAGTAGCTGTGTTGATGGCAGACTTACTCTCGGATTGAATTCCATAGTAGAAAGCTTGCAGCTGGTTTGCCAACTTCATCCCATGATGGGGACAACGTCTTAACATGGATTTGAATCTTTCCCAAGCTTCTCCTAACGATTCGTATTCACTTTGACAAAAGGAGTTGAGGTCTCTCTTGTTTTTCAAAGACTGGGCTGTTGTGTAATATCGATCAAGGAATTTTCTTCTCAACACTTCCCATGTGAAAACTGTTTCGGGGTCGAGACTCTCCAACCAGTCCTTTGCTTTCCCTTGCAACGAAAATGGAAACAGTCGTAGGATCAACGCATCATCCGTTACTCCGTTATATTTAAACGTGTCACAGACTTCAAGAAATATGTTCACATGCATATAAGGGTCTTTGCTGCTTAATCCATGAAACTGTGCATGTTGTTGGAGCAGGTTGATCGTGGACGGCTTCAATTCAAAGTGCGTTGCTTGAATTCTGGGTCGTGTTATACCTGAGCTTATTCCGACTGTGTTGGGTCGCAACTCCTGTCTCATAGTAGTCCGAGGTCGTTGATTATCGAGACGGTTTTGGAAAAGTGGATGGACTTGTCCACTAGGAAGTGTCGGAATATGAGTTTCAACGCTTTCCGCAGGTGGATGCATTGCGTTTGAAGCTGAGGTACCGACTTGTTCTTTTCCCTTTCTTTGATGTTCAAGTTGTGGATCAAGGGGTGTGTCGTTCTTTGACGGATCAGAAGTACGAGTGTTCACCATTTAAGCGAACAGTGCCTAAAGCAAGGTCTACTTGAAATTTTCTTAATGCTAGACGTGCGCGTGCTCCCCGGCAACGGCGCCAGAAATTTGGTACGCGCGTCGCAACGCGTGAAAATTTGCGAATTTTTATAACCGACTGGCTACTGTAAAAGTGGCGAGCAGGGTCGAACCACAGAGAGCACGAAATCTAGTTCACTAAAAATATTTCGTTGGACGGTGTTTAGACGAACAAGGACAAGGGATTGAAGGAATACCTATTTGTGAGTTTTCCCTTTTTTTTTAATTTATTATTTAAACTAAAAGGTGAGAAGACAAAAGATAAAAAGAAAATTGCAAACGGAAATGATGATGGATTCTAAGTCAACAAAATGTGTCGGGGATGTTGGTGTCATAATTCAATTATCACGCAAACATGCAAAATATTCTTTGTGTGATTAAATATTTATCCTGTTTAGTTATCGCCAGTTCCAAAAATATGTGCATTTTTTAGATGCTCAATTTAAAGTTCCTAATTTATTTAAGGTCCCGTTCTCTGGTGTCATAAATAAATTAGAAAAATTCGTTCAAGTCCCGAACTATACGGCGAAATGACACAACCCGTTTCTCACAAAGTTATGTCACCAATTTGCACTTACCATCGGTCAACACGGTTTACCTTCTCGGACCGCCGCGCCAACTTATAATTAAAAGGGCCAGTTTCAATTTCAGCAATTAATTTAGTGCAAAAATAATTTAAACAGATAAATATTCAATTAAAATAAATTTAATTGACAATTAATCACCAAACAATACGTTGCATGGCATGCGCAATAATTTTCATTAATCAACCAACATCCCGACACTAAGAAAATCACCCCGACATCACAACTGAAAATGTAAACACGGCAATAAGATGACAATTCATGTAAAATAAGACCGTGTTACCTACAAATAATCGTGTCGGTCTTCACTCTCACTGCATGCAACTCGTTCTTCAATATCTGACTGCACCTCGGTACGTGATGACGTCGCGCGTGCTATGCTACCACCGGAACGGAGGATATGAGCGGTGAGCGGTGCGCGGCTGCTGGTCGACTCCTTGGATGGCGGTGACCGGTGCACTGCAAAGAAAACAAGAGAGAGAGTGGGGTGCGGGAGGGTGGCGGCCGAGAGGAGGTGGTCCGGCCGAGAGATGGTGAGGGAGGCCGGCGGCGAGTGGAGAGGCAGTGGGGTGCGACGGGGGAAGTGCGGCTGAGGGGCTGGTCCGGCCGAGAGGTGGCGAGGGAGGCTGGCGGCAGGGGAGATGCCGGCTGGCGCGCGGGGAAGCCAGGGAGGCCGGGAGGGGGAATGCGGGTGAGAGGGGATGATGGTGAGGGGGTGCGCGGCCAGCGGGATGGAGAGGAGAGGCGGAGCCGCCGGGTTCCAGCGGGTGAGATGGGGAGAGAAGGGAGAGTGAGGGCTGGCCGGGTGAAAGAGAGAGAGAGTCCGGTAGCGGGTCCAGGGGGAGATAAGGGGTGAAGGCGGCGGGATAGGGGAGGGGATTTGAGAGAGGGGGTGTGGAATGGGTCAAAAAAAAGGGGGAAAAGTTGGGGCGTGGGAATTAGGGGGGAATAAAAAAATTCAAATTCAAATTAAATTTAAAATAAAACTAATTATCTAGAAGGGTTAAATAATAATAATAATAAATTAGTATAAATAGAATTATATAAATATATATATTTATAATTAATTAATATACTAAAAGTAATATTAAAATAAAACAAAATATGAAATGTTAATAAAATAAAATTCTAAAAAATGAAAATAAATAACTAATATTAATATAATACTAACTAAAAACTATAAAAACAACTAAAATATTTAAAATACTACAAAAAGAACCTAAGAACACAAGAAGCGGTTATCAAATTAATTAAAACTAAATGAAAATAGGAAAAAAATGTCAGTAACATCCATGTACATCAGTAGTACTTAAAGTACATGGCCCATCATGTTGGTAAATTATAACTTGCCTCCATTATTATGCAAGAAGTGCAAATACATTATGCTATCTCTGCTTATATTTGAACCAAAGCAACCTGGTAATGATATTGATGTGAATTTGGATCCATTGATCAAAGATATGAAATTGATGTGGGATACATGTGTTACAATGTATGATTCTCATATAAGTGAATAATTCACATTGATGTCCATGTTGTGTGTAATAATAAATAACCTCCCTATTTATGGAAATTTATCAGGATATAACATTAAAGGCATGTTGGGGTATCCCATTTGTAAAAAACCCACATACTCAGTTTGGTTGAAACATTCCTCAAAGACTGTGTTTTTAGTACATAGAAATTTTTTACCACGATGAAATAAATACCGATCCTGGACGACAACATTTAATGGGAATAATGAACAAGGTACAACATTGTCTCCAGCAACGGGTGATCAACTGTACAAAAAAGTAAAAAAGATTGACACTATTTTTGGTAAACCATTTTAAAAAAAACCTTAAAAAATTAGGTTGGAAGAAGAGATCAATTTTATTTGAATTACTATATTGGAATTGTTTGTATCTCAGGAATTTTCTTGATGTCATTCATGTAGAAAGAAATGTATTTGATAGTGTTATTGGAACATTACTAAATGTTACTCAAACAACAAAACATAGAATCAAGGCTAGGCTTAACTTGATTGAAATGGGAATAAGGGAAGAGTTGGCACTAGTGAAGGGTAAAATGCGGAATTTCATTCCTCAACCAGCTTACACTCTATCCAGAAAGGAAAAATTGTAAATTTTCCCTTTCCTTAAATGTGTAAAAGTTCTCCAGGGGTATTAATAAGATATCAAGAATGTCATGTCAATGAATAATTTGAAGTTTAAATGACTAAAATCACATGACTGTCATGTTTTGATGCAAGATTTAATGCAAGTTTCTTTTCGTTTCATTCTTCCTCAAAATGTACAACATACATTAACCAGACTCTACTTATTTTTCAAAGCCATATGCAGTCAAGTTGTAGACCTGGTGAAGTTTCCCATCATTAATAAGGAAATTTCAATCATATTATGTGAATTATAAATGTTCTTCCCACTATCATTATTTGATATAATGGTCCATCTGATGGTTCAATTATCCAGGGAGGTTCAACTATGTGGTTTTTTCCATTACAGATGGATGTACCCCATTGAACGATATATAAAGATTTTGAAAGGGTATGTCAAGAATCAAAGTCGGATAGACGGTTGTATTGCAGAATGATATATTGTTTAAGAAGCCATTGAATTCTGTACCAACTACCTATCTTATGTTGAAATCATCTGACTCCCAAAGTCTCGTCACAACGAATTCCTTATGGGTGAAGGGATTTTTGAAAGAGATGTTGTTACAATTACCTTGATAGAGTGGGAGAAAGTACATCTTTACATATTACATAATAGTGAAGATGTTGATCCATACATTGAATCCCACAAAGAAATTCTTAGAGATTTGAATCCATCAAAGGATGAAAGATGGATATTAGATACACATAATCAACATTTTATAGGATGGTTCATAGATAAAATTTATAAGGAGTTATCTGAAAATATGAATCCAATTGCCGAACGACTTCAATAGATAGCCAAAGGACCAAATGAAAATGTTATATCTTACACTGGGTTGGTAATCAATGGTTATATGTTCTATATTAAAGAACACAATGATTTCAGTATGATGAAAAATAGTGGTGTTACGCTTGTGGATGAAGCGATGTATATATCTGGTTCCAAGGATAGAAATCCAATTTATGAAAATATTTCATATTTTGGCATTATAGAATAGATATACAAGTTGGATTATACAACATTTCAAGTTTCATTTTTCCATTGAAAATGGGTTGAAAATATCAATGGAGTGAAAGTTGGTGAAATGAGATTTTGAAGGTGAATTTTAATGTAGAAGGGGGAAAACATGAGTCATTCATAATAGAATCACAAGAAGTGAAATTATTTTATGTCTCCAGTCTAACAAATAATAATTGTTCAATTTTCATACTAGCAACTAAAACAAATGTTGAGTTAGATGAAAATTCAATTGAGGATGACCCTTTCATTGGGACATCACAATCAGTTCATGCCAGTCCCAATGTAGATAGGGTCTTGTACGTTATAAGGGACCACAAAGAGGGGATTTGGATTCTCGAAAGAGGAACCAAATACTTGAAACCTTTAAAAAAATAACGAGAGTTCAATGAGAAGTTAAAAGTTTTTTTAATATATTATGTTTTTCCTTGTAATGTTATATGTTCTCTACTGCATTAACATAGTCTAAATTAAATGTTTGACTAATCATGCTGACAATGTCTTCTGTACATTATGATGTTACCAATATCTCAGAAGAACAAACTATAATGCATGAAACCCTTTGGAAATATGTAAATCTAATGTTATGATATAATTTCTCTAATTTACAAAAAAATTATATAATGTAACATTGAATTAATTTTCATTATTCCTTGAAGAGTTCTTTTATTTTAGAATATTTCTATCCATGTGTCATGACTTTGTAGGTTTTTGGTGCAGAAAGGCATGAATGATGGATAGAACACCCCCAAAACCTTTTCACCCCTACAGTGTTTCATTTATCACTTTCCTTTATGTTCATTCCACCTCCTTTGTAGGAATAGCAATGACGATGCATCTGCTCAGTGACAGAGGTAATTTTGATGTTTTCACAGTAAAATCATTGTCCGTAGAATTAATGTATTATTTCATATTTATGTTTAATTTATTTATTTTTAGTATTAATCACATAATTATTTTTTTTCTTATACAGGTGGATTATTTTCTTTGAGATGGGGTGCTCTATCCATCCTTCATGCCTTTCTACATCAAAACATTCATAGACATCTTATCCATCATTTGAGACGTGTTGGAATTAGTTGCACCTCAATCTGATGCATAGTTACTAGTATGAATCCAAGTGCATATTTTTATTTAAAATTGACATCAATTTTAGTAAAACTATCACTTTATGTTGATTTATTTCTTTATATTATTATAACATAAGAATAGTTTTCTTATATAGGTGTGTTATTTTTCTTGAGCAGGGGGTTGTTTTTTTTGTAATAGCATGAGTCAAGTCAGGATTAAAAGAAAAAGGAATATTGGTGTTTTTGAATGTATGTAATAATTTGTATTTATGTAATTGTATAAACCAATTTTTGAAATGTCAATAATATAGTTTTTTTCTAGTATTTGTGTTGTAAATTTCATTTAATTTAATTTCTTTATTGTGACTTGTTTTTGTTGACATATGGTGTGTTTATAGTGTGTTTCTAATGTTGTTGTGTGCTGTAACAACACACTGCAGTATGTAACTTTATCATCACTTTTCTAAGAGGTGATAAAGGTCTACTTTATCAGCGCTGATAAAAGGCCTTTATCGGTTCTTATAAAAGTGCTGATAAAGGACTCCTTTAGCAGTGCTAAATTAAAGCGATGACAAATGACCACTTTATCAACGCTTTTTTAGTGCTGATAAAAGTCATGGGATTTTAACATCACTCACATTATCAGCGCTTTTCTAGCATTGATAATGGCCATTTTTAGCACTGTTAAAGGCCCGTTTTGTAGTAGTGATAAAAGGAAGCAGTAGAAGGAAAAGAAGATATAAAATGGAAATATTCCATGCATTCTGAGATGGAGTCCATGTACCAAAATCATGTTTGGATTTTGGTAGACCCTCTAGCTAATGTAAAACACATTGAGTGAAAATGGGTATTCAAGAAAAAGTTAGACATGGATGGTAAGGGAAATACCTATAAAGCAATACTAGTTGCAAAGGGTTTCAGACAACGTCAAAACATTGACTATGATAAAACCTTCTCATCATTTTCAATGATAAAAACCATCAAAATTTATCTTGAAATAACATCCTTTCATGATTATGAGAATTTTCAAATGGATGTCAAAATTGCTTTTCTAAATGGGAAGTTGGTTGAAGTCATCTATATGACTCGACCCGAAGGGTTTTTTAGGTCAAACAATGCCAATAAGGTGTTTATGTTGTAGAGATCCATTTATGGACTGAAGAAGGAATCTCAATCATGGAATGTTCATTTTGATGAGGCCACAAGAGAATTTGGTTTTATAAAAAATGAAAGTGATCTTTGTGTCTATAAGAAGGTTAAAGGGAATACCATATTTTTCCTAGTGTTATATGTTGATGACATATTAATTATGGAAAATGAAGTGCAAGTCTTACAGTTAGTTATGACTTGGTTTAATGAAGGGTTCTCCCTAAAATATTTAGGTGAAACAACCTACATTCTAGGGATTAAGATCTACCGAGATAGATCTCAAAGGCTACTTAGGCTAAGTCAAAGTACATAGATAGAAAAATTACTCAAAAGGTATAATATGGAACAATCCAAGAGAGGGTTGTTTCCTATTTCATATGGTATTAATCTCTCTAAGAGAATGTGTCCACAAACACAATAGGATATGGAAATAATGAGTATAATCCCTTATGCTTAAGTAGTGGGTTCTATCATGTATGTCATGATATGTACAAGGTTTGATGTTTCCTTTACTTTAAGCATGGTGGCCAGATATCAAGCTAATCCAAGATATTTACACCAGGAAAAAGTTAAAACTATCCTGAAGCACTTTAGGAATACAAAGTATATGTTCTTAGTGTATGGAGGGGACGAGGAACTAGTTTTTAAGGGATACACTAATGCTAGTTTCTAGATAGATCATGATGATCTGAAATCACAGTTAAGCTACACCTTTTTCCTGAATGGTGGTGCAATGAGCTGGAGAAGCTTGAAGCAATCTGTGGTTACTGATTCGACAGCACAATATGAGTAAATAGTGGCTTCCGATGTAGAAAAGAAAGCAGTATGGATACACAACTTTGTCACATAAATTTTTCTTGTGCATAGTAGTGCAGACCCTATTACAATTTATTGTGATAATACTGCTGTAGTGGTGATTTTCAAGGAGCTTAGGTCTCACCAGAGGAAAAATCATATACTTCCGAAGTTTCATCTTTAGAGGGATTTTACTCAGAGTGGTGAATTCACAGTTAGCATAGTATCCACAATGGACAATGTGACAGACCCCCTGACTAAATTCATATCTCAGCAGAACCATGATTATATGGTGGGGGCTAGAGGATTGAGACTTGTTAGTAGTTGGCTTTAGTTCAAGCGAGAGTGTTGTAAGTGTGTTCCCTAGACCCAACTTTTTATGGACTTGTATTACCACTACATGTATATAGTTTATTACATATACATGTGTTTATCTTTCCATAATAGTGTATAAACTTCTGCGTCCACTATGTTTATTGTAATTTCCTTAGATTACGTGTCATATAAAAGGGTTATAGTGTTGAAATAGTGGGTGCCCTAGACCCAAATATGTAGTACTTTTGATTACCATATCATGTGTACAGTTAGCTATGCATGATGTTATCTTACCATTATAGTGAAGACTTTTCTGCATCCACTATAATAATGGTAATGTACAAAGGTTAATTGTCATGTCGAGAGGTTATAGAAGATCCCAGGCTATAATGAGAACCTCAAGACACAATGACATTGATCTTAAATATATATTCTATAGTCTAGATACATCTTACTAACTGGACACAGTAGATGTCTGACTATCAGGTGCTGGGGGCTCACAAGCATTGAGACTTCTTCTCATGAAGTTCGCACTTGGTGATCTCTAGTAGTGAGATCATGAGAACAGACCCGCCAATAGGAACACCACATGTTTTGGGTGTCATTGGTTGTTCCTATCTATGAACATGTGTATTGGTCTCCTGACTTGAGACCATTACCAATGTATAACATTTTATTACGTACTTTGATGCAAGATGAAAACCATGGAAGTGATGTCGTGGCAAGGTAGTTTGTGTTGGGTGCATCCTTGGTGGTATGACACTGGATGAATGGTAAAGAAAAGATTTTTTGCTTCCAAGTTCAGGAAGTTGTATATCCCAGGCCTGGTTGATCAGGATGGTTCCACCTTCATAAGTATTTGGCCAAAGTAGTAGAAAGGAAAATCCATCCAGATAGATCTACAAATAATAAATTAAGATAAGGACGATGACACAAGAGTGCGTCCTACTTTATGAGATATTTAATGAAAAAGAGATTATAGTACACAGTCAGTGTTCATAGGATGGTAGTCATTGCTATGACCATCCTTATCTCTTTAGGGGCCATGATGGGTTGCTAGACCCCACACTTGGTCTATGGATTTTATTCACTGCTATCGAGGTAAGGGCCTAGAGGGTCACACACAATAGCGTATTCAAGAATCCGACCTATTCAGTCGAATAGGTATATGGACATAGTGGCCCCCACCACGGGGTCCCAGTATTTTCCATGTTATCGATCACTGATGAATTAAATAAATTAATTATTATTCAAGTTATGAATAATTGGGATTGAATTTATTTAATGTATTTATAAGTTTATTAAATACAAGAAAAATATTAACTGGACAAATATTATTTTAATATTCAAGGTTCTTTTAATATTAAGTGGGGTAGCGAGTTGAGTTAAATGGCTCAGATTTTATCACGTAATATATTTATATATACTACAATTATGTGATAAAATAATAAATAATATTGGCACAGTTAAGTTCGTCAAAATTATTTATTTAGTGAACGTTGAAATAAACGAAGGTCGGGGAACCCTATCAGGTATTTATCAACATCACTATAAATATTAGAGGTGGCTCTCTCTTATGTTGTGAAAAATCACAATTCATTCATTCATGGAATGAAAGTTGAGAGCCTCTCTCTCCTCCCACTCTCTAGAGAGAGAAGCTCTTGATCCAAGATGTTTGGATCAAGATCTCTCTTCAGCATCAAAGGAATCTCGATGCGGTGATTTTTGGGACATCGAAAGCATCGTCGGATTGCCGCGCTAGCACCTGGAATTCAATGATCGATGTTCCAACGGATTTTTGGAGCACATGTGGACGATCTAGAGGGATCCTGCTTTGGATCTTTCAAGCAACGATCACCATCAACTAGTTGCAGTCGGCTGCGGCTTCAGATTTGAAACAGGTACGTTTTCAATTTAGTTTTGGTTATCTTTACAATTTATACAAGATCCTCTAACCTCTTTGGGGCTCGGATCGTCGACGATGACAAGTTCCGTTGTCCTGCCGACGAAAAATTTAAAACCCCGGCCCACCAGCTTCTGCTGCGGGCCCCGAAACCTAACAGTGTTATTAGAGGGATCACATAAATTTTCTGATCCAAATTGAACAAATTTTCATAAAATTATTTATAGGGTTCAAAGATGGTCGCAACGGTTCAAACCGCACGTTGATCCGATGTCGAATGACCAAGTTATGGTCATTTTAAATTTTCGGATTAGATCGAATATGCGGTTTAATCTCGGGTTCTATATTTTATTTCATCCAGAAGAACCGATCAAGTTTAGATTGGTTCAATGGATATAATTAAAATTGTGAAAAATTAAATAATTTTCACAATAATTTTATTATTTTAATAATAATTATTTTATTATTAGAATAATGTAATAACAATAAATTATTATTTTATAATAATAATTTTATTATTATTTAATCATAAAGGCTATTTAGCCTTTAGAAATAATGAGGAGACTTATTTTTTTTGAGAAGAACTCATATTAAATAATGGAGGAGACTTGATATTAAAAAAAATGAAAAGTGGGAAAGGGGTGGCTTTTGAGGGTTAAGCAAAGAAAAGAAAAGAAAGAAAAAAAGTGGGGGTGGCGCTACAGGGGTCCAGTTAGACCCCCTCCTCTTGCTAGAACCAGATGCCAGGCACGCAGCGCCGCGCCCTTGCCCCGCTGACCTCCTGTAGCGTGCCACCGCTGACCTCCTGCTTCGCCGGCCAAGCAGCCCGTTAGCCTCCAGTCGTAGCGTTGAACCCCTCCGCATCGACCTGCTGCAGTACCAAAATGGTGTCTGCCTCCAGGTTGCAGCGCCGCATCCACCTCGCCGATCCCGATCCGCAGCCGACCAGCAGGAGGTTGCACTGCCCAGCCATGCACCACCAGACCTCCCAACCGTTGACCCACGACAGACCACCTGGTCTCGGCGTCCTCCTCCCGCTTCTCTCCCGGAGACACTGCCTCGCCTTTCCGTCCTGGCCCTATGCTACCCAGAACCCCCCTTGATGCCAGCAAAACCCTTCTCCGGACAAGCCGTGTCACAAGCCGTCTGGTTCTGGCGTCTCCCTGCTGTCGCGCACCCGCTGCACGTGTGGGTCTCCCTGAAGCTGTCGGCCACGCCCGACCTCCTTGCACAGCCCATGGGACCCCTCAGGTTTTTCTATGTAGCTGGGATCCTTCCATGCGGGATGGGATAGCAGTCGTCATCCCGCTCGGCCTTTCGGGTGCACCACGCATCTCTGCGCCATTGGTTAAATCCTGGAGGTATCCTTCATTTTTCTGCAATTATTTTTCGCAGCGCAAATTTAGCCCCAAAGCGGTCTGAGTGGACCTGCCCAACCTGGAACGGGTTTAGGCGGATCGGCCCGGCCCATTTCAGCCATGGCATGGCCTGTGCGGGTTTGGCCCGAACCGCACAAGTCATGCAACAGTGTTTTTGGGGATCGACCACTTTAAATTAATCAAGATTAATTAAATTAATTAATTTTATTTTATTTTGTAAATTAAATTAATTAAAATTAATTTTGGTTAATAATTTTAATACCCAGATAAAATTAATTAAATTTAATTATTAAATTGAATTAAGTTCAATTAATTTAATTTTCGCATTAAAATTAAATTAATTAGAGGACAGATGATTAATTAAATTATTTGTTTTTATTAATTCATTTAATTTAATTAAATAAACCCTCGTACTTGATTATTGCATTTTAATTTTTTACCACGCTTTATTTTACCTGCTTACTAGTCTTGAGCATCGACCCTTGTATATTGCCTTTTATTTATTTAATTATTTTAACTACGTGCGATGCTTGTAATTAATTAAATAGACGGTCTGCGCATCATCTTTCATTTTTGGTTAAAATGTATAAGTGCCTATGCGCCCAATTAATATGATGTACATTTATATCTGAGTTCCCCTTGCCTGCACGTGAGTAATTTTGTACTTCAGACCAAGACGGCGAGCGACGTGGACCCCGCCAAGATGAGGCGGTGGACAATGGTGCAAGCCGGCACATGGATTCCACAAAGACAAGGCGGTACTCCTAGACGTGACGTGGACCCTGCCAAGATGAGGTGATACTTCAAAGAAGCGAACATACAAGACAAGGGGAAAGCTGCATTATGAGTCAAGCTTCGACTCAGGTACGATGCCCTTAGGTTGTTTAGATGCTCAAGACCATTCAAGTAGTAATTTACCTTTATTCATTTATTTATTATTTTGTGCATTTTAGAACAACGGGAAAAATACATAAAATAATAGATAATAAAATGCATAAAGAATCGACATATGTTTTTCTATTAAAGTTCAATTGTGAGCGTGACAACATAGATGAACAAGTTTAATAGAAATGGATCACATTCATCGAGAGAAAACAATAAAACCCACAAATAAAATATTAAGTCACAAAAAACCTTCCATCAATCAAGTTTGAACGAAACCGGGTGTTCGAGGTGCCGATCATGCCTTAGCTGAGGGTTTCTCTTACTACCAGGGAGTTCTTATTGGTGTGGCGGGTCGACTTAACTAAAATTTCCGCAAAGAAATATCCATAGCTATCTTAGGCAAGCGTTGAGTAAATCAGTAAATGATTTTTGAAGCTGAGACTTCACTTAACAGATCAGGGAACTGTAAGTTAATGTGGTTGGCCAGCCAAAAGCTTACCTTGGACCCTCCGAGTAGTGGCGTAACCATAGCTTGTAGACTATGAGGGAGGTTCAGGGATCCTTACCACTAGAATACTCAAGAGTATTCAAATTCTATTATAGAGGGTTTCTAGAATTCGAAAAAATTAGTGGGAGACATTTAATGATTAAATAATCAGTAATGTCACATTAGGTAATCACATAAAAGTACAATCTGCTAAAAATTATTTGTAGAAAATGGAAAGTAATACCCTAATAAAAACTACAATAAATATTGGACTAAGTTAATGTCCAAATAAGAACGAAATTCCAATTTTAGTATAGGTGCTTTCACACATCACTACCATAATGGAAATTCAAGGTGCTTGTGTCCCAACCTGTTAAGCCACCCCATTAAGCGATGGTGTAAAACTGCTTACAGGAGACTCATGAACAAAGCATAAGATGGTTCTATCATAATTCTATCATCAACATCTAATGTTAGTCGCAGTCGCTACATCATGACTTGGATAATGATCACATGTAGTCTCATCTCTAAAAAGTTTACAAGGAGAAAGCTAAGTAATATTTGAATGTGATGGTCGCACTCGATTTGTGTGAAGTGAAAGACAGTTCACACTCTTTCATTTAATCCCATTCTTATACCTTTAACACCCAATTACTCTAGTTTAGTTTAAGGGTTCAAATGAACAATATAGAGTAATCTCTTCATTACCTTTATGGTAACATTCTACAAGTAATAATAATATTGGAGATAACACCATCTTTTATTCTTATGGAGAATAAATTGAAAGACAAGGAGGAAAGGCCTATGGAAAATTACACCAAAGGCACCTGCGTCATGTACTTCAAAGAAAAGTGGTTGGTTATTTAATAGGAGGTTATTTAGATCACATAATGAAATAAATTTTTGGAAGTTTAAAACTGCAATAAACTGAAATACTAGAAACAAGTACCCGCTTCTCATTCAGTTAATATTCATCGAATAAAAGTATTGTTATCTCACATACTTCTTGGGTATTAAAATACAATATGATTTTCACATATATGTATTGAAATACAATAACCAAGTAAGTAGAGAAACATTACTAGAAGTAAAGTGCCTTCTCTAAGCGGCTCAGAAAGGGTGATTCCTAAGTCAGTGGTGAGAAACACATAACTTCTAATTGCCAAGTGATTGACTCAAACTAAAAAAGTTGTTGAGTATAACCAAAAAAATTTATCTCATGTACCCATTTGGACATGATGAGACATTATTCTATGTTTTGGAATGAATGTTGTTTGTGGTAACATACTCAACAAATAGTTCACTACTACTTGAATCAATGGCAATACATGATGAATATAAAATGTAAGACCTACCCAGTTGTGGCAATATGATTCTTTGTCATGTAAAACTAAAAGTGGACGAAAGGAAAATACCCAGTATGGTATTTAGTCTTGGCACAACTAAACACCTTTGGTATTATTGACACCCTTATTTTGGACAAAGAAACCTTTAGAAATAAAGGTATGCCACAAAGCTTTCAGGATTAGTTCAACAAGAGAGTGTGAACTATTCCAAAGGAAAGTAAGAGGTAAAAATACTTCACAAGATTTTTGTAAGTTATTAAGGAATATTATTGTGAAGTATATGCATGGTTAGAAGATACGAGTTGCTTCGGATCGGCATGCCGAAGAATATCTTGACTATGCAATCATCGATCATGATAATGTAGCATGGAGTAATTCCTAAACGCATGTTACCTTATCTACATCACCGTATTGATGTTCATAAGGAGGATTGATGATAATGTCTTACATGTCCACATTGATAAAAAAAATGTAACATGGAGAAATTCTAAAATGCACATTTTATACATCAAAGTTATGATGTAAGTAGTATCAATGTTACAACCTGTAGTAACTTCCATTATGTTTCATGATGTGCTTTGAAAATAATGGATTAAACCCATAACCAATATGCCAACTAAAATGAAAAATGGATATCATATGAGTTATAGTATGATGGAAAATCCATTATGTCATAGGACATGTTTAGATGAAAATCATTTGTTAGGATTTAAACAAACATGAATCAAGTTAAACACATTGTGCATATAAGGTATTTATCTTAACAATTGCTTAAGATATTACCTAAATCCCTAAGATAGAAAAGATATAGTCAAGTATTAGACTACATTTCTATTCAAGGGTGAAAATCTTTATTAGAGATAGTGGGAGCTAAATTGACTTTGACATAGTCAATGCTCGAGATGCACAAATGGTTGGCATAGGGAACAAGTTCCACAAGTACATGTGGAATAGGCATGTTCCAGTGACACATACTACGTAGGAAGAATGAAACCATGGTGATGGTTTCATATTCATTGCGGTCGATGATATATTATTCATTAAGAATAATAAATCCTACAAGTAAGAAGTATATCACAATTAGTTGTGATTGAAAAGATTAATTAAAATTCAATAATGGATTCCATGTATCAAGTTGCAAAGGGGATTATAAATTGAATACTATGGTGGGTATTCAAATGATGTGATACATGGATGGTACAAGTATGGTACCAATAAGGCTCGATTGGTTATACCAAGTTGGTACACCTAAATCTATTAGAATTTTACTTGTCATAGCTAAACTTCTAAGATCCTTTATATTGGTCATTGGATGTCAAGATCATCTTTCATGGAAGGTGTCTATTCGACGCAACCAGAAAGAGACGATGACAACAAATGATGCCAATAAGGGTTGAAAGTTACTGAAATCAAGTTTTGGATTAAATTAAGTGACAATATCTTAGAGCACTCATTATAAATGAATCTTTTCCTTGTGTCTACCAAAGGTTAGTGGGAGCGCTAATGTTTTCCAAGTGAAATATGCTCAACAACATTTGGAAAATAGATTTTGGTCTTACAGTTAGATAAGATTAGGTTAAAAGTAATTATACAATAATTTACTTAAAGTAGCAACCTATGTTATGGGGAACAAGATCTAATGACGTAGATCTAATGGTTTATTGGACTTAGTCAATCGTACATAAAGTGACATTATATTTAAAAATACAAGTTGGAATAATTCAAGTTCAGAATTGTTGCCAATGTCACATGGCTTAATCTCTCCAGGTTAACATGTTTGGTGCATGGGTAGAGATTAATGTTGTGAATTGATACCATATTCTTTAACAATGAATCAATCACATATGCCATAATATGTAAAATAATTGATACTACTAGAATATAATTTATTATAGGTATATATCAATTAATTCTAGGAGCACTTCAAGAGATGCAGTTAGAACTATCATCTTTTACTTCAATGAGTACAAATGATATGTGCCTGGAATGTGGAGAGGAAGGTATACCAGTTTTTGTGGGACACAAACTAGTAATCCTTAGATCAATTTGATCCAGTGTCACAGTTAAGAAAAGGTGATTAGTGAGTCAAGATCATGAATTCTAGTGGTAGCCATATCTACAAATACCGAGTACGTTGCAACATCTAAGGAAGTTATAAATCGAAACAATTTATTCTAGTTCTTGGATTCGAACCTAGTGATAAAAGTATTACCATAATTTAAATTATTATATTCTCCCTAGCCAACTTGTCAAGTTATGACAATGTACAAAAGGGAAATAATCGGGGAAACCATATCTTAAGAAGTTTTACTCAAGGAGATGAGGTCGAATACAATAGATATGCCACACGGTGAAAACATGGAAGACCCAACAGTTAAATCCATTACTCAGTAGAAGCATGATATTTATCATGTGAGTAGCTAACAAGTTTAGTTAGCAAGTTGGCTCTAGTGCAAGTGGGAGTGTTGAAATAGTGGGTTCCCTAGACCCAACTATGCAGTACTTTTGATTACCATATCATGTGTATAGTTATCTATGCATGATGTTATCTAACCATTATAGTTCAGAATTTTCTGCATCCACTATAATAATTGTAATTTCCAAAGGTTAATTGTCGTTTTGATAGGTTATAGCAGATCCCATACTATAATGAGAACCTCAAGATAAAATGACATTGATATTAATTATATATTCTATAGTCTAGATAAATCTTACTGATTGGACACAGTAGATGTCTGACTATCAGTTGGTGGGGGCTCATAATCATTGATACTTCTTCTCATGAAGTTCGCACTTGGTGATCTCTAGTAGTGAGATCATGAGAACAAACCCGCCAATAGGAACACCACATGTTTTGGGTGTCATTGGTTATTACTATCTATGGACATGTGTATTGGTCTCCTGACTTGAGACCATTACCAATATATATCATTTGATTACATACTTTGATGCAAGACAAAAACCATGGAAGTGATGTCGTGGAGAGGTAGTTTGTGTTGGGTGCGTCATTGGTGGTAAGACATTGGATGAATGGTCAATAAAGGATTTGTCGCTTCCAAGTTCAGGAAGTTGTATATCTCAGGCCTAGTTGATTAGGATGGTGCCACCTTCATAAGTCTTTGGACAAAGTAGTAGAAAGGAAAATCCATCCAGATAGATCAACAAATAATAAAGCAAGATAAGGAGGATGACACAAGAGTGCATCCTGCTTTATAATATATTTAATGACAAAGATATTATAGTATACAGTTAGTGTTCGTAGGATGGTAGTCATTGCTATGACTATCCTTATCTCTTTAGGGGCCATGATGGGTTGCTAGAATCCACTATTGGTCTGTAGATTTTATTCACTACTATCGAGGTAAGGGCCTAGAGGGTCACACACAATAGCGTATTCAAGAATCCTCCCTATTCATTCAAATAGGTATATGGAAATAGTGGGCCCCGCCATGGGGTCCGAGTATTGTCCATGTTATCGATCACCGATGAATTAAATAAATTCATTATTATTCAAGTTATGAATAATTGAGATTGAATTTATTTAATGTATTTACAAGTTTAGTAAATACGAGAAAAATATTAACCGAATGAATATTATTTTAATATTCAAGGTTCGTTTAATATTAAGCGGGATAGCGAGTCGAGTTAAATGGCTCAGATTTTATCACGTAATATATTTATATATATTACAAGTATGTGATAAAATAATAAATAATATCTTCACATTTAAGTTAGTCAAAATTATTTATTTAATGAATGTTGAAATAAACGGGGGTCAGGGAACCCTATCAGGTATTTATCAACGTCACTATAAATATAAGAGGAGGCCCTCTCTTATGTTGGGAAAAATCACTATTCATTCATTCATGGAATTAAAGTCGAGAGACTCTCTCTCCTCCTATTCTCTAGAGAGAGAATCTCTCGATCCAAGATGTTCGGATCAAGATCTCTCTTCATCATTGAAGGAATCTCGATGTAGTGATCGTCGGGATGTCGAAATCATCGTCAGATCGCCGCGCTAGCACCTGGAATTTGACGATCGACGTTCCAGCGGATTTTTGGAGTGCATGTGGATGATCTAAAGGGATCCAACTTTGGATCCTTCAAGCGATGATTGCCATCAAATTGTTGCAATCGACCGTGGATTAGGATTTGAAACTGGTACGTTTTCAGTTTAGTTTTTGTGCTCTTTACAATTTAGGCGAGATCCATAGACCTCTCCGGGGCTCGGATCATCGGCGACGACAAGTTCTATCATCCCACCAATGAGAAATTTAAAACCTCAGCCCACCGGCTTCCATTGCAGGCCCTATAACCTAACATATAGAAGATCCCATACAATAATGAGAACCTAGAGATACAATGATAGTAATCTTAAATAAATGACCTATGGTCCAGATACATCATTCTGACAGGACATAGATGATGTGTGACTATCAAGTGATGGGGGCTCATAATCATTAAGACTTATTCTCACGAAGTTCTCAATTGGTGATCTCTAGTAGTTGAGATCTTGAGGATAGACCCACTAATAGGAACACCACATGTTTCAGGTTTCATTGGTTCTTCCTATCTACGAACATGTGTAATGGTCTCGTGACTTGAGATCATTATCAATGTATGTCATTTGATTATGTACTTTTATGCAAGTTGAAAACCATGTAAATGAAGTCATGGAAAGTTATTTTGTGTTGGGTAAGTCATTGGTGACATGACATTGATTGAATGATCAAGATAGGATTTTTCGCTTTAGATTTGAGGAAGAGATATCTCAGGCCTGGTTGATTAGAATGGTAGCACCTTCATAAAATCCCTGTCCATGGTAATCGAAGGTAATTTTGTACCGAAAAATCAAAATATAATAAAGCTCTATAAAGGATTATGACACATGTGTGCATCCTGTTTTATGAGATATCAATGACCAAGAGATTATATTACACAGAGCATGTTCAAAGGAAGGCAATTGTTGCTTTGATGTTTCCTTATCTATTTAGGGGTGTCAATGGGTTGCTAGATCCTGCTCTTGGTCTATGAATATTATTCACAACTATTTATATAAAGGCCAAGAGGGTCATAAACAATAGAACTTTGAGAATCTTCCATATTCTGTTGAATATGAATATAGAACATTGTGGGCCCCATCACGTGGTCTGAGTATTCTCCAAGTTCTATGGATCAATAAGAAATAAATAAAATCATTATTATTCAAGTAAGGAATAATTGGGTTGAATTTATTTATTACATGTATTTACAAGTGATTAGGTAAATAAAAGGATTAATATTATTCAAAACGGATATTGATGAAATATCCCGGGTTCATTTAATATTATTAGGAGATGTGAGTAGAGTAAATGATAGAATATTGTCATGTAATATATTTAATATATACTAAAGTTTAGTGATAAAATATAAATATTATTTATGGAATAATTTAGTTCGTCATAAATAATTATTTATAATATTTATATAATGGATGTTTATTACAAGGGGGTCATGCACCCAAACCGAGTATTATAAATTTACACTATATAAGTGGAGAGAGGGGACTCCCATTATGAATATTCATCTATTGGAAGTGAGAGCCTCTCTCTCCTCCTGATTCCAAGAGAGATACTCTCTCAATTAAGCAAGTGATTCAAGTTCAGTCTTCTCAGATCGAAGATGGTGGATTGTGGTGATCATCACTACGTCAAAGTGGTCCTCATAGTTCCGCACTACCACCCATATTATGACTAATGACATGTAAGAAGATTAAAGAAGTGTGTTGGAATGATCTAGATGTCTTTGTCATTGAAGCCTTCGAGCAACGGATGCCAACATCCAACGATAGTATTGTGTACATCAGATTCAAACAAGGCACACATTTTTTTTATTTTGAACCCTTTTTAAACCAAGTGTGGTCCTCAGACTATACCGGGACAGGATCACTATAGTCGATGGTGTTATGTTTCTCTGATGATGCAAAACCTTTTAATTTATATACCACTAGCTTCCATTGAGCAACCTGATACCTTCATTGAGGCCAGCTGAGGCCAATTGAAGCAAAATTGAGGCTAATTTAAGGCAATTTAGGCCAATCAAGCCAATTGAGGCCAATTGAAGCTAGTTAGGAAAATTGAGGCCAAATGAGGTCAATTAGAGAAATTAGGCCAATTGAGGCCAATTAGGTCAATTAGGTCAATCAGGCCTCTTGAGGCCAATTTTGGCCAATTGAGCCCACTTGAGCCAGTTGAGGACAATTAGGCCAATTGGTCCAATTGAGGCCATTAGGCTAGTTGAGGCCAATTGAGGTCAATTGAGTCAATTAGCCTAATTGAGGCCGATTAAGGATAATTGAGTCCAATTGAGGCCAATTGAGTCCCATTGAGGCCAATTGAGGTCAATTAGGCCAATTAAGGCCAATTAAATCCAATAATGTCCAATTAGAGCAATTAGGTCAATTGAGACCAATTGACACCAATTCAGGCCAATTGATGACAATTAAGACCAATTTGGCCAATTGAGACCAATTTGGCCAATTGATTCCAATTGAGGTCAATTTGGTCAATTAGGTGAATTGAGGCCAATTAATGCCAATTTAGGGCAATTCAGGCCAATTCCGGCCAATTGATTCAATTTAGACCAATTAGGCCAATTTAGTCCAATTTATGCCAATTTATGCCAATTAAGGCCAATTAGGCTAATTAAGGCCAATTAGAGCCAAATTGTGGCCAGTTAAGCCAATTGAGGCAAATTGAGGCCAATTAGGACAATTGAGTCCATGTGAGGACAACTGAGGCCAAATGAGACCAATTGAGACGAATTGAGCCCAATCAGGCCAATTAAGGCAAATTGTGGTGAATTGAGGCCAATTAATCCAATGGATTCCAATTGAGGCCCATTAGGCTAATTGAGGCCAATTGAGGCCATTTGAGTCCAATTGATGCCAATTGTGGCCAATTGATGCTAATTTTGGCCAATTGATGCCAATTTTGGCCAATTGAGATCAATTATGGAAATTAGGCTAATTGAGGCTAACTAGGCCAATTGAGGCTAATTAGGACAATTAGGCCAATTAGGCCAATTAGACCACTTAAGGCCAATTGAGGCCAATTAGGCCAATTGAGTCCAATTAGGCCAATTGAGGCCAATTGAAGCCAATTTGTCCAATTAGTCCAATTGGGACCTATTGTGGTCAATTGAGGCTAATTGCGACCAATTGAGGCTAATTGATGTCAATTGGGCTAATTGAGGCCAATTGAGGATAATTTGGCCAATTCACACTAATTGAGTCCAATTGAGGCAAATTAGGATAATTTAGGCCAATAAGGCTAATTGGGATCAATTAAGCAAATTGAGTCTAATTTGTCCAATTCGGTCAATTAAGGCCAATTTAGTCCAATTTAGTCCAATTTAGTCCAATTGAGGCCAATTGAGCCAATTGAGGCCAATTGAGCCAATTGAGGCCAATTAGGCCAATTTAGTCCAATTAGGCCAATTGAGGCCAATTGAGGCCAATTAGACCTATTAAGGCCAATTGAGGCCAATTGAGACCAATTATTCCTATTGAGGCCAATTGAGGCCAATTAGAAAAATTATACCAATTGTTAGGCCAATTAAGGCCAATTGAGGCCAAGCCAATTAGGCTAATTGAGGCCAATTGAGGCCAGTTAGGCCAATTGAGACCAATTATGCCAATTAGGTCTATTGAGTAAAATTGAGTCCAATAGAGGCAAATTGAGGCCTCTTGAGTCCAATTAGGCCAATTAAGGGCAATTAAGGTCAAATGAGTCCAATTACACCAATTGAGGCCAATTGAGGCCAATTGAGGCTAATTAAGGCCAATTGAGGCCAATTGAGGTCGATTGAGGTGAATTAGACCAATTAGGCCAATTGAGGCCAATTGATGGTAATTAGGCCAATTAGTCAAATTTATTCCAATTGATGCTAATGATGTCAATTCGGTAGATTCATCCAACAGATGTCAATTAGGAAAACTGTGGCCAATTAGGTAGATTGAGGCCAATTGAGACAAAGTGAGGCTCATTAGGCCAATTAGAGCAATTGAGGCCAATTGGGGCCAATTGAGACAAGTTAGGCCAATTATGTCAATTGAGGCCAATTGAGGTAAGTGAGGACAATTTGGCCAATTCTTCTATTTGAGGCCAATTGAGGCCAATTAGGCCAATTAGCGAAATTTAGGCCAATTATGCCAATTGAGGCCAATTGATGCCAATTGAGACCAATTAGAAAAATTGAGGTCAATTGAGTCCAATTAGGAAAATTGGGGACAATTGAGAACAATTGAGGCCAATTGAGGCCAATTGAGGCCAATTAGGACAATTGAGGCCAATTGAGGCCCATTAGGACAATTAGGCTAATTAATGGAAATTGATGCCAATTGAGACCCATTAGGCTAATTGAGGCCAATTAGGATAATTGATGTTTAATGAGGCAAATTGGGCCAAATGAGGCCAATTGAGGCCAGTCCAGCCAACTGAGGCCAACTGAGTCCAATTAGGCCAATTGAGGCCAATTGAGCCCAATTAGGCCAATTAGGCCAGTTGAGGCCAACTAAGGCCAATTTGGCCAATTGAGACCATTTAAGACAATTAGGCCAATTGTTTCCAATTAGACTAATTAAGGCCAATTAATCCCAATTGAGGCCAATTAAGTCAATTAGGCCAATTGGGCCAATTGAGACCAATTGAGGCCAATTAAGGCCAATTAGTAAAATTCAGCCAATTGATGCCAATTAGGCAAATTGATGTTAATTGAGACCAATTGAGTCCAATTTAGTCCATTGGAGGCCAATTAGGCAAATTAGGCCAATTTAGGCCAAACAATCCAATTGAGGCCAATCGAGCCCAATTGGGTAAATTAGACTAATTGAGGAAAATTAGGCTAATTGAGTCCAATTGAGGCCAATTTGTCCAATTGAGGCCAATTTGTCCAATTGAGTCCAATTGAGTCCAATTAGACCAATTAGTCTAATTGAGGCCAATTAGGCCAATTGATTCTATTTGAGTCCAATTGAGGCCAATTGAGGACATTTGAGGCCAATTGGGGCCAATTAAGACAATTAGACAAATAGAGGAAAACTGAGGTCAATTGAGGTCAATTAGGACAATTGATTCCCATTGAGGACTATTGATCCAATTAAGGCCAATTCTATTCAATTTAGGCCAATTGAAGCCAATTGAGACCAATTCAGGACAATTGATTCAAATTGAGTCAAATTGAGGCCAAGTGAGGCCATTTGAGGCCAAGTGAGGCCAAATGAGGCCATCTAAGGCCAATTGAGGCCAACTAATGCAAATTGAGGCCAGGTGAGCCCAATTAGTCCAATTGAGGCCAATTGAAGCAAATTGAGGCCAATTGAGGCAAATGAGGCCAATTGAGGGAAATTGAGGACAATTAGACCAATCGGCACAATTGAGGTCAATTGAGGCCTGTTGAGGCCAATTGAGGACAATTAGGCCAATTAGGCCACTTGGGCCACTTGAGGCCAATTGAGGCCAGTTAAGCCAATTAAGGCCAATTGAGGCCAATTACAGCCAATTGTTTTATTGAGAAAATTGAGGCCAATTTAGACCAATTGAGACAAATTGGTACAAATTGAGGCAAATTGAGGCCAATTGATGCCAATTGATACCAATTGAGGCAATTGAGGTCAATTGAGTTACTCTAGGACAATTCGACCAATTGGGGCCAATTAGGGAAATTGAGGAAAATTGAAGCTAATTGAGTCCAATTGATGCCAATTATGCCCAATTGGGGACAATTGAGGCCAATTGTTCCAATTGAGCCTAATTGGGGCCAATTGAGATCAATTAAGCCCAATTGAGGGCAATTAGTTCAATTCAGCCAATTGAGCCCAATTGAGCCAAATTAAGGCCAAATGACCCTAATTAGGTCCAAATGATCCCAATTGAGGCCAATACAATCTAATTGAGTCCAATTTGGCCAATTGAGGCCAATTAGGAAAATTGAGTCCAATTAGGCCAATTGGGGCCAATTAAGCCCAATTCAGCCAATTGAGTCCAATTGAGGCCAAATAGGCCAGTTAAGGCATTTGAGTCCAATTGAGGCAAATGAGGTCAATTAGGACAATTTAGGCAATTGAGGTTAATTAGGCCAATTGAGCCCAATTGAGCCCAATTAGACCAATGGAGTCCAATAAGGACCATTGATTCCAATTCATCCAATTGATGTTAATTCGTCCATCAAGGCCGATTGAGTCCAATCACGACCGATTGAGGTCAATTGAGGCCAATTAAGTCAATTAGTCCAATTAAGCCAATTGAAGCCAATTGAGGCCAATTGAGGCCAATAAGGCCAATTGAGGCCAATAAGGCCAATTAGGACAATTGAGGCCAATTCAGGCCAATTCAGGCCAATTGTGGCCAATTGAGGCCAATTAGTACAATTAAGGCCAATTGAGGCCAATGGAATCTAGTTGAGGCCAATCGAGTCCAATTAGGCCAATTGAGGCCAATTAGGCCAATTGTGGCCAATTGAGGCTGATTAGGCCAATTGAGTCCAATTGAGGCCCATTGTGGCCAATTGATGCCAATTGAGGCAAATTTGGCCAATATAGGCAATTGAGGCTAATTAGTTTAATAGGCCAATTGATGTCAATTGAGACCGATTGAGGCCAATTAAGACAGTTGGGACCAATTTAGGCCAATTGAGACCTATTGAGGCCAATTAGGCTAATTAGGCTAATTGAGGCCAATTGAGGCCAATTGAGACCTATTGAGGCCAATTAGGCCAATTAGGCCAATTGAGGCCAATTGAGGTGAATTGAGGCGAATTGAGGCCAATCAGGCCAATTGAGTCCAATTGAGTCTAATTAGGCCAATTATGCCAATTTTGGCTAGTTGAGGCCAATATGCCAATTAAGGCCATTTGAGTCCGATTAAGCCGAATTAAAACAATCGATTCCCATTGAACCCAATTGAGCCCAATTTGACCAATTGAGGCCAATTTATTCCAATTAGGCCAGTTGAGGCCAATTGAGGCCAATTAAGGCCAATAAGGCCAATTGACTCCAGTTGATGCCAATTTGACCAATTATGCCAATTAGGCAAATTAAGAAAATTTTGGGCAATTGAGGCCAATTGAGGCTAATTAGGATAAATTATTACAATTGAGATCAATTAGGCCAATTGAGGCTAATTAGGCCAATTGAAGCCAATCGAGGCCAATTCTGTCCAATTGAGGCCAATTCGGCCAATTGAGGAAAATTGGGCCAATTAAGGCCAATCAATTGAGGCCCACTAAGTTCAATTGATCCAAATTTATCCAATTGAGGCCCACTGTGGCCAATTGAGGCAAATGAGGCCAATTAGGCCAATTGAGGCTAATTGAGTCCAATTGAGGTCAATTAGGCCAATTATGTCAATTGTGGCCAATGAGGCCAATTGAGGCCAGTTATGTCAATTAGGCCAATCAGACCAATTGAGGTCAATTGCGGCGAATTGAGATCAATTTGTCCAATTAGGCCAATTGGGTCCAATTGAGGCCAAATAGGCCAATTGAAGTTAATTAAGACCAACCAAGCCGAATTAAGGCCAATTGAGGCCAATTAGGCCAATTGATGCCAATTGATGCCAATTAGTCCAATTAGGCCAATTTAAGAAAATTGATTCCAATTTGGCCAATTGAGGCCAATTAAGGCTAATTGAGGACAATTAAGGCCCGTTGAGTCCAATTAGGCCAATTGAGCCCATTTGAGGCCTATTTAGTCCAATTGAGGCCAACGAGGCTAATTAGGCTCATTGATACAAGTTAGGTCAATTGAGATCTATTGAAGACAATTAAGCAAATCATGCCAATTGAGGTGAATTTTTTCCAATTATCCAATTGGGTCCAATTGACACCAATTATTCCAATGGAGTCTAATTGAGACCAATTAGGCCAATTGAGGGCAATTGAGGCCAATTGAGGTCAATTAGGACAATTGAGGCTAATTGAGGCTAATTGAGGCCAATTATGCAAATTGAGGCCAAGTGAGGCCAATTAAGGACAATTGAGGCCAATTAGGCCAATTGAGGGCAATTGAGGGCAATTTGGTTAATTATGTTAATTGAGGTAAAGTGAGGCCAATTGAGGCCCATTGAGGTGAATGGGGCCAATTAGGCCAATTGATTCTAATTGAGGACAATTATCCAATTGTGGTCAATTGATCCCAATTGATGCCTATTAGGCCAATTGAAGCCAATTGAGTCCAATTACGCCAATTAATCCAATTTGGTCAATTGAGTCCAATTGAATCGAATTCAGGCCAATTAGGCAAATTGAGGCACATTAGGTAAATTGATGCCAATGAGGCCAATTGAGGTCAATTGAGTCCAATTAGGCTATTTGGGCTAATTGAGCCCAATTGTGGCTAGTTGAGGCCAATTATTCCAATTGATGCCAATTGAGACTAATGAAGGCCAATTGAGGTCAATTGAGGCTAATTAGGTCAATTAGGCCAATTAAGTCCAATTGAGGCCAATTGAACCCAATTAAGCCAATTGATTCCAATTAGGACAATTGAGGCCAATTAGGCCAATTGAGACCAATTAAGGCCAATCATGGCTGATTAGGCCAATCGAGGACCATTAAGGCCAATTAGGCCAATTGACCCCAATTGACCCCAATTGACACCAATTTAGGATAATTAGACCAATTAGATGAATTGAATCCAAATGAGGCCAAATGAGTATAATTGAGACCAATTAGACCAATTGATTCTAGTTGAGACCAATTATGTCAATTAGGCCTACTGTGGCCAATTGAGACCAATTAGGCCAATTGAGGCCAATTAGACCAATTGAGTCCAATTGAGGCTAATTAGGTCAATTGAGGGCAATTGATGCCCATTGAGACCAATTGAGGACAATTAGCCCAATTTAGGTCAATCGATGCTAAATGGGGCCAATTGAGGCAAATTGAGACCAATTATGCCAATTAGGCCAATTAGGCCAATTAGGCCAATTGAGGCCAATTAGTCTAATTGAGGCCAATGGAGACCACTTAGGCCATTTGATGTTAATCGAGGCCAATTAATGCCAATTGAGGACAATTGAGACCAATTAGGCCAATTAAGGCCAATTAGGCCAATTGAGTCCAATTGAGGTAAATTAAGGCCAATTGAGGCCAATTGAGGTCAGTTAAGGCCAATTGAGGCCAATTAACCCAATTGAGTCCAATTGAGGCGAATTGGACCAATTGACGCCAATTGAGGCCAATTAAGCCAATTGAGGCCAATTAGTCTAATTGAGGCTAATAGTGGACAATTGAGGCCAACTATACCAATTGAGGCCAATTAGGCTATTTGAGGTCAATTGAGGCCATTTGAGGCCAATTAAGTCCACTTGAGGCCAGTTAGTCCAATTGCAGCCAATTAGGCCAATTAGGCTGATTGAGGCTAATTGAGGTCAATTGAGGCCAATTAAGGACACTTAGGCCAATTGAAGCCAATTGAGTCCAATTAGACCAATTGGGGCCAATTAGCCCAATTGATGCCAATTGAGGCCAATTGAAGCTAATTGAGGACAATTATGCCAATTAAGCAAATTTAGATCAATTGAGGCCAATTAGGCCAACTGAATCCAATTAAGGCCAATTGAGGTTAATTGATGCTAATTAGTCCAATGGAGGCTAATTGAGGCCAATTGAGGTCAATTGAGGCCAATCGAATCCAATTGAGGTCAAGTGAGGCCAATTGAGCCATTTGAGTCCATTTGAGGTCAATTGAGGCCAAATGAGGCCAATTGAGGCCAATTAGGCCAATTGAGGCCAATTGAGACCAATTGAATCCAATTGGGCCAATTCGGCCAATTGAGGCCAATTGAGGCCAATTAGGCCAATTAGGCCAATTGAGGATAATTATTGTGAATTGAGGCCAATTAGGTCAATTAAGTCCAATTGAGTCCAATTGAGTCCAATTAGGCCAATTGAGACCAATTGAGGCTAATTGAGGCCAATTGGGCCAATTTAGGCCAATTTAGGCCAATTGAGTCCAATTGAGGCCAATTGAGTCCAATTGAAGCCAATTTGGCCAATTAGGTCAATTGAGGCCAATTAAGGCCAAGTGATGCCAATTGAGGCAATTGAGTTCAAATGAGTCCAATTGATGCCAACTGAGGCCAAGTGAGGCCAATTAGGCCAATTGAGGCCAATTGAGGTTAATTGGCCCAATTAGGCCACTTGAGGCCAATTGATGTCAATTAGGCTAATTGAGGCCAATTGGAGCCAATTGAGGCCAATTGCGCCCAATTCTATCCAATTTGGGCCAATTAAGGCCAATTGGGCCAATAGAGGCCAATGGAGGCCAATTCGGCCAATTTAGATCCATCAAGGCCAATTGAGGCCAAAGGAACCAAATTGAGCCAAAGTGAGGCCAATTGAGCCCATTTATGGCCAATTGAGCCCAATTGAGCCCAATTGAGGCCAATTTAGTCCAATTGAGGCCAATTGAGGCTGTTGAAATAATGGTTTCCCTTGACCCAACTATGCAGTGATTTTGATTACCATATCATGTATACAGTTAGCTATACATGATGTTGTATTACCATTATAGTGTATATATTTCTTCATCCACTATTTAATGGTAATGTCTATAGATTAATTATCGTATCAAAAGGTTATAAAAGATACCAGGATATAATGAGAACCTCAAGATACTATGACATTAATCATAAACAAATGTATTATAGTTTAGATACTTATTATTAACTAAACACAGTAGGTGTTGGACTATCAGGTGTTGGGGCTCATAAGCATTGATAATTCTTCTCATGAAGTTCTCCCTTGGTGATATCTAGTAGTGAGATCATGAGGACATATCCTCCAATAGGAACACCAAATGTTTTACATGTCATTGGATGTTCCTACCTATGATCACATTTAATGGTATTCTAACTTTAGATCATTTCCAATATATCCCATTTGATCACGTAGTTTGATGCAAGATGAAAACCATGATATTGAAATCATGGCGGGGTAGTTTGTGTTGGGTGCATCATTGGTGGAATGACATTGGTTGAATGATCAAGAAAGGATTTGTCACTTCAAGGTTAAGGATGTTATATATCTTGGGTCATGTTGATTAGGATGGTAGTAAATTCATAAGACCATGGCCATGGTAGTCGAGGGAAAGTCCATCCAGTTAGATCAAAAAATAATAAATCCAGAAAAGGGTTGATGACATAGGTGCATCCTGCTTTACGGGATATTAAAGACAAAAAGATTTTATTACACAATATATATTCGAAGGTTGGGTTTTCCTACTATGACAATCCTTATCTCTTTAGGGTCCATGATGGGTTTTAGATCCCCCTCTTTCTATGTGAATAGTGTTTACTACATTCATGATAAGGGCCTAGCGGGCCACACACAATAGAGTATTCAAGAATCTTCCCTTCAGTTGAATAGGAGTCTTGGACATGGTGGGCCCCACCACTGGTGTCTAGGATTAGTCTAAGGAGATGCGATCACCAATGGAATAAATAAATTCATATTATTTAAATTAAGAATAATGAGCATTGAATTTATTTATTAAATTTATTTACAAGCTTTAAGTAAATACATGAAAAATGTTATTTGAACGAATATTAAAATATTCAAGGTGAAATTAATATATGTGGGAATAAAAAGTCAAGTTAATGACTCATTTTTTATCATGTAAATTATTTAATATATTATAGTAAAGTGATAATAATATTTATGACTCGGATTAGTAGTCATAACATGTCGTTTCTAGTTCGTTAAGTATTCAGGTGTTAAAGAGGTTTTAATGGGTAATTTAATTACACACTATATATAGAAGAGAAGAGCCTCCCACCATGGACTATTCATGGCCAAACTCTCTCTACTTCTCTCTCCTAGGTTCTAGAGAAAGAGGATTTGGATCCAAGAGCTCAGATCGAGCTCTCACTCAGGTATCACAAGCAAGGCGATGTAGTGATCATCGGAACGTTGAAGGCATCGTCAGAACTATGTGCTAGCACTCAGATTTCAATGATCGGTGCTCCCGTAGATTTTTGATGATCCTGTGGATGATATAGAAGAATTCATCATCAATTTTATTGATTACCGATCACCAACAACGAGAAGATGTTGTGTGCGGATTTGGCTCTAAACCAGGAATTGTTCGATTATATTTTTGTGATTAAAATTCTTCACCTATGATCCTCAACTTAAACTGGTCAGCGATTTGCCAACGTCTATGAGTTCATGTTGTACATCTTTGAAAAATATTAAAATACCATTTTGGGGGATTCCACTGTGTGTCTGGTACCTTTAGAGGCCAATTATCTCAATTACACCAATTGTGGCCAATTAGGGAAATTGAGGCCAATAAGTCTAATTAGGCCAATTTAGGTCAATTAGGCCAATTAAGGCCAACTGAGGTAAATTAGGCCAATTAGGGACATTGCGGCCAATTGATGCCAATTAGGCCAATTGAGGCCAATCGAGGCCAATTGGGGTCAATTGAGGTCAATTAGGCCAATTGAGGTCATTTGTGGCCAATTAGGCCATTTGAGACCAATTATGACCAACTGAGGCCAATTGAGACCAATTCGGCCAATTGATGCCAATTGAGGTAAATTGAGGCCAATTAGGCCAATTGATCCCAATTAAGGCTAATTGGTTCAATTAGGTCAATTGAGTCTAATTGAGGCCAATTAAGTCCAATTGATGTCAATTGAGGCCAATTGAGTTTAATTGAGGTTAATTGAGCTTAATTGAGACCAATTGAGGCCAATTGAGGTGAAGTAGCCCAATTGAGGCCAATTGAGACCAATTGAGAATAATTAGGCCAATTGAGGCCAACTAAGCCAACTTGGCCAATTGAGGCCAATTGAGACCGTTTAGGAAAATAGACGCCAATTGAGGCCAATTAGGCCAATTGATGCGAATTGAGGCCAATTAGGCCAATTGACGCCAATTGAGACCAATTAGGCAAATTGAGTCCAATTGAGGCCAAATGAGGCCAAATGAGATCAATTGAGGACAATTAAGGCCAATTAGGCCAATTGAGTCCAATTGAGGCGAATTGAGGCCAATTGATGCCAATTGATGCCAATTAAACCAATTGAGTCCAATTATGACAATTGAGGCAAATTGAGGCAAATTGAGGCCAATTAGGCCAATTGAGGTCAAACAGGCCAATTGATGCCAACTTGGCCAATTGAGGTCAATTGAGGAAAATTAAGCCAATTGAGGCTAGTTGAGTCCAATTGAGGTCAAATAGGCTAATTGAGTCCAATTGAGGGAAATTGAGGGCAATTAAGGCCAATTAGGCCAATTAGGCCAATTAGGCCAATTAGGCCAATTGAGACTAATTTAGGCCTATTAAGGCAAATTGAGGCCAATTATGGAAATTAGGACAATTGAGGGCAATTTAGGCCAATTATGGCCAATTAGGCTAGTTGATACCAATTATTCTAATTTGGCCAATTAAGGCCAATTAGATAAATTTGGCCAACTGAGGCCAATTTGGCCAATTTGGCCATTTGAGGCTAATTGAGGCCAATTAATCTAATTGAGTCCAATTGAGACGAATTAGTCCAATTTTCCCAATAGAGGTATATTGAGGCCAATTGTGGAAAATTGAGGCCAATTAGACCAATTGAGTTCAATTGATGGAAATTAGGTCAATTAGGCCAATTGAGGCCAATTCAAGCCATTAAACCCAATTCGGTCCAATTAACGAGAATTGAGACCAATTAGGTCAATTTAGTCTAATTGAGGCCAATGAGGCCAATTGTGTCCAATTACACCAATTGAGGCCAATTAAGGCCATTTAGGACAATTAGGCCAATTAGGCCAATTAAGGACAATTAAACCCCATTAAGACCAATTTAGCCAATTGAGACCAATTGAGGCCAACTGTGGCCAATTGAGGTCATTAGTCCAGTTATGCCAATTGAGGCCAATTGAGGTTAATTAGGCAAATTAGGTCAATTGAGGCCAATTGAGGCCAATTGAGGTCAATTGAGACAAATTGCGCTAATTGAGGTCAATTAGGCCACTGGAGGCCAATTGAGGCCAATTAGGCCAATTGAGACCAATTAGGCTAATAGAAACCAATTGATGCCAATTAGTCCAATTAGGCCAATTGAGTCCAATTGGGGCCAATTGAGATCAATTGAATCCAATTAGGCTAATTAGGTGATTTGAGGCCAATTGAGCCCAAATAAACCAATTAATGTTAATTAAGACCAATTGTGGACAATTGAGTCCAACTGAGTCCAATTGATACCAATTGAGGCCAATTAGGGCCAATTAGGCCAATTGAGGCCAATTAGTCCAATTAGGAAAATTGAGGCAAATTGAGTCCAATTAGGCAATTGAGGCCAACTGAGGCCAATTGAGTCAAATTGAC
The DNA here is from genome assembly GCA_963277665.1 of Viscum album. Classification (NCBI taxonomy): domain Eukaryota; kingdom Viridiplantae; phylum Streptophyta; class Magnoliopsida; order Santalales; family Viscaceae; genus Viscum; species Viscum album. The sequence goes on along the minus strand of CAUJRU010000003.1, from coordinate 9,898,319 downwards.
ACCAATTAGACCAATTGAGGCCAATTAGGCCAATAAAGTCCAATTAAGGCCAATTGAGGCCAATTGAAGCCAATTACCCTAATTGAGGCCACTGAGTCCAATTGAGCCCAGTTGAGTCCAATTATTCCAATTGTGTCCAATTGAGGCCAATTATCCCAATTAGGCCAATTGAAGCCAATTGAGGCCAATTGAGTCTAGTTAGACTAATTAAGGCCAATACAGGATAATTAAGGCCAATTGAGGCCCATTTAGACAAATTGAGTCAAACTAGGCCAATTGAGTCCAATTGAGGCCAACTAGGCCAATTGAGGCCAATTGAGGCCAATTGAGACCAATTGAGGCCAATTGTGGCTAATTGAGTCCAATTCGTCCAAGTTGGCCATCTGAGGCAAATTGAGACCAATTGAGCTAAATTTGGCCAATTAGTCCAATAAAGTCAATGTAACCAATTGAGTCCCACTAAAGACAATTAAGGAAAATTGAGGCCAATTAAGGCCAATTAGGCCATTTGGGCCAATTGAGGCCATTTGATGCCAATTGAGGCCAATTGAGACCGATTAGGCTAATTGAGCCCAATTGAATCCAATTAGACCAATGGAGTCCAATTGAGGCCAATTGAGTCTAATTGATGGCAATTAAGGCCAATTAGGCCAATTAGGCCAAATGAGGCGAGTTAGGTCAATTAGCCCAATTGAGGCCAATTAGGTTAACTAGGCCAATTGACCCCAATTGAGGATAATTGAGTCCAATTAGGCCCATTGAGGAAAATTAGTACAATTGAGGTCAATTAGGCCATTTGGGCTAATTGAGGCCAATTGAGGCCAATTATGCCAATTGAGGCCATTTGACGCCAATTAGGCCAATTGAGGATAATTAGACCAATTGAGGCCGATTAAGGCCAATTGAGGCCAATTGGTCCAATTAGGAAAATTGGGGTCAATTGGTGTTACTTTGGCCAATTGAGGCCAATTAGACCCATTCACGCCAATTGAGGCCAATCTGGATAATTAAGCCAATTCAGGTAAATTGAGGCCAATTGAGGCAAATTCGGGCCAATTATTCCAACTAATCCAATTGAGGCCAATTATGCCAATTAAGGAAAACTAAGGACAATTAAGGTTGATCGAGGCCAATTGAGGCCAATTAGGCAAATTGGGACCAATTGAGGCTAATCGAGGCCCTTTGAGGTGAATTGGACCAATTGAGGCCAATTTCAGCCAATTGAGGCTCATTAAGGCCAATTGACCCCAATTAGACCTATTGAGGCCAATTGAGGCCAATTGGGCCTAATTAGGACAATTGAAGCCAATTGAGACCAATTCAGGCTAATTCAGGCTGGTTGAGGCCAATTGAGGTCAGTTATGCCAATTATGCCAATTGAGGCCAATTGGGCCAATTGGTGCCCATTAGGTCAATTGAGGAAATTATGCCAATTGAGGCCAATTGAGCCCAATTAGGCCAATTCAGTCCCATTAAGGTTAATTGAGTTCAATTAGGTCCATTAGGCCAATTGAGGTTAATTAGTCCAATTGAGGCCAATTAGGCCAATTGAGCCCAATTGGGCCAATTAAGGCCAATTTAGGTCAACTGTTCCAATTAGACCAATTGAGGCCAATTGAGGCCAATTGAGACCAATTGAGGCCAATTAGGAAAATAATCCAATTGAGGTCAATTGAGGCCAATTATGCCAATTGAATCCAATTGAGGCCAATTATGCCAATTGAGGCCAATTGAGGTCAATTGATTCTAATTAGGCTAATTGACACCAATTGAGGCCAATGAGGTAAATTTGGTCAATTGAGGCCAGTTGAAGCCAATTGAAGCCAATTAGGTCAATCGAGACTAATAGAGGCCAATTGAGGCCAATTGAGGTGAATTAAGTCCAATTAGGTAAATTGAGTCCAATTGTGGCGAATTGAGTCCAATTAGGTCAATTGAGGCTAATTAGGCTAATTAAGCCAATTGAGTCTAATTAGGCTAATTAGGCCAATTGAGACTAGTTGAGGCCAATTTGGGTCAATTAGGCCAACTGAGTCCAATTGAGGTCATTTAGCCCAATTGAGACCAATTAAATCCAATTGAGGCCAATTAGCTAATTAGGCCAATTGGGGACAATTGAGGATGATCGAGGCCAATCGAGGCCAATTGAATCCAATTTGGCCAATCGAGGCCAATTGAGGCCAATTGAGGCCAGTTGAGGCCAGTTGAGACCAATTAGGCCAATTGAGGCCAATTAAGGCCAATAGCGGCCAATTTACGCCAATTAGGCAAATTAAGGCCAATTAGTCTAATTGAGGGCAGTTGAGATCAACTTAGTCCAATTAGGTCAATTAGATCAATTGAGGTCAATTAGTTCAATTGGGGTCAATTGAGGCCAATTGAGGCCAATTATGGCCCATTGAAGCCATTTTGGCCAATTGAGGCCACTTGAGGCATATTGTGGCCAATTGAGGCCAATTAGGCTAATTAGTCCAATTGAGGCCAATTGAGACCAATTGAGGCCAATTGAGGCCAATTGAGTCCAATTGAGGCCAATTGAGGCCAATTAGGCTCATTGATGCCAATTGAGTCCAATTGAGGCCAATTAGGTCAATAGAGGCCAATTAGGCCAATTGAGGCCATTTAGACCAATTATGCTAATTTGGCCAATTGAGGACAATCTAGGTCAATTATACTAGTTGAGTCCAATTGAGGGTAATTGAGGGCAGTTAGGATAATTAGGTTAATTGAGGCCAATTAGGCCAATTAGGCTAATTGAGTCCAATTAGTCCAATTTGAAAAATTGAGGCCAATCAAGGCCAATTGATGCCAATTGAGACCAATCGAGGACAATTGAGTCCAATTTGGGCCAATTATGCCAATTGAGGCCCATTAAGGCTCATTGATGTCAATTAAGGCCAATTATGCGAATTGAGGCCAGTTATACCAATTGAGGCCAATTGAGACCAATTGAGGCCAATTGATCCCAATTGAGATCAATTGGGGCCAATTATTCCAATTGAGGCCATTTGAGGCCATTTGAGGCCATTTGAGGCCAATTGAGGCCAATTGAGGCCAATTGAGGCCAATTGGGATCAATTGAGACCAATTGAGGCCAATTAGGCTAATTGTGGCTAATTGGGGAAAATAGAGGCCAATTAAGCCAATTAAGTCCAACTAAGGCCAATTAAGGCAATTTTGGCAATTTGGCCAGTTGAAGCCAATTTAGGGAAATTGAGTCCAATTAGGCTCATTCAGACCAATTGAGGCCAATTAGGCCAATTATGCCAATTGGGGCCAATTGTTGTCAACTGAGATCAATTAGGTCAATTATACCAAAATGAGGCCAATTGAGGTGAATTAGACCAATTTAGTCCAATTCAGGCCAATTGATGCCAATTAGGCCAATTGAGGTCAATTAGTCCAATTAAGGCCAATTGAGACCAATTGAGGCCAATTAGGCTAATTGGGGACAATTAGACCAATTATGTCCAATTGGGGCCAATTGAGGTCAATTGCGGACAATTAGGCCAATTGAGGCCGATTAGGGCAATTAGGTGATTTGAGGCCAATTGAGGCCAAATAGGCCAATTGAGGTCAATTGAAACCAATTGAGGCCAATTGAGGCGAATTGAGACCAATAGAGGCCAATTAGGTCAATTGGGGAAATTAATCCAATTGAGGCTAATTAGTCCAATTAGGGAAATTGAGGCCCATTGATGCCAATTGAGTCCAATTAGGCAATTGAGGCCAACTAAGGCCAATTGAGTACAATCGATGCCAATTAGGCCAATTGATGCCAATTTGGCCATTAGAAGCCAATTGAGGTCAATTGAGGTAAATTGAGGCAAATTGAGGCCAATTAAGCTAGTTGAGGCCAATTGAGGCAAATTGAGCACCCTCGAGTCCAATTAGGCCAATTGAGGCCAATTGAGACCAATTATGCCAATTAGGGCAATTGAATCTAATTGATGCCAATTAAGACCAATTAGAATAATTGAGGCCCATTTAGGCTAATTGAGGCCAATTGAGGTCAATTTGGCCAATTGATGCCAATTAAGACCAATTGAAGCCAATTAGGCCAATTGAGTCCAATTGAGGCCAATTAGGACAATTGAGGCCAATTGAGGCCAATTGAAACCAATTAGGCCAATTGAGGCCAACTTCGACCAATTGTGCCCATTTAGGCCAATTGTGGCCAATTGAGGCCCTTTGATGCAAATTGGGCCAATTGAGGCCAATTCAGCCAATTGAGGCCCATTAAGGTCAATTGAGCCCAATAAGGCCTATTGAGGCCAATTAGGCCAATTGAGGCCAATTAGGCTAATTGAGGCCAATTTAGGCTGATTAAGGCAAATTCAGGCTGATTGAGGCCAATTCAGGCTGATTAAGGCAAATTCAGGCTGATTGAGGCCAGTTGAGGCCAATTATACCAATTGGCCAAATTGAGGCCAATTGAGGCAATTATGCCAATTGAGGCTAATTGAGGCCAATTGAGGCCAATTAGGTGAATTGAGGTTAATTAGTCCAATTGGGGCCAATTGAGGCCAATTAGGTCAATTGAGCCTAATTAGGCTAATTATGGCCAATTGAGGCCAATAATTCCAATTACACCAATTGAGGCCAATTGTGGCCAATTAGGAAAATTAGTTTAATTGTGTTCAATTGAGGTCAATTATGCCAATTGATTCCAATTGAGGCCAATTGAGGCCAATTGTGGTCAATGGATTCTAACTTCGCCAATTGACACCAATTGAGGCCAATGAGGGCTATTAGGCCAACTAAGGTCAGTTGAAGCCAATTGAGGCAAATTAGGCCAATCGAGGCTAATGGAGGCCAATTGAGGCCAATAAGGCCAATCGATAGCAATTGAGGAGAATTGAGGCCAATTCAGGCAATTGAGGCTAATTGAGTCCAATTAGGCCAATTAGGCCAATTGAGGCCAATTAGCCCAATTGAGACCAATTGAAGCCAATTGAGGCCAATTGAGGCCAATTAGGCCAATTAGGCTAATTGAGGTCAATTGAGGCCAATCAAGGCCAATTGAAGCCAATTTGGCCAATCGAGGCCAATTGAGGCCAATTGTGGTCAATTGAGGCCAATTAAGGCCAATTGATGCCAATTAGGTCAATTTAGGCCAATTATTCAAATTGAGGGCAATTGAGATCAACTGAGGCCAATTATGTAAATTAGAACAATTGAGGCCAATTAGTTCAATTCGAGTCAATTGAAGCCAATTGAGGCCAATTATGGCCAATTGAATCCATTTTGACTAATTGAGGCCAGATGGGGCATATTGTGGCCAATTAAGGCCAATTAGGCCAATTAGTATAATTGAGGTCAATTGTGACCAATTGAGGCCAGTTATGTCCAATTGAGGTTAATTGAGGAAAATTGAGCACAATTAGGTCAATTAGGCCTATTGAGGCACATTAGTTTAGTTGATACCAATTGAGGCCAATTGAGGCCAATTGAGGCCAATTAGGCCAATTAGGCTCATTAACGCTAATTGAGGTCAATTGAGTCCAATTGAGACCAATTAGGTCAATTAAGGACAATTGAGGCCAAATGAGGCCAATTAAGCTAATTGATGATAATTAATGTCAATTAATCCAATTAGGCCAATTGTGGCCAATTAAACCAATTTAGACCAATTGTGCCAGTTTGGCCAAATGAGGACAATTGAGGTCAATTAGGCTAGTTGAGTCCAATTGAGTCTAATTGAGGGATGTTAGGCCAATTAGGCCAATTAAGGCCAATTAGGTCAATTGAGGCCAATTAGGACAATTAATGCCAATTAGTCCAATTTGGAAAATTGAGGCCAATCGAGGCCAATTAGGCCAATTGATGTCAATCGAGACCAATTGAGTGAAATTGAGGCCAATTGAGTCCAATTGGGGCCAATTAGTCCAATTAGGCCAATTGAGGCCAATTGAGGCCAATTATGCCAATTGGGACCAATTATCCAATTGCAACCAATTGAGACCAATTGAGGCCAACTAAGGCCAATTGAGGTCAATTGGGGCCAATTAGTCCAATTGAGGCCCATTGAGGCCAATTGGGGGCAATTATGCCAATTGAGGCCAATTGAGACGAATTGAGACCAATTGAGGCCAATTAAGCTAATTGGATCCAATTGAGACCAATTGAGGCCAAGTAAGCCAATTAAGGCCAACTAAGGCCAATTAGGCCAATTGAGGCCAATTGAGGCCAATTAGGCCATTTGGGCCAATTGAGGCCAATTAGGCCATTTGAGGCCAATTGAGGCCAATTAGGTCAATTAAGGTTAATAGAGGCCAATTAGGCCAATTGAGGCCAATTGAGGCCAATTAGGCCAATTAGGCTAGCTGAGGCCAATTAGGTCAATTAGCCTAGTTGAGACCAATTAGGCCATTTATGTAAATTGACCCCAATTGAGGCCAATTGAGGCCAAATAGGCTGAATGAGGCCAATTAGGTCAATGTTCCAAATTGAGGCCAATTGACCCCAATTGAGGCCAATTGAGGCCAATTAGGCCAATTGAGGCCGATTAAGGCCAATTGAGGCCAATTATTTCAATTAAGCCCAATTGAATCCATTTAGGAAAATTGAGGAAAATTGAGATCGATTAAGTCTGATTGAGGCCAATTAGGCCAATTAAAGGTAATTGAGGGCAATTAGGCCAATTTGGCCAATTGAGGTTAATTTGACCAATTAAGGCCAATTGAGAAAAATCAGACCAATTCATGCCAATTGAGGCCAATTTGACTAATTAAACCAATTGTGTAAAATTGATGCCAATTGAGGCCAATTAGGCAAATTGAGCCCAATTGAGGCCAATTGAGATCTATGAGGGGAATTGGGCCAATTGAGGAGAATTCGTCCAATTGAGGCATATTGAGGCCAATTGAGGCCAAATCAGATAATTGAAGCCAATTAAGGCCAATAGAGCCTTATTAGGCCGATTGAGTCCATTTGAATCCAATTATTCTAGTTAGGCCAATTAGGCCAAATAGGCCACTTGAGCCAATTATCCAATTTTCCCAATTGGGTCTAATTGAGGCTAATGGAGGCCAATTAGGCCAATTGAGGTTAATTGAGGCCAATTGTGACCAATTAGGCCACAAGAGACCAATTCATCCCAATTGAGGCCACTTAGGCCAATTTAGGCCAATTTGGCCAATTGGGAAAATTAGGCCAATTAAGCCCAATTGAGGCCAATTATGCCAATTAGGCCAATTGAGGTAAATTAGAACAATTGAGTCCAATTAGACCAATTGAGGTCAATTATGTCCATTCAGAAAATTGAATCCAATTGAGGCCAGTTGGGCTAATTGAGGCCAATTTGGGTAATTTGGCCAATTGAGGCCCAATGAGGCCAATTGAGTTCAATTAGGCCAATTAGACCAATTGAGGCTAATTAGTCCAATGAAGGCCAATTGAGCCCAATTAGGTTAATTGAGCCCAATGAGGCCAATTGAGGACAACTGAGGACAATTGATGCCCATTAGTCCAATAGACACCAATTGAGGTCAATTAAGGCAATTTGGCCAATTAAGGCCAGTTGTGGCGAATTGAGACCAATTAGGCAAATCGAGGCTAATGGAGGCCACTTGAGGCCAATAAGGCCAATTGAGGAAAATTGAGGTCAATTCGGAAAATTGAGGCCAATTGAGTCCAATTAGGTCAATTGATGCCAATTTAGGCCAATTATTCCAAATAGACAATTGACACCAATTTAGGTCAATTGAGTCTAATTAAGGCCAATCGAGGCCAATGGAGGCCAATTGAGGCCAATTGAGGCCAATTGAGGCCAACTAAGGCCAAATGAGGCCAATTGGGTCCAATTGGGGGCAATTAGGCCACATGAAACCATTAAGCCCAATTGCGGCCACTTTGCCAATTTAGGCCAATTTGGCCAGTCAGGGCCAATTGAAGCCAATTGAGGCTATTGAGACCAATTGAGGTCAATTAGACAAATTGAGGCCAATTAGACCAATTGAGTCCAATTATGCCAATTTAGCAAATTGAGGCCAATTGAAGCCAATTGAGGTCAATTGAGGTCAATTAGGCCAATTGAGACCTGTTGGGCCAAATTGGGCCAATTTGGGCAATTAGGCCAATTGAGTCCAATTGAGCCAAATTAGGCCAATTGAGGCCAATTGAGTTCAATTAAGAAAATTAGGCCAATTTAGGCTAATTAGTCCAATTGAGGCCAATTAGGCCAATTGAGCCCAATTTGGCCAATTGAGGACAACTGTGACCAATTAGGCCAATTAGAACAATTGAGACGAATTGATTCCAATTGAGGCTAGTTGGGCCAATTAGGCCAATTGAGGACAATTAAGGCCAATTATACCAATTTAGGACAATTGAGGCCAATTGAAGCCAATTGAGGCCAATTGAAGCCAATTGAGGCCAATTGAATCCAATTGAGGCCAATTAATGCCCATTAGGCCAATAGGCCCCAATTGAGGCCAATTAAGGCAATTTGGAAAATTGAGGCAAGTTGTGGCCAATTGAGGCCGATCAACCCAATGAGGGAAAATGGGGGCCAATTGAGCCCAATTGAGTCAAATTGAGGCAAATTGAGTCCAATTGAGGCCAATTGAGGCCAATTGAGGCCAATTCGGCCAATTGAAGCCAATTAAGCCAAATAGGAAAGTTGGCGCCAATTGAGGCCAATCAAGGCATATCGAGGCCAATCGAGGTCAATTGAAGCCAATTCAGAAAATTGACATCAATTGAGGCCAATTGAGGCCAATTAGGCCAATTAGGGCCAAATTGGGCCAATTTAGGCCAATTGTGGCCAACTAGGCCAATTGAGGCCAATTAGTCTAATTGAGGTCAATTGAGGCCAACTGAGGCCAATTAGTTCAATTAGACCAATTAGGGCTAATTAGTCCAATTGGGTCCAATTGAGGCCAATTATGGCCAATTGAAACCATTTCGTCTAATTGAGGCGAATTGATGCCAATTGAGGCCCATTACGGCCAATTGAGGCAAATTTGGCCAACTAAGGTAAATTGAGATCAATTTAAGCCAATTGAGACCAATTAGTTCAATTATGCCAGTTGAGGCCAATTAGTCCAATTGAGGCCAATTGTGGCCAATTGAGGCCAATTGAGCACAATTGAGCAGAATTAGGTCAATTAGGCATATTGATGCCCATTTGTCTAATTGAAGCCAATTGAGACCAATTAGGCCAATTAAGGCCTATTGAGGCCAATTGTGGTCAATTAAGCCAATTAGGACAATTGAGGCCAATTAGTCCATTTGAGGCCAGTTGTGGCCAATTGAGGCCAATTGTGGCCAATTAGGCTAATTGAAGACAATTGAGGCCAATTCAGCTAATTATGTCAATTGAATCCAATTGTTGCCAATTAGACCAATTGTGGCCAATTTGGCCAATTGAGGCAAATTTGAGTAAATTAGGCTAGTTGAGGCCATTTGAGGGCAGTTAGGCCAATTAGGCCCTTTGAGGCCAATTAGGCCAATTGATGTCAATTGAGGCCAATTAATACAATGGAGTCCAATTGACGCCAATTGAGGCTAATTGAGGCCAATCAGGGCCAATTGAGTCCATTTTGGCCAATGAGTCCAGTTGAGTCCAATTGATACCAATTGAGTCCAATTGATACCAATTGAGACCAATTGAGAAAAATTAGGCCAATTGAGGCCAATTAATCCAATTGATATCAATTGAGACCAATTGAGACCAATTGAGGCCAATTAGGCTAATTGGGACTAATTGAGGCCAATTCATCCAATTAAGGCCAACTGAGGCCAATTAGGAAAAATGAGGCCAATGAGGTCAATTATTCCAATTGAGGCCAATTTGGCCAATTATGCAAATTGAGTCTAATTAGGATCATTCAGTGCAATTGAGGCCAATTAGGCCAATTAGGACAATTGAGGCCATTTGAGGCCAATTAGGCCAATTGGGGCCAGTTGAGGTAAAATTGGGGCCAATTAGTCCAATCAAGCCAATTGAGGCCAATTGAGGTCAATTAGGTTGATTCGACCAATTGAGGCCAATTGAGGCGAATTAGAACAAATTAGTCCAATTGAGGTCAACAGAGTGTTGGGTACCGGGACTGCACAACGGAAGCCGGTGGGCTGGGAATTTAAAATTTTCTACTTCACCGGAGTGACATAACCCTGTCAACTCCGGTGATCTTGTCCTGACTTGGTCCGAGGATCTCCCATGGTTTATAAGGAGCACAAAAATTAAATTGAACGTTTAACTTGTTCAGAATTGATGTGCTGGACGCCGGTGATCGTTGCTCGAAGAATCTGATGTTGAAGCCCTCTAGATCGTCCACAAACGCCTCACGAATATGCTCGCGCATCGTTCATCAAGATCTGGGTGCTAGCACGGATCTTCGACGCTCACTTCAGCGCAACGATGATCACCGTAAAGGAGGAAGCTTCGATCTGGGATGGATGATCTTGAAGATCCTTCTTTTCTTGAGAGTCTCTCTCTCTAAATTCGAGGAGGAGAGAGATGCTCTCAATCTTGACACATGAATAGTGATAATGGGAGAGCCTCTCTCTCACTTATATAGGGAGTGTTTAAAAAAAATAGTGGAGGTTCCTGGCCCCTGTGTAACAGACGCCCGCTATATAAGTGATATAAATAATTATTTATGACAAATAAAATTATGCCATAAATAATATTTATAATTTATCACTTACCTGTAATATATAAATATATATTACGTGATAAAATTGAGACTTTAATTTGATTCATTCCTCCTGCTAATATTAAACGAACCTAGGATATTTAAATCCATTTGAATAATATTAATACTTGTATTTTCTATATAACTTGTAAATACATGTTATAAATAAATTCAACGAATTATTCTAAAATCTAATAATTAATGAATTTATTTATTATTTGGTGATCCATAGAACCTGGATAGTGCTCGGACCCTTTGGCGGGCCCTGTCAAGTTCTAAATTCCTATTCCCAGAATAGGGGAGATTCTCAAGGCGCTATTGTGTGTGACCCTCTAGACCCTTATCTCAATAGCAGTGAATAATACCACCGACCTAGTGCAGGGTCTAACAACCCATCGAGGCCCCTATAGAGATAAGGCAAAGTCAAAGAAACGACTGCCTTCCTACGAACACGGTCCGTGTAATATAATATCTTCATCATCGATATCTCAATAAAGAAGAATGCATACTTGTGTCATCATTATTTATTTTCTTTATTTTGTTTATTGATTTGTACGGACAGTCTTACCTTTGACTAACATGGCCATGGATTTATTGAAGGTGTAACCATCCTAATTAACCAGGCCTGAGATATCTCTTCCTGAACTTAGAAGCGACAAATCCTTTCCTGATCATTCAATCAATGCCATGCCATTAATGATGTACCTGATACAAACTACCTCACCACGACTTTATCTCCATGGTTTTCGCCTTATATCAAATGTACGTAATTAAATGACATTCATTGATAATGATCTCAAGTCAGGAGACCATTACACATGTTCGTAGATAGGAATGACCAATGACACCAGAAACATGTGGTTTTCCTATTATGTAGGTCTATCCTCATGATCTCAATAGCTAGAGATCATCAAGTGCGAACTTCATGAGAAGAAGTCTCAATGCTTATGAGACCCCAACACTTGATGGTCACACATCATCTGTGTCCTTTCAGAATGATGTTACTCGGCCATAAGACGTTACTTTAAGATTAATGTCATGGCATCTCAGGGTTCTCATTATAGCCTAGGACCTGCTATAACCATTTGATGTGATAGGTAATCTAAGGACATTTCCATTAATGAAGTGGATGAAGAAGTATCTACACTATCATGGAAAGATAAACACATGTATAAAAACAAACCGAATACATGTAACAGTAATCAAAGTACAATACAAGTTGGGTCTAGGGAACCCACTTTCAACACTCCCACTTGCACTAGAGCCAACTTCTAACAGGTTTCAATCTGTTAGCTCTCACATGTGAATCATGCTTCTGCTGAGAAATGTCTTTAGTCAGGGGGTCTGCCATGTTGTCCTCTGTGGGTACTCTGCTAACTGTCACTTCACCTCTTTGAGTAAAATCCCTCAAGAGATGAAACTTCCGAAGAATATGCTTTTTCCTCTGGTGAGACCTGGGCTCCTTGACAAGCACCACTACAATAGTATTATCACAATATACTGAAAAAGGGTCTGCACTGCTAGGTACAACACCAATATCTGAGATAAAGCTACGTATCCAGACTGCTTCCTTTTCTGCATCGGAAGCTGCAATATATTCGGACTCTACTGTAGAATCAGCTACCACAACCTACTTTGAGCTTCTCCAGCTCACTGCACCACCATTCAGGAAAAAGATGTAGTCTGGCTGCGATTTCATATCATCATGATCTGTCTGGAAACTAGCATCAGTGTATCCCCTCACAACTAGTTCCTCATCTCCTCCATACACCAGGAACATATCCTTAGTATGACTCAAGTACTTAATGATAGTTTTAACAGGTGTCCAGTGCAGATCTCCCAAATTGGCTTGATATCTACCCACTATTCTTAAAACAAAGTCAACATCAAACCTAGTACATAGCATGGCATACATGATAGAACCCACTACCGAAGCATAAGGGACTCTACTCATTCTTTCAATCTCCTCCTGTGTTTGTGGACACATTTTCTTGGAGATATTTACACCATGTAACATAGGTAACAATCCTCTCTTGGATTGTTCCATATTGTACCTTTTGAGTACTTTGTCAATATATTTACTTTGACTTAGGCCAAGAAGTCTTTAAGATCTATCTCGATAGATCTTGATCCCAAGAATGTAGGCTGCTTCACCTAATTCTTTTATGGAGAAGCATTCATTTAACCAAGTCTTAACTGACTGTAATACTTGCACCTCGTTTCCCATGATTAATATGTTGTCAACATAAAAAAATAAGAAAACGATATAATTCCCTTCAACCCTTTTATAGACACAAGGCTCACTTTCATTTTTGACAAAACCAAAATCTCTTATGGCCTCATCAATGTGTACATTCCATGATCTTGATGCCTTCTTTAATAAATAAATAGATCTCTGCAACTTGCATACATTATTGGCATTATTTGACTTAAAAAACCCTTAAAGTTGAGTCATATAGATGTCTTCAACCAACTTCCCATTTAGAAAAGCATTTTTGACATCCATTTTCCAAATTTCATAATCATGAAAGGCTGCTATTGCAAGCAATATTCTGATGGATTTAAGCATTTCCACTATTGAGAAGGTTTCATCATAGTCAATGCCTTGACGTTGTCTGAAACTCTTTGCAACCAGTCTTGCTTTAAAGGTATTAACCTTACCATCCATGTCCAGCTTATTCTGGAATACCCATTTGCATCCAATGGGCTTTACATCAGATGGAGGGTCTACCAAAATTCAAACCTGATTTTGGTACATGGACTCCATCTCAGAATTCATGGCTTCTTTCCATGTAGTAGCTTATTTGCCTTCTACTGCTTCCTTGTAAGTTAGAGGTTCATCAACCTCAAGGATTATTGTGTCACCTGACTCGATGACAAGAAAACCATAATGCTCTAGTTCTCCAACCTCTCGCGTAGACCTACGCAGTATCTGTGTCTCAGGAAGAATTTATTCTTCCACTTGCTCTTGTGGAGATTGTTCCTCTACCAACTCTTATGCATCTGGAGCATTAAATTCATCAAAGTCAATCTTGCTCCCACTATTTCCAGTAGAAATGTGATCCCTTTCTAGAAATGTGGCGCATCTTGCCACAATGACTTTTCTATCTAAAGGGTTATATAGGTAGTATCCTCTAATTTCCTTAGGATAACTTATAAAGATGCACTTAGTGCTTATGGATGAAAATTTGTCACTTGGTAAAGTCTTGAAAAATTACTCGCATCCCCACACACGCATGTGTGTTAGATTGGGTTTCTTTCCATACCATAATTGATATGTAATCCCATATGCTTCTTTAGTTGGTACTCGGTTAAGGGTATATGCTGCTGTCTGCAAGGCATATCCCCAAAAGGATAATGGAAGAGTTGTATGACTCATCATTGATCTGAACATGTCAAGAAAGGTCCTATTCCTCCTTTCACTAACACCATTCCATTGTGGTGTATAAGGAGGAGTGAGTTGGGATACTATCCCACACTCCTTCAAGTGATCAATGAAATCTTGGTTAATATATTCTCTACCTCGGTCTGAGTGAAGTGCTTTTATCTTTTTACCAACTTGGTTTTCTACTTCATTTTGGTATTCCTTAAAGAAACAAAAGGAATCTGACTTATACTGCATTAATTAGATATATCCATACCTACTATAATCATCAGTAAAAGTAATGAAGTATAGAAAACCACCCCTTGCCTCTACTGGAAATGGATGACATACATCGGTGTGTATTAATTCCAGCACTGCATTGGCTCTTTCTCCCTTTCCTGAGAAAGGTGATTTGGTCATCTTTCCTTGTAAACAAGCTTGACATACATCTAAGGGTTCTAACTATACCGAGTCTAGATACCCTTCTTGATGTAATCTTTGTAATTACTTCTCATTTACATAACCAAGCCAGAATTTCCATAGGTGGGTGTTTTTTGAGTCATGTTGGCTATTTTTGTCATTGATTTCCATTACTGAGTTTTCTAGTTCTAGCATATATAAACCATTGTTAAGATGTGCCATACTATAACATATTTATCCCTATAAAAGAGACAACTTTTATTTCCAAACATGAAATAAAAACCCATAGTGTCTAAACTTGACATAGAGATAATGTTCCTGGTAACAGACGGTACATAATAGCAATTTTTTAAAACAAGAACCAGACTAGATGGTAAAGTCAAGTGATAGTCTCCCACTGCCAAGGCCAAAAAACTTGCACCATTTGTAGCTCAGAGATCCACTTGACCTTTTTCAATCTTCTTGAACCTAATTGGTTCCTATATATGAATACAAATATGTGAACCACATGTCGTATCCAATACCCAACTTGTAGATAAAGATAGAATGCATTCAATGACAAAAATATCTGAAGTAGAAGCATCAGCTTGCTTCTTCTTCCCAGCTCTGCAATTATTCTTCCAGTGGCCTTTCTTGCCACATCCAAAGCAGACAGCTTCCTGTTCATTACATTGCCTCTGAATCTTTGGGTTCTTTGCAAGACGATGCATTGGTGTCTTTGGTCTTGAATTGGCCTTATACCCCTTTGCCTTGCCTTTGTTTTTCTTGTTCACTATAAGGACAATTGAATTGGTGTTTTTCATGTCCTTATCAGCTTGAGAACTAAATTAAAAAGATATGGGAGTGACTTTTGTCATATCATTCATATTATAATTGACAATGAAAGTCGAGAAGCTTGACGATAAAGAGGCAAGAATGAGATCCACTGCTAGTTCTTGGTTCAGTTTGAACCCAAGGGCTTCAAGCATCTCAATATACCGAATCATCTTGAGTGAGGACCGGCTTGGTTCCCTTCTACTAGCCTGCACTTATAAAGTTCACTTGAGACCTCATACCTTTCTTGCCTAGCCCTCTCCTCATATACTTCTTAGAGATGTGAAAGCATCTTGTAGGCATCCTCTTCCTCATGCATTTTTTGCAATTGGATAGATATTGATGACAACATGATGCATTGTACATCAAGCTCATCGTCTACATATTTTCTCCAATTATCTTTTTCTGTCTTGCTTTCTCCCTGAGGAGGCTCAACGGGAATTGGGGATTCCAGCACATATAACTTCCTTTCTTGGCGTAGTACTATGCGCAAGCGCCTGTACCATTCTTGGAAGTTATTGCTGGTCATGATATTTTCCTTATCCAAGATCGATCGCAGTGATAAAATACTTGTGGTGATGGTGATTTCCATTTTGAATCTACATCAGATAAAAATTTATTAGTTAGTACTTTGTCTTGATTACCGTTTTGACATTTTATGATTAATAAATTATTATATCATTTAATGTCTCCCAATATTTTAACGAACCTTAATATCCCTCACTATTAGATTCAGAATACTCTATCGCTTGATCATTCTAGTGGCAAGGATCCTTGAAACCTCCCTCATAATCTACAAGCTAGGCTATGACTCTACTTGGAGGGTTTCAAGGTAGGCGCTATTCTGGCCAACCACTTGTTCTTGTGGTTCCTTCTGTTGTTGAGTAAAGTCCCAGCTTTTGGAATCTGAACTTGATTCCCTCAACCTCTTTCCTATAAATTCATAGAAAGTTAGCTAAGGCTAATCCTTGACTATTCACTTTAGTTAATTCAACCCATTTCTCTCATGGAAACACCCCGGTAGTAAGAGGCACTCTCAACTGAGGCTGATGAGCACCCAAACAGCCGGTTTTGTTTAGATGTGAGAAATGGAAGGCATTTAGACTTAATATATCTTTGAGGGATTTTTAATATTAATTGACGAATATAATCCTTTTATATTTATTATGTTCAAATTGGGTTTTCGCGCTCACAACTGAACATTCAATAGAATATTATTCGTCACAATTTTATGCATTTTATCTTGTTTACTATCCTATGTGATCATGCAATAATCATGCACACACATAAAATAATAAAATATGCATAAAGTAAATCATGCATTCCAACTGGTCTTGAGCATTCTCTAAGGATCGATTGATAACTGATCAATCATCACCTAGGGGCATCCATACCTGAGTCAATACATGACTCGTGTCGCTGCTGGCCCCAGTGCAAAGCACCCAACTCCTGTCTGGACTACCTCCTCAACATGGCGGGGTCTGCCTCTCGGATCGTCACTGTATAATTACAAATATACTCGCACGCAGGCGAGGGGGTCTGGGGTACAAAATACAAATAGTGAAATGGACGCACATTCCCTTATACATATATGAATTAAAAGGCGATTTACAGACCATCATTTACCTAATTAAATATTACAATCATCGCATGCATTGAATAAATAAATAAATAAATAAATAAATGCCAAACATACATAGGTCAGTCACTTGCTCAAGAACGGTCGGGGTAACAGTGCAATAAAATTAAATTGTAATAAATTTAAATAAGGCGAGGGTGTTAAAATAAATTAAATTAAATTGATTAAATTCATATAATTTATTTTTATCGGTTCCATTTGTTTAATTTAATTTTAATTCCAAAAATTAAATTAAACAATTAATTTAATTCTAAACATAAATTAAATAAATATTTTAGATTAAAAAAAAATTAAACCCCTAAATTAATTCCAATTAATTTAATTTAAAAAACTAAATTAATTAAAATTAATTTAATTCAGGGCTACCTCTAACCGGAGAGGAGTCTGGTAGGACTGCGTACCGCCGCGGGGTGTTATCCAAGAATGGGTACCACGGCGTGACCGCAGAGTGACCTCGGCGTGACTGCGATGTGACTGCGGCGTGACCACGGTGTGACCGCGGCGTCCAATGACTCCCGCGACGGCTGCATCTCCCGGTGTGGTCCGAGGGGAGAGGAAGGAGGCCGAGAAAGCAGTCGGCCAGCCACATGGCCGGAAACCCGCTGCTCCGGTGAGCCGGCGAGGCGGCTGTCTAGTCCGACACGGGCCTGGATGGTGCAGCGCGACCTGTCCGGTGAGCTAGGGGTGGCCAGAAAGTGGCGGTTCGGCAGAGGGGAGGCCGACGTGGCTGGCGGCGGCCGGCAGGAGCCGGTCTGTCGCGGACCACGTCCGGCATGAAGGAGGAGGCCGGCGCGGGGTTGGGGAGGCCGGACAGAGCTAGTCCGGAGGAGGCCGACGTGGGCAGGGTCCGAGGCGGCACAGCAGGCCAGTCCGGTGGGAGGAGGTCCGGCAGAGGGGAGGCCGGCGCGGGCCGCGCCCGGCGTGGAAGAGGAGGACAACGCGGGGATCGGGGCAGCCAGACAAAGCCTGTCCGGCGGAGGGAAAGCCAGCGTGGGCTGCGGCTTCTTGCCGGAGGGGATCGGCGTGAAAGGGAGGCCATCTTGGAGGGGGTCCGGCACAGAGCTGGTGGCTGGTGCGGGCTCGGGGTGGCCGGACGGAGCTGGTCTGACGGAGGCCGGCGCAGAGGAGGTCCGGCTGGGGGAGGTGCTATGGTTGCCTCCCTCCTGTGCGCCGTGTGAGAGGAGACCCCATTTGGGGTCTTCTTTCGTTTTTTTATTTGTCCTTTAGACAAAAATTCCAGCCCCCTTTTTTTTAAATTAAAAGGGAGAAGACCCCATTTTGGGGTCTTTTATTCTCTCCTTTTTTTATAATTAAAAGCAAGAAGACCCCCATTTGGGGTCTTGGTCTTCTTACCTTATATATTTTATTATTATAAAAATATAATAAAATATTTATTATAAAATATAATAAAATATTTATTATCAAATATTTTATAATAAAATATATTATTGATGTTAATTATCAATTCGAGATAAACATCAAACGAATGGAAAAACACGATGTCGATCCGATTAAAAATTTTAAATGATCGTAACTTGATAATTCAAAAATGAAACGATGTGCGGTCGAATCTGAATGAACCGTTTTAACACCCCACAATTAAATTTAATGAATTTTAATATTTTTGACTCAGAAAAACTTTGCGAACCCTCTGATACCATTGTTGGGTACCGGGACTGCGCAGCGGAAGCCGATGGGCTGAGAATTTAAAATTTTCTGCTTCACCAGAGTGACATAACCCTATCAACTCCAGTGATCTTGTTCCGGCTTGGTCCGTGGATCTCGAAAGGTTCATAAGGATCACAAAAATTAAACTGAACATTTACCTTTTTCATAATTGACGTGCAGGATGCCAACGATCGTTGTTCGAAGACTTCAACGTCGAAGCCCTCTAGATCGTCCACACACGCCTCAAAAATCTTCTCACGCGCCGTTCATCAAGATCTGGGTGATAAAGCGGATCTTCGACGCTCACTTCAGCATAGCGATGATCACTGCAAAGGAGGAAGCTTCGATCCGGGATGGATGATCTTAAAGATCCTTCTTTGCTTGAGAGTCTCTCTCTCTCTAAATTCCAAGAGGAGAGAGATGCTCTCAATCTTGACACATGAATAGTGATAATGGGAGGGCCTCTCTCTCACTTATATAGGGAGTGTTTAAAACACACGGTGGAGGTTCCCGACCCCCATGTAATAGAAACCCGCTATATAAGTGATATAAATAATTATTTATGAAAAATAAAATTATTCCATAAATAATATTTATAATTTATCACTTACCTGTAATATATAAATATATATTACGTGATAAAATTGAGTCTTTAACTCAAATCATTCCTCGTGCTAATATTAAATGAACCTAGGATATTTAAATCCATTCGAATAATATTAATACTTGTATTTACTATATAACTTGTAAATACATGTTATAAATAAATTCAACGAATTATTCTAAACTGGAATAATTAATGAATTTATTTATTCTTTGGTGATCCATATAACTTGGATAGTGCTCAGACCCTTTGGCGGGGCTCGCTAAGATCTAAATTCCCATTCCCAGAATAGGGCAGATTCTCAAGGCGCTATTGTGCGAGACCCTCTAGTCCCTTATCTCAATAGCATTGAATAATACCACCAACCTAGAGCGGGGTCTAGCAACCCATCGAGGCCCCTATAGAGATAAGGCAACTTCAAAGCAACGACTGACTTCCTACGAACACGGTCTATGTAATATAATCTCTTCGTCATCGATATCTCAATAAAGCAGAATGCATACTTGTGTCATCATTATTTATTTTCTTTATTTTGTTTGTTGATTTGTCCGGACGGTCTTACCTTCGACTACCATGGCCATGGATTTATTAAAGGTGCAACCATCCTAATCAACCAGGCCCGAGATATCTCTTCCTGAACTCGGAAACAAATCATTTCTTGATCATTCAATCAATGTCATGCCTTTAATGACGTACCCGATACAAACTACCTCACCATGACTTTATCCCCATGGTTTTTTCCTTATATCAAATGTACGTAATTAAATTACATTCATTGATAATGATCTCAAGTCAGGAGACCATTACACATGTTTGTAGATAGGAATGACCAATGACACTAGAAACATGTGGTGTTCCTATTAAGCGGGTCTGTCCTCATGATCTCAATAGCTAGAGATCATCAAGTGCGAACTTCATTAGAATAAGTCTCAATGCTTATGAGCCCCCAGCACCTGATGGTCACACATCATCTGTGTCCTTTCAGAATGATGTAACTGGACTATAGGACGTTACTTTAAGATTACTTTCATGGCATCTCAAGGTTCTCATTATAGCCTGTGACCTACTATAACAATTTGACGTGACAGGTAATCTAAAGACATTTCCATTAATGAAGTGGATGCAGAAGTATCTACACTATCATGAAAAGATAAACACATGTATAAAAACAAACTGAATACATGTAACAGTAATCAAAGTACAATACAAGTTGGGTCTAGGGCACCCACTTTCAACATATAGTCCAATTAGGCCAATTGAGGCCAACTAGGTCAATTGAGGCCAATTAGTCCAATTGAGGCCAATTGAGATCAATTGATTCCAATTGAGTCTAGTTGAGAAAATTATGCTAATTGGGGCCAATTAAGTCCAATTATCCAATTGAGTCCAACTGAGGGAAATTGAGGGAAATTAAGGCCAATTGAGGCCAATTGAAGCCAATTTGGCCAATTGATGTCATTTGAGGCTAATTGAGTCCAATTTAAGAAAATTGAGGCCAATTAGTTCAATTTGGCCAATTGATGCCAATTGAAGACAATTAGGTCAATTAGGCCAATTGAGGACAATTAGTCCAATTGAGATGAATTAGACCAATTAAGGCCAATTGATCCTAATTGAAGCCAATTAAGACCAATTAATCCAATTAGGCTCATTGAGGTAAATTGACGCCAATTGAGGTCAATTGAATCTAAATAGGCCAATTGAGGCCAATTGAGGCCCATTATTCCAATTGAGGCCAACTGAGGCCAATTAGGCTAATTGAGGCCAAGGCCAATTCATCCAATTTGGAAAATTAAGGCCAATTGAGGCCATTTATGTCCAATTAGACCAATTGAGGTTAATTGAGGCCAATTAGGCCAATTGAGGGAAATTGCGGGAAATTGAGGGCAATTGGTGGCATTTAGGCCAATTGGTGCCAATTGAGGCCTATTGAGGGCAATTGAGGCCAATTAAGGCCAATTATGCTATTTGAGGCCAATTTAGGCAACTTGAGACCAATTGAGGTCAATTGAGGCCAATTGAGCTCCATTGAGGCCATTTGAGGCTGATTTGGCCAATTAGGCCAATTGAGGCCAATTGAGGTCAATTGGGGTAATTGAGGTGAATTGAGGCCAATTAGGCCAATTTTGGCCTATTAAGGCCAATTAGGCTAATTGATGCTAATTTTGCCATATGAGGCCAATTGAGGCCAATTGAGACCAATTGAGAACAATTGAGGCTAATTTGGCTAATTGAGGTCAATTGAGCCAATTAGGCCAATTGAGGGTAATTGAGGCCAATTATGACAATTAAGACAAATTGAGGCCGATTAGACAATTAAGACAATTGAGACCAATTAGGCCAATTAGGTCAATTGAGGCCAATTCGGCCAATTCAGGCCAATTGAGGATAATTAGACTAATTGAGGCTCATTGAGCCCAATTCGACTAATTGATGGCAATTGAGGTTAGTTGATGTCAATTAGGCCAATTATGTAAATGAGTCCAATTGATTCCAATTGAGGTCAACTAGGTCAAATAGGACAATTAAGGCCAATTGAGGAAAATTGAGGCAAATTGGGGCCAATTGAGCCAATTATGCCAATTAAGGCCAATTGAGGGCAATTTAGGCCCACTAAGGCCAATTATGCCAACTGAGCCCAATTGAGGCCAATTTATGCCAATTAGGCAAATTAAAGCCAATTAAGACCAATAGATCCCAATTAGGCCAATTGAGATCAATTGAGGCAAATTAGGCCAATTAGGTCAATTTGGCCAATTAAGGCCTATTAGGCCAATTAGGCCAATTGGGGGCCAATTACGCCAATTATGCCAATTTAGGCCAATTGAGTCCCATTGAGTCAAATTGAGTACAATTAGGCCAATTGGGGCCAATTAGGCCGATTTTTTCAATTGATGTCAATTGAAGCCAATTGAGCCAAATTGGACCAATTAGGCCAATTGAGTCCAACTGAGGCCAATTAGAGAAATTGAGGCCAATTGAAGCCAAGTGAAGCCAATTTGGATCAATTAGGCCAATTGAGGTCAATTGAGTATTATCCAAATTAAGTCAATTAAGACCAACTGGGACCAATTGAGGAAAATTAGGCCATTAAGGCCAATTAGGCTAATTGGGGACAATTTAGACCCACTAAATCCAATTAAGACCAACTAGGTAAATTAGTCCAATTGAGGCCAATTCATCCAATTGAGGCTGATTGAGGCCAATTCATGCCAATTATGCCAATTGAGGCCAATTGAGGTCAATTAAGGCCAATTGAGGGCAATTGAGGGCAATTAGGCCAATTGAGGGCAATTAGGCCAATTGAGGCCAATTAGGTAAATTTGGTAAATTGAGGCCAATTGAGAACAATTGAGACCAATTGAGGCCAATTAAGTCCAATTAGGCCAATTGGGGCCAACTGAGGCCAATTGAGGCCGATTAGGCCAATTGAGACCTATTATGCCAATTGCGGCCAATTGTGGCCAATTAAGCCAATTAGGCCAATTGAAGCCAATTAAGTCCAATTGAGTCCAATTGAGTCCAATTGAGCCACTTAGGCCAATTGAGGCCAATTGAGGCCAGTTGAGGCCAATTAGGCCAATTGAGGAGACCAATTAGGCAAATTGAGGCCAAATGAGGATAACTTAGGCCAATTGAGGCCAATTAGACCAATAAGGCGAATTGGGGTCCATTGAGGACAATTAGTCTAATTGAGTGTAATTAGGCCAATTGAGACCAATCGAGGCCAATTGAGGCCAATTAGGTGAGCAGAGGCAAATTGAGGCCAATTCAGGACAATTAGGCCAATTAGGCCATTGAGTCCAATTTGGCATATTAGGCTGATTGGGACATTGAGTCCCATTATGCCAATTGATCCAATTAAGAAAATTGGGGCTAATTGAGGCATATTGAGGCCAATTAGAGCAATTGAGACCAATTTGGTCATTTAGATCAATTCATCCAATTTGGTAAATTAGGCCAATTCATCCAATTTGGCCAATTAGTTCAATTAGGTTATTGAGCCCAATTTGGCCATTGAGGCTGACTAAGCCAATTAAGGCTAATTAGGCAATTTGTGGCAATTAAGACCAACTATGCCAATTGAGACCATTAGGTTAATTGAGGCCAATTTGGACAATTTGGCCAATTAGTCTATCAAGCTCAATTGGGCCACTGAGGCCAATTAGGCCAATTAGGCAAATTAGGCCAATTAAAGTCAATTAGAAAAATTGAGGCTAATTAGACCAATTGATTCCAATTAGGTCAATTGAGGCCAATTAGGTCCATTGATTCATATTAGGCCCATTAATCCAATTAATCCAACTAAGGTCAAATGAGGCCAATTCAGGTCAATTGGGACAATTAGGATAATAGAGGACAATTGTGTAATACCCCAAGCTTCCACAGTATGCTTCCCTTTGAACAATACAGTAGCGTGTGTTGTACGCAACTTCGAGTTCTAACACAAACCACAACCAATCAAACTAGCCGTTATGAATAGTAATACCCACTTTTTGAAATTTTATAAATTTCATCTCTCAAAATTGACTTCATTTTTGGATTTGAAATATCTAAATTAGCCTAGGGTAAAATTTTGGAACTTTTTGGATAACATTTATATTTTGATGAATAGTGAAAATTACAAAATTTTAATTAAAAACAACTTTTTTAATTGAAATAATTAATAGTGATAAATTATGAATTTGAGTGGTTTTAAAGTATATTTAGAATATATTTTTACCATTTAATACAATGTTGGTCATTGGAAATAATTTCACAATTAAACCGGATATGAACAAGTGTCAATCTTTTGATAGTTATTATCTCTTAAAAACACGCTTTTTTGTTTTAACAACAGGAATTAATTTTAATTTAATTTCTTCCACTTCTATGTTTTGAATTTGGAAAAATGGATTCCATATTTGGAATCAGGATTTCTAAATTTTGTAAATAGGTAACTTTTATTTTTATACATTTTGAATAATTACTTCGGTAAGTATTTTATTTACCATGGTTAAAGGGTAAATCCGGTAAATAAGGGTTAAAAAATAATATTATAATAATAATAAATTACCCTAAAATGTGTCTTAACCTTATTGGTGGATACATGTCCGACCATGGCCATCTTTGGGTCGATTTTGGGACCCCATGGAGCCACTTTTAGGTGATAGGGACACTTTATTTTAATTAAGTTAAAATAAATACAAAAATGACATAATCATATATCTTTTAGAAAAACAATTTTTACATAGGGTTATATATGTTGGATTTTAAATTATAAAGATTAATTAGAAATATAAAAATATTTAATACATAATGGTATTTTATTTATAATTTTTATACATTAAATAAATTAAGTTATTTATGACACAATGGTGATATAGTAATTACCTAATTAATAAAAAATTAGAATTCATTGATATTATAAATATCCAAATAAATGTAATTTTAGACTTTTTATAAATAAAAATAACTTTATAGGTTAATATGACATGTTAGTATTGATTTAATTAACTTTTTGAGAAGTAATCATTCTGTTATGATTTTAAAAAAAATTCAATTATTGAATAGTGTCAAAATTGACATAAAAGAGTTTTTAAAACAAATATTATATTATTAATTGATATTAAATTCCTAAAAATCTAAGGTTAGGCCAAGAGACTTATATCATGATAGTTGTATCATTAATGGACCACTTGGGGGTATCTTGTATGTATATAGTAAGTTTATTAACCATATAATATAAAAATACAAAGAGACATTGTAAAAGTGAAACTAATTAACTAAGAGTTAATACTTAAATATAAGGTTAATATAGTAACTCAAACCTGTCTAAATCCTATTGGTTGAGTGGTTTTAGACCTATCCCCATCTTAACCTTTAAATAATCCACTTTTGAACCATTAGAAACCGAATATGAATTTATTATAAAATAATATTTCTAGCTTTTCAAAAGGTTCCCCTCACCCCTCTTATAAAAGGGCACCCCCCTTCTCATTAATTCATACCTTAAAATCCTTTTGGTTCAGCCAAACCCTGCCCAAATACTCTCTAAACTTCCATCAATTCATCCTAGATGCCTTACTTTAGTCATAAATCCAACCTAAGGAGCCCTTTTGATCAAATCAAAAGGAAGAACCCGAAGAAGAGGTAATGATTTCACCACCCTTTTTCAAGTTCCTTTCTTCTTCCACTTATTCTTTCTTTGTTATTACCATTATAAAATAATAACTAAAGTATATTATATATACTTTGATGTTATTATAAACATGGTACAACCATATTTCAGTTTTCTATCCATCCTTTTAATGACATGTCACCATACGTGCGTACGTACGGCTTACCGTCTCCACGTCGTGGTGTAATTGTTATTCAAAACATTATTATTCGGATGGGTATAATAATGATTTTTAATTCATTTAAATAATAAATATAAGATTATAATGATTCTGTATATATGATATACCATCCAATTAAATATTATTTTAATATCAAAAGAATGATATTGTCGCTCGTGCATACGTACGGACTACCGTCTCTACGAATGCGATGAGATTCATTCTCCATTATATCCATTCAAGTATAATTCTCATTTGATGATTAATAATAATGTTTAAGGACTTAATATAATTCTGGATATGAATAAGATACAACCTATCCATAACAAACATGTCTTATGTAACAAAACATATAAAAGAAAATGAGTAAGTTAACACCCGAAACGACAATAATATTAAGATATTATTAACAAAGCAATGTTAAAAGATCATATATGATATCATATTAATGTATATGATTCTTGTATAATTTAATAATAATTATTTCACCATTATACAGGAGGTTAACCTACCCCCAACCAAGGAAAAGGACAAGGTAATGGTTTATTTCGCAATCTCTTCATTATCTGAGGTTGTTTATATGTAATAATATACTAGGATTTCTTTATCATACACATCCATGTTTCCTAAAAATGTATTTCAAAACATTTTTAATATTTACAAGAATATGGGTTAAAGTCATTTATACCCTTGTTTGACTTTTTATAAGAGTTTTATAAAGGATTATTTCCATCATTTTCCAAACAAAGTGCTTTTTAACATTTTCGACGGAATTAAGGTAAAAATGTTTTTTAACTTATACGGCGGGTGCGGCTATTTTCTTCCATTATAGAATCTTCGAAGCTTCCCTTACACGCTTATAAGAAAATTTTCAAAGTAAATGTTTTATTATGTGACTCTTAAATAATTTCAAAATAGGAAGAGATATTTCTCTAAAAAGAGTTTTGATTTCGTCTATGTCAACATCCTTTGATGGATTTTAAGCTTATTTGAAGTTGATTTATTATGATAAAAAACTTCCATATTGTATTGTAGGTTTTGTGATTTGTTTGACCGTGGATGTGTTATTTTTATACCATTCATGGTTTATGGATAAAGTATTGACATTTCGTATGCTAGTTTTAATACGAATGTTTATGTTATGTTTAAACCTGTTCATATGAGGAATGCATTGGACTTAATATGTGACGGGTGGAGCCCTCTATAGATCCTCGATGAATTAGTAGGTCTCATGAGACAAACTAGTGTCTTGGCACAAGGCCTTGACAAAATCTTATTATTAGTCTTGGCATGAGGCCTTGGCTATGCGGTTATAATAGTCTGGAATTATGCATTCCATCATTATGAAAGTGGTTATTGATATTGCATGTGATTATTCGACTAGTAGAATATCCATGTGAATAATTATATGGAATTATTTCATTTTATTTCTGCCATAATATGCTGAAGTTCAAGTTTTAAAATGTTTTTTTAGTTATACATTTCCTTAAATGTTTATGCTTATTTATGAAAGTTTCCGCTATATTGTTATCCTTAATGGGCATTTGAGCTCACCTCTTTCTATGTTTTATTTTTCCCAGGATGTGAAGAAGTATTTTATGAGTGACCTGCAGGGATAGTATGAGGGTATAAGAGTGTGGACTTTGGAGACTGTGTTGTTGTAGTTTTCATTTTATGATGTAATGTAAACTTTATTAATGTATCTAGTTATTCCAAGGCTACTAAACTAATCGGTCTTTCGAGACTTGATCTTTCTTGTGATCATGCCAATGTTATGTAATAATGCACCCACTCTGGGTAACCGGGGTCGGGGCGTTACAAATTGAGGCCAGTTCATCCAATTGAGGCCAATCAAGGCCAATTAGGCAAATTTAGGCCAATTATGCAAATTGAGGTCAATTGAGGCCAATTATACCAATTGAGGCCAATTGAGGATAAATGTGGACAATTGTGACCAATTAGGTCAATTGAGGCTCATTAGGTGAATTAGGCCAATTGAGCCCAATTAGAAAAATTAGGCCAATTAGAGACAATTAGGCCAATTGAGGACAATTGAGAACAATTAGTCCAATTAGGCCAATTGAGGTCAATTAAGTCCAATTACAACAGTTTGGCCAATTGAGGTCAATTCACCTCAATTGGCTGCAATTGAACTAATTGTTCTCAATTGGCCTCAATTTTCCTCAATTGGCCTCAGTTGGCCCCAATTGGTCTCAATTGTCCTCAATTGGATGCAATTGGCCGAAATTGGCCTAATTGGCCACAATTGGCCCCAATTGGAACAATTGTCCTCAATTGGATCAATTGGCTCAATTGGCCTCAATCGGCCTAATTTGACTCAATTGAACTCAATTGGCCCCAATTTCCCTCAATTGGCCTAATTTGGTTAATTGGCCTCAATTGGCCGAATTGGCCTAATTGAGCTCAATTGGTCTCAATTAGCATCAATTGGGATCAACTGGCTTCAATTAGGTTCAATTGAACTCAATTGCTCTCAATTGGCCTAATTAGACTTAATTGGCCTCATTTGGCTTCAATTGGCCTTATTGTCCTCAATTAGCCACAATGGGCTTCAATTGGCCTAAAGTGGCCTAATTGGTCAAATTGGCCTCAATTGGCACCAATTGGCATAGTTGACCTCAATTTATTTTATTGAACTAATTGGCCCAATTGACCTTAATTGGCCTCATTGTCCTCAATTGGCCTTATTTCCCTCAATTGGCCTTAATAGGCCTCAATTAGCCTCAATTGGGCTCAATTTGCCTAATTGGCCTGAAATGACCTGAAATGACCTAAATTGGCCTAATTGGCCTCAATTGGCCTCAATTGGCCTCAATTGACCTGATTCTTCTCAAATGACCTCAATTGGCTTCAATTCGTCCTAATTGGTCTCAATAGGCTGAATTTGCCTCAATTGGTGTCAATTGGACAAATTGGCCTTAATTGGCCTCAATTGGCATGATTGGATGGCCTCAATTAGCCTAATTGGCCTCAATTGGCCTAATTCGCCTCAATTGGACTCAATTGGCCCCAATTGGAATCAATTGACTTCAATTGGCCTCAATTGGCCTCAATTGATCAAAATTTCCTAATTGGTCTAATTCACCTCAATTAGCCTCACTTGGCCTCAATTGACATAATAGACCTCAATTGGCCTAAATTGGTCTAATTGGACCTAATTAGGATAATTTGGCTCAATTGGCATAATTGGCTTTAATTGTCTTCAATTGGCCTCAATTGGCCAGTATTGGCCTAATTGGCCTAATTGGCCATAATGGCCTCAATTGGCATCAATTTACCAAATTAACCTAATTGGCCTCAATTTTTTCAATTGGCATCAATTGAACTCAATTGGTCTAATTGGGTTTATTGGGCTCAATTGGGCTCAATTGGCCCCAATTGGCCTCAATTGACATAATTTTTTGAAATACAGTAATAGGCCTCAATTGGCCTAATTGGCCTCAATTGGCCTCAACTAGCCTAATTTGCCACAATTAGCCTATTGGGCTTCAATTGGCCTCAATTGACCAAATTGGATGAATTGGCCTCAATTGGACTTAATTGGACTCAATTGGTCAAATTGGCATAATTGGGAAAATTGGCCTAATGGGCCCCAATTAGACTCAATTGACCTAAATGGAATAATTGACCACAATTGACCACAATTGGCATCAATTGCCTAATTGAACTCAATTGACTCCAATTGGCCTCAATTGGCCTTAATGGGCCTAATTACCCTAAACTTTTCTAATTGGCCTCAATTGGCCTGAATTGGTCGCAATTGGCCTTAGTTGGCCTCAGTTGGCCTCAATTGGCCTTAGTTGTCCTAATTGGCCTCAATTGGCCTCAATTTACATTAATTGGCCTGAATTGGCCTAATTGGCCTAATTTCCCTCAGTTGGACTAAATTGGTCTAATTCACCTCAATTGGCCCCAATTGGTCTAATTGACCTAATTTCCCTCAATTGGCCTCAATTAGCTTAATTGGCCTAATTGGCCTCAGTTAGCCTCAATTGACCTAAATTAGCCTCAATTGGCCTCATTGGACTCAATTAGCCGGAATTGGCATAATTGGACTCAATTAGCCTCAATTGAAATAATTGGCTCAAATTGGCCTCAATTGGCCTAATTGGCCTTAATTTGCCTCAATTGTCCTCAATTGGCCTCAATTAACTTCCATTGGTCTAATTGGCCTCAAGGCTTCAATTGGCCTAATTTGTCTCAATTGGCTTAATTGGTCTAATTGGATAAATTTGCCTCAATTGGCCTCAATTGGAATATTTGGCCACAATTGGCCTCAATTGGCCTTAATTGACCCCAATTGACCTCAATTGGCCTCAATTACCCTCAATTGGCCTAATTGGCCTTAATTGGCTGCAATTGGCCTCAAATGGCTTAATTGGCATCAATTGACCTAATTGGCCCAATTGGCCTTAATTGGGGTCAATTGGCATAATTGGCCTCAATTGGCCTCAATTGGCCTCAACTGGCCTAATTGGCCTCAATTAGCCTCAAGTGGCTTCAATTGGCCTAATTGGGCTTAATTGGCTAGCCTCAATTACCTAATTGGCCTCAATTGATCTACGTTGCCTCAATTTACCTAATTGGCCTCAATTGAACTCAATTGTCCAAATTGGTCTCAATTGGTCTCAATTAGCATCAATTGGCTGCAATTGGACTCAATTGGCATAGTTGGCCTAATTTTTTACAATTGGCCTCAATTGACCTCAAAGGGCCTCAATTGGCCTAATTGGCCTTAATTGGACTCAATTGGAATCAATTGACCTAATTAGCCTAATTGGCCTCAATTGGGACCAATTAGCCAAATTGGCTTCAATTGGCCTAATTGGCCTCAATTGTCCTAATTGACCTCAATTGACCAAATTGGACTCAATTGGCCACAATTTTTTTAATTGGCCTCAAATAGCCTCAATTGGCCTCACTTGGTCTAAGGTGGCCTCAATTGACCTCAAATGGCCTCATTTGGCCTCATTTGGCCTTAGTTGGACTCAATTGGCCTCAATTGGCTTAATTGGACTGAATTTTCATAATTGGTCTCAATCGGCCTTAATTGGCTTTAATTGCCCTGAATTGGTCTCAATTAGCCGGCCTCAATTGGCCTTAAATGTCCTCAGTGGGCCTAATTGTCCTTAATTGGCTTAACTGGCCTAATTGGCCTCAATTTTCCTTTGTTGGCTAAATTGGACTAAGCCAAATTGGCCTAATCGGCCTTAATTGGCTGTAATTGGCCACAATTTTCCAAATGGGACTAATTGGCCTCAATTGGCCTCAAATGGTCTCAAATTTCCTCAATCATCCTAATTGGACTCAATTGGCCTCAATTGAACTCAATTAACCTCAATTTTCCTTAACTTGCCTAATTGGACTAATTGGCCATAATTTTCCTCAATTGCCCTTAATTTCCCACAATTGGCCACAATTGGACACATTTAGTTACAATTGACCTCAACTAGCCACAACTAGCATCAATTGGCATCAATTGGGCTCAATTGGCCTCAATTGGCCTAATTGGCCACAATTGGTCTCAAATGGCCTCAATTGGACTAAATTGACCTCAATTTGCCTAATTGGACAAATTGGTCTTAATTGGCCATAATAGGCCTCAATTGGCCTCAATTGGTCTCAATTCTCCTAAGTGGCCTAATTGGCCATAATTGGGCTCAATTGGCCTTAATTTTCCCGAATGGACTCAATTGCCTTGATTGGACTCAATTTTCCTAATTGGCCTTAATTGGCCCCAATTAGCTAAATTGGCCTTAATTGTCCTAATTGGTATGAACTGTTCTCAATTGGCATCAGTTGGATTAATTATCCTAATTTTCCTAATTGGTCTCAATTGCCCTAATTGGCCTCAATAGACCTAATTGGCCTCAATTGGACTAATTTGCCTCAATTTTCCTCAATTTTCCTAATTGGATTTAATTGTCCGAATTGGCCTCACAGGTAGAATTGGCCTCAATGAACTAATTGGATGAATGGGCCTCAATTTACCTAATTAGCTTCAATTGGCCTCAATTTTCCTAATTTTCCAAATTGGCCTAATTAGCCTCAGTGTCTAAATTGGCCTCAATTTTCTATTTAGCCTAATTGGCTTAATTTTCCAACTTGACCCGAATGAACTAATTGGCATAATTTGCCTAATTTGCCTCAATTGGCCTCAATTGGACTCAATTTTCTTAATTGGCCTTAATTGGCCTAATTAGCCTAATTGACCTCAATGGCCGAATTGAACTCAATGTCCTAATTAGCCTAATAGGCCGAATTGGCCTCAATAGACTAATTGGACTAATTGGACTAATTGGCCTCAATTGGCCTAAATTGGCTTCGATTGGTCTCAATTGGCTTATTGGCCTAATTGCCTCAATTGGCCTCAATTCACCTAATTGTCTAAATTCACCTTAATTGACCTTAATTTGTCTCAATTCACCTAATTGTCCTAATTAGCCTCAATTGGGCTCAATTGGCATAATTGGCCTCAATTGGCCTAATAGGCCTCAATTGACCTCAATTTTCCTAATTGGTCTCAATTGGCCTCAACTGGCAAGATTGGCCTCAATTGGCCTAATTTTCCTCAATTAGACTTAGTTTGTTTAATTCACCTAATTGGCCCTAATTGACCTAGTTGGAAATAATTGGCCTAATTGGCCTAATTGGCCTAATTGGTGTAATTGTACTCAACATCCCAATTGGCTTCAATGGCCTAATCAGCCTCAATTTGCCTCAATTTGCCTAATTTTCCTTAATTGGCCGAATTGGACTCAATGGATGAATTGTCCTCAACAGCTTAATTGGCTTAATTGGCCTAATTAGCCTAACTGGCCTCAATTGGCCTGAATTTTCCTAATTTTCCTTAATTAGCCTAATTGAACCAATTGGCCTAATTGGTCTTAATGGTAGAATTGGCCTCAATATCCTAATTACCCAAATTGGCTGAATTGCTCTCAATGGCCAAATTGGCATAATTAGCCACAATTGGCCTCAATTGGACCCAATTGATCTCAATTTATCTAATTGGCCTAATTGACCTCAATTGGACTCAATTGGTCTCAATTGCCCCAACTGGCCTCAATTGGCCTAATTGGCCTCAATTGGTCTCATATTCAGCTAATTGGTCTCAATGGGATTAATTGTCTCTAATGGGCCTCAGTTGGCCTCACATGAAATCAATTGGTTTAATTGGCCTCAGTTGACCTCAATTTTCCTAATTGGTCTTAATTGGCCTCAATTGTCCAAATTAGCATCAATTGGACTAATTGGACTCAATTAACCTTAATTTTTCTAATTGGCCTCAATTGGCTAAATTGGTCTCAATTGGACTCAATTGAATTAATTGGCCTCAATTGGCCTCAATTGGACTGATTGGACTTAATTTCGAAAATAGCCTCAATTGGACTCAATTTTTCTAATTGGACTCAGATAGCCTAATTGGACTAATTGGGTTCAATTGGCCTAATTGGCCTCAATTGGCCCTAATTGGCCTATTTGGCCTTTCCTTCCCTAATGGACCTGATTGGCCTCATTGGCCTAATTGGGATCAGTGGACGAATTAGCCTCAATATCTTAATTGACCAAATTTTCCTAATTGGTATAATTGGATTCAATGGCCTAATTGGACTAATGGGTCTAATTGGACTCAATTGGTCTCAATTATCCTAATTGGACTCAATTGGCCTCAATTGACTAATTGGCATAACTGGCCACAATTGGCCTCAATTGGCCTAATTAGCATTAATTGTTCTAATTGGCCTCAATTGACCTCAATATGCCTAATTGGCCTCAATTGGCCAAATTGGGCTCAATTTGCATCAATTGGCCTAATTTGCCTCAATTGGACTCAATTAGCCTCAATTAGCCTTAGTAGGCCTAATTGTCCTAATTTCCCTCAATTGGCCCAATTGGGATTAGTTGGCCTAATTGGCCTCAATTGGCCTAATTGGGCTCAATTGGCCTAATTGGGCTCAATTGGCCTAATTGGCCTCAATTTCCCTCAATTGACCTCAATTGTCCTAATTGGACTCAACTGGCCTAATTGGAATTAATTAGCCACATTTGGCCTCAATTGGCTTAATTTGCTGCAATTGGCCTCAATTGGCCTCAATTGGGCTCAATTGGGCTCAATTGGCCTAATTGTCCACAGTTGGCCTAATTGGCCTCAATTTTTTTAATTGGTCTTAGTTGGCTCAATTGGACCAATTGACCTTAATTGGCTAATTTAGTTGGCCTATTTGGCCTTAATAGGCATTACTTTTCCTAATTGGTCTTAGTTGGCATAATTGGACCAATTGGACTCAATTGGCCAAATTGGCCTCAATGGGCCTCTATTTTCCTAATTGGACTTAATAGGACTAATTGTCCTAATTGGTTTCAATATACAAATTGGCCTCAATAGTCTAATTGGAATAAATTTCTAAATTCTCCTTAATGGCCTAATTAGCCTAATTGGTATGAATTTGCCTCAATTGGGTTCAATTAGCCTAATTGGCCTAATTGTACTTAATTGGCCTAATTGGTGTTAATTGAGATAATTGGACTAATTGGGATAATTAGCCTCAATTGTCCTCAATTGGCCTATTTGGATTAATTGGACTAATTGGCCTTAATTGGTCTGAATTAGCCAAATTGGCCAAATTGGCTCAACATGCCTAATTTTCCTAATTTTTTCAACTAGTCAAAATTTGCCTAATTGGCCTAATATGCCTCAATTGTCATAAATGGTCCTCAATTGGTCTCATTTTCATTAATTTTCTTAATTGGAATAATTTTCCTATTGTCCTTAATTGGCTTAATTGGCCTCAATTGGCCTCAATGGGCCTCATGTAATGGCCCAGAACTCTTCGGTCCATTCCTTTGTGAAAATACTAAG
This sequence comes from Viscum album, assembly GCA_963277665.1. Taxonomy (NCBI): domain Eukaryota; kingdom Viridiplantae; phylum Streptophyta; class Magnoliopsida; order Santalales; family Viscaceae; genus Viscum; species Viscum album. The sequence goes on along the minus strand of CAUJRU010000003.1, from coordinate 9,863,964 downwards.
TTTGGGGTGTTATGGGAGGTGTCAGTGACTCATTTAAAGAGTTTTCCACGATTCTTGTTTTCTATCAGTAGGTTAGGGCATCAGTGATTCAGGGTGTCGGTGAGTCTAGGCATCAGTTGGTCAAGACATCGGTGATTCATGGCATTATTAGGTTAGGGTGTCTGTAGGTCAGGGCATCAATGAGTCAGGGAGTCATTGAGTCAGGGCATTGGTGATTCAGGAATCAGTGAGTTAGGAATTGGTAGGTCATCTTGTCAGTGGATCAACATTGGCAGCTCAACATTGATGGATTAGCGTCAGTGGCCCATCATCAGAGACTCACGTCGATGACTCACCCATTAGTGACTCATTTCTAGTTTTCCCAAGTTTGTCCAATTTCACCCTTGTTATATATTTTTATCATTAAATGAGGATCCTATCAATGTTTGATAGTTTCCTGGGCTTTTTCCACTGTTTCAAAGGGAATTATTATATCTTAAATATTCCTAACATGTCTTGATCTTGAAATGGTCAAACCGCGTGGTCAAGCCATTATCCAAATTTTAAGTACTTTGAAATTGTCTCCATGATTTTAGGATCTAGCCTTTTCATAAGACAAGATTCTCTCTTCCTTAAAACCTTTTATTCCCCTTGGTGCTCATATATCCCTTTTTCCCTAAGGAATCTTGCACATGTGTTGTTTCAGGACATTTGGTCTTTCCTTGGAGTCCTTTAGCGCTACTCGTGCAGCCCCCAATTTTGTCTCAAGGAAGATCTGTGATTTTCTGTTCTTCAAGGCATAGATTTTCCTTCATCTCTCTTCCTTTTTTGTATCATATGGGGTGGTTGTAACAATTTTTCTCTATGAGTACAGTTGAACCCAAACTTCAACAGAGAATGATCAGACTCATAACAAGAGTAATAAATGAGGGGGGTGACGATGATCAAGAAGATAATAGGACCATTTCCAATAATGAGAAGTGTGACGATGTCTATTTTTTTATTTTATCTATTATCTTTGATCCATTTTGCGAATTTTATGGGTTTCCAAGCCTTCTGAAAATCATGTATGTTGGTGGTCTTTTCTTGTGCATAGGTGATGCTTTGTACTTATTTTTTTTCCTATTGAATGGTTGTATTTATGAAAATCTAGTTAATCATGTATACCCAGTTAAATAAATGGAATCCCCAAGATAAAAATTATTTTGTGATCACCCCAGTTTATCAATGTAGAATTAAAGAATGACTATTGGCTAAAACTGAATACACCTTGATTGTGGTGTGGTTGTGTGATGTGTGTGGATCTGTTCTTACTTGTGACTTTTATAGGTGGTGTGATGCTATTTTTGGGAGCACGGTTGTGTGTGGGGTGGTGAAGAAGGTGTAATGGAATCTTAGGTTGATATATTTACTAAGGAATGGATGAAATTGTAGAGCAGTGGGACTACATCTGGTTTGTGTTATGGTTGATGGGCATGGTATGTTGTGCAGTGGGACTGCAACCATGTTTGGGTTTTTTTTGATAGACATGGTGTTCTTATGCAGTGGGGCTATCGGGGATGGTTGTGATGTGAATGTGGTAGTGGGTTTTTTACCTTGGATTTTCTTCTTTGTGTGTTGTTGGTTTTTTTGGGTGTGGATGTGGGACATCAACTGTTCTAATTTGGGAGAACTGACCTTGAAGAAGATGACGAGGTAGGTTGTTGTGCTGCAGTTTTCTTCCTTATATGTGGTTTATGTTTTGTGGATAGTTGTTATTGTTGGAGTGGGTGTCCTAGAACTAACTAATTTGTACTTTATGATAAATTTTTTTCATGGATTTGAATATAAATAAATACCTTATCACATCTTGATTGTTCTTATGCCTGAAAATGCATGTTATAATGTCCTAAGGATAGATGTTTCACTAAAGGGTCATAGTGGATCCCTACAATGATGACAACCCAGAAGTGCCATAGACCTATTCTTGAATATATGTTCTCTATCTGGATGGTGTTATTTGAGGGATACAAATAATATAGGCCATTAAGGGTGAGGACTCATAAAACATTGAGGCACCTTCTCATGGTGTGCTCCCTTGGTAGTATATAGGAGGATATTATGAGAACGAGACCTGCTAGTAGAAAACACACATTTTATAGTTTCATTAGATGTTCCTATCTGTGGACATGTGTATTGGTCCTTAGAATTTAATATTATTATTAATGGGTATTACAACTCGTGCACTTAGATGTATTGACAAAAACTGTAATGACGCATTTTTCGCAGTGAGGTAGGATATGTTGGGTGCGTCACGAGTAATACTGCATCAATAGATAATGTGATAAAGGATTTGTCCCTTCTATTCTATAATGGAATTTTATATCTCAGGCCCTTTGATGGAATTGATATAGCCTAAAAAATCGATGTCCATGGTGAGGAATGGGCAAGTTCAATTTTGGGAAGTCAAAGAAAGGATAATCAAGCACATGGGTTGATGGCACTAGCATGAAACCAGCTTGATTCAAGATATCATGACAAATGGATTACATTACACGGTATGTGTTCATATGAGGTGACACGTCATTTCGGCATTAACTTCTTTCTCTACGGGTGACTTGGAATGTTTCTAAACACTAACCTTGGACTTTAGGCAGGCTCTGCCTAATGCCACTAAGAAAGAGGCCTAGAGGGTCACACACTAAGTGCATCCAAGTATCTCATTTAAATATTCATTTAACTAGTTAAATAAAGATTATTCATGATTGTGGTTTAATAGTTATTCAAGGATTACTAATTTCATTTATTTCAACACTAGTTATTCATGAAAATATATTATGGGAGAAATAATATATTAATTATAAAGTAATGCGATGATATTTATTTAAAAAATAAATAGTCATTATTCAAGGTCTAATAAATGTGGTGGAGGAAATAAAGAAAAAGTAAAAACAAAAGTACACACCATGTATATTACTATACATGCCTTGTAGTTTTTTGGGGGATTTGTGAGAAATAATATTATTTATTTAATGAAATAATATTAGGTGTAATTCATTGGGTGCTTGTCAAGAGATAATAAAAATAGTCAAATGTTATTATTAGACATGGGGTATTACTAAGAATTAAATGAAATGAATAAATGCCTTTGGGTAATTAATTCATTTTATTATTCTAAATAATAAAAATCCTAATTACATTATTCTCATTTAGAGCTATCCATTCTTTGTGGTTGTGCACAATGGATCTGGAGAAAGATCTCAAGCCAAGATAGAATTCCTTTCCTCCAAGAACGCTCTTATGTTACGAGAGAGATCCTCCTCCATCGGATCAAGGAGAGGTCATTGGAAGCGGCTCTCAAGGTGATCGAAGGAGGACACCACAAGAAAAGGCTCTTCTGTGATAGCACCCAGACATCCCTTTAGTGACATTCAAAGATATGTGGAGCACGTGTGGATCACTACTAGAGGAATCCTACACATGTATTCTATGACATGACGATGAATCAAATTGAATCGTGATAAGAAATATCAATGGAGAGAGAATTCCATCATGGCAATTCTTTTCTTTTAATTAAATTAATTATAACCAACATATGATGATCCTCTCTATGATTTTGGGACTCCCCTATTTTCTTTCATTCTTCATTCTATTCCAAATATCTGGAGTTTTATCATCATGACGGATCTTAGATTGATCATTGTTAATGGAAAAATTAAAGTTGGGTACACCCATCCACATGCTTCTGTTGTGCCCAGAACCTATAGTTTTGTGGTTGGCAGTTTCCTGGGTAGGGATGAATTAAAAATATGGGTTGTTAAATAAATAATGACAATTGGTTAAATAAGTTTGTGGGTTTAAATGTTGGGTGTTAATCATTTTTCTTCTATCAATTGATCGTCGTTTGTGTTGGTGTGCGCATGTAGAGGTAGCTGTAAAAGTGGTTCTGTGTGGGCAGGTTGTTTGTTTAGACACCCATAGGTTTGGATGAGTGTTTTCTTACCAATATATATATATATATATATATATATATATATATATATCCTTGTAGTTCCTTGTTATTTATATACGCACCCCACCCGTGTGGACCACTACGTGCCGAACACCCCCATTTCTATGGGGGAGGGTGTTTTCCCAACATCCCGTTGGGAGGATGGATAGAGGGTTATTTGACTCTTCCCTACTCCTTATTCTAGGAATTTATGACCCAAGATTCTTTAGGAATGTTGTAATGGCTTTAGATATATCTCTACCCAAGACTCTTAGGTTAGGATGTAATGGCTTGAGTTTTATTACCATATTTGTGGTACTGGTTGTGTGAGAGGTGGTTTGCTTCCTAGATTTCTTCAGGACGAGGACCAGGTGTTTTTGAGTGAGATGTGTTGAATTTTTTGGCCTAGGTGTCTACAGGCATAATGTTGTGTGGTTTGTGGCCCAGGTGTTTTCGGGAAGGATGTGTTATGGTTTTAGCCCAAGTGTGTGTGGGCGGGATGTGACAGTGGGGCTTATGGAATAGTGGTAGAAATCGAACATTCTCTGTTAGGGATGTGAAATTAACCAGTGGGAGGTGGATCTGGTTACCCAAATATTGACGTTCTTATAATATTAACTTACTGGACTTGTGTTATTTGGTGATCATGCCTTGGTGTGATTGGGATGGTTAGTACTTCTTGTTAGGTTCTTTTGAGGTTCTGTTGTTTTCTAATAGGGGCATTAGTATGATCCTCCCACTTGTTCATGAGAGACTTTGGATTTTCCTACAGAGTATACTTGTATGCTCACCCTACATATATAAAACCGTTTTCAGGTTTCCAGGAGGACTACATGAACCATGCTGGACCGTACTATCTTAGGCATTGGAACTATTATTGTGTCACTGTTTATCTTATATTTTTGGTATTTACCTTGGAGTTGTTTTGTATTTGTAATAGTTTTACTTTGAACATGCATGTGGGATAGATTTTAGCTATTTTATACTTTTGGTGATTGGAGTTGTTTGGGATTTACCATCTTATCACTCTATCTTCTTTACTATAAAAGGGTAATTCCTTCCATTTGAGAGATTCTATACCCTTGGTTCTGGTCTCCAGCCCAGGGCCTACTGAATGTGGGACTTGGGGGTCATTATATCTCTTTCTCCATTTCCATATTAGGAGGAGCATCATTGAAGGGATGGGGTTATGATAGAATGGTATTAGAGGTAATGGTTGAGAAATATGATGAAGTTTGGAGTTAGTCACAGTGAGGATTTCATGGGATGGTAGGGAAACAGTGTTAGGTGATCTTGGTGCATGACATAGGCCAAGGAAGACCAGCTAGGACATGTGATTTTAGGGAACCCAATGATCTGATGCAAGGACTCTGATCCTACATAATGACTAAGGGATTCTACATCGTTTTCAGGTTAGAGACCCTAGGGAAGGCACATGCATCATAATGAATTTTTTTATTGTTTGAGTTGGGTGTTTTTGTGGAGTTGAGTTAATAAATGAGTTAAAATCATTCCTAAATACAATTCCATACAACCCGAGATTATGAGTTCCTTGTTTCCCTTTTCACCTATGGAACCTGGATGTCATCCATGAGTGGCTCAGGCTAATGAGGCTTAGTAGGTTGATTCATCTGATTGGCGGAGGATTGATGAGGAGGAAGATAATTAGTGGAAGAATATGCTACATTATTTACAGAGACAGACTCTCGGGAAGTATGAGGGTAGTGTTTCGAACTTGGAGACAGAGAGTTGGCTCAAGGATCTTGTGATCACCTTCACCTTGATTTTGGCTCCAATAGAGTAATGGGTACCTCTGGAAGTGAGCCAGATGAAGGGATAAGCACATCAGTGGTGGATGCTTTACCTTGGGAATAATAAGGAGTCTAATGTCTCATGGGATGACATTGAGAAGGATTTCTAGGAAGAATTCCTTTATTCGATGATGAAGGCTTAGAAGATGCAGGAGCTACTCTCCCTCCAAGAGGGGAGTATGTTGGTGTGGGAATTAGGGATAATGTTTAAGGATATCTTTCAATTTGCTCCAAATCTCTTTCCAGATGAAGAGTCTCGAGTGAGACACTTAGAGGAGGCACTCCATCCCTCTCTTTAGTATACAATTACCCCCTTCACTCTACCGACATACTTAGAGGTTTAGAAAAAGGATGAGGTAGTGAAAAAGATGCACTCACGAGGAGGTTTTCTATGAGAGGGTAGCTAGTAAAGTTATTAAAATGGGAACAATGTTGGCAGTACGTCTCCAACATCAAGGCTTTCCATGTTTCGGCCAGTGGGGAGTAGGTCATAATAGTTTCAGTTCTGACCTTCTGGTCCCCACCCTTTTCCCACAGTCTTGGGGATTAGGTGTTTTACTTATGGAGGGTGTGGGAATATTCAGAGATATTGCCTAGTTAGAGATTAGTATGGTGGAGGTGGATAGGGTCAGTGACCACTTCAATAGTATTTTTTGGTCAGGAATTTCTAGCAGCAGGGATAGCAGGCTCCTGCTCCACCAAAGGGAGACAGATCAGGTGAAAGATGACCATAAGTCACTCCTCGGGGACCTTGACCAGGGTGTAGTCTAGGATTTGGTCGATAGATGAGGGGAAGAGGAGCTGGGCATGGGAAGTTTCATGCTGCAGAGGCAGTAGTTCCAGTGGGGCTGGAGATCATTCGAGGTATGATCAGTTTGTTCAGTACTCTTGTCGGTGCCTTGTATGATTCAGGAGCTTCAAATTAATTTATTTCACTAGTTCTATCCCATAGTCTGGGTCTATATGTAGAGAGACGTTTCGTTCACCTTGTGTTGATTACACCAGTCGGAGGCCAGACCCACTTGTTTGATGTTTTCCAGGGATTTAGACTGATGTTGTGGCCATATCAGTCCCGTGGGGGTCTCTTTCTGCTATATATGTAGCCATACAATGTCATCATTAGAATCAATTGGTTGTTTTATGTGAATTCCATTATGGATTGCTTCTAGAAGAGGGCCCTGCTTTCATACATAGACATCCAGCGTGTGGATTTCATTGGTGAGCAGAATTGTTTAGTGGTCAGCAGGTGTATAGAGACCCTTCTTTCTTTGTTGGATGTGCTGTTAGTGGGATCAATGGATGCTGAGATGGTGGAGGTTTTGGGAGTTTTTGGAGACTTTCTATATTTTTTCCTTAAGGATCTTTTGGCTCTACCCCCTCGACGTGACGTTGAGTTTGGTATAGACTTTTATCCTGGTGCTCATCTAAATTTCGATGGATCCCTATCGAATGTCCCCTTCTGAGTTATGAGAGCTGAAGATTCATATTGATGATCTGCTGAAGAAGGGATTTATCTGGACAAGTGTGTCGCAACTGGGTGCTCTGGTCTTGTTTTTGAGAAAGGAAGATTGGTGGTCTGAGGATGTGCATATACTACCGGATACTGAATCATGTGGAGATCAAGAACTGTTACCCTCTACCAAGGATAGATGTTCTTTTCGACCAACTGAGGGTAGTAGGTTGGTTCTCGAAGATCTTTTTGTGGTTTGGATATCACCAGTTGAGGGTGACATCCCGAAGACTTCTTTCAGGTGCATGTATGGGCACTTTGAGTCCCTAGTCATGTTGTTCTGTGTTACAAATGCAACAGCTATGTTCATGGGGCTCATGAACTCTATCTTCCATGAGTTCTTGAACTGATTTGTCATTGTGTTCATCAAAGAAATCATGATCTACTCGAAGTTAGATGAGGAGCATGTCGAGCATATGAGGATTGTCCTGGAGGTTCTTTGATGCTAACATCTCTATGGGAAGTTGTCCAAGTGTAAGTTCTGGATGTGAGAGGTGAACTTTCTTGGACATGTTGTGTCTCAGAAAGGGATAACCGTGGACCTATTGAAGGTCGAGGTAGTTGTTTCTAGGGAAACACTCAAGAATGTGGCATAAGTTTAGATATTCTAGTTCTAGTAGACTATTATAGGAGATTCATACCAAAATTATCTTGATTTTTAGCTCTATTGATAGGTTTGACCAGGAAATATGAGGATTTTGTGTAGAGTGAGCCACGTCAGGAAACATTCATATACCTGAATGGGAATTTATTCAGTGCCCCAGTGCTCAATTTCCAGAGGAATGGGTGATGTTTGAGGTGTTTTATGATGCATATGGTCTAGTTTTAGGATTTCTGCAGATACAATAATGAGGAGTGATCTCTTATGGGTCTAGGAAGTTATGTCCCCATGAGTGTAACTATGCCACCCATGATTTGGAGCTTATGGCGGTCTTTTTTGTGTAGAAGTTGTGGAAGAATTACCTCAATGGGGAGCGTTATGCGTTCTTCACGGATCATAATAGATTGAGGTATATATTTTCCCTGTGGGACTTGAACTTGCGATAATAGAGGTGGATGGAGTTTCTCCAAGATTACAACATCGAGATCTCTTACACCTCAATTAGGTTCAATTGGGCCCAATTGGCCTCTATTAGCATCAATTGGCCTCAATTGACCTAATTGGACTCAATTGGTCTCAATTTCCTTAAATTGGCCTCAATTTCCATAAATTGGGCTCAATTTCCATCAACTGGCCTAATTGGCCTCAATTGGCCTAATTGGCTTCAATTGGCCTCAATTGGCCTAAATTGACTTCAATTATTCTAATTGGCTACAATTGGCCCCAATTGACATCATTTGGACTTAGTTGGCCCCAATTGGCCTTTTTTAGCCTCAATTGGACACAATTGACCTCAATTAAACTCAATTGGACTCAATTGGCCTCAATTAGCCTAATTGGACAAATTGACCTCAATTGGCCTCAATTGGCCGAATTGGCCTCAAGTGGACGAATTGGCCGCAATTTACCTCAATAAGCCACAACTTGAGCCCAATTGTGGCCAATGAGGTCAATGAGGACAATTATGTCCAATTGAGGCCAACTGAGGCTAATTAAGCCCAATTGAGGCCAATTGTGGTCAATTAGGCCGATTAGACTAATTGATGTCAAATGAGGCCAATTGAAGCCAATTAGGCCAATTGAGGCCAATTAGGCCAATTGAGGCTAATTGAGGACAATTAGACAAATTCGGTCAATTAATGCAAATTAAGGCCAATTAAGGCCAATTGAAACCAAGTAGGCCAATTGAGGCCAATTAGGCCAATTAAGACAATTAAGGCCAACTAGGCTAGTTGTGGCCAATTGAGTCCAATTGAGTCCAATTAGACCAATTGATGCCAATTTAGGCCAATTGTGATCAATTATGCTCATTAGGATAACTAAGGCTAATTGAGGCCAATTAGCCCAGTTGAGGCCAATTGTGGCCAATTGAGTCCAATTGAGGCCAATTAGCCCATTTGAGGTCAATTAAGCCCAATTGTGGCCAATTGAGCCCAATTGAGGCCTATTAAGCCAATTGAGCCTAATTATGCCAATTCAGACCAATAGGCCAAATGAGGCCAATTAAGGCTAATTTAGGTCAATTCAACCAATTTGGCCAATTAAAGCCAATTGAGGCTAGTTGAGTCCAATTAGGCCAATTAGGACAAGTGATCCAATTGAGACCATTAGGCCAATCAAGGACAATTAGGCCAATTGAGGATAATTATGACAATTGTGGCCAATTAGGCCAATTGAGACCAACTAGGCCAATTGAGGCCAATTATTAAAATTAGGCCAACTGAGAACTATTGAGGCCATTGAGGCCGATTAGCTTAATTGAGGCCAATTTAGGCCAATTAGGCCAATTGAGGCCAATTTAGCCCAATTATTCCAATTGAGGCCAATTGAGGCCAATTAGGCCAATTGAATCCAATTGAGGCCAATTGAGGCCAATTAGCCCAATTAGACCAATTGAGACCAATTTAGCCCAATTAGGCCAATTCATACTAATAGGCCAAATTAGGCCAATTGAGGCTAATTCAGCTAATTCGCCCAATTGAGGCCAATTTAGCCCAATTAGGCCAATTCAGACCAATATGTCAAATTAGGCCATTTGAGGCTAATTTAGGCCAATTCAGCCAATTTGGCCAGTTAAGGCCAGTTGAGGCCAATTAGACTAATTAGGCCAAGTGAGGTCAATTGAGGCCAACTGAGGCCAATTGAGGGAAACAAGACTGATTTTGGCCAATTGAGGCTATTAGGCTAATTGAGGCAAATTAGGCCAATTGAGGTCAATTAGGCCAATTGAGGCCAACTAGGCCAATTGAGGCTAGTTCTTCTAATTAGGCCCACTGAGACCTATTGAGTCCATTTGAGGCCAATTGAGCCAATTGAGACCGATTAGTGCAATTGAGGCCCATTGATGCCAATTATGCTAATTAGGCCAATTAGAGCCAATAGAGTCCAATTTAGGCCAATTAGGCCAATTGAGGCCAATTTGAAGTTCCTAGTCAAGATCCAAGTATCACTGGGAGGAAGAGGGGTGAATCGGTGATATCTTTTTCTTTTTATGTGTCCTGTTTTTTGAAACAACCTTCACCTCCTGTTAAAGAGTTTATTCTCTACTAAACACACACAACCACAGGAACACAAGATTTATAAGGTTCACTACTCAACAAGAGTATCCATGTCCTTGGGTATGGTATAGAAACAATCCAGTACCACACAATCCACTAGAAAACAATCCTTTGATGTGGAATACAATGAGTAGGATATACCCTTACACTCGTTTAGAACTTTTAAAATAATCCAATAGTGTGTGTCCTCCCACTTAGCATAAATAGGGTAATGTAATGATTCTGTGCTTCTTAATGAACTTTCAAAAATCAAATCTTTCAAAACAATTCTTCACTTTCATACCCAGAAGTTGGTAAGAACCTCCTGGTGCAAATAGCTTGTGCGCCACTCCCTACTTGTGTGCCTCCCTGCTTGCACGCCACCTGCTTGCCCGCCACTCAGCTTGTGCGCCTCCCTACTTGTGCGCCACCTGCTTGCAGGCCACTCAGCTTGCGTGCCTCTCAGCTTGCACGCCACCAACTACTTGCGTGCCACTATTGTGCACAGCTCACAACTTGCACACCACCTTTGGATTATACACAACACACTTCTTGAACACACCTTCCTACTTGCACACCTTTGACAACTTGATCGCCACTTCTGAATTGCACGACACCCTACTTGCGTGCCACCCCACTTGCGCGCCTTATAAATAACCCTCAGCTTGCGCACCACTTCAGTTTGCATGCCACTTCCTACTACTTGCGCAATCAGAGATCAAATTTTTTCTTATGTTTTGATCATTAAAAAATGAGGATGCTAGTCATTTATTTATAGGCATTTTGTTGACTTTCGCGACACATGCACTTGCGCGCCACTCAAGCACTTGCGCACCGCTCCAGCACTTGCGTTCCGCTCCAGCACTTGCGCGCCCCTCCTTCACTTGCGCGACACATTCTTTCCTTTGTCATATTTTGATATGATGATGTTGAAATATTACTTGCGCGTAACATACACTTGCACGCCACACTTGCATGCCCCTTGTACTTGCACGCCAGTTTTTGACTAGCGCGCCAATCTTTAACTTGCATGCCACTTTATTTCCTTTATCATATTTTTATGGGATGATATTGAAATGTGACTTGCGCGCAACATACACTTGTGCACCACATATACTTGTGCACCACACTTGAGTGCCACTTTTGACTTGCACGACACTTTATTTCTTTTTCCAAAAACACTTCTTTAGTCTCTCTATCATTCATAAGGATTGCATCACAAGTTCTACAAACCTATGATATTTGTAAAATACAAATCAGCAAAAAATCATCATATTTTACAAGTCCTTTACAATGTGAATTGTTTTAGCTTCTTTGACAACAAAAGAAAACACTTTGTAACAACAAACTTTTCTTACTTCCTTATCCATCCAACCTGGTCCCAACAATCCCCCCCTTTGGATTTTGTTGTCAACCATGATTCATAAATAACTGAACTTTGTAACCTTAAGCAATGGATTACGTATCAACAATTCTAAGCCTATGTGAGCTAACTCATTGTAGGAAACAAGAGTTATTGACAGCCAAAACCACACTGTCCAAAAGCAGTGACTATGAAATCTCATGAGCATACCTCCTCAGCCTTCTTAAGAACATCTTTCAATATTCTACCTCAACATTCTTCACTTCGTCAACTTTCCTGGAAATCAACATTGTTTCCTACAACCACTCCAACAAATAGTTAGAATAGTTCACACACATACATGATGGATTCATAGCTTACCCACAACTCACCTTTTATGAATGCATCTGTAAGGATAGATTTATGAAACAATTATCCCCCTTGACAACACTATCCGCAAGAAATATGAGAGTTGTGACAAAAACACATACCTTAACCTTGATGAGAAGGATGGTGGACACCCATGTTCAACCTCAATTTTGCAAATGGTTCTTTTGGTAAAGGTTTGGTGAATATATCAGCAACTTGGTCAGATGTAGGAACATACTCCAACCTTAATTTATTCTTATCCACCTGCTCTTTGATGAATTGTTACTTTATACTAATGTGTTTTGAACAAGAATGTTGTACTAGATTTCTTGTAATATTGATTACACTCTGATTATCACAACCCAAGAGCAATGGTAGCTTTATTTCAACAAGTAGATCTTCCAGATGAGTTTTCATCCACATTAGTTGAGTTTCAGATTGAGTAGAAGCAATATACTTAGCTTCAACCATGATAAGATTTACTGAATTCTATTTCTTGGTATTCCAAATAACATAACTTTTCCCCAGAAAGAAAACTCCACCAGATGTAGATCTTCGATCATCAACATTTCCTTCCCAATCAGCATCAGAATACCCGAATAGATCAATATTTCATGAGCCATCATAACTAATTCCAAATTTTTTTGTGCTTTTGATATATCTAAGAATTATTTTTCCAAAAATCAAATGTGATTCTTTAGGATCACTCTTAAATCTTGCACATAAAGTGATAACATAGACAATGTCGGGTCTTGAGGTAGTCAAATACAACAGACTTCCAATCAGCTTTCGAAACTCTTTTTTGATCAACTTCCTTTCCTTCACCATCTTTAGACAACTTGGTTCCCACTGAAATTGGTGTGGAAACTGGTTTCAAATTTTCCATGCCAAACTTCTTCCGAAGTTCCTTATCATACTTTTCTTGAGACAGAAAAACGTGATTCTTCTTCTGTGAAATTTGTAGCCCAAGAAAGTACTTCATTTCTCCTAGCATGGAAATCTCAAATAACATCTTCATCTCCTTAGCAAATTTTTCACATGATCTTTCATCATTTCCAGCAAATATAATATCATCGACATAAACAATAACGATCAGTTAAAACTCTGGACATTCCTTGATGTAGATATTTATGTCAACTCTCCCTTTCTTAAAGTTCATCTTCTTTAAGCAAGTATCTAATTTAGAATACCATGCTCTCAAAGACTATTTTATCCCATACAAAGCCTTCTTCAACCTACACACATAAATTTCATCCTTTCCAATAACAAATCCACAAGGTTGATCAATGTAAACTTCCTCATCAAGGTCACCATTCAAGAATTCATATTTTACATCAATTTAAAAGATTTTGTAACCTCATTGTGCAACAATAGCAAGAAAGATTATGATTGTTTCTAATCTTTCCACTGGAGAAAATGTTTCATCAAAATCAATGCCTTCAATTTTTGTATACCCTTTTCAAACCAATCTTGCTTTGTTTCTTATTACATTACCTTCTTCATTCAGCTTGTTCTGGAAAACCCACTTTGTACCAATAACATTCTTGTTGTCCAGCTTGGGTACAAGTTCCCAAGTATCATTCTTATCTATCTGATCAAGCTCTTAATTAATTGCATTAACCCATTCTGGATGCTCAAATGCTTCATTTATATCATTCGGTTCAACTTTCGAATAAAGATATGTATGTGATATAGCATTCGTTGTTCTTTTTGTTTGAACCCTATGATGTTTATTTCCAATAATATTCTGAGCCTCCACTTGTTTCCTCAACCTAGGATGAGTTTTTCGAACTTCATCCTCATCACTCAAGATTTATGAGTCAGATTATTCTTTACCAGTAGGATTAACACAGCCTGTAGCATTATCAGAATCATTAACAAAAGCTTCTCTATCCTGCTCAATTTCCACATCAACATATGAATGCTTTTCTTTCTCAACATTTCAACAAATTTTACATCTGAAGAATCAATAATTATTTCTATTTATTTGTTGAGACATCTATATCCTCTTCCTTCTAGAGCATAGCCAAGAAATATTCCACCATCTCCTCTTTTCTCAAACTTTCCAAGGTTTCCACCTTTCTTCTTTATAATGCATGGACTCCCAAATACTCTTAAATGTTTCAGACTTGGAGTTTTTCCATATAACATTTAATATAGAGTCATATCTAAGTTTGGCCTATAAAATCATCAGTTCTGAATATAAACAATAGTGATCATGGATTTCCTCCAATAATAATGTGAAAGACTACGTTCAAGTAACATAGTTTCTCCCCATTTCTACCAGACTTCGATTCTTTCTTTCAGCAACCCCATTTTGTTTAGGTGTGTATGGTGAACTAAACTCATGAAAAATTCCATGTTTCTCAAGGTAAATTTCAAACTCTTCATTATTATACTCACCACCATTATCAGTTCTCAACTTCTTCACTGAATACTCACATTCCTTTTCTTCTTTCTTCCTGAAACTCTTAAACATTTTCAGAGCTTCTGACTTATGTCTCATGTACATAACACAAGTAATGCGAGTAAAGTCATCAATTAAAGTAATGAAGTACTTATCTCCATTTGTTGATTTCTTGATCATTGGTCCACATATATCATAATGTATAAGTTATAAGGGTTGTTTTGAATGAATTTCAACTCTCTTATGAAAAGAGTTTGTAATCTTCCCTTTTTCACAGATAGTGCAACACCAATCTCTTATTCTTGATAAATCAGGCATATCTCTGACACTGTCCCGAGTTGATATCTTACACATGTTTCTCTGACACATATGACCCATCCTTTTATGTCATAACTGATTTTCATCCACCATGCCCATGTAACAAGAATTTTGTACTTCACCAACATGGAACATGTTTCTTTTTGTACGTTGGCCTATTGTAACTATATTTACATCATTTTCAAATTTCACAACGAACCCATATTTTCTGAATATAATTTTTTTCCCTCATCACAGAGTTTTGAAACACTCAGAAGATTATGTTTCAACCCATCAACATATATTTTTTTCTTAGATTTCATTTTTTCTATTCCGATGATGGCTAATCCAACACATTTGATGCTCAGAGATTCATCATTTCCAAATGTAATGGTTCCTTCTTTGAAGTATTTCACATTATTTAGCAACTTCAAGTCTCCTATCATATGAGAAGAGCACCCACTATCAAGAATCCATGGATGTTCTCTTTTTGTAGCTTTCAAAGAAGTTTCGACAACAAGATATTTTTGTTCTTCCTTTTCCTTCACTTTCTATTGTGCTTCCTCCAATTTCCTAGACAGGTCAATGTGTTCTGGCCAGACAACCATGCACTCTTTCTTTTCAGACTTATCAGAACTGTCCTTTTTAGCTTTTAGAAACTCTGGATTTTGAGAATTATTAAGAATCTTTTGTTGCTCTGGTAACACACTAAGGCATCCCTTGGAAAGATGTACAGGTCGATCACATCTTTCACAAGTAGTTTCTAGTGGTTGGAACCTATTCTCAACTTTCACACCAGTATTCTCAGATATCTTCTGAAATTTATTTGGAGACTTTCTATTTTGAAATTATTGACCAGATTTGTGAACATGCTTCTCAACAAACTTCTTTATAGAACTATGCTAACCATCAAACTTCTTTATTTAATTTGTAAATCCCTTTCTCATTTCATATTTAACTGCACCATAAGTATTATAAATCTTTCTTGACTCGTGATTTTTATGCACTTATTATTTTTCATCATTGCTGACTTTGACCACATACATGGTCTTTCTAGCCTTGTTCTTATCAGAACCAGTTATGCCTTTAATTTCAACCTTTGAAGGTAACTTTTTTGGATCCTTGTTTGGTTCATTATTACTGGAACATTCACCAACTTCTGAGATAGAATTTTTGAAACTTATATTCATTTATTTATCTTTATAAATTTTCTGCTGGACAAGTTCCAACTCTTCTTCTTTTGCCTTCAACTTTACATCAAGATGATCATTATGATTCTTTGTATTCTCAAGAGAATTTTTCAGATCATCAATCTCCTTTTCCATATCGATTTTCTCATTAGTAAAACCTTCTTGACTGTTTAATGTGGAATTTTCATTTATCAGCTTGTTGGTTTCCTTCTCAAGCCTTCTGATCTTCCTCAAGCATTCTTTCAACTATTCTTTTAGATGATATTCAAGTTGAGTTTCTTATTATTTTGAACTATTTCTCTTGTACTCTTCATTATTTACTGTAGCAATAAAGGTATTCTCTCTAGTTTTTTCAGAAAATAATTTCTCGAATTCATCTTCGCTATCTTCTTCATCTTCATCTTTAGATAAAAATCTTCATCCTTTTTATTTGAAGAACTTTTTATCCTTCCCATTTGAAAAATATTTATCTTTGTCAGCTTGTTTATACCATAACCTTCTTGGCCTTCTGTTATAATCATAACTTTGTTCTTATTTACTCTTTTGAGGACAGTTATCCACAAAGTGAATAATGGATCCACACTCAAAACATTTCAAGGGAAGTTTACCCTTGTATTTCCCTGTACCCCTTTTCACATTCTTAGAAAACATGGATAAAATTTCATCAAAATTTTTACATACCTCATATTCATAATCGGATTCACCAGCATCATCTTCAATAAGAGTATTCTTTTACTTCATTCTCTTTGTAGCCTTGAATGAAATATCTTTATCAGCTTTTGTTTCTCCCTTCATAGTATTCTCCCTTATCATCTCATATGTAATGAGAGTTCTATGCAAATCATCCAAAGATAATGTTTCAGGGTCTCTATCTTCTAATGAAGACACTTTATCATCAAACTTGTCAGGAAAAATTCTGAAGATCTTTTTGACAACTATAGGATCCTCCAAAGTTTCACCAAGACATCTGATTGTACTAACAATATCATTTATCCTCGTAAAGAAATCCCCAACATATTCAGATTCTCCCATTTTCAAATCTCCATACTTTAGTCTCCAGATTTTTAGTTTAGCCTTCTTCAGTTTTGTATTTCCTTCATAGATGTTCTTCAGTTTGTCCTAGATTCCTTTGGCTGAGCAACACCTTTCACTCTTAAAAATTCAATCTCAGAAAGAGATGAGAGTAAAAAAATTTTAGATCTTCCATCATTCTCAAGGTTCTTCTTATTAACAAGAGTATGAGTAAACTTGCCATAAATAGCAAGAAATCCATATGTTGTAGTTTCAAGAACTTCATATACAAGAGACATAAGATAAGGCATCATTCTTTCCTTCCATATATGATAGTTCTTTCCATCAAAAATCAGAATCCCCTTACTGTTCATGCAATTTAGATTCTCCATCACAACTTCTCTTCAACCACTTCAGTAAAGAATAAACGAAGGCAACCTATCGCTCTGATATGAATTGAAGTTCCCAGTCAGGATCCAAGTATCACTGATAGGGGGAGGGGGTGAATCAGTGATATCTTTTTCTTTTTTATGTTTCCTGTTTTTTGAAACAACCTTCACCTCATGTTAAAGATTTTCTTCCCCGATGAACACACACAACCACAAGAACACAAGATTTACAAAGTTCACTACTCAACAATAGTAGATACGTCCTTGGTATGGTACAAAAACAATCCAGTACCACACAATCCACTAGAAAACAATCCTTTGATGTGGAATACAACGAGTAGGATATATCCATACACTCGTGTAGCACTTTGAAAATAATCCAATAGTGCATGTGCTCCCTCTTAGCACAAATAGGGTAATGTAATGATTCTGTGCTTCTTAATGAACTTCCAAAAGTCAAATATTTTAAAACAATTCTTCACTTTCTTACCCAGAAGCTGGTAAGAACCTCTTGGTTCAAATAGCTTGCGCACCAATCTCTGCTTGTGCGCCTCCCTTCTTGTGCGCCACCTACTTGCACACCACTCAGCTTGCGCGCCTCCCTGCTTGCACGTCACCTGCTTGCGCGCCACTCATCTTGCGCGCCTCTTAGCTTTCACGCCACCAACTACTTATGTGCCACTATTGTGCATAGCTCACAACTTGCACACCACCTTTGGATTATACACCACACACTTCTTGAACACACCTCCCTTCTTGAGCACCTCTGACAACTTGGGCGCCATTTCTGAATTGCGCGCCACCCTACTTGCATGCCACCCCACTTGAACGCCTTATAAATAACACTCATCTTGCATGCCACTTCTTACTACTTGCGTGATCAAAGATCAAATCTTCTCTTAAGTGTTGAGCATTAAAAAATGAGGAGGCTAGTCATCTATTTATAGGCATTTTGGTGACTTGTGCGATAAATGCACTTGCGCGCCACTCCAGCAATTGCGCGCCACTCCAGCACTTGCGCGCCACTCCAGCACTTGCGTGCCCCTCCTTCACTTGTGTGACACTTTATTTCCTTTGTCATATTTTGATATGATAATTTTGAAATATGACTTGCACGTAACATAAACTTGCGCGCCACACTTGTGCGCCCCTTATACTTGCGCGCCGGTTTTTGACTTACGTGCCAATCTTTAACTTGCATACCACTTTATTTCCTTTGCCATATTTTGATGGTATGATCTTGAAATATGACTTGCGTACAACATACACTTGCGCGCCACACATACTTGCTCACCACAATTGCATGCCACTTTTTACTTGCGCGCCACATTCTTTCTTTTGCCAAAAACACTTCTTTAGTCTCTCTATCCTTCATAAGGCTTACATCACAAGTTCTCCAAACTTATGATATTTGTGAAATACAAATCAACAAAGTATCATCATAGTTTACATGTCCTTTACAAAGTGAATTGATTTAGCTTCTTTGACAACAAAATAAAACACTTTGTAACAGAAAACTTTTCTTACTTCCTTATCCGTCCAACTTGCTCCCAACACAATTAGGCCAATTAGGCTAATTGAGGCCAAGTGAGGCCAATTGAGCCCAACTAAGGCCAATCAGGCCTATTGAGACCAATTGAGGCAGGTTAAGGCCAATTAGGCCGATTGAGGCCAATATAGGCCTATTGATTCCAATTAATCTATTTAGGCTAATTGAGACTGATTGAGGCCATTTGAGTCCAATTGACACCAATTCGGCTAATTGAGTCCAATTTGGCCAATTGAAGACAATTCGCCAATTGAGTCCAATTGAGGACAATTAATCCAATTGAGACAAATTACGACTAATTGAGGCCAATTCGGCCAATTGATCTCAATTGAGCTCAATTGAGCCCAATTGAGCCCAATTGAGGAAACTTTAGCCAATTGAGGCCAATTAGACCAATTTGGCCACTTGAGTCCAATTGAGGCCCATTGAAGCCAATTAATCCAATTGAGGTCAATTGGGACAATGGAGGCCAATTGATTCCAATTGAGTCCAATTAATCCAATTAGGCCAATTGGGACCAACTGAGGCCAATTAGGCCAACAAAGGCCAATGAGGTCAATTGAGGCCAATTTATCCAATTAGGTCTACTGAGGCCAATTGAGGCCAATTAGGCCAATTGATACCAATTGTGGACAATTAGTCCAAATATTTCAATTGATGCCAATTTATCCCAACTAAGGCCAATTGAGGCCAATTGATGCCAATTATGCCAATAATGTCAGTTGAATCTAATTTTTCCAATTGAGACCAATTGAGGCCAATTGTGGCTAATTGAGGTAAATTGAGTCCAATTAGGATAATTGATGCCAATTGCAGCCAATTGTGGCCCATTAGGCTGATTGAGCCCAACTAACGCCAATTGAGGTCAAATAGCCAATTAGACCAATTGAGCCCAATTGAGGCCCATAAGGCCAATTGAGTCCAATTAGGCCAATTAGCCAAATTAGTCTGATTGAGACCAATTGAGGCCAATTGAGGATCATTGAGGCCAATTGAGGCTGTTTAAGCCCATTTAGTTCAATTAGGCCACTGAGGCCAATTGAGGCCAATTGAGGTCCATTAAGGCCAATTGAGGCCCATTAGTCCAATTAGCCTAATTATGACAATTAAGACCAGTTATGGCCAATTAAGGCCCATTGTGGCCCATTGAGGCCAATTAGGCCAATTGAGTCCAATTGAGGAAAATAGAGGTCAATTAGGCCAATTGAAGCCAATTGAGGCTAATTGGGGCCAATTCAGGTCAATTGATCCAATTGAGGCCAATTGAGACAATTGAGGACAATTGATCTCAATTGAGCCAATTGAGGTCAATTGTGGCCAATTGAGGCCAACTCATCCAGTTATCCCTATTGAGGTCAATTGAGGCCAATTAGGCGAATTGTGGACAATTATGCTAATTGAGGCCAATTAAGGTTAATCGAGGCCCATTAGGGTAGTTTAGCTAAATTATGCCAAATGAGGCCAATTAAGGCCAATTAAGCCCAATTAGGAAAATCAGACCAATTTAATACAATTAATCCCAATTGAGGCTCAATAGGCTAATTGAGTCAAATTGATGCCAATTGAGGTCAATTAAGGCCAATTGAGGCCAATTGAGGCCAATTTGGCCAATTAAGGCCAATTAAGGCCAACTGAGGCCTATGAGGTCAATTGGACCAATTGAGGCCAATTATGGCCAATTAGGCCAATTTAGGCCAATTGAGCCCAATTAGGCCAATGGAAGCCAATTGAGGCCTATTGAGGCCAATTGGGGTCAATTAGGTGAATTGAGGCCCATTATGCCAATTGAGGTTAACTCAGGATAATTGAGGCCAATTGGGAATTTGAGCCCAATTATATCAATTAAGGCCAATTGAGCCCAATGAGGCCAACTATGCCAATTAGTCCAATTGATTTCAATTGATACCAATTGAGTCCATTAGGCCAATTAGGCCAATTGAGGCAAATTAGGCCAATTGAGGCCAATTGAGGCCAATTATGCCAATTGAGACCAATTGAGACCCATTGAGACCAATAGAGGCCAATTGAAGTCGATAGAGGGCAATTAGGGCCAATAGAGGCCAATTGAGACTAATTGAGTGCAATTGGGTACATTGAGGCTAGTTGAGGCCGATTAGTCCTATTGAGGCCAATTGAGGCCAATTGAGGCCAATTAGAGCCAATTGCAGCCAATTGAGCCCAATTAGGCCAATTAGGTAAATTGAGGCCAATTGATCCCAATTGAGGCTAATTGAGCCCAATTAGGCCAATTAAGACCAATTGAGGCTAGTTGAGGCAAATTGAGTCAAATTGAGGAAAATTGAATTTAATTAGGCCAATTAGGCTAATAGAAGCCAATAGAAGCCAATAGAAGCCAATTATGCCAATTGAGTCCAATTACGGCGAATTGAGGCCAATTTTGGTCAAATGTGGTCAATTAGGCCAATTAAGTCCAATTGAGGTTAATCAAGACTGATTGTGGCCAATTAGTTCAATTAGGCCAATTTTGGTCAGTTGAGCCTAATTGAGGCCAATTGGGGCCAACCAATTGATGCCAATTAGTCCAATTATGTCAATTAAGACCAATTGAGTCCAATTGAGGCCAATTGAGCCAATTGAGGCCAATGGAGGCCAATTGAGGAAAATTAGGCCAATTTAAGCCAATTAAGCCAATTAGGAAAATTTAGGCCAATTAGGCCAATTGAGTCCAGGTGAGACCAATTGAGGCCTATTAAGGCTAATTAGGCCAATTGAGGCCAACTAGGAAAATTGAGGCTAATTAGACCAATTGAGCCCCCCATTGAGGCTGATTAGGACAATTTGGGGAATTGAGGCCAATTGAGGAGAATTAGGAAAATTGAGGTCAATTGAGGCCAATTAGGCTAATGGAGGCCAATTAGGCCAATTGAGGCCAATTAGGCCAATTGAAATCAATTGAGGGAAATTTGAAAAATTAGGTGAATTTGGCCAATTGAGACCAACTGAGGACAATTGATGTCAATCAGGCTAATTAGGCCTTTTAGGACATTGAGGCCAAATCTTCTATTGATGCCAATTAAGCCAATTAAGGCCAATTAGGATATACTTCATACCTGGTACCACAATTCAAAATATCCCAACATATATATCTAATCTGAAAGATACTAGAGAGATCCAATGTCAAGTTGAAAACTAATGAAGAAAGTATTAGTGAGGGAAAGTATGAGTCCATGTGTCATTTTGGAGATTCTAGTACATGAGAAAGATGGAACATGGTAGATGTGTGTGGATTATCACACCATCAACAAAATAACAGTAAATTAAAGTTATCCCATCCCTTGACTTGATGACATGATTGATTAATTACATGGGCCATCTTTATATTCAAAAATTGATCTTAAAATTGGATACCATCAAATTCGAATGAAAAGAGATGAGTGGAAAAATACTTTTATAACTAATTTTGGTTTGTATGATTGGTTAGTTATTCCACTTGGTTTAACAAATGCACCAAGTATATTCATGATCTTAATGAATCGTGTCCTTCGTTCATTCATTGTAAAATTTGTGGTTTTATATTTTTATGATATCTTGGTGTATATTAAATCTATAGACAACCATGTTTAACACTTGTGTTTGGTGTGTGAGACCCTTATAGAAAACCTAAATTATGCCAATATTCAAAAAAATCCCTTTTCATGTATTTTGTTGTATTTTTTGGCTTTATTATAGGGTCATAGGGGATCTGTGTGGATGATGAAAAGGTCAAAGCAATTCAAGAGTGGCCCTCACTGAAGAGTGCAACCGAGGTTGGGAGTTTTCATGGATTGGAAAGCTTCTATAAGAGGTTTTTTTAATGATTTTTCATCCATCAATTCACGTCTTAATGAACTTGTAAAGAAAATATGGCCTTTAAATGGGATGAAAACAAGAAAAAACCTATAACACACCAACATAAAAATTGGTCAATACTCCCCTTTTAAGGACACAAGATTTCACAAAAGCCATTGAAATTGAGTGCGATGCATTGGGAGTTGGTATTGGTGATTTTTTGACTTAAGAGTCACGTCCAATTGATTACTTTAGTGATAAATGGAATGGGGAAGAATTAAATTATTCAACTTATGATAAAGAACTTTATTCTTTGAAGCAAACCCTAGAAACATGGTAATATTACGTATGGCCTAAAGAGTTCATTATGAATTAAGACCATAAAAGGCTTATGTATTTGAAGTACCAGGGTAAGTTGAATCAATAACATGCATCTTGGATGGAATTCATTAAGACTTTCTCCAATGTTATCAAGCACAAAAAGGTAAGGTAAATGTGATTGTTGATGCTCGTTCATGAAGGTATTCACTTCTTACTTCTCTTCATTCTTGGTTACTTAGACTTGAGTTACTAAAGGGAATGTATGAAACTGATGTAGATTTTTCTCAACTTTGGAAATCTTGTGAAAACAATGGATTTAAAGACTATTACAAAAATTATGGGTTTCTTTTCAAAAGGGATAACTTGTGCATTCCAAATTGTTCAACTCGATAATTGCTTGTAAAAGAAACTCATGGGAGTGGTTTGGTGGGGCATTTGGTATTGAAAAACACTGAATACTTTGAATGACCATTTATATTGGCCAAGCATGAGAAAATGTTTTTTTAAATTTGTTCTAAGTGTTTCACTTGTAAGCATTAAAAGTCCAAAGTTCAACCTAATGGATTGAATTCCCCCTTGCCTGTTCTATACCATCATTGGACTGAAATCTATATGGATTTTGTGTTGGGATTGCCTTGATCCCAATTGGGAAAAGATAGATTTTTTTTTGTGGATAGATTCAGAAAAATGGATCATTTAATTACATGAACAAAATCTAATGATACTATTCATATATATTTTTTTTTCAAATAAATTTTGAGATTACATGAACTTTCCAAAACCATTGTAAGTGATAGGGATGTGAAATTCCTTATCCACTTTTGGAGGACTTCGTGGAATAAATTGGGAACTAAATTATTGTTCTCAACTGTTGCACATCCTCAAACTAATTGGAAAACTGAAGTGGTGAATATGAAACTTTTTACCCTCTTGCATGAAATAATACAAAAATGATCAAAAGAAAAGGGAATTTTTTTCCCATGCATAGTGTTTTCATATAACCAAGTAGTGAATTATACTAATAACTTCTCTCCTTTTGAGACTGTATAAGGATTTAACCCAATGATTCTATTAGATATTATTTAATTTCCTACTAATGAGGTTGTTGATCTTTTAGTTGATGATAAGGCAAAAAAAATTCAGGATTTACATGCCAAAGTGAAATCCAAAATTGAAAGAAGATGTGAAAAATATGTGTAGAAAGCAAACAAGGGTTTACATAAGGTTATACTAGAACACAGATATTGGATGTGGAAGAATTTGAGGAAGGAAAGGTTTTTGGATCAAAGAAAATCAGAACTTCAATCGTGGGGATATGGAACTTTCAAGTTTTAGAAAGAATCAATGATAACGCCTACAAGATTGACTTTCCCAAAAGGTATGGAAATGTGAGTGCTACCACTAATGTTCTTGATCTCTCTCCCTTTGTATATGAAGATTTGACGATGAATCCTTTTTAAGAGGGATGGGATGAGGATAATCAAGGTGTGTATATGCAACTAGGATTCAAGAGTGATCATAGCATTGATGGTGGAAGGATCATAAATGCACAAGACCCATTTCATGGGATTAGAGTCCCGATGATAAGAGGAAGAATGAGAAGGATGAAAGAGGCTTTACATGGCCTCATTTTACAATTACAAGAAGATTTCCAACATTCATTCATGTGAGGATCAAATAGACCTCTAATTACACTTATTAAATCCCAAAAGTGTACCTAAATGGTCCACCCAATTGATCTTATAAATTTAGTGCTACTTGCATGAAGGAAATCTCCAATGTCAAAAAGTGGTGGTCCCCTTATCTCCAAAGTCATGGTGGGAATCTTTATAGTATTTGGGGTGGTTCTAAAAATTCTTCTTGGTGAATATCTTTTCCCTTAAAGCCATGGTCATGTGTAAAACAGTCAAAAATAGTTTTTAGGATTTATACTTTTGTGGGCTAGGTATTTTGACTTGTGTCTCTCATTTGGCTATAGATAGCCACATCCTTGTACCCCTTAAAGTTTAATTAATAATTTGAGTGTTTTCTAACATTATTATGCTTGTGTTTATTATGTTCTTGGATGAATTAAAGTAAGGCTTATAAAATAAGAGATAAAAATTTGTGGTGCTTTTTATAATTAGGGTTTTAAGGGGAAAGTCTCCTTGGGGTCCTAATTGATCATCCCCCTTCCCCTTTTATTTTACTTCACACTTACCTATTTTCATTTCTCCCACTTCACCCCTTGTGTTTCTACATTTTATCCAATGGATACTACACACCCATTCTGTATCATATCATTTGGTATCATATCCTGGCAATGGAAATCAAGTTCTTTCATTTTTCGTTTTCTCCCATATTTTTCCACTACTTCCATTTTCGTCCATCACTAATTCTGGAAGAAAATTTCTTCCACCTTTTCATATGATTTTTTCTTTTTGTTTATGGATGTATAATATATCATTTTAATAGTTAATAATTTCATATTTCTTCTCTATTTGGAATCACTAAAATATGATGCATATATTTAGAGATATAGCTGAATTAGTTCATGCTATAGATTTATTCTTGTGAAATCTAACTATCACCAAAACAGATTCCAATCAAGTTTGAAGTTCATGTTATCACACCATTTTACATAATTGAGATCAGATTAAATCATTGTGACATTTTTCATCTATTGAACACTGATAACCAAAAACAGACTCTTTGTATCTCATTTCTTGATTATTGAGTCGTAAAAAAGGCAAAAAAAATCAAAAATAAAATAAAAAAATTGCTCATTTGAAACATTATGTTATCTAATTTAGTCACAAATTTGAATTTATTTTTATTTTCCACCATCTTCTATCCTACATCCATATAAAACCTTTAACCATAACCATTTATCCAATTCCACTTTACCTCCCATATTTCTTAGAATCTATTGATTCAAAACCATTTTAAAATATCTAATTTTTAAAGTTTTCCATGAATTGATTACTTCTCACTAATTGTATAATTGATTATATTTAATAAATCTTGTAGGAACCATGTTTTTTTGATAGAAAGTGTGAGGAACCTTTTGAGAGATTAAATAAACAGAGAGAAAGAGTGTGTGAGGATTTAAAAAAATGAAGATTAAGAGAGAAAGAAGTGAAATCGACCTCAAATTATACATGAAATCTTTCACTGACCAATTTACAAGATTTAATTCTTGGTTGGATGATTTTTAAAGTTCTGCAGCTTCAAGTGTTACATGAAGTTAAGAAGTTGATGAAGGTGATAATGAGTACACCAATTTTGAATAAACATTTCCTAGGCGAGGGAAACATGCTTCTTGGAGAGAAATTGAACGGGGAAGCATCAAAATGACACTTCCATCCATTCGAGGGAAGAGTGACTTAGGAATTTATTTAGAGTGGGAGTGTAAGTTTGAAAATGTGTTTGGAATTCACACCTACTCAGAGAATAAGAAGGTAAATTTGTGATCACTTGAGTTAAATGAATATATAGGAATTTGGGGGAACTAATTACAAGTAAGTCAACGATTAAATAGAGGAAGAAAAATTTGAACTTGGGAATAAATGAAGATAATAATGTGAAAAAGGAAAATTTCTAGTCATTAATACTGATATTTTATTTAGAAGTTACAAAAACTTATGCAAGGTTCTATGTGTGTGGAGGAATACTATAAGGTGATGTATATATAGATGATTCAAGCCAATTTGAAGGTGGATCATGAAGCTATGATGGAAAGGTTCATCAGTGGATTGAATCCAACAATTAGAGATGTGGTGGAACTTCAAACCAACATTAACATGGAGGAATTTCTACATAAGGCGATGAAGGTTGAAGAAGAACTAAATTCTTGATGGATTCAAGTAAGTTCCCCCAATTTTTGGAAGGATAACGGGAAAGTGCCAAAATCAACTTCTAAGTGGAATGAAACAAAACCAAGGGATTAAAAATTTGTTTCAAAACAAAGAAAAGTGTCCAAAAATTAATTCTCCCACACTGATTTAAAAGGAAAAAATGACACAACTTTTTCTTCTAAATCTCATGATATAGAGTGTTTTAAGTGTCAAGGCCAAGGTCATATTTCTTCTCAATGCCCAGAAAAAGGAACATGATTGTTTTGGATAATAGAGACAACCTTAATGAATCCAATTAAGGCCAATTAGACAAATTGAGGATAATTCGACCAATTGAGGCCAATTAGGCACACTGAGGGCAATTGAGGCCAATTAGGCCAATTGATGGCAATTGAGTCCAATTAGGCGAATTGAGTCCAAGGGAGGTCAATTGAGTCCAATTGAGGCCAATTTAGGCCAATTAGGCGAATGGAGGTCAATTGAGGTCAATTATTTCAATTGAGGACAATTAGGCCAATTGAGACCCATTGAGTCCAATTACGCCAATTAGGCGAATTGAGGTCAATTTAGGCCAATTGAGGCCAATTAGTCCATTGAGGCCTATTAGACCAATTAGGAAAATTAAAAAATTGAGTCCAAGTTTTCCACTGATCCCAATAAGTCCAATTAGGCCAATTCGGCCAATTTGGACAATTAGGACATTGAGGCTAATTCTGCCACTAAGGCCAATTATGTCAATTAAGGATAATTAAGAAAATTTAGGCCAATTAGGTCAATTTAGGTCAATTAGGCCAATTTAGGTCAATTTTTTCAATTATGCCAATTAGGGAAATTGGCCCAATTAGGCGATTAAGGCCAATTCAGCAACTAAGGACAATTAGGCCAATTAAGGCCAATTTGGAAAATTTAGGCCAATTAAGGACAATTAGGCTAATTGAGGTCAATTATTCCATTGATTCCAATTCATACATTAAGGCCAATTAGGCTAAATAAGTTCAATTAGGCAAACTAGTGCCAATTGAGGACAATTAGGTCAATTGATGACAATTCGGCTAATCCAGCCAATTAAGCCATTGAGTACAATTTGTCCATTGGGTCTAATTCTTCTATTGAGGCCAATTAGGCCAATTAGGCCAACCGGGTCAATTAAATACAATTAGGAAAATTGAGTCCAATTGAAGCCAATTGAGGCTAAATAGGTCAATTGAGACCAATTAGTCCAATTAATCCAATTGAGTCCAAATGAGGCCCATTAATAAAATTGAGTTCAATTGAGGTCAATTGAGGCCAATTATTCCAATCGAGACCAAGTGGGTCAATTGAGGCCAATTAATCTCAATTGAGCCCAATTAGTCCAATTAGATGAATTGAGGCCAATTAGGTCAATTAGGCCAATTGTGGCCAATTGAGGCAATTAAAGAAAATTTAGGCCAAGTGTGGCCTATTGTGCCCAATTAGGCCAATTAGGCCAATTGTGTCCAATTATGGACAATTAGGCCAATTATGGCCAATTGAGGTAAATTGTGGCCAATTGAGCCCAATTGAGGCCAACTGTGGTCAATTGTGGACAATTAGGCCAATTAAGCCAATTGTGGCCAATTGTGGCCAATTGTGGCCAATTAGGCAAATTAGTCCAATTAGGCCAATTAGGCTAATTGAGGGAAATTGAGGCCAATTAATACAATTAGGAAAATTGAGGCTAATTGAGGCCAATTGAGGTCAATTGAGGCCAATTAGCCCAATTAAGGCCATTTAGGCCAATTGAGGCCAATTGGTCCAATTCGATCAATTGAGGCCAATTAAGGCCAATTAAGGCCAATTAGGTCAATTGGGGCTAATTGAGTCCAATTAGGCCAATTGTGGCCAATTATGCTAATTGAGGCCAATTAGCCCAATTTGCCCAATTAAAGCCTATTGAGGGCAACTGGGCTAATTAAGACCAATTAGGCCAGTTGAGGCCAATTGAAGCTAATTGAGGTAAATTGAGACCAATTGAGGATAATTGAGGCCACGTAGGCCAATTATGGCCAATTATGGCTAATTGAGGCCAATTGAGTCAAACTAAGGCCAATTAGCCCAATTAGGCCAATTGAGGCCAATTGAGGCCAACTATGGCCAATAAGGCCAATTGAGGCCATTTAGGTCAATTAAGACCAATTAGGCCAATTGAGGAAATTGAGGCCAATTGAGGAAAATTTAGGTCAATTGGGCTAATTGAGGCCAATTAGGCCAATTGACACTAATTGATACCAATTATGCCAATTAGTCCAATTGAGGCCAATTGAGGCCAATTAAGGATAATTGAGGACAATTGAGAACAATTGAGGGCAATTGAGGCCAATTGAGGCCAATTGAGTCAATTGAGCAAATTGATCCAGTTGAGGCCAATTAGGCCAATTGAGACCAATTGATGCCAATTCGACCAATTGAGGCCAATTGAGGCCAATTGAGGCCAATTAGGCCAAATAAGGCCAATTGAGGCCAATTAGTTCAATTGAGACCCATTAGGCCAATTGCGGCCAATTAGGCCAATTGAGGCTAATTAAGGTCAGTTAAGGCCAATTGAGGAAAGTTGAGGCCAATTAAGTCCAATTGAGGCCAATTTGGTTAATTGAGGCCATTACTTCCAATTGAGCCGAATTAGGCCAATCAAAGGCATTTGAGCCAATTGAGGTAAAATATTCCAATAGGCCAGTTGAATCCGTGTCCAATTGAGGCCAATTAGACTGATGGAGGCCATTAGGCAAATTAGGCAAAATAGGCCAATTTTGCCACTTAAGGGCAACTGATCCTAATTAGGCCAATTGAGGCCAATTGAGGCCAATCAGGGCCAATTAGGCCAATTGAGGCCAATTCGACCAGTTGAGGCAAATTGTGGCCAATTACTCCAATTAGGCCAATTGAGACCAATTGAGGCCAATTAATCCCAATTGAGGTCAATTAGTCCAACGAGGCCAATTGAGGCCAATTAGGTCAATTGATGCCAGTTGAGGCCAATTGAGGGAAATTGAGTTTAAATTGGACAATTAAGCCAATTGGGGCCAATTGAGCCCAATTGAGGCCAATTAGGCTAATCAAAGCCAATTGGGCCAATTAGGGCAATTTGGATACTTGAGGCCAATTGAGACTAATTAGTCCAATTGAGGCTAACTGAGGCAAATTGAGGCAAATTGAGGCCAATTAGGCCAATTGAGGCCAATTGAGGCCCGTTGAGGCCAATTGTCGCAAATTAATCGAATTAGGTCAATTCAGATCAATTGAGACCAATTGAGGCCAATTGGGGCCAATGATTCCAATTAAGGCCAGTTGAGTACAATTGATTCCAATTAAGGCCAATTGAGGCCAATTAGGCCAATTGGGAGAAATTGAGTCCAATTGAGAGCAATTAAGGACAATTGAGGTTAATTCAAGTCAATTGAGAGAAATTCGTCCAATTGTTTCCAATTGAGGGCAATTGATGCCAATTAGCCCAATTGAGGCCCATTATTCCCATTGAGCCCAATTGATCCCAATAGGATGAATTGGGCTCAATTGGTAAAATGAGACTCACGTGACCTAATTGGCCTCAATTGGTCTCAATTAGCCTAATTGGACTTAGGTGACCTCAATTGGCCTCAATTAGCTTAATTGGGTTCAATTAGCCTCAATTGGACTCAATTGTCCTAAATCGGCCTCACTTAGCCTCAATTACCCTAAATTGGTTTAATTGGACTAATTGGCATAAATTGGCCTTAATTGATATAATAGGCCTCAATTGGCCTGATTGGAATCAATTGGCCTTAATTGGACTCAATTGGCCTCAATTGGCCTAATCAGCCTCCATTGAGCTCAATTAGCCACAATTGGGGCCAATTTGACTCAATTCGCGTAATTGGCCTCAATTGGTCTTAATGGGACTCAATTCACCTCAATTGGTCTCAATTAGGTGACTTGGCCTCAACTGGATTCAATTGACCGAATTGGCCTCAATTGGCCTTAATTGGCTTAATTGGTCTCAATTGGCCTAATTGGTCTCAATTGGCCTCAATTGGTCTCAATTGGCCTAATTAGCCTCAATTAGCCAAATTGTCCCAAATTTGCTTTCAATTTTCTTTAATTGGACCGAATTGTTTCCTATTGGCCATAATTGGCCTCAATTAGCCAAATTAGACTCAATTGGCTTAATTGGGCTCAATTGGCCTCAAGTGGCCTAATTGACCTAATTGGATTAATTGGTCTCAATTGACATAATTGGTCTCAATTGGCTTTAATTGACCCAATTTTCCTATTTAGACTTTATTGGCCTCAATTGGCCTAATCTACCTAAATTGGACTCAATTGACCACAATCAACCTCAATTGGATAAATGGACTCAATTGTTCTTAATTGGCCTCATTAGGCCTCCATTGGCCTCAATTAGACTCAATTGGCCTAATTGTCCTCAATTGGCCTAATTGTCCTCAATTGGGCTCAATTGGCTGCAATTGGTCGAAGTTGCCTAATTGGCCTCAATTGGCCCCAATTGGCCATAGTTGGCCTCAATTGGCCTCAAATGGCTTCAATTGGCCTAATTTTTCTAATTGGAGTCAATTGGGCTCAATTAGGCTCAATTGGACAAATTGGACTCAATTGTCCTCAATAGGCCCGAATTGGACTCAATAAAGCCTCAATTTGACTCAGTTTGCCTAATTGGCCTAATTTGCATCAGTTGGCCACAATTTGCCCCAATTGTTCTCAGTGGGATCAATTGGCCTAATTATCCTTAATTATTCTAAATTAGACTCAATCACCATCAAATGGCCTCAATTGAAATAATTGGCCTTAGTTGGACTAATTGGCCTCAATTGGGCTCAATTGGCATAATTGGCCTCAATTGGCCTAATTGGTATCAATTGTCCTCAATTGGCCTCAATCAGTGTCAACTGGACTAATTGGCCTCAATTGGACTAATTGGCCTCAATTTGCCTAATTATCCTAATTGGCCTCAATTTGCCTAATTTTTCTAATTGGACTTGATCCACCTCAATTGGCTTCAATTGGACTAATTGGCCTCAATGAGTCTCAATTGGCCTCAATTGGGCTTAATTGGCCTCAATTGGCTCAATTGGCCACAATTGGCATCAATTAGACTCAATTGGCCACAATTGGCCACAATTAGAATTAATTGGCCCCAATTAGACTTAATTGGACCCATTTAACCTCAGTTCCCATAATTGAACTAATTGTACTCAATTGGCCTCAATTGGCCAAATTGCCCTCAATTGGCCTCAATTGTCCTCAATTTTTCTCAAATGTCCCAATTGGCCTCAATTAGCCTCAATTTTCTAAATTGGCCTTAATTGGAAAAAATTGGGCTCAATTGGCCCCAATTGGCTTCAATTGGCCTCAATTGGCATCAATTGCGCTAATTGGACTAATTGGCCTCGATTGGCTTCAGTGGGCCTAGTTGGAATCAATCGCCTTAATTGGTCTCAATTGTCCTCAAGTGACCTCAATTGGCCTTAATTGGCATAATTGGCCTCAAATTTCCTCAAATTCCATGCCTGACCTAATTGGTCTAATTGACCTAATTGGCCTTAATTGGCCTCAATTGGCCTAATTCTCCTATTTGGCCTCAATTGCCCTCAATTGGCCTAATTGGCCTCAATTGGCCATAATTGGCCACAATTGGCCTCAATTGGCCTCAATTGGCATCAATTAGCCTAATTGGCCTCAATGGCCTCAATTGGCCTCAATTGGCCTCAATTGGCCTCAATTGGCCTCAATTTGCGTCAATTGGCCTTAATTGGCCTCAATTCGCCTAATTGGCCTCAATTTGCCTTAACTGGTCTCAATTGGCTTAACTGACCTCAATTGGCCTAATTGGCATCAATGGCCTCAATTGGTCCAGTTGGTCTCAATTGGGATCAATTGGCCTCAATATTTCTTAATTGGCCTAATTGGAATCAATTGGCCTAATTAGCATCAATCATTCTCAATTGAGATATATTGGCCTCAGTTGGCCTAATGGCCTAATTGGCCTAATTGGAATAATTAACCTAATTGGCATCAATTGGCCTAATTGTCCTTAATTGGCCTCAATTGGCCTCAATGTGCCCAATTGGACGAATCAACCTCAATTTGCCTCAATTGTCCTAATTGGATTCTATTGGCCTCAGTTGGCCTCAATTGGTATCATTTGGCCAAATTGGCCTTAATTGGCCTCAAATGACCTAATTAGCCACAATTGGCCTCAATTAGACTCAATTGGACTAATTGGCCTCAATTGGACTAATTGGCCTCAATTGGCCTGAATTAGCATAATTTGCATAATTGGCCTCAATTATCCTAATTTTTCCTAAATTTCCCTCAATTGGATAATTGATCTCAATTGACCTAATTGACTTCAATGAGCCTCAATTGGTCTAAATCAGCCTCAATTAGGCTCAATCAGCCTCAATTGGGCTAACTGGTCAAAATGGCCTAAATTGGCCTCAATTGGCCACAATTGGCCTAATTTACCTCAATTGGCCTAAATTGGCTTTAATTGGCCTTAATTGGCCTCAATTAACTAAATTAGATCAATTGCCCTCAATTGTCCTAATTGGCCTCCATTGGCCTCCATTGGCCTCAATTGGCCTCAATTGCCATAATTCGACTCAATTGGGTTCAATTGGGATCAACTAGGCTCTAACGGCCTCAATGGGCCTCAGTTGGCCTCAATTGCCCTCAATTGGACTCAATAGGCCTCAATGGGTCTCAATTAGCCTCAATTTGCCTAATTGGACTAATTGGCCAGGATTGGCATCAATTGACATCAATTGGCCTAATTGGCCTAATTAGACATAATTGGACTCAATTGGCATCAATTGGACTCAATTGGCCTCAATTGGCCACAATTGGCCGAATTGGCCCAATTGGCCACAATTTGTCTCAATTAGACTAATTGGACTAATTGGCCACAATTGACCAAAATTGGGCTCAATTGACCTGAATTGGACTCAATTGACTTGAATTGACCTAATTGGCCTCAATTGGACTAATTGGCCTAATTGGCCTCAATTAGCCCCAATTCACATAATTGGCCTAATTGGCCTCAATTTTCCAAATTGGCTTTAATTGACCTGATTGGCCTAATTGGACTAATTGGTGTAATTAGCCAAATTTTACTAATTGGCCTCAACAGTCGAATTGGCCTCAATGACCTAATTGGAAGAATTGGATGAATTGTCCTATATTGACCAAATTGGCATCAATTAGCCTAATTAGCCTCAATTATCCTCATTTTTCCTAATTTTCCTTAATTGACCTCATTGGCCTTAATGGCCAAATTGGAGTCAATGGTCTAATTGGTCTCAATTATCCCAATTGGCCTATATTGGCCAAAATTATCATAATTGGCCTTAATTGGACGAAGTGGCTAATTGGCCTTAATGGTCGAATTCAACTTAGTGGCCTAATTGGCCTAGTTGACCTGATTGCCTGAATTGGCCTCATTGGCCTAATTGGTCTAATTAGCCTATTTAAGCTCAATGGGTCAAATTTGACTCAATTTGACTTAGTTTTATTAATTGTCTTTAATTGGCCTAATTGGTCTAATTAGCCTCAATTGCCGAATTGGCCTCAATATCCTAATTTTCCAAATTAGCCTCAATGACATAATTGGCCTAACTAGGCACAATGGGCATCAATTGGCCTCAATTGGCCTGATTGGCCTTAATTGGCTTCAATCGGCCCCAATTGACCTCAATTGCCCTAATGGGCCTCAAATGGCCTAAATTGGCCTAAATTGGTCTCAGTTGGGATAATTAGCCTCAATTGACCTCAATTGACCTCAATTTCCCTAAATTGGCATAATTTTCATCAATTGGCCTAATTGGTGTGAATTGGCATCAATTAGATTAATTGGAAGAATTGGATTCAATTGGCCTCAACTGGCCTCAATTGGCCTCAACTGGCATAATTGGACGAATTTTCCTAATTGGACTCAATTTGCCTAATTGGTCTTATTGGACTAATTTGGCCTCAATTGGCATCAATTAGCCTAATTGGACTCAATTATTCTCAATTGTCCTTAATTGGCCTCAATTGGCCTAATTGGCATAATTGGAATCAATTGACATCAATTGGCCCAATTATCCTTAATTGGACTCAATTGGACTCAATTGGATTAATTGGCCCAATTTACCTCAATTGTTCTCAATTGACCTAATTGGCCTCAATTGGGCTCAATTGGCCTCAATGTTCCTAATTGACCTAATTGGTCTAATTGGACTCAATTGACCTAGTTGGCCTTAATTGGCCTAATTAGCCTCAATTGACCCAATTTTCCTAATTGGCTGATTTGGCCTCAATGTCCTAATTGGCCTCATATGCCTCAATCGGCATGAATTGGACTCAATTGGACTCAATTCTCCAAATTGGCCTAACTTGGACTCAATTGGTCTCCATTGGCCTAATTGGCCTAATTAGCCTCAATTGACCTCAATACAACTAATTGGCCTAATTGGCCTAATTGGCCTCATTGGCCTCGACTGGCCTCATTTGGCCTCATTTGGCCTAATTACTCTAAAATGGTTTCAATTAGCCTCATTAGCCTAATTGGCCTCAATTGACCTCAATTTACCTCAATTTGGCCTTAGTTGGACTCAATTGGCTGAATTGGCCACATTCGAATCAGTTAGCCTAATTGGATTTAGTTGGCCATAAAGGGCCTCAATTAGAAGAATTGGACTCAATTGTTCTAATTGGCCTCAATGATCCTAAATTGGCCCCAGTTGGCCTAATTGGCCTCAATTGGGATCACTTGGCCACAGTTGGCCTCAACTGGCATAATTGGCTCTTTTGGCCTCAATTGGCCTCAATTGCCCGCAATTAGACTCAATTGACCTCAATTGGCCTAATTTCCCTCAATTAGCTTCAATTGGTATAAGTTGGACCCAATTGGATCCAATTGGATGTAATTTTCCCCAATGGATCTATATTAGACTAATTGGCCTGAATTGGGAAAATTAGCCTTAATAGGCCAAATTGGCCTCGATTGGCCTCAATTGGAATCAATTTGCCTCAATTGGAATCAATTTGCCTAAATTGGCCTTAATTTGTCTGAATTGGCCTAATTGGACCAATTGGCCTCAATTGGATCAATTGGTCTCAATTGGCCTAATTGGCCAAATTGGCCTTAATTGGCCTCAATTGGACTCAATTCACCTAAATTTGTTGAATTGGCCTCAATTGGCTTATATTAGCCTCTATTAGCCTCAATTGGACTCAATTGGCCTCAATTGGCCTAATTGGACTCTATTGGTCTCCATTAGGCTAATTTTCATCAATTGGCCTCAATTAGCCTAATTAGACTAATTGGTCACAATTGTCCTCAGTTGGCCTCAATT
This sequence comes from Viscum album, assembly GCA_963277665.1. Classification (NCBI taxonomy): domain Eukaryota; kingdom Viridiplantae; phylum Streptophyta; class Magnoliopsida; order Santalales; family Viscaceae; genus Viscum; species Viscum album. The sequence goes on along the minus strand of CAUJRU010000003.1, from coordinate 9,827,706 downwards.
GGCATAATTGGGCTCAGTTGGCCTCAATTGTCCCTAATTCTCCTCAATTGATGTAATTGACATCAAATGGAATCAATTGACATCAATTGTCCCAATTGGTCTCAGTTGGTCTGAATTGACTGAATTGGCCTAATTGGACTCAATTGGACTCAATTGGCCTCAAATGGCCTAATTGGCCCCAATTGGAATCAATTGGTTTAATTGGCATAAATGGGCCTTAGTTGGCCTAAATGGGCCTAGTATGTCGGCCTCAATTTTCCACAATTGGATTAATTGGCCTCAATTGGTCTATTTGGCCTCAATTGGCCAAATTGACCTAATTGGCCTTAATTAGCTTCAATTTTTCCTCAATTGGACTTAATTTCCCTAATAGGCCTAATTGGCCTCAATTGGCCTAATTGGGTTCAATTGGCTTCAATTTTTCCTCAATTGAACTTAATTGGCCTAATATGTCTAATTAGACTCAATTGGCCACAATTGGCTTGAATTGGCATCAATTGGACTAATTGGCCACAATTGACCTAATTGGCATAATGGGCCTCAACTGGACTCCATTAACATCAATAGGCCCAATTGGCCTAATTGGCCTCAATTAGCCTCAATTAGCATAATTGGCCTCAATTGGACTCAACTATCCTAATTGGCCTAATTGACCTAATTGGTCTCAATTGACCTCAATTGGCCTTAATGGGATTTAATTGGAATTAATTGATACAATTGGCACCAATTGGCTACAATTGGTCTCAATTGGCCTCAATTGGCCTCAATTGGCCTCAATTGGCCTTAATTGGACTCAATTGGCCTCAATTGGCCTAATTTTCATAATTGGCCTAATAGGCCTCAATTAATTAATTGGCCTCAATTGGCCTCAATTGTCCTCTTTTGGATAAATTGGTCTAATTAGCCTGAATTTTCCTCAATTGGCCTAATTGGCCTGATTGGCCTCAATCGGCCTTAAGTGGCCTAATGGGCCTCATTTGGCCTCAATTGGCCTCAATTGGCCTAATTGGCCTCATTTAGCTTCAATTGACATCAATTGGCTTAATTGGCATCAATTGGCCCAATTGGTCTCAATTGGCCTAATTGGTCTCAATTTGCCTCAATTTGCCCCAATTGGTCTCAGTTAGACTAATTGGCCTCAATTAGTCTCAATTGGCCTAATTAGCCTAATTGATCTCGATTGGTCTCATTTGGCCTCAATTCGTCTAATTGGGCTCAATTGGGCTCAATTAGCCTAATTGGACCAATTGGCCTCAATTGACTTCAATTGTCTTTAATGGGTTCAATTTTCATAATTGGCCTCAATTGGCCTCAATTGGTCTCATTTGGCCTCAAGTGGCTTAATCGACCTAATTAGCATAATTGGCCTCAAAGGGCCTAAATTGGCCAAAATTGGCCTTAATTGGCCTCAATTGAATGTAATTAGCATCAATTGGACTAATTGGCCTCAATTGGTGTAAATTGGTCTCAATTTGCCTCAATTTGCCTTAATTGGACTAATTGGTCTAATTGGCCTAGTTGTCCCCCCCCAAATTGTCCTCAATTGGAATTAATTAGCCTAATTGGCATTAATTTGCCTTAATTGGCCTTATTTCTCCTCAATTGGCCTCAATGGGACTAAATTGGCATAATTGACCTTGATTGGCCTAATTGGAATAATTGGCCTGAATTGGCATAGTTGGCCTAATTGTCCTCCATTATCCTCGATTAGCCTCATTTGGAATCAATTGTCCTCAATTGGTTCTAATGGCCTCATTCTCCCAATTGGCCTCAATAGGACTAATTGATCTCAATAGGTCTAATTGGAATCAATTGGACTCAATTGGCCACAATTGGACTCAATTGGCCACAATTGGACTAATTGTCTTTAATTGGCCTCAATTGGCATAAATTGGCCTCAGTTGACCTCAATTGTCCTAATTGGACTTAATTGGACTGAATTGGACTTAATTGGCATAATTTCCCTAATTGGCTTCAATTGGCCTCAAATGGCCTAATTTTCCATAATTGACCTAATTGGACTCAATTGGACTCAATTGTCCTCACTTATAATCAATTAGCTTCAATTGGCCTAATTGTCCTCAATTGATTTCAATTGGTCTTGATTGCCTTAATTGGCCTCAATTGGACTCAATTAGACTCAATTGACCCCAATTTGCCTCAATTGGCCTGAATTGGCCTAATTTACCTCAATTCATCTAAGTGTACTCAATTGGTTCTAATTGGCCGAATTGGCCTCAGTTGGCCTCAATTTATCTAATTGGCCTAATTTGACTCAATCAATCTCAATTAACCTCAATTGGCCTACTTGGCCTCAATTCACTTCAATTGGCCTCAATTAGACTCAATTGGACGCAATTGGCCCCAATTGACCTTAATTGGCCTAATTTTCCTAATTAGCCTCAATTGGACTAAATTGGACCAATTTGCCTCAATTTGCCTCAATTGGCCTAAATTGGTCAAATTCGACTCAATTGATCTAATTGTCCTCAACTGGTTCTAATTGGATGAATTGGCCTCAATTGGCCTTAATTGGTCTAATTGGCATCAATTGGACTCGATTGACCATAATTGGCCTCAATTGGCCACAATTTCCCTCAATTGGCCTCAATTGGCCTAATTGGCCTCAATTGACCTCAATTGGCCTCAATGCCATAATTGGCCTCAATTAGACTTAATTGGACTCAATTGGCTTAATTAGCCTCAATTGGCCTCAATTTCCCTCAATTGGCCTTATTGGTCTCAATTGGCCTCAATTTCCCTCAATTGGCCAAATTGGCCTCAATTGGCTAAATTGACCTCAATTAGCCTCAATTAGGCTCAATTGGCCTCAATTGGATAATTAGCCTCAATGGGCCTCAATTGTATTAATTGGCCTCTACGGCCCTAATTGGCCCTAATTGGCCTCAATTGGCCTCAATTGGCTAAATTGGCCTCAATTGGCCAAATTGGCCAAATTGACCTCAATTTCCCTCAATTGGCCTCAATTGGCCCAATTGGTCTCATTTGGCCTAGTTAGAATAATTGGCCTCAATTGACCTCATTTGTTCTCAATTGGCTGAATTAACCTCAATTGGACTAATTGGACCTAATTGGGCTCAATTGGGCACAAATGGGCTCAATTGGGCTCAATTTGGTCCAATTGGCCTTAATTGGCCTTAATTGGCGTCAGTTGGCTATAGTGGGCCGCAATTAGCCCCAATTGGACTAATTGTGCTAATTGGTCTCCATATGTGTAATTGGACTCAATTGGACTCTAGTGGCTAAATTGGCCTAATTGTCCTCATTAGCCTAATTGACCTCAATGGGCCTAATTGACCTAATTGGGCTCAATTGGCCTCAATTAGACTAATTGGCTTCAATTGGCCTAAATTGATCTAATTCACATAATTGGCCTCAATTGGCCTCAATTGGCCTAATTTTCCTAATTGGCCTCAATTGGCCTCAATTAGAAAAATTGGCCTTAATTGGCCAAATTGGCCTCATTTTCTCTCAATTGGCATCGTTTGGCCTCAATTGGCCTCAATTGGCCTTAATTGGCCTAATGTCCTAAATGGCCTAAATTGGCCTCTATTAGCCTAATTGGCTTAATTGGCATAATTGGTCTCAATTTGATTAACTGGCATCAATTGGCTCTGATTGGCCTTAATTGGCACAATCAGCTTAATTTCCATCAATTTTCCTCAATTGAACTCACTTGGCCACACTTGGCTTCAATTGAGCTAATTGGCCCTAATTGGCCTCAATTGGCCAAACTGGCCTAATTCACCTCAATTGGTCTAATTGGCCTAATTGACCTCTGTTGATCTCAATTGAATTCAATTATCCTTAATTGTCTAAATTACCCACAATTTGACTCAATTAATGATAATTGGCCTCAATTGGCCTCAACTGTGCTCATTTGGCCTAATGGGTCTAAATTCGCCTCAATTGGACCAATTTACCTAATTGCCCTAAATTGGCCTCAATTGGCCTCAATTGGGCTCAATTGGGCTCAATTGGCCTGAATTGGCCTCAATTAGCCTCAATTGGCCTAATTGGCCTTAATTAACCTTATTGGACTCAATTGTCCTAATTGGACTCAATTGGCCTAATTTGCTTCAATTGGTACTCAATTAGCCCAATTGGCCACAATTAGCCTCAATTGACCTCAATTAGCTGAATTGGCCCCAATTGGACTCAATTAGGCTCGATTGGATTCAATTTGGCTCAATAGGCATCAATTGGCCTCAATCTGTCTCAATTGGTTCAATTGGCCTCAACAACCCTATTGGGACTTAATTGACCTCAATTTGCTTCAATTAGACTCAATTGACCTCAATTTGATTCAATTGGACTCAATTGGCCTAATTGACCTTAATTGGACTCAATTAGCCTCAATTGGTCTCAAAGGGCCTCAATTGGCTTAGTTGGACTAATGAGTCTCAATTGGCCTAAATTGGACTCAGTTGGCCTAAATTCCCTCAATTAGACTCAATAGGCCGAATTGGGCCAATTTGTCTTAATTGGCCTCAATTGTCGTCAGTTGGTCTCAATTATCCTTAATTGGTCTCAATTAACTTCAATTGGCCTCAATTATCTTAATTGGACTCAATTGGACTAATGGGACTAATTGGACTCAATTACTCTCAATTTGCCCACTTTGCCTCAATTGGCCTCCATTGGCCTAAAGTGGATTAATTATCCTTATTAGTCTAATTGGATTCATTAGACTCAGTTGGCCTAATTGACCTCAATTGGGCTCAATTGGCCTCAATTGCCTAATTGGACTTATTGACCACAATTGACCTCAATTGGCATCAATTTGCCTAATTGGTCTCAATTAGGCTCAATTGGCCTCAATTTGACTCAATTAGCCTCAATTGTCTCAGTTGGACTAATTGGCCTCAATTTTCCCTAATTAGCCTCAATTGGGAGAATTGGCCTCAAATGGCCTCAATTGCCCAAATAAGCCTAATTGACATTAATTTACCCAATTGGCCTAATTGGCATCAATTTGACTCAATTGGCCTCAGTTAGCCTAATTGGCCTCAATTGAGCTCAATTGACTTGATTTCCCTAATTGGCCTAATTTGCATATTGGTCTCAATTGTGATAATTGGCCTCAATTGGAAACTTTGGCTTAATTACTCTAATTGGCCTAATTTGGCTGCAATTAGCTTATGTGTCCTATTTTTCCTAACTAGAAAAATTGGAATCCATTGGCTTAATTGGCCTAATTGGCCTCAATTGGAGTAAATTGGCCTAATTGGCCTCAATTGGCGTAAATTGGCCTAATTGGCCTAATTAACATAATTGGACTAATTGGCTTAATGGGCCCAATTTGCCGCAATTGGCCACAATTGGCCTCAAAAGGTCTCAATTAGCCTCAATTGGTCTCAATTGGACTCAATTGGCCACGATTGGCCTTAATTGGCCTCCATTTGCCTAATTGGCCTAATTGGCCTCAATTGGACGAATTTCCCTAATTGGACTCAATTTGCCTCAATTGATCTCCATTGGCCTAATTAGCTTCAATTGGTCTCAATTGACCTCAATTAGCCAAATTGGCCATAAGTGGCCTCAATTGGTCTCAATTGGCCTCAATTGGCCTCCATTTACCTAATTAGCCTAATTGGCCTCAATTGGCCTAAATTGGGAAAATTTTCCTAATTGGCCTCAATTTGCCTCAATTTTCCTCAATTGCTCTCAATTGGCCTAATTGGCATTAATTGGTCTCAATTTCCCTCAATTGGACAAATTGGACTCAATTGGCCTCAATTGGCCTCAATTGGACTTAGTTGGCCTCAATTGCCCTCACATGGCCTCACTTGGCCTCAATTGGCCGCAATTATCCTCAATTGGCCTCAATTAACCTCAATGGCCTCAATTTTACTAATTGGACTCAATTGGACTAATGGGACTAATTGGACTCAATTAGTCTTAATTGGCCCAATTGGCCTCAATTGGCCTAATTGTCCTCAATTGACATCTATTGGCCTCAAGTGGACAAATTAGCTTTATTAATCTAATTGAATTCATTAGACTTAGTTGGCCTAATTGACCTCAATTGGGATCAATTGGCCTCAATTGCCTAATTGGACTTATTGACCACAATTGGCCTCAATTGGCAGTAATTTGCCTAATTGGCCTCAATTAGGCTCAATTGGCCTTACTCGACCTCAACTGACCACAATTGGCCTCAAATGGCCTCAAATGGCCTCAATTGGCCAAATAATCCTAATTGACTTCAATTGACCTAATTGGTATAATTGGCATCAATTTGACTCAATTGGTCTTAGTGGGCCTAAATGGCCTCAATTGGGCTCAATTGGCCTAATTTCCCTAAATAGCCTAATTGGACAAATAGGTCTCAATTGTGATAATTGGCCTCAATTTGAAAACTTGGCTTAATTGTTCTAATTGGCCTAATTTGGATTCAATTAGTCTATATGACATATTTTTCCTAACTAGAATAAATGGACTCAATTGGATTAATTGGCCTAATTGGCCTTAGTTAGCTTAAATTGTCCTAATTGGCCTCAATTGGCCTAATTAGCCTAATTGGACTAATTGGCTTAATGGGCCCAATTGGACTCAATTAGACACAATTAACCTCAATAGGTCTCAATTGACCTCAATTGGCCTCAATTTTCCTCAATTGGCCAAATTGGCCTCATTGGCCTAGGTGGCATCAATGGGCCTAATTGGCATAATTGGCATAATTGGCCTCAATTAGCCTAATTTTTCTCAATTAGCCTAAATTGGTCTCAATAGGCAGAATTGGCCAAATTGGCCTCATTGGCCTAGTTGGCATCAATTGAACTAGATCATTAATTTCCTTAATTGGCCTCATTGGCCTAGTTGGCATTAATTGGTCTAGTTCACTAATTTCCCTAATTGGCCTCATTAGCATAGTTAGCATCAATTGGCCTCAATTGGCCAAATTGGCCTTAATTGGCCAAGTTGTCCTGATTGGCCTAGTTGTCCAAATTGGCCTCAATTTGGATTAATTGGACTAAATGGCTAAATTGGTCTCAATTGTGATAATTGGCCTCAATAGGAAAATTTGGCGTAATTATTCTAATTGGCCTAATTTGGCTGCAATTAGTCTATGTGGCCAATTTTCCTAATTAGACTAATTAGACTCAATTGGCTTAATTGGCCTAATTAGCCTCAATTGGCTACAATTGGCTTCAATAGGTCTTAATTGACCTCAATTGGCCTCAATTGGCCTCAATTGACCTCAGTCGGCATCAATGGTCCTAATTGGCCTAATTGGCCTCAATGGGTATATTTGTCCTCAATTAACCTCAATTGGTCTTAATTGGCCAAATTGGCCAAATTGGCCTCATTGGCCTAGTTGGAACCAATGGGACTAGTTGGCCTAATTTGCCTAATTGTCCTCAATTGTCCTCAATTGGCCTTATTTGGCCACAATTGACCGCGATTGGCCTTAATTGGCCTCCATTTGCCTAATTAGCCAAATTGGCCTCAATTGGCCTCAATAGGACTAATTTCCCTAATTTTCCTCAATTTGCCTCAATTGATCTCAATTGGCCTTATTGGCATCAATTGGTCTCAATTGGCCTCAATTGGAATAATTGGCCTCAATTGGCCTAATTGGCCTCAAATGGCCTCAAATGGATGCAATTGGCCTAATTGGTCTCAATTGGAATCAATTGGCCGCAATTAGCCTCAATTGGACTCAATTAACCTCAATTGGCATCAATTGTTCTAATTGGACTCAACTGAACTAATAGGACTAATTGGCCTCAAATAGTTTCAATTGGCCCAATTGGTCTCAATTGGCCCAATTGGCCTCAATTGGCCTCCATTGGCCTCAAATGGATGAATTAGCTTTATTAGTCTAATTGGATTCATTATATTCAGTTGGCCTAATTGACCTCAACTGGGCTCAATTGACCTCAATTGCCTAATTGGACTTATTGACCACAATTGGCCTCAATTGGCAGCAATTTGCCTAATTGGCCTCAATTGAGATCTATTGGCCTCAATTGGCCTCAAATGACCGTAATTGGCATCAATTGGCCTCAATTGGACTAATTGGCCTCAATTTTCTCTAATTAGCCTCAATTGAAAAAATTGGCCTCAAATGGCCTCAATTGGCCTCAAATGACCTCAAATAGCCCTCAAATGGCCTCAATTGGACCAATGGCATCAATTTTCCCTAATTAGCCTTGATTGGGAAAATTGTCCTCAAATGGCCTCAATTGGACTCAATTAGATTAATGGGACTAATTGGCCTCAATTAGTCTCAATTGGCACAATTGGACTCAATTGACCTAATTGGCCTCAATTGGCCTCCATTGGCCTCAAGTGGCCTAATTAGCTTTATTAGTCTAATTGGATTCATTAGAATCAGTTGGCCTAATTGACCTCAATTGGGCTCAATTGGCCTCAATTGGCTAATTGGACTTATTGACCACAATTGGTAGCAATTTGCCTAATTGGCCTCAATTAGGCTCAATAGGACTCAATTGACCTCAACTGACCGCAACTAGTCTCAATTGGCCACAATTGACCTCAATTGGACTAATTGGCCTCAATTTACCCTAATTAGCCTCAATTGGGAAAATTGGCCTCAAATGGCCTCAATTGGCCTAATTGTCCTCAATTGGCCTCAGTTGTCCTCAATTGGCCTCAATTGGATGAATTTCCCTAATTGGCCTCAATTTTCCTGAATTGATCTCAATTGGACTAATTGGCTACAATTGGTCTCAATTGGCCTCAATTGGCCAAATTTACAGTAATTGGACTCAATTGGCCTCAATTGGCCTTAATTGGCCTAATTGGTCCCAATTGGCCTCAATTAGTCTCAATTGGCCACAATTAGACTCAACTGGCCTCAATTGGCCTCAATTATCCTAATTAGACTCAATTGGACTAATGGGACAAATTGGCCTCAATTGGTCTCAATTAGCCCAACTAGCCTCAATTGACCTAATTGGACTTAATTGGAATATATTGGCCTCAAGTGGCCTAGTTGGACTTATTAGACAAATTGGATTCATTAGAATCAGTTGGCCTCAATTTCTTAATTGGACTTATTGACCACAATAGGCCTTAATTGGCAGCAATTTGCCTAATTGGCCTCAATTAGGCTCAATTGGCCTGAAGTGGGCTCATCTAACTACAATTGGACTCAATTGTCCCCAATTGGAATAATTGGCCTCAATTTGCCCTAATTAGCCTCAATTGGGTAATTGGCCTCAATTGTCCTCAATTGGCCAAATAAACCTAATTGACTTATATTGACCTAATTGGACTAATTGGCATCGATTGGACTCAATTGGTCTTAGTTGACCTAATTGGTCTCAATTGGGCTCAATTGTCCTATTTTGGCTACAATTAGTCTATGCAATTTATTTTTCCTAACTAGACTAATTGGACTCAATTGTCTTAATTGGACTAATTGGCCCCAATTGGTGTAAGATGGTCTAATTTACCTCAATTGGATTAATTGGCCTAATTGGCCTAATTGGACTAATTGACCTAATTGGCCTGATTGGCCTAATTGGATTAATGGGCCCAGTTGGCCTCAATTGGCCAAAATTTGCCTCAATTAGTCTCAATTGGCCTCAATTGGACTCAATTGGCCTCAATTGGCCTCAATTGGCCTAATAGGCCTCAATTGGCCTAATTGTCCTCAATTAGCCTCCATTGGTCTTAATTGGCCGAATTGGCCTAATATGCCTCAATTGGACTAATTTGCTTAAATTGACATCAATTTTCCTTAATTAGATCCAATTTCCCTAATTGGCCTAATTGGAATCAATTGGATTCAATTGGCCTCAATTGGTCGAATTGGCATATATTGGCGTCAACTGGCCTAATTGGAAAAATTATCCTAATTGCCTCAATTGGCCTCAATTAGCCTAATTGGGTGAAATTGGCCTGATTGGACTCAATTGACATCAATTGAAAATTGGTTTCAATTGTCCACAATTAACCTCAATTGGCCTAATTGGTCTAATTGGACACAATTGGCCACAATTGGACTAATTGGTCTCAATTGACCTCAATTGGCCTAATTGGCCACAATTTTCCTCAATTGATATCATTTGGTCTCAATTAGACTAATTTACCTCAATTGGCCTCAATTGGACTCAAATGGATTCAATTGGCCTAATTGGCCCCAATTGGTCTCAATTAGTCTCAATTGACATTAGTTGGCATAATTGGACGTATTGCCTTAATTGACCCCAATTGGCCTAATTGGTCATAATTGGCCTTAATTGGCCTCAATTGGCCTAATTGGCCTAATTTGCCTCAATTCACCTCAATTACGCTCAATTGGCCTCAATTGGACTCAATTGACCTAATTTGCCAAATTGGCCACAATTGACCACAATGGGGCTCAATTGGCCTCAATAGGTCTCAACTGTCTGAATTGACCTAATTGACCTCAATTGGCCTCAATTGGCCTAATTGGTCTAATTTTCCTCAGTTGGCCTCAATTGGACTCAATTACCCTAATTGGACAAATTGTCTTTGATTGGACTCAATTGAGCTCAATTGGGCTCAATTGGTTTCAATTCGCCTTGGGCTGAATTGGCCTCAATTGGCCTACTTGGCCTCAATTGACTCAATTTGCCTAATTGGCCTCAATTTCCCTCAATTGGATGAATTGGCCACAATTGGCCTGAGCTGGATTAATTGGACTAATTGGCCTAATTGGTCTCAATTGACCCAATTAGCCTCAATTAGCCTCAATTGGCCTCAATTTACCTAATAGGATTTAATTAGATTAATTGGAATAATTGGGCTCATTGACCGAATTGGCCTCAATTGGCCTCAATTTGCCTAGTTGGCCGAATTAGGTTCAATTAACCTAATTGGACTCAATTGGCCTTAATTGGACTCAATTTACCTAATTGGCCTTAATTTGCCTAATTGGCCTAATTGGCCTAATTGAACTCAATGGGGGAATTAGCCTCAATGGCCTAATTGGCCTAATTGGCCTCAATTTTCCTAAATTTTCCTAATTATCTAGATTATCTTGATTAGCCTAATTGGCCTCAATGGCCGAATTGGCCTTAGTTGGCCAAGATGACCTAATTTTCCTAATCTACCTAATTGGACTCAATGGAAAAATTGGGATCAATGTCGTAATTGGCTAATTATCATCAATGGATGAATTGGACTAATTATCGTCATTGGCCTAATTGGCCTAATTGGCCTTAATTGGCCTGAATTGGCCTGAATTGGCCTAAATTCACCTAATTAGACTAATTCGTCTCAATTGGCCTCAGTTGGTCTCAATTGGCCTAATTGGCCTCAATTGTCCTAATTTGCCTCAATTGACCTCAATTCCCCTAATTGGCCTCAATTGGCCTAAATTTCCCTCAATTGGCCTATTTGGCATCAATTTTCCTCAATTAGCCTAATTGGCCTCAACTGGCCTCAATTAGCCTAATTGGCCTCAACTGGCCTCAATTCGCCAAATTGACATAATTGGCATCAATGGGACTAATTAGCCTCATTTGGCATAATTGGACTCAATTGACCACAATTTGCCTAATTGGCTCAATTGGCCGAATTGGCCTCAACTAGCCGAATTGTCCAAAATTGCCTAAATTGGCCTAAATTGGCATAATTGGCCTAAATTGGCCCCTATTGCCCAAATTGGACTCAATTGACCTAATTGGCCTCAATTTTCCTAATTGGCCTTAGTTTACTTAATTGGCCTAATTGGCCTTAATTGGCCTCAATTGGCCTCAATTGTCCTCAAGTTGCCTCAATTGCACTCAATTGGCCTAACTGACCTCAATTGGCATCAATTGACCTAATTTGCCTAAATTTGCCTCAATTGCCCCTAATTGGATTGAATTGGCCTTAATTGGCTTCAATTGGCCGGAATTGCTCTAATTGGCCTCAATGGCCTAATTGGACTTAATTATACTCAATTGGCCTCATTTGGTCTCAATTAGCCTAATTTGCCTCAATTTTCCTCAATTGGCCTAATTAGCCTAATTAGCCTCAATTGGCCCCAATTGGCCTCAATTAGCCTCAATTTTCCTCAATTGGCCTAATTGGCCTAATTAAGATCAATTGGCCTCAATTGGCCTAATTAGCATCAATTACCCTCAATTTGCCTCATTGGCCTCAATTGGCCTCAGTTAGCCTAATTGGCCTCAATTGGCGTCAATTTGCCTAATTGGCCTCAGTTAGCCTAATTGACCTCAATTGGGCTCAATTACCCAAAATTGGCCTAATTGGCTTCAATTGGCCTCAATTGACCTGAATTTGCCTAACTGGCCTCAATGGGCCTCAATTGGCTGAATTGGCTTCAATTGGCCGAATTGGCATCAATTGCTCAAATTGGCCTCCATCGGCCTAATTAGACTCAATTGGACTCAATTCACCTCAATTGGCCCCAATTGGGAAAATTGTCCTCAATTGTCCTCAATTGGCTCAATGTGCATCGATTGACCTAAATAGACACAATTGGCCTCAATTGGCCAAATTGGCCTCAATGGGCCTCAATTGGGCTCAATTGGCCTCAATTGGCCTAATTGGCCTAAATGGGCCTTAATTGGCCTCAATTGGTCTCAATGTGCCTCAATTGTCCTCAATTAGCCTAATTGGCCTCAATTGGACTTAGTTGTCCTAATGGGACTAAATTGGCATCAATTTGCCTCAATTGGCCTCAATTGGTCTAATTGGCCTCAATTGGCCACAATTGGACTCAATGGGCCTCAATTGACCTCCATTGACAAAATTTTCTGAATTGGACTCAATTTTCCTCAATTGGCCTAAATTGGCCTAATTAGATTCAATTAGTCACAATTGGTCTCAATTGGACTCAATTAGGCTAATTGACCTCAATTGGCCTAATTGGCCTCAATTGGCCTCAATTAGACTCAATTGGCCTTAATTGGACTCAATTGGACTAATTGGACGAATTGGCCTCAATTGGTTCCAATTGGTCTCAATTAGACTCAATTGGCCTAAGTGGACGAATTGGCCTTAATTGGTTCCAATTGGTCTCAATTGGTTGCAATTGGTTTCAATTGGTTCCAATTAGTCTGAATTGGTGCTAATTGGTCTCAATTGGCCTCATTGGTACCAATTGGTCTCAATTGGCCTAATTGGACTAATTGGCCTTAATTGGTCTCAATTGCCCTCAATTGGCATATATTGGCCTCAATTGTCCACTATATTCCCGAATTGGCTCCAATTTACCTCAATTGGCCCCGATGGGCCTTAATTTTTCCAATTGGGCTAATTGGCCTCAATTTGTCTAATTGGCCTCAATTGGCTTCAATGGCCTCAATGGTCCTCGAGTGGCCCAATTTTCTTAATTGGCCTAATTGGCCTTAATTGGCCTCAATTGGCCACAATTTGCCTCAATTGGTCTCAATTAGCCTAATTGGACCCAATTGGCATTAATTGGCCTCAATTGGACTCTATTGGTTTCAAATGGACTTAATTGGTCTCAATTGGTCGAATTGGACTCAATTGGCCGCAATTGGAATATTTTCCGCAATTGGCCTCAATTGGCCTTAATTGGCCGAATTTTCCTCAATTGGCCTCAATTGGACTCAATTTGTTTCTATTGGGTTCAATTGGCATCAATTATCCTAATTAGTCTAATTGGACAATTGGCCTTATTGGACTTAATTGGCCTCAATTGGGTTCAATTAGGCTTAATTAGCCTCAATTGGCCTCAATTGTTCTAATAGGCCTCAATTGGCCTCAATTGTTCTAATAGGCCTCAATTGGACTCAATTGAACTAATTGGATTAATTGGCTTTAATTGGACTCAATTGGACTCAATTGGCCTAATTGGCCTCAGTTGACCTCCATTGGCCTTAATTGGCTTCAATTGACATAATCAGCATAATTGGCCTCAATTGACCTGATTTCCCTCAATTGGCCACAATTAGACTCAATTGGCCTAATTGGACTAATTTTCCTAATTGGTCTTAATTAGCCTCAATTGGCCTAATTGGATTAATTGGCATCCATTGGCCTCAATTGGTATCAATTGGCCTCAATTTTCCCTAATTTCTCTCAATTGGCCTAATTGGCCTCAATTGGCCCAATTGGCCTAAATTGACCTAAATTGGCCTAATTGGTCACAATTTTCCTAAATTGGCATAATTGCCCTCAATTGGCCTCAATTGGACTAATTAGCTTTAATTGGTCTAATTGGCCTGAATTGGAGTCAATTGGCCTAAATGGGGCTGAATTGGACTCAATTGGCAATAATTGGACAAATTGGTCTCAATTAGCCTAATTTTCCTCAATAGGCCACAATTGGCATCAATTTCCCTCAATTGGCATCAATTGCCCTCAATTGGATTAATTGGCCTAATTGGCCTAATAGGCCATAATTGGTCTCAATTGGCCACGATTGGCCTAATTTTTCTAATTGGTCTCAATTCGCCTCATTTGGATTTAATTTGAATCAATTTTCCTCAAATGGTCACAATTTTCCTAACTGGCCACAATTGGCCTCTGTTGACTTAATTGGCCTAATTGGCCACAATTGTCCTCAATTTGCCTCAATTTGCCTTAATTCACCTAATTGGCCTCAATTGGGAACAATTGGCCTCAATTGTCCTCATTTGCCTCAATTGGCATAATTGGCCTTAATTGACATAAATTTTCATAATTGGCCTCAATTGTTCTAAATTGACTGAATTGGTTTCAATTGGGCTCAATTGGCTCAATTGGCCTAATTAGATTCAATTTTCCTCAATTGGAATCAGTTTTATCAATTGGACTAATTGGCCTAATTTGCTTTATTTGACCAAATGGGTCTCAATTGGCCTCAATTTGCCTAATTGGATTTAATTTGCCTAATTAGCCTAATTGGACTAATTAGACTAATTGAAATAATTAGCCTAATTGGCCTAATTTGATGATTTGGCTTCAATGGCCTAATTAGCCTAATTTCCCTCAATTTTATTAATTGGTTTAATTGGCCTTAATTGACCTATTCAACATAATTGGCCTAATTAGACTCAATTGGTCTCAATTAGCCTAATTTTCCTAAGTGACCTTAATTGGTCTAATTTGCATAATTTTCCTAACTAGTCTGAATTGGATAATTGGGCTCAATTGGTCTAAATGACCTTAATTGGCTTAATTGGCATAATTTTTCTAATTGGCCTTAATGGCCTAATTCGTCCCAATTAGCCTCAATTGGTATAATTGGCCTCAATTTCCCTCAATTGGCCTCAATTGGCCTAATTGGCCTCAATGTACTAATTTCCCTAATAGGCCTAATTGGTCTAATTGGTCTCAACTGACCTCAATTTTTCAAATTAGCCTCAATTGGCCTCAATTGGCTTAATTGGACTCAATTGGACTCAATTGGACTCAATTTTCCAAACTGGCCTAATTGGCCTCAAATGTCCTCAATTGGTCTAATTAGTCTCAATTCACCTAATTAGCCTAAATTGAACTAAATTTGCCTAATTAACCTCAGTTTACCTCAATTGGCCTCAATTGGCCTAATTGGCCCCAATTGGCCTCAATTGGCATAGTTGTCCTCAATTGGCCTCAATTATCGTAATTGGTCTCAATTGGTCGAATTGGCATAATTGGACTCAATTTACTTTAGTCGGTCTAATTGGCCTCAATTGGACTTAGTTTGCCTAATTGTCCTTAATTGGATTAATTTACCTAATTGGCCTAATTGGCCTAATTGGCCAAATTAGCCTCATTTGACTAAATGGACAAATTGGCCTAATTTTCCAAATTTTCCAAATTTTCCTAATAGGCCTCAATTGGCCTCAATTCGTCTAATTGGTTTAATTGGCCGCAAATCGCCTCAATTTTCCTAATTGACCTAAGTGGCCTCAATTGGCCTCAATTGGAATAATTTGTCTCAATTGGCCTAATTGGCCTCAATTGAACTCAATTTTCCTAATTTTCTTCAATTATCTGAATTGGCCTAATCGGAATAATTGGGCTCAGTGGGCCTCAATTGTCTTGATTAGCCTAATTGGCCTCATTTGGCCTAATTGGCCTCAAATGGCCTAATTGGACTCAATTGGACTCAATTGGCCAAATTGGTCTCAATTGGCTTAATTGGATTCAATTGGCCTCAATTGGCCACAATTGGCCTCAATTGGCCTAATTGACCTAATTGGCCTAATTGGAATAATTTACCTCAATTGGCCTCAATTGGCATGATTGGCATAATTGGCCTCAATTGGCCTAATTGGCCTAATTGACCTCAATTGGCATTAATTGGCCTCAATTAGCCTAATTGGCATAATTGGACTCAATTGGCCTAATTGGTCTAATTGACCTCAATTGGTCTAATTATTTTCAATTGGCCTAATTGGCCTCAATTGGACTCAATTGGCATAATTTTTCTATTGGCCTTAATTGGCCGCAATCAGCCTAATTAGCCTCAATTGGCCTAATTGGACTCAATGACCTCAATTTTTCTAATTGGCCTAATTAGCCACAATTGGCCTCAATTTGCGGAACTGTACATAGTTTGCCTAATTATCCTAATTGTCCTCAATGGTCTAATTGGGTTCAATGACCTAATTGACCTAATTTTCCAAATTGACCTCAATGGACTAATTGGACTTATTGGCCTCAATTGGCCATAATTAGCCTCAATTGGCTTAATTGGTCTAATTGACATCAATTTTCCTATTTGGCCTAATTTTCCTAACTGGCCTCAATTGGACTCAATTAGACTAATTGGCATAATTGGGCTTAATTGGCCTAATTTTACAAATTTGCTTAATTAGTCTGAATTGGCCTCATTTCGCCCCAATTGGCCTCAATTGGCCACAATTGGTCTTAATAGCCTTAATTGGCCTAATTTTCCAAATTTACCAAATGGTCCTTAATTGGACTAATTTGCCCAATTGGCCTCAATTGGCCTCAATTGGTCTCATTGGTCTAATTATATTCAATTAGCCTCAATTGGTCTAGTTGTCCTTGATTTTCCTAATTGGCCTAATTGGCCTTAATGGCCTAATTGTCCTAATTGGACTAATTTTCCTAATTGTCCTAATTGTCCTAATTGGCCTAATTGGTCTCAATTAGCCTAATTTTTATAATTGTCTTCACTGGACTGATTGTGTTAATTGGCCTATTTTGCCTAATTGTCCACAGTTTCCCTCAATTGTCATAATCGACCTAACTGACCTCAATTGAACTAATTGGCCTAGTTGGCCTTATTAGCCTCATTGGCCTCAATTGTCCTAATTGGTCTCAATTTCCCTCAATTAGATGAATTGGCCTAATTGGACTCAATTGACCTAATTATACTATTTGGTCTCAATTGGTCTAGTTGGCCTAATTAGCATCAATTGGTCTAATTGGCCCTAATTGGCCTAATTGGCACAATTGGCCTAATTGACCTCAATGGCATAATTGTCCTAATTAGCGTAATTGTCCTAATTGACCACAATTGGCCTTTATTTTTCTAAT
The DNA here is from genome assembly GCA_963277665.1 of Viscum album. Lineage (NCBI taxonomy): Eukaryota > Viridiplantae > Streptophyta > Magnoliopsida > Santalales > Viscaceae > Viscum > Viscum album. The sequence continues at coordinate 9,810,291 of CAUJRU010000003.1, read as the reverse complement.
TATCCTAATTATTTAATTAGTTTAATTTTCTTAATTGTCATAATTGGTCAAATTGGCCTCACTGGACAAATTGGCCTAATTAGCATCAATTTCCATATTTGGATTAATTTTCCTACTTTTCCTAATTTGGACTCAATTAGTTAAATGGCCTAATTGGGCTTGATTGGGATAGTTGGCCTAACAGAACTTATTGTCCACAATTTTCATAATTGGACACAATTGGCCTTATTGGCTTCAATGTTCCTAATTGGATTAATTGTCCTAATTGGCCTCATTTGGCCTCAATTAGACCAATTGACCTAATTGGCGTCAATTGGCCTCAATTGGCCTCAAGTGGCCTCATTGGCCTTAATTGGACTCAATTGACCTCAATTGGACTTATGGGATCAATTGGCATCAATTAGCCTCAATTGGTCTAAATTGGCCTCAATTGGCCTCAATTCGACTCAATTGGACTAATTGGCCACAATTGGGCTCAATTGGAAAAATTGAAATCAATTTTCCTAATTCGCCTAATTGGACTCAATTGGCCTAATCGAAATCAATTGGTATCAATTGGTCTAATTGGCCTCAATTATCCTAATTGGCCTTAATTGGCCTCAATTGGCCTCAAATTGCTGAATTATCATAATTGATCTTATTGGCTAATTGGCCTCAATTGGCTTGGCTGCCCTAATTGGGCTCAACTGGCCTCCATTGGCCGCAATTGGCCACAATTGGCCTCAATTGGCCGAATTGTCCTCAGTTGGCCTCAACTGGTCTCTGTGGGCCTCAATTGTCCCAATGAGATTTAGTTTGATGCAATTGGCCTAATTGGTCTTAATTAGCCTCAATCGCCTCAATTAGACTCAATTGTCCTAATTGGCTCAATTAACCTAAATTAGCACAACTGGCCTAATTTGACCTAATTGGGCTAAGTTGGCCTCAATTGGGCTCAATTGGCTTAATTGGTGTCCAATGACCTCAAATGGCCTAATTGACCTAATTAGCTTAATTAGCTTCAATTATCCTTAATTGGCCTAATTGGCCTTAATTGGGCTCAAATGGCCCTAGTTGGCCTCAATTGGGTTCAGTTGGCCTAATTGGCATCAATTGGCCTCAATTAGCCTAATTGGCCTCAATTGGCCTCAAGTGGACTCAATTGATCTAATTGGATCCAATTGACCTCAACTGACCTCAATTGGACTAATTGGGCTCAATTGGCCTCAATTGGCCATAATTGCCCACAATTGGCCACAAATTGGTGCAATTGGCCTAAATTGGCCTAAATTGGCCTCAATTAGCCTCAATTGGCCACAATTGGATTTAGTTGGCCTCAATTGGCCTCAAATGGCCACAATTGGTCTTAATTGGCCTATTTGACCTAAAATGGCCTCAATTGGCCCCATTGGACCTAATTTCCCTCAATTGGCATAATTGGTCTCAATGGGCCTAATTGGCCTGAATTTGCCTCAAGTGGCCTCAAGTGGCGTGATTGCCTGAATTGGCCTGAATTGCCCTAATTGGCCTCAAGTGGCCTCAATTGGCCTCAATTCACCTAATTGGACCAATTTGCCTCAATTGGTCTCAATTGGCTTAATTTTCCTCAAATGGCTTCAATTGGCCTCAATTGCACACAAATGACCTCGATTGGCCTCAACTGGCCTCAATTGAACGAATGGGCCTTAATTGGACTCAATTGGCCTTGTTTGACCTAATTCGCTTCAATTGGCCTTAGTTGGTCTCACTTTGCTTCAATAGGCCAAATTAATCTCAATTGGTCTCAACTGGACCTAATTAGCCCCAATTGGACTCAATTGGACTCAATTGGCCTAATGGGACTCAATTAGCCTCAATTTGTCTCAGTTAGACTCAATTGGACTCAATTGGCCTCAATTGGGATCAAAATTGGCCTCAATTGGCCTCAATTGGCCTAACTAGCCTCAATTAGGTGCAATTGGACTCTATTGGACTAATTGCCCTCAATAGGCCTAATTAGGCTAAATTGGCCTTAGTTGGCCTCATTTGGCCTCATTTGGCCTCATTTGGCCTCCTTTGGCCTCATTTGGCCTAATTCACCTCAATTAGCCTCAATTGGCCAAATTGGCTTAATTGGCCTCAATTGAACCAAATGGCCACAATTAGTCTAATTGTCCTAATTTGACCCCATTGGCTTCGATTGTCCTCAATTGTCTTAATTGGACTCAATGGGACTAATTTGACTAATGGGTCTAATTAGCCTACATTGGGCTTAATTGGCCTCAATTGGCCTAATTGACCTCAATTGGAAGCAATTGGCCACAATTGGCCTCAATTGGCCTAAATTAGACAACTTGGACAAATTGGCCTCAATGAACCTCAATTGGACTCAATTGGACTAATTGGATTAATTGACCATGTTGGCCTTAATTAGCCTCAATTAGCCCCAATTGGTTTCAATTGTCCTAATTGGCCCTAATTGACCTCAATTGGTCTAATTGACCTCAATTGGCCTTAGTTGGCCTCAATTAGCCTCAATTTCTCTCAATTGGGCTAATTGGAATAATTGGTGTCAATTGAACTCAATTGGCATCAATTGGCCTCAATTAGCCTCAATTGGCCTCAAATGGACTCAAATGGCCTCAAATAGCCTTAATTAGCATCAACTGCCTCAATTGTCATCAATTGGCCTAGTTGGCCTCAAGTGGCCTCAATTGGCATAATTAGCCTCAATTGGGCTTAATTTTTCTCAATTGGCCTAAATTGGCATCAATTGGACTCAATTGGCCTAATTGGCTTAATTGGCCTCAATTGGCCTCAATTGGCCCAAGTTGGCCTCAATTGGCCAAATTATCATCAACTGGCCTCAATTGGGCTAATTGGCCTTAATTAACCTCAATTGGCCTTTATTGTCCTAATTGTCCTCTATTATCCTCAATTATGCTCAATTGGCCCAAATTGGCCAAATTGGCCCCAATTGGCCTTATTGGCCTCAATTGTCCTCAATTTTGCTTAATTAGCATGATTGGCCTCAATTGGATAATGGGACACAATTGGCTAAATTTGCCTCAATTAGCCACAATTGGTTGAATTAGACTAATTAAGCTCAATCGGCCTCAATCAGCCTCAATTTACCCTAGTTGGCCTCTTAACTGGCCTCAATTGGCCTAAATTTTCTTAATTGGGATCATTGGCCTCAATTGGTCTCAATTAGCCCTAATTGGCCTCAATTGGACTAATTGGCATCTATTGGCCTAATTCGCCTCAATTGGCCACCTATTTGGGCTCAATTAGCCTAATTAACATCAATTGGGCTCCCAATTGCTCTCAATTGGCCTCAATTATGGCCAATTATGCCAATTGAGGCCAATTAGGAAAATTGAAATAAATTGAGACCAATTGAGCCAAATTCAGGCCAATTGAGTCCAATTAAACTAATTAGCCCAACTAAGCTAATCAAGAAATTAGGACAATTATGCAAATTATGCCAATTAGGCCAATTGGGTCCAATTGAGGCCAATTAGGCCAATTAAGGCCAATTAGGACAATTGAGGCATATTAATTCAATTAGGGAAATTAGGCCATTAAGTTCAATTTAGCCAATTATACCAATTAGGCCAACTAGGCCATTGAGGCCAATTTGACTATTGAGTCTAATTGGACAATTAAGGCCAATTAAGAATATTGATGCCAATTGAGCCAATTAGGTCCATTGAGTCTAATTCATCCAATTCCACAAATTAGGCCATTGATCCCAATTCATCAATTGAGGCTAATTAAGTCAATAAGTCCAATTAAATCCAATAAGGATAATTAAGGCCAATTGAGGTCAATTAGGCCAATTAATGCAAATTAGTTCAATTGAGCCCAATTAGTCTGATTAGGCTAATTAAGGAAAATGAGGCAACTAAGTCCAATTGAGGCCAATTCAACCAATTGAGGTGAATTGAGTCCAATTAGGCAAATCGAGGTCTATTGAGGCTAATTATGCCAATTGAGGCCCATTGATCCCAATTGATACCAATTAGGTGAATTGAGACCAATTGAGTCTAATTAGGTGAATTGATGCTAATTGTGGCCAATTACTCCAATTATGGCCAATTGAGGCCAATTGCGGCCAATTGAGGCCAATTCAGACTAATTGAGCCAAATGAGGCCAACTCGGCCAATTCAGGCCTATTAATACCAACTTTGGCCAATTAGGCCAATTAGGCTAATTGAGGCCAATTAGTCCAATTGAATCCAATTGAGGCCAATTGAGTCCAATTGAGGCTAATTGTTTCTAATCAAGGCCAATTGTCTCTAATTAGACCAATTAGGTCAATTGAGACCAATTGATGCCAATTGCAGCCAATTTTGGCCATTTAGGCCAATTGTGGCCAATTGAGCCCAATTGTGGCTAATTAGACAAGTTAGATCACTTGAAGGCAATTGAGGCAAATGGAGGCCAATTAAGGCCAATTTGGCCAATTTGGCCAATTGAGGCCAACTGAGGCCAATTGAGGTGAATTAGACCAATTGAGGCCAATGAGGCCAATTGAGGCATATTGTGGCCAATTAGTCCAATTCAAAAAATTAATGCCAATTGAGGCCAATTATTCCAACTGATTCCAATTAGACAGATTAAGGCCAATTGAGGCTCATTAGGCCAATTTTTCCAATTTAGGTCAATTAAGCTCATTGAGCCCAATTGTGGTCAATTAGGGCCAATTAGGCTAATTAGGCCAATTAGGCTAATTGAGGCCAATTAAGGCAAATTGAGTCCGATTAGGCCCATTGAGGCCCATTGAAGCCCATTGAGGCCAATTGATGCCAATTGATGCCAATTAGGCCAATTGAGACCAATTAGGTGAATTGAGGCCAACTCAGGGCAATTGATGCTAATTGAGGCCAGTTAGGCCGATATAGGAAATTGAGGCCAATTGGGGGCAATTGAGGCCAATTAGGCTAATTGAGGACAATTGAGGTGAATTGATGCCAATTAGGCCAATTGAGTCCAATTGAGGCCAATTGAGGGAAATTGAGGCCAATTAGGTCAATTGATGTCAATTAGGCCAATTGAGGCAAATTGAAGCCAATTGAGGCTAATTTGGCCAACTACATCCAATTACGGACAATTAAGAAAATTGAGTCCAATTGAGGCCAATGAGGCCAATTGAGGCTAATTAGGCTAATGGAAGCCAATTGAGGCCAACTGAGGCCAATTTTTCCAATTAGGCCAATTGTAGCCAATTGGCGCCTATTGACGCCAATTGAGGCCAATTAAGTCCAATTGAGGCCCATTGAGGCTAATTGAGGCCAATTAGGAAAATGGAAGTCAATTGAGGCCAACTAGTCAAATTAGGCCAAACGAGGCAATAAAGGCCAATTGAGGCCAATTGATGCCAACTGTGGTTAATTAGGAGGTCAATTGTGTCCAATTGAGTCCAATTGTGTCTATTGATGCTAATTTGGCTAATTAATGCCAATTGAGGCCAATTGAGGCCAATTGAGTCTAATTGAGGCCAATTGAGGCCAATTGAGGCCCATTGAGGCCAATTAGGCCCATTGAATCCAATTGAGAGTAATTAGTCAAATTAGTCCCATCGAGGCCAACTGGGGCCAATTAGGGCCAATTAAGGCCAATTAAGAGGCCAATTTGGTCAATTAAGTCAAATTTAGGCCCATTGAGGCCAAATGAGGCCAAATGTACCAATTAAGACTAATTAAGCCCAAGTGAGGCCAATTGATGCTGATGAGGCCAATTGAGCCAACTCAATCCAATTGAGGCTAATTAGGCCAATTGAGGCCAATTGATCCCAATTGAGCCCAAGTGAGGCCAAATGAGGCCAATGAGACTAATTGAGGCTAATTAGGCCAATTGAGGCCAATTGAGGCCAATTAGGCCAATTGAGGCCAACTCAGGCCAATTGAAGCTAATTGAGTCCAATTAGGCCAATATAGGCAATTGTGGTCAATTGAGGCCAATTAAGGCCAATTAGGCTAATTGGGTAAATTGATGCCAATTAGTCCAATTGAGGAAAATTGAGGCCAAATGAAGGAAATTAAGGCCCATTGAGGCCCATTGATGCCAATTGAGACAAATTAGGAAAATTGAAGTCAATTGAAATCAATTAGTCAATTGAGGCCAATTGAGCCCAATTAAGGCAATAGAGGCCAATATAGGCAAATTAGGAGGCCAATTATGTCTAGTTGTGTCCATTGAGTCAAATTAGGCCAGTTGAGTCCAATTAAGGCTAATTGAGACCAATTGGGGCTAATTGATGCCCGTTGAGGCCAATTTGGCCCATTGAGGCCATTGGGGCCAATTGAGGCCAAATATGCCAAGTGAGGCTAATTGAGCCCAATTGAGCCCAAGTGTGGCCAATTGAGGGCAATGAGGTCAATTGAGGCTAATTAGACCAATTTAGGCCAACTCAGGCCAATTGAGGCTAATTAGGCCAATTGAGACCAATTGAGCCCAATTGAGACCTATTGAGGCCAATGAGGCCGATTGAGGCTAATTAGGCCAACTGAGGCCTATTAGGAAAATTGAGGCCAACTCAAGCCAATTGATGCTAGTTGAGTCCAATTAGACCAACAAAGGTAATTGAATCCAATTGGTGTCAATTAGGGAAATTAGGCCAATAATGGCCAATTGAGGTCAATTAGGCTAATTGAGGACAATTGAGGTGAATTGAAGCCAATTGGGAAAATTGACGCTAATTGAGGCCAATTGAGGGCAATTGAGGTCAATTAAGTTAATTGAGACCAATTAGACCAATACAGGCCAATTGAGGCCAATTGTGCCCTATTGAGGTTAATTATGCAAATTGAAGTCAATTGAGGCGAATTAGTCAAATTAGGCCAATTGATGTCAATTGAGGCAATAAAGGCCAATTAAGGCTAATTAGGAGGCCAATTGAGTCTAATTGAGGCCGATTGAGTCCAATTGTGTCCATTGAGTCCAATTAGGCTAATTGATGCCAATTGATGCCAATTGAGGCCCATTAAGGTAATTAGGCCCATTGATGCCAATTGAGGCCAATTGAGACCAATTTGTCCAATTAGGCCCATTGAGGCCAATTGAAGCCAATTAAGTCAATTGAGGCAGATTTGGCCCCATTGAGGCCAATTGAGGCTAAATATGCCAATTGAGGCCAATTGAGCCCAATTGAGCCCAAATGTGGCCAATTGAGGCCAATTGAGGCTAATTGAGGGCAATTGAGACCAATTATACCAATTGAGACCAATTAGTCCAATTGAGGCGAATTGAGGCCAATTAAGGCCAATTGAGGCCAATTTGGTCCTATTGAGGCCAATTAGGCCAATTGAAGCCAATTGAGGCCAATTAGGCCAATTAGTCCAATTATGTCAATTGTGACCAATTGAGGCCAATTAGTCAAATTTGGCCAATTGGGATGAATTGAGTCTAATTGGGCCAATTGAGGCCAATTAATCCAATTGAGGTAATTTGAGGAAAATTAGGCCAATTGAGGCCAATTACGGCCAATTGAGCCAATTAGGTGAAATGTGGCCAATTGAGTCCAATTAGGCCAACTGAGACCAATTGAGGCAAATAGAGGTCAATTAGGCCAATTGAGCCAAATTGAGGTGAATTGAGGCCAATTAGGCCAAGTGAGACCCATTGAGGCCAATTAGGCCAAGTGAGACCCATTGAGGCCAATTTGGCCAATTGAGGCCTATTAGTCCAATTAGGCCAATTTATACCAATTGAGGAAAATTGAGGCCAATTAGACAAATTGAGGCCAATTAAGAAAATTGAGGCTGATTAGACCAACTCAGTCCAATTGAGGCTAATTAGGCCATTAAGGCCAATTGTGGTCAATTGAGGCCAATTGAGGCCAGTTGAGGCCAAGTGAGGCCAATTATGCCAATTGAGCTCAATTGGGGCAATTGATGCCAATTAAGGCATATTCGGCTAATTGAGTCTGATTATTAGAATTGAGACCAATTGAGTCAAATTTTTCCAATTAAGCTAATTGAGGTCAATTGAGGCTAATAAATCCCAATTGTGGCCAATTAGGAGAATTGAGACCAGTTGATGCCAATAGGGGCCAATTAAGGCCAATTGAGTCCAAGTGAAACAAATTGAGCCCAATTAAGGCCCATTGTGGACAATTAGGCCAATTGATGCCAATTAAGATCAATTGTGGCCAATTGAGCCCCATTAAGCCAATTGAGACCAATTCGGCATATTGAGGCCAATTAGTCCAATTAGGTCAATTAGGGCCAATTGGGCCAATTGAGGTCAATTGAGGCCAATTCGACCAATTGAGGTCAATTGAGTCCAATTGAGGTCTATTTGTCCAATTGAATCCAATTAGGGCAATTGACACAAACTAAGGCTAATTAGGCCAATTGAGGCCAATTAAGCGAATTATTTATCTTGAGGAAAATTGTGGCCAATAGTGGTTAATTAGGACAATTAAGTCAAATGAGGCCAGTTATGCCAATTGCATCCAATTAAGGCCACTTGAAGACAATTAGGCCAATTGAGGCCAATTAGGTCAATTAGGCCAATTGAGGCTAAATGAGGCTAATTGAGGCCAATCAAACCAGTTGAGGCCAATTTTAGTTAGTTGAGGCCAATTGGGCCAATTGAGGCCAATTGCATCCAATTGAGACCAAGTTGCCCAATTGACGTCAATTGACGCCAATTGAGGCCAATTGTGTACAATTGAGGCCAATAAGGTCCAATTGAGGCCAATTAGGCCAGATAGGGCAATTGAGGACAATTATGTCAATTAGGAAACTTGAGGACAATTAAGCCTAATTGAGTCCAATTATGTCAATAGAGGTCAATTAGGCCAATTGAGGCTAATAAGGCCAATAAGGCCAAATGAGGCCAATAAGGCTAATGAAGCTAGTTTATGTTAATTAAGTCGAATTAGGCCAATTGAGACTAATTGAGGTTAATTAGTCCAATTGAGTCCAATTGAGACCAATTGAGGCCAATTGAGACCAATTGGGCTAATTGAGGCCAACTGAGGACAATTGAGGCCAATTAGGCAAATTAAGGCCAAGTGAGGCCAAGTGAGGTCAACTGAGGCCAACTGAGGCCAATTATGCCAATTGAGACCAATTAGGCCAATTAGGCTAATTGAGGTCAATTAATCCAATTGAGACCAATTGATGAAAATTGAGGCCAATTAGGCCAATTAGGCCTTTGAGGCCAATTCAGTCAATTAGTCCAATTAGGACATTGAGTGCAATTCAGCCAATGAGGCCAATTAGTTCAATTAGGCCAGTTAATTCCAATTAGGCCAATTGAGGCCAATTAGTCTAATTGAGGCCAATTTGGCCAATTGATGCCAATTAGGCCATTGAGGCCAGTTCATCCATTGAGGCCCATTTGGCCAATTTGGAAAATTAGTCCAATAAGGCCAGTTAGGCAAATTGCGGTCACTTAGGACAATTAGGACAATTGAGGCCAATTAGGAAAATTGAGGCCAATTCAGCCAATTAGGCCATTGAGGTAAATTCAGACAATAAGGCTAATTATGTAAATTAAATCCAATTAGGAAAATTAAATCCAATTGGGTCCAATTAGGCCAATTAGGCCAATTAGGTAATTGAAGCCAATTCTGTCAATTAGACCAATTACGCCAATGAGGCCAATAAGGCCAATTCAGCTATTAAGGCCAATTATGCCAACTAGACCAATTTGGCCAATAAGGCCAAGTAAGTCAAATTTGGAAAATTGAGGCCAATTGAGACCAATTAGGCCAAGTGAGGCCAATTCTGTAAATTGAGGCCAATTCAGCCAATTATGCAACTTTATCCAATTTGCCCATTGAGGCCAATTAGGCCAACTAGGTTAATTTAATCCAATTATGTAAATTAACGCCAATTAGGACAATTTAGGCCAATTAGGTCAATTGAGGCAAATTTGGCCAATTAATCCAACTAAGGCCAGTTGAGGCCACTTAGGCCAATTTGGACCAATTGGGTCCAATTGAGTCCAATTATACCAATTTGGTTAATTGAGGTCAATTAAGACAAATTGGGATCAATTCAGGCCAATTTGGCCATTTAGGAGAATTGAATCCAATTGAGGCCAATTGAGCCAATTGAGTTGAATTAGGAAAATTAGGCCAATTGAGGCGAATTGAGGCGAATTATGGCCAATTTGGCCAATTGAGGCCAATTAGGCCAATTGAGGCCAATTGAGGCCAATTAGGCCAATTGAGGCTAATTATGTCCAAATAGACCAATTATGCCAATTAATGCTGATTGAGGACAATTGAGGACAATTGAGCCCAATTGAGGCTAATTGGGGCCAATTACCCCAATTAGAACAATAAGATCCAATTGACCCCAATTGAGGCCAATTCGGCCAACTGAGGTCAATCGTAGCCAATTGAGGACAATTTGGCCAATTGAGACCAATTGAGGCCAGTTATGGCCAATTCGGACAATTGAGGCAAATTAGGCCGATTGAGGTCAATTGAGGCCAATTAAGGCCCATTGGGCCAATTGAGTCCAATTCGTCCAATTGAGGCCAATTAGAACAATTGAGGCCAATTGAGGCCAATTGAGTGCAATTGAGGCCAATTGAGGCCAATTGGGGCCAATTAGGTCAATTGAAGCCAATTGAGGGCAATTCGGGCAATTGAGGCCAATTAGGCCAATTGAGGCCAATTAACACTAATTATTACAATTTATAACTCATTATTTCAATTTATTGCTTATTATTACAATTTATTACAATTTATTACAATTTATTGCTAATTATTACTAATTATTATGATTTATTACTAATTTTTTGCTAATTATTACAATTTGTTACTAATTATTACAATGTTTACTAATTATTACAATTTGTTACTAATTGTTACTATTTATTACTAATTATTACTATTTATTAAGAATTATTTCAATTTATTACAAATTATTACTAATTATTGTAATTATAACTAATTATTGTAATTATAACTAATTATTACTAATTATTACTATTTATTGCTATTTATTACCATTTATTACTAATTCTTTTTATTATTTATTATTTATTAGTATTTATTAGTATTTATTACTATTTATTACTAATTATTACTATATAAATAAATATTACTATTTATTACTATTTATTGCAATTTATTACTATTTATTACTATTTATGACTATTTATTACAAATTTTTACTATTTATTACAATTTATTACTAATTATTACTAATAAGTGCTAATTTATTACTAATTATTACAATTTGTAAGTAATTATTACAATTTGTAACTAATTATTACTAAATATTACTATTTATTACGAATTATTTCTATTTATTATGAATTATTAATATTTTTTACAAATTATTACTAATTATTACTGATTATTACTAATTATTACTAATTATTACTATTTATTACTATTTATTACTAATTATTACTAATTAATACAATTTTTTACTAATTATTACAATTTTTTACTGATTATTGCAATTTATTACTAATTATTTCAATTTATTACTCATTATTTCAATTTATTACTAATTATTACAATTTATTAATATTTTTTACAATTTTTTACAATTTTTTTACAATTTATTAGTAATTATTTCTATTTATTACTAATTATTACGATTTATTACAAATTTATTACTAATTATTACAATTTGTTACTAACTATTACAATTTGTTACTAATTATTACTATTTATTACGAATTATAACTGTTTATTACGAATTATTACTATTTATTACGAATTATTACGAATTATTACTATTTATTACTAATTATTTCTAATTATTACTATTTATTACTATTTATTGCTAATTGAGACTAATTATTACTATTTGTTACTAATTATTACTAATTATTACTAATAATTTCTAATTATTATTAATTATTACAATTTATTAATAATTATTATAATTTATTACTAATTATTACAATTTATGACTAATTATTTCAATTTATTAGTAATTATTACTATTTATTACAATTTATTACAATTTATTACTATTTATTACAATTTATTACAATTTATTACTAATTATAACTTTTTATTACAAATTATTACGATTTGTTACTAATTTGTTACTAATTCTTATAATTTGTTACTAATTATTACAATTTGTTACTAATTCTTTACTAATTATTACAATTTGTTAGTAATTATTAAAATTTGTTACTAATTATTACTATTTATTACTATATATTATGAATTATTTCTATTTATTACGAATTATTACTAATTATTACTGATTATTACTAATTATTACTCATTTTTTACTAATTATTACTCATTTTTACTAATTATTACTCATTTTTACAAATTATTAGGAATTATTACTATTTGACACTATTTATTACTATTTATTTCTAATTGAGACTAATTATTACAAATTATTAAAAACTATTACTAATTATTACTAATTATAACAATTTATTACTAATTATAATAATTTACCACTAATTATTACAATTTATAACTAAATATTTCAATTTATTACTAATTATTACAATTTATAACTATTTATTGCAATTTATTACTATTTATTACATTTTATTACCCATTATTACTATTTATTACTAATTACTACAATTTATTCCAAATTTGATACTAATTATTACAATTTGTTACTAATTATTACAATTTGTTACTAATTATTACTATTTCTTACTAATTATTACTATTTATTACAAATTAGTACAATTTATTACGGATTACTACTAATTATTACTAATTGTTAATAATTATTAATAATTTTTACTTATTATTATTATTTATTACTGCTTATTACTATTTATAACTATTTATTACTAATTATTGCTAATTATTACTATTTTTTAATATTTATTATTATTTATTACTATTTATTACTATTTATTACTATTTATTACAATTTATTACGATTTATTACAATTTATTACTATTTATTACAAATTATTACTATTTACTATTGTTTATTACTGTAATTTACTATTTATTGCTGTTTATTACTAATTATTACTGTTTATTACTAATTGAGGATAATTATTACAATTTATTATTTATTATTACAAATTATTACTAATTACTACTAATTATTACTAATTATTTCTAGTTATTACATTTTATTACTAATTATTACAATTTATTATTAATTATTACAATTTATTGTAATTATTTCAATTTATTACTAATTATTGCAATTTATTACTATTTATGACAATTTATTACTAATTATTACAATTTATTACTAATTCTTACTAATTATTACAATTTGTTACCAATTGTTACTAATTATTACTATTTATTACTATTTTTGCTATTTATTACCATTTATTGCCATTTATTACCATTTATTACAGTTTATTACCGTTTATTACGAATTATTACTAATTATTACTAATTATTACTAATTATTACTAATTATTTCAATTTATTACTATTTAACACTATTTATTACTATTTATTACTATTAATTACTATTTATTTCTATTTATTACTATTTTTTACTATTTTTTACTTTTTATTACTAATTATTACAATTTATTACTAAGTATCACAGTTTGTTACCAATTCTTACTAATTGTTACGATTTGTTACTAATTATTATAATTTATTAATAATTATTACTAATTATTACTGTTTATTACTATTTATTAGTAGTTATTACTAATTATTACGAATTATTACAATTTATTACGAATTATTACAATTTATTACGAATTATTAATAATTATTAAAATTTATTTCTAATTATTTCTAATTATCACTAATTATTACTAATTATTACAATTTCTTACTAATTATTACAAATTATTACAAATTATTACTAATTAATGAAATTTATAACAATTTATTTCTAATTATTACTAATTATTAAAATTTATTACATTTTATTACTAATTATTAAGATTTATTAATAATTATTAGAATTTATTACTAATTACCGCTAATTATTACTTATTCCCGGTAATTATTGCTAATTATTACAAATTTCTACTAGTTACTCCTAATTATTTCTAATTATCACTAATTTTTACTAATTATTACTATTCATATATATTTATTCCAATTTATTACTAATTATCGCTAATTATAACTACTTATAAATAATTTTTCTAACTAAAAATAATTACTACTAATGAATAATAATTAATAAAATAGCTATTAATTAATACTAATTAATACTAATCACATGTAATTATTTTTCAAGATAATTAATGATAAATAAAACTATCTAATTCTGATTTAATTTAATTGGAGCTACTTAACAATAATTATAACTAATATAAAATAAAATGAATTAACTAAAAAAATAAAAGAAATAGATAAATATCTTAAAACTGAATCTTTCGGAGGACAAAAGCCGCGAATATTACTTCGATTTAGAATTATAAACTATGAAAAATTTTGAGAGAGAAAATATAAGTAGACAGGGAGAGAGGGGAGATAAATCCTGTCGCAAATACTAAAAACGTCGTCTGGTATTCGTGACAGGTATAAAAACCTCTCGCGAATACCCTTCCTACGGTTTGGCCCGCAAGTCATGCCAAACATTTTGCGATAGGAACCATCGCCCTGTCGCAGATAACTAATTATTTGCGACGAGACCCTTCTTCATTGCAGATATCCATTTTTCCCATAGTTTGAGGCCAATGGGCTAATTGAGGCCAATTGAGGCCAATTAGGCCAATTAACGCCAATTAGGTCAATTGATACTAATTGAGGCCAATTATACCAATTAGGTCAATTGATACTAATTGAGGCCAATTATACCAATTAGGCCAATTGAGGCCAATTAAACCAATTGAGGCCAATTGAGGCCAATTGAGGCCAATTATGCCAATTAGGCTAATTGAGTCCAATTAAAGTCATTTGATGGCAATTAAGCCAACTTAGCCCAATTGAGCTCAATTGAGGCCAATTAGGCCAATTGTGTCAATTGAGTCTAAATGAGGCCAATTAGGCCAATTAGGCCAATTGAGGCCAATTGGGCCCAATTGAGCCCAATCGAGGCTAATTGAGGTCAATTGAGGTCAATTGAGGCTCATTAGGCCAATTGAGGCCAATTGAGGCCAAATGTGGCCAATTGAGACCAATTGAGACCAGTTGAGGTCAGTTAGGCTAATTGAGACCAATTCGGGGCAAATTGAGGCCAATTGAAGTAAATTGAGCCAAATTGAGGCCAATTGAGGCCAATTGATGCCAATTGAGGCCAATTGAGGCCAATTGAACCCAATTAAGGCCAATTCGTCTAATTGAAGAAAATTGGGGTCCATTAAGGCCAATTGAGATCAATTAGGACAATTGAGGCTGATTGAGACAATTAAGGCCAATTAGGATCATTTAGGCTAATTAGGCCAATTAGGCCCATTATGGCCAATTAGGTCAATTGATGCCAATTAGGTCAATTGAGCCTCATTGAGGCCAATTAGGCCAATTGCGGCCCATTGAGGCCAATTGAGGACCATTGAGGCCAATTGACGCCAATTGAGGCCAATTGAGTCCAATTAGCCCCATTGAGGCCCATTGTGGCCAATTGAGCCCAATTGAGGGGAATTAGGCCTATTGAGGCCAATTGAGACCAATTGAGGCCAATTAGTCCAATTTGGCCAATTGAGGCCAATTGAGGTCAATTAAGGCCAATTGAAAACAATTGAGGCCAGTTGAGGCCAATTAGGCCAATTCAGACTAATTAGACAAATTGAGGCAAAATGGGGCCAATTAGGCCAATTGACGCTATTTATGTCAATTCATGCAAATTGAGTCCAATTGAGGCCATGTGAGGTTAATTGCGGCCAATTGAGGCCAACTGAGCCGAATTGAGGCCAATTAGTCCAATTGAGGCCAATTGAGCCAAATTAGGCCAATTGAGGTTAATTACACCAATTGAGGCCAATTGAGGCCAATTGAGGCCAACTAGACCAATTAGCCAAGTGAGGCCATTTGAAGCAAATGAGGTCAATTGAGGATAATTGAGCCTAATTGATGTCAATTGAGGCCCATTGATGCCAATTAGACCAATTGAGGGTAATTAGGCCAACTAGGCCAATTGAGGCCAATTGAGGCTAGTTAGGCCCGTTAGGCCAATTGAGTCCAATTGAATTCAATTGAGGCCAATTGAGTCCAATCGTGGCCAATTGAGGCCAATTTGTCCAATTAGGCCAATTGAGGCATATTTTTTCAATTAGGACAATTGAGGCTAATTAGGCCAATTGAGGCCAATTAAGGTCAATTGAGGCCAATTAGTCTAATTGAGGCCAATGGAGGCCAACTAAGATGAATTAGGTCAATTGAGGCCAATTGGACCCAATTTGGCCAATTGAGGCCAATTGAGGCCAATTGAGGGCCAATTGAGGCCAATTAGTCCAATTGAGGTTAATAGAGTCCAATTAAGCCAATTGAGGTCAATTGAGGCCAATTAGTCCTATTGAATCCAATTGAGGCTAATTATGCCAATTGAGGCCAATTGCGGCCAATTAGGCCAATTGAGGCCAATTGATGCCAATTAGGCCAATTGACGCCAATTAAACCCAATTAGACCAGTTATGCCAATTCAAGCCAATTGAGTCCAATTGAGGTTCATTGATGCCAACTAGGCCAATTGAGGCCAATGAGTCCAATTAGGCCAATTACACCAATTGAGGCCAATTGAGGAAAATTGAGGTCATTTGAGACCAAGTGTGCCAATTAACCAGAATTGAGGTCAACTAAGGCCAATTAAGCCAATTGAGGCCAATTACTGCCAATTAGGCAAATTGAGGCCAATTGGGGACAATTGAGGCCAGTTGAGGGAAATTAGGCCACTTGGGGGAAATTCTGTCCAATTGAGACCAATTGGGGCCAATTGAGGCTAATTGATCCAATTGAGGCCAATTGAGCCAATTGAGGCCAACTGCAGCCAATTGTGGCTAATTGAGGCGAATTTAGGCCAATTGAGGTCAATTGAGGCTAATTGAGACCAATTGAGTCCAATTGAGACCAATTGAGGCCAATTGAGACCAATTGTGGTCAATTAGACTAATTGAGTCCAATTGGGGTAATTAGGAAAATTAGGCCAGTTGGTCCGACTAGGCCAATTGAGACCAATTGAGGTCAATATGCCAATTGAGGTCAATTAGACTAATTGAAACCAATTAAGTCCAATTAGTCAAATTAGTCCAATTGAGTCTGACTAGAGCCAATTGAGGCCAATTTGGCCAATCGATACCAATTGTGGCCAATTAAGCCCAATTAAGCCAATTAGGCCAATTGAGGCCAATTGAGGCAAATTGCGGCTAATTAGGCCAATTGAGGCTAATTGAGACCAAATATACCAAATGAGGCTAGTTTTTAATTGAGGCCAATTAGTCTAATTGTGGCCAATTGTGACCAATTGAGGCCATTTGAGGCCATTTTGGCCAATTTAGGTTAATTGAGGCTAATTAAGGCCAATTGAGGCCAATTAAGGTGAATTAAGGCTAATTGAGAACAATTAGGATAATTACACTAATTGAGGCCAATTAGGCCAATTGAGGCCAATTAGGCCAATTGAGGCCAATTAGGCCAATTGAGTCCAATTAGGCCTATTAGGGAAATTGAGGCCAATTATGCCAATAGAGGCCAATTCAGACCAATTGAGGCCAATTAGGAGAATTAGTCCAATTGCAGACCATTGAGGCCAAATGAGGCCAAATGAGGCCAAATGAGGCCAACTGAGTCCAACTGCGGCCAAATGAGTCTAATTGAGGCCAATTAGGCCAATTGAGGCCAATTGAGGACTATTGAGGCCAATTGAGGCCAATTGAGGCCAATTGACGATAATTAGGCCAATTAAACCAATTGAGTCCAATTAGAACAACTAAGGCCAAGAATAAAATTTGAATGCAATTGAGGTTAATTAGGCCAATAGAGGCTAATTGAGTCCAATTAGGCTAATTAGGTGAATTGAAGCCAGGTGACGCTAGCTAAGGCCAATTGAGGCCAATTGAGTCCAATTTCACTAATTAAGCGAATTGAGTGCAATTGAAGACAATTTGGCCCATTGAGGCCAATTTTTCCAATTGAGGCCAATTAGGCCAATTGAGGCCAATTAGGCCAATTAGGTGAATTGAGGCCAATTTTGACCAATTCAAGCCCTTTGAATTCAATTAGGTCAATTAGGCCAATTAAGCAATTAAGGAAATTTCTCCAATTTGGCCAATCTAGACATTAAGGCTGATTCGGTCATTGAGGCCAATTAGACCAATTAGGCCAATTAGGATAATTATACCAATTAGGCATATTAAGGCCAATTAGGAAAATTGAGATCAATTGGGGATGATTAGTCTAATTGAGTCCAATTAGACCAATTGAGGCTAATCCATCCAATTAGGTCAATTAGGCCATTGAGGCCAATTTTTCCAATTATGCCAATTAAGCCAATTAGGACATTGAGCCCAATTAATCTATTGAGGTCATTTTGGCTCATTAGGACAATAAGGACTATCAAAGCTAATTATTAAACTTGAGGCTAATTGAGGGTAATTATGTCAATTGAGGGTAATGAGGTTAATTGATGCCAATTCGGCCAATTCATCCAATTTGGCCATTAAGGCCAATTCGGCTATTGAAGCCTATTAGGCCTATGAGGCCAATCAAGCCAATGAGGCCAATTAGTAAAATTGATGCCAATTAGGAGAATTGAGGCCAATTAGGAAAATTGAGCCCCATTATGTCAATTGAAGCCAATTCGCTCAATTAGGCCAATTAAGCCAACTGAGGAAAATTGAGGCCAATTAGGCCAATTGAGAGCAATTCATCCAATTGAGGCCAATTTGGCTGATTGAGGCCAATTGAGCCTAATTGAGGCCAATTAGGTGAATTGAGGCCAATTAAGGCCAATTAGGCCTATTCAACCAATTAGGTCATTGAGGCCAATTCGACCATTGAAGCCAATTTGTCCATTTAGGAAAATTGAGATGAATTGAGGCCAATTAGATCCATTAGGTCAATAAAGACAACAGAGTCCAATTGAGTACAATTAGGCCAATTATGTCCAATTGAGGCAAATTCCTCCAATTTAGGCTAATTAGGCCAATTGAGCCCAATTGAGCCCAATTAGGCCAATTAGGCGAATTGGGGCGAATTGATGCCAATTGAAGACAATTGAGGCCAACTGTGGTCAATTAGGCCAATTGAGGCCAATTGAGGTAAATTGATGTCAATTGAGGCCAATTAGGTCAATTGATGCCAATTGAGCTCAATTGATCCCAATTGAGGACAATTGAGGCCAATTAGGCCAATTGAGGACAATGGAGGCCAATTAGGCCAATTGAGGCCAATTGAGGCCAATTGATGCCAAATGAGGCCAATTAGTCCAATTAGGTCAAATGAGACTAATTGAGCCCAATTCAAGACAATTAGGCCAATTGAGACCAATTGAGGCCAATTGAGGCCAATTAGGCCAACTCAATCCAATTGAGGCAAATTCTGGTCAATTAGGCCAATTAGCCAATTAAGACCAATTGAGGCTAATTAAGGCCAAATAGGCCGATTGAGGCTATTTGAGGCTAATTGTGGCTAATTAGACCAATTAGGCCATTTGAGGCCAATTAAGGCCAATTGCGGCCAATTGATGCCAATTAGGCCAATTAGGCAAATTGAGGCAAATTGAGGTCAATTGAGGCCTATTAGGCCAGTTGAGTCTAATTGAGGCCAATTGAGGCCAATTATATAAATTGAGGCAAATTAGGCCAATTGAAGCTAATTGAGGCCAATTGAGGTCAATTAAGGAAAATTAGGCCAACTGGGACCAAATAAGGACAATTGAGGCCAATTATGCCAATTATGCCAATTGAGGCCAATTGAGGCCAATTGAGTCCACATATGGAAAATGTGGCCAATTGAGGGCAATTAGGCCAATTTAGGCCAATTAAGGCCAATTAAGGCCAATTGAGTCCAAATAAACCAATTGAGGTCAATTCCAGCCAATTGAATCCACTTGAGGCCAAATGATGCCAATTAGGCCAATTGAGGATGATTGAGGACAATTAAGTCCAATTGAGGACAATTGAGGCCAATTGAGACTGATTGACGCCAACGAAGGCAAATTGAGGCAATTGAGGCCAATTGAGTCAAGTTGAGTCCAATTTGGTCGCTTGAGTCTAATCGAGGCCAATGGAGACCAATTAGGCCAATTAGTCCAATTGTGTCCCATTGACACCAATTAAGCCAATTGAGGCTAATTGAATCCAATTGCGTAAAATTGAAGCGTATTAGTAAAATTAAATCCAATTGACGCTAATTGATGCCAATTATTCCAATTGATGCCAATTGAGGGCAATTGAGGGAAATTGAGGGCAATTGAGGGCAATTGAGGGCAATTGAGGGCAATTAGGCCAATTGAGCTCAATTGAGGCCAATTGAGGCCAATTGATTCCAATTGATACCAATTAGGCTAATTGAGGCCAATTGAGGCCAATTTGGCCAATTAAGACCAATTAAGGCAAATTATACCAATTGAGGCCAATGAGGCAAATTAGGCGAGTCGAGGCTAGTTGAGGTCTATTAGACCAATTAAGGCAAATTGAGGCCAGTTGTGGCCAATGGTGGCCAATTGGGGCCAATTGGGCCAATTGAGACTAATTAGGCCAATTGAGGCCAATTGAGGTCCATTAGTTCAATTAGGAAATTTGAGGTCAATTGAGGCCAATTAAGCCAATGAGGTCATTTGATTCCAATTAGCTCAATTGAGGCCAATTCGGACCAATAGAGGCCAATTATAGCAAATTGAGGCCAATCGTGGCCAATTAAGACTAATGGACGCCAATTAGGACAATTGAGGCCAACAGAGTCCAATTCGGCCAATTAAGGCCAATTTAGGCCAATTTAGGCCAATTTAGGCCAATTTGATTAATTGAAGCCAATTGAGTTCAATTATATCCAATTAATCCCCATTGAGGACAATTGAGACCAATTAGGCCAATTGAGTCGAATTAGGCCAATTGAGACCAATTGAGGGCAATTAGTCAAATTGAGGCCAATTGAGGCCAATTGAGGCCAATTGATTCCAATTAAGACCAATTAGGCCAATTGTGTCTAATTGAGACCAATTTAGGCCAATTGAGGTCAATTAGGCCAAGTGACACCAATTTGGCCAATTGAAACCAATTGAGGCCAATTATGCCAATTAGGCCAATTGAGGTCAATTAGGGCAATTGAGGCCAAGTGAGGTCAATTGAGACCAATTAGGCCTATCAGGACAATTGATCCAATTGATCCAATTGATGGGAATTTATCCAATTAAGTCCAATTAAGGTCAATTGATGCCAATTGGGGACAATTGGGCCAATTGCGGCCAATTAATCCAATTAGTCCAATTGAGGCCAATTTGGCTAATTGAGGCCAATTGAAGCTTATTGATGCCAATTGATCCCAATGCGGAAACTGAGGCCAATTGAGACCAATTGATGTCAATTAAGGCCAATTATGCCAGTTAGGCCAATTGAAGCAACTTAAGGCCAATTGAGACCAATTATGTATACTGTGGTGAATTGAGGCAAATTGAGGCCAATTATGCTAATTGAGGGAAATTGAGGGAAATTGAGGGAAATTGAGATGAATTAGTCCAATTGAGGTTAATTGTGGCCAATAGAGACCAATTAGACCAAATGAGGCCAATCAAAGTAAATTGAGGCCAAATAGACCTATTATACAAATTAAGGCCAATTGAGTCGAATTCATTCAATTTATCCAATGGAGTTAAATTGGGGCCAATTGAGGCCAAGCAGGAAAATTGAGGCCAATTAGGCTAATTGAGACCAATTAGGCCAATTAGTCTAATAGAGACCAATTAGGCCAATTAGTCCAGTTCAGCCAATTGAGGCTAATTGAGACTAATTGAGGCCACTTGAGGCTAATTTCTCTAATTGAGCCCAATTGAGGCCAATTTGGCCAATTTGGACAATTAGGCCAATTGAGGCCAATTGAGGCCAATAAGGCCAATTTGGCCAATTTATGCCAATTGAGGAAAATTGAGCCAATTGAGGCCTATTAGGCCAATTGAGGCCAACTTAGGCCAATTGTGGCCAATTGAGGCCAATTGGGGCCAATTGAGGCCAATTGGGGTCAATTGAGGCCAATTGGGCCAATTAAGGACAATAGCGGCCAATTGAGGCGAATTAGTATAATTAGGCCAATTGATTTCAATTAGAGCCAATGGAGGGAAATTGAGGCCAATTAAGCCAATTGAGGCTAATTGAGGCTAATTTGGCCGACTAAGACCAATTAATCCCAATTAGTATAATTAGGCCAATTGATTTCAATTAGAGCCAATGAAGGGAAATTGAGGCCAATTGAGACCAATTGAGGCCATTGGGGCCAATTCAGGCCAATTATGCTAGTTGAGGCCAATTAGGCCAATTAATCCAATTGAGGCCAATTAGGCCAATTGAGGCCATTTAGGCCGATTAGTCCAATTATGTCCAATTGTGTCTAATTGAGGCCAATTTGGCCAACGGAGGCCAACTTAGGCTAATTGAGGCCGATTGAGGCCAATTAGGCCAGTTGAGGCCAGTTGAGGCTAGTTGAGGCCAGTTGAGGTGAATTGTAGCCTATTGATGCCAATTAGGCCAATTAGGCCAATTAGATTAAATGAGCCAAATTAGGCCAATCGAGGCCAATTGAGGAAAATTGATTCCAATTGAGGCTTGAGGCCAATTTAGTCCGATTGAGGCCAATTGACGCCAGTTAGGCCAATTTAGTCCAATTAAGGCCAATTATTCCAATTGAGGCCAATTATGCCAGTTGAGGACAATTATTCCAATTAGGCCGATTAGGCCAATTGAGGCCAATTGTGTCCAATTAGGCCGATTGAGGCCGATTGAGGCTAATTGAGGCCAATTCAGTAAGTTGAGGCTAGTTTCATTCAATTGGGGGCCAATTGAGTCCAATTAGACAAATTAATGCCAATTGAGGCCAATTAGGCCAATTGAGCTAATTAACTCCAATTGAGGTCAATTGAGATGAATTGAAGCCAAGTGAAGCCAATTGTGGCCAATTGTGGCCAATTGATGACAATAGAGGCCAATAGAGGCCAATGGAGGCCAATTGAGGCCAATTTGGCCAATTGAGGCCAGTTGAGGCTAATATGGATAATTTGGCCAACTGAGTATTTTTGAGTTCAATTAGTCCAATTAGGCCAATTGAGGTAATTCGGTTAATTTGAACTATTGAGGCCAATTGAGACCAATTTAATCCATTTAGGCCAATTTGGTCAATTGAGGCCAATTATACCAATTATTCCAATTGATCCAAACTGAGGTAAATTGATGCCAATAAGAGCAATTAGGCCAATTGAGGTCACTTGAGGCAAATTCAGGCAAATTGAGACCAATAAGTTCAATTAGGATAATTCGGCCACTTGAGGGCAATTGAGGGCAATTGAGGGCAATTGAGGGAAATTGAGGCCAATTAGGAAAATTTGTGCCAATTGGGTACAACTAAATCCAGTTAGGCCAATTGAGGCCAATTGAGGCCCATCGAGGCCAATTTAGTACAATTGGGGCCAATCAGGCTGATTGAGCCAGTTGCGGCCATTTGAGTCCAATTGGGGACAATTAAGGTCCATTGGGGCCAATTGAGGCCAATTGATTTAAATTAGGCCAATTTAGTTCAATTACAACCAATTGATGCAAATTGAGTCCCATCAGGCCAATTGAGCTCAATTGAGGCCAATTGGGCTAATTGGGGCACATTAGGCCAATAGAGACAATTCATCCAATTAAGCCAATTGAGGCCAATTGAGGCCAATTAGGCCAATTAGGCCAATTGAGGTTAATTGAAGATAATTAGGCCAATTAGGCCAATTGAGGCTAATTGAGGCCAATTTGGGTTATTGGGGCCAATTAGGCCAGTTAATCCAAATTGAGGTCAATTAGCCCAATTATCCCAATTGAGACCAAGTGAGACCAATTAGGCATATTTGGCCTCTTGAGGCCAATTGATGCCAATTAAGACCAATTGAGACTAATTAGTCTAATTAGGCCAATAGAGTCCAATTGGAGCCAATTGAGGACAATTAGACCAATTGTGGCCAATTGCGGCCAATTGAGTCCAATTTGGCTAATTTGGCTAATTGAGGCCAATTAAGGCCAATTAAGGCCAATTGAGGCCAATTGAGGCCAATTAGTCCAATTAGGCCAATTAGGCCAATTGAGCCCAATTGAGTCCAATTGAGGCCAATTGAGGCCAATTGAGACCAATTAGGCGAATTAGGCCAATTGAGGTCAATTGAGGCCAATTGAGTCCAATTTGGACAATTGAAGACAATTGAGTTCAATTGAGGCCAATGTTATCCAATTGAGTCCAATTTTTCCAATTAGACCAATTGAGGCCAATTAGGCCAATTGAGGTCAATTGGGGCAAATTGAGGCTAATTAGGCCAATTGGGCCAATCAAGATCAATCGAGGCCAATTGAAGCCAATTGATGCCAATTGAGGCCAATTGAGCCCAATTATGCCGATTGAGGCCAATTGAGACCAATTTGGCCAATTGAGGTCAATTTTTTCAATTGAGTCCGATTGGGGACAATTGAGGACAATTGACTTCAATTAGGCTAGTTTAAGCCAATCGAAGCCAGTTGAGGCCAATTGACTTGAAGCCAATTAAGGTCAATTGAAGTCAATTGAGGCCAATTAAAGCCAATTAGGCCAATTGAGGCAAATTAAGGCCAATTGAGTCTGAAAATTGAGTCCAATTAGTCCAATTGTGGCCAATTACGGCATATTGAGGCCAATTGAGACCAATTATGTCAATTTAGGCCAACTGAGGCCAATTAAGGCCAACTGAAGAAAATTTGGCCAATTGAGGCCAATTGCGGCCAATTAAAGCCAATTACTTCCAATTTGGCCAATTTTGGCCAATTGAGGCCAATTGAGGCCAATTAGGCCAATGAGGCCAATTGAGAGGCCAATTAAGGCAAATTAGGCCAATTGAGACCAATTAGGCCAATTAGGCCAATTAAGGCTAGTTGAGACCAAATAGGTCAATTGAGGCCAATTGAGGCTAATTGTGGCTAATTAGACCAATTGAGCCCTAATTAAGGTCAATTGAGATCAATTGAGACCAATTAGGTAGATTAGGAAAATTGAGTCCAATTGTGATCAATTGAGGCCAATTAGATCAATTGAGACCAATTAGGCCAATTGAGGCTAATTAGGCTCATTGAGAGAAATTGAGGAAAATTTGGCAAATTTGGTGAATTGATGGCAATTGAGGCCAAATATGTCTATTTAGGACAATTGAGGCCAATTAGGAAAAATGAGGTCAATTGAGGCTAATTAAGGCCACGTGAGTCCAATTAGGCCAATTAGGCGAATTGAGGCCAAGTGAGACCAATTGAGGCCAGTTGAGGCCAATTGAGGCCAATTAGGTGAGTTGAGGCCAATTGAGTCCAATTAGGCTAATTGAGGCCAATTAAGCTAATTAAGACCAATAGAGGCCTATTGAGGCCAATTAGATGAATTGAGGCCAATTCAGGGCAATTCAGGCCAATTGAGGCCAATTAGGTCAATTTATCCAACTAGGCCAATGAGGCATATTCTACCAATTAGGCTAATTAGGACATTGATTCCAATTTTTCCAATGAGGCGCATTAGGCCAATTAGTACAATTAGGATAATTAGGACTATTAGGAAAATTAAGGCCAATTAGGCTGATTAGGCCAATGAGACTGATTGAGCCAATTCGTCCATTGAGGCTAATAAGTCCCATTAGGTCAATTAGGCCAATTAAGGCCAATTAGGAAAATTGATGCCAATTGAGGCCAATTAGGCCAATTGAGGCCAATTAGGTCAATTGAGGCCAATTTAGCCACTTTGACCAATTAGGTCATTGAGACGAATTTGGCCATTGAGGCCAATTAGACCAATTTGGCCAATTAGGCCAATTAAAACCAATAAAGAAAATTGAGACAAATTAAGGCCAATTAGGCCAGGCCAATAAGCCCAATTAGGCCAACTGAGGCCAATTAGTTGAGTTATGCCAATTGAGGACAATTGAGGCCAATTCATCCAATTGAGCCCAATTGAGGGCAATTTAGCCAATTGAGGCCAATTGAGACCAGTTAGGCGAATTGAGTCCAATTTGGCAAATTGAGGTCAATTAAGGCCAATTAGGCCAATTGCGGCCAATTAGTCCCATTGATCCCAGTTGAGGCCAACTGGGCCAATTAGGTGAATGAGGAAAATTGAGACCAATTGGGCCTAATTGAGGCCAATTATGGCCAATTTGGACAATTAGGCAAAATGAGGTGAATTGAGGCTAATTGTGGCCAATTGTGGCTAATTAGAACAATTAGGACAATTGAGGCCAATTGAGGCCAATTGAGGCTAATTGAGGCCAATTGTGGCCAATTAGGCCAATTGAGGCCAATTGAAACCAATTGTGACCAATTAGGATAATTTGGCCAATTGAGGCCAATTAGTCCAATTGAGGCCAATTAAGGCCAATAGAGGCTGATTGATGCTAATTTGGCCCATTAAGGTCAATTGATGCCAATTAAGGCCAATTGAGACCAATTAAGGCCAATTGCGGCCAATTGAGGCCAATTGCAGCCAATTGCAGCCAATTAGGCCAATTGCAGCCAATTGATGCTAATTGAGGACAATTTAGGCCAATTGAGGGAAATTATGCCAATTAGGAAAATTAAGGCGAACTTAGCCCAATTAGGCCAATTTGGCCAATTCGGTCAAATTGGTCATTTGAGGCTAATTGTGGCAAATTGAGCCCAATTAGGCCAGTTGAGGTCAATTAGGGTAATTGATGCCAATTAGTCCAATTAGGCCAATTGTGGCCAATTCAGGTGAATTGAGGCCAATTGTGGCCAATTCAGGCGAATTGAGGCCAATTGTGGCCAATTATGGCCAATTGAGGCTAATTACCTTAATTGAGGCCAATTAGACCAATTAGGATAATTGATTCCAATTTGTATAATATGTCCAATTAAGGCCAATTGAGAAAATTGAGGCAAAATAGTCTAATTAGGCCAATTGAGGCCAATTGAGACCAATTAGGCAAATTGAGACCATTTGAGGCCAATTGATGCCAATAGAGTCCAATTTAGCCAATTGAGGCCAATTAAGTCTAATTGAGCCCAATTTGGCCAATTGAGGCCAAATGAGGCTAATTGAGACAAATTGGGAAAATTAGGCCAATTAGGCCAACTGAGGCCAATTGAGACCAATTGGGAGAATTGAGGCGAATTGATGATAATTAAGGCCAATTGAGGCCAATTGAGCCAATTTAGGCCAATTGAAGCCAATTTAGGCTAATTGAGGCCAATTAGGCCAATTGAGGACAACTCAAGTCAATAATGCCAATTAGGCTAATTGAGGTCAATTGAGGCCAATTTGGCCAATTGAGTCCAATTATGCCAATTAGGACAATTAGTCCAATTAGGCCAATTAGGCCAATTAGGTCACTTTAGGACAATTGAGGCCAATTAAGGCCAATTAGGCCAATTGTGGCCAATTGAGGCCAATTGAGGCCAATTGAGGCCAGTTGAGGCTAATTGAGGCCAATTCATCCAATTGAGACCAATTTTAGCCAATTAAGGCCAATTGAGGCCAATTGCGTCCAATTGAGGCCATGTTACCCAATTGACAACAATTGTGGCCAATTGAGGTCAATTGCTGCCAATTAAGGCAAGTTGGGGACAATTGAGGCATATTAGGCCAATTATGCTACCACAAAACAAGACTAGGGAAGCACTGCCTTTTATTAGAGCTAAGTAGAAAGCACTGATAAAGGGGTGGTCCTTTATCAGTGCTAGCTAAAAACGTTGATAAATGTTCCCTTTATTAGTGCTAAAACAAGCACTGATAAATGTTTTTATTATTAATTTATATAAAATTATTATATTTATATTCAAAAATAATGTTTTTATTGTATAAATTAAATAAAAACATTTTTTTAATTAATATATATTTTTTAATAATTCAAAAAAAATATATATATAATGTTTTAAATGAAAAAAGTATTTCAAAGATTATAATTAAATATATATATATATATAATTAAATAATTATAAGATTATAATAAATTAAAATAAAAAATAAATATATTTATTAGAGTTATTATATTTATTAGAGATTTATTAGATTTTTTAGATTTTTTAGATTTTCTAGTTTTATTGGATTAATTCATTGTATTTATTATATTTATATTTAATATATATATTATATTTATTTTATTTATAAATATATAATAATTTTAATATATAATACTTTTTAATATATATATATTTATAATTTAAATTATTGAATATATATGTGTTTTCCAATGAATTTGGTCAACAAATATATTGATCGTGTGTATATGTTATGTATCTTATGCTTGAATGTTCATTTATACATTATATCTCATTATCCATTGATGTTGTATATTGATTAATTCATAATGTTACCCATATGAAATATATATGTTCTAAAAAATGTACTTAAAAAATTACATTAAATATATTTAAATAAAAAATATATTTTATTATATTTTTAAAGATATATATAAATACTTTTCAAATACATTTGTAATTATAATTTTATTAATATATATATATTAACAATTATATACCAATATATATAAATAAACACTATTTATAGTTATAATTATTAATAAATAAATACATATTTATCCTATATATCATTTTAAATAAATATATAATAATATAAATAAATTATTAAAATTATACCTTTATCAGCGCTAAAAAAGCGATGATAAAATAAGTCATTATCAGTGCTATAATTTTAGCGATGATAAATAGGTATTTTATGAGCACTTTTTGTGAACTGATAAAGGCCTATCTTTATCTGTGGT
This sequence comes from Viscum album, assembly GCA_963277665.1. Lineage (NCBI taxonomy): Eukaryota > Viridiplantae > Streptophyta > Magnoliopsida > Santalales > Viscaceae > Viscum > Viscum album. Next base: position 9,781,569 of record CAUJRU010000003.1, on the reverse strand, counting down.
AATAAAGCACTGATAAAGGTATGTTTTATTAGCGTTTTTTATTTTAGCGCTGATAAAACATACCTTTATCATCACTTTTAACTATCACTGATAAAGGTTCCAACAGTTTTTATAAAATAACCCTAATAGACTCTTCCTCCCTCGCACCCATTCAAGCCTTCACGGAAGGTGAACCCTGCACCGTCGACCCCTCCTCTGCCACGACCCCTCCTCCGCCGCGACCCCTCCTCCTCCTCTACCTCTGCTACCTTCCCCTCCTCCTCCTCTACCGCGACCATCCTCCTCCTCCTCTGTCGTCGCTGCCTTCTCCTCCTCCTCCACTGTGACCCCTCGTTTGCCGCGACCCTTCTCCTCCTCCTCCTTCGTCGCTGCAGCCTCCTCCTCCTCCTCCTCCTCTGTCCGCCGACTCATCCCCCTCTGTCGCCGCCTCCTCTTCCTCCTCCTCCTCCACCTCCTTCTCCTCCTCTTCCTTGAATGACCCCCTATTCCACATGACCTACTCCGGTGCGCCCTCCTCAATCGACGACCATCCCGACAGCCTCCTCTACAACGTATGGATTCCCCCCAGTGAGTCTCTTATGTAATGAATTTTTACTCTTCTGTGTTACATAGATTTAGATATTTGGAAGATTATAGAATCTTATGTATGAAGAGAATATTACATTTACATGTTGAGAATCTAATAAAGATATGAATCTTACATGTTACAGTGCATTAAGAGATGAATTTTATGTATTCAGTGGATTTAATTTTATGTATTATCATAACTTATGTGATGTTACTTTTATATAAGAAGGAATATCAATCATATTTTATGATAGGATCATCAATCATAATCTATGATAGATAATTTTTAGAATTTAAATAATATTCTTTATAATGAACCTGAAGAAATCTTCATGAATATTTAAATAATGATTCTCAGTTTAAATATTATAGAGATTATTTTGAATCTTGAATGGCTATGAATATATTAAAATAATATAATTCAATTATAAAGTAGTTCTCTATTCAAAGGTGTTATTTCATGTGATTATAGGGATTATTCAAAGTTTTCAATGTCAATATTTATAGAGGGTTTGAATGATTATTATTATGTAGATTAGTTGATGTGATGAATTATCGTTCATGATCAATGACTAATAAAATAAAAGTTGAGACCATTTCAGGAATTATGGAAGTAATATTATTTATATTTTAATTATTTTAATGGTTATAGGTTATTGTAATTTCATCTATAAAATAGAGGTCAAATAAAACTAGTACCAAGATTACTGAAGTGTTTTAAAGTTTGAAAGCCGCATTGTTTATACTATTGTGCTAGATTTACCAAAGCTACATATTTCAATTATGTCTTTTAAGGGTCAACGATCACTATTTCAATACTAGTAGCATCATATACAATATTTCATTGGGTTGTATCGTTTGAAAAGAAAATTTTTTATTGAGTTTTAATCACTCAACTCACACACCGGTTATACCTCTATTAAAAGGTATGTGACTTGGTTATGCTAACCTAACCAAAAAGAAGATGACAGGTTGTGCCTTGTCATTGGAAAAAAGCGTATGTCTGGTTTATTCCTCTATGTGTGTAAAAGGCAAGGGGTTTTTATTCATGCCTTGGTATGGTGAAAGATAGTTATTAATGAGTTACACTATCCTTCAAAAGTGAGCTCTATCTAGTGCATATCCATGTGACACCCTTGTATTTTAAAGAATAACCTAGGGTTGGTTTTGAAGGTGAAATAGGGAAGTTGAACTGATATTTCAAATGGAACTAGATTCCATGACATGGTGAATATTCTACATCATGGAGGATGTGATTGTGGGATGGTTGGGGATCTACGGTGTGGAAAATAGTTTTTATGGTTCTAGTTGTTTTTTAATAGTTGTGTCATGGAGTGTTTGTTGTGGTGTGAAGTCTTATAATGCGGAGTTCACACAGTTCTTCCAATTTTGGTATCATTTTACTATGGAGGGTGTGAAGGATTAGAGGTTATGGTGTAGTGATGAACAATTTATCATATTCCATTTCCCCTAGATTATATGATATCATTGTTGACCGTGCATATGGATTCTAGATGTGTTTTTACCAGGAACTATTGTGGTGTGGCCATATCCTTTTTGTCATAGTTCTTTCTCATTTTGGACCCATTGTGGCATAGCCCTATGTGTTGTGTTATGATGCATGTATTCCTAGATTGCCTATGTGTTGTGTTGTGATGCATGTCTTGCTCTCCCTTATATTTAGGTCCTTTCCGATTAAGTCAATTTGATGCTTGGATGCTTGATGCACCTCTTATTATTGAACCTCATGATGGAATAACACAACCGACCTAAATATAATTACTTAAACCAACATCAATCTAATGAAAAATATACAATGAATATTTAAACACACTTCCACATCATCATTTCTATAAATATCTCAACACCATTCAACCCCCCAAGCTTATCATTTACACATTCCACATCACTTGTAACTATATGATGAATGAAAACAAACATATTAAGATTCAATGAGGTTTGTAAGATATTTCCTATATTTTTTTCCATAGGTTATGAAGTCATCACATAAGTTTTAATCACTTATTAGTTTCTGATGTCTACTTCACACACTAGACTCAAAAAACATTACTACTATACAAATGAGGAAATCCTTAGCAGTGACTACTCTAATGTCCAATCTATAAAAGATTTATAAGATATGATACTATAAACACCCACCCCCATAGGAACTCCAGTGGAGTTGGGACTATATTAGTGTCTAACCGCCCCCCCCCCCCAAATCCTATATTTAAATAGACATGGGTCAGTTACAATTGGAAATGTAATGATACATCCCAGGATGATATCATAACCAACAACAGAACTAACTTTCCACTAACCTAAGAGGAATTCATGATCCCTACAGGATATCAACGATCCCATGGAAAAAAGATACAATTAATGTGGAATATTTTACCCCTAAATTAGATTAAATTAAAAATGATATTTCTCCTGAAAACTAGACATGTCCCAATCATTAGTTGAACATCTAGGAAAATAGTAGATATGCAAAAAATAAATAAACAGGAAGAAGATATCATAGATGGAAAATAAAATCCTACTATTTAACAATAAAACTATTTAACCAGAAATGTCCCATTCCTAAATCTCATTGTACCTATTTTGGATAGGTATAACATACGAGTTCTCATTTTATGTTTTTTTTTCAATTGGAAATATCCTCCTCCGTGCACCTCTCCTCTTCCACGAACGCATCTCTGCCGTGTGCTGAACGACACCTTTGCGGTGAGTTTTCTCCTCTTACTCATTGGTTTCCTCTTGTTCGCATGTTATTACTATTTGATATTGATGTTTATGTTGTGAAATATACGGGCTAAATGCCCCCACTGAAAATTGTGGTCATTGGTGGTCCCTGTTTGCTCACTAAATTAATTGCATGTTGGTTGGTTCCTGTTGAACATTTGAATGTAAAAATTGGTAATTTACATATACTTGGCTAATAAATGAATGCCCCAGGATGATAAAACATATCTGATAACCCCTGAATTAACAAATGGAGTTGAATAAGGGGTGTTTTTTAAAATCTGAAATTGTGTTTGTTTGGTTTGTATGGTGTTGCAATTGTGAGCACGACTATGTTTTTGTATGGTGTTTTGGTTGCTGGCATGATTGGTATGCCATTTGTTTTCAATGTTGTAGTTCCTCCACCATTTAATATCAATCCAAACCTTACCCATTTCAATGGAACTACCACTTTGTTACTAGTGAAATTCCACTGAATATTAGAAAACCACTTCACTAGAGGACTCTATGGGACACTTTATAGACACCCTAGTCAAATAAACATAAGAAAACATGTAATGAATCCTTCCACCTGCAATCATTCTATTGAAAATCATACCATATATTATTTTAGTACCATAGTTCTTGACTCGAGAAATTATGTTTCTAGAGAAACACTAAAAAACCAGTTTACAACAATGCATATAGATCACATGTGGGACACTAAAACATTCTAGTACAAGGGCTTCTCATAGCTAGTACCATTGATCAGGTGGTTGGGTAGATTGGTGTGATCTACTTTAGTCCCGAGTAATGCATGGAGAGGTAAGGGTATTGTTTACCATAGCTAGTTCTATTGATTATAGTTGGATGATGACCATAGTTGAACATCTTTTGTGTAATTATTTTGTTATATATTAATATTACTGAATCAAATAGGATGGATATAAATAAAGAATAGATGAATTCCAATCAGTTGACAAAATATTATGAAGATGACATGAAAGAGTTATATCAAGTTTGCAAAAGATCATGCATATGACCCTTCTCAAATCCTTTTTTCGTGTTTACGCAATTTTTATTAAAGACAAATTAGTCCAGAGGAGTTGGAAAAACATTTGATCTGACATAGAATAGATCGAAGTTATACATGTTGGAATAAACACGGGGAAAAAAAGAATATAGGTAGTGGATAGGATATCACTGTATTTTATGGATCATCTAATATGATTATAAGCGTGAATAATGAAGACGACCATATGGAGGATGTGATTACATATGTTAATGATGATGACGATAGTATTGAGGAAATTACAAGGACAGTTGAAGATGAACCTATTGATTGCCCAAAATTGTTTGAGAAGTTAAAGAGTTTTGCAAAGATGCCATTGTATGATGGTTGAACTAAATATACAACATTTTCAGTCCTACTGAAGCTGTATAATTTGAAAGAATGAAATGGGTGGATTGAAGCCAATTTTACGAAATTACTTTCTCTCCTGAATGACATGATCCCAGAAGATAATGATATCCCAATCTGAACATACGACACCAAAAAAATGTTACGCACGATGGGTATGATATCTGAAAGAATACACACCTACTTGAATGATTGTATACTATTTCTCTAGGACCATAAATCGCTTAAAGAATACCCAAAGTGTGGTTCTTCTCGATACAAGAAAGATGAATCCAGTCCTATGGAAGTTTTATGGTACTTTCTAATCATTCCACGGTTTAGACACCTATATGGAAGCTAGGAGACTGCAGGACAATTGACATGGCATGCAGATATAAGAATTAATGATGGGAAACTACATCACCTGACAAAATCTCCTAAGTGGAATAGAATTGATCATGAGTATCCTGAATTTGGAAACAAGCCGGGAAACCTTCGTATTGTGTTATATATAGATGGAGTGAATCCTTTTGGTTTTCAAAGCAGTAGTCACAGTACATGGCCGGTTATGTTGGTAAATTATAAATTACCACTGTGGTTATGGATGAAACAAATATACATCATGTTATATATGATTATTTTAGTACCAAAAAAACCGGGTAATGATATTGATGTTTATTTGTCTCCATTGATCGAGGATTTGAAATTATTGTGGGATTCAGGTTTTTTGTTGTATGATGTTTACAAAAATGAAGATTTCATTTTAAGAGCCATGTTATATGAGACGATAAATGACTTTCCTACTTATAGAAATTTTTCAGGATATAACATTAATGGAACTCAAGGGTGTCCCATTTGCGAACAAGGTCCACATTCAATTAGGTTGAAAAATTCATCGAAAACCATGTTTCTAGGACATCGTAGATTTCTACCCCGACGACATAAGTACTGATCATGGATGAAATCATTAGATGGAAGTTCAGAAGAATGTACAACACTGTCTCCACTAATATGTGATCAATTGTTTGAGAAATTAAGAGATGTGGACACTACTTTTGGTAAACCATTTTTGAAAAACCTTAAAAAACCGGTTCAAAAAAGAGATCAGTTTTTTTTGAATTACCATACTAGAATTGTCTGTGTGTCAAAAATTTTCTTGATGTTATGCATGTTAAAAAAAAATTATGTGATAGTGTCATCGAAACATTGCTAAATGCCCCAACAAAACAAAGTATGGGATTAAGGCTAGGTTGAAAATGGTTGATATGGGAATACAAGAAGAGTTGTCACTAGTGAAGGGTGAAAAACAAACATTTATTCCTCCTATTGCTTACACTCTTTCTAGGTAGGAGAAATATCAGTTTTTCAACTTCTTGAATGATGTAAAGGTTCCAGAGGGGTATTCATAAAATATTAAGAACATCGTGTCAATGAGCTATTTAATGTTAAAGGGTCTGAAATCACATGAATTCCATGTTTTGATGTAAGATCTAATTCCTATAGATTTATGTTGCATTTTGACCAAGAATGTCTACCACACATTAATGAATCTCTGTTTATTCTTCAAATCTATATGCAGCAAAGTTATAGACCTGGTGAAATTTCCAACTACGGAAAGAGAAATTTCCGTCATATTATATGAATTGGAAATGTTATGCCCAATGAAATTCTTTGATATAATGGTTCATTTTATGATTCATTTGGTGAGAAATATTGGACCATGTGTTCCTATACATTATAGATAGATGTACCCCATTGAACGGTATATGAAGATTTTGAAAGGGTATGTCAAAAATAGAAGTCAGCCAGAGGGTCGTATTGCGGAGCAATATATTATTGAGGAATCCATTGAATTCTGTACCAAATACCTCTCTAGTGTGGAAAACACTGGCCTACCGAAATCATGTCACACTAGGTGGCTTGAGGGTGAAGGAATTTATGGAAGAGGGGTTGTCACAATCAATATTACAGATGAGGAGTAGGCCCACCTTTACGTTTTGTATAACAGTTTTGACGTTGACCCATATGTTCAAACCCACAAAGAAATTTTTTGGCATTTGAATACATCTAGGGCTGAAAAATGGATATCATATACACATAATTGACAGTTTATAGGATGGATTTAGGACCATATTTTTAAGAAGGTAGATGAAAATTTGGACTCAATTTCAGAACGAATTCAAAGGCTAGTTTGAGGACCAAGTGTGTATGTATTATCTTACAATTCTTTTATAGTTAATGGTGATAAATTCTATACTAATGAACATGAAGAAGACAGTACCATGCAGAATAGTGGGGTTACACTTGTGGCTGAAGAAATGCATGTTTACGGTGTTAAGGACATCAATCTAATTTATACGAATATGTCATACTTTGGCATTATCAAAAAAATATGGGAGCTGGATTATATGAAATTCCAAGTGCTGATTTTTCAATGCATGTGGGTTGATAATAGGAGTGTTGTCAAAATAGATGAATTTGGATTTTTGAAAGTTGATTTCAGTGAGGAAGGGGAGAAAGATTAACTATTTATAATGGCATCATAGTTAGTACAAGTATTTGATGTTCTAGATCCTGCAAACTGAAACTGGTCAATTGTTTTGTTATCGACCAAAACAACTAAATGGTTAGATGAAAGTTCAATAGAGGATGACCCTTTCATTGGGACTTCACAATCATTTTGCAGTGGTCCCAATATAGACATAATTTTGTATGTTATAGGAGACCACAATGAAGGTATTTATATAGTCGATAGAGGTTTCAAATCTCTTCGGACTTCAAAAAAAAGAGGGTTCAATAACCATGTTATTTTTTTATTATAATATACATTGTGTTACATTATGTTATTATCTGCTCTCTATTACTTTTATGCAATCTAAATTAAATGTTAAACCACTTTTGCAGATAATGACTTCTAGACCTATTGATACGCACAATCCTGAGGCACAACAAGTCTCTCAACCTGCTGTTGCTGGTCCCAATGCAGAGAAAAAATAGGTTTCTCAACCTGTTGCTACTGGTCCTAGTGTTGAGGTACAATATGTTTCTCAACCTATTGTTGTTGGTTTTAGTTCCAATACTAGCGCTCTGGAGGAACATAATGATGATGCTGAAACTGAGGAAATAGTAGGCAATGAAACCCTGTTGGTGAAAAAAAACAAGAGCGTCGTAGTTTGACAGTGATATCCAAAATATTTAAGGAAAAAATAAAAAGGCATCAAATTGAGGTGGGATGGAATAAGCAAGGCCAACATGTTAACCCCAAAAAATCATGTTTAGTAGCTATATTGGAATCACCACTCAGTAATGTGTGCCGATTGATTTACACTCGTGGAACCATGTTGTCACTGGGATTAAGACACTAATGTGTGAAGATATTATGGTAACATTATGATATCATTTCTTTAATTTATTAAAATAAAATACTAAAACATTGACTTACTCTTCATCATCCCTTACAGAGTTCATTTATAGTAGATGCCACATACAAGGAATATGCATTAAGAGTTGCAGGAAGGATTCATAGAGGTTTCCACAAAATTTTAATGAAATATCAACTTAAATATTCTGAAGGGAAAATAAAGCCCCACCCACCTTTTATTTATGCACACTTGATATCCCAAGGAGAGTGGGATGCGCTTAGCAGTAGTCGTACAAATCAATCTTTTTAGGTACATTGTGTCTGGTAATATGTTGTTTGACATTGCTTGTATTTATTACTTTGATTGAAAGTTTTTTATTTATGAAATAGCAACTGAGTGATGAAAATAAATAATGAAATGAAAAACCAGCGTACCCCTACTGTAAAGCAAGGATGGGGTATGCTTCACTTGAGAAAAAAAGGTACATATTTTAAATCTATCGTAATACTTTTATGTGACATAAAACAACACCATAACCATGTTCCTTTGTTTATATGCATATTGATGAATTGAAATTGAAATCCACTTCTATCCCATGTCTTGTGTTATGGAAGGAGGCTCGTGTAAATAAAGAGGGGATACTGATAGATAAAAACACACAAAAAGTGTGGGAAACATGTGTATGTATGACATAATATAAATTTGATTTTCTTTAAATTGCTATTACATAAAAATGATTACCTATTTTCTATATTTTTTATCTGATATAGTAACAGGAATAAAAAACACCCGCACCAGATGCAGACATACTTTCAGCGACCTTGAAGCAACCAGAATAGTGTGACCGTGTCAGAGGTGCGGGTTTTGGGGTGAAACCTCGAACATATTTTCAGAAAGAAAAACAAGAGGAAGATCAAATTGAGGAAATAAAAAATATAATAGAAACAATAGCTATGTTTCAATAAGAATTACAATACCAGAGAGAGCTAATAGAAAGTTTTATTGGGGGAGGAAAAGTGAAGAAACAACACAAGAACAACCCATGCGTGAAGATCCCACCCCACCCCCATCATTTTTGAAGCAATCCATTCCCCTAAAAAACCTAATTTAGATAACGTAATTAATGTTCTAATAATTTTTCTGTGAAATGTGAATCACATAGAAACTGATACCTTTCCTGTACTGATATTCTATAGGATGAAACTAACTGTGATTTATATATATCAACTCCCACCTATCACCTTTTAGAGAGGTCTACAGTGTTCAATATGAAGAACAACATGCTACACAACAGACCACTTCTAACAGGTCATGTTAGAGTGTCGATTAACGTAGCTAATGAGCCGAGTGCTGAGCTACCTATTCTAAATGACGATGACAACATTCATATGGCCGAACAAGCTATTAGAACATTCATTGCATGTCCATCAATTCTTGTAAAAAAACATATCGACAAGGAGGTATTCATTTCCAAATTATTTTTCAAGATTAACCTTTCACATTTAATGAAAAAGTTCTGAACCGATGAATATTTTTACAGAATGAAAAAGGGAATGGGGTGAAACGAAAGATCATCTCAAAACTATCTCAATGATCAACCAACTAATTGAAACTATCTACTGATAGCACCTTCACCCCACCTGTTCTATATCCATGTTTAATATCATTAAAGGCTCATGTGGATACAAAGTTGATAGATGAAAATACGCACATAGTTGATTTTGAAAAAAATATTTACGGAGGGGAAGAATCAGAATACATTAGTGATGACAATGTATATGAAATACTCAAGTATGAATGGCTAGGTGCCTCAGTTGTAAATGTATACATGAGGCATGTTTTCATGATTTGATTTTACAAAAGCTGATATACTATGATAATTATGACTAAATACATTTCATATTCTTCCCAGGCATATATATGAAAAGCAATTGAAGGTATTTCCCCATGAATTTTTTTTGGACTCATTATTCCTCACATAACCTGCTCAAAAGAAGAAATAAATGATGATAAAGAGGGTGAAATAATGTCATCCCTGCTCAAATCATTTGAAAAAAAATTACAGATGACAGACTCTTTTTAATACCAATGAAACTGGGGTAAAACTCTACAATTTAATCATATAAACTATATATTCATTTCTTTCATTACTTATTCCTTTTTGTGTTTTTAGGCAGTATTGGATTCTCATTGCAGTCAATTTGGATACTCCAAAGATTTATTTTCTGGATTCAATGCATGGATATCCAACAAAACGACCATTCATGATAGCTTTTGTCAAATTTTAATACACTAGATCCAAAATTTTATAACTAAACATCTAGTTATATAATTAATATTATCTTTTAATGAGTATTTTATTATGATAGGGTGGTACATCAATATCTCTTACTTCATGGAATGAATATATGGCCTAAGGAAAATAATGCCGACGAGATCTACAAGTGGACAAGTATCATGGTATATATAATAATATTTCACTATCCAAACACATATAAAAACAAATTACTTATTTTCTCAATGTTTCTATAGTTTACAAAACAAACAAGCAGAAAATACTGTGGTTATTGTGTTTGTAAATTTATGAAAGAGATCGTATTTCACCAAAAAACTAGAATCCTCGAAGGGGTATTTTTGAAAATAATTACTAGCTCATTTAAAATATTTATTAATCATTTGTGTATTTATATTTTGTTAGTACTACCAAGACTGTCGCAAAAACTCATATTCACTAGATGATATAGATGTGTTAAGAAACGAATGGGTAGCATACCTGATGGAAGATTGTACACGAATAGGATGAAGGTGAATTCCTACTACTTATGTTATCTTTATATGAACATTTATATCTCCCTTGTTTACACTTATTGAGCCTCTATGATCACCCTTTCTTATGTTTCGTATCATTAGGCTATGAATAATGGTTTTAGAAATGATTTTTCTTTCTGGTAAAAAATAACTTAATGAGAGACTCTTATGAACTAGTTCATTATGTTTCCATGTTTCCAAAAGCACTAGACCTAAACTATTATGGCATGGATCATTTATATTCTGTATTTTGGTCATTTATCCTGTTGTTTCTACTGATGCAGTGTGTTGGAAGGAAATTGGTTGTGCATCACTCACAAATTTAATAACAAAACTAAGGATTATTTACTACTGTTGGTTTACTATAGCTTAGTATATCATATGATCTGAACTTTCGATCGGATTCCCTGTGATGCTGTCATTCCACACCATCTCTATGATATCATCATTAAGATTTCAGTTTTCCTTCTCTTCCTGCACCCATTTACTAGGTAAATGGGTGCAGGAAGAGAAGGAAAAGTGAACGTTGAATGATGATATCATAGAGATGGTGTCTGATGAGAGCATCATGGGGATGCTAGATAGAAAGTTTAGATTAGATTCTATGCTAAGTGGTAGTTACAAAACAATTTTAAAGTGCACAAAGAATCATTAGTTTTGTTATTAGCTTATAAATGGACCAAAGAAACCCTTTGGGAAGATGAAAAGGTAATGTTACGATATAATATCTATATTTAAATGAAAATTTATATACTGAAATGTTGATTTGATTTTCATTATTCCTTGCAAGGTTTGTTTATTTCAGAATATTTCTCTCCATGTGACATGCCTTTGCAGGAAGAGCAATGATGCTGTGTCTGCTCAATCACAGAGGTAATATTGATGTTTGCATAGTAAAATAAGTGTCCATATAATTAATGCATTGTTTCATATTTATGTTTAATTTATTTCTTTTATGAAAGGAATATTAATCTACTCATAAGTGATATCATTGTATGAAATTTTTAGGTCATTATAGTTGGTATTAGAGTAACTGGACTATTCAAAATTGAGAAAATGCATTAATTTGTTTTGATACTTTAGGGAGATTATCCATTAGTCATTTGAAATGTGTAGGAATCAACCCCACCTCAATATGACACATGATGCGACCTTTATGACTCAAAGTGTCTATTTTTATTTTAAATTGACATTATTTTTAGTAAAAAGAACAAGTGACATAATGATAATTGAGAAAACACATTCTGATTGTTTGGTTACTTTAGCTAAATGGTCTATAAGTCTTTTGTGACCTATATGAATCAACCACACTTCAATTCAACGCACAATGTGATTGGTATGACTCAAAGTGTCTCTTTTTATTTAAAATAGACATTATTTTTAGAAAAAAACACATGTGATATATTTATGGTTAACACTATCACCTAACCACATAGTATACAGGGGACTCCAGCCACAACTAGTGGTCAACACCACATCAACTAAGTCCTATCTATGTGAACATGACTCCAAAAGTGCATCGAACAAAAAATGATGATAGGAAATCACTAAAAAACCTAACACACATCATCCAAAACCTTGTTCCCCTATGACCATGTCCCTAAAATCACAATAGTCAACACCATCTCACGTCTCGAGATCCATGAACTTTTCCTGACGACTTCATCACCTCAAATCCTAATGACCAAGTTGCCTCAACCTGGTGATCATCGTCACTCCAAGTATCTGATCCAAGACCCACCTAAAGAACCACATCACCTCAATCCAGATGATCATCACCCACATCAATCCTAAGTCCAAGCCCATTACATTCCCATGGAATCAAGTAACCAATATAACAATTCGATTTAATTCAAATTTACACTCAGCCTAAACTTTCCAAGTTAGTCCAAACCTCTTACCTGACTTAACCAATCGTAGTGGAGTAAGAGAATTTCCATAGGAATCTCAAATAATCATGAGAACAATTTAATAATAATGTATTTAATTAATTAGGTTCTCCATTGAACAACCCACACAATGTATATGAACTCACCCCCAAAACAATCACAAAACCAAGGATAAATCTTGGAACCAACTTCCTTGTACTAGTATGCACTCATTCATTTGATATCATCCTCAAAATCGATCCGAATCGGAAGAAAACGGTGTTTTAAATGAATGCCCTGAAAATAAGGAAAAATGGATTGCATGGATTTACCACTCCATATGAAAAGATAAATAGAAAATAGAAGATATAAAATTTAAGGTATTATTGAGATGAATCTGTATCCACTAATGGATCAAAAATCAATGTTTGGATGATGGAGTTCCCGCAAAGCCTAGGGAGAAGGAAGATGGAGCATCTCCCTCTATTGTAAATTTTAAATGGGAGGAAAGGGAGGAGAAAGAAGGAAATAGTGAATGAGGGAAAAAAATTAATTTCCCACTTTTTAATGGGCCATATGGTTTGGCCGCACAGTTTGGATAATCATGTGCTAACCGTATGATGCCCACAATCTAAGCACCACACTATGCATGGTTAGGTGCACGATTTTCCAAACTATGAGAAAACTATGTGAATCAACACTATTAAAAACTGAAGAGGTTTCACATGGTCGTTCACCCCCACCTACATTGTTTTCCAAACCATGTCAAGTGTCTATGGTGGCCCGCATGGTTTCTTCTGGGAGACCGCATGGTTTTTACAAATGGTGTGCCTCTGTCCGTGCTTTCCTGAAATGGAGTTCTTAGGTCCTTCTGCACCCAAAACCCCAAGGAACCTTTTGAGACTTAAAAAAAATATATAAACAAGGACTTGGGTCAATAAAACTCTCAGAATTAGGTTCCAAATATAAAAAAAGATGGCCCGCTCACCAAACATGAAAAATTCAAACAGGTTGAGGATTTTTCGACCAGCTAAAAAACCCAATACATTACAATCTCCCCACCTTAATATAGCTCATCCCCAAGCTATAAATATTTACTCAGATATGGTACCACATATACTCATCTCATAAAAATCAACCTGCTCTACCCCAGTCATTAAGTCATAGGTCAACTCCCCTCAAGGCACTCCCCACCTTAGGAGTTACTTACCCGGTCACTTCTTGACCCAAAACTCAAATGTCTTGATGTTCCACCAACCATCCCTAGATTCAAAAGTCATCCCATGATGCATCATCATTATTGAACCTCATCGGGTGCTCAAATAATACCCATGTCATATTTAACACCCATCAAGTCTTGTATCTCATCAGATGCCCATATATACTTGTTCCATACATAACACTCACAAAATACCACATATCATAAAATTCCCATAGATCTTGAATATCAAAAATTTCTCAAATGAACCCGCATCATATATACATATGCATGCCCATCAAAATCTGGGTGCCTGCGCACATCATATAGAACCTACATCACATCAATGCCCAGATGCATACACACCTCACATACAAATATGCATCGCTTTGATTCCCGCATAAATCTCGATGCCAATGAACATTATATATATATAAACATCTCACATCATAATTAATGGAAACCTGGTAACCAATTCCAAGTTATTCCAAAAAAAAAACTCATGCACCTCATGCACCAAAACTGTCCAAATCCAAAATGAAAGAAAAGCACAGTCACACCAATGACGTACCACTAACTATCATTAGATCACCATCCTAATCTAACCCTAACATCTTGATAGTGTGATTATAGCATGATGACCAACTACCTAAGTTCTGGCCTCCCTGTGAAGCTCCACCAGCCCCTGATCCCACTGCTGGGTCCCACTATCTTTTACAAGACCTCCATGTGTAGCTAAATCCCAACTACCCACTCCTAGTACTTCTCTTAGTTTTACCTTAGATCCCTGAGTCTTCCCTATTCCCTGGCTCCCACCTGTCTGATAGGGCTTCCTATAGAACCTCTCCAAATGGCTCATCTGGTCACATGCATGACACACCTTCAGAACCTTATCACATTGGGTCTAAACATGCCCTAGATTCCTACACTAAAAGAATACTATTGTAGACCCACTTCTAGAAAGTCTTCCTGAGTCTCCATCCTGACTTCCCTGCTAAGACTCCTCATGGCCTCTCTCTGTGATACCTGAAACATCATTACTCGGCTCACTTGATGCTTTCACCCGGCTCGAATAAGACCGGTCTGTCAAGTTTACCTCAGCTATCAGTGGATAATTGATTTCCTTTAAGAAGGATGTTAGTCTGAAGATGTTGACATTCACCCTGATTGTGTGTCACAAGACATCCTCAAAACACTGCACCCTAGTGATGTCATCTCCCACCATATTAGGTGAAAATCAAAATAGGTTAGTGAAATTCAATGCATAGTCCATGACTGAAGTACCCCCTACTAGAGGTTCATGAATCCACAAGCTCTGTCTACCCTCGGTGTCTCTGGATGAAGTTCTTGATGAATATGGCCTCAAAATTCTTTTGAGACAGTCCCTTGTGTCTGCCCGTCTATACCTATACATCCCACAAGATTTATGTATTTCCTCTGAGCATGTATGTCACCAGACTCACCCTCTAACCTGGGGTGTCCCGAAATGGTCAATGATAGTTTGTACCAACTCTATCAAGTTCTCTATTGTTTTCGGTCCACCCTCACTCTGAAATAGTGATGGGTGCAGAGACTGGAGCTCTCAATTCAAGTACGCCATAAATGGATCATCTCCCTTGGATCCCCTATCGATGCCCTATATGAAATGAACCAGGCTCACCCTGAGCTTCTTATCAATACATGACCCAATGTTTTCTATTTGTGTCTTTCTCACTTGTACCGAATCCTATACCTGGAGATCATGATCATCCTGACCCTTTGGGGCCTCATCCCTTGAACACTTAAGAATCACTGTATCGCCACCCTCCTGACACTCCACTGAATCCCATCTAGGTGGAATCCCATAAAATACCAATCATGATGGTCAAACAACCATATCATTATATATATACAAATATCTTCAATAGAAAAGGTTGTAACATGTAACACATCTCACCAACCTTACAATCCCTTACCACACCATGTCACACAACATCTGGTATCAGGGCTGCTTACATACCCATATCAAGGTCAGGTATCAAGTATCATATAGTCTTATAGCCCCCTACCTACCCACATTAGAGTCAGGCATCACATATAATCCAGCCTCATGGACCCTTTCCTACCCATGATAAGGCCAGGAATCAAATCTCATGTATCAATTAGGGTTAACTGATTATAATTCCAATGAAGAGGCTATACAAAAAAAAACACTATTTAGCTTCTTTGATGACACTTTAAACAACTCACCCCCAATCATCATCTATGTCTACCCTTATTAGGGTTAGGACCATATATCAGATGCATATAAAGTCACATACAGATCTCATTAGAACCACATGTTTGGGTTGGCTGAGTTGAATTCCACCAAAATAGGCTAAGTAAGGAAACACTATTTAGCTTCTTTGCTGACACTTTAAACATTCCAAACCCTCTTAGCTCAATCCAGGTTCCCAATGAAAATCATAAGATAGCATACATCATATGAACCTAAGTGCCTATCATGATGTGTAATCAAACCTCCCTTGCCATACTGGGCCAAGAGTCAAAATCTACATAATAGCTAAATATCACACTCAAGTGTGCCACCTTAGGTGGAAATAAAATCAACTATAAAAGATAAAAGTAAAACATCAATTTACTGTTGTTGGAAACTTAGTGTTTCCCCTGTTCATGGGGATGAAAGCACCCAAACACAAGATCTGTACCCAGTCCTAGCATACTCAAAAGAACAAGTGACATACTCAGAAAAAGAAAACCCATTCGTATTATTTTAATATTTTAAAACAATGATCTATGACTCATTTGTGATGTATAGGAATCAACCCCACCTCAATATGATGCACTATGTGATCGGTATAACTCCAAATGTGTCTTTTTTATTAAAAATTGACATTTTATTAATGCATTCTTTCATATTAATGTTTAATTTATTTCATTATTGTATTACTAACATAATATTTGTTTTATTATATAGGTGGAATTTTTTTCTTGAGTTTGGATGCTTTGTTCGGCAACTAATACCATGGATGACAATTTTTGAGAGGGGAGCACAGATGAAAAAAGGATAAAACATTAATTTTTTTATCTATTTATTAGATAATTTTAATTTTAACCATATAAAACATTGTTTGAAATGTATATAGCAGTGTGTTTTTTTTGTATTCATGATGTCAAGTAAATGAATATAACATTTTTTGTGAAACTCTTTTGTGCGCTTTTTCATTCTTCGGTGCTTTGTTTGTGTGCAGGTGCTGTTTTGTGCAGGTATGGAGGTGTGTAGGTATTGTTTTGTTTGTGTACAGGTGTTGTTTTGTGTGCAGGTGTTGTTTTGGGCTATTTTATGTAGGTGTTGTTTGTGTGCAAGTGTTGTTTTGTGTAGGTGTGTAGGTTCTGGGTGTGCTATTAACTAAACAGGACATCACAAGAAACTCAGCCTTTATCAGTGCTATTTTGAGTGCTGATAAATTGGGCCTTTATCAGTGCTCAAAATAGCACTGATAAAGTTCACCCTTTATCCATGCTAAAAAAGTGACGATAATGGGGGTCCTTTATTAGCACTTTTTTTAGTGCAGATAAAGGGGCCCCTTTATTGGTTCCTTTTTAGCGTTGTTAAAGGGGGCCCCCTCCCTTTATCATCGTTACGATTAACAACACTTTTCTAGCACTGTGAAAAGCAGTTTCTAGAACTTTTTAAAGCGTTATTTGTAGTAGTGTTAGGCCAATTGAACCCAATTGAGACCAATTGAGATCAATTAGGAAAATTAAGGTCAATTGAGGCCAATAAAGACAATTGAGGCTAATTATTCCAAGCGAGGACAATTGAGACCAATTGAGGCCAATTCAGACCAATTCAGGCAAATTAGGCCAATTTGGCGAATTGAGGCCATATGAGGCCAATCAGGAAAATTGAGGGAAATTGTGACCAATTGGGTCCAATTCAGCCAATTGAGGCCATTTAACACCCATTGAGGCCAATTAGGCCATGTAGGCAAATTGAGGCCAAATGAGGCCAAATGAGGCCAATTTGGGCCAATTAGGCCAATTAGGCGAACTGAGGTCAATTGAGGTCAATTGAGATAAATTGAGGTCAATTCTTCCAATTGAGTCCAATTGAGGACAATTGAGGCCAATTAGGACAACTAGGCAAAATGAGGCCAATTGATGCCAATTGAGGCCAATTAGGTCAATTATTCTAATTAGGCCATTGTGGCCAATTTGGCCAATTAGTTCAATTAGGACATTGAGGCCAATTCATCCAATGAGGGAAATTAGGTGTATTAGACAAACTAAGACCAATTGTGCCAATTAAGGCCAATTGAGGCCAATTAGTCTAATTAAGGCCAATTAGGGAAATTGAGGGCAATTAGGCCAATTAGTCCATTTAGGAAAATTCGGCCATTGAGGTCCATTTGACCAATTAGGAAAATTAGGCTAAAAATTCCAACTAAGAAAATTAATGCCAATTGGGGTCAATTAGGACAATTGAGGAAAATTAGGGATATTGAGGCCAATTTGGCCAATTAGAACATTAGGGTCAATTCGGCCAATGAATCCAGTTTGGTCAATTAAAACCAATTAGGAAAATTGAAGCCACTTGAGCCCAATTAGGCCAATTAGTCCAATTAGGCAATTGAGCCCAATTATGTCAATTAGACCAATTAGGCCAATGAGTCAATTAAGCTTAATTTGTCCATTGAGTCCAATTAGTCAAATTAGGCTAATTAGGCCAATAAGGCCAATTAAGTCCAATGAGGCAAATTGTGGCCAATTGAGACCAATTAGGCCAATTGAGGCCAATTAGGTAAATTGAGGCCAATTCGGCCAATTCGGTCAATTAGGAACCTTAAGCCAATTATGCCATTAAGGCCAATTAGGAAAACAGGAAAATTAGGCCAATTAAATCCAATTAGGAAAATTAACGCCAATCGAGGCCAATTAGACCAATTTAAGCCAATTATGGCAATTGAGTCCAATTAGTCCAATTGAGTCCAATTGGGTGAATTGAGGCCAATTGGGTCCAATTGAGGCCAATTAGGCCAATTGGGGCCAATTGGGGCCAATTGGGGCCAATTGAGGCCAATTTGGAAAATTAATGTCAATTGATGCCAATTAGGCTAATTGAGACCAATTGAGCACAATTGAGGTCGACTATACCAATTAGGTGAATTGAGGCCAATTGAGAAAAATTGGGGCCAATTTAGGCCTAATTTGTCCATTTAAGAGAATTGAGGCCAATTGTGGCCAACTGTGGCCAATTAAGGCTAATTGAGTCCAATTGTGGCCAATTTGGCTAATTAGACCAATTGAGGTCAATTGAGGCCAATTACGCCAATTGAGGCTAATTGAGGCAAATTGATGCCAATAGTGGCCAATTATGCCAATTAGGCTAATTGAGGTCAATTGAAGGGAATTGAGGCCAATTAGGCTAATTGAGGCCAATTAGGCTAATTGAGGCCAATTAGGCCAATTTGGCTAACTGAGGTCAATTGAAGGGAATTGAGGCCAATTAGGCTAATTGAGGCCAATTAGGCTAATTGAGGCCAATTAGGCCAATTTGGCCAATTGAGGCCAATTATGGCCAATTAGACCAATTAGGTTAATTGAGGACGATTGAGGGCAATTGAGGGCAATTAAGCCCAATTGAGGCCAACCCAATTGAGGCCAACTGAGGCCAATTGGGGCCAATTACATTAATTAGGGCAATTTGGGCCAATCAAACCCAATTGAGGCTAATTCGGCCATTTGAGGCCAATTGAGGCCAATCGCAACCAATTAAGACAATTAGGCCAATTGAGACCAATTGTGTTCAATTGTGGGCAATTAGGGCAATTGAGGGCAATTGAGGCCAATTAGACCAATTAAGGGTAATTTACATCAATTGAGGATAATTAGGCCAATTGAGGCCAATTGAGCGCAATTGAGGCCAATTGAGGCCAATTAGGCCAATTAGGTCAATTGAGACCAATTAGGCCAATTTAGACTAATTATTAAAATTTATAAGTAATTATTTCAATTTATTAATTATTATTACAATTTATTACCATTTATTACAATTCATCACAATTTATTACAATTTATTACAATTTATTAATATTTATTACTAATTATTATGATTTTTACTAATTTGTTATTAATTATTACAATTTGTTACTAATTATTAAAATGTGTTACTAATTATTACAATTTGTTACTAATTATTGCTATTTATTACTAATTATTACTATTTATTACGAATTGTTATTATTTATTAAAAATTATTTCTAATTATTTCTAATTATTACTATTTATTACTATTTGTTACTATTTATTACTATTTATTACCAAATATTACTATTTATTACTGATTATTACTGAGTATTACTAATTATTAATAATTATTAATAATTAATACTATTTCTTACAATTTGTCACTATTTATTACTGTTTATTACTATTTATTACTAATTATTACAAATTATTACTATTTATTAATATTTATTTCTTTTTATGACTATTTATTACAAATTATTACTATTTATTACAATTTATTACTATTTATTACTATTTATTACTAATTAGTACTAATATGTTACTAATTATTACAATTTGTTGCTAATTATGACAATCTGTTACTAATTATTACAATTTGTTACAAATTATTTCTATTTATTAATAATTATTACTATTTATTATGAATTATTGCAATTTATTATGTATTATTACTATTTATTACAAATTATTACAAATTATTACTGATTATTACTAATTATTACTAATTATTACTAATTTTTAGTAATTATTACTAATTATTTGTAATTATTACTAATTATTACTAATTATTACAATTTATTATGAATTATTACAATTTATTAAAAAAATTTACAATTTATGACTAATTATTTAAATTTATTACTAATTATTACTATTTATTAGTATTTATTACCATTTATTACTAATTATTACTTTTTATTACTAATTACTACAATTTATTACTAATTTGTTACTAATTATTACAATTTGTTACTAATTATATCTAATTATTACGAATTATAACTATTTATTACGAATTATTACTATTTATTATGAATTATTACTAGTTATTACTAGTTATTACTAATTATTACTAATTATTACTAATTATTACTAATTATTACCATTTATTACTAATTGAGATTAATTATTACTATTTATTACTAATTATTACGAATTGTTACTAATTATTACTAATTATTCCTAATTATTACTAATTATTACTAATTATTACAATTTATTACTAATTATTGCAATTTAATACTAATTATTACAATCTACAACTAATTATTTCAAATTATTACTAATTATTACTTATTATTACTATTTATTACTATTTGTTACAATTTATTAATAATTATTAATATCTATTACAATTTATTACGATTTATTACTAATTTGTTGCTAATTATTACAATATTTTCCTAATTATTACAATTTATTACTAATTATAACAATTTGTTACTAATTATTACTATTTATTATGAATTACTACTATTTATTATGAATTATTACTAAATATTACTGATTATAACTAATTACCACTCATTATTACAAATTATCACAAATTATCACTCATTATTACAAATTATCACTAATAATTACTAATTATTACAAATAATTACTATTTATTACTATTTCTTACTAATTATTACTATTTATTACTAATTGAGACCAATTATTACTAATTATTATTAATTATTACAATTTATTACTAATTAGGACAATTTATTACTAATTATTACAATTTAAAACTAATTATTTCAATTTAATACTAACTATTACAATTTGTTACTATTTTTTACATTTTTTTACTAAATATTACTTTTTATTACTAATTAGAATGATTTATTAATAATTTGTTACTAATTATTACAATGTTTTACTAATTATTACAATTTGTAACTAATTATTACTATTTCTTACTAATTAGTACTATTTATTACGAATTAGTACTATTTATTACAAATTAGTACTATTTATTACGGATTAATGATAATTATTACTAATTATTGCTAATTATTACTAATTATTACAATTTATTACTAATTATTATTAATTATTACTAATTATTACTAATTATTATTAATTATTACTAATTATTACTATTTATTACTAATTATTACTATTTATTACTAATTATTACTATTTATTACTATTTATTACAATTTATTAAAATTTATTACTATTTATTACTAATTATTACTAATTATTACTATTTATTACTATTTATTACTATTTATTACTATTTATTACTATTTATTACTAATTATTATTAATTATTACTATTTATTACCAATAGAGAATATTTATAACAATTTATTACTTATTATTTCTATTTATTACTAATTATTTCTAATTATTACTAATTATTAATATTTATTTCTAATTATTTCTAATTATTACATTTTATTACAAATTATTACAATTTATTACAAATTATTTCAATTTATTACTAAATATTACAATTTATTACAATTTATTACAATTTATTACTAATTATTACAATTTATTACTAATTCTTTCTAATTATTACAATTTGTTACTAATTATTACTAGTTATGACTATTCATTACTATTTTTTACTATTTTTTTCTATTTATTACCATTTATTACCATTTATTACCATTTATTACTAATTATTACTCATTATTACGAATTATTACTATTTATTATTATTTATTACTATTTATTACTAATTATTGCAATTTATTACTATTTATTACTAATTATTACAACTTATTACTAAGTGTCACAATTTATTTCCGATTCTTAATAATTATTACAATTTGTTATTAATTGTTAAAATTTGTTATAATTACTATAATTTATTACTAATTATTAGTAATTATTACTATTTATTACTAGTTATTATTATTTAATACTAATTATTACAATCTTTTACGAATTATTACAATTTATTACCAATTATTAATAATTATTAAAATTTATTAATAATTATTTCTAATTATCACTAATTATTACTAATTATTACATTTTATATCTAATTATTACAAATTATTTCAAATTATTATGAATTATTACTAATTAATAAAATTTATTAAAATTTATCTCTAATTATTACTAATTATTAAATTTATTACAATTTATTACTAATTATTACTAATTATTAAGATTTATTACTGGTTATTACAATTTATTACTAATTGCCACGAATTATTACTTATTCTCGCTAATTATTGCTAATTTTTACAAATTTCTACTAATTACCGCTAACTATTTCTAATTTTCACTAATTATTACTAATTATTACTATTTATATAAATTTGTTCCCATTTATTATTAATTATCACTAATTATAACTACTTATAAATAATTTTTCTCAATAATACTAATTGCTACTAATTAATAATAATTAATAAAATAACTGTTAATTAATACTGATCACAAGTAATTATTTGTCCAGATAATTAATGATAAATTAAACTATCTAATTCTAATTTAATTTTATTGCAGCTCATTAACAATAATTATAACTTAGGTAAAATAAAATGAATTCACTAAAAAATAAAAGAAATAGATAAATATCTTGAAACTGAATCATTCGAAGGAGAAAAACCGCGAAAATTACTCTGATTTAGAATTTTAAAGTATAAAAAACATTGAGAGAGAAAATGTAAGTAGAGAGGGAGAGAGGGGAGATAAATCCCGTCGTAAATACTGAAAAACGTCGTCTAGTATTCACGACGGGTATAAAAGCCTGTCGTGAATACTCTTCTCGCGATTTGGCACGCAAGTCGCACCAAACCTTTTGCGACAGGAACTATCGCCCCGTCAGAAATTACTAATTATTTGTGACGGGACCCAACTCAGTCGCAAATATCCATTTTTTCTGTAGTGTGAGGTCAATTGAGCCCAATTGAGCCCAATTGAGGGCAATTGAGGGCAATTGAGACCAATTGAGGCCAATTGAGGCCAATTGACGTCAATTAGGCCAATTGATGACACTTTAGACCAATTATACCAATTAGGTCAATTGAGTCCAATTAAGCCAATTGAGCCAAATTAGGCCAATTAGACTAATTGATGCCAATTGAAGTCATTTGACGCCAATTAGGCAAATTGAGTCCAATTGAGGTCAATTGAGGCCAATTAGGCCAATTGAGTCCAATTGAGATCAATTAGGCCAATTAGGCCAATTTGGCCAATTGAGGCCAATTACGCAAATTGAGGTCAATTGAGCCCAATCGAGGCTAATTGAGGTCAATTGTGGCTAATTGAGGCTAATGAAGGGTAAATTGAGGCCGATTGAGGCAAATTGATGCCAATTGAGGCAAAATGCAGCAAAATGAGGCCAATTCGGAAAATTGAGGCCAATTGAAGTCAATTAAGACCAATTATGCCAATTGAGTCCTATTGAGACAGTCAAGGCTAACTAGACTCATTTAGGCCAATTAGGCCTATTAGGCCGATTGATGATAATTAGGTCAATTGATGCCAATTAGGCCAATTGAGGCCGATTGAGGCCAATTGGGCCAATTGCGGCCCATTGATGCCATTTGAGGACCATTGAGGCCAATTGATGCCTATTGAGGCAAATTGAGGCCAATTAGCCCAATTGAGGCCCATTGTGGAAAATTGAACCCAATTGAGCCCAATTAGGCCAATTGAGTCCAGCTAGGCCAATTGAGACCAATTAAGGCCAATTAGTCCAATTTGGCCAATTGAGACCAATTAAGGACAATTAAGGTCAATTGAGAACAATTGAGGCCAATTGTGGCCAATTAGGCCAATTGAGGACAATTAGGCAAATTGAGGAAAATTGAGGCCTATTAGGCCAATTGACGCAAATTAGGTCAATTCAGGCCAATTAAGGCCAATTGAGGCCAATTGAGGCCAATTAGATCAATTGAGACCAATTAAGCCCAATTAGGTCAATTGAGGCCAATTAGGTCAATTGAGGCCAATTAGGTCAATTGAGGTCAATTGAGGCCAATTGAGGCAAATTGAGGCTAATTAGGCCAATTGAGGCCAATTAGACCAATTAGCCAATTGAGGCCATTTGAAAAAAATTAGGCCAATTGAGGCCAATTGAGGCTAATTGAGCCCAATTGATTCTAATTGAGGCACATGGATGACAATTAGGCCAATTAGACCAATTGAGGCCAATTATGCCAATTATGCCAATTGAGGCCAATTAGGCTAGTTAGGCCAATTGAGTCAAATTGAAGCCACTTAAGGCCAATTACGTCAATTTGAGGCCAATTAGGCCAATTGAAGTCAATTTTTCCAATTAGTCAAATTGATGCAAATTTGTCCAATTAGGCCAATTGAGGCCAATCGATGTAAATTGAGGTTACTTAGTCTTGTTGGGGCCAATAGAGGCCCATTGAGACGAATTAGTACAATTGAGGCCAATTGAAGCCAATTAAGACAATTGAGGCCAATTGAGGGCCATTGATGCCGATTGAGGCTAATTGGGGCCAATCAGGCCAATTCAGCCAATTGACTCCAATTGATGTCAATTGAGGCCAATTGAGGCTAATTAAGCCAATTGGGGCCACTTGAGGCCAATGGAGGCCAATTTGAGCCAATTGAGACCAATTAGGCCAATTGAATCCAATTAAGGCTAATTAGGCGAGTTGAGTCCAATTGAGACCAATTATGCCAATTGAGGCTAATTAAGCCAATAGACGACAATTGAGACCAATTAGACCAATTAGGCCAATTGAATCCAATTGAGTCCAATTAAGGCCCATAGAGGTCAATTATGCCAATTGAGGCCAACTGAGTCTAATTAGGCCAATTACACCAATTGAGGTCAATTGAGGCCAAGTGTGCCAATTGAGAACAATTGAGGCCAATTGAGGCCAATTGAGGCCAATTGAGGCCAATTGACGTCAATTGAGGCCAATTGACGTCAATTGAGGCCAATTGAGTCCAATTATCCAATTAGGAAAATTGAGGACAATTGAGGCTAGTTGAGTCTAATTGAGGCCAATTAGCCAATTAGGCAAATTGAGGCAAATTGAGTCTAATTGAGGCCAGTTAAGCCAATTGAGGCCAATTTATCCAATTAATCCAATTAGTCTAATTAGTCCAATTGAGTCCAATTAGGCTAATTGAGTCCAATCAAGGTCAATTGAGTCAAATTAGTCCAATTGAGTCGCATTTGGCCAATTAGGCCAATTGAGCAAATTAGGACAATTGAGCCCAATTGGTTCTAATTGAGGACCATTGAGACCAATTGAGGGCCCTTGAGGCCAATTGAGAGCCATTGAGGCTAATTAGGGAAATTAGGCCAATTAATCCAGTTAGGCTAATTCGACCAATTAACTCCAATTGATGCTATTTGTGACCAATTAGGAAAATTGGGGAAAATTGTGGAAAATTAGGCCAATTTTGGCCAATTTAGGCATATTAATTCAATTGAGGCCAATTAAGGCCAATTGAGGCCAATGGAAGTCAATGGAGGCCAATTGAGACCAATTGAGGCCAATTGAGGCAAATTTGGTCAATTTAGGCCAATTGAGGCCAATTAGACCAATTGACGCCAATTGAGGCCAATTAGACCAATTGGGCCAATTAAAGCCAATTGAGTCTAATTGAAGCCCATTGATCCAATTAGGCCAACTGAGTCCAATTTGGCCAATTACACGAATTGAGGCCATTTGAGGCCATTTGAGGTAAATTGAGGCAAATTGAGGCAAATTGAGGCCAAGTGTGCCAATTGAGCACAATTGAGGCCAATTGAGGCCAATTAGGCAAATTAGCCCAATTGAGGACAGTTAAGGCCTAGTGAGGCCAATTAGGCCAATTGAGGCCAATTTAGTCCAATTGAGGCCAATTGAGACCAATTAAGGCCAATTGCGGCCAATTAAGGTGAATTCCTGCCAATTCCGGCGAATTAAGCTGAATTGAGGCCAATTATGCCAAATGAGGTGAATTGCTAATTGAGGCCAATTGAGGCCAATTGGGGCCAATTAGTGCAATTAGGTTAATTGTGGCCAATTAAGGCCAATTAGTCCAATTAGGCAATTTGGTAAATTGAGGCCAATTGAGGAAAATTTAGGGTAGTTGAGTCCAATTGAGGCCAATTAGCCAATTAGGAAAATTTAGGTCAATTGACTCCAATTGAGGCCAATTAGGCCAATTGAGGAAAATTTTTCCAATTAGGAAAATTGAGGCAAATTTTACCAATTAGGCCAATTGAGGCCAATTGAGACTAATTAGGCCAATTGAGGTCAATTGAGGTCAATTGAGGCCAATTAGCCCAATTGAGGCCAATGAAAGCCAATTGAGACGAATTCAGCCAATTAGGACCATTGAGGCCAATTAAAGACAATTAGGCCAATTATGCCCAATTGATGCCAATTGATGGCCCTTGAGTCCAGTTGAGGCCAATTAGGCCAATTAGTCAAATTCATCAAATTCGGCCAATTGACTCTAATTGATGCCAATTGGGGCCAATTAAGACCAATTGAGTCAAATTAGGCTAATTGAGGCTAATGGTGTCCAATTAAGCTAATTGAGTCTAATTGAGGTTAATTGAGGGAAATTGAGGCTAGTTGAGGCCAATGAGGCCCAATTGAGGCCAATTGAGCCCAATTAGGCCAATTGAAGCCAATTAAGGCCAATTAGTCCAATTGATGAAAATTGAGGCGAATTTTGGTCAATTGAACCAATAGACGCCAATTGAGGCCAATTAGACCAATTAGGCCAATTGAAGCCAATTGAGTTCAATTGAGGCCCATTGAGGCCAATTAGGCCAATTGAGGTGAATTGAGTGCAATTAGACCAATTAAACAAATTGAGGCCATTGAGGCAAATTAAGGCCATTTGAGGCCATTTGAGGCCAAGTGTACCAATTGAGCACAATTGAGGCCAATTGAGGATAGTTAATCCAATTAGGCCAATTGAGGCCATTTGAGGCCAATTAGCCAATTAGGCAAATTGAGGCAAATTGAGGCAAATTGAGGCTAGTTGATGCTAATTAGGCCAATTGGGGCCAATTGAGGCCAATTAAGGCCAATTGAGGCCAACTGCGGAAAATTATGGCCAATTGAGGTGAATTCAGGCCAATTACAGCCAATTCAGCCGAATTGAAGTGAATTGAGTTCAATTGAGTCCAATTGAGTCCAATTGAGGTCAATTAGGCCAATTGGGTCCAATTAGTCTAATTAAGGAAAAATGAGGCCAATTGGTCTGATTTGGCCAATTAAGGCCAATTGAGGCCAATTTGGCCAATTGAGGTCAATTAGGCCAATTTAAACCAATTGAGCCCAATTAGTCCAATTAGTCCAATTGAGGCCAATTCGGCCAATTGAGGTCAATTAGATCAATTGAAACTAATTAATCCCAATTAGTCCAATTAGGCCACTTGAGGCCAATTTGACCATTTGAGGACAATTAGGCCAATTGAGGCAAATTCAGCCAATTGAGGTCAATTGTGTCCAATTGAGCCCAATTAGGCCAACTGACACCATTTGAGCCCAATTAAGGCCAATTCGGCCAATTGAAACCAATTAAGACCAATTAGTCAAATTATACCAATTGAGTCTAACTAGAGCCAATTTGATGTGAGATGCACGGGGTGGCCCGATCTTCACGGTGTAGGTCGGCAGATGAAGATTGCGGTTCGGGGCTAATTGGTGGATGATGGGTATGGATAGCGGATGCAAGTAGTCAATGAACACTATAAGGAGTGCGACCTACTACTTAGACAACACACTCAAGGGAGGGATGAGATAGCCAATCCACACAACAACACACTTGGGTTGAGGCACGAAATTGGGGGATTTGTGATCTTGGATCACCAATCTAACTAGTAGATTGACAAGGCAAGAATGCACAAGAGCAAGGGGGAAATTTGTAATAATTCTCACACAATGGGGAGAAACAAGCATAAGCACTCAATTAAGTCTTGAATGCCAATACAATGTCATGGGGTGGATATTTATAGCCAAGGGGGTGATACAATGGTCAAGGGTCTAATACCCTAAAGTGATAAAGTCTAAACCTACCTTGTCCCCTTAAAAGTCAAAAAGATAAAATCCAACAAAGACTTTTGGAATAGTAGCACACAACATTCCAACATAGCCCACCAGATTTGACTTTGAGTGCATAGCCCACCGGATTTGTCTTTGGTGTCCAAAGATGCCATTTCTAGAATCCTCCATGTGGGAAAGGCATCCAAATTCGTGAAACCATGTGGTCCAAGCTTTAAACATCAATTTTGGGCTTGAATAAGTGATATTATAGGCCCATTTTCTCCATCCATGCAAGGCAAGATCCATTGGGCCTTTAATGAAGCAATATGTGTGCCCTTTGTAGCATTGAGCCTCTTTAATCTCCCTCGCGTCATTGGGCCTTGCAAATCCAACTCTTCCTCCCATGTAATCGACTTGGTGCCTTCGACATGGTTCTCATCATCCTCCCCCTCTTGAAAAGGAGTCGTCCTCGACTCTTCATCCTCTGCACCCAAAAAAGGAGAAAGATCAGAAACATTGAAGGTGGTACTTACACCATACCCACCTGGAAAATCTATCTTGTAAGCATTGTTGTTAATCTTCTCGAGCACTCGGAAAGGTCCGTCTCCTTGTGGCATGAGTTTTGATTTCCACTTGTCAGGAAATCTATCCTTTCGTATATGAATCCAGACCAATTCCCCGGGCTCGAACAACACTTGTTTGCGACCCTTGTTTGCACGATAAACATATTTTTGAGTCATCCGCTCGATATTTTTCCATGCCTTTTCATAGAGTTGTTTGATGAATTCTGCGCGCCCTTTCACATCCATATTAGTTTCTTCCTGCAAAGGAAAAGGAACTAGATCAATAGGGGAAAGAGGGTTAAAACCATAAACAATTTCCAATGGATAATATTGAGTAGTGGAGTGCTTGTCCCTGTTATATGAAAATTCCACATGTGGTAGACACTCCTCCCAATTCATGATATTCTTCCTGACAATTGTTCACAGAAAAGATGATAATGTATGATTCACCACCTCTGTTTGCCCATCGGTTTGTGGATGTCAAGTAGTGGAAAAGAGTAACTTTGTACCCAGTTTTCTCCACAAGGTCTTCCAAAAGTAACTAAGAAATTTTGTGTCTTGATCCAACACAATGGTCCTTAGCATTCCATGATGTTTGACTACTTCCTGAAAGAAAAGTGTTGCAATGTTAGTGGCATCATCAGTTTTGTGACAAGGAATAAAATGTGCCATTTTTGAAAACCGATCCACCACAACAAAAATGGAATCTCTCCTCCTCTTGGTCCGTGGTAACCCCACGATAAAGTCCATTGATATGTCCTCCCAAGGGGTGTTGGGAATTGGGAGAGGAAGATATAGTCCATGTGGGTTCAGTTTTGATTTGGCTTTATGGAAAACAATGCACTTTCCCACAAATTTCTCAACATCTCTAGATATCCTAGTCCAATAAAAATGCTCACTAAGAACACTTAGAGTTTTTGAAACACCAAAATTCCCCATTAACCCACCCGAATGTGACTCCTTTAGTAAAAGTAAATGGATAGAGAAATTAGGAATGTAAATCTTATCAATCCGAAATAAGAATCCATAATTTAAATAGAACTTTTCCAAACTAACTCCAGGTTTACAATTTTCATAAGGTTCTCTAAAATCACCATCAGTGGCATATAAATCCTTAATGTATTCAAAACCAAGAAGTTTTGAATCCAAAAAGTATAAAAGAGAATATCTATGTGAAAGTGCATCAGCCACAGTATTTTCTTTACCCTTTTTATGCTTAATGACATATGTAAATGATTCAATGAATTCCAGCCATCTAGCATGTCCCCTATTTAGTTTATGTTGTCTCCTAAGGTATTTAAGAGCCTCGTGATCAGAATGGATCACAAATTCTTTAGGCCAAAGATTGTGTTTCCATGTTTCTAGTACTCTAAACAATGCATACAACTCTTTATCATATGTAGCAAAGTTTAGAGTTGGGCCATTTAACGTCTCCCTAAAATAAGCAATAGGCTTACCTTCTTTCATGAGTATTCCTCCTATTTCAATTCTACTTGCATCACATTCAATTTCCAAGGTCTTACCAAAGTCCGGAAGTGCAAGTAGAGGGGCGTGGGTGAGTCTCTACTTTAGCGCATGGAAGGATTTTTCTTGAGTTGTCCCCCATTTGAAAAGAACATTCTTCTTTGTCAATTCATCCAATGGTGCTGCTAGTGTGCTGAAGTCTTTCACAAATCTCCTGTAAAAACTAGCAAGCCCATGAAAACTTCTTACCTGTCCAACGGAGGTTGGAGTTGGCCATTCTTGTATTGCTTTGATCTTCTCGGTGTCCACTTCAACTCCATTTCCACTCACAACAAATCCAAGGAAAAAAATCTTATCGAGACAAAATTCAAACCTTTTTATGTTTCCAAACAGGTTTTCTTTCCTTAACACCTCTAAGACCTTTCTCAAGTGATCTACATGTTCATGAAAAGTCCCACTATACACCAGAATATCATCAAAGTAAACTACCACAAATTTTCCAATATATGCACGTAAGACATGATTCATTAACCTCATAAATGTGCTAGGTGCATTGGTGAGACCAAAGGGTATGACTAACCATTCATAAAGTCCATGTTTTGTCTTAAATGTAGTTTTACACTTATCTCCTTATTTCATCCTAATTTTATGGTAGCCACTTCTTAATTCAATTTTTGGTTGAACCATTTAATTCATCTTGCATATCATCTAACCTAGGGATAGGTTGACAATACTTGATCGTGATGTTGTTGATGGCTCTACAGGCAATGCACATTCTCCATGTTCCATCCTTCTTTGGTACTAGAAGCACCAGTACCGCACAAGGACTAAGGATATCTCTCACATATCCCACATCTAACAGCTCTTGAACTTGCCTTTGAATTTATTTTGTCTCTTCCGGATTGGTGTGATATGCAGGTCGGTTTGGTAGTGATGCTCCAGGTATGAGGTCAATTTTATGCTCAATACCTCTAATGGGTGGCAAACCTTGTGGAACCTCTTCAGGAAAGACATCATCATACTCCTGCAACAACGACTCGACAACATTTGGCAAACAGGGTAAGTCATTAGTATTTAACAACACCTCTTTGTACATGATTACTAGGAGGGTTTGCTGTGAAAACAAAGCTTCCTTAAACTCACTATTTTTTGCCAACATCACACTTTTATCTTCTCTCAAATTATTTTTCCCACTTGATTTTTCTTCTCTCTCCATTTCTTTTCTTCTCTCATTTTTTCTCCTTCCCTCATTCTCTCCTTTTTCATTTTCACTATTTTTTTCCTCATCACTCCTTTTTTTCTTTTCTCTCAGAATGTGATCTTCCAGAATTTGTTTCAGGGACATGGGATTGAGGGTTATAGGTTCCCCTCGGAGTACAAAAGAATGAAGGTTCAAGAAACCATCTTGGGTAACATGTCGATCATACTGCCATGGTCGTCCCAACAACAAATGGCAGGCCTTCATAGGAACAACATTGCACAAGACCTCATCTTTGTACTTCCTAATGGTGAACAGTACCTTCACTTTCTTGGTGACCTTCAGATCCCCGCAATCATTCAACCACTGAAGCCAATATGGATGTCGATGCTTCAAAGTAAGAAGTCCCAACTTCTATACTAACTCGGTGCTCGAAACATTACTACATCTTCCTCTATCAATAATAACACCACATACCTTCCCATTGATCTTACATTGTGTATGGAAAAGGTTCTCTCGCTGCTCCTTTTCTCCAACAGTCATTTGCGTACGTAAAACTCTCCTAGTGACAAGAATCTCACTGTCTTCTGCAAATTCCCCATTATCAATTTCTGGAGATTCTTCCTCCTCCTATTTTGCACTCTCTCCATCGGTCTCCCATTCCCCATACTTGTTGATGAAAATGGTGTGCCGGTTTGGGTACTCACTAGCAATGTGACCCCTTCCTTGACAATTGAAACACTGAATATCCCTATTCCTGGTTTGGTTAGCCTCAAAAGTAGGTTTCTTAGGTGGAAGAATTACCTTGTCACTTTTGCGATCAACCACCTCATTTTCCTTTGATGGTTCTCCAATATCCTTCCTCGGATTTCTCCACGATGTTAAAGGGGTAGTGGGTTTCCTCATGTTTCTCCTCCTTTTGATTTGTTGTTCAATCTTGGTGGCTTGGTGGATCATATCTTGTATCTCTACATGGTGGTACATCTCCACTTGATCCGCAATCTCCATATTGAGCCCATGTAAAAACCGTGCCATGTTTTCCTCTGGATCTTCCTCAATATTTGCCTGAATCATGGCAATTTGCATCTCCTTGTAGTAGTCTTCTACACTCTTACTCCCTTGGGTGAGGCGTTGAAGTTTTTTGTGGAGATCTCTATGGTAATGTGTGGGAACAAAATGCTTCCGCATGGAGAACTTCATGTCTTCCCAAGTGTTGATGGGACGTCCACCATATCTAGCCCTCTCCTTTTGAACTTGATCTCACCATATTAATGCATAATCATAAAATTCAAGGGAAGCAAGTTTGACATTTTTCTCCTCGGAATACGCATGGCATGAAAATACTTTCTTGATCCGCATCTCCCACTCATAGTATGCTTCTGGGTCACTTTTCCCTTGAAAAGAGGGGACCTTCACCTTGATTCCACCAAGTAGGTCATCATCATGTTGTCTCCTTTTTCCTCCTCTCGGTTGTTGGTACAACCTCCTCCTTTGTGGGACATCATCAAGATCATCATCAAAGTTCACCATCTCCTCCTCCATGATGTGGGGATGACGTGGTGCCGGAGTGTGTCGTGGGTTATCATGGAACATACTTGGGCTTGGTTTATTCTCCAATTCATCAATCCTTTCATGTAACACCCCCAAATTTTGATCAAGAAGCTTCTTGAAGCGTCTCACCAAAGCATGAATTTGGAATTTCGTAGCTTCAGGTGCGGGAGATCTACTTTGACTTCCTTCATGGCTAACATGAGCAATTTTCTTCCCATGATCTTCTGCCATGATATGTTATGCAAACACAAACACACACCGGGGGGGGGGGGGCAAACACACACAATGATACTAACTCACTCATACACACGAGATGCACACACACACACACACACAAGATGTACACACTCACACACACAAGGATACACACTCACGCACGCAAGATATACACACTAACACACACAAGATGTACACACACACAAAACAAGATGCACACACTCACACACACAATGTATTTTTTTTACTTATTTCTCTCCACTCTCAAAACTGAATTTGAATCCCAAGCTCTTATAAAATATAATACCTTGTTTCGGGTGATCACTTTCCACCAATCCTTCCCCAATCAAGATCGTGTCGGGGGCTGGTTTACCAAAATCCTCTTGAGTGGTAAAGGGTAAAGTGTGAAAAGAGGGTAGAAAATGGATAAAGGGTGGATGGAAAAGGGGGTAGAAATGTGGTATTTGGGTTTTTCCCGATCGTGCAAGATAAGATAAATGAATAACAATATGAGCCAAATACAAAATGGGGATGAAGTAAAATGATGGAAAAAGTTATACATGGAAATGGAAAGTGCTAATAAGGTAAAGAACAAAGGAGTAATTGTATCCAATTTTTTTTCTCTTTTTTTTGTCAATTCTCCCCAAAAAGTGTTGTGCTTGGAGTTTTAAAGCACAAGATTATTGAACGGAGGGTAAGACAAATTTTTTTCTTTTTTTTCAAAATCTCTCAAATAAAGGATGTGCTTAATTTTGAAAAGCACGAAATGATGAGTTGAGAGATTTTTTTTTCCGGATACAAATCACTTATAGAGAATTAAATGCAGAAAAAAGATGAATGAAAATTTGGCTGAATTTATAATAATTCAAGATTGTACAAACTAGGAAAATTCGGGAGGCTTTCAAGAAAATGGATTTTTTTGTTGAATGGGTCAATAATATGGAAAGATAAGGAGGGTAATGGATAGAATTAAAGTAAATGAAGGGATAGATGCATACCATGTCAACCGGAGCTCTGATACCAAATGATGTGAGATGCACGGGGTGGCTCGATCTTCACGGCGTAGGTCGACGGATAAATAATGTGGTTCGGGGATAAGTGGTGGATGATGGGTATGGATAGTGGATGCAAGAAGTCAATCAACACTATAAGGAGTGTGACCTACTACTTAGACAACACACTCAAGGGAGGGATGGGATAGCCAATCCACACATCAATGCACTTGGGTTGAGGCACGAAATTGGGGCTTTGTGATCTTGGATAACCAATATAACTAGTAGATTGACAAGGAAATAATGCACAAGAGCAAGGGGAAATTCAGAATAATTCTCACACAATGGGGAGAAACAAGCATAATCTCTCAATTAAGTCTTGAATTCCAATACAATGCCATGGGGTGGATATTTATAGCCAAGGGGGTGATACAATGGTCAAGGGTCTAATACCCTAAAGTCATAAAGTCTAAACCTACCTTGTCCCCTTAAAAGTCAAAAAGATAAAATCCAACAAAGACTTTTGGAAAAGTAGAACAAAACTTTCCAACATAGCCCACTGGATTTGACTTTGAGTGCATATCCCACCGGATTTGACTTTGAGTGCATAGCCCACTGGATTTGACTTTGGTGTCCAAAGATGCCATTTCTAGAATCCTCCATGTGGGAAAGGCATCCATATTCGTGCAACCATGTGGGACAAGCTATAAACATCAATTTTGGGCTTGAATAAGTGATATTATCGGCCCATTTTCTCCATCCATGCAAGGCAAGATCCATTGGGCCTTTAATGAAGCAATATGTGCACCCATTGTAGCATTGAGCCTCTTTAATCTCCCTTGTGTCATTAGGCCTTGAAAATCTAACTCTTCCTCCTGTGCAATCGACTTGGTTCCTTTGACATGGTTCTCATCCCAATTGTTTCCAATTAGGACAATTGAGACCAATTACGGACAATTAGGGAAATTAGGCCAATTGAGGCCAATTTTGATTAATTAGGCCAATTGAGGCCAATTGAGGCCAATTATTCCAAATGAGGCTAATTGCTAATTGAGGAAAATTGAGGAAAATTCAGGCCAATTAGTCCAATTAGGACAATTGTGGCCAATTGAGTCTAATTGAGGCCCATTGAGGCCAATTAGGCAATTTGAGGCCAATTTAGGCCAATTTAGGCTAATTAGGCCAATTGAGGTCAATTGAGGCCTATTGTGGCCAATTGGGGCGAATTGTGGACAATTGAGGCCATTTGAGGCTAATTGAGAACAATTAGGCCAATTACACCAAATGAGGACAATTAGGTCAATTGAGGCAAATTGAGTCCAATTAGGCTCATTAGGGAAATTGAAGCCAATTAGGCCAATTGAGCCCAATTGAGACCAGGTGTGTCAAATTAGGCCAATTAGTCCAATTGAGGAAAATTGATCCCAATTGAGGTCAATTGAGACCATTTGTGCTAATTGAGGCCAATTGAGGACTATTGAGTCTAATTGAGGCTAATTGAGGCCAATTAGGCCAGTTAAACCAATTGAGGCCAATTAGACCAACTGATGCCAATTTGGTAAATTGACTGAAATTTGGGCCAATTAGGTCAATTGAGGCCAATTAGGACAATTAGGTGAATTGAATACAAGTGATGCCAATTGAGGGTAATTTAGCCCAATTTGGCCTATTAAGCTCAATTAGGCCAATTGAGACCAATTGAGGCTAGTTGAGGCCTATTAGTCCAATTAAGTGAATTGAGGCCAATTCAGACCAATTCAGGTGAATTGTGGTCAATAAGGTCAATTAGGAAAATTAAGAAATTGAGGAAATTTGGCCAATTAGGACAATTTGGACATTGAGGCCAATTCGGCCAATTAGACCATTTATGATAGTTAGGCCAATTAGGCCAATTAAGGCCAATTAGGCCAATTAAGGCCAATTAGGCAAATTGAGGCCAATTGGGGTTGACTAGTCCAATTTAGGCCAGTTAGGCCAGTTAAGGCGAATTATGCCAATTAGGGTAATTGGGACATTGAGGCTAATTCATCAAATTATTCCAGTTAACCCAATTAGTACATTGAGCCCAATTTTTCCATTGAGGCAAGTTAGGCCCATTAGGCCAATAAGGCCAATCATGCCTAATTAGGAAACTTGAGGCCAATTGAGGGTAATTAGTTCAATTGAGTGTGATGAGGTCAATTGAGGCCAATTCGTCCAATTCAGCCAATTAGGTCATTGAGGCCAATTTGGTCATTGATTCTAATTTTTCCAATGAGGCCAATTAGAAAAATTGGTGCCAATTAGGCCAATTGAGTCCCATTAGTTCAATTGAGTCCAATTAGCTCAATTATTCCAATAAAGCCAACTGAGGTCAATTGAGGCCAATTAGGCCAATTGAGGCCAATTCATCCAATTGAGGCCAATTTGGCTGATTAAGGCCAATTGAGCCTAATTAAGTCCAATTAGGCTAGTTAGGTGAATTGAGGCCAATTGAGGCCAATTGAGGCCAATTATGCCAATTCAACCAATTATGTCATTGAGGCCAATTCTTCAATTACAGGCAATTCGGAAAATTGAGGCCAATTGAGGATAATTTGGCCAATTGAGGCCAATTAGGTCAATTGAGGCCAATTATCTCCATTAGGTCAATAAATCCAACTGAGGTAAATTGAGGCCAATTGAGGCCAATTGAGGAAAATTCATCCAATTTAGGCCAATTAGGAAAATTGAGACCGATTAGGCCAATAGGTGAATTGAGGCCAATAGATGCCTATTGAGGACAATTGAGGCCAATTAGGCCAATTGAGGCTTGTTAGAGTTGGTGGCCTAGAACCAAATACTTTGTACTTTATTCATTAATAAATAACTTATCACATCTTGATTGTTCTTCTGCGTGACAATGCATGTGATAATGTCATAAGGATAGTTGTTTCACTAAAAGTTCAGAGCATATCCCTCCTATGATGAGAACCCAGAAGTTCCATAACACTGTTCTTGAATATTTGTTCTATGGTCGGATGATGTTATTTGAGGGACACAAATAATACAGGCCATTAGGGGTGAGGAATCATAAAACTTTGAGGCACCTTCTCATGGTGTGCACCCTTGGAAATATCCAGGAGTATATTATGAGAATAAGACCCACTAGTAGGAAATCCACATTTCATAGTGTCATTGGATGTTCCTATCCACGGACATGTATATTGGTCCTTAGACTTTAAGATTATTATTAATGGGTATTACAACTGGCACACTTAGATTTATTGATAAAAACTAAGATGACACACTGTTTGCAACGAGGTAGAATATTTTGGGTGCATCACGAGTAGTACTACATTAATAGATAATGCGAGAAAGGATTTGTCTCTTCTGTTCCATAATGGAAGTAGATATCTTAGTCCCCTTGATGGAATTGATATAGCCTAAATAAATCAATGGCCATGGTAAGGAATGGGGAAGTTCAATTCTGGGATGTCAATGAAAGAATAATCGGGCACATGGGTTGATGGAACCAGTATGCAACCCGCATGATTCGAGATATTGAGACAATGGGATTACATTACATGGTAAGAGTTCATAGGAGGTGAGACACGTCATTGCGGCATTAACTTCTTTCTCTATTGATGCATTGGCATTTTTCTAGATGCTAAACATTGACTTTAGGCAGGCTCCGCCTGATGCCACTGAGAAAGAGGCCTAGAGGGTCACGAACTAAGTGTGTCCAAGTATTCTCAGTTAAATATTAATTTGCCAAGTTGAATAAATATTATTCCCGATTTGGATTTAATAATTATTCATGGATGCCTGATCGCATTTATTTAGACACTAGTTATTCGAGAGAATATATTGTGGGTGAAATAATATATTTATTAGCGAGTATTGTAGTAATATTTATTTAATAAATAAATAGTCATTATTCAATGTCTAATAAATATGGTGGAGGTAATAAAGAGAATGGAAAAACAAAAGTACATGTCGTGTATATTAATATACACGCCATGTAGTTTTTCTAGGGATTTGTGAGAAATAATATTATTTATTTAATTAAATAATATTAGGTGTAATTCGATTGGTGCATGTCAAGTAATAATAATAGTCAACTATTATAATCAAACATGGGGTCTTACTAAGAATTAAATGAAATGAATAATTTTTTTAGTAATTAATTCATTTTATTATTATAAGTAATTAAAATCCCAATTATATTAGTCTCATTAGCCTAGCCATTCATAGTGGTTCTGCACAATGGATCTAGAAAAATCTCTCAAGCCAAGAGATAATTCTTTTCTTCCAAGAACGCTCTCAATCTACGAGAGAGATCCTCCTCCACTGGATCAAGGAGATCGCTTTGCAAGCGGATCTCAAGGCGATCAAAGGTGGACATCACAAGCAAAAGCGCTTCCACACTAGCACCTAGAGATCCCTTAGGCGGTGTCTAGAGATATGTGGAGCACATGTGGATCACCTCTAGAAGAATCCTATACTTGGACTCTATGACGCAATGACAGATCACATCAGATTGTGACCAGAAACCTCAACGGAGAAAGAATTCAATCAAGGCAATTCTTGTATTTTAATTAAATTAATTATAACCGAAATATGATGATCCTCTCTATGATTCTAGTACTCCCATATTTTATTTCTTTCTTCGTTCTATTCTGAAGATATGGTATTTTATTATCGTGATAGATCTTGGATTGATCATCATTAATGGAAAAAAATAAAGTTGGGTACACCCACCAATGCGCTTTCACTGCGCTCGGAACCTACAAGCGGTATAAAAGGGGTCATATCATTGATTATAATAATTTAGATTTTCATTGGTGATTTGCACATTTAATAATTTTGTTATTTCAATTCAAGTTAATCATTCTATAAATCTGAATCTTGAGATCTATTCCTCCTCTTTCGTTTCTAATTCACCTTACAGAAATTATTTTTTCTTTTAATTTTGATAAAAATATAACAGAGGACCTCATCTGGAGGTGCCAAAGCTTTCTGGCCATACAAATCCTGAACACACAACGTGTATTCGGTAGTACACGCCATGTATTATAGGTTCCATGCACCAGGACGGTTTTCCAAACCAGGTTGTGTCATTGGATTTTATCAAAGTCTTTAAGACTCTCTGTGTTGACCAAAAATAGGTGGTACACGGTTTCTGAATTACACACCATGTGGCCCATTGAACACTACGTGTAGTCCCTTAGGGTTAGGGTTGGACCGTGTACTCTATACAAGGATTGCCCAACTAGAAATCGTGTAACTCGGATACTACACTGTGTGTGTCCCACTGAACACACTGTGTACTATGGAGATTTCCAAACTACTTCTACATTCCATGTACTTAGGCGTGTACTTCAGATGGACGGTGAAAAAAATACATGCTTTGTAGTCAGAACTACACACTGTGTACTCATCCAAATTATGCAGATTTATTAAAATTTATTATTATATTATACAAACCTTTGAGACGTGTACCATAGTGCAGATGTAAAGATGAGGCACAACACGTGATAGGTGTTTTATATATATGTGTTTAATTTAACATCTGCGTAATGTTCATTTATACTCATTGGGTAGTTATGAACGAGAATTCACTAGGTTTCCTCCAAGTTACAAGTTACATACAAAGATAATTTTAAATAAATTTATTTGTTTAAAATTATGATGGATGAGAATCTCGAGGAAATTTAGAAAAATGGTTTACGATAAAAGGATTTATTGATTAAAGATAATTAATTGATTCGAGTGTGATTTTTCTTAAATAATAACAATTAAAGAATTGAATGCTAGTTTTTATTCATGCATAAATATTGTTTCATGTATGGATGATCATGATCTAGACCAATACCTTTGTTTGTGAATGGTTTCTTTTAATTTATTTATTTAAATTAAATTTGTTGGCTTGTGATCCTTCTCCTCATTAATATGTTGGGCCTGCGTGCCCATGGTTTATTTTATGTAAAACCCCATTTTACCCCTCACCCGTGAGTGAGATGAAAACATATTTAATGGGTGGATATCCCAAGCTAGTGGAGGAGACTCAAGTTAGGATCCAAGGTGAATCCAATCCAAGGAGATACAAAGGTGGACAAGTGAAAATCAGTAAACATAAACCCAAAAGGTTCAAGGTGTTTCTCCCCTAGGTCTTGGATTAGTTTATCAACAGCTAGATTAACTAACCAATAAAACTAGCTCAAGATCATAAAATTTATTTTATTTCTATCAGTTTCATGGTTTATTTATTGTGGTTATATTATCACGATCACACAATTAATGAATTAAACAAACATGTAATATGTAACTAAAATAAGACCGGCTTATGCATAAATATTATCTTAGATATGGCTAATCACTTAAAGTATATCCCACTTAATATTAAAAAGCATTTAATCAAAGATAAAAAAATTTAAATTTACTTATAAGGATAAAAACCCTCGAAGTAATATTAAGTCGGTATAGCCTTCTATAATCATGGTTAGAATCAAACCATAGTTCAGAGTGCTTGACCAACCCTAGTTGGGGTGACTTCAATTAACAGGGAATTATAATTCAAGTTTTTGGGTTGACTTGACTTGGTTCACATCAAGGGTTGACTTCCACAATAGGACTTGGTGTGACCAAGAGGCAAAGGTTGAGGAAATCCAAAATAAAAGGATTTCAGGATTGGGGAGTCCACTTAGCAGATTAAGGAGTTGCAAGTTAATGCAGTTGGCATTTGGAATGCCTACCTAAAACCCTTCATGTTTCTTGACCAATCCTAGTTGGGGAAATTAAAAGGGAAATATGGATCCTTGCCAATAGAATATTCAGACAACAAAATATTCTGAAGTCAATGGTGAGGGCTATTGGGTTTTGATAAAATAGTGGGAGACTAATAAGTATTAATTTATTTATTTGTCTCAGTTTTATCAGGATAAAGTAGTAAACCTTTTCTCATCTTAATTTTTAGAAATGAAAATAAAAATGACTTCAAACATATCATTGCAAACCATACATGAGAAGGAAAACCTTCTCACCAGCACCAATTTCCAGGAATGGAAGAGGTGTTTACACGTCATCCTTTTCCCAAGAGGAAATTGTATGTACTGGAAGAGCCTGTTTCAGTTACGCCTGGAAAAGAGGCTAGTGAAGAGGAATTATCTCTCTATATGAAACATATGGATGATGCCATATATTTCCAATGTTTCATGCTATCGGCCATGTATAATGAGCTCTTTAAGAAACATGAAAACATAAACACATATAGCATGATGTATCATCTTAAGGATCTCTATCAAGAGAAGGTGAGATATGAGAGATATGAGATCTCCAATTCCTTGTTCAAAACTAATCTTGGAGAGTCTGTGCTAGTTGGGACTCATGTAGTCAAGATTACTGGCTACATTGAACACCTAGACATCTTAGGGATTATGTTCCCAGATGAGTTGTGTATCGATCGCATCCTATCATCACTACTCAAGACCATATCTAGCTTTATTTTCAACTACAACATGAGAAACAATGAGAAGAGTATATCCTAACTTCTGACCTTAATTCTCCAGGTAGATAAGGATATGGGGTATGACAAACCCGCAGTCCTTATGGTGAATAAGAAAAGGAAGGACAAGACAAAGGGGCCAAGGATTCATAAACGGTCTGAAGCCCCTCAGCACCATCCCTCCAAGAAGGGGAAGATCCATAGTAAGGACAAGGAATGGGAGGCGGTATGTTTTTCATGTTGCAAGCAAGGCCACTGGAAGAGGAACTACACCTAGAAGCATGGGTATTCTAAAGGTGCGTTCATTATCGAGTGTAATCTTTCCATTTCTGCACATTGGGTATTAGATAAAGCTTGTAGGGCTCACATATGTATTCAAATGCAGGAACCAAGTAGATCTAGAAAGATTTATATAGGAGAGGTGGGTCTTCAAGCTTCCAATGGCGCGAGGTTGGCTCTGTTGGCCATTGGTGATTACCATCTCTCATTTCCAGCTAGAATGCTTTTGGTTTTGCATAACTGTTATTATGTTCCTAGTGTTACCAAGAACATAATTTCTGTATCTTGTTTGGATATGGATGGATTTATTTTAAAATTTGGAAATAAGGTTTTTTTATTTTATAATAGCAATATATTTTATCTTACGACACATTTAAATAATGATTTTTATGTATTAAATTACAAAAATCAAGTGTTGGTAATCAATAATAAAACAAATTCACATGACTCATACAACACCCAGTTGTGGCATCATTGTCTTGGTCATGTAAACGAGAAGCACATAACAAAGTTCTTCTTGGATGGTTATTTAGAATCTACTAATCAAAAACCACTTGATAGATGTCATGCTTATTTACTAGGTAAAATGACCAAGCCACTTTTCAGTGGACTCGGTGAAAGGGCCACAAAGCTTCTAGGATTGGTGCACACAGATGTTTATGGACCATTTCCAGAAGAATCTAGAGGTGGATATTCCTACTTCATTACTTTTACTAATTATTTGAGTAGATATGGCTATATCTACATAATGATGTATAAGTAATAAGCCTTATATAAATTTAACTAATTCAAGAATGAAGTAGAGAATTAGCTTGGTAAGAATATAAAGAAGCTTCAATCAGATCGAGGTGGAGAATATATGAAACAAGAGTTCATCGATCTTCTATGGGATTTTAAGATTATATCTCAGCTAACTCTTACTTATACACCACAATGGAATGGTGTTAGTGAAAGGAGGAACCACACCTTGTTGGACATGGTGAGGTCGATGATGAGTCATGCAGATCTTCCATTACCCTTTTGGGGATATGCATTACAAACTACACCATACACATTAAATCAAGTACCAAGTAAGGTGGAAAATGGAATTCCCTCTGATTTATGGAATGGATGGAAACTCATTTTTTCGCACACACATGTATAGGGATGCGAGGCGTTTGTGAAGGCCTTCTCACACAACAAACTAGCACCCCACGACATGAGGTGTATCTTTATAGGATATCCCAAGGAAACAAAATGATATTACCTATATAACCCTTCAGACAAGAAAGTGACTGTCACCAGATAAGCCATATTTCTTGAGAGGGAGTACATCCTCAAAAAGTATAGTGGGATAAAGATTTACTTTGATGAAGTTGATGCTCAAGATACATAGGAGTTGGTATAGGAACATGTTCTACATGTCCTTGTGGAAGAGGTTCAAGAAAAACAAGTACTGCATAGGAGCTCAAGATAGGTAAGGGAACCAGATATATTTGGTTTCCTAGTCATCGAGGATGGTGAATCATTATTGTCAGACAATGGTGAACCTCTCTCCAACAAGGAAGAAGTAGAAAGCACAGAAGCTTCAAGATGGCTAGAAGTTATGAATTCTGAGATGGATTCCATGTTTCAGAACTAAGCCTGGGTTTTGGTCAATGAGCCAGTTTATGTAAAGCATGTTGGATGAAAATGGGTATTCAAGAGAAAACTAGACATGTAAGGTCAAGTTAGCACCTATAAAGCAAGGCCAGTGACTAAAGGATTCAAACAACGTCATGGAATTGAATATGATGAAACCTTCTCGCCAGTGTCCATGTTTAAATCCATAAGAATCATACTTTCCATAACATCTTATCATGACTATGAGATTTGGGAAATGGATGTCAAAACAATATTCCTTAATGGTAAACTTCCGAAAGATGTCTATATGACACAGATATAAGGGTTTGTGACACCAGGTGAATCCAAATAGGTTTGCAAGTTTCAAAAATCTATTTATGGATTATAGAAAGAATCCAGGTCATGGAACATTTGATTTGATGAATCTATAAAGAAATTTGGTTTCATTAAGAATGAATGTGTGCCATATGTTTATAAGTGGTTTAATGGGAATGAGGTCGTTATACTAGTAGTATATGTTGATGACATATTTCTTATTGGAAACGATGTACCAGTCTTATAGTTAGTTAATTATTGGATGAAAAATTGTTTCTCCATGAAGGACATGGTTAAAGAAGCCTACATTCTAGGGATCAAGATAATTTGTGATAGATCCTAGAGGCTTCTTGGACTAAGTCAGGGCACATACATTGAACAAATACTAAAGAGATTTAGTATGGA
Organism: Viscum album; assembly: GCA_963277665.1. NCBI lineage: Eukaryota > Viridiplantae > Streptophyta > Magnoliopsida > Santalales > Viscaceae > Viscum > Viscum album. The sequence continues at coordinate 9,736,651 of CAUJRU010000003.1, read as the reverse complement.
ACAATCCAAGAGGGGATTAGTTCTAGTGTCACATAGCCTACATCTTTCTAAGAAAATGTGTCCTCATACACAACATGATAAAGATTGAATGAGTAAGATCCCCAAACACTTCAGCTATAGGATCCAACATGTATGACATGATATGTACTAGGCTTGATGTTGCCTATGAACTAAGCATGGTAGGAAGATATCAAGAAGATCTAGGAGAACAACATTGGACTACTGTTAAGACTATCCTTAAGTATCTAAGAAGAACTAAGGATATGTTCAGGGTGTATGGATTAGACTAAGAGCTTGTCATCAGTGTGTATGCTGATGTTGGTTTTTAGAGAGATCTCAATGATCTGAATTAACAATCTAGATATGTTTTCTATCTCAATGGAGGAGTTGTGAGCTGGAAAAGTTCAAAGAAACCGGTTTTTTCTGATTCTAAAGTGGAGTCTGAATATATAGCAGCTTCTAATGCATCCAAGGAATCCTTATGAATTCAGAAATTTTTCTAGGTGATTGATATGGTGACTAGAAGTAAATATACTATCACATTGTATTGTGATAATAATTAAGTGGTGGATCTTGCAAAAGAACCAAGGTCACATCAACGGACAAAGCACATACTCTGGAAGTATCACCTCTTGAGGGATTTTTATCAAAGGGGTGAAGTTGCAGTGAGCAGAGTGTCCACAAGAAAAGAAGGTAGTAGACCCCAATACTAAAGGCCTATCTCAGCAGAAGCATAAATATCATGTGAGAGATATAAGGTTAAAGGTTGTTAGCATTTGGATCTAGTCCAAGTGGGAGTCTATTGGAGTTGGTGGCCTAGAACCAACTACTTTGTACTTTATTCATTAATAAATACCTTATCACATCTTTTTTGTTCTTCTGTGTGACAACACATGTGATAATTTCCTAAGGATAGCTATTGTACTAAAAGGTTATAACGGATCCCTACTATGATAAGAACATGGAAGTTCACTATTCTTGAATATGTGTTCTATGGCCGGATGATGTTATTTGAGAGACACAAATAATACAAACCATTAGGGATGAGGACTCATAAAACTTTGAATCAACTTCTCATGGTGTGAACCCTTGGTAATATCCCAGAGGATATTATGAGAACGAGACCCGATAGTAAGAAATCCACATTTCATAATGTCATTGGATGTTCCTATCTGTAGACATGCGTATTGGTCCTTAAAATTTAAGATTATTATTAATGGGTAATACAACTTGTGTACTTAGATGTATTGATGAAAACAGTGACGACACACTGTTCGCAGTGAGGTAGGATATGTTGGGTGCATCACGAGTAATACTGCATTAATAGATAATGCGAGAAAGGATTTGTCCCTTCTATTCCATAACAAAAGTAGATATCTCAGGCCCTTTGATGGAATTGATATAGCGAAAATAAATCAGTGGCCATGGTAAGGAATGGGAAAGTTCAATTCTGGGAAGTTCAAGAAAGAATAATCGATCACATGGGTTGATGGCATGAACATGCAACCCTCTTTATTTTAGATATCTATACAAAGGGATTACATTATATGGTAAGCATTCTTAGGAGGTGACACATCATTGTGGCATTAACTTTGTTCTGTATTGGTGCCTTGGCATGATTCTAGATGCTAACCTTGGACTTTAGGTAGGCTCTGTCTAATTCGACTGAGAAATAGGCCTAGAGGGATACACACTATGTGTGTCCAAGTATCATAGTTAAATATTAATTTAACAAGTTGAAAAAATATTATTCCTGATTTTGATTTAATAATTATTCAAGGATGCATGATCACATTTATTTTGAAACTAGTTATTCGAGAGAATATATTATGGGAAAAATAATATATTTATTAGCGATTAATGTAGTAATATTTATTTAAGAAATAAATAGTCATTATTCAATGTCTAATAAATATGGTGGAGTAAATAAAGAGAATGAAAAAACAAAAGTACACACCATGTATATTAATATACACGCCGTGTAGTTTTTCTGGGAAATTGTGAGAAATAATAATATTTATTTAATTAAATAATATTAGTTGTAATTCTTTGGGTGCATTTCAAGTAATAATAATAGTCAAATGTTATTATTAGACATGAATTCTTACTAAGAATTAAATGAAATGAATAAATGATGTTGGGTAATTAATTAATTTTATTATTATAAGTAACTAAAATCCTAATTATATTGTTCTCAATTGCGTAGACATTCATGGTGGTTGTGCACAATGGATCTAGAAAAAACTCTCAATCCAAGAGAGAATTCTTTTATTCCAAGAATGCTCTCAATCTATGAGAGAGATCCTACTCTACCGGATCAAGGAGAGTGCTTTGCAAGCGGCTCTCAAGGCGACCGAAGACAGACATCTTAAGCGAAGGCTCTTCCACACTAGCACTTGGAGATCCCTTCAGCGACGTCCATAGATACGTGGAGCACGTGTGGATCACCCCTAGAGGAATCCTATACTTGGATTCTACGACCAATGACAGGTCACATCAGATTGTGGCCAGAAACATAAACAGAGAGAGAATTACATCAAGGTAATTCTTGTCTTTTAATTAAATTAATTATAACCAACATATGATGATCCTCTCTATGGTTCTAGGACTCCCCTATTTTCTTTCATTCTTCATTCTATTATGAATATCCAATATTTTATTATCATAAAAAATCTCAGATTTATTGTCATTAACAACAAAAATTAAAGTTGGGTACACCCACCAATGTGCTTCCACTACACTCGGAACCTAAAGGCTAACTAAGGCGAATTGAGCCAAATTGGGGCCAATTAGGCCAATTGAGGCCAGTTGGATCCAATTAGGCCAATTAGGCTAATTGAGTCCAATTGAGGTCAATTGAGATCAATTTAGGACAATTGAGGCTGATTATGGCCAATGAGGCCAATTGAGGCTACTTCAGGCTAATTGAGGCCAATTAGGCCAATTGAGGCCAATTTAGGACAATTAGTCCTATTTGTCTAATTGAGGCCAATTGAGGCCAATTAGGCCAATTGAGACCAATTGATGCCAATTAAGGTCAATTAGGGAAATTTAATCCAATTGAGGCCAATTCTGGTCAATTAGGCCGATTAGGCCAATTGAGGCTAATTAAGGCCAATTAGCCCGATTGAGGCCAATTGAGGCTAATTGTTTCCAATTAGACCAATTAGGACAATTGAGTCCAATTGAGGCCAATTAGGCCAATTAGGTCAATTGAGGAAAATTGAGGCCATTTGAGGCCAATTAGGCTAATTGAGGCCAATTGAGGTCAACTGAGGCCTATTAGGCCAATTGAGTCTAGTTGAGTCCAATTGAGGCCAATTATGCAAATTGAGGTGAATTAGGTCAATTGAGGCCAATAGAGGCCAATTATGCCATTTGAGGCCAATTCAGTCCAATTAGGGAAAATTAGGCCAATTACGACAATTGAGCCAATTCAGGTCACTTAGGCTAATTGAGGCAATTGAGAGCAATTGGGGCCAATTGAGGCCAATTGAGGCCAATTGAGGCCAATTGAGGCCAATTGAGGCCATTGAGGCCATTGAGGCCAATTAGGCTAATTGATGCCAATTGAGGCCACTTAGCAAATGAGGAAAATTGGGGGTAATTAGGCATATTGAGACCAATTGAGACCAATTAAGGCTAAATGAGTCCAATTAAACCAATTGAAGCCAATTCTGGCCAATTGAATCCAATTGAGGCCAATTGGGGCCAATTGAGACAAATTAAGCCAATTGATGCCAATTAGGCAAATTAAGGCCAATTGAGGCCAATTAAGTCTAATGAGGCCAATTGAGGCCAATTGAGGCCAATTAAGGCCAACTGAGGCCAATTGAGGCCAATTGATGCCAAGTGAGGAAAATTTAGGCAATTGAGCCCAATTGAGTCTAGTTGAGGCAAATTAGTTCAATTGAGTCCAATTGAGGCCCATTGAGGCCAATTAGGCCAATTAGTCCAATTGAGTCTCATTGAGGTCAATTAGGCCAATTGAGACCAATTGATTCCAATTGATGCCAATTGAATCCAATTAAATCCAATTGAATCCAATTGAAGCAAATTGATGTGTATTAGGCAAACTAAAGCCAATTGACGACAATTGAGGAAAATTATGCCAATTGAGGCCAATTAAGGCTAATCGAGTCCAATTGAGGCCAATTAGGACAATTGAGTCCAATTGAGGCTAATTGAGTCCAATTAGGCCCTTTGAGGACAATTGGGGTCAATTGTGGTCATTTGAGGCTGATTTGGCCCACTGAGTCCAATTACGACCCATTAAGGCCAATTGGTCTAATTAGGAGAATTTAGGCCAACTGAGTCCAATTAAGGACAATTAGGCCTATTGAGTCCAATTGAGGTAATTTTTCCAATTGAGGCCAATTGGTGCCAGTTGATGCCAATTAGGCCAATTGGTGCCAATTGGTGCTAATTGAGGCAAATTGAGGCCAATTTGGCCAATTAAGACCAATTAAGGCCAATTATGCCAATTGAGGCCAATTGAGGCTAGTTGAGGTCAATTGAGGCCAATTAGGCCAATGGAGTCCATTTAGTCCAATTAGGTAAATTAGGCCAATTGAGGCCTTTTGAGGCCAATTTGGACTATTAAGGAAAATCGAGGCCATTTGAGGCCAATGGAGGCCAATTAGACCAATCGAGGCATATTGAGGACAATTCAGGTCAATTAGTCCAATTAGGCAAATTGAGGCCAATTGAGGTTAATTGATGCTAATTAAGCCAATTAGGCCATTTGATTCCAATTAGCTCAATTAAGGCTAATTCAGCCCAATTAAGGCCAATTCTGACCAATTGAGGCAAATTGTGGCTATTTGAGGCTAATTGAGGCCAATTGGCACAATTGAGGCCAACTGAGTCCGATTCGGCCAATTGAGGCCAATTGAGGCCAATTAGATCAATTGAGGCCAATTGTGGCCAATTGAGCCCCATTGAGGCCAACTGAGGCCAATTAGGCCAATTGAGACCAATTGAGGCCAATCCAGAGGAATTAGTCCAATTAGGCCAATTGAGGCCAATTAAGTCCAATTGGGGAAAATTCAGACCAATTAGGTAAATTGTGTCTAATTGAGACCAATTTAGGCCAATTAGGCCATGTGATGCCAATTGAGGCCAATTATGCCAATTAGGCCAATTGGGGCTAATTAGGGAAATTGAGGCCAAGTGAGGTCAATTGAGACCAGTTAGGCTAATTAGGATAACTTAACCAATTAAGGCTAATTTAGACAATTGAGGCTAATTAAGACCAATTGAGGCCAATTGAGGTTAATTGAGGCCGATTAGGCCAATTCATGCCAATTCAAGACAATTTAGGCCAATTGAGGGAAATTGAGGCCAATTGAGGCCAATATACCCAATTAGTCCAGTTGAGGCTAATTAGGCCAATTAAGGCCACTTGGGGTCACTTGAGGCCAATTAGGACAATTGAGGCTATTGATGCCAACTGAGGTCAATGCGACAACTGATGCCAATTGAGACCAATTGATGTCAATTAAGGCCAATTATGTGAGTTAGGCCAATTGAGGCTACTTGAGGCCAATTGAGGTCAATTGAGTCCAATTAGGTTAATTGTGGCCAATTAGGCCAATTAAGCCAATTGAGGCTAATTGAGGCAAATTGAGGCAAATTAGGAAAGTTGAGGCCAATTGAGGCCAATTGAGGTCAATTGAGGTCAATTCATCCAGTTTAGCCAATGGAATTCAATTGGCACAAATTGAGTCCAATTAGGAAAATTGAGTCCAATTAGGCCAATTGCGACCAATTAGGCTGATTAAAACCAATTAGCGCAATTGAGGAAAATTGAGACCAATTTGGCCAATTAGGCCAATTAGGCCATTTCAGGCAATTGAGGCCAATTGAGACTAATTGAGGCTATTTGAGGCTAATTTGGCCAATTGAGCTCAATTGAGGCCAATTGAGGCCAACTGAGGCCAATTAGTCCAATTAGGAAAATTAGGCCAATTGAGCCCAATTGGGGCCAATAAGGCCAATTTGTCTAATTTATGCCAATTGAAGACAATTAAGGCCAATTGAGGCCAATTGGGCCGATTGAGGACAACTTAGGCCAATTGAGGCTCATTGAGGCCAACCGATGCCAATTGAGGCCAATAGAGAGCAATTGAGGCCAGTTAGGCCAATTGAGATAATAACGACCAATTGAGGCGAATTGAGGATGATTAAGCCAATTGAGGCTAATAAGGCCAACTATGCCAATTAGTCTAATTAGGTCACTAGAAGACAATTGAGTCCAATTGAGGCTAATTAGGTCAATTAAGACAAATTAAGACAAATTAGTATAATAAGGCTAATTGAGTCCAATTGGACCCAATGGAGGGAAATTGAGGCCATTTCGGCCAATTGAAGCTAATTGTGGCTAATTGTGTCCAATTAGGCCAATTGGGCTAATTACGGAGAATTGAGACCAATTAAGGCCCATTGAGGCAAAGTGAGGCCAATTAGGCCAATTGAGGCCAATTAGGCTAATTAGTCCAATTGATTCCAATTAGTCCAATTAGGGTAATTGAGGCGAATTGAGACCAATTTTGGTCAATTAGGATAAATTGGGGACAATTGAGGCAAATTAAGCCAATTAGCCAATTAGGCCAACTAAGGCCAACTAGGCCAATTGAGGCGTATTGGGGCTGATTAGTCCAATTGATGCCAATTGAGGCCAATTGAGTCCAATTTGACCAATGTAGGCCAATTGAGGCCAGTTAGGCCATTTGAGGCCACTTGAGGCCAGTTGAGGCCAATTAGGCCAATTAGATTAATTGAGCCAAATTAATACAATTGAGGTCAATTGACTCCAGTTGGTCCAATTTAGTCCAATTGAGGCCAATTGAGGCCTTTTGAGTTCAATTAGGCCAATTAGGCCAATTGTGGAAATTCGGCAAATTTGAGCAATTAAGGCCAATTGAGACCAATTGAGGCCAATTGGCCAATTTGGCCAACTGAGGCCAATTATGGCCTATTATGCAAATTATGCCAATTGAGGTAAATTGTGGAAAATTGAGGCCAATTGAGGTTACTTGAGACCAATTGAGGCAAATTGAGACCAATAAGGTCAATTAGTAAAATTCATCCAATTGTGTGCAATTGAATCCAATTAGGAAAATTTAGGCTAATTGAGGACAAGTGATGCCAATTAGGTCAATTGAGGCCAATTGAGTCAAATTGAGGCCAATTGCGGCTGTTTGAGGCCAATTGGGTCCATTGAGGCCAATTGAGGACAATTGAGGCCCGTTGAGGCCAATTGATGCCAATGTGGCCAATTGAGCCAATTAGGTCAATTGAGGCCAATTACAGCCAATTGATGAAAATTGAGTCCCATGAAGACAATTGAGGCCAATTGAGGCCAATTAGGATAATTGGGACCCATTAGGCCAATTGAGACAATTAGGTCAATTAGGCCAATTGAGGCCAATTGAGGCCAATTAGGCCAATTAGGCCAATTGAGGTCAATTAATCCAATTAGACCAACTGAGTCTAATTGATGCTAATTATGCCAATTGAGTCCAATTAGGCCAATTGAGGAGAATTGAGGCCAATTCAGGTAATTGGGTCAATTGAGGCCATTTGAGGAAAATTGAAGTCAATTAGTCCAATTAGCCCAATTGAGGCCAATTGATGCCAATTGAGACCAATTATGAAAATTTGGCCACTTAATGTCAATTGAGGCCAATTAGGCCAATTGAGACAAATTGAGACCAATTAGTCCAATTTGGTCGATGAAGTCCAGTTGGAGCCAATTGGGGCCAATGGAGGACAATTAGGCTAATTATGCTCAGTTGCGACCAATTGAGTCCAATTAGGCCAATTAGGCTAAATGAGACCAATTAGGCTAATTGAGGCCAATTAAGGCCAATTAAGTCCAATTTGTCCAATTGAGGCCAATTGAGTTCAATTGAGGCCAATGCATTCAATTGATTCCAATTAGTCCAATTAGACCAATTGATGCCAATTAGATCAACTGAGGTCAATTGAGGCAAATTAGGCCAATTGAGGCCAATCGAGCCAATCGAGGCCAATCGAATCCAATTGATTCCAATTGAGACCAATTGAGCCTAACTATGCCAATTGAGGCCAATTGATACCAATTAGGCCAATTGAGGACAATTTTCCAAATTGAGGCCGATTGAGGCCAATTGAGTCCAATTAGTCCAATTGAGGCCAATTAGTCCAATTGAGGCCAATTGCGGCATATGAGGCCAATTGAGATCAATTAGGTTAGTTGAGGCCAACTGAGGCCAATTAGGCACAGTTGAAGCCAATTTGGCCAATTGAGGCCAGTTAAGACCAATTGACGCCAGTTAGGCCGATTGAGGCCAATTGTTTCCAATTGAGTCCAATTGAATCAAATTAGCCAATTTTGGCCAATTGAGTCTAATTGAGGCCAATTGAGGACAATTGAGGCCAATTTGGCCAATTTGGCCATTTGAGAGGCCAATTAAGGCTTATTCGGCCAATTGAGGCCAATCAGGCGACTTGAGGCCAATTGAGTCCAATTTGGCTATTTGAGGCCAATTAGGCCAATTTAGGCCAATTGAGGCCAATTGAGGCTAATTGAGGCCAATTGAGTCCAGTTAGGCCAATTAGGCCAATTAGGCCAATTAGGCCAATTAGACCAATTTAGAGGCCAATTAGGCCAATTTGGAGGCCAATTAGGCCAATTGAGGCCAATTAAGGCCAATTGTGGCTAATTAAACCAATTAGGCCAATTGAGGCCAATTGAGGTCAATTGAGGTCGATTAGCTAGTTTAAGAAAATTGAGTCCAATTTTGCCTAATTGAGGGCAATTAGGCCAGTTGAGACTGATTATTCCAATTTAGGCTAATTAGGCCAATTGAGGCCAATTTAGAAAATTGGAAAATTTAGGCCAAATATGCCTATTTAGGCCAATTGAGGACAATTACAAAAATTGAGGTCAATTGAGTCCAATTAGGCCAATTGAGGCTAATTGAGGCCAAGTGAGTCTAATTAGGCTAATTAGGAAAATTAAGGCCAAGTGAGACCAACTGAGTCCAATTGTGTCCAATTAGGGAATTGATGTCAATTGAGTCCAATTAGGATAATTGAGGCCAATTAATCTAATTGAGACCAATTGAGGCCCATTGAGGCCAAATAGATGAATTGAGGACAATTTAGGCAAATTGAGGCCAATTAGATCAATTTATCCAACTGGGCCAATGAGGTCTATTCTACCAATTAGGCCAATTAGAACATTGAGTCCAATTCTTCCACTAAGGTGCATTATGTCAATTAGACAAATTTGGCTAACTAGGCCAATTAGGCCAATTATGCCAATAAATGCCAATTAAACAAATCGATGCCATTTGAGGCCAATTATCCCAATTGAGGCCAATTAGCACAATTGAGGGCAATTAGGATGATTAGGCCAATTAGGCCATTAAGACCAATTCATCCATTAAGGTTGATAAGACACATTAGGCTAATTGAAAAATTGATGCCAATTGAGGCCAATTAGGCCAATTGAGGCCAATTAGGCCAATTGAGGCCAATTAGGCCAATTGAGGCCAATTAGGCCAATTGAGGCCAATTAGGTCAATTGCGATCTATTTAACCAATTAGTCCATTAAGACCAATTCAATGATTGATTCTAATTCGGTCAATTATTCCAATTAAATAAAATAAGGTAAATTGACACAAATTGAGGCCAATTAGGCCAATTAAGGTCAATTAGGCCAATTAAGGCCAATTAGGCCAATTAAGTCGATTAAGGCCAATTGAGGCCAATTAGTCTAGTTATACCAATTTAGACAAATTGAAGCCAATTCATCCAATTGAGGCCAATTCAGCCAATTTAGGCTAATTGAGATGAGTTAGGTAAATTGAGGCAAATTTGTCTAATTGATGTCAATTGAGTCCAATTTGGCCAATTGAGGTAAATTAGGCCAATTGATCCATATTGAGTCCAATTAGACCAATTAGGTGAATTGAGGCAAATTAAGACCAATTGGGCCCAATTTAGGGAAATTAAGGCCAATTTGGCCAATTAGGTGAATTGAGGTGAATTGAGGCGAATTGAGGTGAATTGAGGCGAATTGAGGCCAATTATAGCCATTTAGGACAATTCGAAAAATTGAGGGCAACTGAGGCCAATTGAGGCCAATTGAGGCCAATTGAGGCCAATTGAGGGAATTTTAGCCAAGCGGCCAATTGAGACCAATTGAGACCAATTGTGACCTATTAGGCTAATTAGACCAATTGAGGCCAATTAGTCCAATTGAGGCCAATCGAGCCCAATTAAGGCCAATTGAGGTGAATTGATTCGAATTTGGCCCATTGAGGCCCATTGAGACCAATTGAGGTCAATTGGGGCCAATTGAGACCAATTGAGGCCAATTGCATCCAATTAGGCCAATTGTAGCAAATTGATGACAATTGAGGCAAATTCAGGCCAATTAAGGTCAATTGAGGGAAATTAAGAGAATTAGGTGAATTAGGCCATTTGGGGCTAATTGAGGCTAATTGAGTCCAATTAGGCCAGTTGAGGCCAATTATTCCAATAAATACCAATAAGGTCAATTTGTCCAATTAGGCCAATTGTGGCCAATTTGGCCAATTGAGGCCAATTAGTCTAATACAGCCAATTGAGGCCAATTGAGGCTAAATAGTCTAATTAGACCAATTGGGGATAATTGAGGCCAATTGTAACATCCCAAGTAAGTAATTGATAATATATATTCTTATCTATGTCTATTTATGAATTATAAAGTGTTTTAGAGGTTTAAAATGAGAATAAAACCAATCTAAAGCATGAAATACACTAATATATTTAAAAGATTATTTTACTGCCTTTTGATGGAAAACCATTTTTAAATAAAAATTTTGACAATTTTATAAGATATATTTGTCAAAATAAACTTATTATTTATTATTGGGACATTGAAATTTACCTCGGGTTAATTTTTGGTATTTTTCTGACAATGTTCAATTTTTAATGAATAGTGAAAAAATACTACATTTTACACCAAAACTTATTTTTCATATAATTTAATTATATGGTTAGAGTATCTTTTAAATTTGTCTTAAAGTGTAATTAGAATATATTTTTACCATTTAATACAATTGTGGTCATTAGAATTAATTTCACTTTGGAATTGGGCATAAACAAGTGCCAAACTTTTCATAGATATTGTTTCAAAAAAACCTGCTATTTGTTTTGACAACGGGAATTATTTTTAATTTAATTATTTCAATTTATGTGTTTGGAATTTGGTAAAATGGATTCCATATTTGGAATCAGAAGTTCCAAATTTTTTAATTAATACTCTTTTGTTTTTGGACATTATGAATAGTAACGACGGTAATTATCTTTAATTATCTTGATTAATTAGTAATCGGGTAGTTAAGGATAATAAAATAATATCATAATAACAAAAAATGACCCCAAAATGTGTCCTAATGCTACTGGTTGTGTCATGACCCACCATGGGATTCCTTGTGCCAAACTTAGGGACCCCATGGAATCACTTTTGGGTGAAAGTGACACTTTATCATTTTTTTAAAGAAAAGAGAATATCACTAAAGAATATAACACCCGAGTAAAACATTTTTAGTTTTGTCTGTGTAAATTATATCTTAGACTATAAATATTAATTGCAAAGATAAAAATATTTCCTATATCATAGTATTTTGTTTATAATTTTTAGATATTAAATAATTAAATTATTTATGACATCATGATGATGGAGCAGTTACCTCATTAATGAACGATTTAAATAAAATGAAAATATAATGTAAAATCTAAGACTTACACTTGTCAAATACCTATTGGATGAGTATATTTCGAACCCTTATCACCTTATCCTCAAAATATATCAATGTGGGACCTTTAAAATCCGAAACTCATTTTAATATAAAGTAACATTTTATAACTTTCCAAGAGTGCCCTTCTCTCCAATTATAAAAGGCCCCCACCTCTACCTCTTTAAAAACACCTCCCAAGCCATTAGATCGGCCAAGATCTACTCATTTTATCTCTCCTCATCCCTCTCTTCATCCTAGAAGCCTTAACTTAGGCATAAAGCTCTACAAGAAACCATTTTGTTTCAAACCTAGAAGAGTTACCCGATTTAAAGGTAAAGTCTTCTCTTTTGTTCTTTTGTTTTATTTTGCTTCTCCAACCACCTAAACTCTTTTTATTCATTTCTTTTGTGACAACACTAGTATATTAAATATACTGGGATGTTGTTATTAGAAGTATTCGAGATACACTTACACACACCTATATCTAATGGTTAAATAGCATACTGTTTGTAGAGACCCGAAGCTTGACATACATGGATATTACATTACTTTTGCGGAATACTTAATACATAACAAATACAGACACACAAGGACCATAATAGTTTATTGTCTTGGGAAACTTGGAATGTAATCTTCTAATCATGGTGAAAGATCTTTAACACCTCCCATAAAGATCTTCCACTTTTGTTTCCTTACCTAAAACCTTTCTTTTAATCTTGGGGGAAAATAAAACATAAAAAGGGTGAGCTCAAATGCTCAGTAAGGGTAATCATGGATAAAATAAAACATACCATATACATTTGAACTTAAAAACATGAACATAATGTTTAAACATCAAAATCTTGAGCAACAACATAAAACATGGAAGTACATAAGGCATAGATCATAATGGAACATAAATCATGATAAAATATCATGGGAATAAAACATGTAATTTTGGAAACCATTAAGCACATGATAGGATTCCATAGTATCCAAGGCATTTCTGCCAAGACCATCTTAGTGGACAAAGTCCCTTTCTGAATCGATTTCACTCCTCGTTCCAGTCCTGTATTACTGAACCGATTTAACTTCCCGTTCCAGCCATGTCTATCTCATGATATATAAATCTTTACCCAATGCATTGGAGGGAGATATAGGTCCCACCCATATCATAATGAAATAATTCTTTCGTGTGCCACAAAATCATAAATCATACATCATAGCATAACCCATGTAATAAAATGGGATTCTTAAACATCATGCCATCATAACATAATCCATAAAAAAATGATATCATTTCATTATAAGAAAATTGAAACCATTTAAATCATAGAGACATATTACTAGAAACATACACATATGAAATAATGTCATCTTAGATGGAAAATAGTTTTGACAAAACACTTGAAACGAATTCTTGAGGAAAATATCTTTTCTTCTTTAAAATCATTTTCTTTTCACAAAATTCCATGAAATTTTAAAAGAAAAGGGTTTTGTTGAAAATAATCATGAAATCTTGTAGAGAAAGATTCTTGAAAATGAGGCATTATGAAACCGTAAAAATCTGTTCATGCCGTATAAGTTAAAAATAACATTCTCCTCGTACTTTTGTTGGAAAAGTCAAAAAGTACCTTATATGGTAACCAAAGGAAATATTCCATTCATACACTGTGGTAAAAATTCAATAAAGTGTAAAAATGACTTTAAACATTCATGGAAGAATAGTTAACATTTTATGAAAACATTTTTAGAAAACATGGTCATGGATGATAAACATAACCCCAGTAAATACTTACGTACAAGCAATCTTGGATAAAAATGAGATTGAAACTTTATCCCTTACCTTAGGTTTGATATGCTTCGTATGGATCCAAACCACCTGTATAATGATTTAAATAATGTCATTGACTTATTAGATAATCATACTCATTGTTATGATATCATATATGGTCATATTCATAGCTTATTATTAGTAATATTTCATTGCTACTTGTTATTCGGGTGTTTATTACTTTTTGTTCTTATGCGCGTTTTGTAGAATAAATTCTTATTATTCTTTTTAAGTTATAGATACCTCATTTCCAGAATGGTATTAGTGTAATATATATCACATTTATTCACTCAATTCATTTATGTAATCATTATGCAATGAAAATCATGTAGAACGAGTCGCATCACATCGTGGAGACGGTATTCCGTATGTACGCACGAGCAATGATATCGTTCCCATGATCGTGGAATTGTATTGGAGTGTATTTATACTATTTCAGAATCAATATCAATTTAAAATAATCATATATATTTATTCTTTACACCATTATACCCATCCAAGTATGGTGGTGGTGGAAAATACATTACACCACGGCGTGGAGACGGTATTCCGTACGTACGCACGCGCGGTGATTTCGTTTTTCGTAGGATGGATAGATGGTGAAATAGGGCTTTTTCATACTTATAATAACATATCGGTATATTAGAGATACTGATGTTATTAATTCATAATGAAACTACTAAAGAAGAAGAAGTGGAAGAAGAAATAAAGTTGAAAGAATCGGTAACGGACATTACCTCTTCTTTGAAGCGCTTCTTTGAGACCTCCTCTTAGGGAACTAAAATTGGTCTTTGAAGAAGAAAAAGACCTCTAGGATGTTTCTAGGAAAGTTTATAGGAGAAATTGGCAGGGGTTGGACGAGATTGAAGGCTCAAAGTGGTGCGAGGAAGAGAGGGAGGAGGTGCCCTTTTATAAGGGAGGAGAGGGGCACCTTTGGAAAAACTAAAAATATTATTTTATTATAAAGCCATATTCGATTTTAAATAGCTCCAAATTGATTTATTCAGAAGATAATGTGGGGATGGGTCTGAATACTCTCATACAATAGAATTTGTACAAGTTTAGTTTACTATTTTAACCTTATCATTTAGATTTACCTTTAAGTTAGATAATTTTACTTTTACCATGTCTTTTTGTGTTCTTACACTATAAGGTTAATAAAATTACTATAACAAGCCAAAAGAACCCCAAGTTGTTTATTATTAATATATATTACCTTATATAAGTCATTTGGCCGAACCTTAGATTTTTAGCAATAAAAAAACAATTAATAATATAATATTTGTTTTAAAAACTATTTTATGTCAATTTTGACACTATTTAGTAATTGATTTTTGTAAATATCATAACAGATTGATTAGTTCGAACAAATTTAATTAAATCAATACTAACATGTCATATTAACCTAGAAAATTAGTGTAATTCATAGAAAGTCTCAAATTACATTTATTTGGGTATTTATAACATCAATTATGTCAATATTTCATTAATAAGATAATTACTGCATCATCTTTGTGTCATACATAAATTAAATTATTTAATGTCTAAAATTTACAAATAATATAACATTATGTAGGAAATATTTTTAGATTTCTAATGAATATTTATAGTCTAATTTATATTATGTATAACCCTATATTAAAAATTATTTACTTATTAAACTTTGATTTTAACTATTTTAACCCTTCTTTTAATAATAAATGTCCTAATCTAATACAAGTGGGCCTAAATGGTCATATTTTATTCCTAAGGTTGTTTTTGTTCGAATTACACTTATCCAATAGAATTAGGACATGTGTTAGGGTAATAATAATGTCATTTTTACCCTTAATTACCCTATTTACTTTTAACCGTGGTAAATAAAAGTAAAAAGTTACTATTCATCAAAAATTATTTTCATCTCATTGAACCAAATTTTACTTACTAACATCAACCGTGTCTCTCGGATTTTTGAAATTCCATTCACAAAAGCGGTAAAATTAAGTTTTATGTAAATTTGCAAATTCTCCTAGGAGGTGGGTAAAAGACGGTCAAAAGTTCAATAAAATTTTTATATATATAAGATTAATATAAAATGACTCCAATGAATTACATTGAACTTATATAGGTATTATCTGTCAATTTTGACCAAAAATAAATTTAAATAAAATAAATAATTATGTAAATAAAAAGTCATTTTTTAAATAGTAACCAAGTGCTTTCACTATTCATCAAAAATTGAAAGTTTTCAGAAAAATACCAAAATTTTACCCTAGGTTAATTTCGATATTCCGAATCCAAAAATGAAGTCCATTTTGAAATATGAAAATTTTAAAATTTCAAAAATTGGTTATTACTATTCACAACAGCTAGTTTTAATAATATTTTAATAGCATATCGTTGTTTAGTGAAACTCGGTATTGCGTACAACACACGCTATCGAGGAAGGTCGCGATTACGTGTAATGCAGCCAAGTTAGGGTTGCGTGTTGTGCAAGACTCCTTTGTTGTAATTTACAACAAAAGACATCAATAAAATTAAAAAGAATATTTTTTATAAAATCTCGGGGTGTTACATTCTACCCCCCTTAAAATGAATTTCACCCTCGAAATTCCTCGGGGTTATAGATGGTTTACTACTCAAAAGTTTCTTTAATAGAAACCCACATCGTAAAAAGGAATACCAAAACCAATCTTTAAAAACTAAATTATGAAACATAACGGTTACCCCAATTAACTAATCATTGGGTTACCACATAGGAGAACATAGGTGAAAATATGGATATGGAAGAGAAACCTAACCATCATGTTCTGATGGAGAGTGGTAGAGAACATGGCTACGAAAAATCCAACAATCACAAAGCTATAGATTTGTAATGAACTAAGGTACCATCTGATTCATAGGATATAAGGGAACTAGGACAACATTTTTTGGTTTTCAAGATTATTTCCCTAAAGTTGATGAATTAAAAGAAATACTTACATGATTTTGGTACAATCTCACTGTTGTTCGTGAATTGAACAATTTCCACTTCATCCCTTAAAGAAATGAAGTTGAATTTGTTATTCATGATGTGTTAGCAGATTATGTGATAGAATGATGGGTCATTCCATCTGTTTCAAACAAAAGGTTAGAAAAAGTTATAAATCCATCTTATGGTTAGATTAATCGTATATGGTTCCAAAAATGAACTTATACTTCATATATCATACCGATTAATAAAATAAAACTAGTTTCTACTAACCAGGGACTTCTTGTAGGCCAGTGGTAGGAGATAAAGGCCAGTCGCACTTCGGTTGTGGGTTCCATTCCCACAGCCTTGTCCGACGGGATGGGTTGTCGCCTTTCCTACAGGTTTTCTTTTTTCTAAAACTACATTACTATAACATCCCATCAATAATGTCAAAAAAACTTCTATCCTTAAACAATACTAACTTATGTCCAACATAATCCATTCCAATCTTTAGGCTTATCCATAATACTATAGTACACTCTCATAATATAGTGAAAACGATTACCAGAGATTTCATATAAAAAGCATGTTAATACCATCGTTGATCCCCATATATCATAAGATATATCTTGTTGGTCACATTCCAAACATTCGAAGGCCTTAATCATGTATTCTCTTGAAAAATGAATACCCATTGAACCTTAGTGAAAACATGAATGCAGTTAAGAGTTAACACCTTCCACATACCAAAATCCTAAAAATTCTATATACTCAAACCAGGATATCACTTAGTCCTTATATCAATCATGAGCTCATGAATATAATCAAACATCTCATTATCTTCTTATTCCTTCATTATGCGCATATCATCTACTTTCCAAAAATATCTGAATAACCTTCCATGGTTACTGGTACCATTCAACATATATTTTCAAATACTTTAGGAAAAACAATAGTGTAACAATCCTTAGATGATTATTTATTCCATAGTACCATTAACTATACAACATAACTCTCGATAAACATACAATCATTCCACTACCTTCTAAAACAACTGACTGAGCTTCAACACTTCTTTCAACTCATATATCATTTGTAGTCTCCTCATCATCATCCATATAAATACTACCCATATGACCATGATGATTCTCTTCATGAGATTTTCCCTTAGGGCATTGGATTGCATAATGCCCGTACATTCCACATTTAAAACATCTAATCATTGTTGATGTCGTAGCAATACCATTATCCTTGTCCATGGTGTTAACCAAACCTTTTCCTTTACACTTACTGGATTTGTGTCCTTCTTTTCCACACCCAAAGCATCTTCTAGTTCCTTTGAAACAATCTCACTAATGCCTCTTCCCACATGATTTACATGAGGGAAATTGAACTTTCTTTCCTCTATGATCATCATGAAACTCCATCTTTCTCTTTTTATCTTAGTCGGGAAACTTACCAAAGTTGAGATTATTGATCATATTATGAGATTGCTGATTAGGCATAATAACGATGTTTGGACTTCCAAATACCATTTCATTTGGTTGCTCATGAAGAATATTATTCCATTGTCTGTCATATCCTCCATTATCATGAATCTTCCCATTTCCAGCCATTTTCTAAAACCCCAAAAGAATAGTGTGAGAGGGAAAAATCATGCTATGGAAAACAAGATAGTAAAGGGAGAGTTCCCTCAATATCTAACATCTTAGGTTAAATTATAAGATCGTTACCATAGTTCTAGGACTATATCCTATATGTATACTTATCCTTAGGGACATCCCTATACATACCTTAAAAATATCTCTAAGGATCTCACTAAAGTTTTCGCATCCTAGTTTCCAAAGGTTGACTAAACCTTTCCTCTGATACCAATTGTAGAGACCCGAAGCTTGACATACATGGAATTTACATTACTTTTGTAGAATACTTAATACATAACAAATACTGACACACAAGGATCGTAATAGTTTAGTGTCTTTGGAAACTTGGAACGTAATCTTCTAATCGTGGTGAAAGATCTTCAACATCTCCCATAAAGATCTTCCACTTTTGTTTCCTTACCTATAACCTTTATTTTAATCCTCTGGGAAAAATAAAACATAAAAAAGGTGAGCTCAAATGCTCAGTAAGGGTAAGCATGGATAAAATAAAACATACCATATACATTTGAACTTAAAAACATGAACATAATGTTTAAACACCAAAATCTTGAGCAACGACATAAAACATGGAAGTACAAAAGGCATAGATCATAATGGAACATAAATTATGATAAAATATCACGTGAATAAAACATTTAATTGTGGAAACCATTAAACACATGATATGATTTCCATAGTATCCAAGGCATTGCTGCGAAGACCATCTTAGTGGACAAAGTCACTTTCTGAATCAAGTTCACTCCTCGTTCCAGTCCTGTATTACTGAACCGGTTTAACTTTCCGTTCCAGCCATATCTATATCATGAGATATAAATCTTTACCCAATGCATTGGAGGGAGATATAGGTCCCACCCATCTCATAATGAAATCATTCTTTCGTGTTCCACAAAATCATAAATCATACATCATAGCATAACCCATGTAATAAAATGGGATTCTTAAACATCATGCCATCATAACATAATCCATAAAAAAATGATATCATTTCATCATAAGAAAATTGAAACCATTTAAATCATAGAGACATATTACTTGAAACATACACATATGAAATAATGTCATCTTAGATGGAAAATAGTTTTGACAAAACACTTGAAATTAATTCTTGAGGAAAATATCCTTTCTTCTTTAAAATCATTTTATTTTCACAAAATTCCATGCAATTTTAAAAGAAAAGGGTTTTGTTGAAAATAATAATGCAATATTGTAGAGGAAGATTCTTGAAAATGAGGCGTTATGAACCCGTAAAAATCCGTTCACGCCGTATAAGTTAAAAATAACATTCTCCTCGTACTTTTGTCGAAAAAGTCAAAAAGTACCTTATATGGTAACAAAATGAAAGATTCCATTCATACAGTTTGGTAAAAAGTCAATAAAGGGTAAAAATGACTTTAAAAATTCATGGAAGAATAGTTAACATTTTATGAAAACATTTTTAGAAAACATGGTCATGGATGATAAACGTAACCCCAGTAAATACTTACGTACAAACAATCTCGGATAAAAATGAGATTGAAAATTTATCCCTTACCTTAGGTCCGATATGCTTCGTATAGATCTGAAACTCCTGTATAATGATTTAAATAATGTCATTGACTAATTACATAATCATAATCATTGTTATTATATCATATATGGTCATATTCTTAGCTTATTATTAGTAATATTTCATTGATACTTGTTATTCGGGTGTTTATTACTTTTTGTTCTTATGCGTGTTTTGTCGAATAAATTCTTATTCTTCTTTTTAGGTTATAGATACCTCATTTACAGAATGTTATTAGTGTAATATATATCATATATATTCACCCAATTCATTTATGTAATCATTATTCAATGAAAACCATGTAGAATGAGTCACATCACATCGTGGAGACGGTATTCCGTACGTACACACGAGCGATGATATCGTTCCAATGATCGTGGAATTGTATTGGAGTGTATGTATACTATTTTAGAATCAATATCACTTTACAATAATCATATATATTAATTCTTTACACCATTATACCCATCCAAGTAAGGTGGTGGTGGAAAATAGATTACCCCACGGCGTGGAGACGGTATTCCGTACGTACGCACGCGCGATGATTTCGTTTTTCGTAGGATGGATAGATGGTGAAATAGGGTTGTTTCATACTTATAATAAAATATCATTATATGAGTGATACTGATGTTATTAATTCATAATAAAACAACTAAAGAAGAATAAGTGGAAGAAGAAATAATGTTGAAAGAATCGGTAACAGACATTATCTCTTCTTTGAAGCGCTTTTTTGAGACCTCCTCTTAGGGCACTAAAATTCATCTTTGAAGAAGACCAAGACCTCTAGGATATTTCTAGGGAAGTTGAGTGGAAAAATTGGCAGGGTATGGCCGATCTTGAAGGCTCAAAGTGGTGTGAGGAAGAGAGGGAGGAGGTGCCCTTTTATAAGGGAGGAGAGGGGCACCTTTGGAAAAACTAAAAATATTATTTTATTATAAAGCCATATTCGGTTTTAAATAGCTCAAAATTAATTTATTTCGAATATAAGGTGGGTATGGGTCGAAATCCTATCATCCAATAGAATTTGGAAAAGTTTATTTTACTATTTTAACCTTATCATTTAGATTTAACTTTAAGTTAGATAATTTTACTTTTACCGTGTCTTTTTGTGTTCTTACACTATAAGGTTAATAAACTCACTATAACAAGCCAAAAGAACCTCAATTTGTTTATTATTAATATATATAACATTATCTAAGTCATTTGGTCGAACCTTATATTTTTAGGAATAAAATAACAATTAATAATATAATATTTGTTTTAAAAACTATTTTATGTCAATTTTGACACTATTTAGTAATTGATTTTTGTAAAATTCATAACATAATGATTAGTTAGAAAAAAGTTAATTAAATCAATACTAAAATGTCATATTAACCTATAAAATTAGTGTAATTCATAAAAAGTGTCAAATTACATTTATTTGGGTATTTATAACATCAATTATGTCAATATTTCATTAATAAGATAATAATGCATCATCATTGTGTCATAGATAAATTAAATTATTTAATGTCTAAAAATTACAAATAATATACCATTATGTAGGAAATATTTTTATCTTTCAAATTAATATTTATAGTCTAATTTATCTTATATATAACCCTATATTAAAAATTATTTACTTATTAAACTTTGATTTTAACTATTTTAACCCTTCTTTTAATAATAAATGTCCTAATCTAATCCATGTGGGCCTAAATGGTCATATTTTATTCCTAAGGTTGTTTTTGGTCGAATTACATTTATCCAATAGAATTAGGACATGTGGTAGGGTAGTAATAATATCATTTTTACCCTTAATTACCTTATTTACTTTTAACCGTGGTAAATAAAAGTAAAAAGTTACTATTCACCAAAAATTATTTTCATCTCATTGAACCACATTTTACTTACTGAATTCAACCGTGTCTCTCGGATTTTTGAAATTCCATTAACAAAAGCGGTGAAATTAAGTTTTATGTAAATTTGAAAATTCTCTTAGGAGGTGTGTAAAAGACAGTCAAAAGTTCCATAAAATTTTTATATATCTAAAATTATTATAAAATGACTCCAATGAATTACATTGAACTTATATAGGTATTATGTGTCAATTTTGACCTAACATAAATTTAAATAAAATAAATAATTATTTAAATAAAAGTCGGTTTTTAAATAGTAACCTAGTGTTTTCACTACTCATCAAAAAATGAATGTTTTCAGAAAAATACCAAAATTTTACCCTAGGATAATTTCGATATTAAGAATCCAAAAATGAATTCCATTTTCAAATTTTAAATTTATAAAATTAAAAAAAGTGGTTATTACTATTCATAACGGCTAGTTTTAATAATATTTTAATAGCATATCGTTGTTTAGTGAAACTCGGTATTGCGTACAACACACGCTATCGAGGAAGGTCGCGATTGCGTGTAATGCAGCCAAGTTAGGGTTGTGTGTTGTGCAAGACTCCTTTGTTATAACGTACAACAAAAGACATCAATAAAATTAAAAAGAATATTTTTCATAAAATCTCGGGGTGTTACACTGTTTCTGTGGATGGCGAATTTCTGCCTCACAAAACGATGATTGTTCAATATTCTTCTAACACCTTCAAGGGTGGCCATTAAGATGTCACTATATTTATATATGATATGTAATATTTTTATGTTTTCCTTAATCTTCTGTATTTTTCATTTATGGCATACCTTTATGGTTTCCATTTTGGGTAAAGGCGATATCTTCATTTTAGGAAGTGCGGACTACTGCCCCCTCAAAGTTATTTGATTCATTAATGCCATACGTGGGATGTATAAAGGATGGAGTTAATGATATTATATATGATATTATACTGGAATTATAATATACCTTTATATCATTATTATTTCATTCCATTAAATATGAATAGAAATGAAAGTAGCGTTCATGCGTACGTACGGCTTACCGTCTCTATGAACGGTGCATTTCATTTCTTACCTCTAAATGTTATGTAATATTATAAATGTATGTATATACTGGATATATATGATATATATGATATCTACATCATGAATATAATTTTGGATATAATGTATACATGAACAACTTGTAATTATAAAGAGTTTATATTTGACTCAAGTTCCAATGATCGACAAAACAACCATTATTAACTTAAATAATTACATAGTGTTCATAACATGGTAATAAGTGATATAAAAGGAATAATTAACTTGAAAAAGGTTCTTAAGCTAGTATAAATTAACTCAAGTCTATTATTCAGGAGATTAAATAACGATCTATTCAAGTCGGATACGAGGTATGGGACTTCGTCTCAATCTCCTTTCATTGAGAAATATTTTGTTTTACACACAACCTTATTTTGTACGGTGTATAAACCCCTTTTAATTTTAAGTTTATTCAAAAGGAATATTTTTTATACAAAGTGTTTTACTAAACGACAAAAGGGAATGCTTTTTCGTACGTATGCGACGACAACGACTTCTCCGCCGCCGTGACCATTATTTGAGTTTCAACTTTCTCTACAAGCCACAACTTTTTTTAAAATGAAAAATAAATACCATGTTTTAATTTTATTTTATTTTGGTATTGAAAATGGTTGTCATAGTGTTTTTATTATATCAATGTGTTGTATTGATATCTTGTGATTGAAATGTGTAAATGTTATGTTTCCTTTATGCATGTTTTATGTGATACGATTATGTTATGGTTCTTGGGAATTATTATGAATACAGGTGGTTCTGTGATAAAATAAGGGTGGGTGAGCCCGTGATAGCTCTCCAATGCATTGGGTAACCCGAAGGCATTAAATGTTAAGGTTTCTCCAAGGAGATTTAGGGAATATACTGTGATGGGTATTCCAAACGTAACCATAAGGGTTACTCCCTACGTAAGAATGTTATGAATGCCTCAAGTTACATTTATATCTTGTGATTTCTATGATTTATTCATGATTTGATGAGGTATGTTAAAATGATTATGTTTTATGAGTAAAGTATGATTTCATACATGGAATAATGTTTTCATTTCCTACTTTTATATCCCTTACTGAGCTCTTTATGCTCATCCCAAGTTTTTGAAATGTTTTTCACAGGTCAAGGGAAAGGTACATGATGTGATGATAGTGTCAAGTAAGTGTCAAGAAATAATCCATGTTTTATTTTAAATATGTTTCTGTTGATGGGAAAAAATGAGTACTATATTTTATGTAACCACTTTGTTTAAATGTGGAATGTAATTCATGATTTATGATCTAATTCTCTAAAAATATAAACCTGAAAAGATCCTCAATGTGTATTCTTGAATAACTCAAGATTAAGTAATGTTTAAGGCTGGGGCCTTATAGTTGGTATCAGAGGTCGGTTTAGATAAATTTAGGAGTTAGAATTATATTAAATTATTATCCAAAAATATTTTTTTATGGTCAAATTGAAATGATATAGCATTTGAAGATTACCATGTTTCTTCATCTAGGACTTGTTTGTTCAGAATGGTTTTCCACAGAGGAAACCGGGAAGCAGTGCAAGGAAGGAATACAGAAGGAAATGACCTTCCGAATCAGCATCCTGATATGGTCGGAATTGGAACTAAATAGTTTGTTGCAGTAATGGAACAGTTGACTCAAGTGATAAATGGTGGTGATATCCGTGCATGAGATTAGCCAGATCAACCATAGAGGAACATATCAGTGGTGGAACATTTCATGAGGCAACATCCCCCATCATTCAGAGGATCATCTGACTCTGTGCTAGCTGAAGGGTGTATTAAAGAAATGGAGGAGATTTTTGATCTCATGGGGTGTTCAGACAATCAAAAGTTTAGTTTTTTTATTTACCATTTGGGGGGTGAAGCAGATCAATGGTGGTCGATGGTTAAAAATATCAGGAACGCTGATGATATTGATGCTCTTGACTGGGATGAATTCAAAGGTATGTTTCTTGATAAGTATTTTCCTAAGGCTGTTCGACTTATGATGGAAAAACAATTCTTGGAATTGAGGCAAGAGGAAGACTCAGTGGCTGCTTATGAAGAAAGGTTCACTCGATTGGCAAGGTATGCTCCAAATTTTATCCGAGACCTTGATAGTTAAATCAATCGTTTTTACTCAGGATTAAAGCCAAAATATTGAAGGGATTTAGCTTCTCGCGAGTTAAAGAGTTATGAAAATCTTGTTCTATGTGCTGAGAAGGTGGAAATGGAGTTTGCCGATGATCAGTGTTCTATAACAACCAACAGAAGAAGAGACCAAGGTGGCAGGAGAAAGGGAAGAATTCTTCAAAAAGGTCTGATGGTAAGAAAACTAAGTTTTCAGTTTCTGATAAATGTGGTAAAAAGCATTCTTGGGAATGTCTTCTGAATTCTAGAAAGTTCTACCGATGTGGTAAGATGGGACATAAGGCTCGTGATTGCACTGAAGAAGATCAAGGTGATGGTAAGACTAAACTTGATTTACAGTTAGTGAAATGTTTCAAGTGCAATGAGATGGGTCACTATGAAAACTAGTTTCTGACAAAGATATCGAGGGATGGGAAGCAATTAGACTAAAATAAGAAAGGGGTGGTGAAATCCATTGCAAATACTTCAGCAGATGTTGGGCCATCAAATGAAGTGGTATCGGGTACTTTGTTTGTTTTCTCAGATTATGCTAATGTGTTGTTTTATTCGGGGTCTACACATTATTTCATCTCTGAAAACTTTTATAGAAAATTATTAATTTCATCTCATGAGTGGACTCTTGAACTTTTGGTAAAAACACCTACGGGAAATTTTGAGGCAAAAAGAATTTATAAGAATCTTCCTATCCTTATCCGTGGAAAGAACCTACTTGAAAACCTTATTGTTTTACCTCTAGTAGAGTTTGATGTTATCCTAGGTATGGATTGGCTCTCTGTTTACCATCCTTAGATTGATTGTAGAGCTAAATTAGTTTCTTTTCAAAAGGAGTTTCAGTTTGTCTACAAGAATGAACCCTTACTGTTGATAACATATCAAGAGGCTGAGAAACTTGTAAAAGATGGAAATTAATGTTACCTTGCACATATTTTTGAAAACAAAGGAACTGTTCAGATTAATGATGTGCCAGTGGTAAATGAGTATCCTGATGTTTTTCATGATGAGTTACTTAGAATAATACCAGATCGTGAAGTCGAATTTACTATTGACTTAGTTTCTGATGCTAAGCCAATTTCAAAACCCCCTTATCGAATGGCTCAAATCGAATTTTAGAGTTGAAAGAGCAATTGCAAGATTTATTAGAGAAAGGTTTCATTCGACCAAGCACATCACCATGGGGTGCACCTGTCTTATTTGTTAAAAAGAAAGATGGTTCTATGAGACTTTTCATTGATTATAGAGCCTTTAATAACATCACTGTTATGAACAAATATCCTTTTCCTCATATCGATGATTTGTTTGATCAGCTCCAGGGAGCTCAGTATTTTTCAATGATTGACCTGAGATCGGGGTACCATCAGTTGAAGGTAAAGGAAGTAGATATTCTGAAGACCGCGTTTCGTATAAGATATGACCATTATGAATTTTTAGTTATGCCTTTTGGGCTAACCAATTCACCTGCTATATTCATGGAACTTATGAATAGAATTTTCCATGAGTTCTTGGATAAGTTTTTGGTTGTTTTCATTGATGATATTTTGGTATTTTCTAAAAGTGAAGAGGATCTTGAAAGACATTTAAGTTTTATATTTCAAACCTTAAAAGAAAAGAAATTGTATGGGAAATTCAGCAAGTGTGAGTTTTGGTTGCAACAAATTTCCTTCCTTGGTCATATTGTTTCTAAAGATGGAATAACTATTGATCCTGCAAAAACAAAGGTTGTTGAAGAATGGACAAGACCCTCAAATGTAACTGAGATTCATAGCTTCCATGGTTTGGAAGGCTATTACCGAAGGTTTGTTAGAAATTTTTCACGGTTATCTATTCCAATGACTAAGTTAACTTGGAAGGGTGTTAAGTTTATCTGGACAAAAGAATGGGATGATTGTATTCAGGAACTGAAAATAAGATTGGTGAATGCTCCAGTTTTAGCATTACCTTCTAGGAATGATAAGTTTGTTATCTACAATGATTCTTCATTGAAAGGACTTGGTTGCATCCTAATGCATAATGATCAGGTAATTTCTTATGCTTCACGTCAGTTGAAAACTCATGAGATAAATTACCCTACACATGATTTGGAATTAGCTGCTGTTGTTTTCACTTTAAAAATTTGGAGGCATCATTTGTATGGAGTAAAGTGTGAAATATATACCAATCACAAAAGCTTAAAGTATATATTTACTCAGAAATAATTGAACATGAGACAGAGGAGATGGCTAGAATTAATCAAGGATTATGATTGTACAATTCATTACCACCTGGGAAAAGAAAATAAAGTGGCTGATGCTTTGAGTCGATAAAGTAATGCTTCATTAACAATGTTGTGTTTGGAACGTGATCCTTTAGTTAAGGATTTGATGAAATTTGGAATAGAAGTTGTTGGTGCCGGATGCCCTTCTGTTTTGTTTCAGGTATCAGTGAAATCTTCCCTATCAGACAGAATTAGGCAAGCACAGAAGCAAGACAGTGAGTTGCAGAAAAATGTAGAGCTAGTTTAGAAGGGTAAGTTGCTTGAATTGAACATTGATAATGATTGTGTTTTGAGATTTGGGAAGAGATTGTGTGTGCCGTGTGATTCACAGTTGAAGAGAGAGTTGTTATGTGAAGCTCATAGTTCTCCATTTTCATTTCATCCAGGAAGTACTAAGATGTATAGAGATCTTTGGGGGTATTAATGGTGGGATGGAATTAAAAGTGATATTGTTGATTTTACTTTGATGTGTTTGACTTGTCAACAGGTTAAAGCAATGAGGTAGTTACTGAAATAGATGCTTCAGCATTTACCAGTGCCAGAGTGGAAATGAGAGAATATATCCACGGACGTCGTTGTGGGATTGACGAAGACACCTCGAGGTAATAATGCAATATGGGTTATTGTTGATCGCTTGACTAAACCTGCTCATTTTCTTGCTATACGAGATACTTTTTACCTATATCAACTTTCCCGTTTGTATCTTAAAGTGATAGTCAGGTTACATGGAGTTCCTCTCTCCATTGTATCTGACCATGATCCCAGGTTCATTTCTAACTTTTGGAAAGGCCTTCAGAAGTCATTGGGTACTGAATTAAATTTTAGTACAGATTTTCATCCTCAATCATATGGGCAGTCAGAACGAACAATTCAGACTTTAGAGGATATTCTACGTGTTTGTTCGATGGATTACCAGGGAAGTTGGGACCAACATCTTTCTTTGATTGAGTTTTCTTATAATAACAGTTTTCATTCTAGTATACAGATGACACCATTTGAGGCATTATATGGGAAGCAGTGTCGAACTCAAGATTTTTGGGATGAAGTGGGTGAAAGGAAGTTTATAGGACCGGAATTGGTAGAAGAGTTGGCAAAAAAAGTTCAGCTGATACAAAAACACATGAGAACAGCTCAGAGCAGGCAGAAAAGTTATGCGGACAATAGGAGGAAGTATCTCTCTTTTGAGGTAGGTGATCATGTCTTCCTCAAAGTTTCACCATGGAAAAGTGTGATGTGATTTGGTAAGAAAGGAAAGCTGAGTCCATGGTTCATTGGACCATATGAAATTCTGGAGAGATTTGTATCAGTTTCATACCGAGTGGATTTACCTCCAATTTTATCTCAAGTACACAATGTTTTTCATGTTTCAATGTTAAGGAAGTACATGCCAGATCCATCTCATGTTTTGAGTCCAGAGGTAGTTCAGCTGGAAGAGAATCTATCTTATGAGGAAAAACCGGTCCAGATTTTTGACCATAGGGAGAAAGTGTTGCGGAATAAGTTGATTCATCACAAAAAGGTTTTGTGGAAAAACCACATGATTTAAGAGGCAACATGGGAATCTGAAAATGCAATGAGGGATAAATACCCCCACTTATTCGATAAGTAAATAAATTTTGGGGATACAATTTTCTAAAGGGGGGAAGGATGTAACATCCCAAGTAATTAATGAATAATAGATATTCTTATCTATGTCTATTTATGAATTAGATATTGTTGTAGAGTCTTAAAATAAGAATAAATCCAATCTTAAGCATGGAATATTCTAATATTTTTAAAAGATTGTTTTACTACCTTTTGATGGAAAACCATTTTTAAATCAACCTTTTGACAATTTTATAAGCTCTATTTGTAAAAATAAACTTATTATTTATTATTGGGACATTGAAATTTACCTTTTTTTAATTTTTGGTATTTTTCTGTCAATGTTCATTTTTTAATGAATAGTGAAAAAATAATGCATTTTACAACAAAACTGCCATATAATTTAATTATATGGTTAGATTATATTTTTAATTGGTCTTAAAGTTTAATTATAATATATTTTTACCATTTAATCCAATGGTGGTCATTATAATTAATTTCACTTTGGAATTGGGCATAAACAAGTGACAAGCTTTTCATAGATATTGTTTCAAAAAAACCAGCTATTTATTTTGACAATGAGAATTATTTTTAAATTAATTATTTCAATTTCTGTGTCTGGAATTTGGTAAAATGGATTCCATATTTGGAATCAGAAGGTCGAAATTATGTAATTAAGACTCGTTTGTTTTTGGACATTATGAATAGTAACGACGGTAATTATCTTTAATTATCTTGATTAATTAGTAATCCTGTAGTTAAGGATAATAAAATAATATCATAATAATAAAAAATGACCCCAAAATGTTTCCTAATTATACTGGTTGTGTCATGGAAGACCATGGGATGCCTTTTCCCAAACTTAGGTACACCATGGAATCTTTTTTGGGTGAAAGTGACACTTTATCATTTTATTTTTTAAAGAAAGGAGAATATCACTAAAGAATGTATCACCCGAGTAATTTTTTTTAGATTTGTCTACTTAAATGATATATTAGACTATAAATATTAATTGGAAAGATAAAAAGATTTCCTAAATCATAGTATTTGTTTTATAATTTTTAGACATTAAATTAATTAAATTATTTATGACATCATGATGATGTAGTGATTACCTCTTTAATGAACAATTTAAATAAAATTAAAAGATAATGTAAAATATAAGACTTACACTTGTCAAAGACCTATTGGATGAGTATATTTAGAACCCTTATCACCTTATCCTCGAAATATATCATTGTGGGACCTTTAAAATCCGAAAATCATTTTAATATAAAGTAACATTTCATAACTTTCCAAGAGTGCCCCTCCTCTCCTCTTATAAAAGGCCCCCACCTCTACCTCTTTACACACACCTCCCAAGCCATTTGCTTGGCCAATATCTGCTCATTTTATCTCTCCTCATCCCTCTCTTCATCCTAGAAGCCTTACCTTATGCAGAAAGCTCTTCAGGGAACCATTTTGGTTCAAACCTAGAAGAGTTACCTGATTTAAAGGTAAAGTCTTCTCTTGTGTTCTTTTGTTTTTTTGCTTCTCTAACCCCCTAAACTCTTTTTATTAATTTATTTTGTAAAAACACCAGTATCTTCAATATACTAGGATGTTGTTATAAGAATTATTCAAGATACACTTACACACACCTACATCTAATGGTTAAAGAGCATACTATTTCTGTGGATGGCGAATTTCTGCCGCACGAAACGATGATTGTTCAATATTTTTTTCTAACACCTTAAAAGGTAGACATTAATATGTAACTATATTTATATATGATATATAATATGTTTATGTTTTCATTAATCTTCTGTATTTTTCATTTATGGCATACCTTTATGGTTTCCATTATGGGTAAACGCGATATCTTCATTTTAGGAAATGCGGACTACCGCCCCCTCAAAGTGATTTGATTCATTAATTCCATACGTGGGACGTATAAAGGATGGAGTTAATGATATTATATATGATATTATACTAGAATTATAATATACCTTTACATCATTATTATTTAATTCCATTAAATATGAATAGAAATGAAAGTAGCGTTCATGCGTACGTACGACTTACCGTCTCCATGAACGGTACATTTCATTTCTTTCCTATAAATGTTATGTAATATTATAAATGCATGTATATATTGGATATATATGATATATATGATATCTACATCATGAATATAATTCTGGATATAATGGATACATGAACAACTTGTAATTATAAAGAGTTTATTTTTGACTCAAGTACCAATGATCGACATAACAACCATTATTAACTTAAATAATTACATAGTGTTCATAACATGGTAATAAGTGATATAAAAGGAATAATGAACTTTAAAAAGGTTCTTAAGAAAGTATAAATTAACTCGAGTTTATTATTCAAGAGATTAAAGAACGATCAAGTCAAGTCGGATACGGGGTATGGGACTTCGTCTCAATCTCCTTTCATTGAGGCATATTTTGTTTTATACACAACCTTCTTTCATACGGTGTATAAACCCATTTTACTTTTACGTTTATTCAAAAGGAATATTTTTTATACAAAGTGTTTTACTAAACGACAAAAGGGAATGTTTTGTCGTACGTATGCGGCGACAATGACTTCTCTGCCGCCGTGACCATTATTTGAGTTTCAGATTCCACTACAAGCCATAATTTTTTTAAAAATGAAAAATAAATACCATGTTTTACTTTTCTTTTATTTTGGTATTGAAAATGGTTTTCATAATGTTTTTAATATATCAATGTGTTGTATTGATATCTTGTGATTGAAATGTGGAAATGTTATGTTTCCTTTATGCATGTTTTATGTGATACGATTATGTTATGGTTCTTGAGCATTGTTATGAAGATGGGTGGTTCTGTGATAAACTAAGGGTGGGTGATCCCATGATAGCTCTCCAATGCATTGGGTAACGCGAAGGGGTTAAACGTTAAGGTTTCTCCGAAGAGATTTAGGGAATATACTGTGATGGGTATTCCAAACGTAACCATGAGGGTTACTCCCTACATAAGAATGCTATGAATGCCTCAAGTTACCTTTATGTCTTGTGATTTCTATGATTTATTCATGATTTGATGAGGTATTTTAAAATGATTATGTTTTATGAGTAAAGTATGATTTCATACATGGACTAATGTTTTCATTTCGTACTTTTATATCCCTTACTGAGCTCTTTATGCTCATCCCAAGTTTTTGAAATGTTTTTCACAGGTCAAGGGAAAGGTACATGATGTGATGATAGTGTCAAAGAAGTGTCAAGAAAGAATCCATGTTTTATTTTAAATATGTTTCCATTTATGGGAAAAATGAGTACTATCTTTTATGTAACCACTTTATTTAAATGTGGAATGTAATGCATGATTTATGATCTAATTCTCTTAAACTATAAACCTGAAAAGATCCTCAATGTGTATTCTTGAAATAACTCAAGATTATGTAATGTTTAAGGATGGAGACTTATACCAATTATGGCCAATTGTGACAAATTGAGGAAAATTGAGGAAAATTGAAGCCAATTTAGGCCAATTGAGGACCAATTGAGGCCAATTGAGACCATTTGAGACCAATTAAGAAAATTGAGACCAATTGAGTACAATTGATTCCAATTGAGTACAATTAGGATAATTAGGCCAATTGAGGCCAACTAGGCCAATTGAGGCCAAATGAGGCAAATTGAGACAAATTGGGAAAATTATGCCAATTGAAGCCAATTAGTGAAACTTAGGCCAATTGTGGCCAATTAGGATAATTGAGTCGAATTGAGGTGAATTTATGACAATTGAGGTCAATTGTGGCCAATTGAACCAATTGAGCCAATTTAGGCCAATTGAAGCGAATTTAGGCCAATTATGGCTAATTAGGTTAATTGAGATCAATTGAGGTCAATGAGGCCAATTGGGACGATTGAGTTCAATTGAGTCCAATTGATGCCAATTAGGTAAATTGAGTCCAATTAGCCCAATTAGGACAATTAATCTAACTATGTTAATTTGGTCACTTTAGGCCAATGAGGCTAATTGAGGCCAATTCGGCCAATTGATGCCAATTAGGTCAATTGAAGCTAATTGAGCCCAATTTTTCCAATTTATCCATTTGAGGAAAATCAGTGCCAATCGAGGCCAATTGAGGCCCATTGAGGCCAATTAGTCTAATTTGTCCAATTGTGGCCAATTGAGGTAAATTAAGAAAGTTAAGGTGAATTGAGGCCAATTGAGGCCAATTATGAAAAACAGAGCCAATTAAGCAAATTGAGGCCAATTAGACCAATTGAAACCAATTGATCCCAATTGAATCCATTTAGTCCAACTAAGGCCCATTGAGGCCAATTGAGGCCAATTAGGCCAATTAAGGATAATTAGGCCAATTAAGGTCAATTAGTTCAATTAAGCCAATTGAGTCCAATTAGGTCAATTGAGGACAATTCAGGCCAATTGAGGGAAATTGAGGCTAATTGAGGCCAATTAGTCCAATTAGGCCAATTGAGGCAAATTGAGGTGAATTCAGGCCAATTAGGCCAATTAGGCCAATTGAGGCCAATTAGGCCAATTGAGGCCAATTAGGCCAATTGAGGCCAATTAGTCCAATTGTGGAAAATTAGTCTTATTAGGCCAATTGATCCCAATTGAGCCCAATTACTGTGATTAGGCCAATTAGGCCAATTTTTCCAATTTGGCTTATTGAGTCCAATTAGGTCAATTATGCCAATTTGGCTAATTAGGATAATTAAGGCAAATTCGGTCAATTAAGGCTAATTGGGGACAATTGAGGCTAATTGAGACCAATTTGTCTAATTTAGGTCAATTGAGGCCAATTTAGGCCAATTTAGGCCAATTTAGGGCCACAATTGGCCTCAATTGCCTTCATTTGGTCTCAATTTGACTAATTGGCTTAATTGGCATCAATTGGCCTAATTGACCTAATGAGCCTCAATTGACCCAATTGGTCTCAATTGGCCTGAATTGGCCTAATTGGCATTAATTGTACATAATTGGCCTCAATGGGCCTTAGTTGGGATTAATTGGAAAAATTGGCCTCCATTGTTCTCAATCAGCATAATTGGCCTCAATTGGGCTCAATCGTCCCAATTGGCCTCAATTAGCTTCAATTGGCCTAATTAGCCAAATTAGCTTAAATTGGCTTCAATTGGGATCAATTGGACTAATTGGACTTAATTGGTGTCAATAGTTCTAATTGGTGTCAATTGGCCTGAATTGAGCTCAACTGGCCTAATTGGTCTAATTGGCCTCAATTTGCCTAATGGGCCTTAATCGGATTAAATGGCCTAAATTGGCCTAAATTGGTCCATATTGGCCTAATTGGCCCCAATTGGCCCCAATTGGCCTTATATAGCCTCAAATAGCCTCAAGTGACCTTAACTGGCCTAATTGGCCTCAACTGGCCCCAACTGGGTTAATTGGCCTCAATTGACCTAATTTGCCTTAATAGGCCTCAATTAGCCTAATTAGCCTAATTGGGTCAATTTCCCACAATTGGCCTCAATTGGATCAATTCGTCTAATTGTCCCAATTGGCCTTAATTGCCCTCAATTTGTCTCAATTGGCCTAATTGGTGTGAATATGCCTCAATTGGTCTCAATTGGCCTCAATAGTTTTAATTAGCCTAATTGGCCTCAATTGGATTCAATCAGAATCAATTTGCCTCAATTTGCATAATTGGCCACGATTGGCAACTATTGGCCTTAATTGGTCTAGTTGGTAATAATTGGATTCAATTGGCCTAGATTGGCCTCAATTTGCCTAATTATCCAAATTCGCAGTAATTGCTCTCAATGGTCCTTAATTGGCTTTAATTGAGTTCAATTCGTCAAATCGGCCAAATTGGACTCAATTGGACTCAATTGGCCTCAATTGGCCGAAGGGGCCTCAATTGGCCTCAATTAGCCTAATGAGCCTAATTGGCATCAATTTGCCTCAATTGGCCTCAATTTAGAACAAATGGCATTAATTAGCCTCAATTGGCCTCAATTGGCGTCAATTGCCTCAATTGGCTTCAATTGGATTCAATTGACCTCAATTGGCCTAATTGGCCTCAATTAGATCAATTGACCCTAGTTGGCCTCAATTGGACACATTGGATGAAATTTTCCTCAATTAGCCTCAATTGGCCTAATTTGCCTCAATTGGCCTCAATTTACTACAATTTTCCCCAATTAGCCTCAATTGGCCCTAGCCGACCCTAATTGGCCTCAATTAGCCTAATTGGACGAATGAAACTCAATTGTCCTTAATTGGCCTTAATTGGAATAATTGGCCTCAATTGATCTAATTGGCCTCAATTGGTCTCAATTTTCCTAAAGTGACCTAATTGACCTAATTGGACAAATTGGCCTCAATTGGCCTCAATTGTCCTAATTGGATGAATTACTCTCAATTGTCCTCAATTGGTCTAATTGGCCTTGATTGGCCTCAATTGACTACAATTGGCCTCAATTGACCCCAGTTGGCCTAATTGGACTCAATTGGACTCAATTGGCCTCAATTGGCCTTAGATTGCCTCCATTTGCCTCACTTGGCCTCACTTGACCTAATTGGACTCAATTGGCCTCAATTGGCACGATTTGGCCTCAATTGACCTCAATTGGCCTCAATTGGCCTAATTGGCCGTAATTGGAATAATTGGTCTCAATTGGCCTCAATTGGGCTCAATTGGCCACAATTAGGCTCAATTGGCCACAATTGGGATCAATTGGCCACAATTGGCCTCAATTGGCCTAATTGGACACAAATAGATTTAATTGGCCTCAATTGAACTAATGAGTCTTAATTGCATTCAATTGGACTCAATTGCCAGAATTGGCCTCAATTAGCCTTAATTGGTCTCAATTGGCCTAATTGGACTCAATTGGACTCAAATAGCCACTATTAGCCTAATTAGACCCAATTGGCCTAAATTGCCTAAATTGACCTTATTTGGTCTCAATTGGCCTAATTGGCCTAATTGGCTTCAATTGACCTCAATTGGTTTCAATTTTTCTTGTTGGCCTCAATTGGCCTCAATTAGCCCAATTAGCCTCAATTGGCCTTATTGGTCTCAATTGGACCCAATTGGACTCAATATGCTTCAATTGGCCTAAATTATCTTAATTGGCCTTACTTGGCCTTAATTGGCCTCAATTTCTCTC
Organism: Viscum album; assembly: GCA_963277665.1. NCBI lineage: Eukaryota > Viridiplantae > Streptophyta > Magnoliopsida > Santalales > Viscaceae > Viscum > Viscum album. The sequence continues at coordinate 9,700,851 of CAUJRU010000003.1, read as the reverse complement.
AATTGATCTCAATTTCCCTCAATTGGCCTCAATTTTCATAATTGACCTCAATTTTCATAATTGACCTCAATTTGCAAAATTGACCTCAATTTGCCTAATTAGCCTCAATTAGCCTCAATTGGCCTCAATTGGCCTCAATTGGCCTCAATTGGCCTCAATTGGCCTCAATTCACCTCAATTCACCTCAATTGGCTCAATTATCCTAATTTCCCACAATTGGGCTAAATTGGGCTAAATTGGGCTAAATTGGGCTAAATTGGGCTAAATTGGTCTCAATTGGCCAAATTGGCCTTAATTGGACTCAGTTGCCCGTAATGGGTCTCAATTGGCATAATTGGCCCCAATTGGCCTCAATTGGCCTCAATTATCCTCAATTGGCTTAACTGGCATTAATTGACATCAATTGGTTGTAATTAGCCTCAATTCGTCGTAATTGGAAATAATTGGCCCAATTGGCCTTAATTGACCCCAATTGGTCTAGTTGGTTGAATTGACCTCAATTGGTCGAATTGGCCGCAATTGGCCTTAATTGGCCACGATTGGCCTAATTGGCCTCAATTGGAAGAATTGGTCAAATTGGCCTCAATTACCTCAATTGGCCTCAATTCGCGTAATCGGCCTCAAAGGGCCTCAATTTCCCTCAATTGTCCTATTTGATCTCAATGGGCCTCAATTGATCTAATTGGCCTTAATTGGACCTAATTGGTCTCAATTGGCTGCAATTGGTCTCAATTGGCCCCAATTGGGCTCAATTTGCCCCAATTGGCCCCAATTGGCCTCAATTGTCCACAATTGGACTCAATTGGCCTCAATTGACTTCAATTGGCTGTAATTGGGCTCAATTGGCTGAATTGACCTCAATTGGTTGCATTTGGACTCAATTGGCCTAATTTTCTTCAATTGGCCTCAATTGAACCCAAATGGCCTAATTTACCTCAATTAGCCTAATTGGACCATGTTGGGTTCAATTGGCTAAATTGGCCTCAAATGGCATCAATTGATCTCAATTGGATCAATTGGACTAATTAGTCTTAATTGGCACCAATCGTCCTCAATTGGCCTTAATTGACCTAATTGGACTAATAGGCCTCAATTTCCGTCAATTGGCTTAAATGGCATTATTGGCCTCTATTGGTCTAACTTGGCCTAATTGGTCTAATTGGACTTAATCGACCTCAATTGGCCTCAAATGGACTCAATTGTCCTTAGTTAGCCTCAATTGGACTAATTGGAATCGATTGGCCTAAATTGGCCTCAATTGGACTCAATTTTCCTCAATTGGCCTCAATTGGACTCAATTTAACTCAATTGGATCAATTGTCCTCAATTGGCCCCAGTTGGCCTAATTGGCCCCAGTTGGCCTAATTGGCCTCAATTGGCCTCAATCGGCACCAATGGGCCTAATTGGGTTGAACTAGTTTCATTTGGACTCAATTAGAAAGAATTGGCCTAATTAACTTCAATTGGGCTCAATTGGACTCAAATGGTCTAATAGGCCTAATTGGCCTCAATTGGTCTAATTGGACTCAATTTTCCGAATTAGCCTCAATTGGGCTCAATTTGAAAAATTGGAAAAATTGGCACAATTGACCTCAATTGGCCTCTGTTGGATTAATTGACCTAATTTGTAACACCCCAAGCTTCTACGGTACGCTTCTCTTGGAATAATGCGATAACGTGTGTTGTACGCAACATCGAGTTCTAACACACACCACAACCGATCAAACTAGCCGTTATGAATAGTAATACATATGTTTTGAAATTATATATATTTTATATTTCAAAATAGACTTCATTTTTGGATTCATAATATCGAAATTATACTAAGTTGAATTTTTGGTATTTTTCTGAGAACGTCCAATTTTTATGAATAGTGAAAAGTACTTAAAAACAACTTTTTTAATCAAAATAATTTATAGTGATAAATTATGTTATTTAGTGGTTTTAAAGTATAATTAGAATATGTTTTTACCATTTTATCCAATGGTGTTCATTATAATTAATATCACTTTGAAATTGGACATAAACAATTGTCAATCTTTTGATATATATTGTTTCTTAAAAACACGCTATTTGTTGTGACAACGGGAATTAATTATAAAATTAATTAATGCAACCTTTATGTTTGGAATTTTGTAAAATATACATCATTTTTGAATTCGGTATATCAATTATATCCTAGGGTGAAATTTTGGCATTGTTCTGAAAAACATCAATTTTTGATGAATAGTGAAACTACTAAGTGGTAGTTAAAAAATTGAATTTTTCATAAAACTTAATTTTACCGCTTTTGTGATTGGAATTTCGAAAATCCAAGAGACACGGTTAATATCAAAGAGTAAAATGTGGTTCAATGAGATGAAAATAATTTTTGGTGCATAGTAACTTTTTACTTTTATTTACCACGGTTAAAAGTAAATAGGGTAATTACGGGTAAAAATGATATTAATATTACCCTAAAACATGTCCTAATTCTATTGGACAAGTTTATCTCGACCAAAAACAACCTTAGTAATAAAATATTATCATTTAGGTCCACTTGGATTAGATTAGGACATTTATTATTATTTAATTCAAAGAAGAGTTAAAATAGTTAAAATCAAAGTTTATTTACTAAAACATTTTTAATATAGGGTTATGCATAAGATAAATTCTATTTTAAATATTCATTAGAATGATAAAAATATTTCCTACATAATGATATTTTATTTATAGTTTTTATATATTAAATAATTTAATTTATTTATGACACAATGATGATGTAGTAATTACCATAATAGTGAAAAATTAAAATAATTGATATTATAAATACCCAAATAAATATAATATGAGACTTTTAATGAATTAAAATAATTTTCTAGGATAATATTACATATTTGGATTTATTTAATTGACTTTTTTGAAGTAATAATTCTGTTATGATTTTCACAAAAATCAATTATTGAATAGTGTCAAAATTGACATAAAAGAGTTTTTAAAACACATATTATATTATTAATTGATATTAAATTCCTAAAAATCTAAGGTTCTGCCAAGATACTTATATCATGATAGGTGTATCATTAATGGACCACTTGGGGGTCTCTTGGATGTATATAGTAAGTTTATAACCATATAATAAAAAAATACAAAGAGACATTGTAAAAGTGAAACTAATTAACTAAGAGTTAATACTTAATGATAAGGTTAATATAGTAACCAAAACCTGTCTAAATTATATTTTTGAGTGTTTTTAGACCTATCCCCACCTTAAAATTTAAAAATACACTTTTTATCCATTATAAACCGAATATGAATTTATTATAAAGTAATATTTCTAGCTTTTCCAAAGGTGCCCCTCACCCCTCTTATAAAAGGGCACTCTCCCTTCTCATTAACTCACACCTTCAAAGCCTTTTGGATCGGAAAAACTCTGCCCAAATACTCTCTCAACTTCCCAAACTTCATACTAGAGGCCTTACATTAGTCATAAAGCCAACCTAAGAGCCCTTTTGATCAAATCAAAAGGAAGAACCCGAAGAAGAGGTAATGATTTCACCACCCTTTTCCAAGTTCCTTTCTTCTTCTACTTATTCCTTCTTTATTATTACCATTCTAAAATAATAAATCCAGTATCTTATATATATTGTGATGTTATTATAAATTTGGTACAACCAAATTCAGTATTCTATCCATCCTTTGAATAACATGTCACCATACGTGCGTACGTACGACTTACCGTCTCCACGTCGTGGTGTAATTGTTATTCAATAAATTATTATTTGGATGGGTATAATAATGATGTGTAACTCATGTATATAATAAATATAACATTATAATGATTCTGTATATATGTTATACCATCCAATTATATATTATTTTAATATCAAAAGAATGATATTGTCGCTCTTGCGTACGTACGGACTACCATCTCCTCGAACGCGATAAGATTCATTCTCCATTGTATCCATTCAAGTATAATTCTAATTTGATGATTAATAATAGTATATAAGGACTTGATATCATTATGGATATGAATAAGATACAAACTATCCATGACAAACATGGATTATGTAACAAAACATATAAAATAAAACGAGTAATATAACACCCGAAACAACGATAATACTAAGATATTATTAACAAATCAATGTTAAAAGATCATATATGATATCATATTATTGTATAATTTAATAACAATTATTTCACCATTATACAGGAGGTTAAACTACCCCCAACCAAGGAAAAGTATAAGGTAAGGGTTTATTTCGCAATCTCTTCATTAACCGAGGTTGTTTATACGTAATAATCTACCGGGATCTCTTTATCATCCACATCCATGTTTCTTAAAAATGTATTTCAAAACATTTTTACTATTTACAATAATATGGGTTAAAGTCATTTATACCCTTGTTTGACTTTTTATAAGAGGTTTATAAAGGAATCTTTCCATTGTTTTCCAAAAAAGGTGCTTTTTAACCTTTTCGACAGAATTAAGGTAAGAATGTTTTTTTAACTTATACGGTGGGTGTGGCTATTTTTCACCATTATAAAATCTTCGAAGCTTCCCTTACAATCTTATAAGAATATTTTCAGAGAAAATGTTTTATTTTAGAAATATATGACCCTTAAATGATTTCAAAATAAAAAGAGATATTTCTCTAAAAAGAGTTTTGATTTCATCTATGTCAACATCCATTGATGGATTTTACGCTTATTTGAAGTCGATTTATTATGATACAAAACTTATATATTGTATTGAAGGTTTTGTGATATGTTTGACTATTTATGTGTTATTTTTATACCATTCATGGTTTATGGATGTAGTATTTACATTTCGTATTCTAGTTTTAATACGAATGTTTATGTTATGTTTAAACCTTTTCATATGGGAATGCATTGGACTTAATATGTGATGGGTGGAACCCGCTATAGCTCCTCGAGGCATCGGTAGGTCTAATGAGACAAACTAGTGTCTTGGCACATGGCCTTGACATAATATTATTTTTAGTCTTGGCATGAGGCCTTGGATATGTGGTTATGATAGTCTGGCATTATACATTCCATCATTATGAAAGTGGTTATTGATATTGCATGTGATTATTCTATTAGTAGAATATCCATGTGATTAAGTAAATGGAATTATTTCATTTTATTTTTTCCATACTATGTTGAAGTTAAAGTTTAAAAGGCTTTTGTTTTAGTTATACATTGCCTTAAATGTTTATTCTTATTTATGAAAGTTTCCGCTATACTGTTATCCTTACTGGGCATTTGAGCTCACCCCTTTTCTATGTTTTATTTTTCCCAGGATGTGAAGAAGTAAATTATGAATGACCTGCAGGGATATTATGAGGGGATAATAGTGTGAACTATGGAGAAAATATGTTGTTGTAGTAGTTTTTCACTTTATGATGTGATGTAAAACTTTATGAATATATCTAGTGTTTCCAAGGCTACTAAACCAATCGGTCTTTAGAGATTTGATCTTTCCTATTATCATGCCAATGTTATGTAATAATGCACCGACTCTGGGTAACTGGGGTCAGGGCGTTACAGTTGGTATCAGAGGAAGTTTAGTACAAAACTTGGAAGCTAGATTTATATAAACTCTGATTAGAGCACATAGACCTAAGGTGGACTTTGAGGATTAGTATTGAAGAACTTCCTAGAATTTTGGTATTGTAGAGATTTTGTGAGTTTTCTGAGCAATACATCCCAGTCTGGATACACTACAACAAAACTGCCGCTAAACCTTTTTTTAAAAAGGTTTCGCGGTGGTTTATAATAAACCGCCGAAAAACATTTTTTTTAACGGCCCCGACCCTTCCCCCACCCCGAACCTCATTCTCACCCCGTGCTCCCTCGGCCCCCCGCTTTCCCTACGACCCCGGACCCCCACAACACCGGCGACACCGGCGACCCCGCAACTCGGTGACCCTGCTTCCCCGGCGACCCCACGACCTCGGCGACCCCGGCCCCCCGCGACCCTGGAAACCCAGCTTCCCCGACGACCTATACAAACCCTAGGGTTTGATTTATAATTATTTACTTGTTTTGATATTAGTTTTTTTTATTATTGTTTCTTGGATAACTGGTACTCTTTGCTTGTGTGAGGTGTTGATTTATTTATGAGACTAGTCACTGTATCTATAGCGGAAAATTAAACTTTTAAACTTTGAAACAGCAAATTAAACTCACCAAAGGACCTGTGGCATTACTTAGACCAGGTAAAAAAATTCCAATTATGTGTCAGGGTGGTCAAATGGGTTGTGATTCTCAGGATGTTTTCCACACACTTGATATAGTACCCCGCCTAGACAAGAAAACTCTTTAACTATGACACATACTTGGATGGATCCCACGAATGAACTTATTTGATATCTTCTAGATTAATGGGTAAAACTCGTTCAGAAATGACATTCCCTAGTGAGTGAAAATCAGTTATCCAGAACATTCACTTCGAGAGATTTATGTAAATCTAGTTGTCTCGAAGAAAATAATTAACCGTCCTCTAGTTCTCTACATGCTCTTACAATAACATAGAGTAGAAAAGTATGTCTTTGATAAAGAAATCATGGAAGTGGTCCATGTATGGATACAGAAACTGGTTCATCAAATACATAAACATATAGTGGTAATTCATCACAGAAAATGGAATCATTGGAACTCAAAGTGTTTGAAGTGACATCATAATTCAAACTTTGGAATATCAGACATGAAAACCCTCTACTAGTGATAGATGTTACTGAAATTAATATTCTAGAACCATATCACGCTTCAAAACTGTTGAAAAAATTTATCAATCCTTGAAAAGGGGTAATTCATGTTTATCATTTTCGGGTTCTGGAAATGACAATACACACAAAGCAATATGATCTCCTCAAACATTTTCTTGAACATGAATGGAGTTTAGTAGGGGGAAATACTCGGTCTGATGAAAAAATTCCCACAAAGGTCATCAAAATTCAATCATTGATCATGAAGCACAGTAGGTACCATCTGATATGCCACAAAAAATATTACGGAAATACCATGATCCGATAAATTGAAAATCTCCATCTCCCATCTTGGAGGTATTCCTGAAATAACATCATAAAAAAATTTCAAATAATCAACCAGAATTGAAGGAACCCAGATGCCTGAATTTCTTATGGATCCAAGGGATACCCCTTCCAACTGATGGGTGATAGGTTGAAACCTCTTATTCACAACATCCACCAAAACTTCCTTGATATATCTATCACATAAAAGGAGAACCTCATCCAATTAGTTTATACGCATCTGACTAGTCTATAGTGAAATTAGATCTATTCCTGGACCATGAAAAGACAATATGTGCCCATGATGACATCATAGGGATCCATTGTGATGACTAAATGATCTCAAATTAACCATTATGGGATAATTTACACCTCTCACTACAAGTAAATGAAATTTCAAATGAAGTGTTCCTGGTAGGAACCTCAAGACGACATTATTTTGATAATGTCTCAACTTGGATCTCTAACTATCACACAAGGAGTCTAGGGATAAAATAATGGGCAGAACCTATGTTTCATAATACTAAGGAAAGATCATAATAAACACAAATAATAACTCAAATCATCTCGTGTGCCATTGGATCGTAGACATCCAAAGCATGAAGTTGTCCATTGCCCTAGCCCCCAGCTCTTTATGCCTGATGTGGGCCTCCTAGGGGTTGTGGTTAAAGGACCTCATAGTACCATCCAGTAACTGAAACTCCTCCTACTACTCTACCATCTCTACCACTTTTGGATTTTCAAAAAAGACATAATTATTTCTGTAGGGCTTACATAATTGATTTACATTGAGGAAGTGTCGAAATCATAATTTCCATCATAAGTACATTCAAAGACTTCAACCATTATTAAAGATGACATCAAAAAATTATTCTAGTTTACTATTGTTGGAAACAGATCCTTATTATCACCAAAATTAAATACAACTGCTTTATAGAAATCTCATAAATCTTTATGGTAAATTATGCTATTGATTGACAATTAGACAATGTTCAAGACACGATTCGGCCTCCTTAATGTCATCATCCAACATGGAGAAGGATCATCTGCTTCATTCCCTCTTCTGGGCATTAATGCACTTGAGCATAGACGTGACAGTGAAAAAGGGACCGCCATGAATGACACTATTACATCCACTAATGACAATTTTCCTAAATCCATGAATGGTAGGCCATGCATTATTACACCTAAATGGTAAGGGGGATGACCTTGTGGGGCCTTCCAGAATCTTGATGACAAGAGGATTGTGATCCGAGTGGAACTTTTCAAGTGTATGTTTGGAAATTTCAGCGATAGCGTAATGATCATTAATCCAGAAGAAGCACCTGTAAATCCTACTTTCTTGTCTTTTGTTTCCTGTAATCCTTCCCAATGTGAATTTATCCCCTGTAATATGGACCTCTATTAGGTTTCACTTATCTAAGAATCTTTCAAATTCCTCTGCAGAATTATGAGAAAAATGAGGACCCAACCTTTCATGTGACCTTAGGATAGTATTAGAATCCCCCACAATATCCCAATTACTTTTTGTTTGGTCATTAATTTTTTTTAGATCCCTCCAAAGCTCTCTTCTCCTAGTGTAGGCATAGGATGCATATACAAATGAAAATGTGGTGACAACACCACCTAGAACAGTAGGGATAGTGATGACTTGGGAACAAATCTCATAAAAATTAATCTGAATATCATCATGCTTGAGAACCCATAGGGTTTCAGAGCCCTTGAGATCTCCATTTTGTGCAAACAGTTTGTATTTAAGAGAATCCCAACTAAACCCTTTCCATCTTCCAAAGTTCATTTTGGGTTCATCAACTTCAACTAGCATCGGCCAATTATGTGAATGAAAATTATTGAGGGAAGAGGCAGTAGGAGAATTCCCAAGCCCTCTACAGTTTTAAAAGAGTGTCTTCATTGATTAATCTTCTTCTCTTTACCTTTCCAACCTTTATTCTTGGGTGTTTGGACAATGGATATTTTATCAGGATTAGATTTTCTTGTAACATCATCATCCACCTTCTCATGATTTCATCAAAATCATCTCCCTAGTATTTACTTTAGAGGGGTGAGAATTTTTTTAGAACACATGTATCAACCTTTGGGGACATTCCATGAGGATTCCTTTTCACACACTTCATATCCTTCAGGAAGGAGAACTTAGTTAAAAGGTCTCCTAGTGTGCCAGACTCCCCAGATGAGTGATTTGAGGTCCCCTCCAAGGGGGATCCCACTATGACATCCTGAGGTCTCTGAACTGAATTGGAGGGACACCCATAATTTGTGTTGGTGTATTTTGAATAGAAAATTCAATTCAATAAGTATACTACAACATAGGGAAAGGATATTTATTGGCATAATAGGTGATAAGAGCTACATTGGTCTGTTTATTAACAGAAGGTTGATTGCTGATCACCTGCATGCCCTTCTCTACCAAGTGTGTAGTGGTGTTCGAAAACCCTACATCATGTAGGGCGGAAGCAGGTTCCGTAGCCACAACAGCCTGTTATAAATCCCCCTCCTACTTCCTATCAATACCCTATCCACCTCCACAGAAGGAAAGCACCGAGTCAGCTATAGGTGAAACCTTAGAATGTGCCTGGAGGGCAAGTGCCTTCGGTGACTTGGGTGAGCCAAGGATCATTGTAATGCTCCCATAGCAATGAGGAATTCTAGCCCCTCACCAACCTGTACATTAACAGTTATAGTAGGAACAGGTAAGAGGAATTTGGTGCCACCAGCATCTGATGTTGATTCATCCCTGTCAGCCTCCAAGAGATTGCCTTGGCCTGGACCAGGGCCAACAATTAAGTCAAGATTTGTTCCCCCTGAGGTAGAGCCTAAAGTACGAGTAGGTCTTGACTCGTGACCTGAGTGATCATCCTGGGGGGATGTGGTGGCCACCTCATTATGAGTTTTCATAGTAGGGGAAAGTATCATCTCATTGATGAGTGACTTGACAGAGGGATGCTTCTCAGAGGGTGGATCAAATTCTCTTTTCCCTTCCCCCTCATCTTCTGGCAGTCTCCATCATGATGGCCTCATTGAATACACCTGTCATAGGTTGTTAATATTCTACATTCATAAATTGAATGATCAATAATGTTACAATTCCCACTGAACCTGGGCCTTCTCTCATACATAATTTCTAGATTCAACATATCATCAAAGGTGGTGAGGACCACCACCTCAACCAGAGTTCTTTCTAGGTCAATCTTGACGAGGACTCTTGCATAGTGCCCATACCTTGGGTTATCAGTTTCTATGTCAATTCAAATAGGGGAACCCACTGCATAAGCAATATCCCACTATATTCCTGGATTCCAGTAAATCCAATTCATCTTAAAAATGCGAATCCACACCTTTGTAAAAGTGTTTCTCACAATTATTGGGGTTATTCCAAATTAACAATGTGTTTTGGTTTTCATGGTAAAGTAGCTACCACGTTGTTAGCACACTGTTTCTCTTTACCAAAGAAACTTCCCCTATCCCAAACACTAAGGGTTCATATCTAACTCAGGGGATCATCTTTATTATATTATGTTTCTGTAATCTTATACTATCGTATATATGAATCTATTTCTCTATTTAGTAGTAACTATGTGTTTTAATTTTTTTTATTATTGTGTAGGCACATTGTGATATATATGGATAAAAGTTGGATCACATTACCGAGGAACACACCTCAGTATGTTAAGGGTTTGAATGAGTTTTTAGATTTTGAAATTTCTAATCAATCCGTTGAAGGGAGAATAAAATTTCCATGTCCTAAATGTAAATTTAGAACATGGTTGAAGAGAGATGAGGTTTATGAACATTTAATACTGAAGAAATTCCCTGATCAATATTTGTGTTGGATTTGGCATAGAGAATAGAACGTTACAGAAAGATTGACCACTGATGTTAATCTGCAGAATGAGGTCCCAAGTTCGTCGATAATGGAAAATGAAATGCAAAACCTAATAAATGATGCATTCGGCACTGCAAGGCACCAATATCAGCATCAAAACATATCAGAACAACCAGAAGAGGGTTCTACAAATTGCAATGTGACAAGTGATGTTTTTGAGACTGTAACACAGGCAGATCAAGATTGTCACATATCATTGGATCCTCCTCTTGATTATGTGGAGCCAAATTTAAGAGAAAACTTCACTAAGGAAAATGCGTTTCATGATTTAGTTGACGATGGAAATCAAGAGTTTTATTGTGGGTGTTTGAAATATTCAAAACTTTCATTTCTGCTGAAGTTTTATCACATCAAATGTCTATGTGTAATTACAAATAAGGTAATGTCCATGATATTGGAATTGATACGTGATGCATTTCCTGAAGCAAAAATCCCAGAATCTTTTTATGATATGAAAAAAGATGTTAACAAGCTTGGTCTGAATTATACAAAAATACATGTGTGTCCCAATGATTGTATGCTTTATTGGGGAGAGGATTCAAGTAGACAGAATTGCAAGAAATGTTCTTCTTCTAGATGGCAGGCAAAGAGTGATGTTGGAAGTATGAATGAACATAATTTCATGGAGAAGAAGAAGAAAAGGAGCACACCTGCAAAGGTTTTGCGTTACTTTCCTTTGAAGCCTCGATTGCAAAGATTATTCATGTCATCAAAAACCGCCGAACACATGAAGTGTCATTATGTAGATAATAACAATTATTGGTTAATGAGACATCCATGAGATTATCAATCTTGGAAGACATTTGATTCATTACATCTCGATTTCCCAGCTGATCCTAGGAATATTCGATTGGGATTAGCTGCCGATGGATTCAACCCATTTGGGACTTTGAGTACCAATTATAGCATTTGGCCAGTTGTTTTGATCCATTATAATTTGCCTCCGTGGATGTGTATGAAACAAACATCTTTTATCCTTTCGATGATTATTCCTAGAAAACAAATGCCTGGAAATGATATTTATGTATACTAGCAGCCTTTGATTGACAAATTTCAGGAGTTATGGAGCAACGGTGTTGAGACATTTGATGCTTCTTCTAAAACAATGTTCACAATGCATGCTGCTTTAATGTGGACCATTAGTGACTTCCCTGGGCTTGGGAATTTATCTGGTTGGAACACTTACACGGGTTTGGCTTATCTCGTTTTTAACTTTTATTTTGAGCCCAAATGGCTACCTCACAGTAGAAAATGGTTCTTCTTGTGTCATCGAAGATTTCTCGATGCATCTCATAGATTTCGGCTGAACAGATCAAAATTTAATGGTTCCATTGATCGTAGACCACCTACAAAGTTGTTAAATGGTTTTGAAATATCGAAACAACTTGAAAATGTTGAAACATAATTTGGGAAGGTTAATCATTTTAATGATAGTGGAAAACGGGTCCGAAGTGCATCGTCAAGCGAAACCGAAACACAACAATGGAAGAAAAAAAGTATATTCTTCAAGCTTCCGTATTGGGAATTTAATTTTTTGCAGCATAATCTTTATGTGATGCACATTGAGACAAATGTCTGTGAAAATTTTATTTTCACATTGCTTAATGAGCATGGAAAGTCGAAGGATCATCTCAATGCTCGCAAAGACTTACAAGCAATGACCATAAAACACGATCTCTGACCAGATGAGAATGAAAAGTATCCTTCGGCAATTTCTGCAATGAAAATTAGGGATAAAGTTACATTCCTTCAAATGTTAAAGAATGTTAAGGTATCTGATGGGTATTCAAGTAACATCTTGAGGAGTGTTGACTTTAATAATCGTAAGTTACATTGATTGAAAAGTCACGATTCACATATTTTTTTACAACACTTACTACCATTGGAATTGTGTACATTATTACCTGAAAAAATTACTGCTATTATACTGCAGTTCTGCACATTTTTCAGACAACTATGTGAGAAATTTCTACATCCAATTTAGCTTGAGAACCTCTAGAAGAGGTTTTTATTGACCCTTTGTGCAATGGAGATGATCTTTCCTCTGTCCTTTTTTACTATAATGATGCATTTAACTATGCATTTGGTTGAGGAAACTAAATTAGGAGGCCCCGTTCATTATCGATGGATGTATCCAATTGAGAGGTACTTTATTTATATGTTTTCCAGTTAAGTAAACAATTTTTGGTACATAATTAAATGCATAATTATGTTTATTTTATTTCACAGATATCTTGGACATTTGAAATCATACGTGAGAAATAAAGCTCAACCAGAAGGCTTAATTATTGAAGGCTATTTGGCTGAGGAGTGTCTTACCTTTTGTTCTCAATAATTGGATGATATTGAGACAAGATTTAATCGAGTTGGACATGTTGAAGACACATCGACTCAATCTCAAATACATCATAAAACCAAAATATTTCTTACTATTGGCTGATCAGTTGGGAGGACCTCAAATGCGACACTGACTGAATTGGAATTATTACAGGCACATAGATATGTCCTGCGGAATAGTGACACTGCAGATCCATTTATTGAAGAGTTGAGGATACAAACAAAGAGATGAATGAGAGGCCAGACACGAAATGAGAAAGATATAATGAAAGCTGTTAATAAAGAGATTGTAGAATGGTTTCCACGATGTGTAAGTTAATAAATATTTCAATAAATACGAATATTAGTTTGACACATACATTTTGTGAATCTAATAAAGTATATTTCTTTTTTTAGATCATGAATACTGATACTCGAGCAGAGGTGTCAGACGATTTGAAGTTTCTTGCTAGAGGTCCTCTAAAAGAAGTTAGAAAGTTCAACGCTTATAATGTGAATGGCTTTAGATTTTGTACAGTCGATCGAGAAGTGGGTTTGAAAACACAAAACAGTGGTATATTTACATTTGCTGAAGTGGAATAATATGGAAATCTGTATGATATTATTGAATTAAACTACCACAGACATTTTTTGGTTGTTTTATTCAAATGCAAATGGGTCGATATTATCAGAGGTGTTAAAAGAGATTCCTTGCAATTTACTTCTATGAACTTCTCTCGCTTGATGGATGTTGGTGATCATGAACTGCATGATCCATATATCTTAGAATCACAAGAAAAAATGGTATATTATGTGAATGATGTTGCCGATGAAGGGTGGAGTGTAGTTGATCATGTAATACAAAGAGATTTGTATGATATGGGTGATGAAGTGGAAAAATTGACCTCTGAAATTGAATTTAATCAGCAACAGGAAGCAAAATTAGTTGTCAATCATGATATTGAAAATATTAGTCTAGAAAGGATGAATTAAGTGGATAAAGAAATGGAGCAGGAAACCGAAATGATTGAAGGAGAAAATGATTGTATGTACAATTATTTATTTATTCAGCAACCACTTGTTTCATTTCTGCAGTCATTCATTATCATTGGTATATATATTTTGTTTATTAGTACTGGGAATCTATTATCATTTTTAATTTTTTTTCTGCATTATTTTTTTGAAATATATATTCTGAGCTTAATTTTATTTGATTAAATGATAGGAATGCCAAGGAAGAAGTAGTATATTGTTTCATCTAGTTCCACGACAGATGGCGATCCATTTGTCTCCATCCCCACGACATCTGAGACGCCAGGTGCCGACACCCCTGCACCATCCCCCCCATGCACCATCTCTCACACCTTCCGTGGATGTCCTAGTAGAGAGTGAGTCGTCGACTCCCCTTTCAGGAGGCTCAGCAATGGGGCAGCGTCGTGCCCCTTCCAGTTCATCCCGGACACACTGGAGTGTCACTATCATAGGTACAAATTTTAATTAAATAAATTTATAGCATTTTGTTTATACTAATTGTTTGCTCATTGAAGATAAAAAAAATGAAACCGTGAAGAAAAATATAAAAAGTTCAGATGTTTTGAATCTGAATGGCGAGAAGATTGTTGTGCCATTTGATTCTTACGGGGTCCCTACGGATGATGCCGTGAGGTTACTTGGCCAGATTCTAGGCCAGCTGGCAGCGGAGCCCATTTCCCTTCCCATTTCATATGACGATTGAAGACATATGCCTTCAAGCTGGAAAAATGAAGTGTTTGATTCTCAAATAAAGGTAAATTTATTACATTATGGTTTAATTGAATTTTATGTTACTAATATGTTCAAAATGAATTTTTGTATACAGATGTTCTTCCACTTTACCGTTGCTGATGTGATAGCATGGAAGTGGACGTTGAAAAATCTAGGTAAGAAGTGAAAAGATTTCAAATGGAGATTATGGTGTGATGTCAACGATACTTCGTTGACCACGTAGCAAATATATGAGAAGCTACCCAGTGGGGTACCGAAAGAGAAGTGGAAAGTGTTTGTTGACAGACATCGTGATCAGAAGCGGATGGTATTGAAATATATATTATTATATTAGCCTCATTTTACATTTATACATGTATATGAAAAGGACATGACATTCAATACATCAGTATTAAATTTCCTTTTATTTATTTCAGGATCTTTCAAGACAAAATGCATCAAACCGGGCAAAGCAAGTCATCCCGCACACTACGGGATCAAAAAGTTTTTCTAGAAGCCGAACGACATTGATAATCTTTTAATTAGTTTAAATATTTATAAGACAATATTATCTGTTTAATATATTGAATTATTGATTTATCTTTGTTTAATGCAGTTCCAGAGTTTAGGGCATGAAGCATCCATGACTGAATTGTGGTTGGATGTTCATAAGAAATTAGATGGAAGTTTTGTTAATGAGTCTACTAAAGAAGTTGGGGTATGAAGTAAATTTTTCATCATAATAACTTATTATCAGTTTTTACTGTGTTAATATATTTTGATATTTGATTTATAGGTAAAAATTAAAGAGCTATGGGATGCCAATCCTGCGATGTCCTACTCAGTCTCCCAGGATGACCCGGTTGCTAAGGTCCTTGGGAAGGAGCATGCTGGGAGAGTGCACGGGATGGGTTTGGGACCCGTACCATCTGAGATTTTTAGTAGGCCATCGGGGATAGCAGCTGCATCTACTCCTGACTTTAGTCAGCCCATACCCGGAGATGGTAAGAGAGAGATTGTTTCTTTACGAAACACAGTTCACCAGCAGGGGGATTAGATATCTGTATTGCAGAAAGAGTTGATTGAAATACGTCAGCAGATGAGTAGATATGCCCTCAGTGGTAGTGCATCGACTGGTGGTATGCAGGTAAATCACAAAAAATCAAAATCATTTAGTTTGATAACTTTCATTGGTTTAAAGTTTTAAATTAAATATGAAATCGTATTTAATTTTCAATATAATGTTCTTACAAGTGACAACACAAAGTGGAGATGAAGGTGGAGAGGGTGATGATGCATCATCAGACCCTGAGTAGTTGTATTGTTGATTTGTAATATGAAAACAGTTGGTTTGTATATGTAACATTTGTGGCACATAGTTGCCACCACACATTTTCATGTCCTAAAATTTCCTTGATTTTTCATTTTCCTTTTATGCATTTTATTGATTTCTGATGTTTCTTTTTATGTCTTGATTTCTCGAGTGTGATATACATCATTTAGGAATAAATTGTTTGATTAGCCTACTAAGAACTTTTCCAAGGGTTCTATATTATTATTTTTATGTGTTTGGTTATGACTACTTTATTACTCATGGTTATGAGGAATGAGAACATGGGGGAACACTATTTAAAGAAGAAAAAACTAAATAAAGATAGAGGAGTTCTTTATACACATGTTTTGCATTACAGAGGAGTGCTATATGGTTTGGATGGTAAACATTTGTTGTCCGGTTCTAGTTTAGGCCCATGGGAAGACTCAGGGACAATCTTCAATCACTAGGTAAATCTTATTATGAGAATTTTTATGAATTGTATGTGCCTTGCAGATTTAGTTTCTTCTTTCTATGATTTGGTTATGGTGTAAACTGAAATTGAGCTTTTAGATTATTCTCTGTGAAGTGGAAGCATTTTTGTGATTATGCTTGGGCAATCATATTGCTTTGGCTGAATAATATTATATTGCATGAGGCATTGAAATACATGTAGGTTTTATCTAACTATGTTTATAAGAGTTTGATAATATTATATTGCATGAGGCTGAATAATATTATATTGCATGAGGCTGAATAATATTATATTGCTCTGGATTTACAGCATGCACTAGACTATTTTTTTATTTTCATGAGACAATGATTTTTTGGTTGGGGGTGGGGGGATGGTGCAGGGGGGAGGGGTCTGATGCAAGGGGGTGGGGGGTGGGGGGTACAGGGGATACATGTTTTCATATTTACATGTCTTCTGTTTTTTTATTTTCATGAGACAATGATTTTTTCACTAGTTTCATATTTGAATGTTTTCATTTTTTCAAGTTTTCTGGTTGTACGTTTATAGGTTGGAAGGCCTATAAACTAGCAGTTTTGGATGTTATAAGTTGATAGGGGGGATAGAGCAGGGGGGAGGGGGTGTTGGTGGTGGGGGAAGGTGAGGGGGGGCTGGTGTAGGGGATAAATGTTTCATGTTTTCATATTTACAGGTCTTGTGTTTTTTTTACTTTCATAAGATAGTGATTTTTTTTTCTAGTTTCATATTTGAATGTTTTCATTTTTTCAAGTTTTCTGGTTGTGGTGTTATAGGTTAGAAGGTTTGAAGAATTGTAGGCTATCCAGTTTGGATGTTATAAGTTGATAGTTTGTGCATTACACGTTTACATGCTACTACTTTTATGTTTTTTGGTTGTAGGATTTTGGGTTTTAGTTACTGCTAGGTTTACATGATGAAGCTTTTTATGGGTTTTTAGGTATGCATGATAGAGATTTAAAGGTTTCCATGTTTGTAGATTTCAATGTTTTTAGTTTATAAGATTACAGGTTTACAAATTGATTGCAAACCTGCAAAGGTATAAAGATTGATTGATTACAAATTTCCATGCAGGTTGGAAGGTATGAAGATTCAAAGGTTTTCTGGTTTTTTAGTTGGAAGGTATATAAATCATTTGATTACAGGTATGCAGGTTTTTTTGGTACGCATGATTAGTTTTTTATGTATGATTATTTCAAAGGTTTTTTTAGTTATTTTGTTTTTTTTTGGTATGAAGGTTTCTAGGCTTCTAGGTTACAGGTTTATAGATTGAATGTTGTGGGAGAATCTGGGTTCACCAGGCCATGTTTATTGGGATTTTTTTGAAACTGTATGCATACAGTATTAGATAATGAAGTTTTGATTTAGGTTCATCGAAATCCAAACCTGGGTTTATGAATTGTTTTTGGTTTGGTAAAAAAATCAAAACATGGGTTTCTTTTTAATCTAGTAGCCTTTGTTTCCTAGAACATAGTTTTATTCTCAAGTCATTTTTTAATAAATCAATCTTAGTCTTAATTAACATAATATTAATAAAAATAAGAGATTCCATCAAGAAAATGGGCTCAAAATTAAATAAAAGAGATAAATATTTACGAATGTCAAGGAATAAAAGCTCCACAGTAGACTCTGAAGCATTCAATAAACATTTTTAACTCCTGACCCAACACAAAGGTTAACAAGAGTGTCATCGTCCACATTACCTTCCCTAAAAACATGAGATGCAACAAAATAAATTTGTGCACAATAGAGCATGTAGTCCTCCCACATCACCTAATGTCTCCATGAAGGAGAAGTTTTCCTGAGATGGTATGGCATATACCAGGAATAGTATAGTTTGAACAAAATATTTTTTGAACCATTGTGATGGGATATTTTAATCTCCATGATAACTCCCTCCATATCTGCTTCATAATCCATCACCACCCCACAATCATTGGTGAAGCAAGAGATAAATCCATGACATGAATTTTTAAATATACCTATGTAGCCTGAGGGACCCATATTCCCTTTCTAAGTGCCATCCGTGTCTATTTTAATCCAACCTATTAAGGGGAATTTACAAACAATAGAAATAAATTCATTATAATTAATGTATTTTGCAATGATACCCAACCTATCAAAGACCATGAACTCCCTAATATAATATCCAGTAAGACTAGATTTTATAGAAGCAACCAATATGACTTCTAAGAGAAGGTTCTTCATGAAGACATCCAGCAAATTGGTAGGTGTATCATTAGGGAAGTACTCCAATTCATACAAGTTGTAGAAAATTCCCTAATCATACCTTACAAATGATTAGTGAAAAGATACATGATATGTAGTGCCTTTTTAGCCATAAAAATGTTGCAAATTGAGTAAATCATGACCCTAGATTTCATAAGAATATCATATGTGTTTTATGGGCAGGAATAAGCTGGCCAGCAGCTTACGGACCTATTCAGGATTGAATACTACTACTGTTTTCTATGTAAACAAACATTCAAGTCTATGTTTCTTCATTATTTTCAATGTTTTAGATGTCTTACATATTAATATTTAAAGTGTATGCGAGACATGCCCATTTAAAGTGATCCTATTTGAAGTATGTTTGATCTTTGCATTAAGGTGTTCATTGTTCTTTTCTTTCTTTCTTATATACTGATGTTGTAAATTTGATATGTAGCAAGATTACTCAGAGACCACAAGGCAATGCATAATATGATGTCCCCTTTGGCAAGGATGATGTCAACGTATGAACAACATTCAGGTTATACATGTATTCAGATTAAATAATCAATTCAATTAGGGTATTAATCAGATTTCATGTATTTTAATGGTGTTCATATTTTATCCACTTATATTCCCTTTTTATGCATCAATATTTTGTTTCAATATGATTTCAGGTTGTCGTAACATGGTTGGATGGAGAAACCAGATGATAGAAGATCGAATTTTTATGGAAATAGGAGTACACAGATGCAAACGGTAAGCCTCCCAGTATATTTCTATCCCTTTATTCATGACTCTATATTTTCAAATTCCTTAAAAATGGATTTCATGATAGATTGATATGTATTGATGTTTATGAATAGTTTCAACTTTTAAAAACTTCACTGTCATTGCCCAAAAAATACAGCACTGTATAGAAGTGTTTCCAAGAATCCTTGCTACACGATGAAAAAGAACCGACGCCATTCAACAAGTGCAAAGCACAAAATTCGGGTCCATTCATAAAAAGTTTGATTTACACCTTCTGTAGGAAAGACAACGATGCATATGGTGTGTGTTAAAGGAATATGAACATACTATACTGTTTCTGTTTGTAGGGGGTACATCAGTTGAAAAAAACAGAATAAGAAGTTCTCATTCTTGATGGGTTACATCAATCCAGAAATGGTAATTTAATGCATCATATGTAACACCCCAAGAATTCATAATGTGTTATTTCTTCAAAATAATTCAATAACTTGTACTACACGCAACACCGAGTTCAATCACACCTTGACTTACAAAAAAAGGCCATTAAAAGAGGTGATGAATAGTATTAACTAAATTTTAAACTTTATATAATCCTTATAATTTTAGAATCCACATTATGAGTTTCTTAGTCATAGTGCAAGAACAGATTCATTTTCAGTATTGCACTTTTATCAACATTTAATAGTGAAACCTTTTTAAATACAATATTTTAAACTTTTTGACTAAATGGGGACATCAAAAAAATTTAAAATGAAACATCCCAAGCTTCCACGGTACGCTTTCCTTTGAATAAAATAGTAGCGTGTGTTGTACGCAACTTCGTGTTTTAACACGTGCCACAACCGATCAAACTTGCCGTTATGAATAGTAATACCTAATTTTTGAAATTATATATATTTTATTTTTAAAAATGGACTTCATTTTTGGATTCGGAATATCAAATTTAGCCTAAGGTGAAATTTTGGTACTTTTCGGATAACTTTAATATTTTGATGAATAGTGAAAATTACTAAATTTTAATTAAAAACAACTTTTTTAATCAAAATAATTAATAGTGATAAATTATTAATTTTAGTGGTTTTAAAGTATATTTAGAATATATTTTTACCACTTAATATAATGTTGGTCATTGGACATAATTTTACAATTAAACCAAACATAAACAAGTATCAATCTTTTGATAGTTATTATCTCTTAAAAACACGCTTTTTGTTTTGACAGCGGGAATTAATTTTAAATTAATTTCTGCCACTTCTGTGTATTGAATTTAGAAAAATGGATTCCATATTTGGAATCAGGATTTTCAAATTGTGTAAATAGGTAACTTTTATTTTTAGACATTTTGAATAATTACTGCGGTAAATATTTTATTTACCATGGTTAAGGGTAAATCCGGTAAATAAGGGTAAAAAAAATAATATTATAATAATACTAAATTACCCTAAAACGTGTCTTAACCCTATTGGTTGATACATGGTCGACCATGGGCATCTTTGGGTCTATTTTGGGACCCCATGGATCCACTTGTGAGTGATAATGACACTTTATTTTAATTAAGTTAAAATGAATACAAAAATGGTATAAGCTTACATCTTTTAAAAGAACAATTTTTACATAGGGTTATACATGTTGTATTTTCGATTATAAATATTCATTAGAAAGCTAAAAAGATTTCCTACATGATGATATTTTATTTATAATTTTTAGACATCAAATAAGTTAAATTATTAATGACACAATGATGATGCAGAAATTAATATAATAGTGAAAAATTAAAATAAGTGATATTATAAATACCCAAATAAATATAATATGAAACTTTTAATGAATTAAACTAATTTTATAGGATAATATGATATATTAGGATTGATTTAATTGACTTTGTTTGAATAAATCAATCTGTTATGAGTTTCACAAAAATCAACTAATGAATAGTGTCAAAATTGACATAAAAGAGTTCTTAAAAAAAATATTATATTATTAATTGATATTAAATTACTAAAAATCTAAGGTTCGGCCAAGATACTTATATCATGATAGGTTAGTCATTAATGGACCACTTGGGGGTCGCTTGGATGTATATGGTAAGTTTATTAACCATATAATATAAAAATACAAAGAGACATTGTAAAAGTGAAACTAATTAACTTAGAGTTAATACTTAAAGATAAGGTTAATATAAGTACCCAAACCTGTCTAAATTCTATTTGATGAGTTGTTTTCGACCTATCCCCACCTCATCCTTTGAATAGTCAACTTTGGAGCCTTTGAAAACCGAATATGAATTTATTATAAATTAATATTTCTAGCTTTTCCAAAGGTGCCCCTCACCCCTCTTATAAAAGGGCACTCCTCCTTCTCATTTCTTCACACCTCTCAAGCCACTTGGCTCATCCAAACTCTGCCAAACTAAGCTCCCCACATCCCTCTCCTCCTCCTTGAAGTTTCCCCTTAGGCAGAAAGCATTTCAAGAAGTCCTTTGGTTCCAACCAAAGTGAGTTACCTAGATTAAAGGTAACGATTTCTCTTAAATTATTTTCATTTATTTTGCTTCTCCAACCCCCAAACTCTTTTTATTTCCTTTCTTTTGTAACAACACCAGTATCCACAATATACTAGGATGTTTTTATAAGAAGGATTCAAACTACACATACACACAACTCCATCTAATGGATGATGAACATAATGTTTCTGTGGATGGCAAACTAACGCCTCACGAAACGATGATTGTTCAAATACATCTTACCACCTCTCATGGTGGCCATTATGATGGCACTGTAATTAAATATGATATTAATGATATATATTTTATATATAAGCTTCTGTAATTCCATTTTATTTCATACCATTATTCGTTTCATGTTGTATATACATACGATAATTTCATTTGAGGAAGTGCGGACTACCGCCCCCTTAAAATGATATGACTCGTTCATACCACACATGGAACGTATAAAGGATGGTGTTAATGAACTTAAGTAACATATATAAAATATTATATTATACTGGAATAGTAATATACCTATGTATCATTTGGATTCGATTCTTTTAAAATAAAAATTAAATGGAAGTAGCGTTCGTGCGTACGTACGGACTACCGTCTCCACGAACGCGATGAGATTCATTCTCCATCGTATCCATTCAAGTATAATTATCATTTAATGATTTAAAAATGATGTTTAAGGACTTTATATCATTCTGGATATGAATAAGATACAACAAACATGACTTATGTAACAAAACATATAAAAGAAAATGAGTAAGTTAACACCCGAAACGACGATAATTCTAAGATATTATTAACAAATCAATGTTAAAAGATCATATATGATATCATATTAATATATATGATTCTTGTATAATTTAATAACAATTATTTAACCATTATACAGGAGGTTAACCTACCCCAACCAAGGAAAAGTACAAGGTAAGGGTTATTTCACAATCTCTTCATTATCTGAGGTTGTTTATACGTAATAATCCACTGGGATCTCTTTATCATCCACATCCATGTTTCTTCGAAATGTATTTCAAAACATTTTTACTATTTACAAGAATATGGGTTAAGGTCATTTATACCCTTGTTTGAATTTTTATAAGAGGTTTATAAAGGAATCTTTCCGTCGTTTTCAAAACAAGGTCCTTTTTAACCTTTTCGACGGAATTGAGGTAAGAATGTTTTTTTTAACTTATACGGCGGGTGCGGTTATTTTCCACCGTTATAAAGTCATTGAAGCTTTCCATACAAGATTATAAGAATATTTCCAAAGAAAATGTTTTATTTTATATGCATCTTAAATGATTTCAAAATAAAAGGAGATACTTCTTTAAAAAGAATTTTGATTTCATCTATGTCAACATCCTTTGATGGATTTTAAGATTATTTGAAGTTGATTTATTATGATACAAAACTTCTATATTGTATTGAAGGTTTTGTGATATATTTGACTGTGGATGTGCTATTTTACACCATTCATAGTTTATGGTGAAACTATTGACATTTCGTATGCTAGTTTTAATCCGAATGTTTATGTTATATTTCAAACTTTTCTTCAGATGAATGTGCTAAACAAGTATGTTCCGGGTTGGGGACCGGTAAAAGTAAGCCCTCCAGGTTGGGGACTGGTTAAAGTAAGCCCTCCAGGTTAGGGACTGGTAAAAGTATGCCCTCCGGGTTGGTGTCCGGTTATTAGAGGCACTCCGGGTTGGTGTCCGGTTATTAGAGGCACTCCGGGTTGGTGTCCGGTTATTAGAGGCACTCCGGGTTGGTGTCCGGTTATTAGAGGCACTCCGGGTTGGGTTCCGGTTAGAAGTAACCCCTAGGTCTTGGGATGAGGCCTAGACAAAGAAATTAACGTTTAGCATTATGCATTCCAACATTATGAAAGTGGTTATTGATTTTTGCATGTGATTATTCGATTAGTAGAATATCCATGTGAACAAGTAAATGGCATTATTTAATTTTATTTATGCCATACTATGTTGAAGTTCAATTTTAAAAGGCTTTTGTTTTAGTTATAAATTGCCTTAAATGTTTATGCTTATTTTGAATGTTCCTCTTTATTGTTATCCTTACTGGGCATTTGAGCTCACCCCTTTTCTATGTTTTATTTTTCCCAGGATGTGAAGAAGTAAGTTATGAATGACATGCAGGGATAGTATGTGGGGATATGAGTGTGAATTATGAAGACTTTGTTGTTGTAGTAGTTTTTCACTTTAAAATGTAATGTAAAACTTTATGAATATATCTAGTGTTTCCAAGGCTACTAAACCAATCGGTCTTTCGAGATTTGATCTTTCTTGTGATCATGCCAATGTTACGAAGTAATGCACCGACTCTGGGTAGCTGGGGTCGGGGCGTTACAGTTGGTATCAGAGGAAGTTTAGTACAAACCTTGGAAGCTAGATTTAGATAAACTCTGATTAGAGCACGTAGACCTAAGATGAACTTTGAGAATTAGTATAGAAGAACTTCCTAAAATTTTGGTATTGTAGAGATTTTGTGAGTTTTCCGAGCAATACATCCCTGTCTGGATACGAGCAGGTAGAGGCGGCTCTGGCACAGATGTACCTAGGGGTAAAACCCGAAAACACCGCTTTGAGCTAGACTCGAACGGGAACTGGTGCACGACAACGGGCCTTGCTGCACTCTTGGTTACGACACTCCCGGGGGATATGCTTAGGATAACTTTCATTTTCTTTACAAATCATTATGAAGGGTTTATGAGTATATACTTCCTCAAAGAAAATATTTTTATGATTATGGATTATATCCCTAAATAGTCCAATTTATGTTAAGTGTTTTATAAGTATGGGATTATGTATTTTGATTCATAAACTGATCTAGTTTATGCCATTGTTTAGAAATGGCGCCCAGTAGAAGGAATGAGAACTCCAGAAATGCACATGATCCAAAGAGAAGGAAGGATCATATCTTTCATGGTCTTAAGCTAGAATTTATAAGAGAAATAGTCTCCCATGTATTATCATCATATGAAGAAATAATAACATGTGTTGATAAGATAAGTAAAGAGTTTACTGAGTCCTATGGCTTTGAAGGGAAGCAAGAGAAGAAAAGGATGGAAGAGAGAAAAATGGATAAAGGGAAGAGGGAAAAGAAGAATTTTCCCATATGTGGTAACTGTGGGAAGAAACACCCTGGAACTTGCCTGAAAGGAATGGGAGTTTGTTATAAGTGTGGAGGAAAAGGGCACAAAGTACATGACTGCAAGGGTGATAAAATGGTTTCAAATGTACAATGCTTCATTTGCAAGGAGTTTGGACACTACGCGAACCTATGCCCCAGTAATCAGACTATGCCGCAAATGATGCTATTGGATAATAATCAAGTTATGATACTACCACAGATGAAGAGGAATGATTAGAGTTCTTATGTTGATTATGTCAATTCAGTGTTGTATCAACAATGTACTTGTTATAATAATTATGGAGTATATAAGGATTGTACTGTAGTACTATTTCATTAAGGACTTGAGATTGTGTGGAACAAAGAAAAGTGACTCAATAGCAGGATAAATTTTTGGAAAATATATGGTTGAGAGAATGATAAACCATAATATAGTTCTGATACCGAGTTAGTGATTTTGGAATAATACATGATTGTTTTGGATAAATTATATTGGATATTCTTGACTACCTTGGAACTGATTAATGATATGTATATTCCATTATTGTTGGGGTTTAAAACATTTTTGGATTGATGAGGTATATCCAGCATTCTATATGGAATAAGGGAGCATGAATGTAATCAATAAGGAATATGGTAATTCAGGATGTTTCAGTGTATTAAAAGAATACATGATGAAGGTATTCATATGATATTACGTGGTAAAAAGGATCTACATTATTTTTAACTTCCTTATAAATGTTGGACTGTGAGTTTGGTCAGAAATATTTTGGATAAATTCTAGTTTGAGATTAATTTTGGATGGCCATAAAAGGACAACCCGGAGGTCGGGCGGCAACCCGTCGCGTCCGGCAAGGCCGCGAGACTTGAACCCGCAACCGAAGGGCGACAAGGGTGTATCACCTACCACTGGCCCACGAGATGTCCTAGATTAAATAATGCAGTTTTTATTAAAAGATCTTGTAGATGAATTATAAATTCGTTTATTTTGGAACCCTATACGAATAGTGTTAATAGATTTTTCTTACATTCTATTATCTTTTAGAGTGAAAGATGAGTTTGTGGTAGAAATTTATTAATGGATAAAACTATAATTATAAAGTAAGTATATCTCCTTATGATCTTAGTCAATCTCATAAATAGATTCCTCAATATTAAGAAAAGCAACTTAGAACAAAAATGTTTTCCTAGATGGTACCTTAAATCATCACTAATTTATGGCTTTGGGATTGTTGGCCTTTTCATAGCCATGTTCTCTACCACTCTCCATCAGATAATTGATGGTTAGATTTCTCTTCCATATCCATATTTTCCTAAATGGAACCCTAGTATGTGTTATTTTCGGTAATCTTCATACTTTCCACTCTTTATTTTAAATAGAGGCCTCATTAATTCATTTTTCGATGTGGGATTTCAACTAAGATATTTTGAAATGTCAAAAATGTGTTGTCCCAATACCCTATATTTTGTTGAACCGATGGTACTTCAAATCATCATAGATTGATGAGTTTAAGGACCTCAATTTTATACTTGTTTGTGATTGATGAACTCAATCACTACCTATAAATATTTACGTTTTTCCACCAATTATATGTCTCTAATTGCCACCAATGTTCTCCTAATCGAGATCATAATTTGGTGGTGACCCTTTCATTTCGCTTTTCCTCATATTAAGACTAAATTTTAGTAACCCAATTTCCGATGTGGGTTTTCCCACAAATATATTTTCTATTTTCAACCTTTTATTTTCTAAGAACAATTTCAAATTGCGAGGACGCAATTTATTGAAGGAGGGGAGAATGTAACACCCCAAGAATTCATAATGTGTTATTTCTTCAAAATAATTCAATAACTTGTACTACACGCAACACCGAGTTCAATCACACCTTGACTTACAAAAAAAGGCCATTAAAAGAGGTGATGAATAGTATTAACTAAATTTTAAACTTTATATAATCCTTATAATTTTAGAATCCACATTATGAGTTTCTTAGTCATAGTGCAAGAACAGATTCATTTTCAGTATTGCACTTTTATCAACATTTAATAGTGAAACCTTTTTAAATACAATATTTTAAACTTTTTGACTAAATGGGGACATCAAAAAAATTTAAAATGAAACATCCCAAGCTTCCACGGTACGCTTTCCTTTGAATAAAATAGTAGCGTGTGTTGTACGCAACTTCGTGTTTTAACACGTGCCACAACCGATCAAACTTGCCGTTATGAATAGTAATACCTAATTTTTGAAATTATATATATTTTATTTTTAAAAATGGACTTCATTTTTGGATTCGGAATATCAAATTTAGCCTAAGGTGAAATTTTGGTACTTTTCGGATAACTTTAATATTTTGATGAATAGTGAAAATTACTAAATTTTAATTAAAAACAACTTTTTTAATCAAAATAATTAATAGTGATAAATTATTAATTTTAGTGGTTTTAAAGTATATTTAGAATATATTTTTACCACTTAATATAATGTTGGTCATTGGACATAATTTTACAATTAAACCGAACATAAACAAGTATCAATCTTTTGATAGTTATTATCTCTTAAAAACACGCTTTTTGTTTTGACAGCGGGAATTAATTTTAAATTAATTTCTGCCACTTCTGTGTTTTGAATTTAGAAAAATGGATTCCATATTTGGAATCAGGATTTTCAAATTGTGTAAATAGGTAACTTTTATTTTTAGACATTTTGAATAATTACTGCGGTAAATATTTTATTTACCATGGTTAAGGGTAAATCCGGTAAATAAGGGTAAAAAAAATAATATTATAATAATACTAAATTACCCTAAAACGTGTCTTAACCCTATTGGTTGATACATGGTCGACCATGGGCATCTTTGGGTCTATTTTGGGACCCCATGGATCCACTTGTGAGTGATAATGACACTTTATTTTAATTAAGTTAAAATGAATACAAAAATGGCATAAGCTTACATCTTTTAAAAGAACAATTTTTACATAGGGTTATACATGTTGTATTTTCGATTATAAATATTCATTAGAAATCTAAAAAGATTTCCTACATGATGATATTTTATTTATAATTTTTAGACATCAAATAAGTTAAATTATTAATGACACAATGATGATGCAGAAATTAATATAATAGTGAAAAATTAAAATAAGTGATATTATAAATACCCAAATAAATATAATATGAAACTTTTAATGAATTAAACTAATTTTATAGGATAATATGATATATTAGGATTGATTTAATTGACTTTGTTTGAATAAATCAATCTGTTATGAGTTTCACAAAAATCAACTAATGAATAGTGTCAAAATTGACATAAAAGAGTTCTTAAAAAAATATATTATATTATTAATTGATATTAAATTCCTAAAAATCTAAGGTTCGGCCAAGAGACTTATATCATGATAGGTTAGTCATTAATGGACCACTTGGGGGTCGCTTGGATGTATATGGTAAGTTTATTAACCATATAATATAAAAATACAAAGAGACATTGTAAAAGTGAAACTAATTAACTTAGAGTTAATACTTAAAGATAAGGTTAATATAAGTACCCAAACCTGTCTAAATTCTATTGGATGAGTTGTTTTCGACCTATCCCCACCTCATCCTTTGAATAGTCAAATTTGGAGCCTTTGAAAACCGAATATGAATTTATTATAAATTAATATTTCTAGCTTTTCCAAAGGTGCCCCTCACCCCTCTTATAAAAGGGCACTCCTCCTTCTCATTTCTTCACACCTCTCAAGCCACTTGGCTCGTCCAAACTCTTCCAAACTAAGCTCCCCACATCCCTCTCCTCCTCCTTGAAGTTTCCCCTTAGGCAGAAAGCATTTCAAGAAGTCCTTTGGTTCCAACCAAAGTGAGTTACCTAGATTAAAGGTAACGATTTCTCTTAAATTATTTTCATTTATTTTGCTTCTCCAACCCCCAAACTCTTTTTATTTCCTTTCTTTTGTAACAACACCAGTATCCACAATATACTAGGATGTTTTTATAAGAAGGATTCAAACTACACATACACACAACTCCATCTAATGGATGATGAACATAATGTTTCTGTGGATGGCAAACTAACGCCTCACGAAACGATGATTGTTCAAATACATCTTACCACCTATCATGGTGGCCATTATGATGGCACTGTAATTAAATATGATATTAATGATATATATTTTATATATAAGCTTCTGTAATTCCATTTTATTTCATACCATTATTCGTTTCATGTTGTATATACATACGATAATTTCATTTGAGGAAGTGCGGACTACCGCCCCCTTAAAATGATATGACTCGTTCATACCACACATGGAACGTATAAAGGATGGTGTTAATGAACTTAAGTAACATATATAAAATATTATATTATACTGGAATAGTAATATACCTATGTATCATTTGGATTCGATTCTTTTAAAATAAAAATTAAATGGAAGTAGCGTTCGTGCGTACGTACGGACTACCGTCTCCACGAACGCGATGAGATTCATTCTCCATCGTATCCATTCAAGTATAATTATCATTTAATGATTTAAAAATGATGTTTAAGGACTTTATATCATTCTGGATATGAATAAGATACAACAAACATGACTTATGTAACAAAACATATAAAAGAAAATGAGTAAGTTAACACCCGAAACGACGATAATTCTAAGATATTATTAACAAATCAATGTTAAAAGATCATATATGATATCATATTAATATATATGATTCTTGTATAATTTAATAACAATTATTTAACCATTATACAGGAGGTTAACCTACCCCAACCAAGGAAAAGTACAAGGTAAGGGTTATTTCACAATCTCTTCATTATCTGAGGTTGTTTATACGTAATAATCCACTGGGATCTCTTTATCATCCACATCCATGTTTCTTTGAAATGTATTTCAAAACATTTTTACTATTTACAAGAATATGGGTTAAGGTCATTTATACCCTTGTTTGAATTTTTATAAGAGGTTTATAAAGGAATCTTTCCGTCGTTTTCAAAACAAGGTCCTTTTTAACCTTTTCGACGGAATTGAGGTAAGAATGTTTTTTTTTAACTTATACGGCGGGTGCGGTTATTTTCCACCGTTATAAAGTCATTGAAGCTTTCCATACAAGATTATAAGAATATTTCCAAAGAAAATGTTTTATTTTATATGCATCTTAAATGATTTCAAAATAAAAGGAGATACTTCTTTAAAAAGAATTTTGATTTCATCTATGTCAACATCCTTTGATGGATTTTAAGATTATTTGAAGTTGATTTATTATGATACAAAACTTCTATATTGTATTGAAGGTTTTGTGATATATTTGACTGTGGATGTGCTATTTTACACCATTCATAGTTTATGGTGAAACTATTGACATTTCGTATGCTAGTTTTAATCCGAATGTTTATGTTATATTTCAAACTTTTCTTCAGATGAATGTGCTAAACAAGTATGTTCCGGGTTGGGGACCGGTAAAAGTAAGCCCTCCAGGTTGGGGACTGGTTAAAGTAAGCCCTCCAGGTTAGGGACTGGTAAAAGTATGCCCTCCGGGTTGGTGTCCGGTTATTAGAGGCACTCCGGGTTGGTGTCCGGTTATTAGAGGCACTCCGGGTTGGTGTCCGGTTATTAGAGGCACTCCGGGTTGGTGTCCGGTTATTAGAGGCACTCCGGGTTGGGTTCCGGTTAGAAGTAACCCCTAGGTCTTGGGATGAGGCCTAGACAAAGAAATTAACGTTTAGCATTATGCATTCCAACATTATGAAAGTGGTTATTGATTTTTGCATGTGATTATTCGATTAGTAGAATATCCATGTGAACAAGTAAATGGCATTATTTAATTTTATTTATGCCATACTATGTTGAAGTTCAATTTTAAAAGGCTTTTGTTTTAGTTATAAATTGCCTTAAATGTTTATGCTTATTTTGAATGTTCCTCTTTATTGTTATCCTTACTGGGCATTTGAGCTCACCCCTTTTCTATGTTTTATTTTTCCCAGGATGTGAAGAAGTAAGTTATGAATGACATGCAGGGATAGTATGTGGGGATATGAGTGTGAATTATGAAGACTTTGTTGTTGTAGTAGTTTTTCACTTTAAAATGTAATGTAAAACTTTATGAATATATCTAGTGTTTCCAAGGCTACTAAACCAATCGGTCTTTCGAGATTTGATCTTTCTTGTGATCATGCCAATGTTACGAAGTAATGCACCGACTCTGGGTAGCTGGGGTCGGGGCGTTACATCATACATGCATGATTATGGAACGATTTATGCTCTTAACTATGACCTATACATTTTTTTCATTCAACATTATAAGTTTCAGGCTAAGTTTTGTTTTTTCAATCTTATCTGCTCATTTCTATGTCCTGATAGTCAGTTTTGTTATCATTTTTTAATTATAATGACTACTATGCTTTCAACAGCTTTTTTCAATCCTTGATAATGCATTCTTCCATTGCATTCTCATACGGTATGTGTTTAGTATCCACACCCTAAACACAGTTCAACTGGTGCTTAACGGAATTTATGATCTTTATATTTTTACATATTAAAAACATGTCATCAACATATAATAAAAGGTAAAAAGACTCATGTTTAATAGTTTTAAAATACACACATGCATCAAATATACTTATAGAAAACTGATTCTCAATCATAAAGGAATCAAACCTTTTATACCATTGTCTTGAAGAAAATTTAATCCCATGAAAGGACTTATGTAAAATAAAAACATGGTTTGGTTTGAACAATTTTGAAAATCGTTCTAGAGGATTCATATAAATGCTTTCATCAAGACTACCATGTAAAAAAGTGGTTTTTACATCAAGTTGTTCAACATGAAAATAAAGTTTGGCAGAAAATGAAATCATAATTCTAATGGGATGGAGGTTTAATAACTCTCCTTTCTTTATCTCAAGTAAGCTGATTGTTGATCAGGCCAACAGGTTCTTGGTCCTCAGGTTCGGATTCCAAATTGGGATTTGATTTAGGCTGGGCTTGGGAAACAAAAGGAGCAGGACCAACACTGAACTGAGGTTGGTCACCTGATCTTAAAGGAACATCAACACCTAAAGGTGTTGGGACCTCTAAGGGTCCTGCAGCTTCATCAGGAGCTACAACAGGTTCAGGTACTTTGTCGCTTGTCACACCAGATTCATGGAAGACCACATCGTGACTAACGATGCATTTCTAGTAACCTGGTTTATCTACCCATAAATAATACCCTTTAACACCCTCTAGATATCCCACAAATATTCATTTAATAGCCCTATCAGCTAGCTTATCATTACATGAATGCACGTAAGCTATGGATCCAAATATCCTAAGGTGAGCTAGATTTGGGGGTGTGACCTTCAAAATTTATTCAAGTGTCATAAAAGAGTTAGCAGAATATGGACAACAGTTAACGTGGTGCACTGCTGTTGAATCATCCTCATCCTAGAAGGACCTAGAGAGTTTTGAGTGGGATAACATACACCTTACCCTCTCAAGAACAATCCTATTAATTCTCTCTGCTAACCCATTCTGTTATGGAGTTTCTAAAACAGTCCGATATATCTTAATTCCTTCATATTCAAAATATTAAATGAATTCATTGGATATATATTATAAACCATTATCGGTTCTTAAGGCCTTAAGTTTCTTATTAGTCTCATTCTCTACCACAACTTTCCATTTCATAAAAGTCTGAAAGGCATCTGACTTGTGCTTAATAATATAAATCCACACTCTCCTAGAGAAATCATCAATAACGGTTACAAAGTATAAACCACCACCATGGGAGGTAACCCTTGAAAAGACCCCACAAGTTAGAATGTACACATTCAAGAGGTTCCTTATCCTTAAACATGGATCTACTGAAGCTGATTCTCCTAGAATTCCCATATACACAGTCTTCACAAAAAGGTAAACTGTTAGGAGTGGTATTACTTAGAAGGCATTGTTTCTTAAGCTCACTAAGACCCATGGCACTAACATGCCCTAGTATCCTATGCCATAAGGTGGTGGAATAACATTATGAACCAGAATAACTATTCAACAGATTTCTATACACTTTTCCATCTAACACAAACAGACCATTGCAAAGGGTTCCATTTATTACAGTGAGGGATCCTTGGGAAACTCTAAGGCTTCCAGATCCAGACTTGAAGCCGTGCCCTTTCTGGTCAAGGGTTCCTAGGGATATTAGGTTTATTTTTAATTCAGGTACCCACCTAAATTATTCAAGAGTTTTAACAGACCCATCATGAAGCTCTAGTAAAATTGAGCCTATGCCCATGATGTGACCGCTCATATTATTCCCTAGAAATTCCTCACCATTATTCAATTCCCTTAATTCAGTAAAGAATTCATTATTTGAGAACATGTGGAATGAGCATCATGAATCCTGGTTCTATTCATATAAGATGGCTATTTTAGTGACATTTAACACATTAGTAGTGTCAAAGTCTTGTTCAACTAATAGGGAATGGTCATTATTACTATATTTAAAGTCACCCTTGTCCAGGGTTGTTTACATTTAAAACATTTTATTACCTTGTTTCTAGATTAAATTCTATATTTCTTGAACTGTCCCCTATCTTTTCTCCTACCCATTGACTCACTTCAACCTCTAGATTCACCTCTTTCCCTAACATTGTTTTCATGTATTATACTTTTTCTCTCTGTTATATGTGTTTTGGTTTGGTTTTCAGGCTGTGGGGCAGCAAAATCAGATAATTTTTTTTTCTAGAAAACTTTTTAGCGACGGTTTAAACCGCTGCTAAATGAAAGTTGGCGACTATTTCGCGGCGGTTTAAACCGCCGCTAAACGTTCACAACCACCGCTAAACGTAAAATAAATTATACGTTTAGCGGTGGTTATAACCGCTGCGAAATAGTCGCATCATGGCAGTCTCATCCCATGGCGGTTCTTCTGGATTTAGTGGCGGTTTTACGGCACTGGATTTGAATTTATTAGCGGCGGTTATAACTGCCGCTAAAACCGCTGCGAAATGAGGCAACTGCGACACTTCCCTAAAACCGCCGCTAAACGAAAATAACCGCCGTGAAAAGATTGGCGACGCTGTATTAGGCGGCAGTTTTTGGAAACCGCCGCTAGATGCCTATTCTGCTGTAGTGATACGAGCAGGTAGAGGTGGCTCTGGCACAGATGTACCTAGGGGTAAAACCCGAAAACACCGCTTTGAGCTAGACTCGAACGGGAACTGGTGAACGACAATGGGCCTTGCTGCACTCTTGGTTACGACACTCCCGGGGGATATGCTTAGGATAACTCTCATTTTATTTACAAATCATTATGAAAGGTTTATGAGTATATAATTCCTCAAAGAAAACATTTTTATGATTATGGATTATATCCATAAATAGTTCAATTTATGTTAAGTGTTTTATATGTATGGAATTATGTATTTTGATTCATAAACTGATCTAGTTTATGCCATTGTTTAGAAATGGAACCTAGTGGAAGAAATGGAAACTGTATCAATGCACGCACTCCATGTAGGGATTGCCTTCCTTCTCAAGATAATTATAGTGGAGCTGGTGATGAAACTGGTGCCGATCAGCTAATCACCATACTGGGACAACTCACTCAGGTTATGAATAATAAACTTACCCGTATGGAGCACCCTAATCCGCAGTGTGGAGGATCAATGTTAGATCGCTTCATGAGGAAGCAACCACAAACGTTCAATGGGAGTTCAAATCCCTTAGTATCTAAGCAATGGATAAATCCCCTCGAGAAAATAATTCAGGCTTTGGGGAGTAGTGAAAGGGAAAAAGTTATCATGACACTTTACTGCCTCACTGGAGATGCCGATCAATGGTGGTCATTGATTCAAAACATGAAGGAAGATGATGAAGTATCAAATATGGAATGGAGGGAGTTTAAAGATCTGTTTTTAGAAAAATACTTTCCTCGTGACCATCGAGCAGATATGGAAAGGCAATTTATGAGTCTGAGACAAAAGAAGGATGAGAATGTCGCAAAGTATGAGGCTAACTTTACAAGGTTATCAAAGTATGCTGGAGATTATATACATAACCCAAGAAGTAATATTGATTGTTTCTTTGATGGGTTAAAACCATTTCTCCGTAGAGCATTAGTCTCACAATCCTTCTCATCGTACGAAGACATTGTCTCATGTGCTATCAAAACAGAAAAGGAATTATCTAAGTCTTATGACTTTAAAGAAAAGAAATAGAAGAAGAGATCTGCTGATCAACCTGGGAATGGAAATAAGGGGAAGAAGGGAAAGGTTGAATATCCATCCTATGGTAAATGTGTGAAGAAACACCCCGGTACTTGCTTGAAGGGAATGGGTGTCTGTTACAAGTGCGGTGAGAAAGGCCACCAAGCTCGTGAATGCAAAGGGAAGAAGGAAGCTACCAATGTTCAATGCTACAATTGTAGGGAGATGAGACATTATGCAAATGAATATCCTAATCGTCAGGAGAACTTACCTCAGAAAAGGCCAAGGGATTAAGGCCAAGTTTATTATATCACTACTACTGAGGTAGAAGCTCCAAAAGATGTGGTGGAAGGTAATTTAATGGTTTCGTCAAGTTTAGAAAATGCATTATTTGATTCTCGATCATCACATTGTTTCGTATCTTCCCAGTTTTCTAAGAAAATTAGATATTTCCAATTTGATTTAACAAGGGATTTGTCAGTTAAAACTCCTAAGGGAAGTATCATTGCAACAAAGTTTTGTGAATCAGTCCCCATTAGAGCACATAAATTTTCTTTATCTGCTGATCTCATAATCATACCTATGATTGAGTTTCATATAATCCTCAGTATGGACTGGCTTTCGGACTATGATGCAAAGATTTATTGTAAGAAGAAAGAGGTTATGATTTTTGATGATGATGATAAGGAACAACTTATCTTTAGAGAAGAATCATCACCACCTAATTCTTATCTAGATCCACCCCCAGTAGCTCAACTAAATTCAATTATTGGGGAGGAAGAGAATGAAATTACTATGGGTGAGGAAAGGAATGTTCAAATAGATGATGTACCTATTGTGAAAGAATATGTAGATGTATTTCCGGAAGATTTACCTGGACATCATCCAGAACTAGAAGTTGAGTTTTCTAATGATTTAATTCCTGGATGAAGGCCTATATTGAAGACCCCTTATAGAATGGCCACTGTAGAATTAGTTGAACTAAAGAAACAACTAGAGGAATTGAGTAATAAGGGATTTATTTTCCCTAGTGTTTCTCCATGGGGAGCCCCTGTTCTTTTTGTTAAAAAAAAGATGGATCTATGAGGTTATGTATCGACTATAGGGATATCAATGCCATAACAATAAAGAACAAGTATCCCCTACCTCGCATTGATGATTTATTTGACCAACTGCATGGAGCTCAATATTTTTAAAGATTGACCTTCGATCTAGATACCATCAGTTGTGTGTAAAGAAGGAAGACATTCCGAAGACAACATTTCGAACCAGGTACGGGCATTACGAGTTTACTGTAATGCCTTTTGGATTGACTAATGCACCCTCTGTATTCATGGATCTGATGAATAGAGTTTTCAAGGAATATCTTGATGATTTTGTGGTGGTATTTATTGATGATATCTTGGTATACTCTAAAAGCTACAAAGATCATGAAAGTCACTTGCGCATTATCCTGAATACTCTGAGAAGACATGAATTATATGGGAAGTTTAGCAAGTGTGAATTCTGGCTTCATGAGATTTCTTTTCTTGGCCATATTGTCTCTAAAGATGGAATCTCTGTTGATCCTTCTAAGACCAAGGAAATCCATGAATGGCAAGCACCTACGAGTATAACTGAGGTATGCAGTTTTATTGGTTTGGCAGGTTATTATCGACATTTCGTCCAGAATTTTGCCCGATTGGAAAACCTATTAATGAAGCTCACACGTAAAGGGGTTAAATTTGTTTGGACAAAAGAGTGTGAATAATTTTTTGAAGAACTAAAGAGAAGATTAGTCAATGCTCCTATATTGACTCTACCATCGGGGAATGATGGGTTCATTATTTATAGTGATGCATCAAAGAAAGGACTTGGCTGTGTCCTTATGCAGAATGATAGGGTTATTTCCTATGGATCACGATAGTTGAAAATTCATGAGCAAAACTATCCTACTCATGATCTTGAGTTATCAGCTGTGATCTTTTCTTTGAAGATATGGAGGCACTACCTCTATGGTGAAAAATGCGAGATTTATACTGATCACAGGAGTTTGAAGTATATTTTCTCACAAAAAGAACTCAACATGAGGCAAATGAGATGGATTGAATTACTCAAGGATTATGATTGTACGATACACTACCACCCGGGGAAAGCAAACAAGGTGGCATATGCTTTGAGCAGAAAAGATCATGGAGTTTTGAACAATATGAGAATTGAAAGGGATCCAATTTTCATGGATCTAGTGAATATGGACATGGGAATAACCAGGGAAGGCGAAACATCAATTCTTTTTCAAATGGTTGCCAAACCATCTTTACTAGAAAGGATTAAGAGTTCTCAGAATGATGATGAAGAATTTCAAAAGAAGATTAAAGTTGTGAATGATGGGAGATTGAGAGACTTTGTGTATGAAGATTGAATTTTGAAATTTGGGAAGAGACTTTGTGTTCCCAATATACCTGATCTAAAAAGGGAATTGCTAGATGATGCACATAGTTTCAATTTCTCAATACACACTGGGAGCACCAAAATGTATAGAGATTTGAAGGAACATTTTTGGTGGGACAACATGAAGAGGGAGATTGCTGATTTTGTGTCAAGATGTATGGTTTGTCAACAAGTGAAAGTTGGAAGGCAACAACCTGGAGGAGTCATGCAACCTCTTCCCATACCAGAGTGGAAATGGGACAATATTATGGTGGACTTTGTCATGGGGCTACCAAATACTTCTAGAAGGAACGATACAATATGGGTCATTGTTGATCATCTTACCAAGTCAACACATTTTCTTGCTATAAGAGAAGATCTACCACTGGAACGTCTAGCAAGACTATATATTAATGAAGTTGTGAGACTTCATGGAGTACCCCTATTGATTTTTTCTGATCGTGATCCCCATTTTACTTCAAGATTTTGGAAAAGTCTTCAGAAAGCCTTGGATACTGAACTTCATTTGAGCACTGCTTACCACCCTCAAATAGATGGACAATAGAATGAACTATTGAAACCTTAGAAGACATGTTGAGATCCTGATCACATGACTTTTAGGGTATGTGGGATCAATATTTACCTCTGGTAGAATTTTCCTATAACAATAGCTTCCATTCGAGTATTCAGATGGCACCATATGAAGCGTTATACGGAAAGGGATGTCGTACACCAACCTGTTGGGATGACGTTGGTGAAAGAAAAATTATAGGCCCAGAACTGGTGGAGGAAATGATGGAAAAGGTTAAGGTAATCCAAAATCACATCAAAGCAGCTCAAAGTAGGCAAAAGAGCTATGCCAATAATCGAAGGAAGGATTAGGAATTTCAAGTCGGTGATCATGTCTTACTGAAGGTATATCCATGGAAGGGAGTTATATGTTTTGGTATTAAAGGTAAATTGAGTCCCAGGTACATTGGACCTTTTGAAATTCTAGAACGAATTGGGGTTGTAGCTTACCGTTTGGAAATGCCGCCAAGTCTCTCCAAAGTTCACGATGTGTTCCACATATCTCTGTTGAGGAAATAAATGACTGACCCAACGCATGTACTCACCTATGAGGAATTAGAACTGGAACCCGATCTGTCTTATTGCGAAGAGCCTGTCAGGATTCTTGATACGAGAGAACAAGTACTGGGAAATCGGACGACTCGTCTGGTAAAAGTCTTGTGGAGAAATCATAAGATGGAAGAGGCAACGTGGGAACCCGAGGAACTTATAATGAAGAACCACCTGAGTCTTTTCATGCGGTAGTATTCTAGAAATTTTGAGGATGAAATTATTTGAAGGAGGGGAGAATGTAACACCCCAAGCTTCTACGGTACGTTTCTCTTGGAATAATGCTATAGCGTGTGTTGTACGCAACATCGAGTTCTAACACACACCACAACCGATCAAACTAGCCATTATGAATAGTAATACCTACTTTTTGAAATTATATATATTTTATATTTCAAAATGGACTTCATTTTTGGATTCAGAATATCGAAATTATCCTAAGTTGAAATTTTGGTATTTTTCTGAGAACTCCCAATTTTTATGAATAGTGAAAAATACTTAAAAACCACTTTTTTAATCAAAATAATTTATAGTGATAAATTATATTATTTAGTGGTTTTAAAGTATAATTAGAATATGTTTTTACCATTTTATCCAATGGTGTTCATTATAATTAATTTCACTTTGAAATTGGACATAAACAATTGTCAATCTTTTGATATATATTGTTTCTTAAAAACACGCTATTTGTTGTGACATCGGGAATTAATTATAAAATTAATTAATGAAACTTTTATGTTTGGAATTTTTTAAAATAGACATAATTTTTGAATTCGGAATATCACTTATAGCCTAGGGTGAAATTTTGGCATTGTTCTGAAAAACATCAATTTTTGATGAATAGTGTAACTACTAAGTGGTAGTTAAAAAATTGATTTTTTCATAAAACTTAATTTTACCGCTTCTGTGATTGGAATTTCGAAAATCTGAGAGACACGGTTAATATCAAGGAGTAAAATGTGGTTCAATGAGATGAAAATATTTTTTGGTGAATAGTAACTTTTTACTTTTATTTACCACGGTTAAAAGTAAATAGGGTAATTAAGGGTAAAAATGATATTAATATTACCCTAACACATGTAATAATTCTATTGGACAAGTGTATCTCGACCCAAAACAACCTTAGGAATAAAATATTATCATTTAGGTCCACTTGGATTAGATTAGGACATTTATTATTATTTAATTCAAAGAAGAGTTAAAAGAGTTAAAATCAATGTTTATTTACTAAAACATTTTTAATATAGGGTTATACATAAGATAAATTAGATTATAAATATTCATTAGAAAGATAAAAATATTTCCTACATAATGATATTTTATTTATAATTTTTAGATATTAAATAATTTAATTTATTTATGACACAATGATGATACAGTAATTACCATAATAGTGAAAAAGTAAAATAATTGATATTATAAATACACAAAGAAATATAATTTGAGACTTTTAATGAATTACACTAATTTTCTAGGATAATATGACATATTAGGATTGATTTAATTGACTTTTTTCGAAGTAATCATTCTGTTATGAGTTTCACAAAAAATCAATTATTGAACAGTGTCAAAATTGACATAAAACAGTTTTTGAAACAAACATTATAATATTAATTGATA
This sequence comes from Viscum album, assembly GCA_963277665.1. NCBI lineage: Eukaryota > Viridiplantae > Streptophyta > Magnoliopsida > Santalales > Viscaceae > Viscum > Viscum album. Next base: position 9,660,124 of record CAUJRU010000003.1, on the reverse strand, counting down.
TTAAATTCCTAAAAATCTAAGGTTTGTCCAAGAGACTTATATCACGATAGGTGTATCATTAATGGACCAATTGGGGGTCTCTTGGATGTATATTGAAATTTTATTAACCATATAATATAAAAATACAAAGAGACATTGTAAAAGTGAAACTAATTAACTAAGAGATAATACTTAATGATAAGGTTAATATAGTAACCCAAAACTTTCTAAATTATATTGGTTGAGTGGTTTTCGACCTATCCCCACCTTAAACTTTAAATAATCCACTTTGGAGTCATTATAAACTGAATATGAATTTATTATAAAATAATATTTCTAGCTTTTCCAAAGGTGCCCCTCACCCCTCTTATAAAAGGGAACTCTCCCTTCTCATTAAATCACACCTTAAAAGCCTTTTGGCTCGGCCAAACTCTGCCCAAATACTCTCTCAACTTCCCTCACTTCATCCTAGAGGCCATCCTTTAGTTATAAATCCAACCTAAGAGCCCTTTTGATCAAATCAAAAGGAAGAACCCGAAGAAGAGGTAATGATTTCACCACCCTTTTCCAAGTTCCTTTCTTCTTCCACTTATTCCTTCTTTGTTATTACCATTCCAAAATAATAACTCCAGTATCTTATATATACTATGATGTTATTATAAATATGGTACAACCAAATTCAGTATTCTATCAATCCTTTGAATAACATGTCACCATACGTGCGTACGTACGGCTTACCGTCTCCACGTCGTGGTGTAATTGTTATTCAATAAATTATTATTTGGATGGGTATAATAATGATGTGTAACTCATGTAAATAACAAATATAACAAGATAGTGATTCTTTATATATGTTATACCATCCAATTATATATTATTTTAATATCAAAATAATGATATTGTCGCTCATGCGTACGTACGGACTACCATCTCCACGAACGCGATAAGATTCATTCTCCATTGTATCCATTAAAGTATAATTCTCATTTGATGATTAATAATAGTGTCTAAGGACTTGATATTATTCTGGATATGAATAAGATACAACCTATCCATGAAAAGCATGGCTTACTTACCAAAACATATAAAAGAAAACGAGTAAGATAACACCCGAAACAACGATAATACTAAGATATTATTAACAAATCAATGTTAAAAGATCATATATGATATAATATTATTTTATAATTTAATAAAAATTATTTCACCATTATACAGGAGGTTAACCTACCCCCAACCAAGGAAAAGTACAAGGTAAGGGTTTATTTCGCAATCTCTTCATTAACCGAGGTTGTTTATACATAATAATCTATTGGGATCTCTTTATCATCCATATCCATGTTTCTTAAAAATGTATTTAAAAACATTTTTACTATTTAAAAGAATATGGCTTAAAGTCATTTATACCCTTTTTTGACTTTTTATAAGAGGTTTATAAAGGAATCTTTCCGTCGTTTTCCAAACAAGGTGCTTTTTAACCTTTTCGGCAGAATTAAGGTAAGAATGTTTTTTTAACTTATACGGCGGGTGTGGCTATTTTCCGCCGTTATAAAATCTTCGAAGCTTCCCTTAAAATCTTATAAGAATATTTTCAAAGAAAACGTTTTATTTTAGAAATATATGACTCTTAAATGATTTCAAAATAAAAAGAGATATTTCTCTAAAAAGAGTTTTGATTTCATCTGTGTCATCATCCTTTGATGGATTTTACGCTTATTTGAAGTTGATTTATTATGATACAAAACTTCTATATTGTATTGAAGGTTCTGTGATATGTTTGACTGTTGATGTGTTATTTTTATACCATTCATGGTTTATGGATGAAGTATTTACATTTCGTATGCTAGTTTCAATACGAATGTTTATGTTATGTTTAAACCTTTTCATATGGGAATGCATTGGACTTAATATGTGACGGGTGGAGCCCGCTATAGCTCTTCGATGAATCGGTAGGTCTCATGAGACAAACTAGTGTCTTGGCACAAGGCATTGAAAAAATATTATTTGTAGTCTTGGCACGAGGCCTTGGCTATGTGGTTATGATAGTCTGGGATTATGCATTCCATCATTATGAAAGTGGTTATTGATATTGCATGGGATTATTCGATTAGTAGAATATCCATGTGAATAAGTAAATGGAATTATTTCATTTTATTTTTTCCATACTATTTTGAAGTTCAAGTTTAAAAGGATTTTGTTTTAGTTATACATTTCCTTAAATGTTTATTCTTATTTATGAAAGTTTCCGCTATATTGTTATCCTTACTGGGCATTTGAGCTCACCCCTTTTCTCTGTTTTATTTTTCCCAGGATTTGAAGAAGTAAATTATGAATGACCTGCAGGGATATTATGAGGGGATAATAGTGTGGACTATAGACACAATATGTTGTTGTAGTAGTTTTTCACTTTATGGTGTAATGTAAAACTTTATGAATATATCTAGTGTTTCCAAGGCTACTAAACCAATCAATCTTTCATGATTTGATCTTTCTTGTGATCATGCCAATGTTATGTAATAATGCACCGACTCTGGGTAATTGGGGTCGGGGCATTACATAATTGTCCTAGTTGACATCAATTGTCCTAGTTGTCCTAATTTCCCTCAATTGGCATAATTGGCCTCAATTGGCCTAATTGGCTAAATTCACCTCCATTGACATCAATTGGCCTATTTGGACTCAATTAGTCCAATTAGGCCAATTGAGGCAAATTGAGGACAATTGAGTCCAATTCAGGCTAATTAGGCCAATTAGTCCACTTGAGGCCACATGAAGCCAATTTAGGGCAATTGAGGCCAATTAGTCTAATTATGCCAATGGAGGCCAATTGATGCCAATGGAGGCCAATTGATGCCAATTGAGGCCAATTGAGTCCAATTGGTCCAATTGAGTCCAATTAGGCTAATGAGGATAATTTTGGCCAATTAAGGCCAATTATATCTATTGGGGCCTATTGAGGCCAACTGATCTCAATTCTGACCAATTAGGCCAATCGAGGCCAATTGAGACCAATTAAGGCCGATTGAGACCTACTAAGACCTATTGAGGCCAATTGAGACCAATTAGGCTAATTGATGCCAATTTAGGTGAATTAGACCAGTTAGGTCAATTGAGGCCAATTGAGTTCAGTTAGGCCAATCAGGCCAATTGAGCCCAGTTGAGGCCAATTGAGGCCAATTGCGGCCAATTTGGCCAATTGAGGTCAATTGATTCCAATTGAGAACAATTAAGTCCAATTGAGTCCAATTAAGGCCAATTCAGCCAATTGAGGCCAATTGAGGTCAATTAGACTAATTATGTTGATTGATGCCAATTGAGGCCAATTGGGGCCAATTGAGTCCAATTGAGGCCAATTAGGCCCAATTAGGCCAATTGAGTCCAATTGAGGAGAATTGATGCAGATCATGGTGAACATATATATAGAGGAGTTGAGAGCGATCATGGCATGGATGGTGGAAGGAACATAAATTCACAAGACCCAATTTAAGGGATTGGTGGCCCAATGACAAGAGGAAGAATGAGGAGGATGAAAGAGTATTTACATGGCCTCATTTTGAAATTACAAGAGGAGGCCCAATGTGCATGTATTGGAGGATAAAATATGCCCTTAATCAGACTTATTAAAGCCCAAATGTGAACCTAAATGGCCCACCAAAATGGTCCCACGAATTTTATACGCTTGCTTGAAAGAAATATCCAAAGTCAAAAAGTAGTTGGACCATGGTCTCCAATGTCATGGTGGGAATATTCATAGTCTTTTCAGTGGTGCCAAAAAGTCTTCTTAGTGGATATATTGTCCCCTAAATCCATGGTCATGTGTAAAAAAAGAAGAAAAAAAATAAATTTTTAGGCTTTAGACTTTTGGGTGCTAGGTGTTTCACATGTATCTCTCCCATTTGGCTATAAATAGCCACCTCTTTGTACTCCTTGGAAATTAATTTCAAAATTTAGATTTTTCTAACATTATTATGCTTGTGTTTCTTTTTCTCTTAGGTGAATGCAAGTTAGGATCATCCAAGGATTGATCATCCTTTGTGATGCTTTATAATTAGGGTTTTAAAGGACAAATCTCATTGGGGTCCAAATTGATCATATCCCTTCCCTTATTGTTATCCTTGTATTTATTTTAATTTACATTTCCCCTTATTTCATCTCTTTTGTTTTGGCATTTTTTCCAACAGATACCACACACCCATACTGTATCATATCATTTGGTATCAGAGATTGTCAACAGAAATGATTTTTTCTTCATTTTTTTAAATTTCTCCCATATTTTTCTTCTCTTTCTTCCATTTTCAACCATCATAAATTCGGGTTGCAAATATCTTTTTCCTTTCCATATTCATTTTATTTGAGTTTCTAGATGAATATTATGTCATTCTAGTGGTTTGAAATCCTATCTTTCTTCTCAATTTCAAAACACTGAAATCCAACACATATATTTGGAGATATAACCAAATGAATTCATTCTATTGATTCACTCTTGTGAAATCTAACTATCACCAAAATAGATTCTAATCAAGTTTGAAGTTCAAGTTAACTCAACATTTTATGTCATTGTAATTATATTAGAGAATTTTTACATTTTTTTTTCTATTGGACAATGAGAACCACAAACACACACTTTGTATCTCATTTCATGATTATTGAGAAGTACAAAAAAGAAAAATAAAATAAAATAAAATAAAATATAAAAAAATTATTCATTTGAAATGCTATGTTTTCTCATTCCATCACAAATTTGATTGCATTTTTCTTATCCACCATCTTCCTTCATTAATCCATATCCAACCTTCAACAATAACAATTTATCCCATTCCACTTTACCACCCATATATCACGGACTCCATTGATTCAAAACCCTTTAAAATCTTTAAATTTTAAGGTTTTCAATGAATTTATTGCTTCTTATTAGTTGTATTATTGATTCTATTTAAGAAAAATTGTAGTAACCATGTTTTGGTGCTGGAATGTGTGAGGAACTTCTTGAGATATTTAAAAAAATATAGAAAGAGTGTGTGAGTATTTTTAAAAAATAGCAAGTGAGGGAGAAAGAAGTGAGATCGACATCAAATTATTCATGAAAGTTCTCGATGACTAGTTTACAAGATTTAATGCTATGTTATATGATTTTAAAGGTTCCTCAAATTCAAGGGCTCTATGAATGAAAGAAGTTGATGAAGGTGATGATGAGTACTTCGATTTTGATGAAACATTTCCTAGGTGGGGGCAACGTGCTGCTTGGAGAGAAAATTACTTGAGATGCATCAAAATGACACTTTCATCCCTTCAAAACAAGAGTGACCCAGAGAATTATTTAGAGTTTAAATGATAGGTTTTCCTTATGTTTTCCATTCACAACAACTCGGAGGAGAAGAAGATAAAATTAGCGATGCTTGAGTTCAATGACTATGCAAGTATTTGGTGGGACCAATTACATGTAATTTGATAGTTAAATAGAGAAAGGCCAATTTGAACTTGGGATGAAATGAAAACAGTAATGCAAAAAAGGTACATTTCTAGTCATTACTATCGAGATTTTCATTTGAAGTTACAAAAACCTATGCAAGGTTCCATGTGTGTGGAGGAACACTACAAGGAAATAGGGATATTGATGATTCATTCCAATTTGGTGGAGGATCACGTAGCTACCATGGAAAAGTTCATCAATAGATTGAATATGGAAATTATAGTTGTGGTAGAACTTTAAACCTACATTGACATGGAGGAGTTGAAACATAAGGCGGTGAAGGTTGAAAAGAAACTACATTCTCGAAGGAGTCAGGTAAGTTCCCACAATTTTTGGAAGGATATCCGGAAAGATCCAAAATCAACTTCTAAGTGGAATGAACCAAAACCAAGGTATTCAAAATTTGTTTAAAAAAAAGACAAGCAGCCAAAAATAAGTTCTTCCCCACTGATTTAGATGAAAAAACGGACACAAATCTTTCTTCTAAATCTCGTGATTTGAAGTGTTTTTATTGTCAATGATATGGTCATATTGAGGCCCATTGAGGCCAATTGAGTCCAATTGAGGGAAATTAGGCCAATTGAGGCCAATTGAGGCCGATTGAGGCCAATTGAGCTCAACTTAGACCAATTAGGCCAATTCAGGCCAATTTAGGCCCATTCAGGCCAATTCAACCAGTTGAGTCCAATTGAGGCCAATTAGTCCAATTAGATCAATTGAGACCAATTGAGGCCAATTAACACCAATTGAGATTAATTAGGCCAATTGAGGTCAATTGAGGCAAATTGAGACCAATTATGCCAATTGAGGCCAATTGAGGCCAATTGAGTCCCATTGAGACCAATTAGGCCAATTTAGGCCAACTAAGGCTAATTGAGGCCAATTATGCCAAGTGAGGCCAATTGAGACCAATTGAGGCCAATTGAGACCAATTGAGTCCAATTGAGACCAATTGAGGCTAATTGAGGCCAATTGGGCCAATTGAGTCCAGTTAAGGTCAATTGAGTCCAATTGAGTCCAATTGAGGCCAATTGAGGCCAATTATGCCAATTATGCCCACTGAGGTCAATTAGGAAAATTGAGGCCAATTAGGACCATTGATGCCAATTCACCCAATTCGGCCAATTGAGGCCAATTCGACCAATTGAGGGCAATTTGGACAATAGCGGCCAATAGAGGCCAATTAGGTAAATTGAGGTCAATTAAGTCCAATTAGGTCAATTGAGACGAATTAGGCCAATTGAGGCAAATTGAGTTCCATTGAGGCCAATTAGGCCAATTTGGTGAAAAGATACCAATTGAGGCTAATTAGACCAATTGAGGCCAATTAAGAAAATTGAGGGCAATTGGTGCCAATTAGGACAGTTGAGGCTAATTAGGCAATTGAGGCCAATTGAGTCCAATTGAGTCCAATTAGGAAGATTAGGTGAATTGAGTCCAAGTGATGCTAAATGAGGCCAAATGAGACCAATTAGGCCAATTAGGCGTATTAAGGTCAATTGAGGTCAATTCATCCAATTGAGCCCAATTGAGGCCAATTAGGCTAATTAGGCAAATTGAAGCTAATTGAGACCATTTTAGGAAAATTGGGGCCAATTAAGATAATTAGGCTATTGAGGCCAATTTAGTTAATTATGACCATTAGGAAATTGATTTAAATTCAGCCATTGAGGCCAATTAGTCTAATTGAGGCCAATTAGGTCAATTGAGGCCAATTAGGCCAGTTAGGCCATTGAGGCCGATTCGGAGAATTAGGAAATTTAGTCTAATTAGACAATTGAGGCCAATTAGGCCATTGATGGAAATTAGGCCAATTAGGCTAATTAGGCCAATTATGGCAAATTAAGCAAATTGAGGCCAGTTGAGCCTAATTAGGCTAATTGAGGCCAATTAGGTCCATTTAGGCCAATTCATAAAATTCATCAAACTATTACATTGAGTCTAATTCAGCCATTGAGTCCAATTAGGCCAATTATGCCAATTGAATCCAATTAATGAAATTGAGTCCAATTAGGCCAATTAAGGCAAATTAAGTCAATTGAGGCCAATTTGGCCAATTTGGCCAATAAATCCAACTAAGGCCAAGAGAGGCCAATTGAGGGCAATTAGGCCAATTGAGTCCAATTTAGGTCAAGTGAGAAAATTTCATCCAATTGAGGAAAATTGAGCCCAATTGAGGCAAATCAGGACAATTGAGACCAATTGAGCCAAATTGAGGCCAATTATTTCAATTTGGTTAATTGAGGCCAATTGAGACCATTTGAGGCCAATTTGGTCAACTAGGCTAATTGAGTCCAATTGAGGATAAATTTAGGACATCCCTATAAAAAAAGAGGCCACTTGAGCCAATTGAGATCAATTGTGGCTAATTATGCTAATTAGGCCAATTGAGGCCAATTGAGGCCAATTGAGACCAATTAGGACAATTGAGGCCAATTAGGACAATTAGTCCAATTGAGGTCAATTGAGGTCAATTGAGGCCAATAAAGGCCAATTGAGGCCAATTGAGGCCAATTGATTCAAATTGAGTCCAATTGAGGCCAATTGAGGCCAATTGAGTATAATTGAGTCCAATTGAGCCCAATTGAGGCCAATTAGGACAATTAGTCCAATTGAGTCTAATTGAGGACAATTTGGCCAATTAGGATAATTGAGGCCAATTGAGTCCAATTGAGACCAATTGAGACCAATTGAGGCTAGTTTGGCCATTTGAACCCAATTGAGCCTAATTGTGAACAATTGAGTCTAATCAAGTCCAATTGAGGCCGATTGAGGCAAATTGTGGCAAATTGTGGCCAATTGAGGATAATTGATGCCAATTGAGGAAAATCGAGGCCAATCAAGGTCAATTGAGGCCGATTGTGCTAATTGAGGAAAATTGAGGCAAATTGAGGCAAATTAGGTCAATTAGGAAAATTGAGGCCAATTAGGAAAATTGAGGTCAATTGAGGATAATTAGACCAACTTAAGCCAAGTTAGGCCAACTAAGGCCAAGTGAGGCTGATTTAGGCCAATTGAAGTGAATCGAGGCTAATTTAGCCAATTAGGCGATTTGAGGTCAATTGAGGCCAATTAGGCCAATTGATAATAATTGAGTCCAATTGAGGATAATTATGCCAATTAGTGAAAATGAGGCCAATTCAGGCCAATTGATTCTAATTAGGCCAATTTAAATAATTAGGCCATAGAGTCCAATTCAGCTAATTAGGCCAATTAGGAAATTGAGGCTAATTCATCCATTGAGACCAATTAGGCTTATTAGTATAGTTAGGCCAATTAGGAAAATTGAGTCCAATTGAGGCCAATTATGCCAATTGAGGTGAATTTTTCCAATTAGAACATTGAGGCCAATTTTACCATTGAGGATAATTAGACCAATTTTGATTATTAGGCCAATTAAGGCCAATTAGTAAAATTGAGGCTAGTAGAGTCCAATTAGAAAAATTGAGGCCAATCAGGTCAACTGATCCCAATTCAGACAATTCGTCCAATTAGGCCATTGAGGCCAATTTGGAAATTAAGGCCAATTAGTCCAATTAGGCTAATTAATCCTAATTAGAAAAATTGAGGCAAATTGAGGCCAATTGAGTCCAATTAAGCTAACTGAGTCTTATAAGGTTAACTGTGGCCAATTAGGCCAACTGAGGCCAATTGAGGGCAATTTAGGCCAATTAAGCCAATTTAGTCTAATTGAGTTCAATTGTGGGAAATTCATCCTATTGAGGCCAATTGGGTCCAATTAGAAAAATTGAGGTAAAATGACGCTAGTTTGGTCAATTGTGGCCAATTGAGCCCAATTGAGGCTAATTAGGCAAATTGAGTGCAATTAAGGCCAATTGAGGACAGTTGAAACCAATTGAGACCAATTTGGTCAATTAGGGGAATTGAGGCCAATTGAAGACAATTAGGCCAATTGAGAAGAAATTAAGTCCAACCTTACAAAAAAAGAGGTCAATTGAGGATAATTGAGGTCATTTGTGGCTAATTAGGCTAATTGAGGCCAAGTGAGGCCAAGTGAGGTCAACTAGGCCAATTGAGCCCAATTGAGGCAAATTGAGGCCAATTGAGCCCAATTAGGAAAATTAGGAAAATTGAGTCCAATTAAGACATATTAGACCAATTGAGACCAATTCGGGAAATAAAGGCCAATAGAGTCCAATTAGTCCAGTTAGGCCAATGGAGTCCAATTGTAGCCAATTGAGGCCAATCGAGGCCAATCAGGGCCAATGAAGGCCAATTGAGGCTATTTGAGGATAATTGAGGTCAATTGAGTCTAGTTGGGTCCAGTTGAGTCCAATTGAGGCCAATTAGTCCACTCAAGCCAATTCAGGACAATTGAGGCCAATTGAGGCCAATGAGGCCAATGATGCAAATTGAGGCCAATGAGGCCAATTAGATTAATTGAGGCCAATTGAGTCCAATTAAGTCCAATTGAGTCCAATTGAGTCCCATTGAGTCTATTTGAGTCCAATTGGGTCCAATTGAGGCCAATTAGGCCAATTGAGACCAATTGAGTCAAATTGAGGCTAATTAGGCCAATTGAGGACAATTGAGGACAATTGGACGAATTAGGCCAATTGAGACTAATTGGGTCTAATTTGGGACAATTGAGGAAATTTAATTCCAATTAGAGACAGTTGAGGCCAATTTGGCCAATTAAGACCAAATACGCTGAATTGAGTCCAATTAGGCTAATGGAGACCAATTGAGGCAATTGAGGCCAATAGAGTTCAATTAGGCCAATTTAGCCAATTGAGGCAAATTGAACCCAATTCAGTCTAATTAGGCCAATTGAGGCCAAATAGGCCAATTAACCCAATTTGGCCACTTGAGGCGAATTGTGCCCAATTGAGGCCAATTAAGCCAATTGAGTCCAATTTTCCTAATTGAATCAAATTGAGACCAATTTGCCCAATTAGACCAATTGGAGCCAATTTGGTCCAATTGAGGTCAATTAGGGGAATTGAGGTCAATTGATTTAAATTGAGCCCAATTGAGGCCTATTGAGGCAAATTATGCCAATTGAGGCTAATTGAGGCCAAATGAGGCCAAATAGGCCAACTGAGGCCAACTGAGGCCAATTAGGCCAATCAAGCCAATTGAGCCCAACTGAGGCCAAGTGAGGCCAATTGAGGCCAATTAGGCCAAATATCCAATTGAGGCCACTTGAAGCCAATTGTGTCCAATTGAGGGAAATTAGGCCAATTGAGGACAATGGAACCCAATTAGGCCAAATGTCAATAATTGAGTCCAATTAGGTGAATTGGGCCAATTGAGACCAATTGAGGTAAACTTTGGCCAATTGAGGCCAGTCAGGCCAATCGTGCCCAATTGAGGCTATTTAAGGCCAACTATGCCAATTGAGTCCAATTAGGCTAATTGATCCCAATTGAGGATAATTTAGGCCAATTAATCCAATTAGGCCAATTAAGGCCAATAAATCCAATTTTCCCAATTGAGGCCAATTAAGCAAATTGAGGCCAATTAAGAACAATTGAGAAAAATTGAGGCCAATTGAGGCTAATTAGGCCAATTGAGGAAAATTGCATCAAATTGAGGCTAATTAGTCTAACTGAGGCATATTGAGGTCAATTAAGAACAATTGAGACCAATCGAGGACAATTGAGGCTAACTAAACCTAATTGAGGCTAATTGAGGTCAATTAGATAAATTGAGGCCAATTGAGGACAATCGAAGCCAATTAAGGTTTATTAGGACAATTAGGCTAATTGAGGCCTATTGAGGCCAATTGAGGCCAGTTATGCCAATTGAGGTCAATCATGGAAATTAGGCCAATTAGGCCAATTGAGACCAATTGAGGACAATTAGGCAAATTAGGCCAACTGAGTCCAATTGAGGCCAATTGTGGCTAATTGAGGTCCATTGTGGCCAATTGAGGGCCAATTGAGGCCAATGGAGGACAATTAGTCCAATTAGGATAATTGAGGTCAATTGAGGCCAATTGATTCCAATTTAGGGCCATTGAGGCCAATTTGGACAATTATGCCTATTGAGGCCAATTGAGTCCAATTTAGGCCAATTGATGCCGATTAGAAAATTGAGGCCAATTTGGCCAATTGTGAATAATTGAGACAAATTGTGGCCAATTAGACCAATTGAGGCCAATTAGGATAATTGAGTCCAATTGAGGCCGATTGTGTGGAATTAGGCCAATTGTGCTAATTAAGGCCAATTTAGACCCATTGAGACCAATTACGCAAATTAGGCCAATTAAGGCCAATTAGGCCAATTGAGGCCAATTAGGTGAATTGATTCGAATTGAGGCCAATTTGGCCAATTAAGACAAATTGAACTCAATTGAGGTGAATTAGGCCAATTGAGGCCAATTGAGGCCAATTGAGCCCAATTGACTCCAATTAGGTGAATTGGACTGAATTGAGGCCAATTAGGCCAATTAAAAGCAGTTGAGCTAAATTGAGGCGAATTAGGCCAATTGAGACAAATTGAGGCAAATTAGTCCAATTTAGCTAATTGGGGGTCAATTTAGGCCAATTGAGGCCAATTGAGGACAACTGAGACCAATTGTGGGGAATTGTGCCAATTATGCCAATTGAGGCCAATTGAGGCCCATTGAGTCCAATTACGCCAATTAGGCCAATTGAGGCCAATTTGGCCAATCGAGGCCAATTGGGCCAATTGAGGCCAACTGAGTCTAGTTGAGCCCAATTAAGGCAAATTGAGGCCAATTGTGGCCAATTGATGCTAATTGAGTCCAATTAGGCCAATTGAGGCCAATTTCTCAAATTGAGGCCAATAGAGGCCAATAAAGGCCAATGGAGGCCAATTGAAACGCATTGAGGGAAATTGAAGCCAATTGAGTCCAATTGAGGCCAATTATGTCACTTGAGGCCAATTGGACCACTAGAGCCCAGTTGAGGCCATTGAGGCCAATTGAGGCCAATTTCACCCAGTTGACACCACTTGAGTCCTATTAGGCTAATTGAGGCCTATTACACCAATTTAGGCCAATTGAGGCCAATTGAGGCCCATTAGTCCAATTTAGGAAAATTGAGCCTAATTCAGCCCAATTAAGTCCTATTACATGATTTAGGCCAGTTGAGCCCAATTGAGACCAATTGAGGCCAATTGGGGCCAATTGGGGCCAATTGGGCCAATGGAGGCCAATTGAGACCAATTGAGGCCAATCGAGGTCAATGGAGGCCAATTGAGGGAAATTGAAGTCAAATGAGGCCCCTTGAGGCTAATTGAGACCACTTGAGGCTAATTTGGCCAATTGAGGACAATTGAGGCTAATTAAGGAAAATTGAGTCCAATTGAGGCAAATTAGGCCAATTAAGGCAAATTGGGACAATTGAGGCCGATTGAGGCCAATTAAGGACAATTGGGGACAATTGCGAAGAATTTGCGGCCAATTGAGGTGAACTAGGCCAATTAGGACAATTGAGTCCAATTGCATCCAATTGAGGGAAATTAGTCCATTTGAGGTGATTTGATGCCAATTGGGGCCCATTGAGGCTAATTGATGCCAATTAGTCGATTTGTGGCCAATTGAACCCAATTGAGGTCAACTGAGTCCAATATGGACAATTAGTCTAATTGATGCCAATTAGTCCAATTGAGGCCAACTGAGGCCAACTGAGGCCCATTGAGGCCTATTGAGGCTAATTGAGCCCAATTGATGCCAATTCAGGAAATTTAACTAATTGAGGCCAATTGAGGTCAATTGAGGCCAATTGAGGCCAAGTGAGGGAAATTGATTCTAATTGAAGCCAATTGAGGCCAATTGAGGCCAACTGAGGGCAATTTGGTGAATTAGGGCAATTAAGGCAAATGATTCCAATTGAGGCCAATTGATGCGAATTATGGGTAATTGAGGGCAATCGAGGGCAATTGAGACCAATAGAGTCCAATTAGGCCAATTGAAGCTAATTGAGGTCAATTGTGTTCAATTACGCCAATATAGGCCAATTAGGCCAATTGAGGCCAATTGAGGTCAATTGAAGCCAATTAAGGCCAATTGAAACCAGTTGAGTCCAATTGAGGGAAATTGAGGTCACTTTAGGCCAATTGAGGCCAATTGAGCCCCATTAGGCCAATTGATGCCAACTAGGCCAATTGAGCTCCATTTAGCCCAATTGAGGCCAATCAGACCAATTAGGTGAGTTGATACCAATTGAGCCAATTGAGCCTAATTGAGTCCATTTAGGCCAATTGAGTCCAATTAGGCCAATTGAGGCCACTTACGCCAATTGAGACCAATTGGGGGCAATTGAGGCCAATTGAAGCAAATTAATACAATTAGGAGAATTGATGTCAATTCAGGCCAATAAGGCCATTTGAGGTGAATTGAGGAATATAAGGCCAATTATGTCCAATTGAGTCAAACTGATTCCAACTGAGGCCAATTGAGGTCAATTGAGGTCAATTGAGTCCAATTGATGTGAATTAGACCAATTAAGCCAATTGAGAAAATTTGGCCAATTGAGGCCGATTGAGGCCAATAAGTCTAATTAAGTGTATTGAAGCATATTGATGCCAAATAGGCCAAATAGGCCAACTAAGGACAAATGAAGCCAATTGATGTCAATTGAGGCCAATTCAGGCCAATTCAGGCCAATTAAGGCCAATTGAGTCGAATTAGGCCAATTGAGACCAATTGAGGCCAATTGAGCCCAATTAACATCAATTGAGGCCAATTAAGCTAATTGAGGCCAATCAGTCTAATTATTCTAATTGAAGTCCATTACATGAATTGAGGCCAATTATAGCTTATTGAGGCCAATTGGGGCCAAGTGGGGTTAAGCGGTCCAATGGAGACCAATTGAGGCCAATTAGTCTAATTAGGCCAGTTGAGTTCCGTTGAGGCCAATTGAGGTCAATTGAGTCCATTTAGGCCAATTGAAACAAATTGAGGCCAATTAGGCCAATCCATGCCAATTGAGGCCAATTGAGGCCAATTGAGGCCAATTGAGGCCAATTATGCCAATTATACCAATTGAGGCAAATTAGACCAATTGAGACTAATTGAGCCGCCAATTGAAGATAATAAGGTGAATTGAGTCCAATTAAGAAAATTAAGGCTAATTTAGGCCAATTACGGCCAATTAGGCCAATTGAGGCCAATTTAGGCCAATTGAGACTAATTAGGCCAATTGAGGCCAATTGAGGCCAAATGACACGAATTAGTGCAATTAGGTCAATCGATACCAATTTGGACAATTAGGCCAATTGAGTCCAATTAGGCCGATTAGGCCAACGAGACCCATATGGAAAATTAAGGCAAATTAGGCTAATTGAGGCCAATTGGGGCTAATTGGGCTAATTAGGTCAATTGAGGCTAATAGAGGCCAATTGCAACCAATAAGGTCAATTAAGGCCAATTTGGACAACTGAGTCTAGTTGAGGCCAATTGATTATCCAATTAATCCAATTGATCCAAATTGAGGCCAATTGACAACAATTGAGGCCAATTGAGGCTAATGAGTCAAATTGAGGAAAATTGAGAACAATAGAGGCCAATTATACAAATTGAGGTTAATTAGGCCCATTGACGTCAATTGAGGTAATTTAGGCCAATTGAGGCCAATTGCGGTGAATTGATTCCAATTAAGGGCAATTAGGGCCAATTGGGGCTCATTGTGACCACATAGGCCAGTTCGGACAAATGAGTTCATTTGAGACCAATTAATGCCAATTTACACAAATTGACACCAATTCGACCAATTGAGGCTCATTTAGGCTAATTCGGCTAATTGAGGCCAATTGAGGCCAATGTAGTCCCATTGACGCCGATTAGATTAATTAGGTCAATTGATGTCAATTAGGGAAATTAGGTCCAATTAGTCCAATTGTGGCTCATTGAGGTCCATTAAGGTCTATAAGGGAAATTAGGCCCATTGAGGCAAATTGAGGCAAATTGAGGCCCATTGAAGCCAAATCTTCCAATTGTGGCCAATTTAGGCAAATTTAGGTCAATTGAGACCAATTGTGGCGAATTGATTTCAATTGAACCCAATTAGGCCAATTGATGCCAATTAAGGCCAATTCAGGCCAATTGGGGCCAATTGTGGCCAATTGTGGCCAATTGAGACTAATTGAGTCCAATTTGGTCAATTAGGCCAATTGAGGCTAATGAGTCCAATTGAGACCATTGTGGCCAATTGATTCCATTTAGTCCAATTGGGCAATTGAATCCAATTGAGGCCAATTGGGGCCATTTGGATATAGTTGGGGCCAATTGAGGCCAATTGTGGCCAATTGCAGCCAATTGAGGCCAATTAGGCCAATTAAGCCAATTGAGGTGAATTGAGTCCAATTGAGACGAATTAAAAAAATTAAGGCCAATTGAGCCCAATAAGGATAATTGTGGCCAATTGTGGCCAATTGAGGCGAATTAGGCCAATTAAGGCCAAAATGAGTCCAATTAAGTCCAATTAGACAAATTGAGGCAAATTGAGGCAAATTGTGGCCAATTAAGGCTAATTAGCCCCATTAGGCCAATTGAGGCCAATTAGGCCAACTGAGGGCAATTGAGGTAAATTAGTCCAATTGAGACCAATTGAGGCCAATTAGGCCAATTGGGGATAAAATGAGGTTAAATAATTCCAATTAGACAAATTGAGGAAAATTGAGGCAAATTGTGGCCAATTAAAGCTAATTAGCCCCATTATGCCGATTGGGGCCAATTAGGCAGACCGAGGGTAATTGAGGTAAATTTGTCCAATTGAGGCCAATTGAGGCCAATTGAGGCTCATTAGGCCAATTAGGCCAATTGGGGCCAATTGTGGCCAATTAGGCCAAATGGGGGCAATTGTGGCCCATTGAAGCCAATTAGGCCAATTGAGGCCACTTAGCCAATTGATGTCAATTGAGGCCAATTAGGCCTATTAGGCCAATTGAGGCCAATTGAGGTAAATTGAGGAGAATTGAGTCCAATAGAGTCCAATTAAGCCAATTGAGGCTAATTGAGTCAAATTATGTCAAATAGGTCAATTGGAGCCTATTGAGGCCAATTATGCCAATTGAATCAAATTGAGGCCAATAAGGCCAATTTTTTAATTTGGCCAATTGAGGCCAATTAGTCCAATTGAGTCCAATTGAGGCCATTTATGGCCAATTAAGGCCAATTATGTCCAATTATACCAATTGATCCCAATTGCGGACAATTAGGCCAACAAGGCCAATTGAGGCCAATTGAGCCCAATTTGGCCAGTCAGGCCAATTGAGGCCAATTGTGGCCACTTGAGGCCAATTGAGTCCAAATGAGGCCAATTGAGACCAATTTAGGCCAATTTAGGCCAATTGAAGCTAATTCATCCAATTGAGTCCAATTGAGGCAAATTGAGGTCAATTAGGCCAACTAGGCCAATTGATGCCAATTGAGGTGAATTAGGACAATTGAGAATAATTAGGCTAATAAGGTCAATTAGGCTACTTGAGGCCAATTGTGGCCAAGTGAGACCAATTAGGCTAATTGAGGCCAATTGAGACCAATTAGTCCAATTAGGCCAATTGATGGCAATTGGAACCAATTGAGGCCAATTGAGTCCAGTTATTCCAATTAGGATAATTGGGGTCAATTGAGGCCAGTTGTGGCCAATTGAGGCCAATTAGACCTATTGACCCCATTTGATCCCAATTAAGGACAATTAGGCTAATTGAGGCTAATTAGGTCAATAAGCTCAATTAGGCCACTTAAGGTCAATTGTGGCCAATTGAGGCCAATTAGTCCAATTGAGGCCCATTGAATCTAATTATTCCAATTAGACCAATTAAGGACAATTGGGGCTAATTGAGGCTTACTGCGTCCAATTGAGGCCAATTGGGGCCAATTAAGACCAATTGAGGGCAATTAGGCCAATTGAGGCCAATTGAGGTCACATGTGGCCAATTGAGCCCAATTAGGCCAATTGACCCCAATTTATCCCAATTGAGTCCAATTAGGCCAATTGACACTAATTAGGCCAATTAGGCATATTTGGTCAATTTAAGCTAATTGAGTGCAATTGAGGCCAACTGATGCTAAATGAGGCCAATTGAGGCCAATTGAAGCTAAATGAGGCTAAACGAGGCCAATTGAGGCCAATTGAAGCTAAATGAGGCTAAACGAGGCCAATTGAGGCCAATTGAGTTCAATTGTGTCCAATTAGTCCAATTTGACTAATTGAGGCCAATTGAGGCCCATTAAGACCAATTGAGGCCAACTAGGCTGATGAGGCCAATTAAGGCCAATTGATCCCAATTAGGTTAATTAGGCCAATCGAGGGAAATTGGGGCCAATTGAGGACAATTGATACTAATTGAGGTCAATTAGGCTGATGAGGCCAATTGTGGCCAATTACAGCCAATTTGGCCAATGAAGGCCTATTGAGGGGAATTGAGGCCAATTGAGGCCAATTAGGGCCAATTAAGGGCAATTTGGCCAATTCGTTCAATTGAGTCCAATTGAGTCCAATTGAGGCCCATAAGGCAAACTAATCCCAATTCAGGAAAATTGATGTCAATTGAGGTAAATTAGGCCAATCGAGGCTAATTGAGTCAATTGCGGCCAATTATGCCAATTAGCTAATTGAAGCCAATTTGGTCAATTGAGGTTAATTGAAGTTAATTAGGCTAATTAAGGACAATTGATGGTAATTGAGGCCAATTAGGAAAATTAGGCCAATTGATGCCAATTAGGAAAATTATGGCCAATTGAGAACAATTGAGGACAATTGAGGTCAATTAGGAAAATCGAGGCTAATTAGGATAATAGTTGTTAATTGAGGCCAATTATACAATTGAGGCCAATTAAGCCAATTGATGCCTATTAGGCCAATTGGCACCCATTGCGGTCAATTAAGCCAAGTAGGCCAATTAGGATAATTAAGTCCAATTGCGGCTAATTAAGGCCAATTGAGGGAAATTAGGGCCAAGTGGGGCCAATTGGGGTCAATTGAGAAGATTTAGGTTAGTTAGGCCAATTGAGGCCAGTTGACACCAATTCGTCCAATTGAGGCCCATTTAGGCTAATTAAGCTAATTTTGGATAATTGAGTCCAATGAAGGCCCATTGATGCCAATTAGATCAATTAGGTCAATTGGGGTCAATTAGGCCAACTATGGAAAATTTATGAAATTGAGGCAATTGAATCCAATTCTGCCAATTGGGACATATTGATGCCTATTGAGGCCTATTGAGGAAAATTGAGGCAAATTGGGGCAAATTGAGGCAAATTGAGGCCAATTGAGTCTAATTAGGCCAATTGAGGCCAATTGGGGCCAAATGAATCCAATTGAGGCCAATTGAGGCCAATTAGGTTAATTAGGAAAATTGGGACCAATTCTTCCAATTAAGTCCAATTGAGGCCAATTGTGGTCAATTGAGACCAATTGAGGCCAATTGTGGTCAATTTGGTCAATTAATCCAATTGAGGCTAATGAGTCCAGTTAAGACCAATTGAGGCCAATTAGACAAATTAGGAAAATTGAAACCAATTGAGGCCAATTTGGTCCAATTGGGGACAATTGAGGCCACTTATGCCAATTGAGGCCAATTAAGGCCAATTGATGCAAATTAGTCCAATTAGGCCAATAGAGGCGAATTGAGTCCAATTGATGCCAATTGATTCCAATTAGGCTAATTAAGGCCAATTGAGGCCAATTAGGCTAATTGAGTCCAATTGCAGACATTTGAGACCCATTTGGCCCATTAGGCCAATTGAGGCAAATTGTGGAAAATCGAGCCCAATTGAGGAGAATTGGGGCCAATTGAGGCCAATTAGGCCAATTAGGCCAATTGAGGAAAATTGAGTCCAATTGAGGCTGATTTTTCCAATTAGTTCAATTGAGGTAAATCGAGGATAATTGAGGGGAATTGAGGCAAATTGTGGCCAATTAGTGTAATTAGGCCTATTAAGGCCAATTAAGGCCAATTGAGGCCAATTGAGGCTAATTGAGGCCAATTGAGTCCAATTAAGGTCCATTGAGTGCAATTGGGTCCAATTGAGGCCAATTGGGTCCAATTTGGCCAATTGGGGTCAATTAGGCCAATTGAGGCCAATTAGGCCAATTCGGGCCAATTGAGACCAAATGAGGCCAATTGAAGTCAGTTAAGGCCAATTAGACTAATTGAGTCCAATTAGACTAATTAAGGCCAATTAGACCAATTTAGGGAAATTGAGGTCAAAGAGGAAAATTAGACAATTGACCAATTGAGGAAAATTGAGGCCAATTAAAGCCAATTGAGGCCAATTCAACTAATTCGGCCAATTGATGGCAATTGAAGCCAATCATGTCAATTGAGGCCAATTGTGGCCAATGGCAGCCAATTAGATAATTAGCCCAATTGAGGCTCATTGAGGCAAACTGAGGCAATTGAGGCCAATTGAGGCCAGTTGATGGCAATTGAGAGTCCAATTAGGCCAATTGAGGCCAAATGAGGCCAAATGCAGCCAACTGAGGCCAATTGAGCCCAATTTGGCCAATTCAGGCCAATTAGCCCAATTTAGGCCAATAAGGCCAATTCAGGCCAATTAGGCCAATTAGGTCACTCAGTCTAATTGAGGCCAATTAGGCCAATTATTTCAATTAGGGAAATTGAGCCCAAATGGGGCTAATTGAGGCCAATTGAGTATAATTAGTCTAACTGATGCCAATTGAGGCCAATTGAAGCCAATTAGGCCCAATTGATGCCAATTGCATCCAATTGGGCCCAATTGAGGCTAATTGAGTTCAATTAAGTCTAATTGAGTCAAATTAGGTTAATTGAGGCCAATTAGGCCAATTTAATCCAATTAAGGCCAATTAGTCCAATGAGACTAGTTGAGGCCAATTAAAGCTAATTGAGGCTAATGAAGGCCAATTGAGACAATTTGAGGCCAATTGAGTCCTATTGAGGCCAATTGAGTCCAATTGAGGCCAATTAAGTCCGATTAGGCCAATTGTGGAGAATTGTGGACAATTGTGGCAATTATGGCCAATTGAGGCCAATTGAGGCCAATTGAGGACAATTGAGGACAATTGAGGACAATTGAGGACAATTGAGGACAATTGAGGACAATTGAGGACAATTAGACCAGTTAGGCCAATTGAGACAAATTGTGGCCAATTGGGCTAATTGGTGCCAATTGAGACCAATTGTGGCCAATTAGGCCAATTGAGGCCAATTAATACCAATAAGGCCAATTGAGACAAGTTGTGTCCAATTGGGCCAATTGAGGCCAATTGGGCCCAATTGTGGCCAATTGAGTCCAATTGAGTCTAATTGAGTCCAATTAGGTCAATTGAGGCCAATTGAGTTCAATTAGGTCAATCTTGGCCAATTGTGGAAAATTGTGGCAAATTGTGGCCAATTATGGCCAATTAAGGACAATTAGTCCAATTAGGCCAATTGAGACCAATTGTGGCCATTTGTGGCCAATTAGGCCAATTGAGGCGAATTGAGACCAATTGAGGCCCATTGAGGCCAATTGAAGCAAATTAGGACAATTGAGTTCAATTAAGTCAAATTGAGGCCAATTGGGGCAAATTAGGCCAATTGAGCCCAATTGAGCCCAATTGATCCCAATTAGGCCAATTTGGGTTAATTGAGGCCAATTGAGGCCAATTAGGCCAATTAGGGAAATTGAGGCCAATTGATGCCAATTGAGGTCAATAATGCCAATTGGGCCAATTGAGGCCAATTAGGCCAATTGGGGCCAATTGAGGCCAATTGAAGTCAATTAGTCCAATTAGTCCAATTGAAGCCAATTGAGGCGAATTAGGCGAATTAGGCCAATCGAGGCCAATTGAGTCCAATTAATCCAATTGAGCACAATTGAGTCTAATTGAGAACTATTGAGGCCAATTTGGGAAATTGTGTCCAATGGAGGCCGATAATGCCAATTGAGGCACATTGAGTCCCATTAGGCAAATTGAGGTCAATTGATGCCAATTGAGACCAATGAGGCCTATTGGGACCAATTGATTTAAATCAGGCCAATTGGCGCCAATTGAGGATAATTAGGCCAATTAAGGCCAATTAGGCCAATTGACGTCATTTGAGACCAACTAGGCCAATTAGGACAATTGAGGCCCATTGAGTCCAATTGAGTCCAATTGAGGCAATTTGAATCCAATTTGGCTAATTGAACCTAATTGAGGCCAATTGAACCCATTTGAGGAAAATTAGGAAAATTAGCCCAATTGAGTCCAATTAATCCCAATTGAGGCCAATGAGGCCAATTGAGCCCAATTGTGGCCAATTGAGGCCAATTGAGGCCAATTGAGACAATTGAGGCCAAATGAGGCCAAATGAGGCCAATAGGGCCTATTGGGGCCAATTGAGGCCAACTAGTCAAATTGAGACCAATTGAGGGCAATTGAGGCCATTTGAAGGCAGTTGAGAAAAATCATGGCCAACTAGTCTAATTAAGGCCGATTAGGCCAATTGAGGTCAATTTACCTAATTAGGCCAATTTGGGCCAATTGAGGTCAATGGAGACCAATAAGGTCAATTAATTCCAATTGGGACCGATTCGGCCAATTAGGCCAATTGAGGTCAATTGAGGCCAATTAAGGCCAATTGAGGGTAATTCATCCAATTGAGGCCAGTTAAAGACAATTGAGGTCAATAATGCCAATTAGGTCAACTGAACCAATTAAGCCCAATTGAGACCAATTTGGCCAATTGATGTCAATTAGTTCAATCAGGCCAATCAGTCCACATGAGGCCAATTGAGACCAATCTGGCCGATTGAGGCCAATTGAGGCCAATTTGGCCAATTAGGCCAATTGAAGAAATTGAGTCCCATTGAGGCCAATTGGCCAATTGGGGCCAATTGTGGCCAATTGAGGCCAATTGAGGTCAATTAAGGCGAATTGAGGAAAATTGCAGCCAAATGAGGGTAATTTGGCCAATGGAGGCCAATGGAGGCCAATTGAGGACAATGGGGCCAAGGAGAGCAATCACGACCAATCAAGGCCAATTGAACCCAACTAGGCCAATTGAGTCCTATTTGGACCAATTGAGGCCAATTATGATAATTTGGTCAATTGAGGCAAATTGCAGCCATTTGTGGCTAGTTGAGGCCAATTAAGGCTCATTGAGGCCCATTGAGGCCAATTGAGGCCACTTGAGGCCGATTAAGGCCAATTGAGGCCAATTGAGGTCAATTAGGACAATTGAGTCCCATTGAGACCAATGTAGGCCTATTAAGGCCAATTAGTCCAGTTGAGGCCAATTGAGCCCAATTGAATGTAATTAAGGCCACTTTAGGAGAATTGAGGCCACTTGAGGCCAATTAGGCCAATTGAGTCCAATTGAGTCCAATTGAGGCCCCTTGAGGGAAATTGAGGCCAATTAAGTCAAATTGAGGCCAATTAGGCCAATTGAGGCCATTTTAGGTGAATTGGGTCAATTGAGACCAATTGAGGCCAATTGAGGCCAATTTAGGACAATTGAGGCCAATTGAGAATAATTGAGGCAAATTGAGGCAAATTGAGACCAATTGAGGCCAATTGAGCCAACTGAAACAAATTGAGGCCAATTGGGGCCAATTATTGCTAATTGGGGCCAATTGCGGTCAATTAAAGAAAATTAGGCCAATTGAGGTCAACTGAGGGAAATTGAATGAAATTGAGGGCAATTAGGCTAATTGAGGCCAATTTAGTTCAATTTAGGCTAATTAGTCCAATTTAGGCCAATTTGGCCAATTAAGGCCAACTGAGCCCAATTTACCTAATTAGGCCAATTGAGACCAATGAGGCCAATTGATGCCAACATAGACCAATTAAGCCAATTCATCCAATTGAGGTCAATTGAGGTCAATTGAAGCCAATTGAGGCTAATTAAGGTCAATATTGTCAATTAGGCCAGCTGAACAAATTGAGCGCAATCGAGGCCAATTCGGCCAATTGATGCCCATTAGGCCAATTAGGCCACTTGAATCCAATTGAGGCCAATTGAGGCCAAATAAGTCCAATTGAGGGAAATTATGACAATTGAGGCCAATTATGTCAATAGAGGCCAACTGAGGCCAATTGAAACTAATTGAGGCGAATTAGGTTAATTAAACCAATAAAGGCCAATTAGGCCAATTGAGGCTCTTTAGAAAAATTGAGGCCATTTATGACCAATGAAGGCTAATTAGGCCAATTGAATCCAATTGAGGCCAATTGTCCCCAATTGAGGCCAATAAGGCTAATTAGGCTAATTGAGGCCAATTGAGACCAATTAGGCCAATGAGGCCGATTGGGCCAATTGAGGCCAATTGAGGCCAATTGAGGCCAATTAAGGAAAATTATGGAAAATTAGGCCAATTGAGGCCAATGGAGGCCAATTGGGGCCAATTGAGGGCAATTAGGCCGATTAGGCTAATTGAGGCCAATTATGTAAATTGAGGCCAATTGAGGATAATAATTTCAATTAGACCAATTCCGTCCAATTGGGGCCAATTGAGGCAAATTAGTCCAATTGAGTCCAATTACTTCTAATTGAGGCCAATTAGTCAATTAGGCCGATTGAGTCTAATTAAGACAAATTGTGGCCAATTAGGCCAATTGATAAAAAAATGATGCCAATTGAGGCCAATTGAGGCTAATTGAGGACCATTGAGGCCAATTTGGACCAATTGGGGGCAATTTTTCCAATTGAGGCCAATTAGGCCAATTAGGTTAATTGTGGCTAATTAGGCCAATTAAGGCCAATTGAGGGAAATTAGGCCAATTATACCAATTGAGGCCCATTAGACCAATTGAATCAAATTGAGGCCAATTGAGACCATTTAGGCTAATTGAGGTGAATTGAGGCAAATTTGGTCAATTGATTCCAATTGATGTTTATTGAGGCGATTTGAGGTGAATTGACTCCAAATAGTCCAATTAGAACAATTGAGTCCAATTGAGCCAATTGAGGCCAATTAGGCCAATTTCAGCCAATTTAAGTCAATTGAGACCAATTTATGCCAATTGAGGCCAATTAGAAAATTGAGTCCAATTAGGCCAATTAAGACCAATTGTAGCTAGTTAAGGCCAATTGAGGCCAATTGAGGTGAATTGAGGCCAATTAGGCCAATTAGGCCAATGGAGGTCAATTGAGGCCAATTGAGCACAATTCAGGCCAATTGAGGCCAATTGAGGCAAATGAGGCCTATTGAGGCCAATTGAGGCCAATTAACGCCAATTAGGCCAATTACGGCCAATTGTGGACAATTGAGGCCAATTTCTCCAATTGAGGTCAATTAGGCCAATCGAGGCCAATTAAGACGAATTAGGCGAATTGAGGCAAATTTAGGCAAAATTGGCCAATTATGCCAATTAAGTCCAACTGAAGCCAATTTAGCCAATTAGGACAATTTCGGACAATTAGGCCAATTGTGTCCAATTAGGCCAATTGTGGCAAATTGTGGCCAATTGATTCCAATTAGGCAATTGAGCCCAATTGAGGCCAATTTTCCCAAATAGGCCAATTAGGCCAATTGAGGCCAATTAGGCCAATTAGGCTAATTGGGGTCGATTAGGTCAATTGAGGTCAATTGAGGTCAATTGATGTCAATTGAGGTATAATGGGTCTAATTGAGGCTAATTAAACCAATTGAGGCCAATTGAGGCCAATTGAGGCCAATTGAGGCCAATTGAGGCTAATTGAGGCTAATTGAGGCCAATTGAGGCCAATTGAGGCCAATTAATGCCAATTGAGGCCAATTTAAGCCAATTATGACAATTATGCCAATTGAGCTCAATTGAGGCTAGTTAATCCAATTGGGGCCAAGTGAGCCCAATTAGGCCAACTGATGCCAATTGAGACCGATTGGTTCAAATTGAGGCCAATGGAACCCAATTTGGCCAATTGAGGACCATTTGGGCCAATTAGGTCTAATTGGGCCAATTATAACAATTGAGGATAATTGAGGCCAATTGAGGCTAATGAAGTCCAATTGGGGCAAAATGAGACCAATTTGGGCCTATTCAGGCCAATTAGGCCAATTGATTCTAATTGACATCAATAAGGATAATTCATCCAATTGAGGCCAATTGAAGCCAATTGTTACCAATTTAGGCCAATTAGGCCAATTGTTACCAATTTAGGCCAATTAGGCCAATTGAGGCAAATTGAGGCGAATCGAGGTAAATTAAGCCAATTGAGGCCAATGGAGGCCAATTGAGGCCAATGGAGGCCAATTGAGGCCAATTGAGGTTATTTATTCCAATTATACCAATTGAAGCCAATTGAGACCAATTTTGTCCAATTAGGCCAATAGAGGCCAATTGGTCCATTTGAGGCCAATTGAGGCCAATTGAGGTCAATTAGACCAATTGAGGTCAATTAGTCCAAATTGGCAAATTGAGGCCAATTAGGGCCAATTGAGCCAATTAGGGCCAATTATTGTTAGTTTGGCCAATTGAGCTCAATTGCACCCAATTGAGGTCAATTAGGCCAATTGAGGTGAATTGAATCCAATTGAGACCAATTAATTGCAATTGAGGCCAATTGAGGCAAATTGTGCTTATTAGGCCACTTGAGGCCAATTAGACCAGTTGAGGCCCATTGAGGCCAATTGAGGCCAATTTGGCCAATTTGGCCAATTGAGGCCAATTAGGCCAATTGAGGCGAATTAGGCCAACTTGGCCAATTAAGGCCAATTGAGGAAAATTGAGGCCAATTGGGCCCAATTGAGGCCAATTACGACAAATTGCGGCCAATTGAGGCCAATTAGGCCAATTGAGTCCAATTGAGCCCCATTGAGGCCAATTGAGGCCAATTATGCCAATTAGACGAATTGAGGCTATTTTGGTCAATTGTGGACAATTGATGCCAATTGAGGAAATTTGGCTAATTAAGGCCAATTAGGTGAATTGAGGCCAATTGAGGCCAATTGAGGCAAATTAGGCCAATTGAGGCCAATTGAAGCCAATTGAGGCCAATTGTGTCTAATTAGGCCAATGAGACTAACTAAGGCCAATTGAAGATTATTGAAGCCAATTAAGGACAATTCAGACCAATTGAGCAAAATTAAGGCCAATTGAGGCGAATTAGTCCAATTGAGGCCAATTATACCAATTAAGAAAACATAGGCAATTATTCCAATTGAGGCCAATTAGGCCAATAGGGGCCAATTGAGGCCAATTAGGCCAATTGAGCCCAGTTGAGGACAATTAGGCCAATTGAGTATAATTGAGGCCAATGAGGCCAATTGAGTTCAACTGAGGCCAATTAGGTCAATTAGGTCAATTGAGACCAATTGGTGAAAATTAGGCTAATTGGGCCAATTGAGATAATTGAGGCCAATTGAGTTCAATTGAGGCCAATTGAGACAAATTAGGTATGTTAGTCCAATTGAGGCCAATTGAGGTAAATTAGGACAATTGAGGCCAATTGAGCCCAATTGAGGCCAATTCGACCAATTAGGGAAATTGTGGCCAATTGAGGCCAATTCAGGAAAATTTGGCCAATTAGGCCAATTGAGGCCAATTGGGGGCAATTAATCCAATTGAGGCCAATTAGGGAAATTGAGGGAAATTGAGGCAAATTAGGCCAATTGAGGCAAATCGAGTGCAATTTAGGCAAATTGAGGCCAATTGTGGCTATTGAGGCCAATTGCGACCAATTGAGCAAAATCAAGGCCAATTAGGGAAATGAGGCCAATTGAGGCCAATTAGGCCAGTTGAGGCCAATTGTGGCGAATTGAAGCCAATGTGGAAAATTGAGGTCAGTTGAGGCTGATTGAGGCCAATTGAGGTAGTTGAGAGAAATTGAGGCCAATTGTGGCCAATTTAGGTCAATTGAAGCTAATTAGGGTAATTGAGGCCAATTGAGGCCAATTCGGCCAATTGAGTCCAATTGAGGCCAATTAGTCCAATTAAGGCCAATTGGGGCCAATTGAGGCCAATTACATCCAATTAAAACCAATTGTGTCCAATTGAGTCCAATTAGACCAATGGAGGGAAATTAGTCCAATTAGGCCAATTTGGGAAAATTGAGGCCAACTGTGGCGAATTATGGCCAATTAGGCCAATTGTGGCCAATTGATGCCAATTAGTCCAATTGTGGCCAATTGATGCCAATTAGGCCAATTAGACCAATTGAGGCCAATTGAAGCCAATTGAGGCCAATTGTGGCCAATTGATTCCAATTGAAGGAGTGATCAACCTTTGTGGCAATTTTATAATTAGGGTTTTATGGGGAAATTCTTATTAGGGTCCTAATTGATCACCCCCTTTCCCCTTTAATTTCATTCACATTTATTTTTCCCCATTCCTCCCAGTTTCATCCCTTGTGTTTCTTTATTTTCACCAATGAATACCACACACCCATACAATATCATTTTATTTAGTATCAGAGCTCAGAAACTGAAACCAGGTTCTTTCATTTTTCTATTTCTCACATCCTTTTCTTCTCTTTCTTCCATTTTTAGTCATCACCAATTATGGCCACAACCTTATTCTACCATTTCATTTGCTTTTTCATTGAGTTTCTGGGCATATCATATGTCATTTTTATGGTTCAGAACCCCATCTTTTATCTCGATTTGGAAACAATAAATTCCAAAACATATATTTGTAGGTATAGTCAA
Organism: Viscum album; assembly: GCA_963277665.1. NCBI lineage: Eukaryota > Viridiplantae > Streptophyta > Magnoliopsida > Santalales > Viscaceae > Viscum > Viscum album. The sequence continues at coordinate 9,632,162 of CAUJRU010000003.1, read as the reverse complement.
ATCAATTCATGATACGTATTCACTTTTGTGAAATCTAACAATCTAGAAGAATAAATTCCAATTGAGTTTGAATATATCATTTGAAGGATACTTTCATGTAGAAATTTCAAAAATTCTATTTCTCCTCCTTTTTGGATTCATTTTGAATGGATTTGTGCTTTTGATAGATTCATATTTTTGTAATCCACATACTAACATCGAATCGTTGAGCATTCTCTCTTGGTTGAATTATTTTAAAAAAAAGAGTGCAGCAAAAAAATAAGATAAACAAAAAATAAACAAAAAAAAAGTTGATGAAATTTATTTCACATTATGTTGTCCCTTTATTACAAATCTAGTGAATTTATACTCTTATATCTCTATTAAAACTTCTTTCTTTCATCCACATACAACCTTCAACCATATCCATTTATCCCATTTCTCTTTACCTCCCATTTTTCTTAGAATCCATTGATGCAAACCCTTTTAAAATATCTAATTTTTAAATTTTTCAATGAATTGATTGCTTCTTATTAATTTATTTCTTGATTCTATTTAATAACACCTTTTGGAACCAAGTTTTTATTCTAGAAAGTGTGAGGAACCTTTTGAGAGATTAAAAATAGAGAGAAGGTTTGTGTGAGGATTTAAAAAAAATGGCAAGTGAGGGAGAACGAAGTGAGACCGAATTAAAATTATTCATGAAATCTTTCACTAACAAATTTACAAGATTGAATGCTAGGTCGGATGATTTTCAATGTTCCTCAACTTCAAAGGCTCCAAGAAGGAAAGAAGTTTATGAAGGTGATGATGAGTACTCCTATTTTGAATAAACATTTACTAGGTGGGGAAACATGATGATTGGATAGAAAATGACTCTGGAAGCATCAAAATGACACTTCAATATTTTCAAGAGAAGGGTGACCCAGATCTTTATTTGGATTGGGAGCGGAAGGTTGACTGTGTGTTTGGACTTCACAACTACTCGGAGGTGAAGAAGGTAAAATCGGTGGTGCTTGAGTTCAATGACTATGCAAGTACTTGGTGAGACCAATTACAAGTAAGTTGATGACAAAATGGATAAAGGATAATTCGAAATTGGGAAGAAATGAAGATAGTAATGTGCAGAAGGTACATTTCTAGTCATTACTATTGAGATATTCATTTGAAGTTACAAAAACGTGTGCAAGGTTCCATATGTGTGGAGGAATAATATAAGTAAATGGAGATATAGATGATTCAATCCATTTTAGAGGGGGATCACAAATATTTCATGGCAAGGTTCATAAATGGATTGAATTTGGAAATTATAGATGTGGTGGAACTTCAAACCTACATTGACATGGTGGAGTTTCTACATATGGAGGTGAAGGTAAAAAAGAAACTACATTCTCTAAGGATTTAAGTATATTCCTACAAAGTTTTGAAGGATAACTAGATAGAGCCAAAATAAACTTCTAAGTGGAATGAAACAAAACCATGGGACTCCTAATTTGTTCCAAAACAAAGTGAAGAGGCCAAAAATAAGTTCATCCCCATTGATTGAAAATGAAAAATTGACACAAATTTACCCTCTAAATCACATAATATAATGTGTTTTAAGCATCAAGGACATGGTCATATTGCATCTTCCTGGCCAAATAAAATGGCCATGATTGTTTTGGATAGTGGATATATCCTTAGTGAGCACTCTAGAGATGATGAGATACCACCTTTGGAGGATATTTCTGATGGAGAAGTTGATGAACTCATACATGGAGATACATTGGTGGCAAGAAGATATTTAAACATTCAACCAAAATATGATCATGATGTGGAGCAGCGTGAGCATATTTTTCATACGAGATGTCACATCAGGGATAAGGTGTGTAGTATGATCATTGATAGTGGAAGTTGTACTAATGTGTCTTGTACCTTGTTGGTGGAGAAGTTGAGTTTTCCTAATCTAAGGCAAACTAGACCTTGTATATTGTCATGGTTGAATGATAGTGGAGAAGTGATGGTCAAGAAACAAGCCATAGTTTCTTTTTTCCATTGTAAAATTTAACGATGAGGTGCTTTGTAATGTTGCTCCGATGCAGGCCAGACATTTGCTACTAGGGAGACCATGGTAATTTGATAGGAGGGCGATGTATGGTGGATATGATAACCACTTCTCTTTTCATTTCAGCGGTAGAAATTTTTTTTGACTCCACTAAGTCCCATACAAGCATATGAAGATCAATTGAGGATAGATAGATAATACAAAAAGAAACAAAATGTGTGAAAAAAAGTGGGAAAACAAAAATTTTGATTGAAAAAAAGAGAGTGATGAGTTGAGAAAAAAAGTAGAGGGTAAAAATTAAAAGAGTGAAAAAAATAAAAGTGAAAAGGGATAGACGAGTGACATAAAAATAAATGAGGGAAATCAAAGAGATAAAAACAAGAGTGTTGAGAGAAATGAGTGTTTTTTTCTGGAAAAACTGACATGAAAGGTGCTTTATTGAGCGGTAATGTGTTTTTACTCATTAGTAAGGATTTTACCCTGCAACTAATGAACTTCACCATTATTTTCCATCTTGTTTTGTTTATTTACTGCAGGAATTTGGTGATTTGTTTCCTGAAGAAACACCCAATGGATTAACCCTTTTTAGAGGCATTGAACATTGGATTGACTTTATACCTCGTGCCACAATTCCCAATAAGCCAACATATATAGCCAATCCATAAGATACTAGAGAGATCCAATTCTATTTTGAAGAACTAATGAAGAAATGATTAATGAGGGAAACCATGAGTCTATGTGCCGTTCTGATGATCTTAGTACCAAAGAAAGATGGAACCTAGCGGATGTGTGTAGATTGTCGTACCATCAACAAAATAAAAGTTAAGTACCATTATCCCATCCCTATTATTTATGATATTCTTGATGAATTACATGGGGCTTTGTTGTTTTAAAAAATTGATCTTAATAGTGGATACCACCAAATTCGAATGAAAGAAGGAGATGACTAGAAAACCGCTTTTAAAATTAAGTTCAGTTTGTATGTGTTGATAGTTATTCCATTTGGTTTAACAAATTCACCAATTACATTCATGAGATTAATGATCCATGTCCTTCGTTCATTCATTGGAAAATTTTTGGTTGTCTGTTTTGATTATATCTTGGGGTATAGTAAATATCCAGAAAACCATGTTGAACACTTGCGTTTGGTGCGTGAGATCTTTAATGAAAACCAACTTTATTCGAATCATAAAAAATGATCATTTTTCATGGATTATATTGTGTTTCTAGAATTTTTTTTAGGTAATAATGGATTCATGTGGAAAAACAAAATGTCAAAGTAATTCAGAAGTGGCCCACACCAAAGAACACAACCGAGGTTAGGAGTTTTCATGGATGGAAAAACTTATATAAAAGGTTTGTTGAGGATTTATCATCCATTGATACCCCTCTTAATGAACTTGTAAAGAAACATGTGGTCTTTAAATGGGGTGAAAAACAAGAAAAAGAGTTTAATATACTCAAAGAAAAATTGGTGAATGCTCCCCTTTTAAGGACACTAGATTTCACAAAAGATGTTGAAATTGAGTGTGATGTATTGGGAGTTGGTATTTGTGCTGTTTTGACTCAAGATTAACATCTAATTTCTTACTTTAGTGAGAAATTGAATGGGGAAGAATTAAATTATTCAACTTACGACAAAGAAAATTATTCTCTGAAACAAATCCTAGAAACATGGAAACATTACTGATGGACTAAAGAGTTAATTATTCATTCTGACCATGAAATACTAAAGTATTTTAAGTCCCATGGTATGTTGAATCGTTGGTATGCATCTTGGTTGGAATTAATTGAGACATTATGTTAGGTCCACAAGGCTGAATACCCTGAGAGGGGGGGTGAATCAGGGTATGAATAATTTAAACTTAAAGCCCGTTCTGATCTTGTTTCTCTGTTAAGAAAAACACTCTTCTCTCTCTTTCCTGTTGCACAATATAAACAGAAAGTAAAGTAAGCACTTGACACAACAATTTTACTTGGTTCACCGCTAAGGGATACATCGAAGGAGCATATGCCGAAAGGTTTCCAGTCATACCAATTCCACTAAACTTCACTAGCTGTGGATTACAAGGTTCGGGCTAGATCACTTCTAAGCCCAGGCTCACTGCCTTTACAAGTTTAGGGTTAGCTCACTGCTTTCTCAAGGGCCACTCCCTATTCCTCTCCCTCTGGCTCACTTCCGGTGGAGAGGATCACCTTCTTCCTCTTCCTTTGCTTACTATGTCGGAAAGGATCCACTCACAGTTTATAGACCTGTAGGTCTCTTCATTTACATGAAGGAATACATCTTCCTCTGTAAGTAGATGCTCTATTGAAGCCCAATTTTCACCCGTAGACGAATCTCTCTTTGCACTGAAGGTATCAAGAAAACATCCAGCTTCCAGGAAGCCCGAAAATCACTGCTGGAAATAAACCTTACTTGGCGCGCAAGTCAATATCGGCGCGCAAGTATCGGCGCACAGGTCACAACGGGCGTGCAAGTCCTCCTCAGACACTTTCGTGACTCAAGCTTCCTCAACTCCAAACTTGCGCCACAAACTTCCTTTTACGCCCAAACCAACATTGGCGTGCAAATGCAACCAGCGCACAACTTCTCACACCGGTGCACAACTTCAACCACTGATGCGCAACTTCACCTGCGCGACCACACACCACTTGCGCGACCACCACACCTGCATGACGGGAGCTCTGAATATTCAAAGTGTTGAACTCCGGTGAAGAATGAAGAGGGGTGGTCCAGTATTTATAGGCAAATTGACCACCCTGCGCGACGGCGCGCAAGTCTCCCTTTGGCGCGCAAGTCTCGGCGCGCAGCTCTCTGCCCCTCCAAGTCATTTGCGCGACCCACTTACAAACTTATGAGAACCTCTTGCCTTTTCCTTATTTTGATCTTATGATCTTGAAAAACCATAAGCGCGCATGTTATCAAGCTTCCAAGGCATCAGCGCACAAGTATCTTTCTCGGCACGCAAGTCACCTGCCCGACCTCACCAAAACTTGCGCGAACCTTATCCCTTTGCCATATTTTGATGATATGATCTTGAAAAACATATTGCGTGAAAGTTTCCAAGCCTTCATGTATATGGCGCACAAGTCACTTTTCCAAAAACAACTTTTCTTTATTTGTCGATTTTCAGGTCCAAAAATTTGGCAAACACTGGAAAACGACGCCACCTTGTATCTGTTCTTTTGTACCGCCTCCAGATCATCCATTCCTTTTGTCGACGTTCTTGAATCAAACATGGATCGTTGACCTCAGCTCTTGAACTCGATGTTCCATCATGAAATCCCCTTTGTCAACAAATTTGTATGTCATGGTTTGCATTGTCAACAATCACAACACAGATGATCACTTTTTCAACAAACACAATCGCCTCAAAAATGCTTCAATGATTCCTTGAGGGATTTTTTCCCAACACTTTATCCTATGTGATCAATCACAAAAAAGTTAAGGAAATTGTGGTTTCTGATGCTCTTTCCCGAAGGAATGCACTTCGTACTTCTCTTCATTATTGATTACTTGGAATTTAGTTACTAAAGGGAATGTATGAAACTGATGGAGATTTTTATCAAATTTGGACATCTTGTGAAAAACATGGATTTAAATACTGTTTAAAAAATGATGGTTTTCTTTTCAAAAGATATAAATTGTTCATTCTAAATAGTTTAACTCAAGAATTGATTGAAAAAGAAACTCATGGGGGTGGTTTGATTGGGAATTTTGGTGTTAACAAAACAATAGCTACTTTGGAAGAACATTTTTATTGGGCAAGCATGAGAAAATATGTTTTTTTTAATTTTTTCTAAGTGTGTCACTTGTATGAATGAAAATTCCAAGGTTCATCCAAATGGATTGTATTCCCACTTGCCCATTCCATCGCATCCTTGGACCAACATCTCTATGGATTTTTTATTGGGATTGTATCAATCCCAATCAGGAAAAGATATATTTTTTGCTATTTTCGATTGATTCAGAAAAATGTGTTGTTTCATTTCTTGCTCATAAACTAATTATGTTATTCATATAAAAGATTTGTTTTTCAAAGAAATAGTGAGATTACATGGACTGCCCAAAACCATTGTAAGGGATAGGGATGTGAAATTCCTTATCCAATTTTGGAGGACTTTGTGGAATAAATTGGGAACTAAATTATTGTTCTTAACTATTTCATATCCTCAAACTAATGGTAAAACTAAGGTGGAAAATATGACTCTTTCTACCCTCTTTCATGCAATAATTCAAAAAAATCTAAATAATTGGGAAAAATGTTTTCCACACATAGAGTTTTCATATAAATGAGTAGTGAATTCCACTAATAGATTCACCCCATCTCAGATTGTATATGTATTTAACCCAATGAATCCATTAGATATTATTTTATTGCCTACTAATGAGGTTGTTGATCTTGTAGGTAATGAGAAGGAAAAATTTATTTTTGGATTTATATGTCAAAGTGAAATCCAACATTGAAAGAAGAAATGAAAAATATGAGATGGAAGAAAATAGGGGTCGATATATGGTTGTACTAGAACCTAGAGATTGGGTGTGGGTGAATTTGAGTAAGGAAAGGTTTGAAAATCAACGAAAATAAGAACTTAAACCATAGAGATATGGACCATTCTATGTTTTGGAAAGAATCAATGATAACGCCTACAAGATTGCTTGCCCAGAAGGTATGGAAATATGAGTGCTACATTTAATGTTATTGATCTATCTCCCTTTGAATATGAATATTTGAGGATGAATCCATTTGAATAGGGAGGGGATGATGAGAATAAAGGTGGGCATATGTAGCGAGGAGTAGAGAGTGATCATAGCATGGATGGTGGAAGGAGCATAAATTCACAAGACCCATTGCATGGGAATGGAGGCCTAATGAAAAGAGGAATAATAAGGAGGATGAAAGTGGATTTACATGGCCACATTTTCAAATTACAAGAGGAGGCCCGACATGAATCCATGGGAGTATCATATGGGACTTTAATTTCCCTTATTAAGTCCCAAAAGTGAACCTAAATGGCCCACCCAATTGATCCCACGAATTTAAATCCACTTTCATGAAGGAAATATCCAACGTCAAAATGTGGTGGCCCCATTGTCTTCAAAGTCAAGGTGGGAATCTTTAATTTCTTTGGGGTGTTTCCAAAAAGTCTTCTTGGTGGATATATTTTCCCCTAAATCCATGAGCATGTGTAAAAAAGTCAAAAATATTTTTTAGTCTTTAGACTTTTGTGGGATAGGTATTTTGACTTGTATCTCTCTTATTTTCTATAATTAACCACCTCCTAGTACCTCTTGAATGTTAATTTAGAATTTTAGAATTTCTAGCATTATTATGTTTATATTTCATGTGCTTTTAGAAGAATTCAAGTAAGTCTCATCAAAGGAGTGCTCAACCTTTGTGGTGATTTTATAATTAGGGTTTTAAGGGTAAAATGACCTTAGGAACCAAATTGATCATCCCCCTTTCCACTTTAGTTTCCTTCACATTTTTTTCCATTCATCCCACGTTCATCCCTTATGTTACCAGACTTTCACCAACAAATACCGCACACCCATACAATATAATATCATGAGTTCAATTGAGACCAATTGAAGCCAATTGAGGCCAATTAAGACCAATTAGGCCAATTGAGTCCAATTGAGGCCAATTAGTAAAATTAGTCCAATTGAGGAAAATTGAGGCCAATGGAGGCCAATTAGGGCCAATTTTGACATTTCTTCAAATTCGGCCAATTGAGTCGAATTGAGGCCAATTGAGGACAATAAGGAAAATTGAGGACAATTAGTCCAATTGAGGCCAATTGAGCCCAATTGAGGCAAATAGACACCAATAGAGGCCAATGAAGGGAAATTGATGCCAATTCAGCCAGTTAATACCAATCGAGGCCAATTTTTCTAATTAGGAAAACTGAGTCCAATTGATGCCCATTTAGATCAATTGAGGCCAATTAAGACAAATTGAGGCCAAATGAGGCCAATTTAGGCCAATTAGGACAATTAGTCCAATTGATTCCAATTAAGAAAAATGGGGCCAATTTAGCCAATTGAGGCCAATTGCGGCCAATTATGCCAATTGAGACCAATTAGGCCAATTGACGTGAATTGTGGCCAATTAGGTTAATTCAGCCAAATGAGGCCAATTAGGTCCAATTGAGGCTAATTGAGACCAATTGTGTCCAATTAGGCCAATTGAGGCAAATTACAGCCAATTGGTCTCAATTAAGGTGAATTATGGCCAATTAGGGTAATTCGGCCAATTGAGGCCAATTGAGTCCAATTGAGGCCAATTGAGACCAATTGAGGCCAATTGATGCCAATTAATGCCGATTGAGGAAAACTAAGGACAACTAAGGCCAATTGAGGCCAATTAGGATAATTAGGCCTATTACGTCCAATTGAGCAAAATGAGGCCAATTTAGCCAATTGAGGACAGTTGCGGCCAATTATACCAATTGAGACCAATTAGTCCAATTGATGTGAATTGCGACCAATTAGTCTAATTCGGCCAAATGAGGTCAATTATGTCCAATTGAGGCTAATTGAGCCCAATTAAGTCTAATTAGGCCAATTGAGGCAAATTGCGGCCAATTGAGCCCAATTAAGGAGAATCGTGGCCAATTAAGGCCAATTGAGGCCAATTGAGGCTAATTGAGTCCAATTGAGTCAAATTGAGGCCAATTAAGGTAAATTATTCCAATTGAGGCCAATTGAGGCTAATTATGCCCAATTGATGCCAATTAGGCCAATTTTGGCCAATTAAGGCCAATTGATGCCAATTGAGGCCAATTAGGCCAATTGTGGATAATTGAGGCTTATTGAGGCCAATTAAGAAAATTGAGTCCAATTGAGTCCAATTGAGGAAAATTAGGCCAATTGAGGCAATTGAGGCCAATTAAGGCCAATTCATGCCAATTGAGGCTAATTAGACCAATTGAGTCCAAGTGAGGCCAATTGAGGACAATTTTGCTAATTGAGGCCAATTGAGGCCAATTAGGCCAATTGAGGTTAATTAGTCTAATTAGACCAATTGGGGCCAATAGGGGCCAATTGAGGCTAATTGCAGCCAATTGATGCCAATTACAGCCAATTAAGACTAATTGAGGCCAATTCTCTCAATTGAGACTGATTTGGGAAATTGAGGCCAATTGAGGCCAATTAGGCCAAATTGGTCAATTGATGTCAATTCTCCCAATTGAGGACAATTAAGAACAAATAGTTCAATTTGGTCAATTAGGATAATTGATGCCAATTGAGGCCAATTGAGACCAATTGAGGCCAATTGAGTCCAATTGAGGCCAATTGAGGCCAACTGAGTCCAATTGAGTCCAGTTGAGGCCAATTGAGGCTAATTAAGTCCAATTCAGACCAATTAAGGCCAATTAGTCCAATTAAATCCAATTGAGGCTAATTGAGGCCAATTGAGTCCAATTGAGTCCAATCAGGTCCAATTGAGGCCAATTGAGGGCAATTGAGTCCAATTAGGCCGGTTAGGCCAATTAAGGCCAATTATGCCAATTGAGGTCAATTGATGCCAATTGAGGCAATTGATGCCAATTGAGGCCAATTAGGCAAATTATGCAAATTGAGTCCAATTAGGACAATTGAGACCAATTGGGCCAATTGAGGCCAATTAGGCCAATTAGGCCAATTGAGGCCAATTGAGGCCAATTTGGCCAATTGAAACCAATTGATCCCAATTGGTGTTAATTGAGGTTAGTTAAGACAATTGAGTCCAATTGAGTCCAAATAGGCCAATTAGATCATTTTAGGCCAATTGTTTGTAATTGAGGTCAATTAAGCAGTTGAGGTCAATTGAGGCCAATTGTGGCCGATTGATGTCAATTGAGACCAATTGAGCCCATTTAGCCAAATTAAGCCCAATTGAGGCCGATTATTCTCATTGAGGAAAATTGAGGCCAATTGATGCCAATTAGGCCAATTTGGACAATTGAGGTGAATTGAGTCCAATTGATTCCCATTGGGGTCAATTGAGGCCAATTGAGGCAAATTAGGCAAATTAGGCCAATTGAGACCAATTGAGGTCAATTGAGGACAATTGAGGTCAATCAAGGCAAATTGGGAAAATTGGGAAAATTTGGACAATCGAGTCCAATTGAGGCCAATTAGGCATGTTGAGGCCAATTAGGGAAATTGAGGCCAATTAGGCCAAATGTGGATGATTAGAACAATTGATCCCAACTAAGGCCAATTATTGCCAATTGAGGACAATTAGGCCAATTAGGCCAATTGAGGCCAATTTGACCAATTGAGGCCAAGTTAGTCCAATTCAGGCCCATTGAGGCCAATTAGTCCAATTGATGCCAATTGAGGACAATTGAGGCCAATTGATGCCAATTAGGCCAATTGAGGCCAATTAAGGCCAAGTGGGCCAATTGAATCCAATTGAGATGAATTTGGGCAATTTGACCAATTGATGTCAGTTGAGGCCAATTCAGTTAATTGAGGCCAATTGAGTCCAATTAGAGAAATTGAGGTCAATTGAGGGCATTTTGGCCAATTGAGACCACTTTGGTCAATTGAGTCTAATTGAGGCCAATTATGCCAAATTGGTGAATTAAGGTCAATTGAGTCCAATTAGGTTAATTGAGGTCAATTAAGGCCAATAAGGCAAATTAAGGGAAATTGAGGTCAATTAATCCAACTGAGGCCAAGTGAGGGCAATTGACTCCAATTAGGCCAATTGAGCCCAATTGAGGAAAATTGAGGCAAATTAGGCCAAATAGGAGAATTGAGGTCAATTGAAGCCAATTAGGAAAATTGAGGCCAATTAAGAACAATTGAGGCCAATTAGAAGAATTGAGGCCAGTTGAGACCAATTCAGGACAATTGAGGCTAATTAGGCCAATTGTGCCAATTATGCCATTGAGACCTACTCAGCCAATTAGGTGAGTTAGGAAATTGAGGCAAAATTTGAAATTGAGGTCAATTTTGAAATTTTTTCCAATTAGTCGAATGATTTCAATTACGCCAATTAAGAAAATAGAGGCCAATTGATCCCAATTAGGCTAATTGAGCCTAATTATTCCAATTAGTACAATTATTCCATTAAGCCCAATTCGGAAAATTACTTCAATTAGGATAATTAGGCCTTTGAGGCCAATTCATCCATTAAGGTTAATTAGGCCAATTAGGGCAATTAAGGTCAATTGGGAAAATTGAGGCCAATTAGACCAATTGAGGCCATTAGGTCAATTGAGGGTAATTCAGTCAATTAGGCCAATTAGTCCATTGAAGCTAATTCGGCCATTGAGGCCTATTTGACCAATAAGGCCAATTAGGCCAATTAACGACATTTAGTCAAATTCTAGGCAATTGAGGCCAATTGAGGCCAATTAGGCCAATTGAGTCCAATTAGGTCAATTGATGCCAATTAGACCAATTAGGTCAATTAATCCAAGTGAGGCCAATTAGGACAATTAGCCCACTTGAGGCCAATTGAGTCCAATTCATCCAATTGAGGCCAATTAGGCAAATTGAGGTCAATTGAGGCCAATTAGGCCAATCGATCCAAATTAGGCCAATTGAGGCTAATTGATCCCAATTGAGGCCAATTGAGACTAATTGAGTCCAAATGAGGCCAAATGGGGCCAATTGGGACCAATTAGGCCAATTGAGGCCAATTGAATCCAATTAGGCAAATTAGGCCAATTAGTCAAACTATGATAATTGATGCTAATTAAGACCAATTAAGACCAATTAGGCCAATTGGGAAAAATTGAGGCCAATTAGGCCAATTATTCTAATTAGACCAATTGAGCCAATTAGACTAATTATACTAATTGGGGCCAAATGAGGCCAATTTGGACAATTAATCCAATTAGGCCAATTGATGCCAATTATTCCAGTTAGTTCAATTAGGTCACTTAGGCTAATGAAGGCCAAATTAGGCCAATTAGGAAAAATTAAGACAAATTGGCCAATTGAGGCCAATTAAGACAATTGAGGCCAATTTATCCAATAAGGCCAGTTTGGACAATTAGACCAATTAGGACAATAAGGCCAATCAGTCCAATTGAGGCCAATTAGTCCAATGAGGTCAATGATGCTAATTGAGGCCAATTTGGACCATTGGGGGAAATTGAGGCCAATTAGGCCAATTAGGCCAATTGAGGCCAATTTGGCTAATTTGGTGAATTGAGAAAACTTAGGCCAATTAGTACAATTAGACCATTGAGAAAAATTAATCAACTTAATCAAATTGGGGACAATTAGAATAATTGAGGCCAATTAGACTAATTGAGGCCAATTAGACTAATTGAGACCAATTAGACTAATTAAGCCTAATTAGGCCAATTAGACCAATTGAGTCCAATTATGCCAATTAGGACAATTATGCCAATGAGGCGAATTGGGGTGAATTATTCCAATTAGGTCAATTAGGATAATTCATCCAATTGATTCCAATGGTAGACAATTAGGCCAATTGAGGCCAATTGAGGCCAATTAGTCCAAATAGGCCAATTTGGACAATTTGTACATTAAGGGTAATTTGTAAAATTAGACTAATTGAAGACAATTTGGACAATTGGGAAATTAGGCCAATTAGGCCAATTAGCCCAATTTTGCCAATTGAGGCCAATTAGACCAATTGAGGCCAATTGATGCCATTTAGACAAATTGGGGCCAATTGAGGCCAATTAAGCAAATTAGGAAAATTAAGGCAAATTCGGAAAATTAGACCAATTAGTCCAATTAAGGTTAATTAGACCAATTGAGGCTAATTGAGACAAATTAAGGCCAATTAGGCCAATTAGGCCAATTTAGATAAGTTAGGAAAATTATGCCAATTAGGCCAATTAGGCAATTTGAATCCAATTTAGGAATATTAGGGCAATCACGCCAAATAGTCCAATTGATCTCAATTGAGGCCAATTAAGCCAATTGAGGTCAATTCAGCCAATTAGTCCGATTGAGGCCAATTAGGCCAATTAGGCTAATTGGCCCCAATTGAGTCCAATTTGGCCAATTAGTCCATTAAGGTCAATTAGTACAATTAGACCAATTAGGCCAATTATATCATTGAGTATGATTCATCCATTGAGGAAAATTTGGACAATTAGGGAAATTAAGGCCAATTAGGCAAATTGAAAAATATTAAGGCCAATTAGAACAATTGAGCACAATTGATGCCAATTTGGTGAATTAGGCCAACTGATGGAAATTAGAAAAATTGATGCCAATTAAGCCCAATTAGGCCAACTATGTCCAATTAGTCAAATTGAGGCCAATGGGGCCAATTAGGCCAATTAATCCAATTGAGGCCAATTGAGGCCAATTAAGCCAAATTAAGATAATTAAAGCCAATTGAGGCCAATTTGACCAATTGGATCATTGAGTCCAATTGTGGCCAATTTGACCAATAGATTCCAATTAGGAAAACTGAGGTCAATTGAGGCCAATTAGGCCAATTGAGGCCAATTAGGCCAATTAGGTGAATTGAGGTGAATTGAGGACAATTAGGCCAATTAGGAGAATTGAGGTAAATTGAGGCCAATTCGGCCAATTATGCCATTGATTTCAATTCTTCCAATTAGGAAAATTAGACCAATTTGGTCATTTAGGACAATTAAGACAATTAAACCAATTAAGGCCAATTAGGAAAGTTTTGACCAATTTAGGCCAATTACATCAATTGAGACCATTTAGGCTAGTTGAGGCCAATTGAGGAAAATTGGTCCAATTGAGTCCAATAAGTCCAATTAGTCCAATTAAGGCCAATTGTGGCCAATTGAGCTTTATTCAGCCAGTTGGGGCCAATTGAGTCTAGTTGAGACCAATTAGAAAAATTGAGGTCATTTGAGGCCAATAGGGCCAATTGAGGCTAATTAGACCAATTGATTCCAATGGATGCTAATTAAGACAATTTAAATAATTAAGGAAAATTGAGGAAAATTGAGACCAAATAGATAAATTAGGCCAATTGAGGCCAATTAGACCAATTGAGGCTAATTGAGGCCAATCGAGAAAAATTATGCCAATTTGGAAAATTGTCACCAATTAGACCAATTGAGGCCAATTAGACCAATTGAGGCTAATTGAGGCCAATCGAGGCAAATTATGCCAATTTGGAAAATTGTGGCCAATTAGACCAATTGAGGCCAATTAGACCAATTGAGGCTAATTGAGGCCAATTAGATTAAATGAGTCCAATTTAGTCTAATTGAGGCTAATTAGGTCAATTAAGGTCAATTAGAAAAATTAAAAAAATTTGGCCATCTGAGGCCAATTGAGGCAATCTGAGGCCAATTAAGGTCAATTAGGCGAATTAGCCCAATTCAGTCAAATTAATCCAATTGAGAATAATTGATACCAATTAGTCCAATTTAGGCCAATTGGGGCCAATTGAGGCCAATTAGGCCAATTAAGGCCAATTAGGGAAGTTAGGAAAATTAGGCCAATTTGGCCAATTCAAACTAGTTAGGAAAATTAAGAATACTAGGCCAATTAAGGCCAATTATTCTAATTGAGGCCAATTGATGCAAATTATTCCAATTAGTCCAAATAGGAAAATTGAGGCCCATTGAGGTCATTTATTCCAATTGATTTCAATTGAGGTCAATTAGTCCAATTAGTAAAATTATGCCAATTAGAAATAATTAGGCCAATTAGGCCGATTAGTCAAATTGAGAAAAATTTGGCCAATTAGGATAATTGGGGAAAATTAAGGCCAATAAGGCCAATTATTCCATTGAGTCCAATTTGGAAAATTGGTCCAATTAGTAAAATTAGGCCATTCATTACAATTTGGACATTTAGTCCAATTGGACCAATTAGGCTAATTTATCCAATTAAGGCCAATTTGGAAAATTGAGACAAATTGAGGCCAATTAAACCAATTAAGGCCAATTGATGCTAATTAGGCCAATTAGGCTAACTGAGTCCAATTAGTAAAATTGAGTCCAATTGAGACCAATTTGGTCAATTGAGTTGATGCGAACCCTGTTGAAATCACTGAGTCAATTACCCGAGTGGAGGAGTTAGATTTACAAGGCCCAATGATGCGTGGGAGATTAAACAGGTTGAATGCAACAATTGGTGCCCATCTCGTTTCATTAAAGGCCCAATGGATCTTTCCTTGCATGGATGGAGCAAATGGGTCTATTATCTCACTTATTCAATCCCAAAGATGATGCTTAAAGCTTGGCCCACATGGTGCACGAATTTGGAAGCCTTTCCCCCATGGAGGATTCTAGAAATGGCAACTTTGGACACCAAAGTCAAATCCAGTGGGCTATAGTTGGAAAATTGTGTACCACTTTTCCAAAAGAATTTGGTAGAATTTATCTTTTTGAATTTTAGGGAACAAAGTAGGTTAGCATTTATGACTTTAGGGTATTAAACCCTTGACTATTGTACCACCCCCTTCGCTATAAATAGACACCCCTATGGCACTTGTGTGGAATTTAAGATTTAACTGAGAGATTATGATTTGTTTCTCTCAGTTTTGTGAGGATTATCTCGGTTCCCCCCCCCAACTCTTGTGCATTCTTGCCTTGTCAATCTACAAGTTAGATTTGTGATCCAAGATCACAAAGCCCCCAATTTTGTGCCTCAACCCAAGTGCGTAGTTGTGTGGATTGGTTATCACATCCCTCCCTTGAGTGTGTTTTCTAAGTAGTAGGTCATGCTCCTTATAACGTTGATTGACTACTTGCATTCGCTATCCATATCCATCATCCTCCACTTAGCCCTGAACCACATCCTTCATCTGCCACCCTACGCCGTGAAGATCGGGCCACCCCGTGCATCTCACATCAGTTGGTATCAGAGATCTGGTTGACACGGTAGGCATATATCCCTTCATTTACTTTACTTTATTCCATTACCCTCCTTATCCTTCCATATTATTTACCCATTCAACAGAAAAATACCTTTTCATGAAAGCCTTCTAAATTGGCCTAGTTTGTGCAAGCTTGGATTATTATAAATTGAGCCAAATTCTCATTCATCTTCTTTCCGCATTTAATTCTCTATATGTGATTTGTATCTAGAAAACAAAATAAAAAAAAAATCAAATTCTATCAACTCATAATTTTGTGATTTTCAAAATTAACCACATCCTTTATTTGAGAGATTTCATAAAAAAGATTGTCTTACTCTCTGTTCAATTATCTTGTGCTTTAAAACTCCATGCACAACAATTTTTGGGGATAATTGACAAAAAAGCAAAAAAAAGTGGATACAATTACTCCTTTGTGCTTTAAATTATTATAACTTTTCATTTCTATACATCACTTTCTCCATCATTTTACTTCATCCCCATATTATATTTGGATCATAATGTTATTAATTTATCTTATCTTTCAAAATTGGGGAAAACCCAAAATAACACCTTTCTACCACCTTTTCCACCCACCCTTTATACATTTTATGCCCTCCTTTCCACACTTCAACCATTACCACTCAAACAGGTTGTGTTAAACCATCCAGCAACTCAATCTTGCTTTGGGAAGGATTTGTGGCACGTGATCATCCCAAACAAGGTATTATATTTAATAGGAGCTTGTAATTTGAATTTAGTGTTTAGAGTAGAGAGAAATAAGAAAAAAACTATCTTGTGTGTTTTAGTGTGTGCATCTTGTTGTGTGCGTGTGTGTGTGTACATCTTGTGTGTGTGAGTTTGTATATCTTTCATGTGTGGGTGTGTATCCATGTGCGTGTGAGTGTACATCTTGTGTGTGTGTGTGTGTACATCTCGTGTGTGTGAGTGGGTGTGTATCATTGTGTGTTTCCCCCCCGGTGTGTGTTTGTGTTTTCATAACTTATCATGGAAGAAGATCATGGGAAGAAAATTGCTCATATTAGTGATGAAGGAAGCCGAAGTAGATCTCCTGCTTCCGATGCAACACAACTCCAAATGCAAGAATTGATGATCCACTTCAAGAAGCTTCTTGATATAAATTTGGAAGTCCTACATGAGAGGACTGATGAATTGGAGAATAAACCAAGCCCAAGGATGATCCATGATAACCCATGACATGCTCTGGCACCACATCATCCCCACATCATGGAGGAGGAGATGGTGAACTTTAAAGACGATCTTGATGATATCCCATAAAGTAGGAGATTGTACCAAAACCCTAGAGGAGGAACGAGACAACATGATGATGACCTACTTGGCAGGATCAACGGGAAGGTCCCTTTATTTCAAGGGAAAAGCGATCTGGAAGCATACTTGGAGTGGGAGATGCGGATCGAGAAAGTATTTTCTTCTCATACCTATTCCGTGGATAAAAAGGTAAAACTTGTATACCATGAATTCATTGATTATGCATTAATATGGTGGGATCAAGTTCAAAAGGAGAGAGCCCGATATAGAAGAGGTCCTATTCAAACTTGGGAAGACATGAAGTTTTCCATGCGGAAGCGGTTTGTTCCCTCACACTACCGTAGAGATATCCACAACAAACTTCAGCAGCTCACCCAAGGGATTAATAGTGTGGAATATTACTACAAAGAGATGAAAATTTCCATGATTTGGGAAAACATTGAGGAAGATCTGGAGGCAACCATGGCATGGTTTTTACATGGGATCAATCGGGATATTGCAGATCTAGTGGAGATTTACCACCATGTGGAAATATAATATATGATCCATCAAGACACCAATCTCGAGTAACAAATCAAAAGTTGGAGCAACATGAGAAAACCCCTTACCCCTTTCACTCAATGGAGAAATATGAGGAAGAATATTGGAGAACCATCAAAGGAAAAAGTGGTGGTTTATCGCAAAAGTGACAAGGTAATTCTTCTACCTAAGAAACCTACTTTTGAGGCTAACCAAACTAGGAATCGAGATATTAGGTGTTTCAAATTTCAAGAAAGGGGTCACATTTCTAGTGAGTTCCCAAACTAGCACACAATTCTCATCAACAAGTATGGAGAATGGGAGACCGGTGGAGACAGCTCGGAAGAGGAGGAATAATCTCCAGAAATCGATAGTGGAGAGTTTGCAGAAGACGGTGAGATTCTTGTCACTAATAGTGTTCTGAGCACAAAAATGAATGTGGGAGAGAAGGAGCAGTGGGAGAACCTTTTCCATACATGGTGCAAGATCCATGGGAAGGTATGTAGTGTTATTATTGATGGAAGAAGCTGTAGTAATGTTGCGAGCACCGAGTTAGTAGAGAGGTTGGGACTTCCAACCTTGAAGAATCAACATCCATATCGGCTTTAGTGGTTGAATAATTTTGGAGATTTGAAGGTTACCAAACAGGTGAAGGTATTATTCTACATTGGTAAATACAAGGATGAGGTATTGTGCGACATTGTTCCTATGAAGGCATGCCACTTGCTGTTGGGTCGACCGTGGCAGTACTATTAGCGTGTTACTCATGATGGTTTCTTAAACTGTCACACTTTTGTACTACGAGGGGAACCTATAACCCTCAACCCCATGACCACAAAAAAAATTATAGAAGATCACATTTTGAGAGAAAATAAAAAAATTAGTGATGAGGAAAAAAAGAGAAATTGAAAAAGGAGAAAATGAGGGAAAATAAAAAATGAGAGAAGAAAAGAAATGGAGATCAAAGAAAAATCAAGATGGGAAAATGATTTGAGAGGAGAGAAAAGTGTGATGTTGGAAAAAAGATTGAGGTTAAAGAAGCTTTTATTTCTTGACAAAATCTCTTAGTAATTATGTACAAAGAGGTGATGTTGAACACTAATGACATAACATTTCCTTTGCCACATGTTGTTGAGTCATTATTTTAGGAATTTTAAGATGTGTTTCCCGAAAGGGTGCCACTTTGTTTTCCACCCATTAGAGGTATTGAGCATAAAATTGACATCATACCTTGATCATCACTACCAAACTGCCCTGCATATCACACCAACCCGGAAGAGACAAAAGAGATTCAAATGAAAGTTCAAGATCTATTGGATGTGGGATATGTTAGAGAGAGACTTAGTCCCTGTGCGGTACTAGTGCTTCTAGTACCAATGAATAATGGAACATGGAGAATGTGCATTGAATGTAGAGCCATCAATAACATCACAGTCAGGTATCGTCATCCTATCCCTAGGTTAGATGATATTCTAGATGAATTAAATGGTTCAACTATTTTCTCAGAAATTGATTTAAGAAGTTGCTACCATCAAATTAGGATGAAAGAATGAGATGAGTGAAAAACTACATTTAATAAAAAACCTAGACTTTATGAATCGTTAGTCATGCCCTTTGATCTCAAAAATTCACCTAACACATTTATGAGGTTAATGAGTCATGTCTTACGTGAATATATTATAAAATTTGTGGTATTTTACTTTGATGATATTATAGTGTATAGTAGGAATTTTCATGAACATGTAGATCAATTAAGATAAGCCCTAGAGGCATTAAGGAACGAAACATGTTTGGAAACATTAATAAGTGTGATTTTTTCCTCGATAAGATTTTTTTCCCTGGATTTGTTGTGAGCAGAAATTGAGTTGAAGTTGGCACTGAGAAGATCAAAGCAATACAAGAATGGCCAACTTCGACCTCCGTTGGGCAGGTAAGAAGTTTTCATGGACTTGTTAGTTTTTACTGGAGATTTTTGAAGGACTTTAACACACTAGAAGCACCATGTAATGAATTTACAAAGAATAATGTTCCTTTCAAATGGGGGAAAACTCAAGATAAATCCTTCCATGTGATTAAGGAGAGACTCACCCACGCCCCTCTACTTGCACTTCCGGACTTTGGTAAGACCTCTGAAATTGAATGTGATGCAAGCAGAATTGGTATAGGAGGAGAACTCATGAAAGAAGGTAAGCTTATTCCTTTCATTAGTGAGAAGTTAAATGGCCCAACCCTAAACTATGCTACATATGATAAAGAGTTGTATCCATTGTTTAGAGTTTTAGAAACATGGAAACATTGTCTTTGTCCAAAAGAATTTGTGACCAATTCTGATCATGAGGATCTTAAGTACCTTTGGAGCCAAAATAAACTAAATAGGAGACATGCTAGATGGCGATAATTCATTGAATCATTTCCATGTGTCATCAAGCTTTAAAAAGGTAAATAAAATATTGTGGCAGATGCACTTTCACGTAGATATTCTCTTTTGTCCTTGTTGGATTCAGAACTCCTTGGGTTTTAATGCATTAAGGAATTATATGCTACAAATAGTGGTTTTAGTGAACCATATGGACATTGTAAACCTGGAGTTAGTTCGGAAAAGTTTTATTTACATGATGGATTCTTATTCCGGATTGATAATCTTTGTATTCCCAATTGCTCTATCTGTTTACTTTTACTAAAGGGGTGAAATTCTGCTGGGTTAATGGGACATTTTGGTGTTGAAAAAACATTAAGTGTTCTTAGTGAGCATTTTTATTGGCCTAGGATATCTAAATATGTTGAAAAATTTGTGGGAAAGTGCATTGTTTTCCATAAAGATAAATTGAAACTGAACCCACATGGATTATATCTTCCTCTACCAATCCCTAAAAACCCTTGGGAGGATATATCAATGAACTTTATTGTGGGGTTACCAAGGGCTATGAGGGGGAGAGATTCCATTTTTGTTGTGGTGGATCGGTTTTCTAAAATGGCACATTTTATTCCTTGTCACAAAACAGATGATGCCACTAACATTGCAACACTCTTCTTTCATAAAATAGTCAAACTCCACGGAATGCCAAGGGAAATTGTGTTGTATAGAGAGACAAAATTCCATAGTTATTTTTGGAATACCTTGTTAAGAAAACTAGGTACAAAGTTACTATTTTCCACTACTTTTCATCCACAAACTGATGGAAAAACAGAGGTGGTGAATGGGACACTATCCTACCTTCTGTGAACAATTGCCAAGAAAAATCTCAAGAATATGGAGGAGTGTCTGCCACATGTGGAATTCACATATAATAGGGACAATCATTACACAACTCAATATTTTACATTTGAAATTTTTTATAGATTTAACCCCCTTTCCCCAATTGATCTAGTTCCTTTTCCTTTGCAGGAAGCAGCTAATATAGATGCGAAAGGTCATGCGGAATTAATTAAGAAAATCAACGAAAAGGTAAGGATAAATGTCGAACAGATGTCCCAGAAATAAACTAATAGTACAAAAATGGTGACCAATAAACGTTGTTCGAACTCAGGGACCTTTTTTGGGTTCATATCCGGAAGAAAAGATTTCCCGACAAGCGGAAATCAAAACTCATGCCACAAGGTGATGGACCTTTCTGAGTGCTTGAGAAGATTAACAACAATGCTTACAAGATAGCTTTTCCAAGTGAGTATGGTGTAAGTGCCACTTTCAATTTTTCTAGTCTTTATACTTTTTTGGGTGTAGAGGATGAAGAGTCAAGGATGACTCCTTTTCAAGGGGGGGGGGATGATGGGAACAATGTTGAAATCACCGAGTCAATTACGTGAGTGGAGGAGTTGGATTTGCAAGGCCTGATGATGCGAGGGAGATTAAAGTGGTTGAATGCAACAATGGGTGCCCATCTCTCTTCATTAAAGGCCCAATGGATCTTTCCATGCATGTATGGAGAAAATGGGCCTATTATCCCACTTATTCAAGCCCAAACAAGATGCTTAAAGCTTGGCCCACGTGGTTTCAAAAATTTGGAAGCCTTTCCCCCATGGAGGATTCAAGAAATGGAATCTTTGGACACCAAAGTCAAATCCCATGGGATATAGTTGGAAAGTTGTGTACCAATTTTCCAAAAGACTTTGGTAGAATTTATCTTTTTGAATTTTAGGGAACAAAGTAGTTTAGCCTTTATGACTTTAGGGTATTCGACCTTTGACTATTGTACCACCCCCTTGGCTATAAATAGCCACCCCCATGGCACTAGTATGGAATTCAAGATTTAATTGAGAGGTTATGATTTGATTTTCTCCATTGTGTGAGGATTATCCCAGTTTTCCCCCTACTCTTGTGCATTCTTGACTTGTCAATCTACAAGTAGGTTGGTGATCCAAGATCACAAATCCCCCAATTCTGTGCCTCAACCCAAGTGTGTTGTTTTGTTGTTAGCTATCACATCCCTCCCTTGAGTGTGTTCTCTAAGTAGTAGGTCACGCTCCTTATAGTGTTGATTGACTACTTGCATCCGCTATCCAAACCCATCATCCGTCACTTATCCATGAACCGCATCCTTCATCTGCTGCCCTACACCGTGAAGATTGAGCCACCGCATTGAGGTCAATTATTCCAATTGAGTGCAATTGAGTCCAATTAGGCCAATTAGGAAAATTATTCCAATTAGAAAATATTAGGTCAATTGGGCCAATTAGTCCAATTGAGGCCAATTAGGCCAATTAGGATAATTGAGGCCAATTAAGGACAATAAGGCTAATTAGTCCATTGAGGCCAATTCAGCCAATTGGTCCAATTAGGAAAATTAGGCCATTCATTCCAATTTGTCCATTGAGGCCAATTAGACCAATTATGCCAATTTATCCAATTAAGACCAATTACGAAAATTGAGACAAATTGAGGCCAATTAAAACAATTGAGGCCAATCAATGCTAATTAAGCCAATTAGGCTTACTGAGGCCAATTAGGAAAATTGTGTCCAATTGAGGCCAATTAGATCAATTGAGTCCAATTGAGGATAATTGAGGCTAATTAGGTCAATTGAGGCCAATTAGGTATATTGAGTCATATTGAAGCGTATTGAGGTCAACTGAGGCATATTGAGGCATATTGAGGCTAATTATACTAATTGTGGCCAATTGAGGTCAATTTGGCCAATTAGGCCATTGAGGCCAATTCGGCCAATTAGACCAATTAAGTGAATTGAGGAAAATAAGACAATTAAGGGCAATTGAGTTCAATTAAGGTCAATTAGGATAATTAGGTGAATTGAGGCTAATTGAGGTCTGTTAAGAGAAATTAAGCACAATTGAGGACAACTTGGACAATTAGGCGAATTGAAGCCAATTGAGCCCAATTGAGCCAATTAGACCAATTGAGGCCCATTGGGACCAATTAAGGCCAATCAGGCTAATTAGGTGAATTGAGGATAATTGATCCAATTGAGGCCTATTGAGACCAATTAAGGCCAATAGTGTCCAAATTGGTAATTAAACCAGTTGAGGAAAATTGAGGCCCATTGAGGCCAATTGTGCCTAATTGTGACCAATTAGGTTAATTAGGCCAATTAAGGGAAATTGTGGCAAATTGACTCCAATTGAGTCCAATTCAGCCAATTGAGGCCAATTGAGGCCAATTAGGCCAATTAAGGCCAATTAAGGCCAAATATTCCCAATTAAGCCAATTGGGCCAATTGAGGCCAATTGATGCCACTTGAGGTCAATTGAGGCCAATTGAGGCCAATTGAGGCTAATTGAGGCTAATTGAGGCCAATTGGGGCCCATTGTGGCCAATTGAGGCCAATTAAGGTCAATTAGGACAATTAGGCCAATTGAGGTCAATTAGGCAACTGAGGTCAATTGAGGCTAATTTTTTCCAATTGATACCAATTATTAGAATTGAGGCCAATTGAAGCCAATTGAGTCCAATTAAGTCAATTGAGGCCAATTGAGTCCAATTAAGACAAAATGATGCCAATTGAGTCCAATTAGGCCTATTAAGGCCAATTGAGTTCAATTGAGGTTAATTGAGGTTGACTGAGGCCAATTGACACTAATTAAGGCCAAATGAGGCCAATTGAGGTCCATTGAGATCAATTATGCCAATTGAAGCCAAATG
Organism: Viscum album; assembly: GCA_963277665.1. Lineage (NCBI taxonomy): Eukaryota > Viridiplantae > Streptophyta > Magnoliopsida > Santalales > Viscaceae > Viscum > Viscum album. The sequence goes on along the minus strand of CAUJRU010000003.1, from coordinate 9,608,452 downwards.
AGGCCAATCATGGGGAATTGAGGCCAATTGAGTCCCATTGAGATAAATTAGGAAAATTGATGTTAATTAGGCCAATTGAGGCCAATTGGGCCAATTGAGACCAATTGATGCCAATTGTGGCCAATAGAGACTAATTGAGGCCAATTAATGCCAATTGATGCCAATTGATGCCAATTGAGCCCAATTTAGCCCAATTGAGGTGAATTACATCAATTAGGATAATTGAGCCCAATTGTGGCCAATTGTGGCCAATTTGGTGTTGAAATATTGGGTGCCCTATACCCAACTATTCAGTGCTTTTGATTACCATCTTGTATATACAATTAGCTATACATGATGTCATATTACCATTATAGTGTAGAATTTCTTGAGTCCACTATTGAAATGGTAATGTCCAAAGATTAATTATTATATCGAAAGATTATAGCAGATCCCAGGCTATTATGAGAACCTCTAGATACTGTGACAATAATATTAAATATATTTTCTATGGTCTAGAAACATATTACTGATCGGAAACGTAAATGTTTGAATATCAGGTTCGAGGGGCTCATAATCATTGGGACTTCTTCTCATGAAGATCACACTTGGTGATCTCTAGTAGTGAGATCATGAGGATAGACCCTCCAATACGAACACCACATGTTTCGAGAGTCATTGGATGTTCGAATTTATGATCATGTGTAATGGTCTCTTAACATGAGATCATTTCCAGTGTATGTCAATTTATCATTTACTTTGACGCAAGAAGAAAACCATGATGTTGAAATCATGGCGAGGTAGTTTGTGTGGGGTGCGTCATTGATGACATGACATTGGTTGAATGGTCAAGAAAGGATTTTCACTTCCAGGTTATGGAAGTAATATATCTCAGGCCATGTCAATAAGGATGGTAGTACCTTTATAAGAATATGGACATGGTAGTCTAGGGTATGTCTATCCAGTTAGATAAAAAAATAATAATGCAAGAAAAAGGGAGATGACACGTGAGTGCATCTTGCTTTATGAGATATTAATGACACATAAATTATATTACACAGTAAGTGTTCATAGGATGGTTGTCGCTGTTGTGACTATTCTTATCTCATCAGGGGCCTTGATGGGTTTCTAGATCTCACTCTTTGTCTATGAATACTATTCACTACTATCGAGATAAGGGCTTAGAGGGTCACACAAAATAGCATATTCAAGAATTTTCCCTATTTAGTTTAATAGGAGTTTTGGACATGGTGGGCCCCACTAATGGGGGTCAGGATTTGTCCAAGGGGATACGGTCACCAAGGAATAATTAAATTCATATTATTCAAGGTAAGAATAATGAGAATTGAATTTATTTATTAAATTTATATACCAGTTTTATATAAATACATGAAAAAATATTATTTGAACACATATTAAAATATCCGAGGTTCAATAATATTTGTGGGAGTAAGAGCTATTTTAATGGACTAATTATTTCCACGTAATATATATTTTCTAGATTACATAAAATTGATAATAAAAATCAATAATATTTATGACACATTTTAGTAGTCAAGATATTATTTATATAGTGTGTTAATTATTCGGGGGTCAGGCTGACATTTTTGGATATTTTCTTAACACTCTCTAAATAGAGGAGGAGAGGGGTTTTCCATACACTATTCAATACCTCTCTATCTCCTCCTCTCTCTCCCACATCCTAGAGAGAGAGGCTCTAGATCCAAGGAGCTCGGATGGAGCTCTCTCTTAAGCAACGCAAGCGAGGCGATGCAGTGATCGTCGGAGTGTTGAAGGTGTCATTGGATCTCCATGATAGCACCTAGAATTTGATGATCGTCACTCCCCGGGATTCCTTGAAGCATGTGTGGACAATATAGAGGTATTCAACTTTAGATTCTTTGAGAAGTAATCACCAATGATGAGGATACGTTGTGCGTGACTTTGACTTTAAACTAGGTATTTTATGGTTTTATTTTAAGCTTAATACTCTTCACGCGTGATCCTCGACTTAAACCAGATTTATATTCGCTGAAATCAATAAGATTACGTCGATCATCAATGATTTTTTTTTTAAATCCCACATTTTTGTGGCTTCTGCCACACGTCCGGTTCTTCAAGTGGTATCAAAGGGATGTGTGTTGATTTTAATCCAAAATAAATTAAATTTTCATTAAACCTTATAGAGGGCATCGTTACGATTCCAACACTGTAAAAAGAGTCAGAATCGAACATCGGATAGACAGTCTTCATCCATTTGAAGTTTTGAATTCAGATTTGAGATTGAATTCCTGTGGTATTTTGTATTTCGACCAGAAATCCCGTGGCTGAAATACTCTTCGGAAAAACAGTTCAGCATTGAAAATAATTTTTTAAAATTAATTATATTATTATTATAATACTAAAATTTATATAATTTATCTTATAATAATAATATTAATTTTATAATAATAATAATATTATTATTATATTATTATTATTTTTCCAAAGCCTAATATATTGTTTTTGGAAAATTATATAAAGGGGAGCCAATTTGGCCTTGTGTGTGGAATCATATAAAAAAGGGAAAAGGGGAGACCTGCAAAAGCAGGTCTTGTTAAAAAAAATAAGGGGGAGACCTACAAAGCATGCCTCAGAAGACCAAAAAAAGGGAAAGGAGTCTTTTGGGAGCCGAGCCCCCACCCCCGTCTTCCCCGTGGAGCAGCCCTACGCCGCGGCCACGTCTGTTGAACTCAACACCTTGATCTTGACTGCCCCACAACTCTCATCTTCTACTCCTACCTGACCTATGGAACCGCCCTAGGGGCTTCCACCTCCTCTTATCGTACGTGCCACAACCGGAGTCCCACACAAGGTCTTCCGCCCCTGGTTCCCTCCTACGCCACACCGACCACCGCCTGGACTGTCCCCATCCCAGCCAACCACCGTAGGTGGCGCCCCGCTCCCAACCATCCCCTCCTCATTCAGGTGCTTCCCTACTCAGACCGCCTCGGTCTGACCTCCTCCCCATTTCGGAGCCCCTTCCCTACCATTCCCCAGCCTCCTCCGCCCCGGATGACCAACCTCTCTACAACTGAGTTTGGTGGCTCCCGACCACTAGCTGCGGTGCAGGCCACTACCGCACCAGGGATTCTCCCTATTCTTCTTTCCGCCTTTCGATCTCCCTCTCCAGAGAGATCCGGCCACCGCGCCTCCTGGTGTCCTAGAGGATCGTCGCTATGACTCCTCCTCTTCGTAGGCATGGTGTCTTACCGGCCACCTTTCTTGGCCAGCCGTCAACTTCTTCACCCGAGCTCGCCACGCCATCCTAAGAATTCATTTCTCATTCCCCGCTTGGCCGTAGTGACTCCTTCAGTGAGGTACTCCCTTGGGGATCTACACACACCAAACCGACCGTGAAATTGGTATTTGTGGGTATTTCCTACCTAGAACAAGCTTGGATGAACCTTCCTAACCCAGATTACCCCTGTACAGGGTCCGTATGGCCAGGACTGGGTCTGCGCGGGTTCTCCCTAACCCGCACAGGCCCTGCCAATTGTTTCGGGGCCTGGTTAATTTTAATTTAATCAAGAGTTGATTAAAATAAATAATTTAATTACATTTTATAATTAAATTAATTAATTATTAATTTTGTGTTTAAGAATGACTGTGGCGTAATTAATTTAATTTGGAGTTTAATTAAATGAATTAATTAACTTAATTTTTAGTTTTAAAATTAAATTAATTAAACAAGACCAAACGACATTGAAATATTGAATTAAAAATTAGAGTGAATTTTTTTTAATTCAATTAATCACCCTAGAATTTATTTAATGAAAGTTTAATTTTTGTTCTCCATTTAGTTTATATACACGAGTTAATGCGTATACTGATCATGAGATGGAGACCGGCCAATTCATGTCGGTTGCTTGATTATTTAGTTTATTTATTTAATTATTACATGAATCTGTAATAATTAGTTTAATTAATTTAAAATGTGATCTGTGTATCGTCTCTAAGTCATTATATGTATAAGGGCATGCACGCCCATTCCTAGAGTTGTATTTTTAAACCTCGAGAGCCCCTCACCTGCATGTAAGTACAGTTGTATAATGACAAGACGAGGTGTGACGCAGTTCATGATAGATCATGGAGACACCCCAGACAAGAGATATGATTCATTGGAGGGGAATATGCTTCATTTTGAGTCGCATGTGATGCGGCAGAAGGTATTACCCTTACGGTCTAGGTTGGTCCATTATTCACTCAATGGATCAACCATTAGTACTGGCTCATAACCAGGTCATTATTTTGTTTCGCATGGTTTATTATTTTTGTGAATGTGTAGTTAATGTGAGATCACATAGAATAATAATAAACAAGCATTGAAGATAAAATGAACATGTGATGTGATGAAGTTTCATATTTCATACATGGTCAATTGTGAGTGTGATCACATAGCACGTGCTTATAAAAATAGAAAATGACTTCTTTCTTCACATTAAAAATAATAAAACCCTTAAAGATATATTAAGTAATTACCACCTTCCATCAATACAATTTGGACAAAACCGGCTATTTAAGGTGCCGATCATGCCATAGATGAGCCTCTTACTACCGTGGAGTCGTTATAAGAGTGATGAGCTGACTTATCTAATGTGCTAGTAAGTATTATCCATAGCTAACTTCCTATCATTTTAGAGGAGAGCATTGAGTAAATCATGTTCTGATTTTAGAAGCTGGTACTTCACTCAAAAGATCAAATAACTGCATGTTAAGGTGTTTGGTCAGCCCCAAGCCTACCTTGAACCGTCCAAGTACTAGCGTAATCATAGCTTGTACAATATGAGGGGTGGTTTTGGGATCCTTACCACTAGAATACTCTAGCGACAGAGTATTCCGATTCTAGCACAGAGGGTTCCTAGAATCCGATAAAATAGTGGGAGGCATTAAATTATTTAAGCAATTAATCAAAATATCTAAATTGGTAATCTAGAGAAAGAGGTACTAATCTACTAGAATTTATTTTTCTAGTTAAATGGAAAATTATACCACAAGTTTAAAACTATGATAAATATTAGACAATGTAAATTCCCTCATTGACATGAGTATAAATGAATAGTATAGGAGCGTGCACATAATACTATGATATAGGAATCTCAAGGTCCCAGTGACCCCAACACGGTTAAACTACCTCAAGAAGCGAGGGTGAAATTGTATACAGGAGACTAATGTATAAAGCATAAGATAGTTATATCATTATTATTTCATCAATGTCTGTTGTCAGTTTTGGTTGCTACACCAGGACATGAATGATAAAACATGAAGTCTCATCTTCGATATGTTTTCAAGGAGAAAGTGAAGTAATTATATAAATAAGGAAATGTTACACTGGCATGTGTAAATTTAAAGATTAATCTTGATATTTAAATGGATCCCTTTCTCATATTATTTTCACCACTTTACTCAAGTATCATTTTATATTACAAAATGAATACGTATTGGGAGAAAACTTCATCACCTATCCAGGTAAGGTTCTCCAAGTGAATAAGAATTTCAAAAGACAGTTTTATCTTTAATTCTTATGGTGAATAAATTGAAAGACAATTTAAAAAAGGAAAAAAGGAAAGTAATTCCAATGACACATTACAAACATCCTTTAATGAATGAGGTATTAACATGAGGTTATTTTCATTTCATATTAAAAAATTACAATGGAATTTTAAATGAAATTAATTGAATTAAAGAAGCAAGCTACATATTTTTCTTCAAAAATATTCATCAAATGTAATATTTCAGTTTTACTACTTGGGTATTAAATACAATGTGATTGTGATTTATGTATTCTAATACAGTACCCAAGTAAGTATAGAAACCCTACTGGAAGTCAGGTGTATTCTCCAAGTGGCTAAGAAAGGGTGATACCTAGGCCAATGGTGAGAAGTACACGAATTCTTAATTTCCAAGTGAAATATTCATGTAGAACTATTATTAAGTATTAACCAAAACATTAACCTCATGTGTACTAGGACATAATGAGACATTATTTCAGGTTCTAGAATGAATGTTGTTTTTGGTATTTAATAATCAATAATTAGTTCAGTTATACATGAATCATAGTCAATGAGAGATGAATATAAAAATGTAAGACTTATACCCAGTAGTGGCAAGATATTTCTTTGTCGAGAAAAACTAAAGCATACCTCTTTAGTTTGGAAAAAGGAACCTTTAGAAATAAAGGTATGTCACAAATCCTTTGGAAATAGTTCAACAAGTGAACATGAACTATTACAAGGGTAAAAATAGAGGTTTATATATACTTCATAAGATTCCTTTAAGTAATTAAGGAATAATAAAGTGAAGTATATGCATCATCACAAGATATGATCTGCATCGAGATGGCATGCTGAAGAATATCTTAACTGTGTAATCATCGATCTTGATAACATGGCATGGAGTAATTCCTAAACACACGTTACCTTATCCACATCAGGGCTTTGATGATAATGAGGAGGATCGATAATGAAGTATTACATGATAACATTGATAAACAAATGTAGCATGGAGTAATTCCTAAATTAACATTTTATACATACGAGTAATGATATATGGAGTATCAATGTTGCAACTTCTAGAAACTTCCATTATATTTCATGATGTGGTCCACAACTAATAGAATTATTCCATAACCATATGCCAACTAAAATGAAAAATGGTTATCATATGAGTCATAGTATGATGATAAATCCATTATGTCATATGGACATGTGTTTGGATGTGAAGAGTTAGTTTGGACATAAACAAACATGCATCATGTTAAACACATGGTGCATATATGTAACTATACTAATGGTCGCTTAGGATATTACATGAATCCCTAAGATAGAAAAGTAGTAGACAAGTGATTGACTATATTTCAATAAGGATGCATTTCAATTTTTGAGACAGTAGGAGCTAAATTGACTTGGATTTAGTTAATGCTTTAGATGCACAAATAGTTGTCATAGGAACTAGTTCCACAAGCACATGTGGAATAAAGTATGTTCCAGAGACACATACTATGTAGGAAGTACAAAACCATGGTGATGATATTATATTTACTACGGTCGGTGATCTATTATTCAATGTGAATAATATTTCCTACAAGTAAGCAGTGTATGGAAATTAACTAAGATTGAGAAGAAAAATAACAATTCAATAATAGATTCCATGTATCAAATTAAAAAGGGTCTAATAAATTGAATACTGATGTGGGTATTCAAGTGACTTGATACGTGGATGGTACAAGCGTAGTACCAATAACAATTGATTAGTTTGACCAAGTTGTTATGACTAAATTCATTATAATTTTACTTGTCACAACTAATATTTATGATCATATTTTTTAGCATTGGATGTCATGACCACCAATCATGGATGTTGTCTATATGATGCAACTAGAAATGAATGGTCACTTCACAGAATTCTAATAAAAGTTCCAAGTTACTGAAATACGGTTTAGGATTAAAGTAAGAAACAAGATCATAGAATATACATTTGCATCAAATTTTTTCCATGTGTTTAATAGAGGTTAGTGGGATCACCAAGGTTTTCCAAGCCAAGTATGTTCGACAACATATGGAAAAAAGACTTTGGTCTTACAGTTAGTTAAGACCAAGAAGAAATTAATTCTCGAGTGATTGACTTAAAGTAGAAACCTATGTTCTAGGGAATAGTATCTATTGAGGTAGATCTATAGGTTTCTTAGTCCTAGTAAATCGTACATATAGAGACATTTTATAAAATATACAAGTTGTAATAATTGAAGTGGTAAATTTTTTCCTATTTCATAGGCCATAATATCTCTAGGTTGACAAGCCCATGACATGGGAAGAGATAAATATTATGTGTTAAATACATACATAAAAGTGATGGATCAATCACATATTCCATGATATGTACACGAAATGATATTTCCAAGGTATATTTTAATGTTGGAAGATATTAGTTATATCTAGGAGCATTGAAAATAAAGCAGTCAGAACTATTGATTATACTTCGGAGAGTACAAAAGATATGTACCTGGTAAATGGAGAAGAAGGATACCAATTTTTGGGGATACAAACTAGCCTTATATAGATCCATGTGATCTAATATCGTAGTTAGGCTAAGGTGATGAGTGAGACAAGCTCATATAAACTACTGGTATCCATAAGTACAAAAATAGAGTACGTTGCAGCTTCTGAGGTAGTTAAAAAGCTGTTAAATGCAATGATTTTTCCAAGTTATTAGAGTAACACATGGTAAGTAAAGACTTATCATAATGTAAATTATGATATTCTTACCAGCCAAGATGTCAAGTCATGATAGTGGACAAGTGGAATATACTCAGGATACCATCTCTTGAGAAGTTTTACTCAACGAGACAATGTTGAAATAGTAGAATAGCCACACGAAAGAACTGTGGAAGACCTAGTAGCTAAAGCCATTACTTATTAGAAACATTATGTTCATCATGTGATTAGCTAACAAGTTTGGTTAGAAATTTTTCTCTAGACCAAGTGGGAGTGTGGAAATAGTGGGTTCCCTAGACCCAACTATTTAGTGCTTTTGATTACCATATCATGTATACAGTTATTTATACATGATGTAATCTTACCATTATAGTGTAGAATTTTTTGCATCCACTATTTAAATGGTAATGTTCAAAGATTAATTGTTGTATCAAAAGGATATAACAGACCATAGGCTATAATGAGAACCTCAAGATAATGTGACAATAATATTAAAAATATGTTCTATGGTCTAGATACATCTTACTGACCAGACACAGTAGATGTTTGACTATTAGGTGATGGGGGATCATAAGAATTGATACTTAGTCTCATGATGTTCACACTTGATGATATCTAGTAGTGAGAGCATGAGGAAAAACCCACCAATATGAACACCACATAATTCAGGTGTCATTGGATGTTTCTATCTAAGATAATGTGTAATGGTCTCCTGACTTGAGGTCATTGACATTGTATGTCAATTGATCATGTACTTTGATGCAAGATGAAAACCATGATGTTGAAATCATGGTGAGGTAGTTTGTGTTGGGTGTGTCATTGATGGAATGACATTGGTTGAATGGTCAAGAAAGGATTTTCCACTTCTAGGTTATGGAAGTAATATATCTCAGGCCATGTTGATAAGGATGGAAGTACCTTTACAAGGCCATGTCCAAGGAAGTTGAGGGTAAATCCTTCTAGTTAGATCAATAAATAATAAATAAATAAAAATGGTGATGACATGTGAGTGCATCTTACTTTATGAGATATTAATGATAAAGAGATTATATTACATAGTACATGTTCGTAGGTTGGTTGTCGCTGCTATGACAATTCTTATCTCTTCAGGGGCCATGATGGGTTACTTGATCTCGCTCTTGGTCTGTGAATTCTATTCCTTGCTATCAAGATAAGGTCCCATAGGGTCACACATAATAGGGTATTCAAGAATCTACCGTATTCAGTTGAATAGTAGTTTTGGACAAAGTGGGCCCCACCACTAGGGTTCAGGATTTGTCCAAGGAAATAAGGTCACCAAGGAATAAATAAATCCATATTATTCAAGTTAATAATAATGAGAATTAAATTTATTTATTAAATGTATCTTCCAGTTTTAAGTAAATACATGAAAAATATTATTTGAACAAATATTAAAATATTCATGGTTCGTTAATATTTGTGGGAGTAAGAGCCAAGTTAATGGATTAATTATTATAACTTAATATATATTTAATATATTACCTTATAGTGATAATAAAAATGAATAATATTTATGAATCGTTTTAGTAGTCTAAATATTATTTATATGGTGTGTTAATTATTCGGGGGTCGGGCTGACAATTCTAGATATTTTCTTAACACTCTTTAAATAGAGAATGAGAGGAATTTTCCATAAACTATTCATTAAATCTCTCTCTACTCCTCTCTCTCCCACATATTAGAGAGAGAGGATCTGGATCCAAGGAGCATGGATGAAGCTCTCTCTCAAGCATCCCAAGCAAAGCGATGTAGTGATCGTCAGAGCATCTAAGGTGCATTCGGATCTCCATGATAGCGCCAAGAATTTGAAGATCAGCACTCCCAATGATTCCTTGAATCATGTGTGGATGATATATAAGAATTATACTTCAGATTCATTGAGCAGTGATCGCTAATGATGAGCAGACATCAAGCGCAACTTCAGATTTAAACCAGGTATTTTATGGTTTTAATTTGTACTAAAAACTAATCACGCATGATCCTCAGCTAAAATAGGGTAGCTATTCGCTGACTTCAACAAGATTACATCAATCATCAGTGATTTTTTTTAAATTCCTCCTGTCTGGGGCTTCTACTGCACGCTTGGTTCCTTTATTTTTCCAATTAGGCCAATTGAGGCTAATTGAGGCCAATTTAGGCTAATTGTGGCCAATTCGTCCAATTAGGAAAATAGAGGGTAATTTTGACCAATTGAGGCCAATTGAGGCCAATTAAGGCTAATTGAGGCCATTTTTTCCAATTGAGGCTAATTGAGGCTAATTGAGGCCAATTAGGCCAATTGAGGGCAATTAGTCCAATTCGGCCAATTGAGCCCAATTGAGCCCAATTGAGGCCAATTAGGCCAATTAGGTTTATTGAGGCCAACTAGTCTAATTCAATCCAATTAGGTCAATTTGTATAATTGATTCCAATTCATGCCAATTAGGCTAATTGAGGCCAATTAAGGCCAATTGTGGCCAATTAGGTCAATTAAGCCAATTGAGACCAATTAAGGCCATTGAGGCCAATTAAGCCAATTAGGCCGACTAGGTCAATTGAGGCCCATTGAGGCCCATTGAGGCTAATATAGGCCAATTGAGACCAATTGAGGCCAATTAGGACAATGGAGGCTAATTAGTCAAATCGAGACAAATTAGGCCAATTGATGCCATTGAGTCCAATTGAAGCCAATTGAGGTCAATTAGGCCAATTAGGCCAATTGAGGCCAATTGAGGCCAAGTAGGCCAATTGAGGCCAATTGAGGCCAATTAGGCCAATTGAGGCCAATTAGTCCAATTAGGCAAATTATGGCCAATTGAGGCCAATTATGGCCAATTCAGGCCAATTGGTACTAATTGAGGCAAATTGAGGCCAATTAAGGCCAATTGAGGCCAATTTGGATGATTAGGCTAATTGAGGCGAATTAGGCCAATGGAGGCCAATTGAGGCCAATTAAGGCCAATTGTGGAAAATTGAGGCAAACAGATGCCAATTAGGCCAATTAGAGCAATTAAGGCCAATTAGGTCAATTGAGGCCCGTTAGGCTAATTGAGGTTGATTGAGGCCAATTTGGCCAATTAAGTCCAATTAGGCCAGTTGAGGCAAATTGAGGCGAATTGGGGCCAACTAGGCCAATTGAAGCCAATTTTGGCAATTTGAGGCAAACTGAAGCTAATTAGGCCAATTATAGTAATTAAGGCCAATCCGTTCAATAGTGCCCTATTAGGCCAATTGAGGCCAATTGAGGCCAATTGAGGCTGATTGTGGCTAATTTGGCCAATTGAGTCTAATTAGGCCAGTTAATTGTGGAAAATTGAGCCCCATTAGGCCAATTGAGAACAATTGAGGCCAATTGAGCCCTGCTAACTTCTATTATGCCAATTGAGGCCAATTGAGGCCAATTAGGCCAATTATGCCAATTGGGCCCAATTAAGGCCAATTAGGCCAATTAGGGCAATTGATGTCAGTTGATGCCAATTGAGGGAAATTAGGCGAATTGATGGAAATTGCCGCTAATTGAGGCCAATTAGGCTAATTAGACTAATTGATGCCAATTAGGCCGGTTGAGGCTAATGAGGCCAATGAGGCCAATTGAGGGAAATTGTGGGAAATTGTGGCCAATTGAGGCATATTCATCCAATGGAGTCCAATTGAGGTTAATTAGGCCCATTTAGCCCAATTGAGGCCAATTGGGGCCAATTGAGCCCAATTAGGCCAATTGATCCAATTGAAACCAATAGAGCCCAATTGACTGCAATTGAGGCTAATTGAATCCAATTAGGTCAATTTAGGCCAATTGAGGGAAATCGAGGCCAATTAGGCCAATTATGCCCAATTATGTCCAATTGAGGTCAATTAAGATCAATTGAGGCAAATTGAGGCCAATAGAGGCCAATTGAGCCGAATTGGGGCAATTAAGCCAATTAATACCAATTGAGGCCAATTTAGGCCAATTAGGCTAATTGAGGCCAATTAGGCCAATTAAGGCAAATTGAGACCAATTGAGGACAATTAAGATAAATGATGCCAATTGACACAAATTGAGGCCAATTGGGCCAATTAAGGCAAATTGATGCCAGTTGATGCCAAATTGGCCAATTGCGGACAATTAGCTCAATTGAACCCAATTAGGCCAATTAAGGCCAATTGAATCCAGTTAGGCCAATTTGGCCAAATGAGGCCAATAGAGGCTAATATAGGCCAATTAGGCCAATCGAGCCAATTAAGGAAAATTTGGCCAATTAGGCCAATTGAGGCCAATTGGGGCCAATTGAGGCCAATTGAGGCCAATTGAAGCCAATTATGCCAATTAGACGAATTGATGTCAATCAGGCCAATTGAGGCCAACTAGGCCAATTGAGGCCAATTAACCCCAATTGATGCCAACTAGGCCAATTGAGGTCAATTGAGGCCAATTATACCAGGTAAGTCCAATTGAGGTCAATTAGACCAATTATGCATGTTATGGCCAATTGTGTCCAATTAGGTCAATTAAGGCCAATTGAGGCCCATAAGGAAATTAAGGCCAATTGAGTCCCATGAGACCAATTGAGGGTAATTTTGGCCAACTGTGAGTAATTATGCCAATTTGGAAAAGTTAGGCCAATTGACGCCAATTGAAGCAATTAGGCCAATTAGGCATATTATGGCCAATTGAGGTCAATTTGGCCAATTGAGAACATTTGAGGCCAATAATGCTAATGAAACCCAATTGAGGCGAATTGAGGCAAATGGAGGATAATTGAGGCCAATTGAGACCAATTGGGGCCAATTGAGGCCAATCACGACCAATCCAATTAGGCCAACTGAGCCCTATTGAGGGAAATTGAGGCCAATTGAGTTCATCTTGGTCAATTAGGCCAACTGATTCAAATTAGGCCAATTGAGGTCAATTAGTCCAATTGAGGCCAATGAAACTAATTGAGGCCAATTAGGCCAATTAAGGCCAATTAGGCCAATTGAGGCAAATTGAGGCCAATTGAGGCCAATTAGGCCAATTAGGGCCAAATGAGGTAAATTAATCCCAATGAATGTCAATTGAGACCAATTTAGGCCAATTAGGCTAGTTGAGTCTAATTGAGCCAAATTGAGGCCAAATGAGCCCAATTGACTCCAATTTAGGTCAATTTGGCCAATTGAGGCCAATTGAGACCCATTGAGGCCAATTGTGGCCAATTAGGCCAATTGAGGTCCATTGAGGTCAATTGAGGCCTATGAGGCCAATTGAAGCCAATCAAGTCCCATTAAGTCCAATTGAGGCCAATTAAGGCATATTAGGCCAATTTATGCCAATTATGGCCAATTGAGGCAAATTGTGGCTAATTGAGGCCAATTGAGGACAATTGGTACAATTGAGATCAATTGAAGCTAATTTAGGTCAATTGAGACCAATTGAGGTCAATTGAGACCAATTAGGAAAATTGATGCCAATTAAGTCCAATATTGGCCCATTAGGCCAATTAGGCCAATTAGGTCACTTGAGGCCAATTGGGACAAATTTGGCCAATTGAGGACAATTAGGTCAATTGAGGCCAATGAATACAATTGAGGCTAATTGGGTCGAATTGAGATCAATTGCGGCTAATTGAGGTGAATTGCAGCCAATTGAGGCCAATTGAGGCCAGTTTGGACCAACTAAGGCCAATTTGGTCCAATTGAGGTCAACTGGGGTCAATTGAGGCAAATTTGACCAATTAGGCCAATTAAGACCAATTGAGGCCAATTGAGGCTATTGAGGACAATTGTGGCGAATTAGGTCACATGATACCATATGGGATGTGATATTTGTTATCTAAAATGGGAAAACACAAGTGAAAGAAGTAATATTAATGGAAATTGAAGGAAACAAAAGTAAATAATAGGGTAATGAGATGATCAATTAGGAACCCAAGGAGACTTTCCTCTTAAAACCATAATTATAAAAAGTGATACAAAGTTTGATCACTCCTTTGCTAAGCCTTACTTTCATTTATTTAAGAACATTAGAATCAAATGTATAATAATTCTAGAAACTCACAAATTGAAATTAACCATTTAGGGGTACAAAGTAGTGGATATTTATATCCAAATGAGAGAGGTACGAGTCAAAATACATTACCCACAAAAGTCTAATGTCTAGAAATATTTTTTGACTTTGTTTACACATGAACATGGATTTAGGGGACAATATATCCACCAAGAAGACTTTTTACCACCACCCCATAGGCAATAATGAATCCCACCCTAACATTGGAGGCATGGGGCCAACCACTTTTTGACTTTAGAGATTTCCTTTATGCAAGTGGCTTTAAATTAGTAGGATTAATTGGGTGGTCCATTTAAGTTCACTTTTGGGATTTAATAAGTGTAATTAAAGGCCCATTTGATCCTCCCATGCATGCATTTTGGGCCTCCTCTTATAATTTCAAAATGAGGCCATGTAAAGTCACTTTCTTTCTCCTCGTTCTTCCTCTTTTCATTAGGCCTCTAATCCCATGCAATGGGTCTTGTGCATTTATGTCCCTTCCACCATCCATGTCATGATCACTCTCGACTCCTCACTGCATATGCCCAAATTGATTCTCATCAACCCCTCCCTCTTCAAAAGGATTCTTCCTTGAATTTGTATATTCATAGGGAGAGAGATCAATAACATTAAAGGTAGCACTCACATTTCCATACTTGCTGGGAAAGTCAATCTTGTAGGTGTTATCATTAATTATTTCTTAAACATAGAATGGTCCATCTCCCCACAATTGGTGTTTTTTAATTTCTTTTCTTAGAAAACCATTCCTTCCTCAAATGCACCCACACCCAATCATCGTGTTCTAGTATAACCTTATGTCAACCCTTGTTTTCTTTCTTCTCATATTGTTCATTTCTTCTTTGAATGTTGGCTTTCACTTTGGCATGTAAATCCCAAAAAAAATTTCCTTCTCATCACTTAGAAGATCAAAAACCTCATTAGTAGGCACCTAAATAATATATAATGGATTCATTGGGTTAAATATATATACAATCTCAAAAGATGATAAGTTATTAGTGGAATTCACTACTCGGTTACATACAAACTCTATGTGTGGAAAACGTTTTTCCGAATTCTACATATTTCTATGAATTATTAGATGCAAGGGGAATACAATCCATTAGGTAGAACCTTGGACTTTGCATACTTAAAAGTGAAACACTTATCAAAAATTGCAATAACATCTTTTATCATTCCTGTCCAATAAAAATTTTCTGGAAAAGTATCTAGTGTTTTTCGAACACCAAAATACCTCATTAAACCACCCCCATGAGTTTTTTTTCATGCATTTCTCAAGTTGAAAAATTTGGAATGCAAAATTTACCCCTTTTTAAAATAAACCCATCATTTTTGTAATAGTCTTTAAATCCATGTTTTTCACAAGATATCCAAATTTGAGAAAAATGTCCATTAGTTTCAGACATTCCCTTAAGGTACTCAAGTACATGTAATCAAGAATGAAGATAAGTAAGAAGTGTATACCTTCATGAAAGAGCATAGACAACCACATTTTCCATACCTTTTTTTGCATGATCACATACAGTAATGTCTCAATGAATTCTATTTAAATGATATGATACCGAATGGGCATGTAATATTTTTTGAATAAAATGCAGAAACACAAGTGAAAAAAGTTGGAGAAATGGAAATTTAAAGAAATGAAAATAAATAAAAGGGGAAGGGGATGATCAATTATGACCCCAAGGATAATTTCCCCTAAAAAACCTAATTAAAAAAAGTGCCATAAAGGTTGATCACTCCTTTGATAATCCTTACTTGGATTTATAAAATAACACAATAAACACAAGCATAATAATGCTAAAAACTCTCAAATTTGAAATTAACCTTCAACGGGTACAAGGAGGTGGATATTTATGTACAAATGAGAGAGATACAATTTAAAATACCTATCCCACAAAATTATAAAGGCTAAAAACTATTTTTGACTTTGTTTACACATTCCCATAGCTTTAGGGACAATATATCCACCAAGAAGACTTTTTGGCACCACCCTAAAGAGTTCGAAGATTCCCACAATGTTTTTGGAGACAATGGGCTCACCACTTTTTCAATTTGGATATTTCCTTCATGAAAGTGGATTTAAAGTAGTGGGATCAATTTGGTGGGAAATTTACATTCACTTTTGGGATTTAATAAGTGTAATTAAAGGCCCATTTGATCCTCCCATGCATGCATGTTGGGCCTCCTATTGTAATTTCAAAATGAGGCCACGTAAGGCCACTTTCATCCTCTCCATTCTTCCTCTTGTCACTAGGCTTCCAATCCAATGTATTGGGTCTTGTGCATTTATTCCCCTTCCACCATCATTTCCATGATCTCTCTCGACTCCTCACTGTATATGGGCTCCTTGATTCCCATCATTAGGCCAGTTAGGCCAATTGTGTCCAATTGAGGCCGATTAGTCCAATTATTCCGATTGAGTCCAATTGATTCCAATTGAGGTCCATTAGGCCAATTGAGACCAATTGATGCCAATTCAGACCAATTGAGTCCAATTGATGCCAATTGACGCCACTTGATGCCAATTATTCCAATTACACCAATTGAACCCAATTAGACCAATTAAGTTAAATTGAGGCTAATTGATGCCAATTTGGACAATTAGGCTAATTGAAGCCAATTATGAAAATTTAGGTCAATTGAGACCAATTATTCCAATTAGACCAATTGAGACAATTTAGACCAATTGAGGCCAATTAGGACAATTGAGGTAAATTGGGGCCTATTTAGGTCAATCAGGACAAATGAGGCCAATTGAGTCCAATTAGTCTAATTAAGGCCAATTGAGGCTAATTATGCCAATTAGGCCAATTGAGGCCAATTGTGACCAATTGAGGTGAATTGATCCAATTAGTCCAATTGAGGTGAATGGAGGCCAATTAGGCCAATTGAGGCCAATTAGACCAATTGAGGCCAATTAGGCCAATTGAGGTCAATTGAGGCCAATTAAGGCCAATTTAGGCCAATTAAGTCCAATTGAGGCCAATTGAAGCCAATTAGGCCAATTGAGGCCAATTCATCTAATTGAGTCCAATTGAGAACAATGAGGCCAATTAAGGCATATTGAGGCCAATTCTTTCCAAATGATGATAATTGAGAACATTTGAGGCCAATTCAGGACAATTCAGGCAAGTTGCGATTAATTGAGGTCAATTGAGGACAATTAGGGCAATTGAGGTCAATTATACCCCATTAGGCCAATTGAGGCCAATTGAGGCCAATTAGTCCAATTGAGGCCAATTAGGTTAATTGAGGCCAATGGAGGCCTATTGAGGCCAATTAGACCAATTGAGGCCAATTAGGCCAATTATACCACATGAGGCCAATTAGATCAATTGAGTCCAATTAAGGCCAATTAGGCCAATTGGGGCCAATTGAGATCAATTGTGCCCAATTATGTCCCATTGTAGGAAATTGAGGCCAATTTGGTCCAATTGTGTCCAATTGAGGGCAATTGAGGAAATTATGCAAATTGAGGCCAATTAGGCCTATTTCAGACAATTAGGCCAATTGAGGCTGACTGAGGCCAATTAGGCCAATCAGGCTAATTGAGACCAATTGAGGCCAATTGAAGTTAATTGAGGCCAATTAGGCCAATTTGGTAAATTGGGTCCAATTGAGGTCAATTGAGGCCAATAAGGCCAATTGAGGCCAATTGAATCCAATTTATGCTAATTAGGTCAATTGAGACCAATTGAGGCCCATTGAGGCGAATTGAGGAAAATTGAGACCAGTTGAGGTAAATTAGGCCAATTAAGGCCAATTAAGCTGATTGAGGCCAATTCAGGCCAATTAGCCAATTAAGTCTATTAAGTCCAATTGATGGTAACTTAGTCCAATTGAGGCCAATTAGGAAAATTGAAGTCAATTAGTCCAATTAGTCCAATTAATCCAATTGAAGCCAGTTGAGGCCAATTAAGGCCAATTAGGCTAGTTGAGCCCAATTGAGGGGAATTTAGGTCATTTAGGCCAATTTAGGCCAATTGAGACTAATTGGACTAATTAGGCCAATTGAGGCAAATTGATGCCAATTGAGGCCAATTAAGCCAATTGTGGCAAATTGAGGCGAATTAGGGAAATTAGCACAATTGATTCCAATTGTGTAGAATTAGGGAAATTAGTCCAATTGAGGCCAATTAGGCTAATTGATGTCAATTGAGGCCAATTAGGCCAATTCTGCTAATTGAGGAAAATTGGTGCTAATTGAAGCCAATTGAGGACAATTAGGCCAATTGAAGCCAATTGAAGCCAATTGAGGCCAATTGAGTCCAATTAGGCCAATTGAGTCCAATTGATGCCAATTAGGCCAATTGAGCCAATTGAGGCCAATTGAGGCCAATTAAGGCCAATTGAGCTCAATCAGTCCAATTGAGTCCAAATGAGGCCAACTAGGCCAGTTGAGGCAAATTGCGGCTAATTATGGTAATTGAGGACAATTGAGGCTAATTATGCTAATTGAGGCCAATAGAGACCAATAAGGCCAATTAGTCCAATTGAGGTCAATTGAGGCCAACTGAGGTCAATTAACACCAATTAAGCCAATTGAGGCCAACTGGCCTAATTAGGCCAATTAAGACCAATTGAAGCCAGTAGAGGCCAATTGAGGCCAATTGACACCAATTAAGAAAATTGATTCCAATTAGGCCAATTGATGCTAATTAAGGCCAATTTGGCTAATCAAGGCCAATTGAGACCAATAAGGCCAATACAATTGAGGCCAATTTGAGGCCAATTGAGCCCAATTGAGCCGAATTGAGCCCAATTGAATCCAATTGAGGGAAAATGAGGCCAATTAGGCCAATCAAGGCTAATTGAGGCCAATTGGGTCCAATTGGGGTCAATTGAGTCCAATTGAGGCTAATTCGGCTAATCGAGGCCAATTGGGGCCATTTACAGATGATTTGGCCAATTGAGGCCAATTGCGGTAAATTGATGTCAATTGAGGCCAATTGAGGCTGATTAGGCCAATTTATGCCCATCGAGGCCCATTGAGGCCAATTAAATCCAATCGATAATGAGGCCAATTGAGGCCAATTATGGCCAATTGAGGCCAATTTTTCCAGTTTGGCCAATTGAGTCCACTTGAAGCCAACTAGGCCAATTGAGTCAAATTGAGGTAATTGAGGTTAACTAAATCCAGTTGAGGACAACTGAATCCAATTAGGATAATTGAGGCCCATTGAGTCCAATTGATGTCAACTATGCCAATTAGACCAATTGAGACCAATAAGGCTAATTGAGTCCAATTGTGCCAATTGAGGCCAATTGAGGCCAATCGAGGACAATTGAGTCTAATTGAGGCCAATTAGCCCAATGGCGGCCAATTGCAACCAATTGAGGCCAATTAGGCCAATTGGTGTCAATTTTGGCCAATTGGGGCCAATTGAGGTGAATTAGGAAAATTGAGGCTAATTAGGCCAATTGTGGCCAATTAAGTCCTATTGTGGCCAATTGAGGCCAATTACGACCAATTGCAGCTTTGAGGCCAATTGAGGCAAATTTTTCCAATTAAGGCCAATTGAGGCCAATTAGGCCAATTAAAGCCAATTGAGGCCAATTAGGTCGGTTGTAGCCAATTATGGCAAATTGGGGCCAATTGAGGCCAATTGAGGTCCATTAAGGCCAATTTAGGCCGATTTGACCAATTTAGGCCAATTGAGGTCAATTAGGCAAATTGAGGCCACTTAGGTGAAATAGAGTCAATTGAGGATAATTGAATACCATTATGCCAATTAAGGCCAGTGAAGCTATTGAGGGCCAATTGGCCTCAATGGCCTCAATTAGCCCCGATTGGCCATAGTGGCCTCATTGGCCTAATTGTCCTCGATTGGCATAGTTAGGACAATTGTGGATAATTGAGGCCAATTGAGGCCAATTAGGCCAATTAGACCAATTAAGCTAATTAGGCCAACTAGGAAAATTAGACCAACTAGGAAAATTGAGGGCAATGAGGTCAATTAAGCCCAATTAGGGAAATTAAGGTTAATGAGGCCAATGAGGCCAATTAGTACAATTAAGGCCAATGAGGCCAATTGAGTCAAATTGAATCTAATTGAGTCTAATTAAGGCCAATTAGGAAAATTGAGGCCAATTGAGGGCAATTGAGACCAATTGAGTCCAATTAGGCAAATTGAGGCCCATTGAGGCCAATTAATTTCAATTAGGGAAATTATGCCAATTGAGCCCAATTGAGGCTAATTAGGCCAATTGAGTCCAATTGAGTCCAACTGAAGGAAATTGAGTCCAATTAGGCTAATTAGGTTAATTGAGGCAAATTAGGCCAATTGAGGCCAATTGAGGCCAATTAGGACAATTTAGGCCAATTGAATCCAATTGAGTCAAATTGAGTCCAATGGGGCCAATTGAGGTCAATTAAGGTTAATTAAGGAGAATTAAGTCCAATTAAGGCCAATTGTGTCCAATTAAGGACAATTGAGGCCAATTTGGCCAATTGATGCCAATTAAAGCTAATTGAGGCCAATTGAGGGAAATTATGCCAATTAGACCAATTGAGACCAATTAGGAAAATTGAGGCCAATTGAGGGTATTTGAGGCCAATTAAGGCCAATTGGGACCAATTGAGGTCAATTGAGCCCAATTGAGGCCAATTTGCCCAATTATGGCCAATTGCGGCCAATTGAAGTCAATTAGGAAAATTAAGTCCAATTGAGTCAATTAAGACCAAGTGAGGCTAGTTAGGCCAATTGGTCCAGTTAAATCCCATTTGGCCAATTGAGGCTTATTGAGGCCAATTGTGGAAAATTAAGGCCAATTAAGGCCAATTGAGGACAATTCAGGCCGATTAGGCCAGTTGCGGTCTATTATGCCCAATTGAGGCCAATTGAGGCTAATTTAGGGTAATTTAGGTCAATTTAGTCTAGTTAGGCTAATGAAGTTCAACTGAGGCCAATTGAGGCAAATCGGGCCAATTGAGACCAATATGGTGATGTAGAGTCAATTGAGGCCAATTGAAGACAATTATGCAAATTGAGGCCACTGAAGACAGTAAGGGCCAATGGATGCCAATGGAGGCCAATTAGCTGCAATTGGGCTTGTTTGCCCTAAGTGGCCTAAGTGGCCTAATTGTCATCGATTAGAATAATTAGGCCAATTGAGGACAATTGAGGCTAAGTGAGGCCAATTAGGTTAATTAGGCCAATTGACGGAAATGAGTCTAATTGATGCCAATTAAGCCCAATTATGCCAATTAAGATCAACTGAGGCCAAGTGAGGCCAATTAGGTCAATTGGGCCAATTGAGGCCAATTGAGACCAATTGAGGCCAATTAGAAAAATTGAGGCCAATTAATTAAGCCAATTGGGGCCGATTAGGCCAATTAAGGCTAAGTGAGCCCAATTGTGGCCAACTAGGCCAATTAGACCAATTGAGGCCAATTAGGTTAATTAGGCCAATTGAGGCAAGTTGAGACCAATTAATCCCAATTAGGCCAATTGATGCTAATTAGGCTAATTAAGACAACTAGGCCAATTGGGCCAACTGAGGCCAATTAGGCCAATAAGATCAATTGAGGCCAATTGATCCAATTGAGTCCAATTGATGCTAATTAGGCCAATTAATCTAATTGAGGGCAATTGATGTAAACTGAGGTCCATTGAGTCCATCTGAGGCCAATTAAGGCCAATTAAGCCAATTGAGGACAATTACGGCAAATTGAGGTCAATTAGGCCAATTAAGTCTAATTGACCCTAATTGAGCCCAATTGAGGCCAATTGAGGCCAATTGAGGCCAATTATCCCAATTGTGGCCAATTGAGTCCAATTGATGCCACTTGTGCCCAATTGAGGCCAATTGTGGCCAATTAGTCCAATTAGGCCAATTGAGGCCTATTGAGGAAAATTATTCCAATGGAGGCCAACTGGGGTCAATTAGACCAACTGTGCCCATTTAGGCCAATTGAGGCCAATTGAGGCCAATTGAGGTCAATTAGGCCAATTGAGGCCAATTAGGCCAATTATGGCAATTGATGTCAATTTGTCCAATTGAAGGCAATTGAGTCCAATTGAGCCCAATTGAGGACAATAGAGGATAATTGAGGCCAATTAGGCCAATGAGGCCAATTGAGGAAAATTGTGGTCAATTGAGGTCAATTGGGCTAATTAGGTCGATTGAGGCCAATTGAGGAAAATTAAGGCCAATTGAGTGCAATTAGTCCAATTAGCCATTTGAGGCCAATTGAGTCCCTTTGGTGCCAATTGAGCCCAATTAGCCCAATTGAGGCCTATTGAGGCCAATTGAGGCCAATTGGGCCAATTGGGGCCAATCGAGACCAATTGAGGAAAATTGAGGCCAATTAAGGAAAATGTTACTCAATTGAGTCACATTGAGTCCAATTGAGGTAAATTAGGCCAATGAGATGGATTGAGGCTAATTGAGGCCAATTGATACCCATTATGTGAATAGGGGCCAATTAAGGTCAATTTAGGACAATTGGGCCAATTAGGCCAATTGAGGCCAATAGAGGCTAATTAGGCCTATTGTGGCCAGCTTAGGCCAATTAGTACAACTGAGGGCTAGTGAGGCAAATTGAGGCCAATTAGGAAAATTGAGGCCAATTATGGCTAATTGAGTCCATTTGAACCCAATTAGTCGAATTGATTTCAACTGACTCTAATTAGGAAAATTAGGCCAATGGAGGCCAATTTAGCTCAATTGAGGCGAATTAGGCCAATTGATACCAATTGAGGTCAATTAGGCCAATTCAGCCAATTGAGGGCCAATTGAGGCAAATTGAGTCCAATTGAGGCCAATTAGGCCCATTCAGCCAATTCGTTCAATTGAGTCAAATTGAGGCCAATACGGCAATTGAGGCCAATTGAGGCCAATTGGGGGTCATTGAGGCTAATTGAGGAAAATTGAGGATAATTTGGCCGATTAGGAAAATTAAGTCCAATTGAGGCCAATTAGTCCAATTGAGGCTAGTTGTGGCCAATTAGGGCAAATTATGCCAATTGGGTCATTTGAAGCCAATTGAGGCCAGTTAGGTCAATTGAGGCCAATTTGGCCCGTTGAATCCGATTCGTCCAATTATGGCCAATTTGGCCAATAGAGTCCAATTGAGGCCAATTATACCAATTGAGTCAAATTGAGGCTAATTAGCCAATTTGACCAATTGAGGCCAATTGATGCAAATTAGACCAATTGGTGCTAATTGATGCCAATTGATGCCAATTGAGGGAAACTAGACCAATAAGGGGAATTGAGGCCAATTGAGTCCAATTGAGGCTATTTGAGTAAAATTAGGCCAATTGAGCCCAATTGAGTTCAATTGATGTCAATTAGGATAATTAGGCTAATTTGGACGATTAGGCTAATTGAGGACAACTGATGCCAATTTGGTTAATTTGGCCAATTGAGGCCAATTAGGCCAATTGAGGCCAATTGAGGCCAATTGAGGCTAATTAAGCCAATTAGGCCTATTATGTCCAAATAAGCAAATTGAGGAGAATTGAGGCGAATTGAGGCCAATTTGGCCAATTAGGCCAATTGAGCCCAATTGAGGCCAATTGAGGCCAATTGAGGCCAAATAGGCCAATTGAGGCCAATATAGACCAATTTAGGACAATTAGACCCATTGAAGCCAATTGAGACCAATAGAGGTCAATTAGGCCAATTCTGGCCAATTGAGGCCAATTGAAGTCAATGAGGACAATTGAGGCCAATTGAGGACAATTTAGCAAATTGAAGAAAATTAGGCCAATTGAGGGAAATTGAGGCCAATTGAGGCCAATTAGACTAATTTAGGCCAAATAGGCCAATTGAGGTCAATTTAGGCCAATTGGGGCCAATTATGAAAATTGAGACAAATTGAGGCCAATAGAGGCCAACTAGGTCAATGGATTTCAATTAGGCCTACTAAGGTTAATTGAGGTCAATTGAGTCTAATTGAGTCCAATTGAATCCAATTAGGCCAATTAGGCCAATTGAGGTCAATTGAGGTCAATTGAGGCCAATTAGACCAATTGAGGCCAAGTGAGGCCAATTGAGGCCAACTGAGGCTAATGAAGCCAATTTGGCCAATTGAGTCCAATTGAGTCCAATTAGGCTAATTGAGGCCAATTGAGTCCTATTAGGCCAATTTAGGCTAATTGAGTCCAATTAGGCTAATTGAGTCCAATTAGGCTAATTGAGGCCAATTTGGCCAATTTGGGCCAATTGAGATCAATTAAGGATAATTGAGGCCCATTGAGGACAATTGAGCCAATTGAGGGTAATTTGGCCAGTGTGTGGCGAATTGAGGTCAATTGATGCCAATTGAGGCCGATTTAGTCCAAATAAGACTAATTGAGACAAATTGAGACAAATTGAGACCAATTGAGACTAATTGAGAACAATTGAGGAAAATTGAGGCCAATTATTCCAATTATGCCAATTGATTCCAATTGAGGCAAATTATGCCAATTAGGCCAGTTGGGTCCAATTGCAGCCAATTAGTCCAATTAGTCCAATTGAGGCCAATTAAGGCTAATTGAGTCCAATGAGGACAATTGAGGAAAATTGAATCCAATTGAAGCCAATTGAGGCCAATTAGGCCAATTGAGGTCAATTAAGTCCAATTAGGCAAATTAGGCTAATTCAGGCCAATTGAGGTGAATTAAGCCCAATGAGGTCAATTAGGCCAATTAGGCCAATTGAGGCCTATTGAGGCCAGTTAGACCAACTGAGGCCAATGAGACCATTTAGTCGAATTAGACCACTTGAGGCCACATGAGGCCAATTGTGGCCAATTGAGGACAATTAGGCCAATCGAAGACAAATTAGGCCAATTGAGGCCAACTCGGCCTATTGAGGCAAATTGCGGCCAATTGAGGCCAATTGCAGCTAATTGAGGCCAATTAAAACCAATTTGGTCCAATTGAGGCAAATTGAGGTGAATTAGGCCAATGAGGAAAATTGAGACCAATTCAGGCCAATTGAGGGAAATTAAGGCCAATTGGACCAATTAGGCCAATTTAGGCCCATAAAAGATAATTGAGGCCAATTTGAACAATTAGGCCAATTTACTACAATTGAGGAAGATTGAGGATATAACATGAATCTCTAAGATAGAAAAGTAGTATCTAGGTGATCGACTACATTTCTATAAGGATGAACATCTCTTTTGGGAAAGTGGGAGCTAAATTCACTTGGATTTTGTTAATGATTCAGATAAAAATAATGTTGGCATAGGAACTAGTTCCACAAGAACATGTGGAATAATGTAAGTTCCAGAGACACATACTTTGTAGGATGTATAAAACCCTAGTGATGGTATTATATTAACCACAGTCGGTGATCTATTATTCAATGTGAAAAATATTTCCTACAGGTAAGCAGTGTTTGGTGATTAACTGAGATTGACAAGACAAATAACAATTCAATATTGGATTCCATGTATCACATTACAAAGTGGATTATAAATTGAATTCTACGGTGGGTATTCAAGTTACTTGATACATCGATGGTACAAGCGTAGTGCCAATAAGGCTCGATTGGTTTGACCAAGTCATTATGCCTAAATCTGTTAGAATTTTACTTGTCATAGGTAATTTTTATGATCATATTATTCAGCATTTGATTTCATGACTACCAATCATGGATGGTGTCTATATGACACAACTAGAAATGGATGGTCACGTCACAAAATGCTAATAAAGGTTGCAAGTTACTAAAATTCGGTTTAGGATTTAAATAAGCAATAATATCATAGAATATACATTTGCAACAAATGTTTGCCATGTGTTTACCAGAGGTTAGAGGGAGCACTAAGGTTTTCCAAGAAAAGTTTGTTCTGCAACATATATAAAATAGACATTGGTCTTATAGTTAGTTAAGAACAAGATGAAATTTATTCTCTAGTGATTGACTTAAAGTAGCAACCTAAGTTAAAGGGAACATGATCTACCCAGGTAGATCTATAGGTTGCTTAGTCCTAGTCAATCATACATATAGTGAAATTGAATTAAAAAATACAAGTTGGAATAATTTAAGAGGTGAATTGTTGCCTATTTTATTGGACATAATCTCTCCAGGTTGACATGTCTGTGACATTGGAAGGGATAAAATTGATGAGTTAAATCCATACATTGAAGAGATAGATCAATCATGTCTGCCATGATATGTAAAAAAAACGATATTGAGAAGGTATATTTTAAAGTAGGTAGATATCGGTTATATTCAGGAGCATTGAATATAAAGAAGTCAAAACTATCTGATTATACTTTGGAAAGTACAAAAGATAAGTACCTGGTAAATGGAGAAGAAGGATGCCAATTTTGGGGATACAAACTGTCATTCTGTAGATCTATGTGATCTAATATCATAGTTAGGCTAAGGTGATGAGTGAGACAAGCTCATACAAGCCAGTGATATCCATAAGTAAAAATACTTAGTACATTGTAGCTTCTGAGGTAGTTAAGAAGCCATTAAATGCAATGATTTATTCCATGTTCTTGGAATCACACATGTTAAGAAAAGAAATATCATAATGAAAACTATGATTTTATTACTAGCCAAGATGTCATGTAATGATAGTGGACAGGTGGGATATACACAGGATACCATATCTTGAGAAGTTTTACTCAACAAGACAAGGTTTCAATAGAAAAATAGCCACATGGCGGAACCGTGGCGAACCCAGTCGCTAAAGCCGTTACTCAGCAGAAACATGATGTTCATCATGTGAGTAGCTAATAAGTTTGGTTAGCAAGTTGGATCTAGAGAAAGTGGGAGTGTTGAAATAGTGGGTTCCCTAGACCCAACTATTTAGTTCTTTTTATTACCATATCGTGTATCCAGTTATCTATATATTATATAATCTTACCATTATAATGTATACTTTTTTACATCCACTATTGAAATGGTAATGTTCAAAGATTAATTGTTGTATCGAAAGGTTATAAAAGACCCAAGGCTACAACGAGAACCTCAAGATACTATGACATTAATATTAAATATATGTTCTATGGTCTAGATACATCTTACTGATCAGACATAGTAGAGGTTTGACTATCAGGTGATGGGGACTCATAAGGATTGATACGTATTCTCATGATGTTGGCACTTGATGATCTCTAGTAGTGAGATCATGATAATATAACCACCAATAGGAACACCACATGTTTTGGGTGTCATTGGATGTTTCTATCTATGATCATGTGTAATGGTCTCCTGACTTGATATCATTGCCACTATATGTCAATTGATCATGTACTTTCACCTAAGACAAAAACCATGATGTTGAAATCATGGTGAGGTAGTTTTTTTTGGGTGCGTCATTGATGGCATGACATTGGTTGAATGGTCAAGAAAAGATTTTTCACTTACAGGATATGGAAGTAATATACCTGAGGCCATGTTGATAAGGATGGTTTTACCTTTATAAGACCATGTCCATGTAAGTCAAGGGTAAATCCATTCAGTTAGATCAATAAATAATAAATAAATAAAAATGGTAATAACACGTGAGTGCATCCTAATTTATGAGATATTAATGAGAAAGATATTATATTACACAGTATGTCTTTTTAGGTTTGTTGTCGTTGCTGTGAAAATTCTTATCTCTTTAGGGGCCTTGATGGGTTGCTAGATCTCACTCTGGGTCTGTGAATACTATTCACTACTATCAAGATAAGGGCCCAAAGGGTTACACACAATAGTGTATTCAAGAATCTGCCCTATTCTGTTGAATAAGAGTTTTGGACATGGTGGGCCCCACCAATGGGGTTCGGGATTTGTCCAAGGAGATACAGTCACCAAGGAATAAATAAATTCATATTATTCAAGATAATATTAATGAGCATTGAATTTTTTTATTAAATTTATTTACCAGTTTTATGTAAAAACATGAAAAAATATTATTTGAACAAATATTAAAATATTCAAGGTTCAATAATATTTGTGGGAGTAAGATTTGAGTTAATGGATTAATTATTATAATGTAATATATATTTAATACATTACATGAAAGTGATAATAAAAATGAATAATATTTGTGACTCAGTTTAGTAGTCAAAATATTATTTATATAGTGTGTTAATTATTCGGGGGTTGGGCTGATGTTTCTGGATATTTTCTTAACACTCTACAAATAGAGGAGGTGAGGAGTTTTCCATACACTATTCACTACCTCTCTCTCTCCCCCCCTCTCTCCCACATCCTATAGAGAGAGGCTCTGGATCCATGGATCTTGGATGAAGCTCTTTCTCAAGCATCGCAAGCGAAGCGATGCAGCGATCATCAGAGCGTCGAATGCATCATCAGATCTCCATGCTAGCACCCCGAATTTGTTGATCGATGCTCCTGTGGATTCCTTGAATCATTTTTGGCTGATCTAGAGGAATTAAACTTTAGATTCTTTGAGTAGTGATCACCAACGATGAGAAACGTCGTGCGCGACTTCAGATTTAAACAAGGTATTTTACGGTTTTATTTTGTACTAAAAAATATTCATGCATGATCCTCAGCTTAAACTGAGCTGCTATTCACTAGATTTAACAATATTATATCAATATTCGGTGATTTTTTTAAAATCCCTCATGTTTTGGGCTTCCACTGCATGACTGGTTCCTTCATTTGGCAAATTAAGCCAATTGAGGCTTATTGAGGACAATTGAGGCAAATTGTGGCCGATTCGTCCAATTTGTAAAATTGAGGGTAATTGAGACCAATTGAGGCCAATTGGGTCCAATTGAGGATAATTAGTCCAATTTGGCCAAATTTGCCCAATTGAGCCCAATTGAGCCCAATTAGGCCAAATAGGCCAATTGAGGCCAATTAAGCCAATTGAGGCCAATTAGGTAAATTCAGCCAATTGAGACCAATTAAGTCAAATTAGGCTAATTGAGGCCAATTGAGGCCAATTAGGTCAATTAAATCAATTGATACCAATTGAGGCCATTCAGGCTAATTAATCCAATTAGGCCGATTAGGCCAATTGAGGCCAATTGAGGCCAATTGAGGCAAATTGAGACCAATTAGGCCAATAGAGACCAATTAGGCCAGCTGAGGCTAATTGAGGCCAATTGAGGATAATTGAGGTCAATTAGACAAATTAGTCCAATTGAGGCCAATTAGGCTAATTTGGCCAATTAGGCCAATTAGGCCAATTGAGGCCAATTGAGGCCAAGTATGCCAATTGAGTCCAATTGAGGCCAAGTAGGCCAATTGAGGCCAATTGATCCAAATTATTCCAATGAGGCCAATTGAGGCCAATTATGGCCAATTATGGTCAATTGAGGCCAATCAGTACTAATTGAGGCCAATTGGGGCCAATTGAGACCAATTGAGGCCAATTTTTCCAATTTTGGTCAATTGAGGTGAATTAGGCCAATGGAGGCCAATTGAGGTCAATTAAGGCCAATTAGGGCAATTGAGGCCAATTGTGGAAAATTGAGGCAAACTGATGCTAATTAGGCCAATTAGCGGAATTGAGGCGAATTGGTTTAGTTGAGGCCCATTACGCCAGTTGAGGCCAATTGAGGCTGATTGAGGCCAATTTCTCCAATTGAGACCAATTAGGCCAGTTGAGGAAAATTGAGGCCAATTGGAGCCAATTAGGCTAATTGAGGACAATTGTGGCAAATTGAGGCAAACTGAGGACAATTAGGCCAATTAGAGCAATTGAGGCCAATTAGGTCAATTGAGCCCCAATAGGCCAATTGAGGCCAATTAGGCCAATTATGCCAATTGAGGCTAATTGAGGTCAATTAGGCCAATTGATTCCAATTGAGGCCAATTAGGGCAATTGAGGATAATTGCAGCCAATTGTGGCTATTTGAGGCCAATTAGGCCAATTAGACCAATTGAGTCCAATTAGGCCAGTTGAGGCCAATGAGGCCAATTGAGGGCAATGCCAGGCAATTAAGACCAATTGAGGCAAATTAAGCCAATTGAGGCCAATTTGGTCCAATTGAGGTTAATTAGGCCCATTAGGACAATTGAGGCCAATTGAGGCTAATTAGGACAATTTGGCTAATCGATCCAATTGAGACTAATAGAGCTCAATTGAGTGCAGTTGAGGCCAACTAAGGCCAATTAGGCCAATTGAGGCCAATTTAGGGCAATCGATGTCAATTAGGCCAATTGAGTCCAATTAAGGCCAATTGAGGCTAATTAAGGCCAATTGAGACAAATTGGGGCAAATAGAGGCAATTGAGAGGAATTAGGCCAATTAGGCCAATTCGAAAAATTGAGTCCAACTAGTCCAATTCGACAAATTGAGTCCAACTAGGCGAATTGAGGCCAATTGAGACCAATTGAGCCCAATTAGGACAAATGACGCCAATTGACACCAATTGAGGCCAATTTGACCAATTAAGGCCAATTGTGGCCAGTTGATTCCAATTGATGCCAATTTGTCCAATTGTGGCCAATTAGCCCAATTTGTCCAATTGAGGCAAATTAGGAAAATTAGTCTAATTGAGACCAATTAGGCCAATTGAGCCCAATTAGGTCAATTGAGGCCAATTAGGCCAATTGAGGCCAATTAGACCAATTGAGCCCAATTAGGCCAATTAAGGCCGATTGAATCCAATTATGCCAATTTGTCCAATTTGGACAAATAAGGACAATTAGGCCAATTGAGGACAATTAAGGGAAATTAAGGGCAATTCGACCAATTAGCCAATTGAGGCCAATTGAGGTCAATTGAAGCCAATTATTCCAATTAGACCAATGGAGGCAAATTAGGCCAATGGAGGTCAACTAGGCCTAATGAGGCCAATTGAGCCCAATTGAGACCAATTAGGCCAATTGTGTCCAATCGAGGCCAATTAGGCCAAATGAGTCCAACTAAGGCCAATTAGACCAATTAGGCTAGTTGAGGCCAATTAGGTCAACTAAGGCCAGTTGAGGCGCATAAGGAAATTGAGGCCAATTGAGTCCAATGAGACCAATTGAGGGTATTTGAGGCCAATTGAGACCAATTATGCCAATTTTGAAAATTTAGGCCAATTGACACCAATTGATGTAATTAGACCAATTAGGCCAATTGAGGTCAATGTGGCTAATTTAGGACATTTGAGGCCAATTATGCCAATTGAGCCTAGTTGAGGCCAATTGATGCCAATTGAGGCAAATGGGGGCCAATTGAGGTCAATTGAGTCCAATTGAGTCTAATTGGTGAAAATTGAGGCCAATCACGGCCAATCCAATTTGGAAACAGAGCCCTATTGAGGGAAATTGAGGTAAATTAGGAAAATTGTGGCCATCTTGGCCATTTAGGCCAACTGAATCCAATTAGGTCAATTGAGGGCAATTAGGCCAATTGAGGACAATGAGGCTAATTGAGACCAATTAAGACAACTGAGGCCAATTAGCACAATTGAGGCCAATTGCGGCCAATTGGGGCAATTGAGGTTAATTGAGCCCAATTGAGGTCAATTGAGACCAATTTAGGCCAATTAGGCCAATTGAGGATGATTGAGGCAAATTGAGGCCAACTGAGGCCAATTGAGGCCCATTGAGGCTAATTGAGGCCAATTAGGCCAATTAATTCCATTGAAGTCAATTATGGCCAATTGAGGCCAATTGATTCTAATTGAGGCTAATGAGTCCAATTGAAGCCAATCAAGGCCCATTGAGGCCAATTGAGGACAATTAAGTCATATTAGGCCAATTTATGCCAATTAACACCAATTGAGGTAAATTGGGGCCAATTGAGGCCAATTTAAGACAATTGGGACAATTGAGGTCAATTGAGGCCAATTGAGGCCAATTAGGGCAATTAGGGCCAATTAGGGCAATTAGGGCCAATTAGGGAAATTGGGGCCAATTGAGGGAAATTGAGACCAATTAGGACAATGGATGATAATTGAGGAAAATATAGGCCCATTAGGCCAATTAGTTCAATTAGGCCACTTGAGGCCAATTGAGACCAATTTGGCTAATTGAGGACAATTAGGTTAATTGAGGCCAATTGAGGCCAATGAGTAAAATTGAGGCTAATTGTGTCGAATTGAGGTCAATTGAGGCCAATTAAGGTTAATTACGGCCAATTGAGTCCAATTGATGCTAATTTGGGCCAATTGAGGTCAATTTGGGCCAATTGAGGTCAATTGAGGCCAATAGAGGCTAATTTGGCCAATTTGGTCAATTAAGTTCAATTGAGGCCAACTGAGGCTATTGAGGACAATTGAGGCAAATTAGGTGATATGATACCATATGGGAATACGGTATTTGTTGGCTAAAATGTGAAAACACAAGTGAAATAAGTAGGAGAAATGGAAATTGAAAGAAATGGAAGTAAATAATAGGAGAAGAGGATTATCAATTAGGACCCCAAGGAGACTTGCCACTTAAAACCCTAATAATGAAAAGTGCCACAAGGTTTGATCACTCCTTTTATATGACTTACTTTCATTTATTCAAGATCACAAGAAATACAAGTACAATAATTCTAGAAACTCTCAAATAAAAATTAACCTTATAGGGGTACAAGGTGGTGGCTATTTATATCCAAATGAGAGAGATACAAGTTAAAATACATTGCCCAAAAAATTATAAAGTCTAAAAACAATTTTTGACTTTGTTTACACATGACCATGTCTTTATGGAACATGATATCCACCAAGAATACTTTTTATCACCACCCCCAAAGACATTAAAGATTCCCACCATGACTTTGGAGACTAGGGCCCCACCACTTTTTAACTTCAGAGATTTCCTTCGTGCAAGTGGTCTTAAATTATTAGGATCAATTGGGTGGGCCATTTAAGTTCACTTTTGGGCTTTAATAAGTGTAATTAAAGTCCCATTTGATCCTCCCATGCATGAATTTTGGGCCTCCACTTATAATTTCAAAATAAGGCCATGTAAAGCTGCTTTCTTCCTCTTTGTTCTTCCTCATTTCATTGGGCCTCCAATCCCATGCAATGGGTCTTGTGAATTTATGCCTCTTCCACCATCCATGCCATGATCACTCTCGACTCCTCACTGTATATTCCCATCTTAATTCCCATCATAACCTCCCTCTTAAAAAGGATTAGTCCTCGAATCTGCATATTCATAGGGAGAGAGATCAGTAACATTAAAGGTAGCACTCACATTTCCATACTTGCTGGGAAATTCAATCTTGTATGCGTTATCATTGATTTTTTCTAAAACATAGAAAGGTTCATCTCCCCCAAGTTGGAGTTTTGATTTTGTTTGCTTCGAAAACCTTTCCTTCCTCAAATGCACCCACACCCAATCCTCGAGTTCTAGTCTAACCTTATGTCAACCCTTGTTTTCTTTCTTCGCATATTGTTCATTTCTTCATTGAATTTTGGCTTTCACTTGGGCATGTAAATCCCAAAAAAATCCTTCTCATCACTTGAAAGATCAAAAACATCATTAGTATGCAAACAAATAATATCTAATGGATTCATTGGGTTAAATCTATATACAATCTCAAAATATGAGAAGTTAGTAGTGGAATGCACTACTCCGTTAAATACATTCTGTATGTGTGGAAAACATTTTTCCCAATTGTATATATTATTTTGAATTACTACATGAAAGGAGGAATAAAATCCATTAGGTTGAACCTTGGAATTTTCAAGCTCACAAGTGAGAAAATTATAAAAAATTACAATAACATCTCTTCTCATGCTTGGGAATTAAAAATTTTCATGAATGGTAGCTAGTATTTTTCCAACACCAAAATGGACCATGAAACCACCCCATGAGTTTTTCTTCCAAGAAATTCTCAAGCTGAACAATTTGGAATGCACAATTTACCCCTTTTGAAAATAAAACCATCATTTTTGAAATAGAATTTAAATTCATGTTTTTCACAAGACATCCAAATTTGAGAAAAATATCCATCAGTTTCATGCATTCCCTTAAGTAACTCAAGTCCAAGTAATCAAGAATGAAGAGAAGTAAGAAGTACATACATTTGTGAAAGAGCATCGACAACCACATTTTCCTTACCTTTTTTATGATTGATCACATAGGGTAAAGTCTCAATGAATTCCAGTCAAATGATATGATACCATATGGGTAGGCAATATTCATTTGATAAAATGTGAAAAAACATGTTAAAAACATAGGAGAAATAGAAATTTAAAGAAATGGAAAAAATAAAAGTGGAAGGGGATGATCAATTATGACCCCAAGGAGACTTTAACCTTAAAACCCAAATTATAAAATGAGCCACAAAGTTTGATCACTCCTTTGATGATACTTACTTGGATTCATAAAAGAACACAAGCATAATAATGCTAAAAACTTTAAAATTCTAAATTTACCTTCAAGTGGTACAAGTAGGTGGCTATTTATGTCCAAATGAGAGAGATACAATTTAAAATACCTAGCCCACAAAAGTATAAAGGATAAAAACTATTTTAGACTTTTTTTACACATGCCCATGACTTTAGGGAAAAGATATCCACCAAGAATAATTTTTGACACCACCCTAAAGAGTTTGAATATTCCCACTATGACTTTGGAGACAAGGGGATCACCACTTTTTGACTGTGGATATTTCCTTCATGCATGTGGATTTAAATTCGTGGGATAAATTTGGTGATCCATTTAAATTCAATTACAGTCTTTAATAAGTGTAATTAAATTCCCATTTGATCCTCCCATGCATGCATGTTGGGCCTCCTATTGTAATTTCAAAATGAGGCCACGTAAAGCCTCTTTCATCCTCCTAATTCTTCCTCTTTTCACTATGCCTCCAATCCCATGCATTGGGTCTTGTTTATTTATTCTCCTTCCACCATCCATGCCATTATCGCTCTCGAATCCTCGCTACATATGGGCACCTTGGTTATCATTGTTAGGCCAATTAGGCCAATTGATTCCAATTAGGCCAATTATGCTGATTGAGTCCAATTGATGCTAATTAAGATCAAATAGGCCAATTGAGCCCAATTGATGCCAATTCAGACCAATTTAGGCCAATTGGTGCCAATTGACGCTAATTATGTCCATTACACCAATTGAAACCAATTAGGTCAATTAAGGGAAATTGAGGCCAATTACACCAATTTAGGCCCATTAAGGCCAATTGAGTCCAATTAATCCAATTAAAACAATTGAGACAATTTAGACCAATTGAGGCCAATTAAGACAATTGAGGTCGATTGGGGCTAATTTAGGAAAATCAGGCCAATTGAGGCCAATTGAGTCTAATTAGGCCAATTAAGGCCAATTGAGGCTAATTATGCCAATTAGGCTAATTTTGGCCAATTTTGGCCAATTTTGGCGAATTGAGGCCAATTCAGCCAATTGAATCCAATTAGACTAATCGAGGCCAATTAGGCCAATTGAGGCCAATTAGGTCAATTGAGTCCAATTGAGGCCAATTATGCCAATTAGGTCAATTGAGGCCAATTGAGGACAATTGAGGCCAATTGAGGCCATTTGAGTCCAATTAGGCCAATTGAGGCCAATTGAGTTCAATTGAGTCCAATTAGGCCAATTAGACCAACTGAGACTAATTAGGCCAATTGAGGCTAGGTGAGGCCAATTGAGTCCAATTCATGACAAATGAGGATAATTGAGCCCATTTGATGCCATTTCATTCTAAATAAGGCTAATTGATCCCATTTGAGGCCAATTCAGACAATTTGAGGCTAATTGAGGCCAATTGAGGCCAATTAGATCAATTGAGTCCAATTGAGGCCAATTTGGGCCAATTGAGGCCAATTAGGGCTAATTGAGGGAAATTGAGGGCAATTGAGGGCAATTAGGCCAATTAGGTTAGTTAGGAAAATTGAGTCCAATTGAGACCAATTGAGGAAATTATTCAAATTGAGGCCAACTATGCCAATTTTGGACAATTAGGCCAATTGATGCTGATTGAGGTCAATTAGGCCAATCAGGCACGTTGAGACCAATTGAGACCAATTGAGGCCAATTGATGTTAATTGAGGCTAATTAAGCATATTTGGCCAATTGAGTCCAATTGAGATCAATTGAGGCCAATGAGGCTAATGGAGGCCAATTGAAACGAATTGACGCTAATTAGGCCAATTGAGACCAATTGAGGCCCATTGAGGCCAATTGAGGTAAATTGAGCCCAATTGAGGAAACTTATGCTAATTAAGTCCAATTAAGCCGATTGAGGCCAATTCAGGCCAATTGATGGTAATTGAGGCCAATTGAGGCCGATTAGGACAATTGAGGTCAATTAGGCCAATTAAGCGAATTGACGCAAATTGAGACCAATTGAGGCCAATTAAGGCTAATTAGGCTAGTTGAGGCCAATTGAGCCCAATTGAGGCCGATTGAGTTCATTTAGGAAAATTTACGCTAATTGAGACTATTTTTTCCAATTAGTTCAATTGAGGAAAATTAATGTCAATTGAGGCCAATTAAGCCAATTGAGGCCAATTGAGGCGAATTTGGGAAATTAGGACAATTGAGACCAATTGAGGTGAATTAGGGAAATTAGGCCAATTGATGTTAATTGAGGCCAATTAGGCTAATTCAGCTAATTGAGGAAAATTGAGTTCAATTGAAGTCAATTGAGGACAATTAGGCCAATTGGGGACAATTGAAGCCAACTGAGTCCAATTGAGTTCAATTAGGCCAATTGAGTCCAATTGATGCCAATTGATGCTGATTAGGCCAATTGAGCCAATTGAGGCCAATTCAGGCCAATTGGGCTCAATTAGTCCAATTGAGTCCAATTGAGTCAGATTGAGTCCAAAAGAGTCCAATTGATGCCAACTAGGCCAGTTGAGACCAATTATTCCAATTGAGACCAATTGATACCAATTAGGCTAATTAGGTCATTGAGACCAATTAGGCCAATTATGGGAAATTGAGGCAAAATGATGCCAATTAGGCCAATTGAGGCCAATTCAGCTAATTAGGCCAATTAAAGCCAATTGAAGCCAATTGAAACCAATTGAGGCCAATTGATTCCAATTGATTCCAATTAGGAAAATTGAGGCTAATTTGGCCAATTGACGCTAATTGGGGCCAATTTTTCTAATTGAGACCAATTGAGTCAAATTAGGCTAATTGATGCCAATTAAGGCCAATAAGGCCTATACAATTGAGGCCAATTGAGGCCAATTGAGGCCAATTGAGCCAAATTGTGTCCAATTAGGTCCATTGTGTCCAATTGAGGCTAATTGAGGCCAATTGAGGCCAATTTGTCCAATTGATGCCAATTGAGGCAAATTAAGGCCGATTTGGCCAATTGAGGTCAATTACTGCAAATTAAGGACAATTGAGGCCAATTTAAGCTCATAAGGCCAATTTAGGCCAATTAGGAAAATTGAGTCCCGTTGAGGCCCATTAAGGCTAATTAAGTCCAACTGGGAATGAGGCCAATTGCGGCCCATTGAGGCCAATATTTTCAGTTAGGCCAATTGAGTCCAATTGAATAAAATTTTCCCAATTAGTCCAATTGAGTCAAATTGAGGCTAATTGAGGCCAGTTAGGCCAATTGAGGCCAACTGAAGCCAACTAAGGCCAATTGAAGCCAATTATGCCAATTGAGGCCCATTAAGTCCAATTATGGTCAATTATGCCAATTAGACCAACTGAGGCCAATAAGGCCAATTGGGGCTCATTGAGCCAATTGAGGCCAGTTGAGTCGAATTGAGACCAATTATCCCAATAGTGTCCAATTGCAACCAATTGAGGCCAAATTAGGAAAATTATGGTCAATTTTGGCCAATTGGGGCCAATTAATCCAATTAGAAAAATTGAGGCTAATTAGGCCAATTGAGGGCAAATGAGGCCATATGAGGCCTGTTGTGGCCAATTGAGGCTAATTACAGCCAATTACATCCAGTTGAGACCAATTAGGCCAGTTACGGCCAATTATGGAAAATTGAGGCAAATTGAGGCCAATTGAGGTCCATTAAGGCCAATTTAGGCCAATTAGACCAATTGAGTCCAATTGAGGTCAATTAGGCAATTTGAGGCCAATTAGGTGAAATAGAGTCAATTGGGGATAATTGAATCCAATTATGCCAATCAAGGCCAGTGAAGCCAATGAGGGCCAATTGGCCTCAATGGCCACAACTAGCCTCGATTGGCCTTAGTGGCCTCATTGGCCTAATTCTCCTCAATTGACATAATTAGGACAATTGTGGCCAATTGTGGCCAATTGAGGCCAATTAGACCAATTAGTCCAATTCGGCAAATTGAGGGCAATGAAGACAATTAAGCCCAATTAGGCCAATTAAGGTCAATTGAGGACAATTAGGACAATTAACCCAATTGGGGCCAATGAGACCAATTGAGTCCAATTGAGTCCAATTGAGGATAATTGAGCCCAATTAAGAAAATTGAGGCCAATTGAGGGCAACATAGACCAATTGAGCCTAATTAGGCCAATTGAGGCCCATTGAGGACAATCAATTTCAATTAGCGCAATTATGCCAATTGAGCCCAATTGAGTAAAATTAGGCCAATTGGGGGAAATTCAAGCCAATTAGGCCAATTAGGTCAATTGAGGAAAATTAGGCCAATTGAGGCCAATTGAGTCTAATGGAGCCAGTTGAGGTCAATTGAGGTGAATTGAGCCGAATTGAGGCCAATTAAGGCCAATTGAGGCCAATTAAGGCCAATTGAGGCCAATTATGCCAATTAGACCAATTGAGACCAATTAGGCCAATTGAGTCCAATTGAGGCTAATTAAGGCCAATTAAGGCCAATTGAGAGAAATTGAGGTCAATTGAGCCCAATTGAGGCCAATTTTCCCAACTATGGCCAATTGCAGCCAATTGAAGTCAATGAGGCCAATTGAGGCCAACTGAGTCAATTGAGACCAATTGAATCCAATTAGGCCAATTGGTCCAATTGAACCCATTAGGCCAATTGAGGCTTATTGAGGCTTATTAAGGCCAATTAAATCCAATTGATTCCAATTGAGGCCAATTGAGGACAGTTGAGGCCAATTAGGCCACATGCGGACCATTACACCCAATTGAGGCCAATTGAGGGTAATTGAGGCTGATAAGGTGAAATAGAGTCAATTGAGTCCAATTGACGACAATTATGAAAATTGAGGCCAGTGAAGCTAATAAGGGCCAATGGAGGCCAATGGAGGCCAATTGGTCATATTTGGACTCGATTGGCCTAAGTGGACTCAGTGACCGAATTGGCCTCAATTGGCATAATTACGCCAATTAAGGCCAATTAAGGCCATGTGAGGCCAATTAGTCCAATTAAGATCAAGTGAGACCAATTGAGGACAATTAGGCCAATTGGTCCAATTAAGGACAATTAGGCCAATTGAGACCAATTGAGGCCAATTGAGGCCAATTAGGCAATTAGGACTAATTGATCCAATTGAGGCCCATTGAGTCCAATTGAGGAAAATTAGAACAATTGAGTCCAAGTGAGGCCAATTGATGCAAATTAGAACAATTGAGGCCAAGTGAGGCCAATTGTGGCCAACTAGGACAATTAAGCCAACTGAGGCCAATTATGCTAATTAGGCCAATTGAGGCTAGTTGAGACCAATTGAGCCCAATTAGGCCAATTTTTTCCAATTAGGATAATTAGTCTAATTAGGCCAATTGAGTTAAATTAGTCCAATTGAGCTAAATAAGTCCAATTGAGGTGAATTGAGGTGAATTGAGGCCAATTGGGAAAATTGAGGCCAATTAGGCCAACAAGGCCAATTGAGGCCAATTGAGGCCAATTGAGGCCAATTGAGGCCAATTGTTCCAATTGATTCCAATTGATGCCAATTATGCCAATTAAGCTAATTGAGAACAATTGAGATCAATTAATGCCAATTGAGGCCAATCGAGGTCCATTTAGGTCATCTGGGGCCAATTAAGGCCAATTAGGCCAATTGAGGACAATTACGACAAATTAAGGCTAATTAGGCCAATTCAGCCTAATTGAGCCTAATTGATCCAAATTGGGATCAATTGAGACCAATTAGCCCAATTGCGTTCAGTTGAGTCCAATTGAGGCCACTTGTGCCCAATTGAGGCCAATTGACGCTAATTGAGGCCAATTAGTCCAATTAGGCCAATTGAGGTCAATTGAGGCCTATTGAGGAAAATTAGGCCAATGGAGGTCAATTGAGTCCAATTGAGGCCAATTAGGTCAATTGAGGATAATTGAACCCAATTAAGGCCAATTGAGGCCAATTGAAGCCAATTGAGGCCAATTGAGGACAATTCAGACCAATTAAGGCCAATTGATTCCAATTAGACCAATTGAGGCCAATTAGGACAATTGAGGCCAACTGAGCCCAATTAGGCCAATTGAGACCAATTTGTCCAGTTAGGCCAATTGAGGACAATTGGGGCCAATTAGGCGAATTGAGGCCTATTAGGCCAATTAGACCAACTGAGGCCAATTAGGCCTATTGATGTCAATTAGGCAAATTGAGTCCAATTGAAGCCAATTGAGTTCAATTGATCCCATTTGAGGACAATTGAGGACAATTGAGGCCAATTAGTCCAATTAGGCCAATTGAGGAAAATTATGTCCAATTGAGGTCAATTAGGTCAATTAGGCCGATTGAGGCCAATTGAGGAAAATTAAGGCCAATTGAGCGCAATTAGTCCAATTGGCCAATTGAGGCCAATTGAGTCTCATTATGCCAATTAAGCCCAATTAGACCAATTGAGGCCAATTGAGGAAAATTGAGGCCAATTAAGGCCAATGCTAGTCAATTGAGTCCCATTGAGTCCAACTGAGACAAATTAGGCCAAAAAGTAAAATTGAGGACAATTGATGCCCATTATGTGAATTGGGTCCAATTGAGGCATATTCAGGAAAATTAGGCCAATTGAGCCAATTGAGGCTAACTGAGGCCAATTAGGCCAACTGAGGCCAATTGAGGCCAATTGAGGCCACTGAGGCTAATTGAGGTCAATTTGGTGAATTGATCTCAATTGAGTCCAATTAGGCCAATTAGGCCAATTGAGACCAATTTAGCTCAATTGAGGCGAATTAGTCCAATTGAGACCAATTGAGACCAATTGAGTCCAATTAGGCCAATTCTGCCAATTGGGGGCCAATTGAGGCCAATTGATGCTAATTAGGCACATTCGTTCAATTGAGTCAAATTGAGGCCCATTGAGGCCAATTCGGCAATTGAGGCCAATTGAGGCTGATTGAGTGTCATTAAGGCCAATTGAGGCCAATTGAGGATAATTAGGCCAATGAGGCTAATTAAGGCCAATTGAGGTCAATTAGTCCAATTGAGGCCAATTGTGGCCAATTGAGGCCAATTAGGCCAATTCGTTCATTTGAGGCCATTTGAGGACAATTAGGTTAATTGAGGTCAATTTGGCCAATTGAGTCCAGTTCGACCAATTGAGGCTAATTTGGCCAATTGAGGCCAATAGAGTCCAATTA
The DNA here is from genome assembly GCA_963277665.1 of Viscum album. Classification (NCBI taxonomy): domain Eukaryota; kingdom Viridiplantae; phylum Streptophyta; class Magnoliopsida; order Santalales; family Viscaceae; genus Viscum; species Viscum album. The sequence goes on along the minus strand of CAUJRU010000003.1, from coordinate 9,566,917 downwards.
AGGCTTGGGCCAATTAGTCCAACTGAGGCCAACAGATTCCAATTAGACCAATTGATGCCAATTAATGCCAATTGAGGCCAATTGAGGGCCATTAAACCAATAAAGACAATTGAGGCCAATTGAGGTCATTTGGGGCCAATTAGGACAATTGATCAAAATTGAGGTCAATTGATGTCAATGAGGACAATTAGGCCAATTAGGAAAATTATGCCAATTTGGACAATTAGGCCAATTGAGGCCAATTGAGTCCAATTATGCCAATTATGCCATTGAGGCAAATTGAGGACCATTGATGCCAATTTGGTCAATTTGGCCAATTGTGGCCAATTAGGCCAATTGAGTCCAATTAAGTCAATTAGGACAATTATGGCCAAATTAATCCAATTGAGATGAATTGAGGCCAATTAGGCCAATTGATCCCAAACTAATGCCAATTGAGCCCAATTAGGCCAATTGAGGCCAATAGAGACCAATTGTGGCCAATTGATGCCAATTGAGACCAATTTAGTCCAATTAGAGCAACTGAGGCCAATTGAGACCAATATAGGTCAATTAGACAATTCTAGCCAATTGAAGCCAATTGAAGTCAATGAGGACAATTGAGGCCAATTAAGGACAATTTGGCTATTTGAGGAAAATTAGGCCAATTGAGGCCATTTAGGCCAATTGATGGCAATTGAGTCCAACTGAGGCCAATTAGACTAACTCAGGCCAAATAGGCCAATTGAGGTCAATTTAGTCCAATTGAGTCCAATTAGGCAAATTGAGGCCAATTAAGTTCAGTTAGGCCAATTGATGCCAATTAGGCCAACTGAGGCCAATTGAGGTCAATTGAGGCCAATTGAGGTCAATTGAGTCCAATTGAGGCCAATTGAGGCCAATTAGGCCAATTAGGCCAACTGAGGTCAATTGAGGCCAATTAGACCAATTGATGGCAAGTGAGGCCAAGTGAGGCAATTAAGGCCAAGTGAGGCCAATGAGGCCAGTTTGGCCAATTGAGGTCAATTGAATCTTATTAGTCCAATTGAGGCAAATTGATGCCAATTGGGCCAATTGAGGCCAATTTGGCCAATTGAGGCCAATTTGGCCAATTTGGGCCAATTAAGACCAATTGAGGACAATTGAGGCCCATTGAGGCCAATTGAGCCAACTGGGGCCAATTAGGACAATTGTGGCGAATTGAGGTCAATTAATTCCAATTGAGTCCAATTTAGGTCAATTGAGACTAATTGAGACCAATTGAGGCAAAATGAGTCCAATTATACCAATTAGGCCAATTGATGTCAATTGAGGCAAATTAGGCCAACTAGGCCAGTTGTGGGCAATTACGACCAATTAGTCAAATTAAGGCCAATTATGGCTAATTGAGTCCAATTAGGCCAATTGAGGACAATTGAATCCAATTAAAACCAATTGAGGCCAATTAGGCCAATTTAGGCCAATTAGGCCAATTAAGCTAATTCTGGCCAATTGAGGCAAATTAAGCCCAATGAGGTCAATTAGCCAATTAGGCCTATTGAGGCCTATTGATGACAGTTAGTCCAATTGAGGACAATGAGACCATTTAGGAGAATTAGGCCACTTGAGGCCAATTGAGGCCAATTGCGGCCAATTGAGGCCAATTGCAGCCAATTGAGACCAATTGAGACCAATTTGGTCCAATTGAGGGCAATTGAGGCCAATTTGGCCAATTGAGGCCCCTAGAAGCCAATTGAGGTCAATTTGGACAATAAGGCCAATTGAGTTCAATTAAGGCCAGTTGAGGACAATTAGGCAAATTGAGGCCATTTAGGACACTTTTGGCCAATTAGTCCACTTTTTGCCAATTAGGCCACTTGATGCCAGTTAGGCCAATTAGGAAAATTGAGGCCAATTGAGGCCAATTAGGATAATTAGACCAATTGAGGGCAATTGAGGCCAATTAGGCCAATTAAGGACAATTGAACCGAATTGAGGCAAATTGAGCCCAATTGAGGTCTATTGAGTCCAATTAGACAAATTGAGGCAAATTGAGGCAAATTAGGCCAATTGAGGCCAATTATGCCAATTGAGACCAATTGGGCCAATTGGTCCAATTGAGGACAATTGAGGCCGATTGAGGCCGATTTGGACAATTAAGGCTGATTTGGCCAATTAAGGCCAATTAGGCTAATTTAGGACCATTATGGCCAATTGAGGCCAATTGAGACCAATTGAGGCAAATTAAGGCCAATGATGCTAATTGAGGCCTATTGAGGCCAATTAAGACAAATTGAGGCGAATTGATGTAGATCAGGCCAATTAAGCCAATTGGGAAAATTGAGTCAAATTGAGGCTAATTAAGAAAATTGATGTTAATTTTGGCCAATTAGGCCAATTTTGTCTAATTTTGGCAATTAGGCAAATTGAGACCCAATGGGAAAATTGAGGCAAATTGAGGCCAATTAGGCCCATTCAGGCCAATTGAGTCCAATTAGGCCAATTAGGCCAATTGTGGCCAATTGATTCCAATTAGGCCAATTGAGGCTAATTTTGGACCCTTAGGCTAATTCAGGTGAATTTTGGAAAATTATGCCAATTCAGGCCAATTTGGCCAATGAGGTCAGTGATGCCAATTACGCCAACTGAGAACAATTGAACAAAATTGAGGAAAATTAAGCCAATTATGTCAATTGAGTCCAATTGGTCCAACTAAATCCAATTGGGACAATTGAGGCCAGTTGAGGCCAATTGAGGCCAATTACACCAAATGCGGCTTATTGGCCTAATTACAGTAATTGGCCTCAATTGGCGTAATTGGCCTCAACTGGACCCAATTACACTAATTGGACTCAAATGGTGCAATTGGTGTCAATTGATCTCACTTTTCCTAATTGAACTCAATTGAATGAATTGGCCCCAGTTGGGCTCAGCTTGCAAAATTGGCCTCAGTTTTCCCCAGTTCACTTAATTCGCCCAGTTGGCCTAATTGGTTCAATTGTCCTAATTTCCCTCAATTAGGCCAATTGGCATCAATTGGACTCAATTTGATTAATTGGATTTAATTGGCCTAATGGGCCTAATTGACCTAATTGACCTAATTAGCCTAATTGGCCTCAATGGTTGAATTGGCCTCAATTGGACTAATTGGCCTCAATTGGCCTAATTGGCCTAATTGGCCTCAATTGGCCTAATTAGACTCAATTGGACTCAATTCGCCTCAATTGGCCTCAATTGGTATCAATTGGTCGTATTGGCCTCATTTGACCTCAATTGTCCTCCATTTTCCTAATTAGCTTAATTAGTATCAATTCGTCAAAATGGTCTCAATTGGCCTAATTTGACTAAATTGGGCTCAATTGGGCTCAATTGGCCTAAATTGGCCTTAATCATCCATAAATGGCTTAATTGGCCTCAATTATACTAGTTGGACTCAATTGGCCATAATTGACCTCAAATAGGACAATTGGCCTAATTGAATCAATTAGCCTCAATTGGTCTCAATTGGCCTATTTGTCCTCAATTGGACTCAAGTGGCCACAATTGGTCTCAATTGGCCAAATTGGTGTAATTGGCCTCAATGGGGCTAAATTGGCCCCAATTGGCCAAATTCGCCTAGTTGGGCTCAATTGACCTTAATTGGGCTCAATTGGCCTATTTAGCCTAAAATGGAATCAAATTGTATCAATTGGCCGTAATTGGCTTAATTGACCTCAATTGGCCACAATTAACATCAATTGTATAATTGGCCTCAATTGGCCAAATTGGACTCAATTGGGCACAATTGGCCTCAATTGGCCTTATTGACCTCAATTAGCCAATTGGATTAAATTGGTGTCCATTGGATTCAATTGGAAAAATTGGAAAAATTGGCCTCAGTTGGCATCAATTGTCCTAGTTGGCCTCAATTGTCCTCAATTGGCCTAATTGGCCTGAATTAGAATAATTGGCATCAATTTTCTTCAATTAGGCTCATGTGGTCTCAATTGGTCTCAACTGGTCTCAATTTGGCTATTTGGTCTCAATTTGCCTCAATTGGCCTAATTAGCCTAATTGGATCTAATTGGTCGGAATTAGCCTCAATTGTCCTAATGGGCTCAATTGGCCCCAATTGGACTCAATTGGCATAATTGGATTAGTTGGCCTCAATTGGCCTCAATTTACCTAATTGACCTCAATTGGATTAATTGACCTCTATTGGCGTCAATTGGCCTCAAGTGGCCTAATAAACCTAGTGGAATAATTGGCCTTAATTGCCTTAATTGGACACAATTGGCCTAAATTGGTTTCAATTGGCCTAATTGGCCTAATTGGCCTCAATTTGCCTCAATTGGCCTGATTGGCTTTAATTGACCTCAATTGGCCTCAATTGGACTAATTTTCCTCAATTGGACTAATTAGCCCCCAATTGGCCTCAATTGGCCCCAATTGACCTCAATTGGTGTAATCTTCCAAATTGGATTAATTGGCCTCAACATGCCTCAATTGGCCTTAATAGGCTTAATTGACCTAATTTTCCTCAATTCTCTTCAATTTGTCTTTGTTGGCGTAACTGGCCTCAAGTGTCCTAATTGGCCTCAATTGGCCCCAATTGGCCCCAATTGGCCCAATTAGCCTCAATTGGACTCAATTGGCATCAATTGGCCTAATTGGCCTCAATTAGCCTCAAATGGACCCTATTGGCATCAATTGGCCTAATTAGCCTCAATTGGCCTCAATTAGCCTAATTGGCCTCTATAGGCCTCAGTTGGCCTAATTGGCATCAATAGGTCTCAAATAGCTTAATTGGTCTATATTGCCGAATTGGCCTCAATTTACCTCAATTGGCCGCTACTGGTCTCAATTGTCCCAATTGGTCTCAATTGGCCTCAATTAGCCGTAATTGGCCTTAATAGGATGAATTGGCCTCTATTGAGATTAATTGGTCCCAATTGGCCTTAATTGGCCTAGTTGGAAAAATTGGCCTCAGTTGGCCTAATTTGCCTCAATGGGCCTCAATTGGATCAACTGGCCTCAATTGGCCTTAATTGGCCTAATTGACCACAATTGGCCTAATTCGCCTTAATTGGCCTAATTGGCCTAATTGACCTCAATTGGCCTCAATTGGCTGCAACTGGACTCAATTGGCTTTATTGGTCTCAATTGGCATCAATTGTCTGTAATTGTCCGCAATTTTTCATAATAGTCTTAATTGGCCTCAATTAGCCTCAATTGACCACAATTATCCTCAATTGGATTCATTTGGTTGCAATTGGTCTAATTGGTCTTAATTGGTCTCAATTGGCCTAATTATCCCAATTGGGCTCAATTAGAATAATTTGTCTAATTTGCCTCAATTGGCCTTAATTGGGCTCAATTGTCCTAATTGGCCATAATTGGGCTCAATTGGCCTAATTGGCCTTAATGTGCCTCAAGTGGTCTCAATTCGCCTAATTGGACTAATTGGCCTCAACTTGCCTAATTGGCCTCAACTGCCCTCAATTGGCCTCAATTGGCCTCAATTAGCCCGAATTGACCATAATTGGCCTAATTAGACTAATTGGTCTCAATTGGCCTAATTAGCCTCAATTGGAATAATTGGCCTCAATTGGCCTAATTCGCCTCAATTGACCTTAATTGGATGCAATTGACCTCAATTGGCCTAATGAGCCTCAATTGACCTTAATTGGCCTCAATTAGTCTCAATTGAACACAATTGGTCTAATTCACCGAATTGGCATCAATCAGACATAATTGGCATAATTGGCCTCAATTGGACATAACTTTTATTAATTGGCCTAATTTCCCTCAATTGTCCTAATTGGCCACAATTGGCCACAATTGCCTAATGGGCCTCAATTTTCCACAATTTGCCTCAATTGGCCTCAATTGGCATCAATTGGCCTAATCATCCTAATTGGATTCAATTGGCCTCAATTGGCCTATTGGGTCTCAATTGGAATCAATTGGCCTCAATTGGTATTAATTGGATTAATTTTTCTAATTGGCCTCAATTAGCCTCAATTAGCCTAATTGGCCTCAATTGACCTCAATTTTCCTCAATTGGCCTAACTGGACTTAATTGGCCTCAATTGACATCATTTGGAATCAATTGGCCGAATTGGCCTCAATTGGCCCCAATTGAACTAATTGGACTCAATTGGTGTCAGTTGGTATAATTGGCCTTAATTAACCTCAATTGGCCTCAATTTCACAAATTATCATAATTGGCCTTAATTAGCCTCAACCGAACTTAATTTCCTGAATTGGTCATAATTGACCAAATTTGCCTAATTGGATTCAATGGATGAATTGACCTAAATGTCCAAATTGGCCAAATTTGCCGAATTGGCCTCAATGGAATAATTATCCAGATTGGCATATTTGGCCTCAACTAGCGTCATTTAGATTCAATTTTCCCAATTGTACTTAATTGGCCTCAATTGAACCAATTAGTCTCAATTAGCCTAATTGGCCTCAATTGCCCTCAATTTGCCTAATTGGCTGCATTCGGCTTTAATTCAAAAAATTGGCATAATTGGCCTCAATTGCACTAATTAGCCTCAATGGGCATAATTGGCATGGATTTCCCTAATTGGCCTCAATTGGAGGAATTGGACACAATTGGCCTCTACTGGCCTAATTGGCATAATTGGCCTCAATTTTCATAATTGGCATCAGTTGGCCTAATTGGCCTAATTGGCCTCAATTGGCCTCAATTGGCATCTGTTGTCCTCAATTGACATAATTATCCTCAATTGGACCAAATATGACTAATTGGCCTCAATTGGATCTCCTCAATTGGCCTAATTGGCATAATTAGCCTCAATTAGCCTTAATTGGACTCAATTGGCCTCAATTTCCCAAATTGGGCACAATTTGACACAATTTGGCCTAATTGGCTTTAATTGGCCTAATTGGTCTCAATTGTGCTCAATTGGGCTCAATTGGACTCAATTTTCCTAATTGACCGCAATTAGTCTCAATTGGCCTTAATTTCCCTCAATTGGCTTAATAGGCCTCAATTGGCCTCAATTATGCTCACTTGGCAGTAATCGGCATAAATAGCCCCTAATTGGCCTCAATTGGCATAATTTTTCCCAAATGGCCTACATTGGCCTAATTGGCCTAATTGCCCTTAATTGGCCTCAATTTACCTAACTGACTGAATTGGCCTCATTGCGTCACAATTAGCCTCAATCAACCTAATTGGCTTCAATTGGCCGTAGTTGGGCTAAATTATCCTCAATTGCCTAAATTGGCCTCAAATTGGCTCAATTGGCCCAATTGGGCTAATTTGCCTCAATTGGACTGAATGAGACTAATTAGTCTCAATTGGCCTAATTGGTCACAATTGGCTTCAATTGGCCTCAAGTGGCCTAATTGGGATAATTGGCCTCAATTGTCTTAATGAGACTCAATTCGGCACAATTTAGCTCAACTAGCCTAATTGGCATAATTTCCCTCAATTGGCCTTGATTGGCATCAATTGACCTAATTGACCTCAATTGGATTTAATTGGCCGTAATTGGTCTCAATTGGCCAAATTGGCCTCAATTAGTATCAATTGGCCTCAATTGTCCTCAATTGGTCTCAATTAGTCTCAATTGGCCTCTATTGACCTAATTTGCCTCAACTGGCTTTAATTGCCCGCAAGTTCTCACAATTGACCTAAATCGGCCTCAATTGGCCTAGTTGGCCTAGTTGGCCTCAAATGGTCTCAACTGGCCCCAATTGAACTCAATTGGCCTCAATTGGTATCAATTGTATTTATTGGCCTCTATTGGCCTCCATTGGCCTCAATCAGCCTCAATCAGCATCATTGGCCTCAATTGGTCTAATTGGCCTAATTGGTCTCAATTGGCCTCAATTGTCTAATTGGGCTCAATTGGTCTCAAAGGGCCTAAATTGTCTTAATTGGCTTAATGAGCCTTAATTGGCCTCAATTGGGTTCAATAGGCCAAATTCTCCTCAATTGGCCTCAATTGGCATAATGGGCCTCAATTGTCCTACATTGGATTAATTTTCATAATTAGACTCAATTTTCCTAATTGGCATTAGTTGGATTCAACTGGCCTCAACTAGCCTCGATTAGCCTCAGTTGGCCTAATCGGCCTAATTGGCCTCAAATGGACTAATTGGCCTCAATTGGCCTAATTGGCCTCAATTGATCTTAATTGGCCTCAATTGGGATCAATTGGCTTAATTTGCCTTAATTGTCTTAATTGGCATAAATTGGCCTAATTGACCTTAATTAGATTCCATTGGCCTCAATTAGACTTAATTGGTCTCCATTTTTCTAATTGGGTTCAATTGGTATAATTGGCTTCAATCGGCACAATTGGCCTCAATTGGCCTAATTGGCCTAATTTGACTTAATTCACCTCATTGGCCTCAATTTTCCTCAATTGGCCTTAATTGGACTAATTGGCCTCAACTGGTTTCAATTAGACTCAATTGGCCTGAATTGCGGTAATTGGCCTCAATTGGCCACAATTGGCCTCAATTGGCCTAATTGACCTCTATTGGAATTAACTGACCTCAATTGGCTTCATTTAGTCTCATTTGGCCAAATTGGCCTAATTAGCCTCAATTGGTCTCAATTGAACTTATTGGCCTCAATTAACATAATTGACATAATTTGATTCAATTGGCCTCAATTGGTTGAATTGGCTCCAATTCACCTCAATTGGAACCAATTGGCCCCAATTGGCCAAATTGACGTCAATTCGTCTAAATTGGTTAAATTAGCCCAATTGGTCCTAATTGGACTCAATTGGCCTCAATTGGCCTCAATTGACATAATTGGCCTCAATTAGGCTCAATTGGCCTAGTTGGATTCAAATGGCCTAAAATGGCCTCAATTAGCATAATTAAAGTAATTAGACTCAATTGGCCAAATGAACCTCATTGGCCTCAATTGGCCTCAAGTGCCCTAGTTGACCCCAATTGGCCTCAATTGGTATTAATTGACATCAATTGGCCTAATTGGCCTCAAGTGGCCTAATGGTCCTCAATTGACATAATTGGCCTCAATTGGCCTCAATTGACCTAATATGCCTCAATTGGCCTCAATTGACCTAATTGGGCTCAATTGGATATAATTGGCCTTAATTGGCATCAATTGGTCCCAATTTGCCTCAATTAGTCTTAATTGGCCTAATTGGACTAATGGACCTCAATTGGCCTCATTTTCCTCAATTGGCCTAATTAGCCCTAATTGGCCTCAACTGGACTAATTCGTATAATTAGCCACAATTGGCCTAATTGGCCTAATTGGCCTCAATTGGGCTCAATTGGTCTAATTGGTATAGTTGGCCTCAATTGGACTTAATTAGCCTAGTTTGGCCACCATTTGTTTAATTGGCCTTAGTTTCCACCATTGGCCTGAATTAGCCTCCATTGGCCTCAATTGGTCTCAATTGGCCTAAATTGGCCTCTATTGGTCTAATTTGCCTCAACTGGACTCAATTAACCACAATGGGCCTCAATTGGTTTAATTGGCCTCATTTCACAGTAATTCACCTCGATTGGCCTAGTTGACCTCAATTGGGCTCAACTGGCCTCAATTAGCTTAATTGGCCTCAATTGGCCTTAATTGGACTAATTGACCTCAATTGCCCTCATTTGACCTCAATTGGACTCAATTGCCTTGAATTGTCCTAATTATCCTCAATTGGAATGAATTTTCCTAATTAGTTTCAATTGGCCTCAATTGGCCTAATTTTACTCAATTGGCCAATCAGCCTCAATTGGCCTCAGTTGTCCTAATTGGCCTCAATTGGCATAATTGGCATCAATTACCCTAATTGGCCTCAATTGGACTCAATTGTGCTCAATGTGACTAATTGGCCTCAATTGGCCTCAATTGACCTCAATTAACCAATTAGCCTAATTGGGATAATTGGCCTCAATAGGTCTCAATTTGCCTAAATAATCCTCAGTTGGCCCCAACTAGCCTCAATTGTTCTCAATTGGCCTCAATTGCCCTAATTGGACATAACTGGCCTCAATTGGAATGATTGGCTTAATTCACCTCAATTGGCCCCAATTGGCCTAAAAATGCCTAATTGGCCTCAATTGGCTTAATTGGCCACAATTGACCTCAATTGGCCAAATTGACCTCAATTGTCCTCATTGGCCTCAATTGGCCTCAATTCGCCAAATTGGCCAAATTGGCCTCAATTGGCCCCAATTGGACTAATTCACCTCAATTAGCCTTACTAGCCTCAATTAACCTCAATTTTCCTAATGGTCCTAATTGGCCTAATTGGATTCAATTGGTAAATTTGGCTTAATTGGCCTCATTTTCATATTTGGCCACATTTTTCCTAATATGTCTCAATTGGTCTAATTAGCCTAATTGAACTTAATTAGACTGAATTGTCCTCAATTGGCCTAATTCACCTCAATTGGCCTCTACTAGCCTAAGTGGTCTCAATTGGCCTAATTGGTCATAATTATCTCAAATGTCCTCAATGGGCCTAATTGGCCGCAATTGGTCTCAATTGGTAGCAATTGGCCTTATTTGGCCTAAATTGGCCTAATTGACCTCAATTCGCCTAGTTTGCCACAATTAGCTTCGATTGGCCTAATTGGCCTCAATTGCCCCCAATTGGCCTCAATTCACCTCAATTGGTCTCAATTGGAATCATTCGACCTCAATTAGCCTAATTGGCCTAATTGGACACAATTGGCCTCAATTGGACTAATTTGCCTAATTGTGCTGAATTGGACCCAATTGGCCTAAATTGGCCTAATTGGCCTCAATTGGCCTCAATTGTCCTTAATTGGACTTATTTTTCCTAATCGGCCTCAATTAACGAAATTGGCCACAATTAGCCTTGTTGACGTCAATTGGCATCTTTTGGCCAAATTGGCCTTAATTGGCCTCAAATGGGCACAAGTGACTTCAATTGCTATAATTGGCCTCAATTATCCTCAATTGACATTAATTGGCCTAATTGGCCTAATTAGCCTAATTGGCCTCAATTGGCCTCAATTTGCATTAATTGACATCAATTAGCCTAATTGGAATTATTGGCCACAATTGGTCTCAATTGGCCTTAATTTTCTTAAATTGGCCCCAATTGGCTTAATTAGCCTCTTGGCCTCAATTTGCCTCAATGGGCCTCAATTGGTATAAGTACGTCTAATTGGCCAAATTGGTCTTAATTGGCCTCAATTGGCCTTAATTAGTTTTAATTGGTCTCAGTTTTCCTAATTGGCCTCAATTAAGCTCAATTGTATTCAATTAGGCTTAATTGGTCTCAATTGGCCCAATTGGCCTCAATTGGCCTAATTGGTCTAAATTTACTACAATTTTCCTAATTGGCCTCTATTGGCCTCAATTGGCTGAATTGGCCTCAATTGGCCTTAATAGGACTTATTAGCATCAATTACCCTCAATTGGCCTATGTTTTCATAAATGGCCTAATTGGACTAATTAACCTCAATTGAACTAATTGGCCTCAGTTTGCCTAATAGGATTTAATTGGATAAATTTTCCTTATTGTCTCAATTGGACTTAATGGATCAATCTTCCAAATCATCCAAATTGGCCTCAATTGTCCCCAATTAGGCTTAATTCACCAAATTGGCCAAATTGGCCTTAATTGGTCTGAATTGGCCTCAATTGGTCACAATTCACCTAATTGGACAATTTTTCCTCAATAAGGCTCAATTGGGACCAATTGACCTAATGGCTCAATTGACCTAATTGGCTCAATTGACCTTAATTTTCCGAATTGGCCACAATTGGCCTCAATTGGCCGAATTGGTATAAATTGACCTCAATTGGCCTCAATTGGACTCAATTGGCCAAATTTACCTCAATTTCCCTAATTTCCCTCAATTTCCCTGAATTAGTCTTAGTTTGATTAATTGGCCTAATTTTCCAAATTGGCCTCAATTGACCTAATTGGCCACAATTGACCTAATGGGCCTCAATTTTTGTAATTGGATTTTATTGGCCTAATTTGGATAATGGGCTTAATTGGTGTGATTTTCTTCAATTTCCTAATTGTCCAAATTATCCAAATTGACCCAATTGGCCTCAATTTGTCTATTCGTCCTTAATTAGCCAAATTGTCCAAATTGGCCAAATTGGCATAATTGGACAAATTGGCCTCAATGAAAAAATTGGCCTCAATGGACTAATTGGACTAATTGGTATCAATGGCTTAATTTGACCAATTGGCCTCAATTTTCCTAATTGGCATAATTGGCCAAATTGGCCTAATTTGACGAATTGACCTCAATGACCGAATTGGCCTTAATGGACTAATTGGACTAATTTTCCAAATTGGCCGAATTTTCATCAATGGTCTAAATGGCCTCAATTGGCCTCAACTGGACTGAATTATCCTCAAATATTCTAATTGACCTAATTGGCCAAAATTTCTTTATTGGCATAATTGGCCTTAATTGGTCTCAGGTGGCCTAATTGGCCTCAATTGACCTCAAGTCACCTAATTTTCCTAGTTGGCCTCAATTGGCCTCAATGGGTCTAATTGGTTTCAATTAGCCTCTATTGGAATCCCTTAGCCTCAATTTTCTTAATTGGCTAAACTGACCTCAATTGGCCTACTTAGCCTCAATTGGCCTAATTGGCCTCAATTGATCTAAATTTTCCTAATTGGTCTCAATTGACCCCAATTGGCCCAATCGGTCTTAATTGGTCTCAATTGTCCACAAGTCACCAAATTGGCCTAATTGGCCTCAAGAAGCCTCATTTACCCTAATTAACCTCAATTTTCCTTATTGTCCTCAATTTACCTCAATTTACCTAATTTGCCTCAATTGGCCTCAATTAGCCTAATTGGCATCAATTGGCCTCAATTGGCCAAATTGACCTAAATTGGACTCAATTTTATTAATTGGAATCAATTTGGATAATTGGATTAATTGGCCTCAATTGGTCTCTATTAGCCTAATTGGCCTCAATTAGCCTCAATTTTGCTATTTAGACTTAATTGGCCTAATTGGCCTCAATGGCCTAATTGGCATAATTTTCCTAATCAACCTAATTGGCCTAACTGGTTTTAATGGATTAATTATCCTAATTGGACTAATTGGGTTCAATTGGCCTCAACTGGGCTCACTTGACCTTAATTGGCATCAATTTGATTAACTGGCCTCAATTTTCCTCAATTTGTAACAATTCGCCTAATTATCCAAATTGACTGCAATTGGTCTCAATTGGACTCAATTTATCCAATTCGTCTCGATTGACCAAATTATCCTCAATTGGCATCAATTGGCCTCAGTTGGACTAATTGTCCTGATTGTCCACAATTGGCCTAATTGGGCTCGATTCGCATAAATGGCCTCAATTGGCTACAATTAGGATCAATTGACATCAATTGACCTAGTTGGACTTATATGGCCTCATTTGACCTCAATTAGACTCAATTGGACTAATTGCCTTAATTGGCCTCAATTGGCCTAATTGGCCTAATTGGCCTCAATTGGTGTAATTGGCCTCAATTGTCCTAATTGTCCTCAATTGGACTTTATTATCCTAATTAGACCCAATTGGACCAATTCTCCCAACTCGCCTCAGTTAGACTCAGTTGGCCTAATTGTCCTCAGTTTTCCTAATTGGCCTCAATTTTCCTAATTGGCCTTAGTTGACGTAATTGGCCTTAATTGGTCTCAATTGGACATAAATGTCCTCAATTGGACTTAATTGTCCTCAATTGGACTAATTGGACACAATTGATCTAATTGGCCTTAATATCCCTAATTGGCCTCAATAGCCGAGTTGGCCTCAATGGCCTAATTGTCATAATTGGCATAATTGGCCTAGTCGGATAAATTGGACTCAATGGACTCAATATCCAAATTGGGATAAATGGATTAATTGGCCTAATTTTCCAAATAGGCCTAATTAAATGAAATGGATTCAATTACCTAATTACCCTAATTTTCTTCAATTGGTATTAATTATCCTAATTGGCATAATTGGCCTCAATTGGCATAATTGGCCGAATTGTCCTAATTGGACTTAATTGGACTCAATTGGCCTAATTAGACTCAATTGGAATAAATTGGGCTAATTGTCATAATTGGCCTCAATTGACATAATTGGCCTAATTTTTCTAATTTACTCAAATGGAGTGAATTGGCATAATTGGCCTCAATTGGCCTCAATTGGCTTCAATTAGTCTAATTGGCCTTAATTGACATAATTTGCCTAATTTTACTAATCATCCTTAATTTTCTTAATTGGTCAAATTGGACGGAATTAGCCTCAATTGGTGTAATTTTCCTCATTTGGCCTCAATTGGCCTAATTGGCCTTAATTGGCCTAATTAGCCTAATTGGCCTTATTGACCTCAATGGACTAATTGTCCTAATTCGACCGAATTGGACTAAATTAGATGAATTTGTATGATTGTACATAATGGACTAATTGTCATAATTAGCCATAATTGGAATCAATTATCCTAATAGGCCTAATTTTCCTCAATTGGTCTAATTGGCCTAATTGGACTCAATTGTCCTCAATTGGAATAATTGGACCCAACTTGACTCAATTGGACGAATTGGCATAATTGGAATAATTGGCCTCAATCATCCTAATAGGAAAATTTTCTCTAATTAAACTAATTGGCCTCAATTGGCCTCAATCAACCTCAATTGGTCTAATTGGCCTAATTGGTCTCAATGAGTCTAATTGGCCTCAATTGACATAATTGGTCTAATTGGAATCAATTATCCTTAATTGGAATAATTAGTCTCAATTGGAAAAATTGGCCAGAATGGCATCAATTGGTCTAATGGGACTGATGGGCCTCAATTTGATGAATTGGTCTAATTGGTCTAATTGGCATAAATTGGCCTCAATTGGCCTCAATGGGACTCAATCGGCCATAATTGGTCTAATTTCTATAAATGGCCTCAATTAATCTAATTGGACTAATTGGATTAATTGTCATAATTGTTCTAATTGTCCAAATTGGCCTAATTTGGCCTCAATTAAGCAAATTAGCCTAATTGGACTAATTGGACTAATTGGCCCAATTATCCTCAATTGGCCTCAACTAGCCCAATTGAACTAAATTGTCCTAATTGGCCTGATTGGCCTCAATTTTTCTAATGGTCCCCATTGGCATAATTTTCCTAATCGGTATAATGGGCCTCAATTTGCCTAATTGGCATCAATTGTCCTATTTGGGTTAATTTTAGTAATTGACCTTATTTGGTCTCAATTATTCTAAGTGGCATAATTACCCTCAATTGGCCTAATTGGTATGAATGGACTAATTGGCCTCAGTTGGCCTATTTGGATGAAATGGCCTAATTGGCACACTTGTTCTCAATTGGGCTAGTTGGCCCAATTGGACTAATTGGCCTTAATTTGCCTAATTGTTCGAATTTTCCTCAACTGTCCTAATTGGCCTCAATTGTACTAATTGGCTTAATTATTCTCATTGGCCTCAATTGCCCTAAATTAGGCTAATTGGCATAATGGTCCACAATTAGACTAGTTAACCTAATTGTCCTAATTAGTCTCCATTGGCCTCAATTGGCCTAATTAGCCTAAATTGTCTCAATTGTACTCAATTGGTCTAATTAGCCTCATTTGGCCTCAATTGGCCTAATTTTCCTCATTGGCATAATTGGACTCAATTGGTCTCAATTGGCCTCAATTGGCCTAAATTAGGTTAATTGGCCTAATTGGCCTCAGTTGGAATAGTTGAACTCAATTGGCCTAATTAGCCTACTTGGCCTCAATAGATCTCAGTTGGCCTTAATCAGCCTCAATTGGACTAATTGAACTAACTGACCTCAATTGGTCACAATTGACATAATTATCGTAGCTGGCCTCAATTGGCCACAATTTTCCTAATTGGCCTAATTGGCCTCAATTGGACTCAATTCGCCTAATCTAGATAATTGGTCTCAATTGGCCTAATTGACCTCAATTTCCATAAATTTACCTAATTGGCCTAATTGGGATCAATTTTCCTCAATTAGCTGAATTGGCCTAATTGGACTTAATTGGACTAATTGGCCTACCTCAATTGGTCTCAGTTGGCCTAGTTGGCCTCAATTGGTCTCAATTGGCTTAATTGGCCTCACTTCATCTGAATTGGCCTAATTGGACTCAATTGGACACAATTATCCTAATTGGCCTAATTGGCCACAACTTGACTAATTATCCTAATTGGCCTCAATTTGACTAAATTGGTGATTCTAAATTCATGGTGGGAATCTTCAATGTAATTGGGGTGATTCTGAAAAGTGTTCTTGGTGGATATCTTATCCCCTAAAACCATGGACATGTGTAAAAAAATGTCAAAAATCGTTTTTATGCTTTCTACTTTTGCAAAATAGGTGGTTGACATGTATCTCTCCCATTTGGATATAAATAGACACCTCTTTGTACACCTTGAAGCTTAATTTCTAATTTGAGAGTTTTTAGCATTATTATTCTTCTGTTTCTTATGCTCTTAGGTGAATGTAACTAAGGCTTATTAAAGGAGTGATCAAACATTTTAAATCTTTTTATAAATAGGGTTTTAAGGGGAAATCATCCTTTGGGTCATAATTGATCATCCCCTTCCCCTTTTATTTCCTTTCATTTCATTAAATTTCTATTTATCCTAATTCTTTAACATTCGTTTCCTCATTTTAGCCAACGAATAGCACACGAACATACAATATCATATAATTTGAATCAGTGACATGCATCTTGGCAGGAATTCATTGGGACTTTCCCCTATGTTATCAAGTACAAAAAATGAAATGAAAATGTGGTTTCCAATGGTCATTCATGAAGGTATTCACTTGATACTTCTCTTCATTCACAATTAATTAGACTTGAGTTACTAAAGGTAAAGTATGAAACATATGGAGATTTTTCTCAAATTGGGATATATTGTGAAAAACATGGATTAGAAGACTATTACAAAAATTATGGGTTTCTTTTAAAAAGGGATAAATTGTGCATTCCAAGTTGTTCAACTTGAAAATTTCTTATAAAAAGAAACTCATGGGGGTTATTTGAACACTAGCTAGTTTTCATGAACATTATTATTGGCCAATCATGAGAAAAGATGTTATTTAATTTTTTTCTAATTGTTTCACTTATAAGCATGAAAATTACAAGTTTCAACCGAATGGATTGTATTCCCCCTTTCCCATCCCACCCCATCCTTGGAATGACATTTCTATAGATTTTGTATTGGGAATTCCTTGATCCAAATCAGAAAAAGATAGCATTTTTTATTGTGTACCAAATTAGAAAAATGGCTCATTTCATTGCTTTCTCAAAAACCAATGATGTTATTCATATAGAATATTTGTTTTTCAAATAAATTTTGAGATTACATGGACTTCAAAAAACCATTGTAACTGATAGGGATGTTAAATTCTTTATCCTCTTTTGGAGGAATTTGTGTAATAAAATGGGAACTAAATTATTGTTCTCAACTATTTCACAACCTCAAACTGATGGGATAACTCATCTATCCTAAAATAATTTAAAAAAAAAATCTATGGAATTGGGAAAAATATTTACCACACATAGAGATTACATTTAACTGAGTGTTGCATTCAACTACTAACTTCTCACCTTTCAAGATTGTATATGGATTTAACCCAATGACTCTATTAGATATTCTTTAATTTCCTACTATTAATGTTGTTGATCTTGCAGGAAATGAGAAGGAAAAATTTGTTCAGGATTTACATGCCAAATTGAAAGCCAACATTGAAAGAAGAAATGAACAATATGCGAAGTAAGAAAAAAAGGGTCAACATAAGGTTGTGCTAGAACTCAGATATTGGGTTTGGGTCCATTTGAGGAGGGAAAGGTTTCTGGTGATAAAAAATCAAAACTTCAACTGCTGGGTGATGGTCCTTTCCATGTTTTATAAAGAATCAATGATAATGCCTATAAGATTGACTTGCCCGGGAGGTATGAAAATGTGAGTGATACATTTAATGTTACCGGTCTCTCTCCCTTTGAATATGAATATTGTAGGATAAATCCTTTTAAAGAGGGAGGGGATGATGAGAATCAAGGAGGAAATATACAGTGAGGATTTTAGAGCGATCATGGAAGAGATGGTGGAAGGTGTATAAATGTACAAGACCCACTGCATGATATTGGTGGCTCAATGAAAAGATAAAGAATGAGGAGGTTGAAAGAGGTTTCACATGGCCTCATTTTGAAATTACAAGAGGAGGCCCAACATGAATTCATGGTAGGAGAAAATGGACCTTTATTCACACTTATTAAATCCCAATAGTTAACCAAAATGGACCACCCAATTGATCCCATTAATTATAATCCACTTTCATGAAGGAAATCTACAATGTCATAAAGTGCTGGGCCCAATGGCTCCCAATTCATGGTGGAAATATTTAAATTCTTTGGGGTGGTGATAAAAATTCTTCATGGTGGATATATTGTCCCCTAAATCCATGGACATGTGGAAACAATGTAAAAAAATCAGTTTTAGGCATTATAATTTTGGGGACGAGGTGTTTGACATGCTTCTCTACCATTTTTTATAAATAGGCACCTCTTCGTACACCTTGAATATTAATTTATAATTTCAAAGTTTCTATCATTATTATGCTATTGTTTCCTGTGTTCTTAGGTGAATGAATGTAAGGTTTATCAAAGGAGTTATCAACCTTTGTGGTGATTTTTATAATTAGGGATTTAAGGGGAAAGTCTCCTAGGGGTCCTCATTGATCATCCCCTTCCACATTAATTTCCTTTAATTTATTTAAATGTCCATTTGTCCTACTTATTTCACTTGTGTTTCCACATTTTATCCAATGAATACCACATGCTCATATGGTATCATATAAATTAGCCTAATTAGCCTCAATTGGCCTAATTGGCCTAATTGGCCTCAATTGGCCTCAATTGGCCTAAAAATATACAAAATCAAAAAAAACCCCTAAAACCCAATCATGCCAATTAGGCTGACAATGCCAATTCAGGCCAATTCAAACTAGTTAGACCAATTCAGGCCAATTAAGGATAATTAGGCCAATTGATGCCAATTAGTCCAATTAGAACCAATTGTGGCCAATCGGGACAACTAATAAAATTAGGCCAATTGTATCCAAATGAGTCCAATTTAGTCCAATTGAGTCCAATTAGGCCAATTTATGCCCATTTAAACTATTAGCCTAATTAAGGCCCAATGATGCCAATTAGGAAAATTATGCCAATTAGGCCAATTGAGGTCAATTATGCCAATTGAAGCTGAATCGGCCAATTCAATCCAATTGAGGCTAATTAGGCCAATTCAATCCAATTGAGGCCAATTAGGCCAATTTAGGTCAATTGAGCCCAGTTAGGGAAATTAGGTCAATTGAGTCCAATTGATGCCAATTGAGGCTGATTGAATCCAATTGAGGCTAGTTGAGGCCAATGAGGCCGATTAGGCCAAATGAGGTCCATTAGGCCAATTGAGGCCAATTAGTCCAATTTTGGACAATTGAGGCCGATTAGGCCAATTTGCAAATTGATGCCAAATGAGGCCAATTTGGCCAATTTGGCCAATTCAAGCCAATTGGGGCCAATTGTGCCAATTGCGGAAAATTAAGGCCAGTTGATTTAAATAGAGAACCATTAGACCAACTAAGGCCAATTAGGAAAAATTGAGACCAATTAAGTCCAATTGAGGCCAATTAGACCAATTCAAGACAATTAGGCCAATTGAGGCCAATTGAGGCCAATTTGGAAAATTGAGGGCAAATGAGGCCAATATGGACAATTGAAGCCAAATGAGTTCAATTGAGGTAAATTTAGGCCAATTAGGACAATTGAGCCCAATTGAGTCTAATTGGGCCTAATTGAGCTCATTTAGGCCAATTGAGGCCAATTAAGACCAATTAGGTTTATTAGGCCAATTGAAACTAATTGAGGCCCACCGAGGACCACTGAGGCCAATTAAAGAAAAAAGAGGCAAATTAGGCCAATTTCGGCCAATTTAGGCCAATTGAGGCACATTAGGCCAATTAGGAAAATTAAGGGAAATTGAGGCCAATTGAGCCGAATTAGGTAAATTAGGTCAATTGAGGCCAATTGAGGCTCATTGAGGACAATTAGGCCAATTAGTCCAATTGAGGCCAATTAGGGAAATTATGACAATTCGACTAATTGAGTCCAATTGAGGCATATTATGAAAATTGAGGCCAATTAAGGCCAATTGAGGCCAATTAAGTCCAATTAGACCAATTAGGGTAATTAGTCCAATTGAGGCCAATTGGGGCCAATTGAGTCCAATTGAGGCCAATTGAAGCCAATTGAGGCCATTTAGGCCAATTGGTCCCAATTGAGGCCAACTTGGCCAATTAAGGCAATTGAGGCCAATTAGGCCCATGAGGCCAATTGAGCCTAATTGAGCCCAATTGAGCATAATTAGGAAAATTGATCCAATTGAGGCCAATTGAGGCCCATTAAGTCCACTTAGGTCAATTGAGGCCAATTGCAGTCAATTAGGGCAATTTAGGCCAATTTAGGCCAATTGATGCCAATTAGGTAGATTGATTCAAATTGAGACAAATTATACAAATTATTCCAAATGAGGCCAATTAAGACCAATTGACGCTCATTAGGTGAATTAGGATAATTAAGGCCAATTGGGGCCCATTGAGGCCAATTATTCCAATTCGGCCAATTGAGTCCAATTGAGTCCCATTGGGGAAATTGAGTCCAATTATGCAAATTGAGCCAAATTTGGCCAATTAAGTCCAATTGAGGCCAATTTAGGTTAATTAGGTCAATTAGGCCAATTGAGACCAATTATTCTATTTAGACCAATTGAGGTCAATTAGGCTAATTGATGGCAATTGAGGGCAATTGAGGCCAATTAGGCCAATTAAAACCAATTGAGGCCAAGTGAGGCCAATTGAGACCAATTGAGGCCAATTGAGAAATAGGCCAATGGCCAATTGAGGCCAGTTGAGGTCAATTAGGTCAATTAGGTCAATTGAGGCCAATTGAGTCTAATTGAGTTCAATTGAGCCCAATTGAGTCCAATTGAAGACAATAAGGCTAATAGAGGCCAATTGTTGTCAAGTGAGGCCAATTGTGGCCAATTACGCCAATTGAATACAATTAGGCTAATTAAGGCAAATTGAGGCCCATTGAGGCCAATTAGGCCAATTGAATCCAATTTTGGTCAATTAGGCCAATTATGCCAATTGAGGCCAATATAATCTAATAGAGGTCAATTAAGGCCAATTGGGCCAGTTGACACCATTTAAGGCCAATGAAGGCCAATTGAGACCAATTGGGACAATTGATGCCAATTGAGGCTAATCGATGTCAATTATGGCCCTTAGGCCAATTTATACCAAATAAGGCCAATTGATACCAATATGGCCAATCAAGGCCAATTGAGTCTAATTGAGGCCAATTCGGCCAATTGAGGTCAATTGAGGCCAATTAGTCCAATTGAGGCCCATAGAGGCAAATTGTGGCCCATTGAGGCAAATTATGGCCAATTAGGCCAATTATGGACACTAAAGCCCAATTGAGGCTAATTTCGGCCAATTAGGCCAATTAATACCAATTGAGGCTAATTGCAACTTATTGAGGATAATTGAGGCCAATTAGTCCAATTAAGGTCAATTAGGCCAATTAAGGCCAATTAAGGCTAATTTGGCCAATTGAATCCAATTATGGCCAATTGAGACCAATTGTGGCCAATTATGTCAATTGAAGCCAATTAGGCCAATTGCGTCCAATTGAAGCCAATTAGAAAATTTGAGGCCAATTAGGTCAATTGAGGCCAATTGAGCATAGTTGAGGCCAATGTGGCAAATTAGAATAATTGAGTCCAGTTATGCCAACTAAGACCAATTAAGGCCAATTAGGTCAATTATTACGATTGAGGTCAAGTGCTATCAATTGAGGTGAATTGAGTCCAATTGAGGCCAATTTATTCCAATTGTGCTAATTGAGGTAAATTATACCTATTAAGGCCAATTGAGGCCAATTTGGTCCATTAAGGCCAGTGAGTCCAATTAATCATATTATGCCAAATGAGGCCAATTGAGGACAATTAAAGCTAATTAGGCGAATTCGGCTAATTGGGGCCAATTGGACACATTGAGGCCAACTATGAAAATTTGGCCAATTGAGTCCAATTGAGGACCCTTAGGGAAATTGAGTCCAATTATTCCAATTGAGCCCAATTTGTCCAATTGAGGCCAATTAAGGTTAATTAGGCCAATTATTACAATTAGACCAATTGAGGCCAATTGAGGACAATTAAGGCCAATTGAGGCCAATTAACACCAATTAAGGCCAATTAAGGCCAATTTAGACCAATTGAGGCCAATTAGGCCAATGGAGGGAAATTGAGGTCAATTGAGGCCAATTAGGTCATTTAGGCCAATGGAGGCCAATTGAGTCCAATTGAGGACAATTAGGCCAACTGGGGCCAACTGAGGCCAACTAGGGACAAGTGAGGCCAATTAGGCCAATTGAGGCCAATTAGGCTAATTAAAACCAATTGCGTCCAATATGAAGCAATAGAGTCCAATTGAGGCCAATTGGGTCAATTGAGGCCAATTGAGGCCAATTGAGACCAATTGGGACAATTGAGGCCAATTGCGGCTAATTGAGGTCAATTATGTCCATTAGGCCAATTGAGACCAAATAAGGCTAATTGAGGCCAATTGAGGCCAATTGAGGCCTATTAGGTCAATTAGGCCAACTAAGGCCAATTAGGTCAATTAGGCCCACTAGGGCTAATTAGACCGATTCAACCAAATCAACCAATTGATTCTAACTGAGGCCAATTACGCAAATTGGGTTCAATTAGGCCAATTTTTTCTAATAAGTCCAATTGAGGCCAATTGAGGCCAATTAAGGCCATTAGGCCAATTAGTCTAATTCGATGAATTGAGTCCAATTGAGGCCAATTAAGAAAATTAATGACAATAAGGCCAATTGAGGCCAATTAAGGAAAATTAGGCCCATTAGGCCAATTGAGGCCAACTGAGGCCAATTAGGCCAATTAGGAAAATTGAGTCCAACTAAGGCCAATTGAGGCCAATTAGGCCAATTCAGGCCAATTAGGAAAATTAGTCAAATTGTGGACAATCGAGCCCAATTGAGGCCAATTGAGGCCTAATGAGGCCAATTAGGCAAACTGAGGACAATTCGGCCAATTGAGGCCAATTGAAGGCAATTAAGGTCAATTTGGCTAATTAAGTCTAATTGAGTCCAATTGTGGTCAATTGAGGCCAATTGAGGCCAATTAGGCCGATTAGGTCCCATTGAGTCCAATTGAGGTCAATTATGGCCAATTGAGACCATTTGATGCCAATTGATGCCAATTGAGACCAATTGAGGCCAATTGAGACGAATTGTGGCCAATTGATCCCAATTGATCCAAATTGAGTCAATTGAGTCCAATTGATCACAATTAGGGAAATTGAGGCCAATTGGAGCCAATTGAGGCCAATTGAGGCCAACTAAGACCACTTATAACAATTCAGACCAATTGAGGCCAACTGATACTAATAAGGCCCATTGAATCCAAATCGTATAATTGAGGACACTTGATCCCAATTAGGCCAATTGAGGACTACTAGGTAAATTGTGGACAGTTAGTCCAATTGAGGCCAATTTAGGCATTGTGAGGCCAATTGAGGCCAGTTGAAGCCAACTGAAATCAATTGAGTCCAATTACGACCAATTGAGGTCAATTGAGTCCAATTAAAGGCAATTGAGGCCAATTGAGGCCAATAGAAGCCAATTTAGGCCAATTGTGGCCAATTGTGGCCAATTGAGGCTAATTGCAGCAAAATGAGGCCAAGTCCAATTAGGCCAATTGAGACCACTTATAACAATTGAGACCAATTGAGGCCAATTGAGGCCAATTGAATCCAATTGAGGCCAATTGAGGTCAATTGAGGCCAATTGGGGTCAATTGAGGCCAATTGGGCTCCGTTGAGGTCAATTGGGGTCAATGGAGGCCAATTGAGGTCAATCAAGGTCAATTGAGGTCAATTGAGTCCAATTGAGCCCAATTAGGGCAATTGAGGTCAATTGCTGCCAATTGAGGCCAATTGAGTCGACTTATAACAATTGAGACGAATTGAGGCCAACTGATTCTAATTAGGCCAATTGAGGCCAATTAGGCCAATTGAGGACACTTGATCCCAATTAGGCCAATTGAGGCCCACTAGGCCAATAGTGGCCAATTAGTCCAATTGAGGCCAATTGAGGCCAATTGAAGCCAATTGAAGCAAATTTAGGCCAATTGTGGCCAGTTGAGGCTAATTGCGGCCAATTGAGGCCATGTAAGGCCAATTAGGCCAACTAAGACCAATTGAGGTCAATTAGGCCAATTGAGTCTAATTGATACCAATTGAAACCAATTGAGGCTAATTAGGCCAATTATAGACAATTGAGGCCAATTGTGGCCAATTGAGGCCAATTAGGCTAGTTGAGGCCAATTATGGCTGGTTGAGGCCAATTGAGGACAGGTAAGGCAACTTGAGGCCAATTAAGGCCAATTAGGCCAATTGAGGCCAATTATTCAAATTAGGAAATATGAGCACAATTGAGGCCAATTGAGTCTAATTAGGCCAATTGAGGCCAATTGATGTCGATTGACGCTATTTGATACCAATTGAGGCCAATTTGGACCAATTAGGAAAATTAGGCCAATTGCGACCAGTTGTGGTGAATTGAGTCCAATTTGTCCAATTAAGGCAAATTGAGGCGAATTGAGGAAAAGTAGGTTTATTGAGTCTTATTGAGGATAATTAGGCCAATTTATAATATTAAAGAAAATTGAGGCCAATTGTGGCCAATTTGGCCAACTGAGGGAAATTATTCCTATTAGGCCAATTATGACCAATTAGGTAAATAGAGACCAATTGAGGCCAAATGAGGCAATTTGGGGCCAATTAGTCCAATTGAACCCAATTGAGGTCAATTGAGGCGAATTAAGGCGAATTGAGGCGAATTGAGGCCAATTCGTCCAATTGACGCCAATTGAGGTCAATTGAGGCCAATTGAGGATAATTGAGGCCAATTAGGCCAATTAGCCTAATTGAGTCCAATTGAGACCAATTGACGCCAATTTTTTAAATTAAGGCCAATTAGGCCAATTGAGACCAATTGAAGCCAATTGAGGCCAATGAGCCAATTAGTCCAATTGAGGTCAATTAATGCCAATTAATCCAATTGAGGAAAATAAGGCCAATTATGTCCAATTGTGACCAATTAGGGCTAATTAGTCCAATTGATGCCAATTGATTCAAATTACGTCAATTGAGGACAATTAGGCAAATTGTGGCAATTTGAGGCCAATTCGGCTAATTAAGGCCAATTTAGGCCAATTCCGCCAATTTGGATAAGGGCAATTGAGGCCAATTAGGAAAATAGAGGCCAATTGGAGTTCATTAGGCTAATTTGTCCATTTGAGGTGAATTAAGGCCAATTGAAGACAATTATTCCAACTGAGGTGAATTGAGGTCTATTAGGCCAATTTGGCAAATTGAGGCCAATTAACACCAATTGAGGCCAATTAGGTCAACTAAGGCCAATTAAGGCCAATTTGGTCAATTAGTCCATTTGAGGCCAATTAGTCCAATTTGAGTCCAATTGAGGCCAATTGAGGTCAATTAGGCTAATAGAGGCAACTTAGGCCAACTGAGTCCACTAGAGGCCACTTAGTCCAATTAGGCCAATTGAGGCCAATTAGTCCAATTATGCCAATTGAGGCCAATTGAGGCTAATTCAAGCCAATATTAGACAATTAGGCTAATTGTGGCTAATTAAGGAAAATTGTGGCTAGTTCAGGTCAATTGAGGCCAATTGAGGTGAATTAGGTCAATTGGGGCCAATTGAGGACAATTGTAGCCAATTACCAATTAGGGAAATTCAGCCAATTGAGGACAATAAAGCCCAATTGAGAAAAATTGAGGCCAATTGAGGCCCATTGAGGCCAATTAAGCTAATTAAGGCCAATTAGTGACAATTAAGACAAATTGAGGCCAATTGAGGCAAACTAGACCAATTAGGCCAATTGATGATAATTAGTTCAACTGAGGAAAATTTAGGCAAAGTGACGCAAATTAAGGCCAATAAGGCCAATTGTGGGCTAATCTAGGAAAAATAGGTCAATTAGGCCAATTGATGACAATTAGTTCAACTACAGAAAATTAAGGCCAATTGAGTCCAATTAAGGCCAATTATACCAATTGACGCCAATTATGTAAATTAGGTAAATTATGCCAATTAAGGCCAATTGAGTACAATTGAATCCAATTCTTCCAATTGAGTCCAATTGAGGCCAATTAGGTCAATTAGGTTAGTTGTGTTCCATTAGTCCAATTGAGGCCAATTGAGGCAATTGAGACCAATTGAGACCAATTAGTCTAATTGAGGCTACATGAGGCCAATTAAGGCCAATTAGGCCAAGTAGGCTAATTGAGGCCAATAGAGGCCAATTAAGGCCAATTTGGCCAATTGAAGCCAATGAGGCTCAATGAGGCCAATTCATTCCAATTAAGTCCAATTGAGTCCAATTAGGCTAATTGAGACCAATTGAGGCCAATTAAGGTCAATTGAGGCCAATTAAGGTCAATTGAGTCCAGTTGAGGCCAATTGAAGCTAATTATGCTAATTGAAGCCAATTGAAGTCAATTGATGTCAATTGAGGCCAATTGAAGCAATTAGGCCATTTGAGGCCAATTAGGCCAATGGAAGCCAATTAGGCCAATTGGGGCCAATTAGGCCAATTGGGGCCAGTTAGGCCAATTGAGGCCAATAGAGGAAATTGATGCCAATTAGGCCAATTGAGGCCCATTGAGGCCAATTAGGCTAATTGAGGCCAATTAAGCCAATTGAGGCCAATGGAGAGAAATTAGGCTAATTGAGGTCAATTCAGCCAATTAGGCCAACTGAGGCCAACTGAGTCCATTTGAGACCAATTAGGCCAACTGCGACCAAATAAGGTCTATTAGGACAATTAGGCCAATTGAGACCAATTAAGGCCAATTTAGGCAAATTAGGCCAACTGAGGCCAATTAAGGCCAATTTGTTCAATTACGTCATTTGAGGCCAATTAGTCCAATTGAGACCAATTGAGGTCAATTAGTCCATTAGAGGCAAATAAAGTCAACTGAGTCCACTTGAGGTCACTCAGTCCAATTAGGCCAATTAGTCCAATTAGGCCAATTGAGCCCAAGTCTGGGTAATTCATGCCAGTTCAGGCCAGTTAGGGTAATTGGGGCTAATTAAAGTCACTTGAGTCCAATTGAGGGCAATTGAGGCCAATTGAGGTCAATCAAGGCCAATTGAGGCCAATTAGGATAATTTAGCCAATTGAGCCCAATTAAGACAAATTGAGGCCAATTGAGGCCAATTTAACCAATTAAGGCCAATATAGGCCAATTGAGGCTAATTGAGGGAAAACTAGATCAATTAAGCTAATCGATGACAATTAGTTCAACTAAGGAAAATTTAGGCCAACTGAGGCCAATTGAGGGATAATTGAGGAAAACTAGATCAATTAGGGAAATTGATGACAATTAGTTCAACTGAGGAAAATTTAGGCCAATTGAGGGAAATTGAGGCCAACTAGGCCAATTGAATAACATTAGATCAATTAGGTTACTTAGGCCAATTGAGGCCAATTGAAGCTAATTCTGCCAAATGAGGCAAATTGAGGCCAATTAGGTTAATTAGGCTAATTGTGTCCAATTATTCCAATTGAGGCCAATTGAGTTCAACTGATACAATTGAGATCAATTGAGGCCAATTAGTCCAATTGAGGCTATTTGAGGCCAATTAAGGCCAATTAGGCCAACTAGGCTAACTGAGGCCAATTGAGGCCAATTTGACTAATTAAAGCCAATTAGGCTCTTTGAGACCAATTCAGGCCAATTGAGGTCAATTGAGTCCAATTTGTCCAATTGAGGACAATTAGGCCGATTAGGCCACTGAGGCCAATTATGGTCGATTAGGCCAATTGAGTTATCACGACCCGTCCTCGGGGCCCGTGCCGTGACTACCCCAAACCCGCCTTCCATAGGCCAGGGGCTGGCGACTAGCACCAAGGCATAAATCCCAACCAAAAAGGGAAGGCATTGCCTTTGAAAAGTAAACAAGCACCACAGAGTAAGCAAGCGGAAAAGTAAACACTAAGTAAAAACTGTACAAGCTGTGCTGAAAGTAAAAGGGGCCGGAAATACAAGCCCAACTGTAAAGTACAACTGAAAGGAAAAACAGCAACTGAAAAGGGAAAACTGCAGCGTCGAGCCATCCTCCGGAAGTCCCACCTGAAGGGTGGGTACAGATAGCCTCAACTACTCCTCGGGTCCACCTAACCGCTCCTAGTACGTCCCGCCCAGTGGTCCACCTCCAGGTACTGTCCTGCTCCTCACGCCTCCTCCACGATCAGCGTTGTCCATCGTCTGCAACCAACACCACGAAGTGCGGGCATAGCCCGTGCAGGGGTGAGTATAAGCTACTCAGTAGGGACCCCGAGACCCCCGAAGGTCTCCCGAAATCCACAAAGGATAATCCACAAAGGAAAGATACAATCACGAAGTAACATCTGACACGACTTAGGTATATGCCCATACATATACCTAAGTCTTCAATTCCCGATCGGCTCCAACGTCCGAGCCCAAGCACAACCCAGTCCACACAGGAAAGCAAAACGTATACCCACTCAGGATAGAACAACACAATCCACAAAGGAGAGTAAACAGTAAATCCACACAGGATAGCTCAACACAATCTACAAAGGAGAGAAACACAAGATTCAGCTCACACAGATATACTTCTTCGGATGACGATAAAGATGATCATTGAACCATCTAAGTCGTCGGACCCACGAAGGATCGATAGGTACTAACCTTGCAGTGACCCACAAAGGATCGGGCCCACGCTGGACCTGTAGGAGTTGGCTCATACAGAACCGCTGAGAGATGACCCACACAGGATCGGACCCACACAGGATCGGGCCCACACAGGACCGGGCCCACGCAGGACCTGTAGGTGCTGGCTCACACAGAACCGCTGAGCGCTGACCCATGCAGGATCGGACCCACACAGGATCGGGCCCACACAGGACCGGGCCCACGCAGGACCTGAAGCACTGATCCACGTAGGATCACTGAGTGCAGGAGTCGTCGCAGTCCGCTGAGGATCTCTGCACAGTCGTCGCCGCAGTCCACTGAGGATCTCTGCACGGTCGTCGTCGGAGTCCACGGAGGATCTCTGCACATTCGTCGCCGAAGTCCACTGAGGATCTCTGCATGGTCGTCGTCGGAGTCCACGGAGGATCTCTGCACAGTCGTCGCCGCAGTCCACTGAGGATCTCTGCACGGTCGTCGCTGTCGAAGTAGCAGTCGCAGCCAGCACTAGGGTTCCCGCACACAGCAAGCTCGTTCGGGAGGGTCCGCTCCACGAGCCGAGAGGCTGATACATCAACTGACACAAAGCCCGAAGTTGATGTATCCAAAAGTTCCGTATCGTCAACAGGAACTCAACGTCGCAGACGGCGCGTCAATCGGACGCCAGGTCTGAGTGTTATTGGCATTTTCGTCCCAGGGGCCCGGTTGGTTTTTAAGGCAAAACCAACCCGATCGCACTCCACCTGCGTCCAAACCTCGGGCGGATTATTCCAAAAGATCCGTCTCGCTTAGAAGAATTCAACAAAGCTGACGGCACGTCAATCAGACGTCCGTAGCTCAAGATATGAGCGTTTCCGCTCCGAGGGCCCGGTTGGTCTCGTGTACGAACCAACCCGGCTGAACTCAAATTATTCCGAAACCTTGAGTGCGATATACCGAAACGACCGTCTCGATCCAAGGATCGCGTTTCCGCTGACGGCGGGTCGTTTGGAGGCACGAAGGTCAAGATACGGGCGTTTGAACGAAAACGTCCGAAGATGGGGGGTACGGGCCCGGGCCGACCCCCCCCCCCCCCCCCTTGGGTCGGCCCGAATCGAGTCGACCCGACCCGGGTCCAACCCGGCTGGCCCGGCCCGGCCGGCTCGGCTTGGCCGAGCGGCGCGGGTGGAAGCCGCGGGCGCTGACCCGCGGCTTGAGGAAGAACCGCGGCCCGCGTGCGGGCCGCGCTAGCGAACCGCGGACGCGCTGAGCCGCGTCCGCCTGGACGAACCAGACCCGCGCGGCGCGGGTCCGTTGGCCGCCGCCGCCGCGGCTTCAGCCGCGGCGGATTTCATCCGGCGGCGTGCCGGGGCGCCGCCGCCTCCGGCCGCCGCGGCGGTGACCCGCGCCGCCGGCAACTTCCGCGGGCCGCCGGCGTCGCTCCGGTGGCCCATTTTCCTTCCCGTCTGCGCCGTTGCTCCTCCCGGGATCCGTTCTTTACTGCGGGACCGTCAAACGTCCGATGCGGCACGTTCCTTCGTCGACCGTCAAATCCGCACAAAATGAAGAACGACGGAGGGTCGTCGGGCCGTGTTCGTTGGCCCACACCCTCCGCGTTAGAGATAAACAACGGGAGAAATTGTTCAACACATGAACCGACAATTTTAATAAAATAAAATTGATCATTTGAAACCGGCTCTTTAATTTTTAAAGAACGTTCACGGGAATATAAAGAGGGGTATTCCAAAATTATAAAATCCCTACCTCGTCGATCGTCGCGCGCGAGCGTTCTTCGCGGAAAAGCTCGTCGCGGAAGAGAGGGATCGTCGCGTCGTCGCGGGGAGGCGTCGCGTCGTCGCGGAATCCGGTGTTGAGTCGGCGAACTCAACGCACCATGAAACAGCAGATTTAATTTAATTAATTAAATCCGTGTTTTTGGTTAAGAACCACGAAGGAGATAAAAAGGAAGGTCCGAGATTCTTACCTCAAGAAGCCGATCGAAGATCCGTCGCGGAGGAAGAGACGTCGTAGAAGAACGTTGTCGGCGATGCGGATCAAGGCGTCGCGTCGTCGATTTCCGGGTTCGGCGTTCTTCGCGTTCTTCGCGAGGGAGAAGAAGAAACAAGGATCCTCTCAAATCTTCTCAAAAGATTTTGGGTTGGTCTTATTTTATTAATATGCCAACACACGAAAAAAGGTTAAGAAATGATTGAATTAATTCGTTGAATTAATTCAACGAAAGAAACAGGCCATTTAATTCACGAAAGAAACAGCCCATTTAATTCACGAAAGAAACAGCCCATTTAATTCACGAAAGAAACAGCCCATTTAATTAACGAAATAAACCGCCCAATTAAATGGTCTGTTAAGAATTTAGAAAACGCGTCAGTTGACTTTCATTAAGACGGGTTTTCACTGGTGCGTTTCTTAGCGGAAAGAAACGGTGGGGCTCGTGCGGGACCCACCTCACAAATATCCTACCAAGGGGGTAGGATATTTCTGGATAGCATCCTATCCAGTTCAACTCAGTTCAAGCCGCCTTTAAGAGGCTTCAAGTGGCTTCCAAGCGGCTTAAGCGAAATAAAATAAAGTTGTCGCAAAATTATTTTATTTCTTAACTTTAAGACCGAAAATTATAAACCACACCCGAGCAAACGCAACTCCGAAAGAGGCGTTTCTAAGCGAATACCGGTGCTGAGATTTCATTGGTGCCCTCAGAATTCGATTCCGGGCACCGGTTCAAAAGTTAGAAAAACCCGCCCGTCCGTTCACTGAACGTACCCGAGCCAAACTTCGGAAAATGATTCCGGGCACACCGGGCCTCAGAATCAGGCGCCGCCAGAAACTGCGTTCTTGTAAAAATCCAAAGAAAATTAAGAAAAAAAAATTTCCTTGAAATTTACGGGTCTTTACATTACTCCCACCACAGGGATTTACGTCCCCGTAAAGCTTCAACACAAACTAGGGATACAAAGGCGGTACTGAGCACGCATCTGAGCCTTCCGCTCCCATGTGCTCACCTGGACCTTCTCTGTCGTGGCCCGGACCACCTCTGGTCCCACTAGAGTTGCCACGATTTCTTCCTTGAAATTTACGGGTCTTTACATGAGTCTTATTGGGCAAGTAACGCTAATTAGTCCAAATAGGACAATTGAGGCCAATTGAGTAAAATTGGCTCCAATTGAATCCAATTGAGTCCAATTAGGCCAATTGTAGTCAATTAGGCCAATTGAGGCCAAGTGATTCCAATTGAGGTCAATTAAGGCCAATTAGGTCAATTGAGTGATAATTGTGGAAAACTAGATCAATTAGGCCAATTGATGACAATTAGTTCAACTAAGAAAAATTAAGGCCAATTGAGACCAATTAGGCCAATTAAATCTAAATAGGTCAATTAGGTTAATTAGGTCAATTGAGGCCAATTAAAGTCAATTGAATACAATTCAACCAATTGAGGTTAGTTGAGCCCAATTAGGTCAATTAGGATAATTGTGTCCAATTAGTCCAATTTAGGAAAATTGAGGTCAATTGAGGCAATTGAGACCAATTGAGGCCAATTAGTCCAATTGAGGCTACTTGAGGCCAATTAAGGCTAATTAGACCAATTAGTCTAATTGAGGCCAACTGAGGCCAACTGAGACCAATTTGGCCAGTTGAGACCGATTAGGCTCATTGAGGAAAATTCTGGCCAATTGAGGAAAATTGATTCCAATTAGGCCAATTGCGACCAATTAAGGCCAATTGAGGCCAATTATACCAATTAAAGCCAAATGAGGCCAATTAGGCCAACTAGGCCAATTGAGACCAATTGAGCCAATTGAGGCCCATTGAGGCCAATTGGGGCCCATCGAGGCCAATTAAGCTAATTGAGGCCAATCAGGCCAATTGAGGTCATTTAAGACAAATTAGGCTAATTGAGGCCAGTACATCCAATTAGGCCAACTAGCCCAAATAATTCCAATTGAGTCCAATTGAGGTCAATTGAGGCTAATTAGGACAATTGAGGCCAATTGATGTTAGTTAGGCCAATATGGCCAATTGAGGCCAATTGAGGTCAGTTAGGCTAATTGAGGCCAATTGAGGCCATTAGGCCAATTAAGGAAAATTGAGACGAATTGAGGTCAATTAGGCCAATTAGGCCAATCGAGGAAAATCAGACCAATTGATGCTCATCGGGGCCAATTGAGGCCAATTGAGGCTAATTAGTCAATTAGTCCAATTTTGGCCAATTATTCCAGTTATGTCCAATTGATTCCAACTGAAGCGAATTTGTCTAATTGTGGCTAATAGATGCCAATTGTGGCCAATTGTGGCTAATTGAGGCCAATTGAGGCCAATTTGGCCAATTGAGGCCAATTAGGGCAATTGAGACCAATTGAGGCCAATTAAGGCCAATTGAGGCCAGTTATGCCAATTGAAGTCAATTGAGGCCAATTGAGACCAATTGAGGCTGTAAATTGGGGCCAATTGAGGCCAATTAAATTAAATTATGGGAAATTGAGGCCAATTAAACTAATGGAGTCCAATTAGGCCAATTGAGACCAATTGAGCCCAATTGAGAGTAATTATACCAATTGTGTCCAATGGATGCCAATTAAGGCCAATTGAGACCAATTGAGGACAATTCAGACCAATTGGGATAATTGAGTCTAATTAAGGATAATTGAGTCCAATTGAGGTCAATTGAGGACAATTGGAGTCAATTAAGGTGAATTAGGCAAATTGGGGCCAATTGAGGACAATTACAGCCAATTGAGGCCAATTAGGGCAATTCAACCAATTGGGGCCAATTGATCCCAATTAAGACTAGTTGAGTCCAATTGAGGCCCATTGAGACCAATTAGGCCAATTGCGTCCAATTGAGACTTATTGAAAGTAATTGAGTCAAACTAGATCAATTAGGCGAACTAATGACAATTAATTCAACAGATGAAAATTTAGGCCAATTGAGCCCTATTGAGGGCTAATTGAGGTAAACTGGATCAATTAGGCCAATTGATGACAATTAGTTCAACTAAGGAAATTTTAGGCCAATTGAGGCCAGTTAGGCCAATTTGGCCAATTAAGGAAAATTTGGTCAATTAGGTAAATTTGGTCAATTGCGTCCAATTGAGGCCAATTGCAGCCAATTCAGCCATTTGAGGCCAATTGAGACCAACTGAGGCCAATTAGGTCAATTAGACTAATTGTGTTCAATTAGTCCAATTGAGGCCAATTGGGGTCAATTCAGGCAATTCAGGTTAATTTGTCCAATTGAGGATACTTGAGACCAATTAAAACCAATTTGGCTAATTAGGCGAATTGAGGACAATTGAGGTCAACTGAGGCCAATTTGGCCAACTGAGGCCAATTAGGCTCATTAAGGCCAACTCAGACCAATTGAGGCCAATTATGCCAATTGAGACCAATTGAGCCCAATAAGGCCAATTGAGGCCCATTGAGACCAATTAGGAAAATTGAGGCTAATTAGGCCAATTGAGGCCAATTGAGACCAATTAGGCTAATTGAGGCCAATTCATCCAATTAGGTCAACTAAGGCCAATTAAGGCCAATTGAGGCCAATTGAGGTTAATTGAGGCCAATTAGTCCAATTAAGGCCAATTGATTCCAATTAGGCCAATTGAGGTCATTTAGGCCAATTGAGGTCAATTAAGAAGAATTAAGGTCAATTAGACCAATTAGGCCAATTGAGGAAACTCGTCCAATTGAGGCCAATTGAGGCTAATTAGTCAATTTGGCCAATTGTGGCCAATTAGTCCATTTGAGGCCAATTGATGCCAATTGAGGCGAATTATATAAATTGATGCCAATTGAGTCCAATTGGACCGATTGGGGCCTGTTTATTTCAATTAATCCAATTCAGTCAATTGAGACCAAATGAGGCCAATTAAGGCCCATTGAGACCAATTGATGGTAATTAAACCAATTGAGGCGAATGGAGGACAATAGAGGCCAATTGAGCCCAATTAAGAGCAATTATAACAATTGAGTCCAATGGAGGCCAATTGAATCCAATTAGTCCAATTGAGGCCAATTAGGTCAGTTGATGCCAATTAGGCCAACTAAGGCCAATTAGGTCAATTGAGGCCCATTGAGACTAATTTGGAAACATAGGCCAATTAGGGAAAATTAAGGCCAATTGTGGCCAATTGAGGCCAATTAAGACCAATTAGGCCAATTGAGGCCAATTGAGGCCAATTAGACCAGTTCGGCCAATTAAGTTCAATTAAGACTAGTTGAGGTCAGTTAAGGCCAATTATGCCACTTAGGCCAATTGAGCCAATTGAGGCTAATTTGACCAATTGAGGCTAATTATGCTAATTAGTCCACTTGAGGCTAATTCAGTTCAATTGATGGAAATTAGGCTAATTGAGGCCAGTTAGGCCATTTAAGGCTAATTAAGGCCAATTGATTCCAATTAAGGCCAATTGATTCCAATTGGGGCCAATTGAGGTCAATTCAGCCAATTAAGGCCAATTAAGGCCAAATAAGCTAAATTGAGGCCAACTAGGCAAATTGAGACAATTAGGCTAATTGAGGCCAATTGATGTCAATTAGGCCAATTGGGACAATTGAGGGCAATTGAAGCCAATTTAGGCCAATTTAGGCCAATTGAGAAAATTAGGCCAATTAAGGCCAATTAATGTCAATTTGGCCAACTAAGTCATTTGAGGTCAATTGAGGTCAATTGAGGCCAATTGAGGCCAATTGGTGTCAATTAGGCAAATTCTGGTTAATTGAGGTCAATTAGGCCAATTGAGGCCAATTAGGCCAATTAAGGCTAATTAAGCCCAATTGAGGCCAATTATGCCAATTAGCCGAATTGAGACCAATTGAGGCCAATTGAGCCGTATTCAAGCCAGTTCGGCCAATTAGGAGAATTGAGGCGAATTAAGGCCAAATAGCACAATTAGGCCAATAGAGGTTACCTGAGGCCAACTAGGCTAATTGAGGCCAAATGATGCCAATTGAGGCCAATTGAGACTAATTGAGCCCAATTATGGCTTACTAATCCAATTGTATCAATTAAGCCCAATTGAGGCAAATTTTTTCCAATTAGGCCAATTGATGCCAATTATGGCCAATTAGGAAAATTAGGCCAATTGAGACCAATTGAGGTCAATTAGACCTATTGAGAGAAATTAGACCAAGTGAGGTCAATTGAGGCCAATTGAGTCCAATTGGGTCCAATTGAGTCCAATTGAGACCAATTAGGCCAATTAAGGTCAGTTATGCCAACATGAGGCCAGTTAGGCCACTTAAGCCAATTGAGGCCAATTGAGGCTAATTAGGGAATTTGAGGTCAATTAGGCCAATTGGGGCCATTTGAAGCCAATTAGTACAATTGAGGCCAATTGAAGCCAAATGAGTCCAATTGAGGCCAATTGATGTCAATTGATGTCAATTAGGCAAATTTGGCCAATTGAGGCCAATTGAGTCTAATTAGGCCAATTGAGTTCAATTAGGCCAATTAGGCCAATTAGGACAATTGAGGCCAATTATCCAATTGATTTAAATTGACCCTAATAAGGACAATTATCCCAATAGAGGTCAATAAGAAAATTGAGGTCAATTAGTCCAATTGAGGCCAATTTGGCCAATTGAGGTCAATTAGGAAAATTGAGGCCAATTAGGCCAATTGAGGTCAATTTGGCCAATTAAGGCCAATTCATCCAATTGATGCCAATTATGAAAATTGAGGTCAATTGAGGACAAATAGATAAATTAAGGCTAATTAGGTTGATTGAGGCCAATTGATGCCAATTGGGCCAATTGATGCCAATTTGGCCAATTTGCTTGAGGCCAATTTGGTAAATTAAGGCCAATTTAAAAAATTGAGGTCAATTGAGGCTGATTAGGTCAATTAAGGTCAATTGAGTCCAATTGAGGCCAATTGAAGCCAATTAGGCCAG
Source organism: Viscum album (assembly GCA_963277665.1). Taxonomy (NCBI): domain Eukaryota; kingdom Viridiplantae; phylum Streptophyta; class Magnoliopsida; order Santalales; family Viscaceae; genus Viscum; species Viscum album. The sequence goes on along the minus strand of CAUJRU010000003.1, from coordinate 9,530,216 downwards.
TTAGGCCAATCGAGTCCAATTGATGCAAATTGAGGCTAATTAGGATAATTGAGGCCAATTAGGCCAATTGAGGCCAATTGAGGCCAACAATGGCCAATTGAGGCAAGTTGATTCCAATTGAGACCAATTAGGCCAATTGATGCCAATTAACGCTAATAGAATCCAATTGAGTCAATTAGGCCAATTGAGGCCAATTGAATCCATTTAAGGCAAATTGAGGCCAATTAGTCCAATTCAGTGAATTCGGGCCAATTAAGGCCAATTGAGGCCAAATGAGGGAAATCAAGGCCAATTAGTTTGATTCGGTCAATTGAGGCCAATTAAGGTCAATTAAGGGTAATTGAGTCCAATCAGGTTAATGAAGTCCAATTGAGACCAATTAGACCAATTAAGACCAATTAGACCAATTGAGACCATTTGTGGTAAATTTGTGGCCAATTGAGCCAATTATGGCCAATTGAAGCCAATTGAGGCCAATTGATGTCAGTTGAGGTGAATTGATCCCAATTGAGGCCAACTAGGCTAGTTAGGCCAATTGAGGCCAATTGAGGTGAATTAAGGCTAATTGATGCAAATTGGGCCAATTATGCTAATTCAGGCCAATTCAGGCGAATTGACGCCTATTGAGTTCAATTTGGTTAATTAGGCCAATTGAGGGCAATTGAGGCCAATTAGTCCAATTAAGGATAATTGAGGCCAATTGAGTTCAATTGAGGCCAATTGAGTCCAATTAGGCCAATTAGGCCAATTGATACTAATTGAGATCAATTAGCCAATTGAGGCCAATTAAGGCCATTGGGGGCCAATTAGGCCAATCGAGACCAATTGAAGTCAATTGAGTTCAATTAGGCCGATTGAGGCCAATTGAAGCCAATTCGGCCAATTGAGGTCAAGTGAGGCTGATTGTGGTCAATTAGACCAATTGAGGCTCATTGAGGCAAATTGTAGCCAATTAGAGCAATTAAGGTCAGTGGAGCCAAATTGGGGCTAATTTCGACCAATTAGGCCAATTTAGCGCAATTGAGGTGAATTAATGCCAATTCAAGCTAATTGGAACTTACTAAGGCCAATTGAGGTCAATTATACCAATTAAGGTCAATTTGGCCAATTAAGGAAATTAAGGCTAATTCGGTCATTTGAAGCCAATTACAGCCAATTTAGGTTAATTGAGGCCAATTGAGTCCAATTATTCCAATTGAGGACAATTAGGTCAATTGAGTCCAATTGAGGCCAATTAAGAAAATTAAGACCAATTAGTTCAATTGAGGCCAATTGATCCCAGTTGAGGCCAATTTAGCAAATTAGAACAATTAATGTCAATTATGCCAACTGAGGTCAACTGAGGCCAATTAGGTCAATTAGAACGATTGAGGTCAATTGAGGCCTATTTAGGCCAATTGAGGCCAATTGTTCCAATTGAGGCCAATTGATCAAATTGAGGCCAATTGAGGCGAATTGAGGCCAATTAGGCCAATTCAGGTCAATTAGGCCTATTAAAGCCAGTTGAGGCCAATTATGTCAATTGAGGTCAATTGAGGCCAATGAGGCCAATTCAGGTCAATTAAGACGAATTGAGGACAATTCACCCAATAAGGCCAATGGATACTAATTGAGGCCAATTAGGCCAATTGAGTCCAATTGAGATCAATTTAGGCCAATTAGGGAAATTAAGAAAATTAGGAAAATTAGGCTAATTAAGATCAATTAGGAAAATTGAGGCCAATTAGGCCAATTGAGTCAAATTAGACCAATTAGGCTAATTAGGTCATTGAGGATGATTCAGGAAATTAGGCCAATTAGAGCATTGAGTCCAATTCAGCCATTAAGGCCAATTAGGCCAATTAGGCCAATTAGGCTAATTAGGCAAGGCTAGTTAGGGCATTAAGGCCAATTAGGCCATTGAGGCCAATTTGGTCAATTTGGCCATTGAGGCCAATTCAGCCATTGAGACCAATTAGGAAAATTAAAGCCAAGTCGGAAAAATAATGCCAATTGAGGCCAATTTAGGCCAATTAGGTCAATTGAATCCAATTAGATCAATTGAGACAAATTCTCCCAATTAGGTCAGTTAAGACAACTGAGTCCAATTGAGGACAATTGAGGCCAATTGAGGCAATTGATGCCAATTGAGGCCAATTCATCCAATTGAGGCTACCAGAGGCCAATTAGTCAAATTGAGCTCAATTGAGCTCAATTGTGGTCAATTAGGCCGATTGAGGCCAATTAGGAAAATTAAGGCCAATTGAGCCCAATTGAGGCCCATTAGGCTAATTAGATGAATTAAAGCCAATTGAGGCCCATTTAAGAAAATTTGGGAAATTAGGCGTATTGAGGCCAATTGATACTAATTGAGGCCAATTGAGGCCAATTATGCCAATTAGGCCAACATAGGCCACTTGATCCCAATTGTGGATTATTAATCCAAATATGCCAATTGGGGGAACTTGAGGCCAATTGAGGCCAATTGAGGCCAATTGTGGGTAATTTTGGTCCATTAGTCCAATTGAGACCAATTGAGACTGACGGTGACCCATTAGACCAATTGAGGCCAATTTGGCCCAACTGAGGCTAATTAGGGCCAATTGAGGACAATTGAGGCCAATTTGTCCAATTCAACAAACCAAGCTCAATGATGCCAATTGAGGCCAATTGAGGCCCATTAGGACAATTGATGCCAATTGAGGCCAGTTTGTCCAATTCATCAAATTGAGTCAAATTGAATCCAATTAGGCCATTTGAGGCTAGTTGGGCCAATTGTGTCCAATTGAGGACAATTGGGCCAATTGAAGCTAATTTACGCCAATTGAGGCCAATTGAGGTGAATTCATGCAAATTGAGGGTAATTAGCACCGATTGTGGGCAATTGAGGCCAATTGAGGTCAATTGAGGCCAATTTGGCCAGTTGAGGCCAATTAGGCCAATTGAGCCCAGTTAGGCCAATTGGGCCAATTGAGTCCAATTGAGACCCATTGAGGCCAATTAATCCAATTGAGTCCAATTGAGTCCAATGAGGCCAATTGAGGCAAATTGATGCGAATTGATGCCAATTGAGGCCAGTTGAAGCTGATTGAGGCCAATTGAGGCCATTAAGGCCGATTAGACCAATTGATATCAATTAGGCCAATTGAGGCCTATTAGGCCAGTTGAGGCCAACTAAGGACCACTGATGCCAGTTAGGCCAACTATCCAATTAATTCCAATTATCCAATTAAGGCCAATTGAGTCCAATTATGTCAATTAAACTAATTCTGGCCAATAGAGGCGAATTAGGCTAATTGTGGTCAATTGAGGCCAATTGATTCCCATAGAAATCCATTAGACTAACTAGGGTCACTTAGGAAAATTAAGGCCAATTGAGGCCAATTGAGGCCAATTAGAACAATTAAAAACAATTACACCAATTGAGGCCAACTGAGGCCAAATGAGGCCAAATGAGGCCAATATGGCCAATTGAGGCCAAATGAGACCAATTGAGGCAAATTGAGGCAAATTAGGCCAATGAGTCCAATTAGGCCAAGTGAATCCAATTGTTACCAATTAATCTCAATTGATCCTAATTGAGATCAATGAGTCCAATTGAGGCAAATATAGCCTATTAGGAAAATTGAGACTAATCGAGGCCCATTGAGGACCATTGAGGCCAATTGAGGTCAAAGGGCCTCAATTGGCCTCAATTTTCCTAATTGGCCTCAATTGGCCGCAATTGGCCTTAATTGGTCGCAATTGGCCTAATATGCCTCAATTTTCTTCAATTGGATTTAGTGGTCCTCAATGGGCCTCAATTAGTCTCAATTGGCCTAATATACCTAATTGGCCTCAATTGGCCTAATTGAGCTCAATTGGGCCCAATTGGCCTTAATTGGCCTAATTGGGCTCAATTTGACTCAATTGGCCTAATGAGTGTCAATTTGTCTCGATTGGACTCATTTGGACTCAATTGGACATATTGGCCTCATTTAGCCTCAATTGGCCAAATTGGCATCAATTAGCCTCACTTGGCCTCAATTGACCTAATTGTATTTAATTGGTATCATTGGCCTCAATTGGCCTAATTGGCATTTTTTGTTCTAATGTGCCTTTATTTGAATCAATTGGCCATAATTGGCCACAATTGGCATAATTGGCCTCAATTGGCATAATTGGCCTAATTGGCCTAATTGGCCTCAATTGGCCCCATTTTTCTATTTGGCCTCAATCGGCTAATTTTCCTAATTGTCCCCAATGGGAATCAATTGGCCTAATCGGTCTCATTAGACTCAATCATACTCAATCGGCTTCAATCAGCCTCAATTTGCCTCAATTTGCCTCAATTGGCCTCAATTTCCCTCAATTGGCCTCAATTGGCCACAATTGCCCTTAATTGCTCTCAAATAGCCTAATTGGAATCAATTGGCCTCAATTGGCCTAATTTTTCTCAATTGGCCTTAATTAGCATAGTTGGCCTTAATTGACCTTAATTGGCCTTAATTCGCCTCAATTGGCCTCATGTGGCCAAATTGGCCTCATTAGTCTCCATTGGCGTCAATTGATGTCAATTGGCCTAATTGTCCTCAATTAGCCTCAACTGGCCTAATTGACCTCAATCAGCCTCAATTGTCCTAATTTGGCTCAATTGGCCTCAATTGGCCTCAGTTGGCCTTAATTGGCCTAATTGGCTTCAATTTTCCTAATGATCCTCAATTGTCATTTATTAGGCCAATTGGGGCCAATTGAGTCAAATTTGGCCAAATGAGACCAATTAAGGCCAATTTTTTTCAATTTGGCCAATTGATGCCAGTAAGTCCAATTGAGGACAATTGAGACCAAGTGAGGCAAATTGAGGCAAATTAAGGGAAATTGAGGCCAATTGAGACCAATTAGGTCAATTAGTCCAATTGATACCAATTAGGTTAATTGAATCCATTGGAGACCAATTTAGTAAAATTATCCCAATTGAGGAAAATTTGTCCAATTGAGACACTTGCGGCAAATTGAGGCGAATTTGACCAATTGAGACCCATTGAGGCCAATTAGACCAATTGAGGTGAATTGAAGGCAATTATGTCAATTAGGCTAATTGAGGAAAATTGAGGACAATTGAGGACAATTGAGGAAAATTGATGAAAATTAAGGCCAATTTGGCCCATTGAGGACAATTGAGCCCAATTGAGACCAATTAGGTGAATTGAGGCCAATTGAACACAATTTGTCTAATTGAGGATAATTAGGAAAATTAGCTCAATTGAGCTCAATTGAGCCCAATTAAGCCAATTAACGCCAATTGAGGCCAATTAGGCCAATTGACCCCAATTAGGTCAATTGACTCAAATTGAGGTCAATTGATGCCAATTAGGCCAATTAGGCTAATTGAGGACAATTAATGCAATTGAGGCCAATTTGACCAATTTGTTCAATTAGGTCTGATTCAACCAATGGTGTCCAATTAGGAAAATTGGTGTCAGTTGAGGCCAATTTGAGAAATTGAGGCTAATTAGGCCAATTGAGGCCAATTAGGCCAATTTGGTGAATTATGTCCAATTGAGGCCAATTTGACAAGTTGTGGTTAATTGAGGCCAATCAGGCCATTTGAGGTCTATAAGGCCAATTGAGTCCAATTGAGTCCAATTGATGCCAATTAAGGCCAATTGATGCCAATTAGGCCAATTAGGCCAAATGAGGCCAATTGAGCCCAGTTTTGGCCAAGTAGGCCAATTGAGGCCAATTAGGTCAATTTAGGACAATTTTAGACAACTGAGACCAATTTAAGCATATTGAGGCCAACGAATTCAAATTGAGGCCAATTATTCCCATTGAGGCCAATTAAAGCCAATTGAGGCCAATTGAGTCCATTTAGGGAAATTGAGGCCAATTAAAGCCAATTGATACCAATTGAGGCCAATTAGTCCAATTCGGGAAATTGAGGGTGATTGAGGCCATTTGAGGCCAATTAGGCCAATTGGGGCCAATTAGGCCAATTGTGGCCAATTATGCCATTTTAGACTAATTGGGGGTAATTGTGGCCAATTCAAGCTAATTAGGCCAATTAAGACCAATTGAGGGAATTGAGGCCAATTGAGGCCAATTAAGACAATTAGGCCAATTGAGGCCATTTGAGGCCAATTATGGCCAATTAGGCCAGTGGAGGCTAATTGAGGCCAATTTAAGGCCATTTGAGGCCAATTGTGGCCAATTAGGCCAATTTAAGCCACTTGAGGCTAATTGACCCCAATTAGCCAATTATGCCAATTGAGGTAAATTGAGTCCAATTTGGAAAATTGGGGTCAATTGAGTCCAATTAGGACAATTGAGCTGAATTGATCCCAATTGAGGCCAATTGAGTCCAATTAAATCCAATTATGCCAATTGGGCCAATTGAGGCCAATTGAGGCCAAAAAGGTCAATTTAGGCCAATTTAGGTCAATTGAGGCTAATTTTGGCCAATTAAGGCATATTAGACCCATTGAGGCCAATTGAATCCAATTGAGGCCAATTAGGCCCATCGAGGCATATTAAGGCCAATTGAGGGAAATTGAGGCCAATTAGTCTGATTTATCCAATTGAGGCCCATTGAGACCAATTAGACCAATTGAGGCCAATTAGACCAATTGAGGCCAATTAGCCTAATTGAGGCCAATTGAGTCCAGTTGAACCAAATTGTGGCCAATTGGGCCAATTGGGCCAATTGAGGCTAGTTGAAGCCAATTAATGGCAATTTAGGCCAGTTGATGCCAACTGATTCCAATTAGGTCAATTAGGCCAATTGTGTCAAATTGAGGGAAATTAGGCCAATTGAGGCTAATTATGCCAATTGTGGCCAATTAAGGCCAATCAAAGCAAATTGAGTCCAATTCAGGTGAATTATGGCTAATTAATTCAAAATTTTCCAATTAGGATGATTGAGGCCAATTGGGGCCAATTAGTCCAATTGAGTCCAACTGAGTCCAAATGAGGCAAATTAGGCCAACTGAGACCAATTGTGACCAATTGAGGACAATTATGCCAAATAAGGCCAATTCAGGCTTGTTGTGGCCAATTAGGCCAATTGAGGCCAATTGAAGCCAATTGAGGCCAATTAAGGCCAATTAAGGCCAATTAAGGTTAATTGATGCATATTTGGCCTATTAGGGAAATTGATGCCAATTAAGGTAAATTGATGCCTAATGAGGCCAATTAGGTCAATTAGTCCAATTGAGCCCAATTGAATACAATTAGGCCAATTGAGTCCAATTGAGCCCAGTTGAGTCCAATTGAAGCCATTTGAGTCCAATTAGACCATTTAGGCCAATTTAGGCCAATTTAGGCCAATTTAGGCCAATTTAGGCCCATATGGGCCAATTGAGGTCAATTCAGACAATTAAGGCCAATTTGGGTAATTCAGGCCCCTTGGGGCCAATTGAGGCCAACTATGTCCAATTCAGCCAATTGAGGCAAATTGAGGCAAATTAGGCCAATTGAGGCCAATTATCCAATTGACACCAATTGAGGTCAATTGATTCCAATTGGGGCCCATTGAGGCCAATTGATGTCAACTGATGCCAATTAGGTCAATTGAGGCTAATTGCAGCTAATTGAGGCCAACTGAGGTCAATTAGGCCAATTGAGGCCAATTTAGCCAATTGCGATCTATTGGGGCCAACTAAGGCCAATGGATTGCAATTGTGGCCAAATGAGTGCAATTAGGCCAGTTATGCCAATTAAGCCACTTGAGGCCAATTGAGGTCAACTGAGACCAATGAGGCCAATTATTTCAATTCGGAAAATTGAGATCAACTAAGGCCAATTGCAACCAACTACGGCCAATTGCAGACAATTGCGGCCAATTGAGGCCAATTGAGGCCAATTGGGGTCAATTACGGACAATTAGGCCAATTGAGGCCAATTAGGGAAATTAGACCAATTGTGGCCACTTGAGACCAATTGAGTTCAGGTGAGGCCAATTAATCCAAATGAGGCCAATTGAGGCCAATTGAGACCAATTGACGTCAATTGTGCCAATTGAGCCAATTGAGGCCAATTGAGGCCAATTGAGGCTAATTCCTCCAATTGAGGCCAATTAAGAAAATTGAGGTCAATCAGACCACTTGAGGGCAATTAAGGCCATTTGACTCCATTTTAGGCCAATTGAGCCAAATTAGGGCAATTGAGAGAAATTGCATCCAATTGAGGTCAATTAGCCTCAATTGGCCTCAATTGGACGAATTGGCCTCAAAAGGGCTCGATTAGATCCAAATGGACTCAGTTGGCCTAATTGGCCTCAATTGCGATCAATTGGGCTCAATTGGCCGTAATTGACCTCAAATGGCTTCAATTGAACTAATTGGACTCAATTGGATGTAATTGGAATCAATTGGCCAAATTGGCTCAATTGGGTTCAATAGGCCTTAACCGTCATCAATTGGCTTAATTGGCCTTATTAATCTCAATTGTTCTCAATGGGGCTCAATTGGCCTTATTGGCCTCAAATGGCCTCAAGTGACCTCAATTGGCCTAATTGGCAAAATTTGCCTAATTGGCCAAACTGGCCTCAATTGGCGTTAATTGGCCTCTATTGGACTCATTGGCATCAATTGCCCACAATTGACCTCAATTGGCCTCAATTGGCCTCAAATGCCCTTAATTGGTCTTAATTGGCGTTAATGGGTCTAATGGGCCGTAATTCACCTCAATCGGCCTAATTGGACTCAATTGGCCCAATTGGCATAATTGGCTTAATTTTCCTCAATTGGGCTCAATTGGCCTATTTGGCCTCAATTGGTCCATATTGGCCTCAATTGACCAGAGTTGGCCTCAATTGGCCTAATTGACTTATTCGCCTCAATTGGCCTCAATAGGCCCCAGTTGGCATAATTGACCTCAATTGTTGTAATTGGCAAAATTGGCCTCAACTAACCTCAATTAGCCTCAATTGACCTAATTGGCATAACTTTTCCTAATTGGCCTCAATTGGCTTAATTGGAATCCATTGGCTTAATTGGACTCAATTGGCCCAATTGGCAACAATTGGCCTCAATTGGCCTAAATTGGCCACAATTGGTCTCAATTAGCCTAATTGGTCTCAAGTGACCTCTATTGGCCCAATTGACCTAATTTACCTGAATTGGCCTGAATTGGAATCAATTAGTTAATTGGCCAAATTGGTTTGAATTGGCCTCAATAGGGATCAATTGGCCTCAATTAGCCTTAATTGGCCAACTTGGTCTTAATTGGCCAAATTGGCCAAATTAGCCTCAATTTTCCTAATTGGCTACAATTAGCCTAATTGGCATCAATTAGCCTCAATTGGAAGAATTAGCCTCAAATGGCATCAATTGGCCCAATTGGCCTAATGGGCCTCACTTATCTTCAATTGGTCTCAGTTGGATTAATTGGCTTGATTGGAACTAATTGGCCTAATTAGCCTCAATTTTCCTTAATTTGCATAATTGGCTTTAAATGGCATAATTGGCCGAATTGGCCTTAATGCCTGAATTGGCCTTAATGGTTGAATTGGACTTAATGACTGAATTGGCCATAATGACTGAATTGGCCTCAATGGCCTTATTAGCCTCAATGGCCTTATTGGCATCAATTGCCTAATTAGACTTAATTGGCCTAATTGGCCAAATTGACCTCAATGGATGAATTGTCCTTAATGGCCTAACTGGCCCAATTTTCCTAATTAGCGAATTGGTCTCTATGGCCTGATTGGCCTAATAGGCCCCAGTTGGCCTAATTGGCCTCAATTGGCCTAATTGGAATCAATTTGCCTTAATTTTCCTAATTGGCCTTAATTGGCCCAATTTTCCTCATTGCCCAAATTGCCATAATTGGCCTCAATTGACCTATATTGGACTCAATTAGCATAATGGGCCTCAATTGGTCTCAATTGGCCGAATTAGTCTAATTGGTTTCAATTGGTCTCAATTAACATGAGTTGGCATGTTGGCCTCAATTGGTCTCAATTGTCCTAGTTGGCCTAATTGTCCTCAATTCCACTCAATTGGCCTCAATTGACCTAATTTACCTCAACTGGACTTTATAGGGCTAATTAGCCTCAATTGGACTCAATTAGCCTAATTGGCCTCAATTATGATTAATAGTCCCCAATTGGCCTCAATTGACCACAGTTAACCTTAATTAGCCTAATTGACCTCAATTTGCTTAATTAGTCTCAATTGGCCTTAATTGTCATAAATTGGCCTAATTAACCTCAATTGGCCTAATTGGCCCAATTGGCCTCAATTGGCCTCAATTGGCCTTAATTAACCTACTTAGCCTTAATTAACCTAATTAGCCTCAATTGGCCCCAATTGGCATCCATTGGCCTCAATTGGCCTCAATTGTCCTCAATTAGCCACAATTGACCGCAATTGGCCACAATTGGGCTCAATTGGCCGCAATTATCCTCAATTGGACACGATTGGCTATAATTGGCCTCAATTGGCTCCAATTGGTCTCAATTTTCCTAATTGGAATAATTTGTCTCAATAGGTATCATTGGTGTCAATTGAACTCTATTTGCATCAATTGGCCTAATTGGTATAATTGACCTAATTGCCCTAATTTGGCCTCAATTGACCTAATTGGCGTCAATTAACCTAATTGGACCAATTGTCCTTAACTAGACACAATTGGTCTCAATTAGACTCAATTGGCCTCAATTGACCTAATTGGGCTCAATTAACCTTAATTTGCCGCAATAAGCTATAATTGGCTGAATTTGCCTCGATGGGCCTTAATTGACCTAATTGATCTCAATTGGCCTCAATTAGCTAAAATTAGCCTTATTTAGCCTAATTGGCCTTAATTGGTTTTAATTCACCTCAATTAGCCTCAATTGGATGAATTGGTCAAAATTGGCCTCAATTGGCCTTAATTGGCCTTAATTGGCATAATTGACCGAATTGCCATAATTTGGCCTCAATTAGCCTAATTGGCCTCAATTGGTCTCAATTGACCTCAACTGGCCTAAATGGACAATTTGACCTTAATTGGCCTCAATTAGCCCCAATTAGCCCCAATTGGAATCAATTAACCTAATTGGCCTCAATTAACATAATTGGCCTCAATTAACCTAGTTGGCCTCAATTAACATAATTGGCCCCAATTTGCCTCAATTGTGTCTTAATTGGCATGAATTGGTGTGAATTGGCCTCAATTAGACTAATTAGCCTCAATTGGCCAAATTGACCTAATTGGCCACATTTGGGGAAATTTGTCTCAATTGGCCTCATTGGACTCAATTGACCTGAAATGGACTGAATTGACCTAATTGGCCTCAATTGGCCTAATTGGCATTAATTGGCCTCAGTTGTCCTACATGGCTTCAACGGGCCTCAATTGGCCCCATAAAGGACAATTGAGGCCAATTAGGCGAGTTGAGGCCAATTGAGGCCAATTGGGACGAATTAGGACAATTAGTCCAAATGAGGCCAAGTGAAGCCAATTGAGTTAAATTAGGCCAATTGGGCCAATTGAGACCAATTGAGGCCAATTAGGCCAACTAGGCCAATTGTGGCTAATTGAGACCAATTAAGGCCCATTAGGCCAACTGAGGCCAATTGATGTTGATTGAGACCAATTGAGGCAAATTTGACCAATTGAGGTGAATTGAGGCGAATTGAGCCCAATTGATACCAATTGAGACCCATTTATGCCAATTGAGGTCAATTGAGACCCATTGAGGCCAATTGATGTCAATTGAGGCTCATTGAGGCAAATTGAGGTCAATTGAGGCTAATTAGGCCAATTAGGGCCAATTGAGGCCCATTGAGGCAAATTTGTCCAATTAAGGCAAATAGAGGTTAATTAGGCCAATTGAGGCCAATTGATCCCAATTGAGGCCAATTGAGGTCAATTGAGGCCAATTAGGCCAATTGAGAGTAATTAAGGTTAATGAGGCCAATGAGGCCAATTGAGGCCAATTAAGGCCAATCGAGGCCAATTGAGGTCAATTGAAGCTGATTGGGGCTAATTGAGACCACTGAGGTCGATTAGTCCAATTGAGGTCTATTAGACCAATTGAGGTCTATTAGCTAATTGAGGCCAATTTGGCCAATTGAGGCCAATTGAGACCCATTGAGTCCAATTAGGCCAATTAGCTGATTGAGGCCAATTGAGGCCAATTAAGACCCATTGAGGCCAATTAGGCCAATTAGCTAATTGGAGCCAATTAATACCAATTAGGCCCATTAGGCCAATTCAGGCCAATTGGGGCCAATTAGGCCAATTGTGGCCAATTGAGGCCAATTGTGCCCAATTGAGGCCAATTGTGCCCAATTGAGGCCAATTGTGGCCAATTGAGGCCAATTGATTCCAATAGAGGCCCATTAGACCAACTAAGGCCAATTAGGCCAATTGAGACATATTGATGCCAATTGTGGCCAATTGAGGCCAATTAGACCAATTCAGGACAGTTAGGGCAATTGAGGCCAACTGAGGCCAATTTGGCCAATTGAGGCCAAATGAGTCCAATTGAGGCAAGTTGAGTCCAATTATGTTAATTGAGTCCTATTGAGTGAAATTCCACCAATTGTTTCCAATTGAGGGCAATTGAGACCAATTAGGCCAATTGAGGCCAATTGAGGCCAATTAGGCCAATTGAGACCAATTAGAAAAATTAAGTTCAATTATACCAACTAAGGCCATTGAGGCCCACTGAGGTCAATTAGGTCTATTAGGCCAATTGAGGCCAACTGTGGTCAATCGAGGCCAATTGAGGCATATTGGGGCCAATTGAGGCCAATTGAGGCTAATTAAGGCCAATGAGGCCAATTGAGGCCAATTGAAACCCATTAAGACAATTAAGGCTAATTGAGGTTAATTGAGGCCAATTGGGAAATGAGGTGAGTTGGGCCAATAAGGAAAATTGAGGCTAATTGGGGCCAATTAGGTCAATTGAAATCAATTAGGCCAATTGAGTCCAATTTGGCCAATTTGGCCAATCAGGCCAATGGAGGTCAATTGAGGTCAATTGGGCCAATTGAGGCTAATTGAAACCAATTGAGCCTAATGGAGGTCAATTCAAGACAATTTGGCTAATTAAACGAATTGAGGCCAATTCAAGTCAATTAGGCCAATTAGGCCAATAGAGGCCACTTGAGGACAATTAGGCCAATTGAAGTAAATTGAGGCCAATTAATTCCTATTTAGGCTAATTGAGGCCGATTGGGGCCAATTATGTCCAATTATGCCAATTGAGTGAAATTAGGTCAAATGGGGCCAATTGAGGCCAAGTTGACCAATTAGAAAAATTGAGGCCAATTATGCCAACCAAGGCCAATTGAGGCCAACTAGGTCAATGAGCACAATTGAGGCCAACTACTGTCAATTGGGGCCAATTCAGGCCAATTGTGCCCAATGAGGCAAATTGGGGCCAATTAGGCCAACTAAGGCCAATTAGGTCAATTGAGGCCAACTAAGGCCAATTCAAGCCAATTAATATGATTTGAGGATAATTAGGCCATAGAGCCCAATTGAGACCAATTGAGGCCAATTAGACCAATTGAGGCCCATTAGGCCAATTGAGGACAATTAGGGCAATGAGGTAAATTGGGATAATTAAGTCCAATTAGGAAAATTGAGGCTAATTGAGCCTAATTAGGATAATTGAGGTCGATTAGACCAATTTTTCCAATTAGGACATTGAGGTCAATTAGGTCATTGAGTCCAATTTGGAAATTGAGTCCAATTATTCCAATTAGCTCAATTATATCAATTATGAAAATTAATACCAATTAGGCCATTGAGGCCAATTAGACCAATTCGGCTATTGAGGCCAATTCGGCCATTGAGGCTAATTAGTCCAGTTAGGACAATTAAATCCAATTAGGAAAACTAAGGCCAATTGAGGCCAATTTGGGAAAATTTGGTCAATTGAAGTCAATTAGGTCAATTGAGGCCAATTAGACCAATAAGGACAATTAAGTGAACTGAGGCTAATTGAGGACAATTAAGGCCAATTACGTCAATTGAAGCAATTGATGCCAATTAAGGCCAATTAAACCAATTGGGACTAATGGAGGCCAATTAGTCAAATTGAGGTCAATTGAGGTTAATTAGGCCGATTGAGGCCAATTCGTCCAATTAAGGTCAATTGAGCCCAATTGAGGACAATTAGGCCAATTAGATGAATTAAGGACAATTGAGTCCCATTCAAGCCAATTTGGCTAATTAAGCGAATTGAGGACAATTGATGCTATTGAGGCCAATTTAGGCCAATTATTCCAATTAGGCCAATATAGGCCACTTGAGCCTAATTGTGGCTTATTAACCCAATTATGCAAATTGAGTCCAATTGAAGCCAATTATGGCTAATTAGGCAAATTGTGGCCCATTTGGCCAATTGAGGCAAATAGTGGCCCGTTTGGCTAAGTCAGTCCAAATGGGGCCAATTGAGGCCAATTGGGGATAATTAGGTCCCATTGAGGCCAATTAGTCCAATTCAGCCAACTAAGGTCAACGAGGCCAATTGAGGCCCACTAGGACAATTGATGCTAATTAAGGCCAATTAGGCCAATTGAAGCCAGTTTGGCCAATTATGGCCAATTGATGCCAATTGACACCAATTGAGTCCAATAGAGGCCAATTTGGCCAATTGAGACCAATTGACACTGATTGAGGCCAATTGAGCCCAATTGAGGTCAATTGAGGCCAATTAGGCCAATTGAGGCCAATTAGGCCAATTGAGGCCAATTAGGCCAATTGAGGCCAATTGAGCCCAATTAGGCCAATTAGGCCAATTGAGGCCCATTGAGGCCAATTAGACCAATTGAGTTCAATTAGGACAATTTGGCCATAAGGCTAATTGAGGCCAATTGAAACCAATTTAGCCAATTGAGAGCAATTAAAGGCAATTAGGCCAATTGAGGTCAATTGAGGCCAATTGAGGTCAATTGAGGCCAATTGAGGTCAGTTGAGGCCAATTGAGTCCAATGAGGCCAATTGAGGCCAATTGAGACCAAATGAGGCCTACTGAGGCCAATTGATGCTGATTGAGGCCAATTGAGGCCGATTAGGGAAATTGATGTCTATTAGGCCATTTGAGGCTAATTAGGCTAGTTGAGGCCAATTGAGGCCCATTGTGATCAATTTTCCAATGGAGGCCAATTCAGGACAATTAGGCCAATTCAGGCCAATTGACGCTAATGATTCCAATAGAGGCCCATTAAACCAACTAATGCCAATTAGGCCAATTGAGACCTATTAAGGCCAATTAAACCAATTAAGGACAATTAACCCAATTGAGGCCAACTGAGGTCCTCAATGAGCCACAATTGGTCTCAATTAGCCTAATAGGCCTAATAGGCCTTAATTGGCCTCAATTGGTCTAATTTGGCTCAATTTTCCTCAATTGCCCTAATTGGACCCAATTTGACTCAATTAAACTAATTGGAATCAATTTACCTCAATTGACCTCATTTGGCCTCAATTTTCCATATCGGCCTCATTTGAGCTCAATTGGCCAAATTGGCCTCAATTGGCCTCAGTTGACCTCAATTGTCATAATTGTCTTTAATTGGTCTCATAGGCCTCAATTGGCCTCAATTGGCCTCAATTGGCCTAATTGGCCTTTTTTGGTCTAATGGGCCTATATTGAAATCATTTGGTCTAATTTGTCCAAAATTGGCCTAATTGGCCTCAATTGGCCTGAATTAGCCCAATTGTTCTTATTTGCCTCAATTGGCCTCAATCACCAAATTGGCCTAATTGGCTGCAATGGGCCACAATGAGCCTAATTGGCCTCAATTGGCCTAATGGATCTCAATTGGACTAATCGGCCTCAATGGTCTCAATTGGCCTCAATCAGATTCAATTGGCCTTAATTGGCCTTAATTGGCCTCAATTGGCCTAACTGCCCTAAATTGCTCTAAATTGGCCTAATTGGCCTCAATTGGAGTAATTGGTCTCAATTGGCCTAATTGGACGAATTGGCCTCAATTGACTTCAATTGGCCACAATTAGCCTCAATTGGTGTTAATTGGCCTCAATTGGTGGCAATTGGTCTCAATTTTCATCAATTGGCCTCAATTGGCCTCAATTAGTCTCAATTGATGTCAATTGGCCTCAATTGACCTCAATTGGACTTAATTTGCCTTAATTGGCCTAACTGACCTCAATTCACCTCAAATGGCCTAATTGGACTTAATTGGCCGAATTAGACCCAATTAGCCTCAATTGAGCTAATTGGCCTCAATTGGCCTCAGTTGGCTTCAGTTGGCCTCAATTGGCCTCAATTGCCCTTACTTGGCTTAATTGGCCTCAATTGGACTAATTGGCTTTAATTGGAATCATTGGCATCAATTGGCCTCATTAGCCTCAATTTTCCTTTATTGGGCCAATTGAGGCCCATTGAGGCCAATTAGGACAACTCAGGCCAATTAGGCTTGTTAGGCCACTTGAGGACAATTAAGACAATTTGATGCTAATATACTAATTAGGCAAATTGAGAAAATATGGAAAAATGAGGCAAATTAGTGCCAATTAGGTCAATTTAGCCAGTTGAGGTCAATTAGTCCAATTGGGGCCAATTCTGGCCAATTGAGACAAATGAAGCCCAATTGAGGCCAATTAGGCCAATTAGACCAATTGAGGCCAATTGAAGCCAATTAATTTAATTGAAGCCATTGGAACCCAATTAAGGACAATTAGGGAAATTGAGGACAATTACGATAATTGAGGCTAATTGGGGCCAATTGAGGGAAATTGAGGGCAGTTAGGCCAATTAGGTTAATTAGGCCAATTAGGCTAATTAGTCCAATTGAGGCCAATTGAGGCCCATTGAGGAAAATTGAGGAAAATTGAGGCCAATTAGGCCAATTAGGTCAATTGAGGAAAATCGAGTCCAATTGAGACCAATTAGGCCAATTGAGCCCATTTGAGCCCAATTCGACATATTGAGGCCAATTGATGCCAATTAGGCCAATTAACACCAATTATGCCAATTAGGCCAATTAATCCAATTGAGGCAAATTAGAAAAATTGAGGGCAATTAGGCCAATTATGTAACATGAGGGAAATTGAGGCCAATTGAGTCAAATTAGACCAATTATTCTAATTGAGGCCAATTAGGAAAATAGACGCCAGTTTGGCCAATTGAGGACAATTCATCCAATTGAGGCCAATTGAGGCCAATTAGGCCAATTTTCCTACTTAATTACAATTCAACCAATTGGGACCAATTAGGAAAATTGGGGTCAATTGGGGCCAATTGGATCAATTGAGCCTAATTAGGCCAATTAATGCCAATTGAGGTCAATATGGTGAATTAAGGCCAATTTGGAAAATTGGGGCCAATAAGGCTAATTGAGGAAAATTAAGATTATTGAGGCCAATTGAGGCCAATTGAGGCCAATTTATGCCAATTAGAGCAATTAGGTTAGTTGAGACCAAATAGACCAATTGAGTCCAAATAGGCCAATTTTGGACAATTGAGGTTAATTTAGGCTGTGTGGCCAACTATGTCCAATTGAGGCCAACTGAATCCAATTGAGGCCAATTGAGTCCAATTAGGGAAATTGAGTCCAATTAGGCCAATTGAGGCCAATTGCGCCCAATTGAATCTAATTGAGGCCAATTAGTCTAATTCGACGAATTGAAGCCAATTGAGGACAATTATGCCAATTGAGGCCAAGTAGGCCAATTTAGGCCAACTGAGGGAAATTGAGGCCAATTGAGGCCCATTATCCAATTGAGGATGATTAGGCCAATTGAGGGAAATTCAGGCCAATTCAGGCCAATTAGGCCATTTGAGTCCATTTGAGGCCAATTTTGGCCAATTAGGAAAATTGAGATCAATCAGGCCAATTGAGGCCAATCAGGACAATTGAGTCCAATTAAGGCCAATTAGCCAATTGAGGATAATTAGGAAAATTGAGGACAATTAGGCCAATTTAGCCAATTAAAGACAATTGAGGTCAATTTTGCCAAGTGAGGCCAATTCCACCAATTGGGGTAAATTATGTAAATTAAGGTCAATTGAGGCCAATTAGAGACATTGAGGATAATTAGGCCAATTGAGGCCAATTAGGTCAATTTGGAGAATTGAGGCCAATTAGGCTAATTGAGGCAAATTTGGCAAATTGAGGTCAATTGAGACCAATTTGGGCAACTGATCCCAAATGAGTTCAATTCAGGCCAATTGATTCCAATTATGCCAATTGACCCCAATTGAAGCCAATTGAGGCCAATTGAGGCTAATTTGGCCAATTTAGGTCAACTAAGGCCAATTTAAGCCAATTTAGGCCAATTGAGGCCAATTAGTTCAATTCTGGAAATTGGGGTCAATTGCGGCCAATTTGGCCAATTCGGGCCAATTAAGGGCAATTGAGGCCAATTATTCTGATTTGGACAATTGACGCCAATTGAGACCAATTAGGCCAATTGAGGCCAATTAGCCCAGTTGAGGCCAATTTAGGCCAATTGGGCCAATTGAATCCAATTGCAGCCAATTGAAGCCAATTGAGGCCAATTGGGTCCAATTGATTCCAATTGAGTCCAATTAGGTCAATTAGGATAATTGAGGCGAATTGAGGCCAATTAGTCCAATTGAGGCCAATTAGGCGAATTGAGGCCAATTAGGCCAATTGAGGCTAATTAAGGTCAATTGAGTCCAATTGAAGCCAATTGAGGCCAATTGAGGTGAAATAAGGCAAATTGATTCCAATTAGTCCAATTAGGCCAATTGAGGTCAATTGGATCCAATTGAGGCCAATTGAGTCCAATTAGGCCAATTAGGCCAACTGAGACCAATTGTGGCCAATTGAGGACAATTAGGCCAATTGAGGTCAATTGTGGCCAATTAAGCCAATTGAGGCAAAATAGTCCAATTGATGCCAATTGAGGATAGTTGATGCCAATTGAAGCCACTTGAGGCGAATTGATGCCAATTGAGGCCAATTATTTCCAATTCATCCTATTCATGTAAATTGAGGCAAATTGTGGCCAATTACGCCAATTGAATCAAACTGGGGATAAATAGGTCAACTGAGACCCATTTAGGCCAATTAGGGAAATTAAGGCCAATTGAGGCCAATTGAGGCCAATTGAGGTCAATTTGGCCAATTAGGCCAATTGATGCTAATTGAGGCAAATTGAGGCCTATTGAGGCCAATTAGGCCAATGAGTCCAACTAGGACAATTAGGCCAATTGAGTCCAATTAGGCCAATTCAGGCCAATTTAGGCCAATTTAGGCCCATAGAGGCCAATTTAGGTCAGTTAAGCCAATTGAGACCAATTCGGCCAATTTAGGCCCATTGGGGCCAATTGAGGCCAACTATGTCGAAGTCAACCAATTAAGGCAAACTGAGGCCAATTAGACCAATTGAGACCAATTGAGGCCAATTAGGCCAATTAGCCAATTGAGGCCAATTGAGGCTAACTGAAGCCAATTGAGGCCAATTAGGTCAATTAAGACTAATTGCAAAAAATTGAGGATAATTGAGGTTAATTAGGCCAATTAAGGCCAATTAGAGCCTATTCAGCCAATTGAACCCAATTGTGGCCAATTGTGGTCTATTGAGGCCAATTGAGGCCAATGGAGCCCAATTGAGGCCAATTAGGCCAATTGAGGCCAAATGAGTGCAATTTTTCCAATTTTACGAATTAAGCAAATTAAGACCAATTGAGGCAAATTGAGACAAATTAGACCAATTAAAGGCAATGAGATCAATTTGGCCCAATTCTAGCCAATTGTTCCAATTAGATAAATTGAGATCAATTAAGCCCAATTGAGGTCAATTGAGGTCAATTGCAGTCAACCAAAACCAATTACTGCTAATAGAGCCTAATTGAGTCCAATTATAGTCAATTATGGGCAATTAGGCCAATTGAGGCCAATTATAGAAATTAGGCCAATTGAGGCTAGTTGAGGCCAATTGAGGTCAGTTATGCTAATTAATCCAATTAAGGCCAATTGAATCCAATTGAGACCAATTGAATCTAATTCAGGTCCATTGAGGACATTTGAGGTGAATTGAGACCAATTG
The DNA here is from genome assembly GCA_963277665.1 of Viscum album. Classification (NCBI taxonomy): domain Eukaryota; kingdom Viridiplantae; phylum Streptophyta; class Magnoliopsida; order Santalales; family Viscaceae; genus Viscum; species Viscum album. Next base: position 9,510,272 of record CAUJRU010000003.1, on the reverse strand, counting down.
ATTCCAATTAGACCAATTGAAACTAATTCGACCAATTGAGAGCAATTAGGCCAATTGAGGCCAATCTGACCAATTATGGCCAATTAAGGCCATTTGAGACTAATTAGGCCAATTGAGGCGAATTGCAGCCAATTGAGGCCAATTTGCCTCAATTGGTGTTAATTGGCCTCAATTGGCCTTAATTGGCCTCGATTTGCCTCAATTGGTCTCATTGGCCTCAAAAGGATGAATTGACCTCATTTTCCCTTGATTGGCCGCAATTTGTTCCAATAGGACTCAATTGACCGAATTGGCCTCAATTGGTTTCAATTGTTATCAATTGGGATCAATTGGCTGCAATTTAACTTAATTTGTCTCAATTGACCCAATTGGACTCAATTGGCTACAATTGGCCCTAATTGGCCTCAATTGGTCTAATTGTCCTTAATTGGATTCAATTGGTCTCCAATGGATTCAATTAGGCTAATTGGCCCCAATTGGGCTCAATTGGCCTCAATTTGCCTAAATTTTCCTGGATTGGCCAAATTGACCTAATTGGCCGTAATTGGCCCCATTAGGCCAAATTTTCCTCAATTTGCATAATTGGCCTCAATTGGCCAAATTGGCCTCAATTGGCCTAATTGGCTTCAATTGGCCTAATTGGCTTCGATTAGCCTCAATTGGCCTGAGTTGGCCTAATTGGCCATAGTGGGCATCAATGGGCCAAATATTGGACAATTGAGGCTAATTTGGCAAGTTGATGCCAATTTGGCCAATAGAGGCCAACTGAGGCTAATTGAGGCCAATTGTGGCCAATTGGGCTAATTGAGGCCAATTCGGCCAATTTGGTCAATTGAGGCCAATTGTGGCCCATTACGCTTACTGAGGCCAATTGATGATAATTGAAACAATTGGGGGCATTTCACCAATTGAGACAAATTGTGGAGAATTGAGGCCAATCGAGGCGAATTGACACCAATTGAGGCCCATTGAGGCCAATTGAGGTCAATTGAGGCCTATGGAGTCCAATTTAGGTCAATTAAGGCCAATTAGGCCAATTGAGGCCAATTGAGACCAATTGTGGCCAATTAGGCCAATTGTGGCCAATTGAGGCCAATTGAGGCTCATTGAGGCCAATGGACACCAATTGGGGACAATTGGAGCCAATTAGTCCAATTTAGACCAATTGAGGCCAATTAAGGCCAATTGTGGCCAATTGGTGTCCATTAGACCAATTGATGCCAATTAGAAAATTTGAGGCCAATTATGCCAACTGAGGCCAACTGAGGCCAATTGACTAAATTAGGCCAATTTGGAAAACTGGAGCCAATTGAGGTTAATTGAGGCCAATTCAGGCCAATTCAGGCCAGTTCAGCAAATTTAGTCCAATTGAGGCCAACTAGGCCAATTGAGGACCATTAGGCCAATTGAGCCCAATTGATGCTAGTCGGGAACAATTGAGGCCAATTGGGGCCAATTGAAACCAATTAAGGCTCACTAAGGCTTATTGAGTTCAATTGAGGCCTTTTAACGCCAATTGTGGTCAATTGAGGCGAATTAGGCCAATTCAAGCCAATTGAGACCAATTAGGCCAATTGATGCCAATTAGGCCAATTGAGGTCAATTGAGCCCAATTTGAGAAATTAGGTCAATTGAGGCCGATTGAGGCCGATTTAGGCCAATTAGCCGATTGAGGCCCATTGAGGCCAATTAGCCCAATTAGGCCAATTCAGGCCAATTGATTCCAATAGAGACCCATTAGACCAACTAAAGCCAATTAAGCCAAATTGAGACCAGTTAAGGCTAATTGAGGCCAATTTGACCAATTCAGGAGAATTAGGCCCATTGAGGCCAATTGAGGCCAATATGGCCAATTGAGAAAAATGAGGCCAATATGGCCAATTGAGGCCAAATGAGTTCAATTGAGGCAAATTTGCTCAATTGAGTCTAATTCAACCAATTGAGGCCAATTGAGGCCAATTGAACCCAATTGAGTCTAATTGAGCCTAATTGGGCCCAATTAGGCCAATTGAGACCAATTAGACCTATTAGGCCAATTGAGACTAATTGAGGCCCATTGAGGACCACTGAGTCCAATTAAAGAAAATTATGGACAATTAGGCCAATTTCGGCCAATCGAGGCCAATTTCGGCCAATCAAGGACATTTAGGCAAATTGAGGCAAATGGAGGCCAATTGAACCGAATTAGGCCAATTAGGTCAATTGAGTCCCATTGAAGCCAATTGAGACTCATTGAGGCCAATTGAGGCCAATCAGGCCAATTAGTCCAATTGAGGCCAATTGAGGCCAATTAGCCCAATTATGCAAATTCAACCAATTGAGTCCAATTGTGACATATTAAGAAAATTGAGGCTAATTAGGCCAATTGAGCTCAACTATGCCAATTAAGACCAATTGAGGCCAGTTTTTTCCAATTAGAACAATTAGGGAAATTGAGGCCAATTGAGTCCAATTTGGCAAATTAAGGCAATTGGGGCCAATTAGGCCCACGAGGGAAATTGAGCCGATTGAGGCCAATTACTCTGATTGAGGCCAATTGATGCCCATTAAGGACTACTTAGGCCAATTGAGGCCAATTATGGTCAATTAGGCCAATTTATGCCAATTTATTCAAATTAAGGCCAATTAGGCAAATTGATTCAAATTAAGATGAATTATACTAATTATGCCAAATGTGGATAATTGAGACCAATTGAGGCCTATTAGGTGAATTAGGCGAATTGAGGCCAATTGGGGCCCATTGAGTCCAATTATGCTAATTCGGCCAATTGAGTCCAACTGAGGCCCACTGGGAAAATTGAGTCCAATTATGAAAATTGAGCCCAATTTGCCCAATTTAGGCTAATTCAGGTTAATTGGGTCAATTAGGCCAATTGAGACGAATTTTTTTGATTAGACCAATTGAGGTCAATTAGGCCAATTAAGGGCAAGTGAGCCCAATTGGGGTCAATTAGGCCAACTGAAATTAATTGATGCCAATTGAGGTCAATTGTGTGAAATTGAAGCCAATTTGGGCCCATTAGGCCAATTGAGGCCAATTGAGGTCTATTGAGGCCATGTGAGGCCAAGTGAGGCCAATTGGGACAAATTGAGGCCAACTGAGTCAAATTGAGGCCAATTGAGGTCAATTGAGTCTAATTGAGGACAATTGAGACCAATTGAGTCAAATTTAGTGCAATTGAAGACAATTAGGCTAATAGAGGCCAATTGTGGTCAAGTGAGGCCAATTGTGGCTAATTACGACAATTGAAGCCAATTAGACTAATTGAGGCCCACTGAGGCCAATTAGGCCAATTGAATCCAATTGAGGCCAATTTGGCTAATTAGGCCAATATAATTTAATAAAGGTCAATTAAGGCCAATTAGGCCAATTGAGGCCATTTATGTCCAATTAAGGCCAATTCAGACTAATTGGGACAATTGAGGCCAATTGAAACTAATCGATGTCAATTATGCCCATTAGTCCAATTGATCCAAATAAGGCCAATTTAGGCTAATTAGGCCAATTAAGGCCAATTGAGTCCAATTAAGCCAATTAAGGCCAATTTAGTCCAATTGAGGCCAATTGAGGCCAATTCGGCTAATTGAGGTCAATTGAGGCCGATTGTGGTCAATTAGGCCGATTGAGGCCGATTGAGGCAAATAGTGGCCAATTAGGCCAATTATGGCCACTAAAGCCCAATTGAGTCTAATTTCAGCTAATTAGGCCAATTAATGCCAATTGTGGTGAATTAAAGTGAATTGTGTTAAATTGCAACTTATTGAGGCCAATTGAGGTCAATTGGGCCAATTAAAGTCAATTAGGACAATTAAGGCCAATTGAGGCTAATTCGGCCCATTGAAGCCAATTACGGCCAATTGAGGCCAATTGTGGCCAATTATGCCAATTGTGGCCAATTGTGGACAATTATGCCAATTGTGGCCAATTATGTCAATTGAGGCCAATTATGCCAATTGAATCCAATTGAAGCAAATTTGGAAAATTGATGTGAATTAGGTCAATTGAGGCCAATTGAGCGCAGTTGTGCTCAATTTGGAAAATTAGAATAATTGAGTCCAATTTTGCCAATTGAGGCTAATTGAGGCCAATTATGCCAATTGAGGCTAATTGAGGTCAATTAGGTCAATTAGTACAATTGAGGTCAACTGCTATCAATTGAGGCCAATTGAGTCCAATTGAGGCCAATTGAGGCCAATTGAGTCCAATTGAGGCCAATTGAGTCCAATTGAGGCCAATTATGCCAATTGAGGTTATTTAAGCCTATTAAGGCCAATTAAGGCCAATTTGGTTAATTGAGGCCAATGAAGCCAATTAATCCAGTTATTCGAAACGAGGATAATTGAGGAAAATTAAGGCCAATTAGGCTAATTTGGATAATTGAGTCCAGTTGGACCCATTGAGGCCAATTATGCCAATTCAGCCAATTGTGTCCAATTGAGGCCCCTTAGGCAAATTGAGTCCAATTATGCCAAATGAGCCCAATTTGGCCAATTAAGTCCAATTGAGACCAATTAAGGTTAATTATACCAATTATTCCAATTAGAACAATAGAGGCCAATTAGGCCAATTGAGGAAAATTGAGGCAAATTGAGGCCAATTAAGGCCAATTGAAGCCAATTTAGACCGATTGAGGCCAATTAGGGAAATTGAGGGCAATTGAGGCCAATTGAGTCCAATTGAGGAAAATTAGGTCAATTTGGCCAATTGAGGCCAATTGAGCCCAATTGAGGCCAATTGAGCCCAATTGAGGCCAATTGAGTCCAATTGAGGACAATTAGGTCAATTGATGACAATTAGGCCAATTGAGGCCAATTAGGCCATTTGGGTCAACTGGGTCCAATTGAGACTAATTGAGGCCAATTAGTCCAATTAAGACCAATTATAGCCAATAGAAGGCAATAGAGGCCAATAGAGGTCAATTGAGGTCAATTGGGTCAATTGAGGTCAATTGGGTCAATTGAGGCCAATTGAGGCCAATTGAGACCAATTGGGAGAACTGAGGCCAATTGTGGCTAATTGAGATCAATTATGTCCATTAGGCCAATTGAAACCAGATAAATAAAATTGAGGCCAATTGAGACCAATTAGGTCAGTTAGGCCAACTGGGGCCAATTAGTCCAATTTAACCAATTCGACCAATTGTGTCCAATTGAGGCCAATTAGGAAAATTGTGTAAAATTAGGCCAATTGTGGCCAATTAGACCAATTATGGGAAATTAAGACCGTTAGGCCAATTCGATGAATTGAGTCTAATTGAGGCCAATTAGGAAAATTATGGCTCATATGGCCAATTGAGGCCAATTGAGGAAAATTAGGCGAATCAGTCCAATTGAGGGCAATTGATGCCAAAGCCAATTAGGCCAATTGAGGTATACTGATGCCAATTTGGCCAACTAAGGACAATTAGGCAAATTGATGTCAATTGAGTCTAATTAAGGTCAATTTGGATAATTAAGGCTAATTGAGGCCAATTGAGCCCAATTGCGGCCAATTGAGACCAATAGACACCAATTGATGTCAATTGAGACCAATTGAGGCCAATTAGGCCAATTGAGACCAGTTGAGGCCAATTGAGACTAATTGAGGTTAATTGATTCCAATTGATCCGAATTGAGGCCAATTGAGGTTAATTGAGGCCAATTATGCCAATTGAGGCCAATTGTGGCCAATTATACTAATTAAGAAAACCGAGGCCAATTAGTCCAATTGAGGCCAATTAGGCCAATTGAGGCAAATTGAGGCCAATTGAGTCTAATTTGGCCAATTCAGGCCAATAAGTGCAAATTGATGCCAATTAGGCCAATTGTGGCCAATTGAGGTCAATTGAGGCCAATTGAGGTGAATTTTGGTCAATTATGCCATTTATGCCATTGAGATCAATTGAAGCCAATTGAGGCCAATTAGACGAGTCATGCCAATTGAGGCCAATTAGGCCAATTAGGCCAATTGATGCCAATTATTCGAATTGAGTCCAATTGACACCAATTGAGTCCAATTAGGCTAATAGAGGCTAATTGGACCAATTTAGGGCAATTGAGGGCAATTGAGGTCAATTGAGGTCAATTGAGGCCAATTGATCCCAACTAGGGAAATTGACCATTTGGAGCCAATTGAGGCCAATTGAGACCACTTAACCCAATTGAGACCCATTGAGGCCAATTGATACTAATTAGGCCAATTGAAGACACTTGATCCCAATTAGGCCAATTGAGGCCCATTAGGCTAATTGTGGCCAATTAGTCCAATTAGGCCAAATGAGGTCATGTGAGGCCAATTGAGCCCAATTGAAGCCAATTGAAGCCAATTGAGTCCCATTGTGGCCAATTAGGCCTATTGAGACCAATTGAAGCCAATTGAGGCCAACTGGGCCCAATTGAGGCCAATTGCAGCCAATTGCGGCCAATTGAGGCCAATTACATCAAAGTGAGGCCAAGTAAGGCCAACTATCCCAACTAAGGCAATTGAGGTCAATTAGGATAATGGAGGACAATTGATACTAATTGATGCCAATTAAGGCTAATTAGGCCAATTGTAGCCAATTAAGCCCAATTGCGGCCAATTGAGGCCAATTAGGCTAGTTGAGGCTAATTATGGCTTGTTGATGCCAATTGAGGTTAGTTAAGGCCACTTAAGGCCAATTAGGACAGTTGGGCCTATTGAGGCCACTTGAGGCCAATTAGTCCAATTAGGAAATTTGAGCACAATTGAGGCCAATTGAGGCCAATTGATGCAGATTGATGCTAATTGATGCCCGTTAAGGCCAATTGGGACCAATTAGGCAAATTATGCGAATTGCGACAAATTGAGGTGAATTGAGGCTAATTTGGCCAATTGAGGCGAATTGAGGCCAACTGAGGACCATTAAGTCTATTGAGTCCCATTAAGGGTAATTAGGACAATTTGTAAAATTAAGGAAAATTGAGGCTAATTGAGGCCAATTTATGCCAACTGATGCCAATTATGCCAATTAGGCCAATTGATGACAATTATTCCAATTAGGCCAAATCTAACCAATTAGGTCAATTAAGACCAACTGAGACCAATTGAGGCGATTTGAGGCCAATTAGTCCAATTGATCCCAATTGAGGTCAATTGATCCAAATTGAGGTCAATTAAAGTGAATTAAGTCGAATTGATGTGAATTGAGTCCAATTCAGCCAATTAGGCCAATTAGGCTAATTGAGTCCAATTGAGAACACTTGCGGTCAATTTTTCCAACTGAGGCCAATTAGGGAAATTGAGACCAATTGAGTCCAATTGAGGCCAGTGGGCCAATTAGGCCAATTGAGGCCAATTAAATCCAATTAGGCCAATTGAGGTCCATTAGGCTTATTGTGTCCAATTGCATCTAATTAGGGCCAGTTAGTCCAATTGAGGCCAATTTATTCCAATTAAGTCAATTGAGGCCAATTAGGCAAATGTGGCCATTTGAGGCCAATTCGGCTAATTAAGGCCAATTTACGCCAATTCTGCCAATTTGGCTAAGCATAATTGAGGCCAATTAGAAAAATTGAGGATAATTGAGGCCCATCAGTCCAATTCGGCCATTTGAGGTGAATTGAGTCCAATTGAATACAATTAAGCCAATTGAGGTGAATTGAGGCCTATTAGGACATTTTGGCCAATTGAGCCCAACAAACACTAATTGAGGCCCATTAGGCCAACTGAGGCCAATTAAGGCCGATTTAGTCAATTAGTCCATTTGATCCCAAGAAGTCCAATTGAGTCCAATTGAGGCTAATTGGTCAATTCGACCAATGGAGGCAAATTAGGAAAACTGAGTCCACTTGAGGCCACATAGTCCAATTAGGCCAATTAGTCCAACTATGCCAATTAATGACAAATAAGGCTAATTCAGACCAATTTTGGATAATTAGGCTAATTTTGGATAATTAAGGACAATTGTGGCCAATTCAGGTCAATTAAGGCTAATTGAGTTGAATTAGGTCAATTAGGGCCAATTGAGGACAATTGCATCCAATTGAGGCCAATTTGGAAAATTCAGCCAATTGAGGCCAATTGAGCCCAATTGAGACAAATTGGGGCCAACCGAGGCCCATTCATGCTAATAAAGGCAAATAAGGCCAATTAAGACCAATTGAGTCTAATTGAGGCCAATTGAGGAAAAGTAGATCAATTAGGCCAATTGATGACAATTAGTTCAACTGAGGAAAATTTAGGCAAATTGAGGCCAATTGATGCTAATTAGTCTAATTGAGGGATAAATGTGGAAAACTAGATCAATTAGAACAATTTATGAAAATTAGTTCAACTACAGAAAATTTAGTCCAATTGAGTCCAATTGAGGCCAATTAGGCCAATTGACGCCAATTAGGCAAATTTGGTCAATTATGTCAATTGAGACTAATTAAGGCCATTTGAATCCAATTCTGCTAGTTGGGGCCAATTAGTTAAATTAGGCTAATTCTTTACCATTGGTCCAATTGAGGCCAATTGATGTCAATTGAGGCAATTGAGACCAATTGAGACCAATTTTTCCAATTGAGGGTACTTGAGGCCAATTAAAGACAATTTGGCCAATAAGGTTATTGAGGCCAATTGAGGCCAACTGTGGCCATTTTGGCCAATTAAATCCATTTAGGCTCATTGGGGTCAATTCATTCCAATTATGTCCAATTGAATCTAATTAGGCCAATTGAGACTAATAGAGGCCAATTGAGGTCAATTGGAGCCAGTTGAGGCCAATTGAATCCAATGATGCCAATTGAACCCAATTGAGGCCAATTGAGGCCAATTAGGCCAACTGAGTCCAATGAAGCTAATTGAGGCCAATTCAGCCAATTATACCAAGTGAGGCCAACTTATTTGAGAATAATTAGGCCAATTGAGGCTAATTCAAGTATTAGGCCAATTAGGCCAATTGATGCCAATTAAGGCCAATTGAGGTCAATTAGGCCAATAGAGGCCAATTAAGGCCAATTTGGAAAATTACGCCATTTGAGGCAAATTATTCCAATTGAGGCCAATTGAGGTCAATTAGTCCAATAGAGGCAAATTAGTCTAATAGAGTCCACTTTAGGTCACTCAGCCCAATTAGTCCAATTGAGTCTAATTAGTCCAATGAGGCCAATTCAAGCCAATTCAGGCTAATTCAGGCCAATTCAGGCCAATTAGGCAAATTGAGGTTAATGAAAGTCAATTGAGGACCATTGAGGTCAATTGAGTCCAATTGAGGTCAATTGTGGCCAATTGTGGCAAATTAGGCCGATTGGGGCCAATTGAGGAAAATTACGGCCAATTGAGGTCAATTAGGGAAATTCAGCCAATTGAGCCAAATTGAGGCCAATTGAGGCCCATTGAGGCTAATTAAGCCAATTTAGGCCAATTTAGGCCAATTAAGGATGATTGAGGCTAATTGGGGAAAACTAGATCAATTACGACAGTTGATGATAATTAGTTTAACTAGGGAAAATTTAGGGCAATTTAGGCCAATTGAGGGCTAATTGAGGAAACGTAGATCAATTAGGGCAAGTGATGAAAAATAGTTCAACTGAGGAAAATTTAGGCCAATTGAGGCCAATTGAGTCCAATTAGTCTAATTGAAACCAATTAGGTCAATTAGTCCAATTGAGGCCAATTGAGTCCAATTGAATCCAATTCTACCAATTGAGGCCAATTGAGGTCAATTAGGTCAATTAGGCTAATTGTGTCCAATTGGTCCAATTAAGTCCAATTGAGGTCAATTGAGACAATTAAGACCAATTGAGACCAATTAGTCCAATTGAGGCTATTTAAGGCCAATTAAGGTCAATTAGGCTAATTGAGGCCAATTGAGGCCAATTTGGCCAATTGAAGTCAATTAGGCTCATTGAGACCAATTTAGGCCAATTGAGGTCAATTGAGTCCAATTAGGTCAATTGAGGCCAATTAGGCTAATTGGCCATTGAGGCCAATTAGGGTCGATTAGGCCAATTGAGTCATATTGGGCCAATTGACGTCAATTAGTCCAAATAGGACAATTGAGGTCAATTGAGGCCATTTGAGGAAAAATGACTTCAATTGAAGCTAATTGAGTCCAATTAGGCCAATTGAGGCCAATTAGGCCAATTTAGGCCAAGTGGTGCTAATTGAGACCAATTGAGACCAATTAGGCCAATTGAGGGCTAATTGTGGAAAACTAGATCAATTAAGCCAATTGATGACAATTATTTCAACTAAGTAAAACTGAGGCCAATTGAGGCCAATTAGGCCTATTGAAACCAATTAGGCCAATTAGGTCAATTGAGGCCAATTAAAGCCAATTGAAGCCAATTCATCCAATTGAGGTTAATTGAGCCCAACTAGGTCAATTCGTCTAATTATGTCCAATTAGTCCAATTGAGGAAAATTGAGGTCAATTGAGGCAACTGAGACCAATTGAGGCCAATTAGTTCAATTGAGGCTACTTGAGGCCAATTAAGGCCAATTAGACCAATTTGTCTAATTGAGGCCAATTGAGGCCAACTAAGGTCAATTTGGCCAATTGGGGCCAATTAGGCTCATTGAGGCCAATTCAGGGAAATTAAGTCTAATTAGGCCAATTGAGAACAATTACGGCCAATTCAGACCAATTAAGGCCAGTTATGCCTATTGAAGCCAATTGAGGCCAATTGAGGCCAATTGTGGCCAATTAGGACAATTGAGGCCAATTATGCCAATTAGTCCAATTGAGGCCAACTAGGATAATTGAATCCCATTGAGACCAATTAAGCAAATTGAGGCCAATTAGTCCTACTGAGGTCAATTGAGACCAATTAGGCTAATTTAGGCAAGTTCATCCAATTAGTCCAGCTGAGGCCAACTGAGTCCAATTGAGTTCAATTGAGGTCAATTGAGGCCAATTGATGTCAGTTTGGCCAATTAGGCCAATTGAGTCCAATTGAGGTCAATTAGGCCAATTGAGGCCAATTGAGATGAATTAAGATCATTTAGGCCAATTAGGCCAATTGAGGACAATTAGTCCAATTGAGGGTCATTGGGGACAATTGAGGCTAATTAGTTAATTAGGGTAATTATGGCCAATTAGTCCAATTTTGGCTAATTGATGCTAATTAAGGCCAATTTGGCTAATTGAGTCCTATTGAGGCCAATTGAAGCCAATTGAGGCCAATTGAGGCCAATTAGGCCAATTGAGACAAATTAATGCCAACTAAGGACAATTGAGGTCATTTATGCCAATTGAGTCCAATTGAGGCCAATTGAGGCCAATTACGTAAAATTGTGGGCAATTGAGGTCAATTAAACCAATTGAGGCCAATTGAGGCCAATTAGGCCAAAGGAGGCCAATTGAGCCCAATTGAGAGCAGTTATACTAATTGAGTCCAATGGAGGCCAATGGAGGCCAATGGAGGCCAATTTAGGCCAATTCCGGCCAATTGATTCCAATTCAGGCCAATTGTGGCATATTGAGTCCAATTCATGCCGATTAGGCTAATTGAATCTAATTAAGGCCAATTTAGGTCAATCGAGGCCAATTGAGGCTAATTAAGGCGAATTAGGCCAATCGGGGCCAATCGAGGACAATTACGACCAATTGAGACCAATTAGGTAAATTCAGCCATTTAGGGGAAATTGAGGCCAATTGAGGCCAATTGAGGCCAATTAGGCCAATTAAGGTCAAGTGAGGCCAATTGAGACTAAATGAGGCAAACTAGATCAATTAGGCCAACTGATGACCATTATTTAAACAGAGGAAAATTGAGGCCAATTGAGGGCTAATTGAGGCAAACTAGATCAATTTGGCCAATTGATGACAATTAGTTCAACTGGGGAAAATTTAGGCTAATTAGGCGAGTTAGACCAATTAGGTCAATTAGGTCAATTGAGTCCAATTGAGGCCAATTAAGTACAATTGCATCCAATTCAGCCAATTGAGGCCAACTGAGGCCAATTTAGGCAATTTAGGCTAATTGAGACCAATTAGTCCAGTTAAGGCTATTTGAGGCCAATTAAAACAAAAAATTTTCCAATTAGGCTAATTGAGGTCAACTGAGGCAAATTAGGCTCGTTGATGCCAATTCAGGCCAATTGATGCCAATTATGCCAATTGAGGCCAATTTAGGCTAATTGGGGCCAATTATGCCAATTGAGGCCAATAAGGCCAATTGAGGCAATTAAGGCCAATTAGGCCAGTTAAGCCCATTAAGACCAATTAGGCAAATTGAGGCCAATTGTGCCAATTGAGGCCAATTGAGACCAATTAGGACAATTCATCCAATTAGGCCAACTGAGCCAATTCATGCCAATTCGGACCAATTGAGGTCAATTGAGGCCAATTAATCCAATTGAGTCCAATTGTTGCCCATTATGCCAATTAGGCCAATTGGGGCCCATTGAGGCCAATTAAGGCTAATTGAGGCCAAATGAGGCCAATTGGTCAATTTGGAAAATTGTGGCCAATTATTCAATTGAAGATAATTGATTCCAATTGAGGCGATTTAGTTCAATTAATTCCAATTGAGTTAATTAGGCCGATTGAGGCCAATTTATGCCAATTAGGCCAATTCGGTCAGTTGAGGCTAATTGAGTCCAATTAAGGGCCATTGAGGACAATTGAATGCAATTAAAAAATTGAGGCCAATTGAGGCCAATTAGTCCAATAGAGGCCAATTGAGACCAATTGAGGGCAATTATACCAATTGAGTCCAATGGAGGCCAATTCAAGCCAGTTAGGCCAATTGAGGCCAATTAGGCTAATTGATGCCAATTAAGCCAACAGAGTCCAATTAGGCCAATTGAGGCCCATTGAGACTAATTTGGGAACATAGGCCAATTAGGGAACATTGAGGCCAATTGTGGCCAATTGTGACAAATAGAGGCCAATTGAGACCAATTAGGCCAACTGAGGCCAATTAGGCCAGTTAGGCCAATTAAGTCCAATTAAGACCAGTTGGGGCCAGTTAAGGCCAATTATGCCACTTTGGACAGTTGAGGCCAATTGAGGCCAATTGAGGATAATTAGACCAATTAAGACCAATTAGGCCACTTGAGGCCCATTGTGTTCAATTAATGGTAATTAGGCTAATTGAGGCCAATTGGGCTACTTGGGGTCCAATTACGGCCAATTGAGGCAAATTAGGCCAATTAAGGATAATTAAGGCCAATTGATGCCAATTAAGGCCAATTGAGGCCAATTGAGGAAAATTATTCCAATTGAGGCCAATTGAATCCAATTGAGGCCAATTAAGTCAATTGAGGCTAAATAAGCCCAGTTGAGGCCAACTAAGTCAATTGAGACAATTAGGCCAATTGATGTCAATTGGGCCAATTAGGCCAATTGAGGCCAATTGAGGATAATTGTGGCCAATTACGGTCAATTAGGATAATAGAGGCCAACTGAGGCCAATTGAGGTCAATTGAGGTCAATTGAGATAATTAGGCCAATTGATGCCAATTAATGTCAATTAGGTCAATTTGGCCAACTAAGGCCAATTGAGTTCAATTGAGGTCAATTCAGGATAATTGGGTCCATTTGAGGTCAAATGATTAAAATTAGACAAATTATGCCAACTAATGCCAATTGAGTCTAACTAAGGCCAATTGAGGCGAATTGAGGCCAATTTGGCCAATTGAAGCCAATAAAGGCCAATTAAGGCCAACTAAGGCCAATTAGGCCAATTGAGGCCATTTAATGCTAATTAGGGCCAAATGAGGCCAATTGATGACAAATGAGGCCAAATGAGGCCAATTAGAGCAAGTGAGGCCAATTGAGGCCAACTAAGCCCAGTTGAGGCCAATTAGGACAATTTAGACAATTAGGCCAATTGAGGCCAATTGATATCAATTAGGCCAATAAGGCCAATTGGGGCCAATTGAGGCCAGTTTGGTCAACTGAGGCAATTTGAGGCCAACTGTGGCCAATTGAGGCCAATTGGGGCCAAGTGAGGTCAATTGGGCCACTTGAGGCCAATTGAGGGCAATACAACCAATTAGGATTATTGAGGTCAATTGAGTCCAATTAGGCCAATTGAGACCAATTATGCCAATTATGCTAATTGAGGTCAATTGAGGGCAATTGAGTCCAATTGAGGCCAATTAGGCCAACTGAAGCCAAGTGAGGCCAATTCGACCAATTAGGCCAATTAGGCCAATTGAGACTCATTAGGCTAATTGAGGCCAATTGATTCCAATTGAGACCAATTGAGGCCAATTTGACCAATTGAGTCCAATTGTGGTGAATTGAGGCCAATTGACACCAATTGAGGACCATTAAGGCCAATTGAGATCAATTGAGGCCCATTGAGGCCCATTGAGGCCAATTTAGGTCAATTAAGGCCAATTGGGCAAATTGAGGCCAATTAAGGCCAGTTGAATCCAATTAGGCCAATAGAGGCCACTTGAGGCCAGTTAGGCCAATTAGGCCAATTGAGACCATTTGATCCCATTTGAGGCCAATTAGGCCAATTGAGAACAATTAATGGCAATGAGGCCAATTGAGGCCACTTGTGGTCAATTGAGGACAATGAGGCAATTTGAGGCAATTGAGACCAATTGTGGCCAATTGAGGCCAATTGAGGCTTATTGAAGCCGATTGAGGCCCATTGGCACCAATGAGGCTGATTAGGACAATTGAGGCCACATGAGCTCAATTGAGAGAAATTGAGGCCAATGAGTCCAACTGAGGCCAATTGAGGCCAATTGAGACCAATTGAGGTCAGTTTTGGAAAATTGAGGCATCTTGAAGCTGATTGAGGCCAATTAGGTCCAATGAGGCCGATTAGGCCAATTAAGGCCCATTAGGCCAATTGAGGCCTATTAGCCAATTATGGCCAATTAAGGACGATTGAGACCAATTAGGCCAACTGAGGTCAATTGAGACCAATTAGGCCAATTGTGGCCTATTGTGGCCAATTGATTCCATGTGAGGCCCATTAGACCAACTAAGGCCAAATTGAGACCAATTGTAACCAATTGAGGCCAATTAGACCGATTTAGGAAAATTAGGCCAATTGAGGACAATTTGGCCAATTGAGTCCAATATGTCCAATTGAATCCAAATGAGTCCAATTGTGCCAAATTGAGTCCAATTAGGCTAATTGTGTCCAATTGAGTCCAATTCGGCCAATTAATGGCAATTGAGCCCAATTGAGCCCAATTAGGCCAATTTATGCCAATTGAGGCCTATTAGGCTTATTAGGCCAATTGAAACCAATTGAAGCCCATTGAGGACCATTGAGGCCAATTGAGGAAAATTGATCCCAATTAGGCCAATTTTGGCCAATTAAGTCCCATTGAGTCCCATTAGGCCAATTAGGAAAATTGAGGCAAATTGAAGCAAATTTAGGCCAATTGAGCCGAATTAAGCAAATTAGACCAATTGAGGCCCTCTAAGGCCCATTGAGGCCATTGAGTTCAATTATTCCAATTAGTCTGATTGAGGCCAATTGAGACCCATTGAGGCCAATTATGCCAATTATGCCAATTTGACCAATTGAGTCCAATTGAGGTAGATTAAGGCAATTGATGCCTATTAGGCTAATTGAGCCCAATTAGGCCAATTTACTCCAATTGAGGCCAATTAAGACAAATCATACCAATTGATGCCAATTAAGCCAATTGAGTCCAATTGAGGCCAATTTGGCCAATTGAGGCAAATTGAGGAAAATTGAGGCCAATTAGGCCCATTATGCCAATTGGGCCCCAATTTAGCTAATTGAGTCCAATTAGGACAATTAAGGCCAATTGATGCCCATTGAGGCCAACTTAGGCAAATTGAGGCCATTTGTGGTCAATTAAGCCAATCTAGGCCAATTTAGGCTAATTGAGGCCAATTAGGCATATTAAGGCAAACTGAGATGAATTGTGCCAATAATTCCAAATGAGGCCAATTGAGACCAATTGAGGCTAATTAGGCCAATTAGGCTAATTGGGGCCAATTGGGCCCCATTGAGTCCAATTATGCAAATTTGGCCAATTGAGTCCAATTGAGGACCACTGGGCAAATTGAGTCCAATTATGCCAATTGAGCCCACTTTGGCCAATTAAGGCCAATTGAGGCCAATTGAGCCCAATTCTGGTTAATTAGGTCAATTAGGCCTATTGAGGGAAATTGAGGCCAATTGAGGCCAATCTGGCCTATTAAAACCAATTGAGGACAATTAAGGCCAATTAAGACCAATTGAGGCCAATTGAATCTAATTAGGCCAGTTGATGGAAATTGAGGCCAATTGAGGCCAATAGAGACCAATTAGGTTAATTAGGCCAAATGAGGCCAATTGAGGCCAATTGAGTCCAATTGAAGACAATTAGGCTAATAGAGGCCAATTGTGGTCAGATGAGGCCAATTGTGGCCAATTAGGCCCATTGATGCCAATTAGGCTAATTGAGGCCAATTGAGGCCCACAAGGCCAATTAGGCCAGTTGAAGCCAATTTATGGAAATTATGCCAATTAGGCCAATTAAGGCCAATATAATCCAATATAAGTCAATTGAGGCCAATTGGGCCAGTTAAGTTCATTTGAGGCCAATTGAGACCAATTGAGACAATTGAGGCTAATCGAGGTCAATTACGCCTATTGGGCCAATTGAAACCAAATAAAGCCAATTGAGGCCAATTAGGCCAATTGAGGCTAATTGAGTCCAATTGAGTCCAATTAGGTCAATTAGGCTAACTGAGGCCAATTAGACTAATTCGACAAATTTAGCCAATTGAGTCCAACTAAAGCCAATTAAGGCAAATTAGGAAAATTGAGTTCAATTAGGCCAATTGAGGACAATTAGGCCAATTAAAGCCAATTAAGGCCATTAGGCCAATTCATCCAATTTGGCACATTGAGTCCAATTGAGTCCAACTAGGAAAATTACGACAAATATGGCTAATTAAGGCCAATTGAGGCCAATCGAGGAAATTTAGGCCAAATAGGCAATTGAGGCCAACTGAGGCTAATTGAGGCCAATTAGGCCAATTAGTCAAATTAGGCCAGTTGAGGCCAACAGAGGCCAATTAGGCCAATTCAGGCCAATTCAGGCCAATTAAGACGATTATGAAAACTGCGACCAATCGAGGCCAATTGAGGCTAATTAGGCCTACTGAAGCATATTGAGGCCAATTAGGCAAACTGAAAAAAATAGACCAATTGAGCTCAATTGGTTCTGATCATTCTATTAAGGCCAATTGAGGCCAATTAAGCCAATTGAGTCTAATTGAGACCAATTTAGGCCAATTAGGCCAATTGGGGCCCATTGAGTCTAATTGATGCCAATTATTTCCAATTGAGACCAATTAGTCCAATTGAGTTCAAATGAGGACAATCGAGCCAATTGATCCAAATTGAGTCCAATTGAGGCCAATTGAGGCAAATTTGGCCAACTGGGCCAATTGACACCAATTGACACCAATTGAGGCCAATTGAGGAAAATTTGGCCAATTAGTCCAATTGAGGCCAATTAGGCCAATTGAGATCAATTAGGCCACTTGAGACTGATTAGTCCAATTGTGGCTATTTAGGCCAATTGAGACCAATTAGGCCAATTGAGGCCAATTGAGACCAATTAGTCCAATTGAGGCCAATTAGGCATATTGGGACCAATTAGGACGATTGGTCTAATTAATCCAATTGAGCTAATTGAGCCAAATTGAGCCCAATTAGGCCAATTGAGGTTAATTATGTCCATTTGAGGCCAGTTGTAGTCAATTAATAAAATCGAGTACAATTAAGGCCAATTGAGGCCAATTGAGCCGAATTGATGCCAATTTACGAAAATTATACCAATTGAGGGCAATTACAGCCAATTGATGCCAATTGATGCCAATTAGGTCAATTAGGCCAATTGTTTCAATTAGGCCAATTGAGGTTGATTAGGCCAATTGATCCCAATTGGGCCAATTGAGTCCAATTGAGGCCAATTAGGCTAGTTGAGACAAATTGTGGCAATTTGAGGCCAATTGTGGTCAATTAGGAAAATTGAGGACAATTAAGTCCAATTGAGGCCCATTCACCCGAATTTAGGCCAATTCAGGTCAATTAGGCCAATTGAGTCCAATTGAGGTCAATTGCATCCAATTGAGGCCAATTAGGCTAATTGAGGTCAATTGAGACTAGTTAGCCAAATTAGGCTAGTTGAGGTCAATTATGCCAATTGAATCCAATTTGACCAATTAGGCCACTTGGGGCCAATAGAGCCCAATTGAGGCCATTTAGGCCAATTGATGCCAATTAGGCCAATTGAGGGCAATTGAGGCCTATTGAGTCCAATTAGTCCAATTATGCCAATTCTCGCCAATTCGGGATTGAAGCCAATTGGGGCCAATTAGGGCCAATTGGGGCCAATTGAGGCCAATTGAGACCAATTAGGCCAATTAAGGCCAAATATGCCGATTAAGCCAACTTAGGTCAATTGAGGCTAATTAAGGCTAATTGAGACCCATTAAGACAAATTGAGGCCAATTGAGCCCAATTATGCCAATTGAGGCTAATTAGGCTAATTGATGCCAATTGATGCCAATTGAAACCAATTGAGTCCAATTAGACTAATTGGGGCCAATTGAACCCAATTGAGGCCAATTGATGCCAATTAGGCCAATTCATGCTAATTGAGGCCAATTGAGGCCAATTGAGGCCAATTAGGCTAATTGAGGCCAATTAGGGCCAAATAGTGCAATTAGGCCAATTGAGGCCAATTGAGACCAATTGAGACCAATTGATGCCAATTTAGCCAATTGAGGCCAATCGAGACCTATTGAGGTCAATTATAGTCAATTGAGGCTAATTGAGACCAATTAATCCAATTCTGGCCAATTGAGGCCAATTAATCCAATTAAGGCCAATTGGGTCCAATTAAGGCCAATTGAGGCCAATTGAGGCCAATTAGGACAATTGAGGCCAATTAGGCCAATTAGGCCAAATGAGGCCAATCGAGACCAATCTATGCTTCATTGGCTGTAATTGGCTATAATTAGCAGTAATTGGCCAAATTGGCCAAATTGGCCTAATTGACCCCAATTGACCTCAAGAGGTCTAATTTGACTAATTGGTCTCAATTGACCTGAATTGGACTAATGGGACTAATTGCTCTCAATTGGCCACATTAGGCCTAATTGGTCTCAATTGGCCTAATGGACCTCAATTGGCCTAATTGGCTTTAATTTGCCTCAATTGTCTTCAATTGGTCTCAATTGGCCTAATTGACCACAATTGTTCTAATTGGGATCAATTTCCCTGAATTGGCCAAATTGGTTGATGTGGCCACATTGACCTCAATTAGCGTCAATTGGCCTAATTGGCCTCAATTGGCTCCAATTGGCCTCAATCGGCTTCAATTGGCCACAATTGGTCTTAATTGGCCTAATTGGTGTTATTTTACCTCAATTGTCCTAATTGACCTATTTTCCAAAATTGACCTCAATTTGCCTCAAGTGACCGAATTGGTCTAATTGGCCTCAATTGGCCTAATTGGCCTAATTGGCCTTAATTGGCCCAAATCAGCCTCAATTGGCCTCAATTTGCCCCAATTGGGCTCAATTGACCACAATTCGCCTCAAGTGGCCTCAATTAGCCTAATTGGCCTCAAATGGACTAATTAGCCTAATGGGCCTCAATTGGCTTCAATTGGCCTCATGTGGACCAATTTGACTCAATAGCCCTCAATTGGTCTAATTGGAATATTTTCCCTCAATTGGCCTCAATTTGACTAATTCACCTTAATTGGCCTCAACTGGTCTCAATTGTCCTCAATTGGCCTCAATTTCCCTCAATTTGACTCAATTGGCCTCAATTAAACTAATCTACCAAATTGGTATCAATTGGCGTAAAAATTGGCCTCAATTGACCTCAATTGGTCTCAATTGGCCTAAATTGCATAATTGGCCTCAATTGGCCACAATTTGCCTCAATCGATCCCACTTGGCATCAATTGGCCGAAATGGCCTTAATTGGCCACAATTATCCTCAATTGGATTAATTTGCCTCAATTGGCCTCAATTAGCATAATTGGCCACAGTTGGACATAATTGGTTTAAATTGGCCTCAAATGGACTTGGTTGCCCTCAATTGGCATTAATGGGCATCAACGGACCTAATTGGTCTCAATTGGCCTCAATTGGCCTCAATTGGCCTCAATTGGCCTCAATTGGCCTCAATTGTCTTAATGGTGTAAATTGGCCTCAATTGTTCTGAATTGGCCTCAATTGGATTGAATTGGCATCATTGGCCTAATTGGCGTCAAAAGGCCTCAAATGGCCTCAATTGGCATCAATTTTTTTTCAATTGGCTCAATTGGTCTCAATTGGCCTAATTATCCTAATTGGCCTCAATTGGCCTCTATTGGCCTAATTGGCCTAATTGGCCTAATTGGCCTCAATTTGCCTCAATTGATCTCAATTGGCCTCAATTGGACCAATTGCCCTCAATTGCCCTCAATTGGATTTAATTGGTCGAATTAGCCAAATTAGCTTAATTGGCCTCAATTTGCCTCAATTGGACTCAATATGCCTAAATAGACCTAATTGGCCTCAATTAACCTAATTGACCTAATTCACCTCAATTGATCTCAATTGGGCTCAATTGGCCTTAATTGGCCTCAATTAGCCTAAATTGACGGTAATTTGCCCCAATTAGCCTCAATTAGCCCCAAATAGCTTTAATTGGGCTCAATTGGCCTAATTGGCCTCGATAGGCCTCAATTGGACTCGATTGGCCCATATGGCCTAATAGGCCACAATTTCCTTAAACTGGACTCAATTGGCCTAATTGACCTCAATTCACCAAATTGGGCTTAATTGGCTTCAATTAGCTCCAATTGTCCAAATCGAACTCAATTAGCCTAATTTTCCTGAATTTACCAAATTTGGCTCAATTGTCCGAATTAGCCTCAATTGGCCTAATTGGCCTATTGGCCTCAATCGGCCTCTATTGGCCTCAAGTGGTTTCAATTGGCTCAATTGGCCCCAATTGGACTTAATTGGTATAATTGGCCTAAATTGGCCTAAATTGGCCCTAATTTTCTCATTTTGTCTCAATTGACATCAATTGGCCAAATCAGACTAATTTGCATTAATTGGCCTAAATTGGCCCAATTGGCCTAAACAGCCTCAATTGGCCTAATTAGCCTCAATTGGCCTAATTAGACTGAATTGGCCACAATTGGGCTCAATTGGCCTCAATTGTATCAACTGTCGCCAATTGGTCTCAATTGGCCTAATTTGACTAATTGGCCTCGATTGGCCTGAATTGGTCTCTTTGGCCTTAATTGGCCTAATTGTGCTCAATTGGTCTAAATGGATGAATTATCCTAAATAGGCCTTTACTGGGCTCAATTGACCTAATTGGCCTAGTTGGCAACAATTAGCCTCAATTGGACTTAATTGGCACAATTGGACTCAATTGACTAGAATTGGCCTCAATTGGCCTAATTAGCCTTAATTTGCCTTAATTTGCCTCAATTTTCATATTTGGTCTAATTGGTTTCAATTAACGTCAGTTGGACTAATTGGCCTCAATTGACCCCAATTGACCTCAATTGGCCCAATTGAGCTAACTGGCCTAAATTGGGCTCAATTGTTTTAATTGGACTCTTTTGACCTAAATTGGCCTCAACCAGACTCAATTGGCCCAATTGGCCTCAATTGGCCCAATTGGCCTCAATTGGCCCAATCGGCCTCAATTGGCCTCAATTGGCCTCATTGGCCTCAATTGGATCCATTGGCCTCGGTTATCCTAAGTGGCCACAAGTGGTCTCAATTGGAATCAATTGGCCGAATTAGGGTCAATTAGTCTTAACCAGCCTCAATTGGCCTTAATTAGCATAATTGTCCTCAATTGACCTCAATTAGCCTAATTGGTCTCGTTTGCACTCAATTGGCCTCAATTGACCTAATTGACCTCAATTGGCCTCAATTGTCCTTGATTGGCCTCATTTGGATTTAATTTTCCTTATTAGCCTCATTTGGCCTCAATTGGTATGAATTGGTTAGAATTGGCTAAAATTTGCCTCAATTGGGCCAATTGGCCTAATTGGTCTCAATTGGCCTCAATTGGCCTCAATTGGCCTCAATTGGCCACAATTGGCTTCATTTGGTCTCAATTGGCCTCAATTGGCCTTATTCTCTTAATTGGCCTCAATTTTCCTAATTGGACTCAGTTCATTGTAATTGCCCGAAATTAGCCTAATTTTCCTTAATTGGCTACAATTACCCTCAATTTGGCATCAATTGGTCTCGATTGGCCTTGATTTGCTGAATTTTCTTCAATTGTCTATTCCATAATTGGGCTCAATTGGTTGAATTGACCTCAATTTGTCTCAATTTGCTTATATCGGCCTCAATTTTCCACAATTTGCCTCTATTGGCCGCAATTGGCATCAATAGGCATAATTGTCTTCAATTGAGCTCAATTGGGCTAATTGTCCAAATTGGGTTTAATTGGCGTCAATTGGCCTAAATTGGGCTCAATTGGCCTAATCTCTCTCAATTGGCCTCAATTGGCCTTAATTGGCATAACTGGCCTAATTGACCTCGATTGGCATCAATTGGACTCAATTTGCATCAATTGGTCTCCATTGCCCTCAATTAACCCAAATTGGCCTCACTTGGCTTAATTGGCCTAATTTTCCAAAATTGGAATAATAGACCTCAATTGGCTTCATTAGCATCAATGGGTTAGAATTAGCCTCAATTAGAATAATTATCCTAATTGGCCTCAATTGACATCAATTTCACTAATTGGCGTCATTTGGGCTCAATTGGGCTCAATTTTCCAAATTGGCCTCAACTAACCTCAATTGGCCTTAGTTGGCATAATTGGCCGAAGTGGCCTCAATTGGCCTCAATTGGACTAATTGGTCTTAAATGGCCTAATTGACCTAATTGGACACAATTAGACACAATTGGCCACAATTGGTTAAATTGGACTCAATTGGCCTCATTTGGCATCAATTGGCCTCAACTAACCTCAATTGGCTTAATTGGCCTAACTGGCCTCAACTGGAATCCATTGGTATTAATTGGAATCAATCGGCAAAATTGCCTTCCAATGGCCTGATATGGTCCCAGTTGGGCTCAATTGGCCTTAATTGGCCCCACTTTCCCACAAATGGCATCAATTGGACTAATTGGCTTCAATTGAAATAATTGAATCAGTTGGCCTCAATTGGCCTCAATTGGCCTCAATTTTCTAAATCAGCCTAATTAGATTCAATTGGCATCAGTTGTCCGTAATTGGCCTCAATTTTCTTAAATTTCCCCAATTTTGCCTCAATTGGCCTCAATTGGCAAAATTGACCTCAATTGGCCTAATTGGCCTTAATAAGCCTTAATTGGCCTCAGTTGGCCTCAATTGGACTCACTTGGCCTCAATTGGCCTAATTGGCATAGATTGGCCTCTATTGACCTCAATTATCCTTACTTCCCTCTATTGGCCTCAATTGGCCAAAGTTTCCTCAATTGGCTAAATTGGCCTCAATTGGCTTCAATTTGACCTAATTTGCCTAAATTTGCCTCAATTAGCCTAAATTTGCCTCAATTGGCCTCAATTCGCCTCAATTGGCCTCAATTGGCTCAATTATCCTCAATTGGTCTGAACTCATCTCAATCGGCCTCAATTGGCGTAATTAAACTCAATTGGATTAATTGGCCTAATTCATCTCAATTGGCCTCAATTGGCCTAAACTTTCTCAATTTGGCTAAATTTTCCTCAATTTATTTCAATTGGCTTCAATTGGTCTCAATTGTCGAAATTGGCTAAATTGGCCTAATTGGCCTAATTGACAACAATTGTCCTCAATTGGTCCCAATTGGCCTTAATTGGTCCCAATTGGCGTCAATTGGCCTAATTGACCTCAATTGACAGCAATTGGCCTGAATTGACCTAATTGGAATCAATTGGTCTAAACTGGCCTAATTGGCCTAATTGGCCTCAACTATCTCAGCTGACGAAATTGGTCTAATTGGCCTCAATTGGCCTCAACTGGCCTCAATTGGCCTAATTGTCTTAATTGGCATCAATTGGCCCCAAATGGCCTAAATTGACATCAATTGGCTTAATTGGCCTCAATTGGCCTCAATTGGCCTCAATTGGATTAATTGGACTCAATTATCATCAATTGCACTCAATTAGACACAATTGGCCTCAACCGGGCTAATTGGCTGGATTGGCCTCCATTGCCCTTAATTGGTCTCAATTAGGCTCAATTTGCTGAATTGGATTAATTCTCCTCAATTGGCCTCAATTGTCTTCAATTGACCTCAATTGGCCCAATTCACCTCAATTGGACTCAATTGGAATCAATTGGCCTCAATTGGCCCAATTGGCCTAACTAGCCTCCATTGACCTGAATTTGCCTCTACTGGCCTAATTGGCTTGAATTGGCATCAATTGACCTCAATTGGCTTCAATTGGGTTCAATTGGCCTAGTTGACCCAATTGTCCCCAATTGGCCTTAATTGGCCAAATTGGGCTCCATTGGACTTAATTGCCTCAAGTGGCCTAATTGGCCTCAATTGACCTCAATTGGCCTAATTGGCCTCAATTAGCCTAATTGGCCTCAATTGGCTTAATTGTTCATAATTTGCTTAATTGGCTTAATTGACCTCTATTGGCTCCAATTTTCCTTAATTCACCTCAATTTACGTCAATTGGACTTAATTGGTATCAATTGGCCCAATTGATTTCAGTTGGCCTCAATCGACCTCATTAGCCTCAATCGGCCTAATTGGCCTCAATTGGCCTAATTGGCCTCAATTGGACTCGATGCGCCTAATTTCACTAATTGGCCTCAATCACCTCAATTGGCCTCAATTGGCCTTAATTGTCTTAATTGGCCTATTTGGCCTCAATTGATCTCAATTGGCCTCAATTGGCCTAATTGCCCTCAATTGGCATCAATTGTCCTCAATTGGCCTAATTGGCCTAATTAGCGTCAATTGGACTCAATTTTCCTAATTGGACTCAATTGGACTTAATTAGACTCAATTGGAATCAATTGGTCTAATTTGCCTAATTTTCCTAAATTTTCTTCAATTACCACAATTGGCCTCAATTGGCCTAATTGACTTAATGGACCTCAATTGACCTCAATTGGCCTAATTGGCTGGAATTGGCCTAATTGTCATAATTGGTCTCAATTAGAATAATTTTCCTCAACTGGCCCCAATTGGCCTAATTGGCCTCAATTGGCCTCAATTGGCCCCAATTGGCCTAATTAGCCTCAATTATCCTCAATTGGCTCGAATTGGATTCAGTTGGTCTCAATTGGATCAATTAGCCTCAATTGGCCTCAATTGGTCTCAATTGGCCTTAATTGGCCTCAATTATCCTTAATTAGCCTTAATTATTCTTAAGTGGCTTAATTGGACTCAACTGGCCTAATTGGCCAAATTGGCCTCTAGTGGCCTCAATTGGCCTAATTGGATTAATTTGGAATAATTATCCTCAATTGGATTCAATTGGTCTAATTGGCCTCGATTTTCCTAATTTTCCTCAATTGGCCTCAATTGACCTCAATTGGGCTAATTGGGCTAATTGGCCTCAATAGACCCCAATTGGCCTAAATTGGCCAAATTGGGCTCAATTGGTATCAATTAACCTTAATTGGCCTCAATTAGCCTTAATTGGACTCAATTAGCCTAATTTTCTCAATTGGATTCAATTGGCCTCAATTGCCCTCAATTAGCTTTATTGGTCTCAATTGGCCCAATTCGCCTCAATTGGATGAATTGGCCTCAATTGGCATAATTGGCCAAATTGGCCTCAATTAGCTAATTGGTCTAACTCGCTATAATTGGCCTCAATTGGCTTAATTGTCCAAATTGGCCTTAATTGGCCTAAATTGGCCTAAATTGGCCTCAATCGGCCTCAATTTGCTTGGTTGGCCAAATTGGCCTTAAATGGCCCCAATTGGCTTCAATTGGCCTCAATTGGTCTCAATTGGCCTAATTGGACTCAATTGGCACAAATTGGCATCAATTGATGACAATTAGGATCAAGTGGCCTCAATTAGCCTAATTGGACTCAATTGGACTAATAGACCTCAATTGGCTTCAATTGGCCTCAAAAGGCCTAATTTGTCTCAATAGGCCTCAATTGGAATAATTGCCCTCAATTGGCCTCAATTTGACAAATTCGCCTTAATTGGTCCCAATTGGTCTCAATTGGCCTCAATTGGAATAATTGCCCTCAATTCGCATAATTGGACTCAATTAGACTTTACTGGCCTCAATTGGCCTCAATTGACCTCAATTAACCTAATTGGACTAATTTAATTGGCCTCAATCGAACCCCGTTGACCCAATTGGTCCTAATTGGCCCTAAATGGATGAAATGGCCTCAATTGGCCTCAATTTTCTTCAATTGGCATAATTTGCCTCAATTGGCCTAATTAGCCTCAATTGGACACAATTGGTTTAAATTGGCCTCAATTGGACTCAATTGCCCTCAATTGTCCTCAATGGGCATAAATTGGCCTATTTGGCCTAAATTGGCCTGAATTGGCCTAATTGGTGTTAATTGGCCTCAATTGGTCTGAATTGGCCCCAATTGGCTTCAATTATCCTCATTGGCCTAATTGTGCTCAAAAGGCCTCAAGTGGCCTCAAAGGGTCTTAATTGGCCTTAATTGGTATCAATTTGCCTCAATTGGTCTCAATTGGCTCAATTGGCCTCAAGTGGACTCAATTGGCCTAATTATCCTAATTGGCCTCAATTGGCCTGAATTGGCCTGAATTGGCCTGAATTGGCCTAATTTGAATTATTGGACTCAATTGGCCTAATTGGCCTCAATTGGGTTTAATTGGTCGAATTGGCCTAATTAGATTAATTGGCCACAATATCCCTCAATTGACCTCAATTGTCCGGAATGCATCCAGTATGCCTCAATTAGACTAATTGGCCTTAATTGGGCTCAATTGCCTAAATTTGACTCATTTGGCCTTAATTAGCCTCAATTTGCTGTAATTGGACCCAATTAGCCTCAATTGTCCCTAATTGATCCAATTGGCCGAAATCGCCCTCAATTGGCATCAACTGGCCTCAATTTCCCTCAACTGGACTCAATTGGCCTCAATTGGCCTCAATCGGACTCAATTGTCCTCAATTGGCCCATATGGCCATATTGGCCCCAATTGCCCTCAACTGGACTCAATTGGCCTAATTGACCACAATTCACAAAAAAATTGCCTCAATTGGCTTTAACTAACTCCAATTGTCCTAATTGGCCTCAATTGGCCTAATTTACCTCAATTTTCCAAATTGAGTTGAATTAGCTGAATTGGCTTCAATTGGCATATTTGGCCTATTGGCCTTAATTGACCTCCATTGGCCTCACATGTCCTCAACAGGCCTCATTTGGCTTCAGTTGGCCTCACATGGCCTCAATGGGCCTTATTTGGCCTAATTGGAATCAATTGGCTTCAATTGCACTCAATTAGACTCAATTAGCCTCAATTGGATTAATTAGCCTAATTGGATTCAATTGGCCTCAAATGGACTAATTCACCTCCATTAGCATCAGTTGGCCTCAAATGGCCCCAAATGGCCGCAATTGGACTCAATTGGCCCCAATTGGACTAATTTGCCTCAATTGGTCTCAATTGGCCTAATTGGCCTTAATTCACCTCAATTACCCTTAATTGCCCTAATTGGCCTCAATTGGCCCAATTAGCCTTAATTATCCATAACTGACCTCAATTAGCCTCATTTGGTGCAATTGGTCTCAATGGGTCTAATTGGACTCATTGGCCTCAATTGACCTAAATGGCCTCAATTAGACTCTATTGGCCTCAATTGGCCTAATTGGCATCAATTTGCCTCAATTGGCCTCAATTGCCATAAATGGCCTAATTGGCCTCAATTGGCCTCAATTGGATTCAATTGGGTTCAATTGGCCTCAATTGGCCACAATTGGTCTAATTGTCTGAAGAGGATTCAATTGTCCTCAATTTACTTCAATTAGCCTAATTGTCCTCTATTGGACACTATTGGCCACAATTGGCCTCAATTGGCACAATCGGCCTAATTGAATTCAATTGTCCTCAATTGGCCTCAATTAGCCTAATTGTCCTCAATTGACCTCTGTTGGCCTCAATTGGCCTAGTTGGCCTCAATTGGCCTCGATTGGAACTATTGGCCTCAATTGGCCTAATTGGCCTCAATTTGCTTAATTGGCCTCAATTGGCTAAATTGGCCTAAATGGCCTAATTGGAATCAATTAGGCTCAATTGGCATAATTGGTGTCAATTGGGGAAATTAGCATCAATTGGCCTCAATTTCCCACAATTGAACTAATTAGCCTCATCGGCACAATTCGTCTCTATTGACCTCATTGGCCTTAATTGTCCTCATTGGCCTCAATTGACCTCATTAGCCTTAATTGGCCTCTATTAGCTGCAATTGGCCTCAGTTGTCCTAATTGACATCAATTGACCTCAACTGGTCTCATTTTGATTCAATTGGCCAAATTGGCCTCAATTGGGCTAATTGGCTTCAATTGGCCTCTATTGGGATCAATTGGTCTCATTTGGACTTAATTGCCATAATTGGCCTCAATTGACCTCAATTGGCCAAATTGGACTAACTTGCTTCAACTTGCCTGAATTGGCGTAATTGGCCTAAATGGCCTCAATTGGCCTAATTGACCTAATTGGATTCAATTGGACACAATTGGCCGCAATTGGGCTCAATTGGGCACAATTTGTCTCAATTGGCCCCAATTGGTCTCAATTGGCCTAATTTGACTAATTGGCCTCGATTGGCCTAATTCGACTGAATTGGTCTCATTGGCCTCAATTGGCCTCAATGGCCTCAATTTTCCTCAATGGGGATGAATTGGCCTAATTGTGCTCAATTTTCCTAAATGGATGAATTTTCCTCAATAGGCCTTTATTGGCCTTAATTGGTCTCAATTGGCCTCAATTGGTCTCAATTGGTCTCAATTTTCCTCAATTTGCCTCAAAATTCCAAATTGGCCAAATTGGCTTCAATTTGCATCAATTTTCCTAATTGGCCTCAATTAGCCTAATTGGACACAACTGGAATCCATTGGTCTCAATTGGCATCAATCGACCAAATTGGCTTCAAATGGCTTGATATGGTCTCAGTTGGACTCAATTGGCCTTAATTGGCCTCACTTTGCCACAACTGGCATTAGTTGGACTAATTGGCCTCAATTAACCTAATTGAATCATTTGGCCTAAATGGGCCTCAATTGTATAAATTGTCCTAATTAGCTTCAATTGGCCTCAATTGGCTACAATTGGCCACAATTTCCCTCAAATTGCCTCATTTTTTCTCAATTGGCCTCAATTGGCTAAATTGACCTCAATTAGCCTAATTGGCCTTAATTAGCCTTAATTGGCCCCAATTGGCCTCAATTGGACTCACTTGGCCTCAATTGGTCTAATTGGCTTGGATTGGGTTCCATTGGAATTAATTAGCCTTACATCCCTCTATTGGTCTCAATTGGCCAAATTTTCCCCATTTAGTTAAATTGGCCTCAATTAGCTTCAATTGACCTAATTTGCTTCGATTGGCCTCAATTGGCCTCAATTGTCATCAATTCAAATCAATTGGACTAATTGGCCTCATTTGGTGTCAATTGAACTAATTCACCTAAATTTGCCTCAATTAGCCTAAATTGGTCTGAATTGGCTTCATGGGCCTCAATTGGCGTAATTAAACTCAATTGGATTAATTGGCCCAATTCACCTCAATTGGCCTCAATTGGCCTCAACTTGCTCAATTTGCCTAAATTTTCCTCAATTTACCTCAATTGGATTCAATTGGCCTCAATTGGCCTCAATTGGTCTCAATTGGCCTAATTGGCCACAATTGTCCTCAATTGGTCCCAATTAGTCTCAATTGGTCCCAATTGACCTCAATGGGCCTAATTAACCTCAATTGACATCAATTGGCCTAAATTAACCTAAATGAAATCAATTGGTCTCAAATGTACTAATTAGCCTAATTGGCCTCAACTATCTCAACTGAACTAATTGGTCTAATTGTCCTCAATTGGCCTCAGTTGGCATCAATTGGCTTAATTGTCCTAATTGGCATCAATTGGCCCCAAATGGCCTAAATTGACATCAATTGGCCTAATTGGACTCAATTGGCTTCAATTGGATTAATTGGACTCAATTAGCATCAATTGCGCTCAATTAGACTCAATTGTCCTTAATTGACTTAATTGGCCTCAACCGGGTTAATTGGTAGAATTGGCCTCCAATGGCCTCAATTGGTCTCAATTAGGCTCAATTGGCCAAATTGGGTTAATTCGGCTCAATTGGCCTCAATTGTATTCAATTGACCTCAATTGGCCTAAATCACCTCAATTGGCCTCAATTGGCCAAATTGGCATTAGTTGGCCTCAATTAGCCTCATTGGCCTAATTCACTTCAATTGGCTTCAATTGGCCAAATTGGCCTAATTAGCCTCCATTGACCTGAATTTGCCTATATTGGCCTAATAGGCTTGAATTGGCCTCAATTGAATTCAGTTGGCTTTAATTGGGTTCAATTAGCCTAATTGGCCCAATTGTCCTCAATTGTCCTTAATTAGCCTAATTGGGACCCATTGGCCTTAATTGGCTCAAGTGGCATAATTGGCCTCAATTGGTCTCAATTGGCCTAATTGTCCTCAATTGGCCTAATTGTCCTCAATTAGCCTAATTGGCCTCAATTTGCTTAATTGTTCTTAATTGGCTTAATTGGCTTAATTGGCCTCTATTGGCTCTAATTTTCCTTAATTCACCTCAATTTCCCACAATTGTCCTTAATTGGCATCAATTAGCCTGATTGTGTTTAATTGGCCTCAATCGACCTAATTGACCTCAATTGGCCTAATTGGCCTCAATTGGTCATAATGGGCCTAATTACACTAATTGGCCTCAATCACCTCAATCGTCCTAAATTGGCCTAAATTGGCTTAATTGGCTTATTTGGCCTCAATTGATCTTAATTGGCCTCAATTGGCCTAATTGGCCTCAATTGGCCTAATTGGCCTCAATTGGCCTAATTGGCCTCAATTGGCCTAATTGGCCTCAATTGGCCTAATTGGCCTCAATTGCCATCAATTGGCCTAATTGGCCAAATTAAAATCAATTGGAATCAATGTGCCTAATTGGACTAAATTGTCCTTAATTGGACTCAATTGGAATCAACTGGTCTAATTTGCCTAATTTGCCTCAATTTTCTTCAATTACCACAATTGGCCTCAATTGGCCTAATTAGCATAATGAACCTGAATTGACCTCAATTGGCCTAATTGGCCTGAATTGGCCTAATTGGCCTAATTAGTCTCAAATAGTCTCAATTAGAATATTTTTTTTTCAATTGGCCTTAATTGGCCTCAATTGGCCAAATTGGCCTCAATTGGCCTAATTAGCCTCAATTGTCTTCAATTGGATTGAATTGGATTTAGTTGGTCTCAATTGGATCAATTAGCCTTAATTGGCATCAATTGGTCTCAATTGGCCTTAATTGGCCTCAATTGGCCTTAATTAGCCTTAATTGGCCTCAAGTGGCTTAATTGGCCTCAATTGGCCTAATTGGCCAAATTGGCCTCAAGTGGCCTCATGTGGCCTAATTGGATTAATTCATCATAATTGGCCTCAATTGGCTTCAATTGGCATAATTGGCCTCAATTTTTCCAATTTGCCTCCATTGGCCTCAAATGGCCTCAATTGACCTCAATTGGGATAATTGGCCTAATTGGCCTCAATTGACCCCAATTGGCCTAAATTGGCCTAATTGGCCTCAATTGGCCTCAATTAGCCTTAACTGGTCTCAATTAGCCTAATTTTCTCAATTGTAATCAATTGGCCTTAATTGGTATCAATGGGCCTTAATTATCTTTATTGGTCTCAGTTGACCGAATTCGCCTCAATTGGCTCAATTGGCCTCAATTGGCCGAATTGACCGAATTGGCCTCAATTAGCCTGGCCTAACTCGCCATAATTGGCCTCAATTGGCTTAATTGGAAAATTGGCCTAAATTGGCCTAAATTTGCCTAAATTGGCTTTATTGGACTGAATTGTCCTAATTGGCCTAAATTGGCCTCAATCAGCCTCAATTGGCTTAATTGGCCAAATTGGCCTTAATTGGCCTCAATTAACGACAATTAGGATCAAGTGGCCTCAATTAGCCTAATAGGACTCAATTGGACAAATTGGCCTCAATTGGCTTCAATTGGCCTCAAATTGCCTAATTTGCCTCAATAGGCCTCAATAGGACAAATTGAACTAATTGCCCCAATTGGCCTCAATTTGAAAAATTCACCTTAATTGGCCCCAATTGGTTTCAATTGCCCTCAATTGGCCTAATTGCCCTTAGTTCGCATAATTGGCCTCAATTGGACTTTACTGGCCTCAATTGGCCTCAATTGGCCTCAATTGACCTAATTGGCCTAATTGGCCCAATTGGCCTAATTGGCCTCAATCGAACCCCATTGACCCAATTGGCCCCAATTGGCCTCAATTAGATGAAATGGCCTCAATTGGATCAATTTTCTTCAATTGGCCTAATTTTCTTCAATTGGCCTAATTTTCTTCAATTGGCCTAATTGGCCTCGATTGGACACAATTGGTTTAAATTGGCCTCAATTGGACTCAATTGCCCTCAATTGTCCTCAATGGGCATCAATTGGCCTATTTGGACTTAATTGGCCTCAATTGGCCCAATTGGTGTTAATTGGCCTCAATTGGCCGGAATTGGCCTCAATTGGCTTCAATTGTCTTCATTGGCCTAATTATGCTCAAACGGCCTCAAGTGGACTCAATGGGTCCCAATTGGCCTTAATTGGTATCAATTTGCCTCAATTGGTCTTAATTGGCACAGTTGGTCTCAAGTGGACTCAATTGGCCTAATTATCCTAATTGGCCTCAATTGGCCTGAATTGGCTCAATTGGCCTAATTGGCCTCAATTAGCCTCAATTGACCTCAATTGGCCTAACTTTGATTATTGGCCTCAATTGGCCAAATTGGCCAAATTGGCCTTAATTGGGTTCAATTGGCCAAATTGGCCTAATTAGCTTAATAGTCCTCAATATCCTTCAATGGGCCTCAATTGTCCTAAATGCATCTAATATGCCTCAATTAGACTAATTGGCCTAATTCACCTCAATTTGCCTCAATTGGGCTCAATTGCCTCAATTTGTCTCAATTGGCCTCAATTAGACTCAATTTGCGGTAATTGGACCCAATTAGCCTCAATTGTCCCCAATTGATCTAATTGGCCAAAAATGCCCTCAATTGGCTTCAACTGGCCTCAATTTCCCTCAACTTCCCTCAATTGGCCTCAATTGTCCTCTATTGGCCAATATGGCCTAATTGGCCATAATTGCCCTCAACTGGACTCAATTGGCCTAATTGACCTCAATTCACAAAAAATTGCCTCAATTGGCTTTAACTAACTCCAATTGCCCTAATTGGACTCAATTGGCCTAATTTGCCTCAATTTTCCAAATTGAGCTCAATTAGCTGAATTGGCCTCAATTGGTATATTTGGCATATTGGCCTCAATTGACCTCCATTGACCTCAAATGGCCTCATTTGGCTTCAGTTGTCCTCACTTGGCCTCAATGGGCCTTATTTGGCCTAATTGACATCAATTGGCTTCAATTGGACTCAATTAGGCCCAATTAGCCTCAATTGGATTAATTAGCCTAATTGGCTTCAATTGGCCTCAAATGAACTAATTCACCTCCATTGGCCTCAATTGGCCTCACTTGGCCCCAAATGGATGCAATTGGCCTCAATTGGACCCAATTGGACTAATTGGCCTTAATTGGCGTAATTGGAATCAATTCGCCTTAATTATCCTCAATTTCCATAATTGGCCTCAATTGGCCTCAATTGGCCCAATTATCCTTAATTAGCCATAATTGACCTAAATTAGCCTCAATTGGTGCAATTGGTCTCAATGGGTCTAATTGGACTCATTGGCCTCAATTGACCTAAATGGCCTCAATTAGACTCAATTGGACTCAATTGGCCTAATTGGCATCAATTTGCCTCAATTGGTGTCAATTGGCCTAACTAGCCTAATTGGCCTCAATTGGCCTCAATTGGCCTCAATTGGGTTCAATTGGCCTCAATAAGCCTAATTGGCCTCAATTGGCCTCAATTGGCCTAATTGGCCTCAATTGGCCTAATTGTCCTAATTGGATTCAATTGGCCTAATTGGCCTCAATTGGCCACTATTGGCCGTAATTGGCCTCAATTGGCCTCAATTGGCCTAAACGGCCTAATTGGATTAAATTTCCTCAATTGGCCTCAATTAGCCTAATTGTTCTCAATTGTCCTCTATTGGCCTCAATTGTCCTAGTTGGCCTCAATTGGCATCGATTGGAATTATTGACCTCAATTGGCCTAGTTGGTCTCAATTTGCTTAATTGGCCTCAATTGGCCTATGTTGGACTCAATTGGATAAATTGGCCTAAATGGAATAAATGGCCTCAATTAGGTTCAATTGGCATAATTGCTGTCAATTGGGGTTATTAGCGTCAGTTGGCCTCAATTTCCCAGAATTGACATAATTAGCCTAATTGGCTTAATTCGTCTCTGTTGACCTCATTGGCCTCAATTGACCTCATTGGCCTCAATTGACCTCATTGGCCTCAATTGACCTCATTAGCCTTAATTGGACTCTATTAGCCCCAATAGGACTCAATTGTCCTAATTGTCCTTAATTGACCTCAAGTGATCTCATTTTGCCTCAATTGGCCCAATTAGTCTCAATTGGGCTAATTGGCCTCAATTGGCCTCAATTGGGCTCAATTGGCCTCATTTGGACTCAATTTCCATAATTGGCCTCAATTGATATCAAAATTCCCCAATTGGCTCAATTGGACTCAATTGAGCACAATTGGCCAAATTGGACTAATTTTCCTCAATTAGCCCGAATTGGCCTAATTGGCCTAAATGGCCTCAATTGGCCTAATTGGCCTAATTGGACTCAATTGGTCACAATTGGTCACAATTGGGCTCAATTGGCCGCAATTGGTCTCAATTGGCCCCAATTGGTCTCAATTGGCCTAATTTGACTAATTGGCCTCAATTGGACTAATTGGCTTGAATTGGTCTCATTGGCCTTAATTGGCCTCAATGGACTCAATTTGCCTCAATGGGGCTGAATTGGCCTAATTGAGCTCAATTGGCCTAAATGGATGAATTTGCCTCAATAGGCCTTTATTGGCCTAATTGGCCACAATTAGCCACAATTCGAATCAATTGGTGTAATTAGTCTGAATTGACCTTAATTTGCCTCAATTGTCCTTAATTGGCCTTAATTGCCTCAGTTGGCCTCAATTGGTCTGAATTTGTCTCAATTTGACCCAATTTGCCTAATTGGCCTCAACTGGAATCCATTGGTCTCAATTGGCATCAATCGGCCAAATTGGATTCAAATGGCCTGATATGGTCTCAGTTGGACTCAATTGGCCTTAATTGGCCTCACTTGGCCACAACTAGCATCAATTGGACTAATTGGCTTCAATTGACCTAATTGTATCAGTTGGCCTTGATTGGCCTTAATTGGCCTCAATTGTCTAAATTGGCCTAATTAGATTCAATTGGCCTCAATTGGCCGCAATTGGCCTAAATTTTCCCCAATTGGCCTCATTTTACCTCAATTGGCCTCAATTGGGTCAATTGGCCTCAATTGGCTCAATTGACCTCAATTGGCCTAATTGGCCTAATTGGCTTGGATTGGCCTCCATTGGCCTTAATTAGCCTTATGTCACGACCCGCCTTCACCAAAAGGAGGGAAGGGTTAGCAGATTGCCAGGCCCTTCCTTCTTTAAGTTGAAGGAGAGATAATGACCCCCGAAACCTGCCTTCAATAGGTCCCGGAGTGGCGACTAGCACCAAGGGTATAGGAAATCCTCGCAAATGGAAGGCATTACCCTTTTTATTTTATAGGATCGAAAGATAAGGAGGAGAAAACCCGACAACACCAAGGTAGAAAGAAAAGTAAATCCAAAAGTAAACCATTCCCACATGCATGTTTCAAAAGTGAAAGCCACAAGTGCAAGAAGGTGACTACAAGGTAAGTACCAAAAGAAAAGAGAAACAACTGCAACTGCTCCAAAAGTCCGAGCTAGTAAGGTCCTGCGTGATCCCCGAAGTCCTCCTGGAAACCTGAAAGTAGTTTTATATATGTAGGGTGATCATACTAGTACACTCAGTAGGGAAAACCAAGACTCTCGTGCACAAGTGGGGGAACGTACTAAAGTCCCGTGAAAAAGAGTAAACCAAACACCTAACAAGGCAAACTATCCATCCCAGGCCTCACCAAGGCTCGCTCCCCAAATAACGCAAGTCAAGTAATATATATATATAAGAGCACATCGATGTTTGGGTACCCCGTGCCACTTTCCCACTGGTTATTGAGACATCCTACGCATCGGACCAATCCCGCCATTCTCACTGCAGTCCCACTGCCACACCCGCCCGCACACACCTGGGCCACAACCACACGCAGTCCCACTGCCGAATCCCGCCCGCACACACCTGGGCCACAACCACACGCAGTCCCACTGCCGAATCCCGCCCGCACACACCTGGGCCTCAACTGTCACATGTAACCATGCCTGCAAACACCTAGGCCAGAGCAACCACCGCCACGCCCGAAGACACCTGGGCCTCATCCCGAAGACACTTGGGAAACCACCTGCCGCACACACCTGGACAACCACCACAACACCCCGCCCGAAGGTTCTTGGGCTAATAATGGACTTCAGGCCATCACAGCCTACCCAAAGATACTTGGGCTATCCGGGAAAGGGAGTAGAAAAAGATCTAATAACCAGCCACTAAGGATAGTGTTGGGAAAAACACCCTTCCCCCACAAATGGGGGTGTTCGGCACTGAGTGCTCAACTTGGGCGGGGCGCGAATAAGAAACACAAAGCTACAAGTATAGATATAGGTAAAAAACACTCACCCAAAGCTTAGGTTTTCCTAGCCAACCTACATAACACAACACCACTGCACCCAAGTCACAGTTCACGACCCTTGCCCACAAAACCATTTGTCCCATTCTTGTTTCACGTTCAGTCAAAATGTTCAATTAATTTTAAGCACTACTGGGCAACTACCATATGCATAACCAAGGAAAGCGTCAAAAGCAAGGATCGACCAAAACACTCACACCCGGTTCTGTTAACATAGGATCTCTCCCCAATTTGTGATATCAACAAGTGACCATTCGGGTTTAAAACTCACAACCACCGAATCCATACCAACAGGAAATACCATCCCCCCAAATTCACACAACCACCGAGAGTATAAAAAAAACAGGGGATCCCATCCCCTCCCACATTTCCAGCAGTCGGACCGAAAGGAAAACAACCAACTACCGCTACCAGCACAAGTCAGGGATTTTCACGTTTAAACGACTTAACACACTCCATGATTTCAAAATTCCGTGTGTTCTAACCGGAAGTTATCACAGAAGGGTTGATCCTTGTGCTTTCAATTATTCAGCCGGATATACGTGATTAACCAATTTCACAGTAGGAGTTCACAATTTCAGCAACCCATTTAAAACATCACGAGGGGATTCATCAGTGCACATACAAAGACCACCAACGGCCTCAATTTTCAGAAACATAAACCAGTACAACAAAAAGGGATGATCACAAGATAAAGCATAACAACGATCACAACCCCTTCCCCTTCTTTCTTTAGAACTTCGTTTATTATCTTCATTAAGGTTTGGTTCAACCAATTCCATAAGGACAAGAATAACACCCACCCCGCATGATACACAAAAGTGAGAGACGAAAGAAATTCCCTACTTGTTGATAGATGATCGACGTTTAGGCCGGGGGCGCGGAACTTTACGGATAACAACGCGGCGGTCCCAATGCACTAGAAGAGCCACGATCGAAGAAGGGGGAAACCACGGCCTAACCCTTAATTTATAAGAGCCGGGGACGGTTGAGATAAAAACGCTGAACCGCGTAAGACGTGGAAGTTGTGGGTTGACCACGCGGCTTGACTCATCATTAAAGGTGTTGAGTGGTTTAAACCGACTCATGAGCCGATTCAGTATTTAATTAAACTTTTGTGCGCGTTACTGGAACAACTTGGCAAGGCCGGGTGACGTCGGCCGGTTCCGCCGATCAGTCACACCGATCGGTCGCACCGATCGGTCTCACCGATCCGTCTCACCGATCGGTCTCACAGATCGGTCTCACCGATCCGTCTCACCGATCCGTCTCACCGATCGGTCTCACCGATCAGTCTCACCGATCGGTCTCACCGATCCGTCTCACCGATCGGTACCCCTTAAGGATCCAGATTTTCGCAAAGGAAGGGACCAAGGGGGGTCTGGGTCATCACATCAGATACCTCTTAAACGATTCTCGTCCTCGAGAATCACAACAAACCAGAAGGAAAGAGAGGGTCCGAAAAACCATCTTCGAAAGATACCTCTTAGGAGTGAACCTATGCTAACTAAAAACACCCTCCTGTCAAGAACTAAGCAACATACCACGCCAAACATCCCGGTTATGTGGGTTTGGGGAGTTTCCCTCCCCCATGTCAAGATATTATCCGCTTTGGGCGGCACTGACTCGCCCGCACGGGTTCAATCGCATCCACCTTAATGCGTCTTGATTAGGGGTCGGGTTCCCTCTTCCCTTTAGCCGGGGCTTTTCACACACAACAGAGGAAATAACCCAGTACCTTTCATAGCCAAAAGTCAAACATTCTACCACAACAGGTACAAAAGGAACAAAGCTCAAAACAACTTGGGGTATTGGGCACGCATCTGTGCTTCCCTTTCCCACGTACTCTCCTCGAGCCCGCCATGTCTCCACAACACACGAACCAAGGGAATAGCTCGCCCACGAAGCACCTTCTCCTTGCGATCCTCGATCATCACTGGTTTTTTCACGAAGGTTACGTCGTCCTCGATGTCCAGTTCACCCCAATCAAGGACGTGTGAATCATCGTGCAGATAACGACGGAGCTGGGATACATGAAAGACATCATGTATCCTTAGCAACGGCGGAGGTAACGCTAGCTGATAAGCCACTTCGCCGACCCGCCGTAACACTTCGAAGGGTCCGACGAATCTGGGGGAAAGCTTACCCCCCTTGCCGAACCTCCGTTGCCCACGCCGCGGGGAGACCTTCAAGAACACGTGGTCTCCAACCTCAAACTCCAAGGGCCTTCTCCTGGTATCAGCATACGACTTCTGTCGGTCCTGGGCCGCCTTCATCCTTTCCCGTATGAGCTGAATCTTCTCTGTCGTGTTCTGAACTACCTCCGGGCCAAGGATGCCTGCCTCTCCTACTTCGGTCCAACACACAGGTGAACGGCATGGCCTCCCGTACAAATCCTCAAACGAGGCCATACCGATGGTAGAGTGGTAGCTATTATTGTAGGAAAACTCTACTAGAGGCAAGTATCGCACCCACGACTCTCCTAAGTCCAGAACACATGTCCGTAGCATATCCTCCAAGGTCTGGATGGTTCGCTCCGTTTGTCCATCTGTCTGGGGATGGAAAGCAGTGCTAAGGCGTAACTGGGTGCCAAACGCATGCTGCAATCCTCTCCAGATTCATGAGGTAAACCGTGCATCCCTATCTGAGACTATAGACCTCGGAACTCCATGCAACCGCACCACTACATTCACGTACTTTCGTGCCAAAGCATCTACAGTACTTGACTCCCTGATTTCCAGAAAGTGAGCTGATTTCGTCAACCTGTCCACCACCACCCAAATGGCGTCGCACCCTCCTTGGACCTTGGGTAGTCCCGTGATGAAATCCATTGAGATGTCATCCCACTTCCACTCGGGAACAGCTAAAGGCTGCAGTAGGCCGCTTGGAACCCGGTGTTCAGCCTTCACTTGCTGACATACTAAGCATTTGGCCACGAATTCTGCCACCGCTTGCTTAACTCCGGGCCACCAGAACTGCCTTTTCATCCCCTGGTACATCTTGGTAACTCCTGGGTGCACTGCCAGGGGTGAGTTGTGGAACTCACTGAGAACCTTGCCACGCATCACTATTGGAACAAACAACCTTTTCTGGAAAAGCATCCGGTGCTGACCATCCTCTGTCCATTCTCTCGGATCGTCGCCCTGGTCAACCCGATCACGCATCACTTCGCACTCGGGGTCTCCCCACTGAGACTCCTCCACTTGTCGAAACAGAGATGGCTACACTATCATCTGATATAGGCAGCCTCTGCCATTATCCATCTTCGCATCCAGGTGTAAGGAATCCAACTCCTCCATTGCCTTCCAGGCATTTGCCGACTCTCACCGATCGGTCTCACCGATCGGTCTCACCGATCCGTCTCACCGATCGGTACCCCTTAAGGATCCGGATTTTGGCAAAGGAAGGGACCAAGGGGGGTCTGGGTCATCACACCTTACTTCCCTCTATTGGCATAATTGTCTTGGATTGGCCTCCATTTGCCTTAATTAGCCTTACTTCCCTCTATTGGCCTCAATTGGCCAAATTTTCCTCATTTGGCTAAATTGCCCTCAATTGGATTCAATTGGCCTAATTTGCCTCAATTGAACTAAATTGGCCTCAATTGTCATCAATTCACATCAATTTGCCTAATTGTCCTCATTTGGTTTCAATTGACATAATTCACCTAAATTTGCCTCAATTAGCCTGAATTTTCCTGAATTTGACTCAATTTTCCTCAATTGGCCGCAATTAGCACAATTAGCCGCAATTGGTCTGAATTCGCTTCATTGGCCTCAATTGGCGTAATTAAACTCAATTAGCTTAATTGGCCTAATTCGCCTCAGTTGGCCTCAATTGGCCTCAATTGGCCTCAACTTGTTCAATTTGCCTAAATGTTGCTAAATTTTCCTCAATTGTATTTTATTGGCCTTAAGTGGCCTCAATTAGTCTCAATTGGCCTAATTGGCCTAATTGGCTGCAATTGTCCTCAATTGGTCCCAATTGGCCTCAATTGGTCCCAATTGACCTCAATTGGCCTAATTGACCATGATTGGCCTGAATTGACATAATTGGAATCAGTTGGTCTCAACTAGCCTAATTGGCCTCAACTGACCTAATTGGTCTAATTGGTCTCAATTGGCCTCACTAGCCTCAGTTGGCCTCAATTGGCCTAATTGTCCTAATTTGCATCAATTGGCCCCAAATAGCCTAAATGGACATCAATTGGCCTAATTGGCCTCAATTATATTAATTGGACTCAAATATCATCAATTGCTCTCAATTAGTGTCAATTGGCCTCGATTGTCTTAATTGTCCTCAACCGGGCTAATTGGCCGAATTGGTCTCCATTGGCCTCCATTGGTCTCAATTAGGCTCAATTGGTTGAATTGGGTTAATTCACCTCAATTGGCCTCAATTGTCTTTAATTGACCTCAATTGGCCTAATTCACCTCAATTGGACTCAATTGGCCTCAGTTGGCCTTAGTTGGCCTCAATTGGCCTCAATGGCCTAATTCACTTCAATTGGCTTCAATTGGCCCAATTGGCCTAATTAGCCTCCATTGACCCGAATTTTCCTCTATTGGCCTAATTGGCTTCAATTGGCCTCAATTGACCTAAATTGGCTTCAATTGGGTTCAATTGGCCTAATTAACCCAATTGGCCTCAATTGGCCTTAATTGGCCTAATTGGGCTCCATTGGCCTTAATTGGCTCAAGTGGCCTAATTGGCCTCAATTGGCCTCAATCTGCCTCAATTGGCCTAATTGTCCTCAATTAGCCTAATTGTCATAAATTGGCATAATTATTCTTAATTGGTTTAATTGGATTAATTGGCATCTATTAGCTCCAATTTTAGTTAATTCACCTAAATTTACCTCAATTGGACTTAATTGGCTTCAATTTTCCGGATTGGATTCAATTTGCCTCAATCGGCCTAATTGGCCTCAATTGGTCTTAATGGGCCTAATTTCACTAATTGGCCTCAATCGCCTCAATCGGCCTCGATTGGCCTCAACTGGCCTCAATTGGCTTAATTGGCCTATTTGGCCTCAATTGATCTCAATTGGCCTCAATTGGCCTAATTGGCCAAATTAGCGTCAATTGGCCTCAATTTTCCTAATTGGACTCAATTGGCCTTAATTTGAATCAATTGGAATAAATTGGTCTAATTTTCCTAATTTGCCTCAATTTTCTCCAATTACCCCAATTGGCCTCAATTGGACTAATTGGATTAATGGACCTTAATTGACTTCAATTGGCCTAATTGGCCTAAATTGGCCTAATTGGCCTAATTGGTCTCAATTGGTCTCAATTAGAATAATTTTCCTCAATTGAACTTAATTGGCTTGAATTGGCATAATTGTCCTCAATTGGCCTCAATTGGCCTAATTAGCCTCAATTGTCTTCAATTGGCTTGAAATGGATTCAGTTGGTCTCAATTGGATCAATTAGCCACAATTTGCCTCAATTTGTCTCAATTGGATTTAATTGGCCCTAATTGGCCATAATTATCCTTAATTGGCCTCAAGTGGCCTCAATTGGCCTAATTGGATTAATTCATCATAATTGGCCTCAATTGGCTTCAATTGGCCTAATTGGCCTCGATTTTCCTAATTTGCCTCAATTTGCCTCAATTGGAATTAATTGACCTCAATTGGGCTAACTGGCCTCAATTGACCCCAATTGGCCTAAATTAGCCTAATTGGTCTCAATTGGCCTCTTTTAGCCTCAATTTTCCTCAATTAGCCTAATTTTCTCAGTTGGATTCAATTGGCATCAATTGGCATCAATTGGACACAATTAGCATTATTGGTCTCAATTGGCCTAATTTGCCTCAATTGGCTCAATTGGCCTCTTTTAGCCTCAATTTGCCTCAATTAGCCTAATTTTCTCAGTTGGATTCAATTGGCCTCAATTGGCATCAATTGGACACAATTAGAATTATTGGTCTCAATTGGCCTAATTTGCCTCAATTGGCTCAATTGGCCTCAATTGGCCCAATTGGCCCAATTGCCCTCAATTAGCCTAATTGGCCTAACTCACCATAATTGGTCTTAATTGGCTTAATTGGAAAAATTGGCCTTAATTGGACTAAATTGGCCTAAATTGGCCTCAATCAGCCTCAATTGGCTTAATTGGCCAAATTGGCCTAAATTGGCCTAAATTGGCCCTAATTGACCTCAATTGGCCTCAATTGGCACAATTTGGCCTCAATTGATAATAATTAGGAGCAAGTGGCCTCAATTATCCTAATTGGACTCAATTGGACTAATTTGCCTCAATTGGATTCAATTGGCCTCAAATAACCTAATTTGCCTCAATAGGACTCAATTGCCTAATTGGACTAATTGCCCTCAATTGGCCTCAATTGTCCTCAATTTGACTAATTGACCTTAATTGTCCCCAATTGTTCTAAATTGGCCTCAATTGACTTAATTACTCTCAATTCGCATAATTGACCTTAATTGGCCTTTACTGGCCTCAATTGGCCTCAATTGACCTCAATTGACCTAATTGGCCTAATTGACCCAATTGGCCAAATTGGCCTCAATCGAACCTCATTGACCCAATTGGCCTCAATTTTCTTCAATTGGCCTAATTTGCCTCAATTGGCCTCAATTTGCCTCAATTGGTTTAAATTGGCCTCAATTGGACTCAATTGCCCTCAATTGTCATCAATGGGCATCAATTGGCCTATTTGGCCTCAATTGGACTCAATTGGCCTCAATTTTCCTAATTGGTGTTAATTGGCCTCAATTGGTCTGAATTGGCCTCAATTGGCTTCAATTTTCCTCATTAGTCTAGTTGTGCTCAAAAGGCCTCAAGTGGCCTCAATGGGTATCAATTGCTTTAATTGGTATCAGTTTGCCTCAATTGGTCTAAATTGGCTCAACTGGCCTCAAGTGGACTCAATTGGCCGAATTATCCTAATTGGCCTGAATTGGCCTAAATTGTCCTCAATTTCCCTAATTGGCATAATTGGCCTAAATTAGTCTCAATTGACATCAATTAACCTCAATTGCCCTCAATTGGCCTAATTTTCATTATTTGCCTCAATTGGCTTAATTGACCTAACTAGCTTCAAATGAGTTTAATTGGTCAAATTGGCATAATTCTCTTAATTGGCCTGAATATCCCTCAATTGTCCTTAATTGTCCTAAATGCATCTAATATGCCTCAATTAGACTAATTGGCCTAATTCACCTCAATTGGCCTCAATTGGGCTCAATTGTCTCAATTTGTCTCAATTGACCTCAATTAGCCTCAATTTGATGTAATTGGACCCAATTAGACTCAATTGTCCCCAATTGATCCAATTGGATGAAATTTCCCTTAATTGGCATCAACTGGCCTCAATTGCCCTCAACTGACCTCAATTGGATTCAATTGGCCTCAATTGTCCTCAATTGGCCCATATGGCCTAATTGGCCACAATTGCCCTCAACTAGACTCAGTTGGCCTAATTGACCTCAATTCACAAAAAATTGCCACAATTGGCTTTAACTAACTCCAATTGTCCTAATTGGCCTCAATTGGCCTAATTTTCCTCAATTTTCCGAATTGAGCTCAATTAGCTGAATGTGACTCAATTGACATATTTGGCCTCTTGGCCTCAATTGACCTCCATTGGCCTCAAATGGCCTCCACTGGCCTCATTTGGATTCAGTTGGCGTCACTTGGCCTCAATG
Source organism: Viscum album (assembly GCA_963277665.1). Taxonomy (NCBI): domain Eukaryota; kingdom Viridiplantae; phylum Streptophyta; class Magnoliopsida; order Santalales; family Viscaceae; genus Viscum; species Viscum album. The sequence goes on along the minus strand of CAUJRU010000003.1, from coordinate 9,465,722 downwards.
TGCCTTATTTGGCCTAATTGGCATCAATTGGCTTCAATTGGACTCAATTAGACTCAATTAGCCTCAATTGGATTAATTAGCTTAATTGGCATCAATTGGCCTCAAATGAACTAATTCACCTCCATTGGCCTCAATTGGCCTCAATTGGCCCCAAATGGCCGCAATTGGCCTCAATTGGCCCCAATTGGACTAATTGGCCTCAACTAGTCTTAATTGGCCTCAATTGGCCTAATTGGCCTCAATTCACCTCAATTAGCCTCAATTGGCCTAAATGGCCTCAATTGGCCCCAATTGGCCAAATAAGCCTTAATTAGCCATAGTTGACCTCAATTAGCCTCAATTGGTGCAATTGGTCTCAATGGGTCTAATTGGACTCATTGGACTCAATTGACCTAAATGGACTCAATTAGACTCAATTGGCCTCAATTGGCCTAATTGGCATCAATTGGACTCAATTGGCCTCAATGGCCTAACTGGCCTAACTGACCTCAATTGGCCTCAATTAGAATCAATTGGGTTCAATTGGCCTCAATTGGCCTAATTGTACTAGTTGGATTCAATTGGCCTTAATTGCCCTCAATTAGCCTAATTGTCCTTAATAGGACATTATTGGCCGTAATTGGCCTCAATTGGCCTAATTGGCATAAATGGACTCAATTGTTCTCAATTGGCCTCAATTAGCCTAATTGTCCTCAATTTTCCTCTATTGGTCTCAATTGGCCTAGTTGGCCACAATTGGCCTAGTTGGCCTCAATTGGCCTCGATTGGATTTATTGGCCTCAATTGGCCTAATTGGCCTCAATTTGCTTAATTGGCCTCAACTGGCTCATGTTGGACTCAATTGGCTAAATTGGCCTAAATGGCCTAATTGGCCACAATTGGCATAATTGGTGTCAATTTGTGTAATTAGCGTCAATTGGCCTCAATTTCTCACAATTGACCTTATTAGCCGAATCGGCTTAATTCGTCACTATTGACCTCATTGGCCTCAATTGACCTCATTGGCCTTAATTGACCTCATTAGCCTTAATTGGTCTCTATTAGCCCCAATTGGCCTTAATTGTTCTAATTGTCCTCAATTGACCTCAACTGGTCTAAATTTGCCTCAATTGGCCAAATTGGCCTCAATTGGGCTAATTGGCCTCAATTGGACTCAATTGGGCTCAATTAGCCTCATTTGGTCTCAATTTCCATAATTGGCCTCAATTGACATCAATTTTCCCAATTGGCCCAATTGGACTCAATTGACCTCAACTAGCCAAATTAGACAAACTGGCCTCAATTAGCCTGAATTGGCCTAATCAACATAAATGGACTCAATTGGCCTAAATGTCCTAATTGGACTCAATTGGTCACAATTGGTCACAATTGGCCGCAATTGGGCTCAATTGTGCTCAGTTGGCCCCAATTGGTCTCAATTGGGCTAATTGGCCTCGATTGTCCTAATTGGCTTGATTTGGTCTCATTGGCCTCAATTGGCCCCAATGGCCTCAATTTGCCTCAATGGGCCTGAATTGGCCAAATTCGGCTGAATTGGCCTTAATGGATGAATTTGTCTTAATAGGCCTTTATTGGCCTCAATTGGCCTAATTGGCCTAATTATACACAATTAGCCACAATTGGAATCAATTGGTGTAATTGGCCTGAATTGACCTCAATTGACCTCAATTGGCCTTAATTGGCCTCAATTGGCCTCAATTGGTTTCAATTTACCTCAATTTGTCTCAATTTTCCTAATTGGCCAAATTTTCTTCAATTAGCTTCAATTGGCCTAATTGGGCTCAATTTGCCTCAATTAGGCTCAATCGGTCCAATTGAGCTAATTGGCCTTAATTGGGCTCAATTGGCCTCAACCGGACTCAATTGGCCTCAACCGGACTCAATTGGCTTAATTGGCCTCAATTGACCTCAATTGAAATAATTGGCCTCAATTGGCCTAATTGACCTCAATTGGCCTCAATTGGACTAATTGGCCACAAGTGGTCTCAATTAGCCTCAATTGGCCTAATTAGCCTTAATTGGCCTAATTAGCCTCAATTGGTCTCAACTAACCTCAATTGGCCTTAAATGGCCTAATTGTCCTCAATTGTCTTCAATTGGCCTAATTGGCCACATTTGCCCTCAATTGCCCTCAATTCACCTAATTGGCCTCAATTGGCCTCAATTAGAATAATTGGCCTCAATTGGACTTAATTGGTATGAAATGGACAGAATTTTCCTCAATTGGCCTCAATTGAGTGAATTGGACTAATTGGTCTCAATTGGTCTCCATTGGCCTTAATTTGCCTCAATTGGCCTCAATTGGAATAATTGGCCTCAATTGGCCTAGTTCTTCTAATTTTCCTCAATTGGCCTAATTGACCTCAATTAGTCGCAATTGCCCGAAATTGGTCTAATTAGCCTTAATTGGCCATAATTAACATCAATTAGATTAAATTGTTCTCGATTGTTCTTGATTTGACTTATTTTCCTCAATTGGATGAGCCACAATTGGTCTCAATTGGTCGAATTGGTATAAATTGGTCTCAGTTGGCCTTTGTTGGCCTCAATTGGCCACAATGTGCCCCAATTGGCCTAATCAGTCATAATTGGCAACAATTGTCCGCAATTGGCATCAATTGGCCTCAATTGGGGTAATTGGTGTAATTTGGCTTAATTGGCCTTGATTTTCCAAAATTGGCCTACAAGACTAATTGTCCTTGATTGACCTAAATTGTCATAAAGGCCTAATTGGCCTCAACTGGCCTCAACATGTCTTAATTGGGCTCAATTGGCCAAATTTGTCTATATTGGCCTCAATTATTGTAACTATCCTAAATGACCTCGATTGACCTCGATTGGCCTCAATTGGCCTCAACTAGCCTTAATTTCACTCCATCAATATCAATTGGCCCCACTTGGATTAATTATCCTAATTGGTCCCAATTGGGCTCAATAGGCCTAATTCTCCTCAATTGGCCTAAAAGAGCACAATTGGCCTCATTAGCGTCAATTGGCCTGAATTGGCCTAAATTGATCTCAATTAACTTAATTGGCATCAATTAGGCTCAATTGGGCTCAATTTTCCTAATTGGACTCAATTGACCTAAATTGGACTAATTGGTCTAATTGGCCTAAGTGGCCTTAATTAGCCTCAATTAGACTAATTGGATCAAATGGCCTAATTGACCTAATTGGACACAATTGGCCTCAATTGGACTCAATTGGTCAAATTGGACTCAATTGGCCTAGTTGATAAAATTGGCCTCAATTGGCCACAATTGGCCTTAAATGGCTTCAATTGGCCTAATTGGCCTCAACTAGCATCCATAGGGCCTCAATTAGCCTCAATTGGCCTAAGTTGGCCTCACTTGGCCACAACTAGCCTCAATTGGACTAATTGGCCTCAATTAACCAAATTGAATCAATTGGCCTCAATTGGACTAATTGGTCTTAGTTGGCCTAATTGACCCAATTGGCCTCAATTGGCCTCAGTTGGCCTCAATTGTCCTAATTGTCCTAATTGGATTTAATTGGCCTCAATTGGCCTAATTTACCTTAATTGTCCTCAATTGTCATCAATTGGACTCAATTGGCCTAATTGGCCTCATTTGGCATCAATTGACCAACTTCGCCTCATTTTGCCTCAATTGGCCTAAATTGGCCTCAGTTGGCCTCAGTTGTCCTCAATTGGCCTAATTGGCCTCAATTGATCTAAATTCGCTTTATTAACCACAACTGGCCTAATTGAACTCAATTGTCTTAATTGGTCTAATTCACCTCAATTGGCCACAATTTTCTCAATATGCCTCAAGTTTCCGCAATTTGACTCGATTGGATTCAATTGGTCTCAGTTGCATAATTAGCCTAATTGGACTCAATTGGCCTCAATTGTCCCAATTGGCCTCAATTGTCCCAAGTGGACTCAATTTACAACAATTGGACTAACTGGACTCAATTGGCCTAACTGGCCTCAATTGGCCTGAATGTCCCTCATTGGCCTCAATTTGTCTAATTAGCCTAATTAGGCTCAATTGACCTCAAATGGTCAAATTGGCCCAATTGGCCTCAATTAGCCTCAACTGGCTTCAATTGTCCCCACTAGGCCTCAATTGGACTAATTGTCCTCAATTAGCCTTAATTGGGCTAAATTAGTCATAATTGGCATAATTGGCCAAATTAGCCTCAATTGGCTTAATTAGGCTCAGTTAGCATCAATTAGGCTCAATTAGGCTTAATTGGCCTCAATTAGTCTAACTCGCATCAATTAACCTCAATTGGACTTAGTTGGCCTTAATTAACCTAATTGGCCTCAGTTAGCCTCAATAGGCCTAATTAGGCTCAATTGGCATAATTGGCCTCAATTGGCCAAATTGGCATCAATAGGCCTAATTTGTCTCAATTGACCTAAATTAGCTTAATTGGCCTCGATTGGCCTTAATTAGCCAGATTCGACCAAATTGTCATCAATTAGACTTAATTGTACCAAATTGGCCTCAATTTGCCTCAATTTTCCTCAATTTGCCTAAATTGGCATTTATTGGCCTAATTGGCTGCAATTGGCCAAATTCGCCTCAATTGGCCTTAAGTGGACCCAATTGGGCTAATTGGATTCAATTGGCCTTAATTGACCTTCATTGGCCTCAATTGGACCTAATTGTGGAAAATTTGGTCAATCAGACCAATTGAGCCCTATTAGGCCAATTGAGGCCAATTAAGGCCAGTTGGGGTCGATTATGCCAATTAGGCCAACTGAGGCTAATTTCACCCAGTGAGGAAAATTGAGGCCAATTAGGAAAATTGAGGTCAATATAGGCCAATTGACGCCAATTATTCTAATAGAGGCTAATTGAGGCCAATTAGGCCAATGAGATGAATTGGGGGCAATTGGATGAATTGAGGCTAATTAGGCCAACTAAGGTCAATTTTGCAAATTGAGACCAATTAAGGCCAGATAAGTGAATTGAGGCCAGTTGAGTCCAATTAGGCTAATTGAGGCTAATTGAGGCCAATTGAGGCCAATTGAGGCCAATTGTTGCCAATTGAGGCCAATTAGGCCCATTCAATCAACTGAGTCCAATTGTGGCCATTAGGCATATTGAACCCAATTCGGCCAATTAGGCCAATTGAGGCCAATTATAATAATTGATGGAAATTGAGTCCAATTGAGATCCATTAGTCCAATTAGGGAAATTGAGGACAATTGGGGCCAATGCAATCTAATTAAGGCCAGTTGATGACAATTGAGGGTAATTAGTTCCATTAAACCAATTGAGGCTAATTGGGGTCAATTGAGGCCAATTGGGCCAAATTGAGGCCAATTGAGGCCAATTGTAGCCAATTGGGGGAAAATTAGGTCAATTGAGGCCAATTTGGGCTAACTCGGTCAATTAGGCCAATTGTGGCCAATTGAGGTCAATTAGGCTAATTGAGACCAATTGAGGCTAGTTAGGCCAATTGAGTCCAATTGTGTCCAATTCGGCTTATTGAGGCCAATTGAGGCCAATTAGGCCAATTGAGACCAATTTAGGCCAATTGAGGCCCATTTGGCCAATTGTTCCCAATTGAGTCCAATTGAGGCCAATTAGACCAACTGAAGTCAATTGATGCCAATCAATGACAATTGATCCTAATTAAGGCCAATTGAGGCTAATTAGTCCAAATCTAGAAAATTGAGATCGGTTGAGGTCAATTAGGCCAATTGAGTCCAAATGAGGCCAATTGAGGCCAATTGAAGCCAACTAAGTCCAATTGAGTCCAATTAGGCCAATTGAGTCCAACTGAGACCAATTGAAGGCAATTGAGTCCAATTAGGCCAATTGAGTCCAATTGAGGACAATTGAAGCCAATTGAGTCCAATTGAGTCCAATTGAGTTCAATTAGGCCAATTGAGACCAATTAAGTCCAATTGAGGCCAATTGAGGCAAATTTTCCAAAATGAGTCCAATTACAGCCAATTGAGGGTAATTAGGAAAATTGGTGACCATTGAGGCCAATTGAGGCCAATTGAGGCTAATTAGAGCAATTCAGCCTGATTAGGCCAATTGAGGCCAATTGTATCCCATTAAGGCCAATTGAGGACAATTAGGCCAATTGAGGCCAATTGAAGCTAATTGTGGCCAATTGAGGCCAATTAGGCCAATTAGGACAGCTGAGTACAATTAGGCCAATTCGGGCCAATTAGGGCCAATTGAGGCCAATTAGGCTAATTGAACCTAATTGTGGACAATTGAGACCAATAGAGGACGATTGATGCCAATTAGGTCAATTGATGTCAATTAGGCCAATTGAGGCCAATCGAGGCCAATTGAGCCCAATTGAGGCAAATTTAGTTCAAATGAGGCCTATTGAGGCCAATTGAAGTCAATCGAGCCCAATTTGGCCAATTAGTCCAATTGAGGTCAATTAAGGCCAATTAGGACAATCGAAGCCAATTGAATCCAATCGAGGCCAATTTGGCCAATTAGTCCAATTAAGTCCAATTAGACCAATTGAGGCCAATTTGGCCAATTGAGCCCAATTGAGGTCAATTGAGTGAAATTGAATCCAATTAAGGATGATTGAGGACGATTGAGGCCTATTGAGTCCCATTAGACCAATTGAGGTCAATTATGGACAACTGAGGCCAATTGGAGCCAATTAGGCCAACTGAGGTAAATTAGGCTAATTAAGGCCAATTCAGGTCAATTGAGACCAATTAGGCCAATTTTGTCAATTTGGCCAATTGAAGCCAATTAGGCCAATTGAGTCGAATTAAGCCAATTAGCGTAATTAGGTCATTTAGGCTACGTGAGGCCAATTAAAGTTAATTGAGGCCAATTAGGCCAATTGAGGCTAATTAAGCTAACTGAGGTCAATTAGGGCAATTGAGGCCGATTGAATCAAATTAGTCCAATTGAGGTCAATTGAGTCCAATTGATGCCAATTGAGGCTAATTGAGCCCAATTAGGCCAATTGAGGCCAATTGAGGCCAATAAGGCCAATCGAGGCCTAGTGAGGGCAATGAGGACACTTAGGTCAATTGAGGCCAATTGAGGCATGTTGAGACCAATTAATACCAATTGAGGCCAATGTGGCCAATTGACGCCAATTGAGGCCAATTAGGCCTATATGGTCAATTGAGGCCAATTGAGGCTAAATGAAGCTAATTAAGCCCCATTGAGGCCACTTAGGCCAATTAAGCCAAGTGAGCATAATTGAGGTCAATTGATTCCAATTAGGCCAATAGATCCCAATTGAGCCCAATTGGGCCAATTAGGACAATTGAGCCCAATTCAGGCCAATTAGACCAATTGAGTCTAATTTTTCAACTGAGGCCAATTGAATCCAATTAGGCCAATTGAGGCCAGTTAGGGCTAATTATTCCAATTGAGGCCAATTGAGCCCAATTGAGGATAATTAAGGCCAATTGATTCCAATTGAGCCCAATTGGGGCCAATTCAGGCTAATTGAGGCCGATTAGGCCAATTAAGATCAATTGATGCCAATTGATGTCAATTTAGGCCAATTGAGCCTAATCGAGACCAATTGTGCTAATTGAGGCAATTTGAGGCAATTTGAGGCCATTCCATGCCAATTAGGCCAATTGAGGCCAATTGAGCTAATTGTGGTCAATTATGGTCAATTGGGGAAATTTGAGGAAAATTGGACCAATTGAGGCTAATTAAGACTGATTAGGCTAATTGAACACAATTTGGGCCAATTGAGGAAAATTAAGGCCAATTAGGACAATTACGGCCAATTGCATCCAATTGAGGCGAATAAGGCGAATTGAGGCCAATTAGGCCAATTAGGCCAATTCAGGACAACTAGGCCAATTAGGTCAATTATGCCAAATAGGGCATTTGAGACCAATTTAGGCCAATTAGGTCAATTAAGGCCAATTGATGATAATTGAGACCAATTAGTCCAATTATGCCAATTGATGCCAATGGGGGCCAATTAGGGCCAATTGAGGCCAATTGGGCCAATTGAGGCCAATTGGGCCAATTGAGGCCAATTGGGCCAATTGAGGCCAATTGGGCCAATTGAGGACATTCATGGCCAATTAGGCCAATTAGGCCAATTGAGGCCAATTATGCCAATTATGACAATTGAGGCCAATTGAGCCACCAATTGAGCCAATTGAGGCCAATTAGGCCAGTTATGCGAATTGGGGCTAATTGATCTAATTGAGGCCAATTGAGAGAAATCTTGGCTAATTATTCCAATTAGGACAATTGAGGCAAATTGAGTCCAGTTGTGTCCAATTGAGGCAAATTGATGCCCATTGAGGATAATTGAGGCAAGTGAGGTCAATTGAGGCCAATTAGGTGAATTTAGGCGAATTGAGGCCAATTGGGGCTAATTGAGGCCAATGAGGCCCTTTAGGGCCTATTGAGACCAACTGAGGCCAAGTGAGGCCAATTAGGCTAATTAGACAGATTGATCCCAATTGAGGCCAATTGAGGCCGATTGAGGGAAATTGAAGCCAATCGAGGGTAATTGAGGCCAATTGAGGCCAATTGGGGAGAATTGATTCCAATTGATGCTAATTAGTCTAATTGAGGCCAATTGTTGCCAATAGGGGACAATAAAGCCAATTAACCCAATTGAGACAAATTAGACCAATTGGGCAAATTAGGCCACCTTAGGCCAATTGATCCCAATAGAGTCCAATTGGGTCATTGGGGTCAATTGAGTAGAATTAGTCCAATTTGGACCAATTGGGGCTAATTCGGGCGAATTGGGGCCAATTGAGGCCAATTGCAGGAAATTGAGGCCAATTAATCTAATTGAGGCCCATGAGGCCAATTACGGCCTATTGAGACTAATTAGTCCAATTTGTACAATTAAGGCCAATTGAGCCCAATTGAGGCCTATTTAGGCCAATTGTGTTCAATTGAGGGAAATTGAGACCCATTGACGCCAATTAGGCTAATTGAGCCAAATTCAGGCCAATTGCATCTAATTGAGGCAAATTAAGGAAAATTGAGGCCAATTGAGTCCAATTTTCCAATTGAATCCAATTGAGGCCAAATGGGACAAATTGATCACAATTAGACCAATTAAGGCCAATTACGGCCAATTCATCCCAATTGGGGCCAATTTGGTCCATCAAGGCCAATTAGGCCAATCGAGGTTAATTGATTTAAATTTGGACAATGACGACCAATTGAAACCAATTTGGCTGATTTAGCCAATTTAGGCCAATTGAGGAAAATTTGGAAAATTTGGCCAATTGATCCAAATGGAGGCCAATTAGGCCAATTGAGACCAATTAGGTCACTTGAGACCAATTAGGCCAACTGAGGCAAATTAGGACAATTAAGTCCAATTAGGCCCATTAAGGCCAATTAGGCCCATTGAGTCCAATTAGGCCCATTGAGGCCAATTAGGCCGATTGGGCCAATTAGGCTAATTAAGGCCAATTGAGGCCAATTGAGGCCAATTAGGCCAATTGAGGTCAATTGCGGCCATTTGAGGCTAATTGTGGTCAATTATGAAAATTGAGTACAATTAATGCCAATTGAGGCAAATTGAGCTCAATTAATGTCAATTGAGGCCAATTATGCCAATTGAGGTCAATTGTGTCCAGTTGATGCCAATTGTGGTAAATTAGGCTAATTGAATCTAATTAATTCAATTGAGGCCAATTAGGCCAATTTTGGCCAATTAGGCTGATTGGGCCAATTGGGCCAATTATGGTCGATTAGGCCAATTGGTCCCAATTGCACCAATTAAGGACAATTAGGCCAATTGAGGCTAATTACGGCTATTTGAGTCAAATTGTGGTCAATTAGGAAAATTGAGGATAATTAAGTCCAATTCTGGCCCATTGAGTCGAATTAAGGCCAATTAAGGCCAATTAAGGCCAATTAGGCCAATTGAGGTCAATTATGGCCAATTGAGGCCAATTAGGCCAATTGAGGGCAATTGAGGCCAATTGAGGCCAGTTAGCCTATTTAGGCCAATTGAGGCGAATTGAGGCAAGTTGAGGTTAATTGTGCCAATTGAGTCCAATTTGGCCAATTAGGCCACTTGGTGCCAATTGAGCCTAATTGAGGCCATTTAGCTCAATTAAGGACAATTGAGGCCTGTTGAGTCTAATTAGTCCAATTATGCCAATTGGGGCCAATTCTGGCCAATTGAGGCCAATTGCGGTCAATTTGGGCAAATTGTTGCAAATTGTGCCAATTGAGCCCAATTAGGTCAATTAAGGCCAAATAGTCCAATTAAGCTAATTGAGGCCAATTGAGGCTAATTGACGCCAATTGAGACAAATTGAGACGAATTGAGGCCAAATGAGGCCAATTGGGCAAATTGAGCCCAATTGTGGCAAATTTAGGCAAATTGAAACCAATTGAGTCAAATTAGACCAATTGAAGCCAATTCAGACCAATTAGGCCAATTGATTCCAATTGAGGCCCATTGAGGCCCATTGAAGCCAAGTAGGCCAATTGAGTACAATTAGGCCAATTGAGGTCAATTGGGGCCAATTAATGAAATTAGGCCAATTGAGACCAATTGAAGCAATTGAGGCCAATTTCAGCCAATTTCGGCCAATTGGTTCCAATTGATGCCAAATTAGTCAATTGAGGCTAATTGAGACCAATTGTGGTCAATTAAGGTCAATTGAATCCAATTTGGACAATTAGTCTAATTCAGGCCAATTGGGACCAATTTTTCCAATTCAGCCCAATTGAGGCCAATTTAGTTAATTCAGGCCAATTGAGGCCAATTAAGGCCAATTGAGGCCAATTAGGCCAATCAAGGCCAATCGAGACCAATCTATGTTTCATTGGCTGTAATTGGCTGCAATTGACCATAATTGGCCTCAATTGGTCGTAATTGACCTCAATTAACCTAATTGGACTAAATTGGCCTAATTGGCCTAATTGACCCTAATAGGAATCAAATGCCTAATTTGCCTAATTGGCCTTAATTGGCCTGACGTGAGCTAATTTGACTAATTGCCCTCAATTGGCGGCAATTGGCCTAATTGGGCTCAATTGGCCTAATGGGCCTCAATTGGCCTAATTGGTTTTAATTGGTCTCAATTGGTCTCAAATTGATCTAAATTGGCCTCATTGGCCACAATTGTCCTAATTGGGATCAATTGGCATCAATTTGCCTTAATTGGAAAAATTGGCAAAATTACCCTTAATTGGCCGATTTTGCCAAATTGACTTCAATTGGTGTCAATTGGTCTAATTCTCCTCAATTGGCTCCAATTGGCCTCAATTGGCCTCAATTTTCCACAATTGGTCTGAATTGGCATAATTGGTCCCAATTGGAATCAATTGGTCTCAATTGACCCATTTGACCATTTGGCCAAAATTGGACTCAATTTTCCTTAAGTGTCCTAATTTGTCTAATTGGCCTCAATAGGTTTAATTGTCCAAATTGACCTTAAATTGTTCTCAATTGGTCTAATTGGCCTCAATTTTCCCCAATTGGCCTCAATTGGACAAATTGGCCTAATTGGCCTCAATTGCTTTCTATTGGCCTCAAGTGGCCTAATTTGCCTCAATAACTTTCAATTGGATTAATTGGACTAACAACCCTCAATTGCCCCCAATTTGACTAATTATCCTTAATTAGCCTCAATTGTTCTCAATTGGCCTCAATTGGCCTCAATTTCCCTCAACTTTCTTCAATTGGAATCAATTAACCTAATCGACCTAATTGGCCTCAATTGGATTAATTGCCCTCAATAGGTCTCAATTGGCCTCAATTGGCCTCAATTGGATGAATTGGTCTAATTGTCCACAGTTGGCTTCAATTGGAATAATTGGCCTCAATTGGCTGAAATGGCCTCAATTGGCCTCAATTATCCTCAATTGTCCTAATTTGCCTCAAATGGCCTCAATTAGCCTCAATTGACCTCAATTAGGCTCAATTGGATTAAATTGGTCTTAATTGGTTTAAATTGGACTCAATTGGACTCAATTGAAGACAATTTTGGCTAATGGAGGCCAATTCAGCCAATTGAGGGCAATTAGGCCAATTGAGGGCAATTAGGTCAACCGAGGCCAACTGAGGCCAACTTGTCCAATTAGTCCGATTGAAACTAATTGAGGCCAATTGAGGCCAATTTATGCCAATTGAGCCAATTTAGGCCAATTGATCCAATTAGGCAAATTAGGCCAATTGATCCAATTAGGCCAATTGGGCCAAGTGATGCAAAATGAGGTCAATTGAGGTCAATTAAGTTCAATTGAGGTCAAATGAGGAAAATTGAGGCCAACTGAAGTCAATTGAGACAATTATATCAATTTGGAAAATTTGGGCCAATTGAGGCTAATTCATCAAATTGAGGCCAATTGGGACCAATTAGGCCAATTAGACCAATTGAGGCCACCTAAGGACAATTACGGCCAATTAGGCCAATTGGGCCAACAAATTGATGCCACGTGAGGCCAATTACTCCAATTAAGAAAATTGAGGCCAATTTGAGCCAATTGAGTCTAATTGGGGTAAATTGGGGTCAATTGAGGCCAAATGCAGCCAATTGAAGCGGATAAGGCCAATTAAGGCCAAATGGGGCCAATTAGGCCAATTAAGCCAATTGCAACCAATTGAGGTCAATCTGGCCAATTGAGGGAAATTAAGCCCAATTGAGGTCGATTGAGGCCAACTGAGTCCAATTGAGTTCAATTAAGCCAATTGTGGCCAATTGTGCCAATTGTGGCCAATTGAGACCAATTGGGGTTAATTGAGGCGCATTTGATCCATTGAGGACAATTAAGGCCAACTAAGGCCCGTTTGATCTTTTGAGGACAATTGAGGCTAATTAAGGCCAATTGATGTGAATTGAGGCCAATTAGGCCAATTTGGCCCATTAAGGTAAATTAGGCCAATTGAGGCAAATTATTCCAATTAAGGTCGATTGAGTCCCATTAAGGCCAATTAGCCCAATTGAGGCCAATTAAGGCAATTATAGCCAATTTAGACCAATTGAGTCTAATTGAGGCCAATTGAGGCTAATTGAGATCAATTGAGGCAAATTAAGGCCAATTGGGCTAATATAGGATAATTGAGGCCAATTGTGAAAAATTGAGTCCAATTGAGTCCCATTGTGTCCAAATAGTCCACCTAAGTCCAATTGAGGATAGTTGAGGCCAATTGAGGCCGACTAGGCTCATTAGGCCAATTAAGGCCAATAGTGCCAATTGAGGCCAATTGAGTCCGATTAAGACCAATTGAGGCCAATTAGGGAAATTGATTCCACTTGAGGCCAATTGAGGCCAATTAGGCCAACTGATGCCAACTGAGGCAATTGAGACCAATTGAGAACAATTAAGGCTAATTAGGCCAATTAGCTCAACTGAAGCCAAGTTGGAAAATTGAGGGCAATTTAGGGCAATTACGCCAATTTAGGCCAATTACACCTATTAAGGCCAATTGATTCCAATTAAGGTAATTAGGCCCTCTAGGAGAATTTATGCCAATTGAGGCCAATTCGACCAATTCAGGCCCATTCATCCAATTAAGGTCATTTAAGGCCAATTAGGAAAATTGAAGTTAGTTGGGGCCAATTATGTCCACTGAGGCTAATTTGGCCAATTGAGATGAATTGAGGACAATTGATGCCAATTTGGATAAGTAAGAGAAATTGTGACTAATTGAGGCCAATTTGACTAATTGGCCTCGATTGGCATCAACTCGCCTAAATTGGCCTAATTCGCCACAATTATCATAATTGGCCTCAACTGGCCTCAATTGGTCTAATTGGCCTCAATTATACTAGTTGGTCTCAATGGGGCTCAATTGGAATCAATTGGCCTCAATTAACCACAATTAGCTTAATTAGTATAATTGGCCTCAATTGGGCTGAATTGGCCTAATTGGTCTAATTCGCCCCAATTGGCCCTAACTGGCATCAATTGGCCGCAATTGGCCTTAATTGGACTAATTAGCATCAATTGGCCACAATTGGTCACAATTGGTGTAATTGGTCTTATCTGCCTAATTTGCCTCAATTGGCCTAATTTGACTCAATTGGCATCAATTGGCCTCAATTGTCCTCAATTGGCCTAATTGGCCTAATTTTCCTCAATTCGCCTCAATTGGAACAATTACCCTTAATTGGACTCAATTGGCATAATTGGCTTCAATTGGTCTCACTTGGCCTCAATTTGTTCAATTGGCCTCAATTAGCCTCATTTGGACTTAGTTGTCGCCAATTGGCCTCAATTGGCCTAACTAGCCTCAATTGGTATCATGTGGCCTCAATTGACCTCAATTGGACTCAATTGACTTTAATTGGCCCCAATTGGCCCCAATTGGCCCCAATAGGCCTCAATAGGACTTAATTGGAATCAATTGGCCTCAATTGGACTCAATTGGCCAAATTAGCCTAATTGGCCTCAATTGGCTTAATTGGCCGAATTTTCCTAATTGGTCTATTTGGCCTAATTGGCCTCAATTAGCCCCAGTTGGATTCAATTGGCCTCAATAGGCTTAATCGTCCTCAATTGGCCTCAAATGACCTCAATTGACTTTAATTGGCCTAATTGGACTAGTTGGCCTAAATTGACCTCAATTGGTATTATGTGGCCTCAATTGACCTTAATTAGACTCAATTGGGCTTAATTAGCCCCAATTTGCCCCAATTGGCCCCAATAGGGCTCAATAGACCTTAATTAGCATCAATTGGCCTCAATTGGACTCAATTGGCCAAATTAGCCTAATTGACCTCAATTGGCCTCAATTAGCCTAAATTGGCCTAATTGGCCTAATTGGTCTCAATTAGCCCCAATTGGATGCAATTGGCCTCAATTGTCCTGAATTGGCCTAATCATCCTTAATTGGCCTCAAATGACCTCGATTGGCCTAATTGGACTAGTTAGCCTCAATTGGCCTCAATTGGTCTCAATTGACCTCATTTGGCCTAATTGCCCTAATTGGCCTCAATTGGCCTCAATTGGCCTTAGTTATCCTTAATTGGTCTCAATTTGCCACAATTGGCCTAATTGGCCTCAATTGGTATGAATTGGACTCAATTGGCCTAATTTGAATAATTGACCTCAATAAGTCTCAATTGGCCTTATTGGCCTCAATTGGACTCAATTGGACTCAATTGGGCTCAAGTGGCCTAATTGGCCTAAATGGCCTCAAATGGACAAATTTCCCTCAATTGGCCTCAATGTTCTTAATTAGCCTCAATTAACCTCAATTGGCCTCAATTTTTCTAATTGGCCTCAATTGGCCTCAATTAGCTTCAATTGGCCTCAATTAGCCTAATTGGCCTCAATTGGCCTCACTTGATGTCAATGAGCCTTAATTGACCTAATTATCTAATTAGCTCGAATTGGCCTAATTGACCGAATTGTCCTCAATTGGCCTCAATTAGGCTCAATTGGCTAATTGGATTCAAATTGAACTCAATTGGGCTAATTGGTTTCAGTTGGCCTCAACTGGCTTAATTGGCCTCATTTTGCCTAATTGGCCTCAATTGGCCCCAATTGACGGCAATTGGCTGAATTACCCTCAATTGGATGAATTGGCCTAATGACGTCAATTAACCTCAATTGGCCTGATTGGCCTTAATTTTCCTCAATTAGCCTCAATTTTTATCAATTGGCATCATTTGGCCTAATATACCTCAATTATTATCAATTGGCCTAATTGGCCAAATAGGCCTCAATTGGCCTCAATTAGCCTCAATTAGCATCAATTGGCCACAATTGGCGTCAATCAGACTCAATCGGCCTCAATTGGCCTCAGTTGGCCTCAATTGGCCTAATTGGCCTCAACTAACCTCAATTGGCCTAATTGGCCTCAATTAGCCTCAATTGGACTCAATTGACCTAAATTGACCTCAATTGGCATCAATTGGCCTAATTGGTCTCAATTGGTCTCAATTGGGCTCAATCGGGCTCAATTACGATCAATTCACCCAATTGGTCTCAATGGGCCACAATTGGGCTCAATTAGGCTAATTTGCCAAAGTTGGCCTCAATTAGCCTTAATTGGCCTAATTGGATTCAATTGGACTTGGTGGCCAAATTGGCCTCCATTGGCCTCAATCGGCTAATTGGCCTAAATTGGCCTAATACACCTCAATTGGTGTATTTGACCTCAATTGGCCAAATTGGCCTAATTAGCCACAATTTCCTTCAATTGGAATTAATTAGATCCAATTGACCTTAAGTGACCTAATTGGCCTAATCGGCTTAATTGGCCCCAATTGAACAAATTGGCCTAATTGGCCACAATAGACCTAATTGGTCTAATTGACCTCAATTGGCCAAAATTGGACTCAACTTCCCCTATTGGCCTCAATTGGCCTTAATGGGCCTAATATGGCCTCAATTAGCCGCAATGAACCTCAATTGGCCTCAGTTTGACTTATTGACCTCTATTGGCCTCAATTGGCATAATTGGGCTAATTGCCCTCAATTTGCCTCAATTGGTTTATTTTTTTCTCAATTGACCTCAATTGGCCTAATTTGGCCTCAATTAGCCTCAATTGCCCTCAATTGAGCTAATTGGCCTCATTGGGCTCAATTGGCCATAATTTGCCTTAGTTGGCATGAATTGGTCTCAATAGGCCAAATGGGCTTAAATTGGCCTCATTGGACTGAATTGGCCGCAATTCACCTTAATTGGCCTTAATTGGCCTCAATTGGACTCAATTGGTCTAATTGGTCTAATTGGACTTAATTTTACTCACTTGGGTTTAATTGGCCTCATTGGCCTCAATTGGATTAATTGGCCTAATTGGCCTCAATTAGCATTGATTAGCCTCAATGGACTAATTTGTCTCAATTGGCCTCAATTAGACTCAATTGGCCACAATTGGCCCAATTTTCACCAATTTTTCCCAATAGGCCTCAATTGGCATAATTGTGCTCAGTTGGCCTAGTTGGTCTCAATTGACCTAATTAGACATAATTAGACTTAGTTGGCCTCAATAATGCTAAATTGGCCTAATTCACCTCAATTGGCCTTAATTGGACTAATTGGCCTTAATTGGACTAATTGGCCTCAATTTGCCTAATTGACCGAATTGGCCTCAATTGTCCCTAATTGTCCTAATTGGCCTTAATTGGCATCAATTGGTTTCGGTTGGCTTCAATTGGACTCAATTGTCCTAATTGGACTCAATTGCCCTAATTGGCCTAATTGACCTCAATTGGCCTCAATTGGCACAATTGGCCTCAATTGGACTAATTGGGTTAATTGGCCTCAATTTGCCTAATTGGACTAATCAGACTCAATTGGCATCGATTTTCCTGAATTGGCCTCAATTTGCATAATTGGTCTAATTGGCCTAATTGGCCATAGTTGGCCTCAATTGGCCTCAATGGGATTAATGGGAAAAATTAGCAACAATTAGCCTCAATTTTCCTTAATAGGCCTCAATTGGCCAAATTGGCCTCAAATGGACTCAATTCGCGTATTTCAACTCAATTGGGCTCAATTGGCCTCAATTGGCCTTAATTGAAAACAATTGGCCTTAATTGGACTAATTGGACTCAATTAGATTCAGTTGGCTGAATTGGCCAAATAGGCCTCAATTAATCTAAGTGGAATCAATTGGATTAATCGGCCTCAATTGGCCTCAATATTCTTAATTGGTGCTAATTGGGATAATTGGCTTAATTGACATTAATATCCAAATTGGCCTCAAAGGACAAATTGGATGATTTGGATGATTTGACTTCAATTGACCTAATTTGAATCAATTTGCCTAACTAGTCTAATTAGACTCAATTGGCCTAATTGGCCTCAATTAGCCTCAATTTGCCTAATTGGAATTAATTGGCCTAATTATCCTAATTGTCATAGTTGGCCTATTTGGACTCAGTGGCCGAATTGGCCTCAATGGCCTAAATGGAATAATTGGTCTAATTGACCAGGTTGGTCTCAATTGCTTAAATGGCCTAATTGGCCTCAATTATCCTACTTTGTATAATTGGCCTCAATTGGGCTAATTGGCTTCAATTGGCCTCAGTTGGCCTCAGTTGGCCTTAGTTGGCCTCATTTTCCCTTAGTTGGCCTCACTTGAACTCAATTCACCTAATTGGCCTAGTTAGCCTCAATTGACCTCAACTTGCCTAAATAGCCTCAATTGGCCTCAACTGGCCAAATTGATCTCAATTGGTCTCAATTTGCCTCAATTGGACATAATTCCCTAAATTGTCCCAATTGGTTTCATTGGTCTCAATTGGCCTAAATTCACCTAATTCACCTTAATTGGCCTAATTGCCCTCAATTGGCCTCGATTGGCCTCAATTGGCTGGAATTGGCCTCAATTGGTCTCAATTGGACTCAATTGGCCTAATAAGCCTCAGTTGACCTCAATTTTCATAATTTCCTCAATTGGATGAATTGGCCTCAATTGGCCAAATTGGAAAAATTAGCCTCAATTGGCCTCGATTGGCCTCAATTGGCCTAACAGGACTAATTGGACTAACTGGCCTCAATTGGTTTCACTTTGCCTCAATTGGCCTAATTGGGATCAAATGGACTAATTGTCTTCAATTGGCCTCAATTGGCCTCAATTGGAATAATTGGCCTCAATTGGCCTCAATCGGCCTAATTGGCATACTTAGCCTCAATCAGCCTCAATTATCCCCAATTGGCCTAATTGGAATTGTTGTCCTCGATTGGCCTCTATTGGCCTAATTAGGCTCAATTTCCCAAATTCGCCTCAATTGGCCTTAATTGTCCTCATTGGCCTAATTTCCTTAATTGGCCTCAATTGGGCTAGCTGACCTCAATTGACCTTATTAGCCTCAATTGGCACTAATTGGCCTTAGTTGGCATAATTGGGCACAATTGGCCTCAATTTTCCTGATTAGCCTCAATTTCCCTCATTTTCCTAATTGGCCTCATTTTCTTAATTGGCCTTAATTGGCTGAATTGGCCAAATTGGTCAAATCGGCCAAATTGGACAAATTGTCCTTATTGATCTAATTATCTAACTGGTTGAATTATCCTCAATGACCTAGTTGAAATAATTGTCATCAATTGGCCTCAATTAGTCTAATTTTTCTAATTGGACTCAATTGGCCTAATTGGCCTCAATTGGCCGAATTGGACTCAATTGGCCCCAATTGGCCTTTTGGACTAATTGGACTAATTGGACTCAATTGCCCTATTTTGCCTAATTTTTTCACTGGTCTGAATTAGACTAATTTTCATAATTGGCCACAATTGGTCTAATTGTCCTTAATTGGCCCAATTTGCCTAATTTTCCTAATTGGCCTCAATTTGACTAGTTGGCCTAAATTGGCCTAAATTAGCCTAATTAGGCTCAATTGGACGAATTGGTCTATTTGGTCTAATTGGACTCAATGGAAAAATTTTCCTAATTGTTCTCAATTGACCTCAATTTTCCTAATTGGCTTTAATTGTCCTAATTGTCCTCAATGAGCCTCAATTCACCAAATTGACTTAACTAGCATCAATTAGACTCAATTGGCCTAATGTTCCTAATTGGAATCATTGGTTGATTTATCCTAATTGGCCTCAATAGGCCTCAATTGGTATCAATTAGCCCAATTCTTGAAATTTTCCTCAATTAGTATCAATTGGCATCAATTGGCCTCAATGGCAGAATTGCCAGAATTGGCCTAATTGGCCAAGTTGGCCTCGATAGACAAATTGGCCTAATTGTCCTTAATTTGCCTCAATTGGCATCAATTGGCCTCAATTATCTTAATTGTCCTAATTAGACTCAATTGGACTCAATTCATCCAATTGGCCGAATGGGCCTTAATTGGCTTCGATTAGAATAATGAGCCTCAATTAACTATAATTTACCTAATTAGATTCAATTGGCCTCAACTGGCCGAATTGACCTCAATTGGAATAATTGGATTAAATTGGCCAAAATTTGCCTCAATTGGCCTAATTTGGCTCAATTGGACTAATTGGCCTAATTAGCCTAATTGGCCTCAATTAGACTCAATTTTCCAAATTGGCCAAATTGGCCTCATTTGGCCTCATTTGCCCTAATTGGCCTAATTATCCCCAATTGGCCTCATTTGGCCCCAGTTGGCCTAATTAGCCTTAATTGGTCTCAATTGGCCCAATTGGTCTCAATTGGCCTAATTGGACTAATTTTACTCAACTGGTCTAATTGGCCTTAATTGGCCTCAATTGGCCTCAATTGGCCTAATTGTCCTTAATTTTCCCCATTGGCCTTAATTTGCCTAATTGGACTAAATTGGAATCAATTGGACCCAATTGGCCGAATTGGCCTCAATTTTCCTAAATTGGTCTTAGTTGGCCTCAATTGGCCTAATTGGCCTCAATTAGTGTCAATTGGCCTCAATTGGGCATAGTTTTTCAAATAGGACTCAATTGCCTCAAATGGCCTAATTGGACTAATTTGCCTCAATTGGCCTCAATTTCCCACAAATGGCCTCAATTGTCCTCAATTGCCCTCAATTGGCCTCAATTGGCCATAATTGGACTCAATTGGCCTCAATTGGCATCAATTGACCTGAATTGGCCTAACTGGCCTCAATTGGCCTTAATTGTCCTAATAAGCCTAATTGACATCAATTAGAACCAATTGGGATGAGTTGGCCAAATTGACCACAATGGACCTCAATAGCCCTCAAATGGCCTCATTGGACTAATTTCCCTCAATTGACCTCAATTAGACTAATTGTCTTGAATTGGCCTAATTGGCTTCAATGGGCTTCAATGACCCTCCATTAACATTAATTGGCCTCAATTGATCTCAATCTGCCACAGTTGGTCTCAATTGGCCATAACTATTATCAATTGTCCTAATTGGCCTCAATTGTCCTCAATTGCCTTCAATTGGCATAATGTGCCTAAATTGGCCTAATTGGCCTCAATTGACCGCAATTGGCATCAATTGGTCTATATTGGCCTCAATTAGCCTAATTGGTCTCAATCGGCCTCAATTACCCTCAACTGGGTAATTGGCCTAAATTAGCCTCAATTGGTCAATTGGCCAAATTGACTTCAATTGGCCTCAGTTGGCATCAATAGGCCTAATTAGGCTCAATTGGCATGAATTGGCCAAATTGGCCTCAATTGGTGTTAATTGGCCTCAATTCGGCTCAATTGGTCTCATTTGCCTCAATTGGCCTAAAATGACATCAATTGGCCCAATTGGCGTAATCAGCCAGAATTAGCCTTAATTTGTCTCAACTCACCTAAAATTGGCTGAATTGGTCTCAATTATCCTAAATTGGCTCCAATTGGCTCAATTGGCCCCAATTTTTCTCAATTTTTTTCAATTGGCCTAAATTTGCCTAATTGGCCTAGATTTGCCTAATAGGTCTAATTAAAATCAATTTTCCTCACATGGCTCCAATTGGCCACATTTTTCATCAATTAGCCTCAATTGGCCTCAATCGTTCTAATTCGCCTCAATTGGTCTCAATTAGACTCAAGTGGCCTCAATTGGCTACAATTGGCCTCAATTAGCCTAATTTGGCTCAAGTGGACTCAATTGACCTCAATTGGCCTAATTGGTCTCAACTGGCCACAATTGGCCACAATTGGGCTCAATTGACTTCAATTGGCCTCAAGTGGCCTCGATTGGAGTAATTAGCCTTAATTGGCCTCAATTGGCCTCAATTGCTGAAATTTTTCCTAAATTGGCGTAATTGGTGTAATTGGCCTCAATTGGCCCAATTGGCCCCAATTGTTCTCAATTGACCTATTTCCTTCAATTATTCTCAAATGGCCTAATTGGCCTCAATTGGCCTAAATTGGTTTAATTGGTCTAATTATCCTTAATTGGCCTCAATTGTCCTCAATCGGCCTCACTCGGCCTCAGTTGGCCTCAATTGGCCTCAATTGCCCCAATTAGCCTTAATTAGCTGAATTGGCCTAATTGGACACAACATGTCTAATTGTCCTCAATAGGTCTTAATTGACCTAATTAGCCATAATTGGCCTCAATTGGACACAAATGGCCTAATTGGGCGCAATTGGCCTAATGTGCCTCAGTTGGCCTTAATTGCTCTCAATTTGCCTCAATTTGCCTCAATTGTCCTCCATTGGTCTAATTGGCTTCAATTGGCCTCAAATGGCCTAGTTGGCCTAATTAGCCTAATTTGTATCAATTGGCCTCAATTGGCCTAATTAGTCTCGATTGGCCTAATTGGCCTAATTGTCTCTAATTGGTCTTAATTGGGCTCAATTGATATCATTGTCCTCGATTGGTCTCAATTGGACCCAATTGGCCTAATTAGCCTCAATTGGCCTCAATTAGCCTCAATTGGTCTAACTGGCCACCATTTTCCTAATTGGCCTCAATTGGCCTCAATTGTACTCAATTGGAAGAATTGCCCTAATTGGCCTAACAAGCCTCAATTGGCCTAAATTGGCCTAAATTTGTATTAATTAGCCCAATTGGATTAATTGTCCTCAATTAACCAAATTGGCTTAATTCACCTCAGTGGGCCTAATTGGCCTCAATTGGACTAATTGGACTCAATTGGCATCAATTGGCCCAATTGGGTTGAATTGGGCTCAATTGGGCTCAATTGATCTCAATTGGCCTTAATTGACCTAATTGACATTATTGGCCACAATTGGCCTCAACTGGTCTCAATTGGTCCAATTGGCATAGTTGGTCATAATTGGCCTCAATTGGCCTAATTAGCCCCAATTGGCCTTAATTGGCCTCATTATTCATAACTGGCCTCAATTGACCTAATTGCCCTCAATTGGCATAATTGGCCTCAATTGGCCTCAATTGGATTAATTGGTCTCAATTGGCCATAATTGGCCTAATTGGTGCCAACTAACCTAATTAGCCCCAATTGACCTCAATTGACCTCAATTGGATTAATTAGCCTAATTGACCTCAATAGGCCCCAAATGGGCACAATTGGCCTCAATTGACCACAATTGGCCTAATAGGAATAATTGGTGTCAATTGCCCTCAATTGGAAAAATGGGACTAAATTGGCTTAAATTGGCCTCAATTGGCCTAATTGGCCTCAATTGTTCTAATTGGCCTCAATTGGCTTAATTAGTTTCAATTTACCTAATTGGTATCAATTGGCCTAATTGGCCTCAATTTGGCCTAATTGGTTTAATGGGCCTCAATTGGTCTCAATTAGCTTAATTTGACTCAGTTGGTCTAATAGACCTCAATTTCCCTAATTGGCCTCAATTGGCCTCAAATGGACTCAATTGACCGAATTTGTCTAATTGGCCTCAATTGGCCAAATTTTCCTAATCAGCCTCAATTTTTTCCAATTGGACCCAATTTGCCTAATTCGATTCAACTGGCCTCAATTGACCTCAATTGGACTCAAATGGCCTCAAATGGACTTAATTGACCTCAGTTGGCCACATTGGCCTAATTAGACTCAATTGGCCTCAGTTGGCCTCAACTGGCCTCAATTGGCCTCAACTGGCCTAAATGACATCAACTGGCCTCAATTAGCCTCAATTGGCCTCAATTGCCCTCAATTGACCTCAATTGGCCTCAATTGGACTAATTGAAATCAATTGGCCCAGTTGGCCTCAACTGACCTCATTTGGCCTAATTGGCCTTAATTGGTTTCAATTGGGTACAATCTACCTCAATTGGCATAATTAGACTCAATTGTTCCCAATTGGCCTAAATTGGTCTCACTTGGCCTCAATTGACCTCAATTGGCCTCAATAGGCCTCATTTGTCCTAATTAGCATCAATTGGCCTAATTTACATCAATTGTCCTCAATTGGACTCAATCGACTTAATTGGCCCAATTGGCCTCAATTGGCCTAATTGGTCTCAATTGGACTCAATTGGCCTAATTGGCCTCAATTGGCGTTAATTGGTCTAATTGTCATGAATTGGTATAATGGGCCTCAATTGGCCTCCATAGGACTGAATTGGACGAATAGACCTAATTAGCCTAATTAGCCTCAATTGGCCTCAATGGGCCAAATTCGTCTCAATTGGAATCAATTGGTCTAATTGGTCTAAATAGGCCTGAATTGGCCTGAATTGGTCTCATTGGAAAAATTAGCCTCAATTGGACTAATTGGCCTCAATATTCATAATTGGCCTCAATTTTCCCAATTGGCTTCAATTGGCCTAATTTGCCTCAATTCATCTCAATTGGCCTTAATTGCCCAATTGGCCTCAATTGGCCCTAATTGGCCTCAATTGGCCCTAATTGGCCTCAATTTTCCTCAATTTTCCTCAATTGGCCTCAATTGGCCTCAGTTGGATTCATTTGGCCTAATAGAACTCAATTGGATGTAATTTGCCACAATTGCCCTAATTGACTTCAATTGGCCTCAATTGGCCATAATTGGCCTCAATGGGCCTAATTGGCTACAATTGACCTCAATTTTCCTAATTATTCTCAATTGTCCTCAATTATCATAAATTGGACTCAATTGACCAAATTGGCCTAATTGGCCTCAATTGGCCTAATTGACCTCAATTGGCCTAATTTGCCTCAATTGGTCTAAATTGGCCTGAATTGGCCTCAAGTTCCTCAAATGGTCTAAATTGGCCTAAGTGTCCCAACCTTCCTCAATTGGTCTCAATAGGCCTAATTAGGATCAATTGGCCTCAATAGGCCTATT
Organism: Viscum album; assembly: GCA_963277665.1. NCBI lineage: Eukaryota > Viridiplantae > Streptophyta > Magnoliopsida > Santalales > Viscaceae > Viscum > Viscum album. The sequence goes on along the minus strand of CAUJRU010000003.1, from coordinate 9,441,221 downwards.
GGCTTCAATGGGACTCAATTGGACTCAATTAGTATAATTGGCCTCAATTTTCCTTAGTTGGCCTCAATTGGCTCAATTGGCATAATTGGCCTCAATTGGCCTGATTGGCCCCAATTGGCCTTAATTGGCCTCAGTTGCTCTCAATTGGCCTAATTGGACTCAATTGACTACATTTGGATTCAATTGAATTCAATTGTCCTAATTGGCCTAATTGGTCTCAATTGGCCTCAATTGAGATCAATTTTACTCAATTGGCCTAATTAGCCTCAATTGGTGTCAATTGGCCTCAATTGGTCTCAATTGTTTTATTGGCCATAATTGGTCTCAATTGACCTCAATTTGCATCAATTGGGCACATTGGCCTCTATTGGTCTCCACTAGCCTAATTGAACACAATTGGCCTCAATTCACTTGAATTGACCTCAATTTCCCTAGTTGCCCTAATTGGGCACAATTAGCCTCAATTGGTCTGATTCGCCTCCATTGGCCTAATTGGTCTCAATTGTCTTAGTTAGACTAACTGATCTTAATTGGCCTCAATTGACCTCAATTGGCTTAATTTCCCCGAATTGATCTCAATTGTCCTAGCTGGCCTAATTGGCCTCAATTGACCTCAATTTTCCTCAATTGGCCTAATTAGCCTCAACATGGCTCAATAGGCTTCAATTGGCCTAATTGACCTCAATTGGCCTAATTGACCACAATTTTCCTAATTGCCCTAAATTAGCCTCTATTGGAATATATTATCAGAATTGGCCCAATTGGTCTAATTGGCCTCAATTGGCCTAATTGGCCTCAATTGGCCTAATGCGCCTCAATTGGCCCCAATTGGACTAATTGGTCTCAATTGGACTTAATTGGACTCAATTGGCCTAAATTGGCATCAATTGGTATCAAATGGTCTCAATTGGCCTCAATTGGCCTAGTTGGCCTAATTGGCCTCAATTGGACTCAATTGACCTATTGATTTCAATTAGACTCAATTGGCATAATTAGCCTCAATTGGTCTTAGTTGGCCTCAGTTGGCCTCCATTGGTCTCAATTGGCCTCAATGGCCTAATTGGCCGGAACATGCCTAATTGGCCTCAACAGGCATAATTGGCCCCAATGGGCATCAATTGACCTAATTGGCCACAATTGGCCTCAATTTGACTAATTGGCCTCAATTGGTCTCAATTGGCCTCAATTGGCCTCAATTGGCCTAAATTGGCCTAAATTGACCAAAATTGGCCCAGTTGGCCTCAATTGGCCCCAATGGGCCCCAATTGGCCTCAATTGGTCTAATGTACCTTAATTGGACTTAATTGGCCTCAATTGGATTTAATTTTCCTCAATTGGCCTAATTGGCCTTAATAGACCTAAATTGGCCTTAATATGCTTAAATTGTCCTAAATTGGTATAATTAGCCTCGATTGGGCTCAATTTGACTCAATTGGCCAAATTGGCCTCAATTGGATTCCATAAGACTCAATTGGCCGAATTTCCCAAATTGCCCTCAATTGCCCTCAATTGGCCAAGTTGGCCCAATTCACCTCAATTGGTCTCAATTGGCCTCAATTGGCCAAATTGGACGAATTGGCCATAATGTGGCTCAATTGGCATCAATTGGGCCAATTGGGCTGAGTTGGGCCCAATTGGCCTCTATTGATCTTAATTGGCCTAATTAGTCTAATTGGCCTAATTGGCATCAACTAGCCCAAGTGGCCTAATTAGCCACAATTGGCCTCAATTGGCCTAATTGGCTTCAGTTGGCCTCAATTTGCCTAATTAGTCTCAATTGGCCTCAATTGAAATCAATTGGCCTCAAGTGACCTTCGTTGGCCGAATTGCCCTTAAGTGGCCTAATGGGCCTCAATTGTATTAATTGGACTCAATTTGCCTAATTGGCCTAGTTGGACTCAATTGGACTCATTTGGCCTCAATTGGCCGTAGTTTGCCACAATTGACCTTAATTTGTCTAATTTGGATAATTGACCCCAGTTGGCCACAATTGGCCTCCACTGGCGTAATTGGCCAAATTGACCTCAATTGACCCCAAATGGCCTCAATTGGCCTCAATTGGCCCTAATTGACCAAATTGGAAAAAAGTTTCTCAATTTGCCTCAATTGGTTAATTGGACTAATTGGCTTAGATCAGCCTCAAATGGCCTAATTGGTCTCAATTTGGCTAATTGGCCTTAATTGGCCTAATTAGCTTAATGAGACACAATTGGTCTTAATTAGCCTAATCACTCTCAACTGGTCTAATTGACCTCAATTTGCCTTATTGGTCTCAATTGGCCTCAATTGGACGAATTGGTCCAATTGGCCGAATTTGTCCAATTGGCCTAATTGGCCTCAATTGGTCTCAATTGGCCTCAATTGGCCAAAATTGGCCTCATATGGCCCCAATTGACCTCAATTGGCCTCAATTGACCTCAATTGGACTAATTGGCCCAATTTGCCTCAATTGGCCTAATTGGCTTCAATTAGCCTAATTGGTCTCAATTGTCGTCAATTGGTCCAATTGTCCTCAATTGGCATAACATGCCTCAACTGGTCATTTTGGTCTAGTTTGCCTGATTAGCCTCAATTGGCCTCAATGTGCCTAATTGGCCTCAATTGGAATCAGTTGGTCGCAATTGGCCACAATTGGCTGGAATTGGTCTAAATTGGCCGAAATTGGCCAAATTGGCCTCAATTAGCCTAATCGCACTAATTGGCCTCAATTTGTGTAATTGGACTCAATTGGCCTAACTAACCTCAATTCGACTCAATTGGCATCGATTGACCCCAATTGGTCTCAATTGGCCTCAATTCGCCTCAATTCACCTAATTGACCTCAATTGGCCGCAATTCACCATAATTTCCCTAACTGGCCTCAATTGTCCTAATTGGCCTCAATTGGCTGCAATTGGCCGCAATTGACCTAAATTGGCCTAAATTAATCTAAATTGGCATGAATATGGATAATTATCCTAATTGGCCTAAATTTGCATCAATTTTCTTAATTGACCTCAATCGGCCTAATTGGCCTCAATTGTCCTTAATTGACATAATTGGCTTAATTGGCTTTATTTGCCTCAATTAGTCTCAATTGGCCAAATAGGCCTCAATTAGCCTCAATTGGATTAATTTTCCTTAATTGGTCTCAATTGGACTCAATTGGCCTCAATTGCCTAATTGGCCTCAATTTGCCTAACTGGCTTCAATTAGCCTTAGTCAGTCTAATTGGCCTCAATTGGTCTTAATTGGCCTCAAGTGGCCCCAAATGGCCTCAATTGGCCAAAGTGGCCAAACTGGCCTCAGTGGCCTCATTGGGCCTAAATTGGACTCAATAATCAGAATTGGTTCAATTGGCATCAGTTGGCTTCAATAGACCTCAATTGGCATAATTGGCATCAATTGGCCTAGTTGGCCTCAATTGGCCTTATTTAGCGTCAATTGAATTCAATTGTCCTAATCAGCCTAATTGGTCTCAATTGGCCTTAATTGAGCTCCATTTGTCTCAATTTCCCTATTTAGCCTCAATTGTCATAAATGGCCTCAATTGGCCACAATTGGCCTCAATTGGTCTCAATTGGTCGCAATTGGCCTCAATTTGCATCAATTGGACTTATTGGCCTCAATTGGTCTCAACTGGCCAAATTAGCCTCAATTGGCCTTAATTGGCCTTAATTTTCATAATTGGACTCAAATGGACTCAATTGGTCTAATTAGCCTCAATTGGACTAATTGACCTCAATTGGCCTTAATTGGCCTAATTGGCCTAACTGGTCTCAATTGGCCCCAATTGGCCTAAATTTTCCTCAATTTTCCTCAATTGGATTAATTGTCCTAAATTGATCTAAATTGTCCTAATTGGCCTAATTGGCCTCAATTGTCCTCAATTGGCCTAATTGACCTCAACTTGCCTCAATTGGCCTCACTTGGCCTAATTGAACCCAATTAGCCTAATTGGCCTCAATTTTCCCAATTGGCCTCAATTTAACTCAATTGGAATCAATTGATCGAATTGGCCTAAATGGCCTAATTGGCCTCAATTTTCCTCAATTGGCATATTGCCCTCAATTGGCCACAATTGGCATAATTAGCCTCAATTGGATTAATTTGCCTTAATTGGTCTTAGTTGGCCTCAAGTGGCCTACATTGGCCTCAATTGGTTTCAATTGGCCTAATTGGCCTTAATTACCCTCAATTGGCCAATTTGGCATAATTGGCCTCAACATGCCTAATTGGACTCAACAGAACTAATTGGCCTCAATGGGCCTCAATTGTTCTAATTGGCCTCAATTGGCCACAATTGGCCTAATTTGTGTAATTGGCCTCAATTGGCCTTAATTGGCCTAAATTGGTCTCAATAGCCCACTTGGCCTCAATTGGCCTCAATTGCCCTGAATTGGCCTCAATTAGCCTAAATTAGACTAAATTAGCCTAAATTTTACTCAATTGCTCTCAATATTCCTTAATTGGCCTAATTATCCTCAATTCCCTGTAATTGGCCTAATTTGCCTCAATTGACCTCAATTAGGCTCAATTGACCTCAACTTTCCTCAATTGGCCTAATTGACCAAATTGGCCTAATTGGCCTCAATTGGCCTCAATTGGCCTAATTGGACTAATTGGCCTCAATTGGCCTCAATTGGCCTCTATTGGCCTCAATTGGCCTAATTGACCAAATTGGCCTCAATTGGCTTCAATTGGCCTCAATAGGTCTAATTGGCCTAATTGGTGTCAATTGACATAATTCACCTCAATTGTCCTTAATTGGCCTCAATTGGCCTCAATTGGCCTCAATGGCCCTAATTGGACTAATTTGCCTAATTGGTCTTAATTGACATAATTGGCCTCAATTGTCCTAAATAGGCCTCAATTGGCATAATTGACCTCCATTGGCCTCAATTGGACTCAATTGAACTCAATTTCCAAAATTGGTCTTAATTGGCCCTAATTGGTGTAATGGACCATACCTCTCTAGTCCATTCCTTTGTGAAAATTCTGTGTTTGAGGTGTTTTGGGAGGTATCAGTGACACATTTCTGAAGTTTTCCAAAAATACAGTTTTCTATAGATGAGTCAAGGCATGGGTAGGTCAGGGAAATGGTAGGTCAGGGAATTGGTGAGTTAGGGCGTTGGTAGGTCAGGGCGTCGGTGAGTCAGGGCGTCGATAGGTCAGGGGGTCAGTGAGTCAGGCATCAGTAGGTTGTGGCGTCAGGGAGTGAGGCATCAGTGAATCATGTTGGTGGATCATTGTCAGTGACTTGCATTAGTGGTTCAGTGCCAGTGACTCGTGTCGGTGGATCAACTTCGGTGACTCACCCATCTGTGACTCATTTTCCAGTTTTCCTAGTTTTTTCAAGTTTCACCCCTATTAAATTTCTTATCATTAAATGAGGAACCTATCAATGTTTAAATGTCTATTGGGACATTTTCCACCATCTCCAAGGAGAATAATTATATCTCCACCATTTCCAATGGAATTATTAAATCTAAAATATTCCTAATGTTCAGAGATCTTTGAAACTTCTATGCTGCGTTATCAAACCACGACTCGACTTTTAAGTACTTTGAAATCATCTCCCTAAATTTAGGATTTGGCCTTTTCTTAAGAAAAGATTATCTCTTTCTTTATTTCTTCAGTTTCTTCATGGTGTGCCCAAAAATTCTCTTCCCTAAGGATTCACACAACACCTTCCCTTGAGTTTTCTTGGAGTTTTCCTACTACTCGTGCAACCACTACAAAAAAATACCTCGATTAGAAGGGGTTATTTGTTAGTTTAGAAGGGGTTAAAAACCCCTCTAAACACATAAGCAGTTGTTACCCATAACCGTCGCTAATGTGTATGCCACATTATGTTAGCGGCGTTTTTCACTAAGCACTGGTAAACTAGCTCACAACTAGTGGAGGATTGAGTAGAGGGGGTTTTATCCCCCTCCAATTTCAATGGAAAATGTCAAATTAGAGGAGGGTTTTAACCCCCTCTATTCTCAAATACATTTTAGAGGTGGTTTACAACAGCCTCTAATAGAGTCATATGCTTAAAACGCCCCCAAATCTCAAATTCATTTTAGAGGTGGTTTACAACTACCTCTAATAGAGTTGTACGCTTCACATTAGCCTTAGTTGGCCTAAATTGGCCTAATTGCCCTCAATTGGTGTCAATTGGATTCAAATGGGCACAATTGGACAAATTGGACTCAATTTCCCTCAAATGGCCTAATTGGCCTCAATTGCCCTCAATTTGCCTCAATTGATGTAAATTGACATAAATGGCCTCAATTGGTTGCAATTGGTATCAATTGGCCGCAATTGGCCTCAATTGGAAAAATTGGACTCAATTGGAAAAATTAGACTCATTTGACGAAATTGTTCTCAATTGGCCTTAATTATCCCAATTGGCCTCAATTGGCCATATTTAAACTCAATTGGCCTCAATTGGCCAGAATTGGCCAAATTGGCCAGATGGCCTCAATTGGGCTCAATTGGCCTCAATTGGTCTCAATTAGTCTCAATTGGCTTAATTGGCCTCAATTGCCCTCAATTGCCCTCAACAGGCATAATTGGCCTAAATTCGCCTAAATTGGCCTAATTGGCCTCAATTGGCCTCAATAGACCACAATTGGCCTCAATTGGTCTTAATTGGCTTCAATTGGCCTAATTGGCCTCAATAGGCCACAACTGCCCTAAATTGGCGTAATTGGCCTAAATCATCCTGAATTTGAATCAATTGGCATAATTGGCCTCAATTAGCCTCAATTGGCATCAATTGGCATAATCGGGCTCAATTGGCCTCAATTGGTCGGAATTGGCCTCAATTGGACAAATTTTCCTAATTGGCCTCAAATTGGCGTCAATTGGCCTTAATTGACCTAATTGGATTAATTGGTGTCAATTGGCATCAATTGTCCTCAATTGGTGTCAATTGGCCAAAATTGGCCCAATTGGGCTCAATTGGGCTCAATTGGGCTCAATTGGCCTCAATTGGGATCAATTGGCCTCAATTGACCTCAATTGACCTCAATTGGACGAATTGGTTTCAATTGGCCCAATTGGACTCAATTGGCCTAATTGGCCTCAATTGGCCATAATTGGCGTCAATTGGCGTCAATTGGACACAACTCACCAGAAATTGGCCGAATTGGTCTCAATTGTCCTCAATTGGACCCAATTGGATCAATTTCCCCCAATTTATCTCAATTGTCCTCAATTGGATGAATTGGTCTCAATTTTCTTAATTGGTCTAATTATCCTCAATTAGCCTCAATTTGTCTTAATTGGCTCCAGTTGGCTTCATTTTTCCTCAATTGGATGCAATTTGCCTCAATTACCATCAATTGGCCTCAATTGGACTCAAGTGGCCACATTTGGCCTCAACTGGCCTAATTGGAATAATTAGTCTCAACTGGACTCAATTGGACTCAATTGGCCAAATAGGCCTCAAATGGCCACAACTTACCATAATTAGCCTAAATTGACCTCAATTAGCCTCAATTAGTGGCCTCAATTGGCCTCAATTGGACTAATTGGACTCAATTGGACTAATTGGGCTCAGTTGGCTTCTATTGGCCTCAATTTCCATCAATTGTCCTATTTGGTATAATTGGCCTCAATTGGCCACAATTGGCCAAATTTCCCTAATTAGCCTCAATTGTCCTTAATTGGGCTATTGCCCTCAATTTTCCTCAATCGGCCTAATTGGCCTCAATTGGCTTAATTAGCCTAATTAGCCTCAATTGGACTAAGTTGGCCTTAGTTGGCCTCTGTCAGCCTCAGTTGGCCTCAGTTGGATTCAATTGGCCTAATTGGCCTCAATTGGCCTAACTGGCCTAATTGGCCTCAGTAGGCCTAATTGGTCTCAGTTGGCCTCAATTGACCTAATTGGCCACAATTTGCCTCAATTGGACACAATTGGCCTAATTGACCCCGTTGGCTTCAATTGGGCTCAATTAGACTCAATTGGCCTAATGTGCCTTAGTTGGCCTCAATTGGTCTCAATTGGCCTCAATTGGACTCCATTAGTCTAATTGGCCTCAATTAGATTCAAGTGGTATCAATTGGCCTAATTCACCTAATTTTTGTCAATTGGACTCTATTGGCCTCAATTGGCATACCGACTTTAATTGGCCTTAATTGACCCCAATTGATATAATTGTCCTTGATTGGCCTCAATTTGACTCAATTGGGCTAATAGCCTCAATAGGCCTCAATTAGCCTCAATTGGCATAATTGGCTTCCATTTTCTTAATTGGCCTCAATTGGACTCAATTGGCTGAATTACCCTAATTGGCCTAAATTGGCATAAATTGGCCTAAATTGGGTTAATTGGATTAATTGGCCTCAATTGGACCCAATTGGCCTAATTAACCTCAATTGTACTCAACTGGCCTCCGTTGGCCTAATTGGCCTCAATTGGCCTCAATTGGCATCAATTGGCCCAATTGGGATGAATTGGGCTCAATTGGACTCAATTGGCCTCAATCGACCTAATTGGACTAATTGGCCTCAATTGACCTCAACTGGTGTCAATTTTTCTAATTGTCCTAGTTGGTTGCAGTTGTCCTCCATTGGCCTAATTGGCCTCAATTTGCCTCAATTTGCGTAATTGGTCTCAATTGGCCTAATTGCCCTCAATCGGCCTAATTGTCCTCAATTGACCTCAATTGGACCAATTGACCTCAATTTGCCTAATTAGACTAATTGGCCTCAATTGGGCTCAATTGGCTACAATTGGCCAAATTGGCATCAATTGGCCTCAATTGGCTTAATTGGAAGAATTTACCTCAATTGGCCCCAAATGGCCTCAATTGTCATCAATTGACCCCAATTGGCCTCCTTGAAATAATTGGTCTCAATTGGCCTCAATTGGCCTAATGGGACTAAATTGGCTTAAATCGGCCTCAATTGGCCTAATTGGCTTAATAGGCCTCAATTAGCCTAATTGACCTCAATTGGATGAATTTTCCTCAACTTGCCTAATTGGCCTCAATTGGCCTCAATTGTACTCAATTGGCCGAATTGGTCTAGTTGGCCTAATTGTCCTGAATTGGCCTCAATTGGCCTAATTGTCCTAATCGGCTTCAATTTTCTCCAATTGGACCCAATTCACTTAATTGGATTCAATTGGCCTCAATTTACCTCAATTGGACTCAAATGACCTCAAATGGCCTTAATTGACCTCAATTGACCTCATTGGACTAATTGACCTAATTATCCTCAATTGGCCTAATTGACCTCAATTGGCCTCAATTAGCCTCAATTGGCCTCAATTAGTCTAATTGGAATTCCCTGGCTACAATTAGCCTCAAATGGCCTACTTAGCCTCAATTGGCCAAATTGGCCTCAATTGGCTTCATTTAGCCTCAATTGGAATTAATTGGTTTCAATTGGCCGCAATATGCCTCAATTTACATAATTGGACTCAATTGGACCCAATTGGCCTAAATCGTTCTCACTTGGACTTAATTGACGTCAATTGACCTCAATTGTCTTCAATTGGCCAGAAATGGCATCATTTGGCATAATTGGCCAAAATTGGTCCCAATTGGCCTCAATTAGGATCAATTGGCCTCAACTGACATAATTGGATAATTGGCCTCAATTGGCCTAGTTGGCCTAATTGGCTCAATTGGCGTCAAATGGTCTAATTATACTCAATTGGGATAATTGGCCTTAATTGGCCTATATTGGCCCTAATTCGTCTTAATTGGCCTAATTGGACTCAATTGGCTCTATTGGCCTAGTTGGCCTCAATTGGCCAAATGGACCTCAATTTGCCGAATTGGTCTCAATTGGCCTCAATTGGCCTAATTAGCCTCAATTGGGCTCAATTGGGCTCAATTGTCATCAATTGGTGTAATTAGACTAATTGGCCTAATTGGGCTCAATTTTCCTCAATTGCCCTAATGCCCTCAATTGGCATAATTGGCCAAAATTGACCTAATTGGCCTCAATTGGCCTAATTGGCCTTAATTTGCTAAATTGACCACAATTGGTCTTAGTTGGACTCAATTGGTCTCCATTGTCCTTAATTGACCTCAATTGGACTCAATCATCTAAATTGGCCAAATTGGCCTCAAGAGGCCTAATTGGCCTAAACAACCCTAATTGTCATAATTGTCCTCAATTGGCCGCAATTGGCCGCAATTGGCCTCAATTGGCCTCAATTGGCCTTAACTAGCCTCAGTTGGCCCCAATGGGTCTTAATTGGCCTCTTAGCATAATGTACCACAATTGGTCTAATTGGCCTAATTGGTCGAATTGACCTCAATTGGCCGAATTGGCTAAATTAGCCTCAACTGGCCTCTATTAGCCCAATTGGTTTCAATTGGCCTCAATTGGACTCCATTAGCCTAATTGGCCTCAATTGGATTCAATTTGTCTCAATTGGCCTTAATTGGCCTAATTTGTCTTAGTTGGCCTCAATTGGCCTTAATTGGCTTCAATTGTCCTCACTTGACCTAATTGGCCTCAGTTATCCTAAATTGGCCTCAATTGGTATAATTACCCTCAATTGGCTTCAGTTGGACTCAATTGGCCTAAGTGGCATCAATTGGTTGAAATTGGCCATAATTGGCTATAATCGACCTCAATTGTCCTCAAGTTGCCTCAATTGGCCTCAATTGGCCTCAATTTGCCTAATTGGCCTCAATTTGCCTAATTGGGCTCAATTGGCCACAAATGGCCATAATTGGCCTCAATTGACCTCAATTTGACTTAATTGGCCTCAATTGGCCTCAAGAAGACTAGATTGGCCTCAATTTGACTAATTGGACTCAATTGGATTAATTGGCCTCAATTGGCCTCATTTTCCCTTGATTGGCATAATTGGAATAGTTGGACTCTATTGGCCTCAATCGGCCTAATTGGCCAAATTGGCCTCAATTGTCCTCAATTGGCCTATTTCCCTCAGTTGTCCTTAATCGGCCTAATTGGTCTCAATTGGCCTCTATAGGTTTAATTTGCCTAATTAGCCTCAATTGGCCTCAGTCGGCCTTAGTTGGCCCCAGATGGCCCCAGATGACATCAGTTGGCCTCAATTTTCCTAATTCACCTCAATTGGCCTAATTGGCCTAATTGGCATCAACGGGCATAATTGGACCCAATGAGCCTCAATTGACCTAATTGGCCACAATTGGACTCAATTGTTCACAATTGGCCTTAACTGGTCACAATTGAGGTCAATTGGCCTCAATTGGCCTCAATTGGTCTCAATTCATCTCAATTTGCCTCAATTGGCCTAATTCACCTTAGTTGGCCTTAATTGGCCTCACTTGACCTCCATTGGCCTAATTGGCCTCAATTGGATTCAATTTATCTTAATTGGCCTAATTGGCCTAATTTCTCTCAATTGGCCTCAATTGGCCTCAATTGTCCTCAATTGCCCTCAATTGGCCTAACTGGCCTTAATTGGCCTTAATTGGGCTTAATTGATATAATTGTCCTTGATTGACCTCAATTGGACTCAATTAGCCTAATTAGCCTCAATTGGCCTCAATTTGCCTGAATTAGCCACAATTGGCCTACTTGGTCTCCATTTTCCTAATTGGTATCAATTGTCCTCAACTGGACTCAATTGGCCATATTGACCTAATTGGCCCTACTAGCCTTACTAGCCTAAATTGGCCTAAATTGGCCTAAATTGGCCTAATTAGCCTCAATTGGCCTCAATTGGCCTAAATTGGCCTAATTAACCTCAATTGCACTCAGCTGACCTCAATTGGCCTAATTGGCTTTAATTGGACCTAATTGGCCTCAATTAACATTAATTGGCCTAATTTGGATGAATTGGGCTCAATTGGACTAAATTTTTCTCAATTGTCCTCAATTGGCCTCAATTGACCTAATTGGCCTCAATTGGTTTCAATTGGCCTCCACTGGTCTCAATTGGTCTAATTGGTCTAGTTGGCCGAAATTGGCCGTAGTTGGCCTAAGTGGCCTCAATTAGCCTCAGTTTGCTTAATTGGCTTCAACCGACCTAATTGCCCTCAATCGGCCTAATTGGCCTCAACTGGACTAAGTGACATCAATTTTCCTAATTGGCCTCAATTGTACTCAATTGGCATCATTTTCCCTCAATTGGCTTAATTGGCCTCAGTTGGACACAATTGACCGAATTGGCGTCAATTGGCCTAAATGGCCACAATTGACCTCAATTGGCCTGAATTGGCTTAATTGGCCTAATTGACCTTAATTGCCCCCAAATGGCCTCAATTGACCCTAATTGGCCTAATTAGCATAATTGGTCTCAATTATCCTCAACTGGCCCACTGGGACTAAATTGGCATAAATCGACCTCAATTAGCCTAATTGTCCTCAATTGGCCTAAGTGGTCCCAATTTACCTAATTGGCCTCAATTGGCCTCAATTGGCCTAGTTGGCTTAATGAGCACCAATTAGCCTCAATTAGCCTAATTGACCTCAATTGTTCTAATTAGACTCAATTTTCCTAATTGGCCTCAATTGGCCTCAAATGGACTCAATTGGCTGAATTTGTCTAATATGCCTAATTGGCCTCAATTGGCCTAATTGTCCTAATCGGCCTTAATTTTCCCGAATTGGACCCAATTGTCTTAATTGGATTCAATTGGCCTCAATTGACCTCAATTGGACTCAAATGGCCTCAAATGGCCTCAATTGACCTCAATTGTCCTCAATTGACCTAAATTAGACTCATTGGTCATATTGGCCTAATTGGCCTCAATTGGCCTCAAGTGAACTTAATTGGCCTCAATTTGCCTAATTGACCTCAATTGGCCTCAGTTGGCCTTAATTGGCCTCAATTCTTTTCAATTGGCCTTCATTGGCTGCAATTGGCCTAATTAGCCTCAAATGGCCTAATTGGCCTCAATTGGTCCAATTTTCCTCAATTGGCATAATCATCCGTAATTGGTTTCAATTGGCTGCAACATGCCTTAATTGGCATAATTGGACTCAATTAGCCTAAATTGGTCTCACTTGGCCTCAATTGACCCCAATTGGCCTCATTTGGGCTCAATTGAGCACAATTGGCCTAATTGGCCTAAATTGGCCTTGATTAGCCTTAATTGGCCTCAACATACCTAATTGTCCCAATTGGACTCAATTGGCCTAATTGGCCTTAATTGGCCATATTGGCATAATTGGGGTCAATTGGGGTCAATTGGTTTAATTGTCCTCAATTAGCATAATCGGCCACAATTGGCCTCAATTGACCTCTATTGGCCACTATTGACCTAATTGGCCTTAATTGGCCTCGATTGGCCTAATTGGTCTCAATTGGCCAAATGAGCCTCAATTTGCCTAATTGGCCCCAATTGGCCCCAATTGGCCCCAATTGGTCTCAATTGGTCTCAATTGGCCTCAAGTGTCCTAATTGGACTAATTGGACTCAATTTTCCTCAATTGGCCTATTGCCCTCAATTGGCCTCAATTGGCCTAGTTGGCCTCAACTAGCCTAATTGGTCACAATTGGCCTAATTGGCCTCAATTGGCTTAATTGGCCTTAATTGATCTTAGTTGGCCTCAACTGGCCTCAATTGGCCTAATTGGCCTCAATTGGCCAAATTTTCCTCAATTGGCCTCAATTGGCCCAATTGCCAAATTGGTCTCAAGAGGCCTAATTGGCCTCAACATGCCTAATTGACATTAATGGGACAAATTGGCCTCAATGGGTCTCAATTGGCCTCAATTGGCCACAATTGACCTCAATTGGCCTCAATTGGCGACAATTAGCTAATTGGCCTAATTGGCCTTAATTGGACTCAATTGGACTCAATTGGCCTCAATTGACCTCAATGGGTCTCAATTAGACTTAATTGGTCTAATGTGCCTCAATTGTTCTAATTGGTCTCAATTGTACTAATTGTCCTAGTTGGCCTCAATTGGCCTCCATTAGCCTAATTGGCCTCAATTGAAATCAATTGACCTAATTTGCATAATTGGCCTCAATTGGCTGAAATTGGCCTCAATTGGACTAATAGGACTACTTTGTCTCAATTGGCCATAATTGGCCTCAATTGGCTCTAATTGTCCTCAATTGGCCTAATTGACTTTAATTGACCGAAATTAGACACAATTGGTATAATTAGCCTTGATTGGACTCAATTGGCCTCAATTGGCCTAATAGGATTCAATTTACCTCAATTAGCCTCAATTGGCCTAATTCTCCATAATTGGACTAATTGGCATCAATTTGCTTAATTGGCCTCAAGTAGACTCAATAGGACTCAATTGACCGAATTTCCCTAATTGGATTAACGAACTCCATTGGCCTCAATTTTCCTCAATTGGTATCAATTGGCATGATTGGCCTAATTGGCCTAATTCGCATCAATTGGACTCAATTGGCCTCAATTGGCCTAATTGACCTCAATTGTACTTAATCGACCTTAGTTGGACTTATTGGCATTATTGGCATCAATGGGTCTCAAATGGCATCAATTGGCCCAATTGTGATGAATTAGGCTGAATTTGCCTCAACTGGACTCAATTGACCTAAATTGTCTTAATTGTCCTAATTGGCCAAATTGGCCTCAATTGGCCTCAATTGGCTCCAAATGGTCTAATTGACCTAATTTGCCTCAATTTACCTCGATTGGCCTAATTGGCTCCAGTTGGCCTCAATTGGCCTCAATATACCTAATTGGCCTCCACTTGCCTCAATGGCCTCAATTGGCCTCAATTTGCCTAATTGCACTCAATTGGCCTAATGGACCTCAATTGGTCTCAATTGTACTAATTGGCCTCAATTGGCCTAATTCACCCAATTGGCCTCAATTGGCCTCAATTGGCCTAATTGGCCTCAGTTGGTCACAGATGGCCTCAAATTTTCTAATTGGCCTAATTGAACTCAATTGACCTCAATTAGCCCCAATTGGCCTCAATTAGCCTCAATTGTCCCCAATTGGCCTAATTGGTATAATTTGCCTCTATTGGCCTTAATTGGATAATTGGACTAAATTTGCTTAAATCAGCCTCAATTGGCCTAATGGGCATCAATTTGGCTAATTGGCCTTAATTGGCCTCAATTGGACTAATTGGCTTAATCAGGCCTCAATTTGACTAATTGGCCTCAATTGGCCTAATTGGCATCAATTGGTATGATTGGCCTCAATTGGCCTCAATTGGCTGAATTGATCTAATTGGCCTAAATTGGCCTAATTAGCCTCAATGGGCCTCATTTCGTCTCAATTGGCTGCAATTGGCCTCAATTGGCCTAATCGGCCTCAATTTACCCCAATTGGACCAAATTGGCCTAATTGAACTCTAATGGCCTCAAATGGCCACAATATGACTCAAATGGCCTCAATTGGCCTCAATTGAGCTCAATTGGCACAATTGATCTAATTGGCTTCAATAGGCCACAATTGGACTCGATTGGCTTCAATTGGCCTCCATTGGCTTCAGTTGGACAAATTGGTCTTAATTGGACTCAATTGAGATCAATTTGCCTCAATTGAATTCAATTTGTCTAATTGGCATCTATTGGGCGCAATTGGCCTAATCAGCCACAATTGGCCTAATTGGCCACAATTGGCCTCATTGGCCTCAATTGGCCCCAATTGGCCTCAATTTCCCTCATTTGGCCTAATTGTATTTAATTGGACTCAATTGACCGCAATATGCCTTTATTGGACCAATTGGACTCAATTGGCCCCAATTGGTCCCAATTGGCCTCAATTGGCCTCAAATGGCCTTAATTGACCTCAATTGGCCTTAATTGTCAAAATTGACCTAATTGACCGAATTGACCTCAATTGGACTAATTGAATTCAATTGGCCCCAATTGACCTGAATTGGCCTAATTGTCTTAATTGGCATCAATTGGATTCAATTGGTCTAATTTTTCTCAATTGGCCTAATGAGTTTCAATTGGCCTCAATTGGACTCAATTAGTCGAATTGGCCGAAATGGCCTAATTAGCCTCAATTAGCCCCAATTGGCCTAAATTGACATCAATTTTCTTAATCGAACTAAATTGGTCTTAATTGGCCCCAATTGATCTAATTGGCTGAATTGGTCTCAATTGGCAAAATTGGCCACAATTTGCCTAGTTGGCCTAATTGGCTTCAATTGGGCTCAATTGGCCTCATTGGCCTTAATTCGCCTCAATTACCCCAATTGGCCTCAATTGGCCCCAATTGGCTTCAATTAGACCAAATTGGCCTCAATTGGTCCCAATTGGCCCCAATTGGTCTCAATTGGCCTCAATTGTTCTCAATTGGCCTTAATTAGTTGAAATTTGCCGCAATTGCCCTAATTGGCCTCAATTTGCCACAATTGGCCCAATTGGCCATAATCGGTATCAATTGGCCTCAATTGACATAATTAACCTCAATTGTCCTCAATCGGCCTCAAATGGACTCAATTGGCCACAATTGGCTGCAATTGGCCCAATTGGCCTAAATTGGCCTAAATTGGCCTAAATTGGCATGAATTGGCATAATTGGCCTAATTGGCCTCAATTAGGATCAATTGTCTTAATTGGCCTCAATTGGCCTCAATGGGGATTAATTGAACTCATTGGCTTAATTGGCATTATTGGCCTCAAATAGTCTCATTTGGCCTAATTGGCCTCAATTGGCCAAATTGGACTATATTGGTCTCAATTGGACTCAATTCCCCTTAATTTCCCTCCATTGTCTAATTGGCCTCAATTGGAACAATTGGCCTCAATTGGAACAATTGGCCTCAATTGGACATAATTGGCCTCAATTGGCCAAATGGGCCTCAATTGGACTCAATTGGCCTCAGTTGGCCCTAATTATCCTTAATTGGCTCAAGTGGCCTCTATTCGTATCAATTAGCCTAATTGGCATAATTGTCCCCAATTGGCCTCAATTGGCCTATTTGGACTCAATTTTCCTAATCGGCCTCAATTGGATTCAATTTGCATAATTGGACTCAATTGACCTTATTTGGTCTCAATTAGCCTCAATTGGCATAGTCAGCCCCAATTTTCCTAATTGGCCCCAATTGGCCTCGATTGGCATAACTGACCATAATTGGCCACAATTGGCCTCAATTGAAGTCAATTGTTCTAATTGGCCTAATTGGCCTTAATTGGCCTCAATTAAGCTCAATTTTCCTAAATTGGCCTAATTAGACTCAATTGGCCTCAATTTTCCTTAATTGACTAATTGGATTCAATTTTTCTGAATTGGCCTTAATTGGCATAAATGGATACAATTGGTTTCAATTGGCCTCAATTGGCCACAATCAGCCTCAATCGGCCCCAATTGGCCTCAAAATTGTCCTCAATATTGGTCGAATTGGCCACAATTGGCCACATTTGGCCTCAATTGAATTCATTTGCTCCAATTGGCCTAATTGGCCTTAATTGAGCTGAATTTTCCACAATTGGATGAATTGGCCCAAATTGGCCTCAATTGGACACAATTGGCTCAAATTTACCTCAATTGGCCCCAATTAGCCTAATTGGACTCAATTGGCATCAATTAGTCTGAATTGGCCTCAATTGGCCTCAATTTGCATCAATTTGGCATAATGGCATCAACTGGTATCAATGGCCAAATTTGTCTCAATTATCCCCAATTTGGCTTAATTGGCTGCAATTTGTCTAATTGGACTCAATTTTCCAAAATTGCCAAAATTGGCTTCAATTGTCCTAATTGGCCTAACTTGCCTCAATTGGCCTCCATTGGCCTCCATTGTCCTCAATTAGCCTCAATTGGCCTAATTGACCATAATTGAGCTCAATTATCCTAATTGGATCAATTGGCCTCAAATTGGACTCAATTGGCCTCAATTGGACTAATTGGACTCAATTGGCATCAATTGGACTAATTGGCCTCAATAGGCCTAATTGGCCTCAATTTTTATAATTGGCCTCAATTGGAATCAATTGTCTGAATTGGCCTAAATGGCCTAATTGGCCACAGTTGGCCACAATTGGCCACAATTGGCCTAATTGGACATAATTGGCCTATATTAGCCTAATTGGCATAATTCGACTCAATAGGTATTTGTTGGCCTCAATTGGCCTAATTGGCATAATTGGCCTCAATTTCCCTCAATGGGCCTTAATTGTTCGCAATTGGACTCAATTGACCTAATTGGTCTCAATTAGCCTCATTTGTCCTGAATTGGCCTCAATTGGCCTCAATTTGCCTCAATTTGCTTCAATTTTCCTCAATTGGTCTCAACTGACCTAAATGGCCTCAATTGCCCTAATTGGCCTAGTTGATCTTAATTGGCCTAATATCCTAATTGGCCTAAATTAGCCTCAATTGTTCTTATTGGACTCAATTTTCCTAATTTTCATGAATTTTCCTCAGTTGGCCTCAACTAAATTCAATTGGACACAAAGGGCCTAATTTTTTCAATTGGCATCAATTGGCATCAATTGGCATGATTGGCTTTTTTTTTTGACAAAAGACGAATTCATTAATAACAAAGATCAGCAGAAGTACAAGCACATAACCATGATGGTAAGTGATCAAGCCAGAGAAGATCATCGTAAGGAGGGCCCACAGCTGCCAGCTGGTGGGCGGCCTCGTTTCCTTCCCTTTTGACGAATGTAAAAATGCAGGATGTGAAGCTTGTCTGGAGAGAGTGAATAATCCGAGTGATGGATCCAAAAGATTGTAGCCCACCATCGTTGAGATTTATGGAATTGATGATGGTAAGACTATATGATTCGATGTGAATTGAACCCATCCATGGTCTTTTGCAAAATTTAGCCCAGCAAGGATGGCAGCGGCTTCCGCAACTGAGGGCACCCAAATTGCGTGGCATGATTCGTGTTTGGCTGCAATAATATGCCCATGGTTGTCCCGGGCCAGCATACCAAGTCCAACAGGTCCATCCTTAGGGAGGGAGGCATCCAGATTAATCTTAATAGTCCCTTCCAGTGGAGGGCACCAATGTAGGGAGTGTGGAGGGGGAGAAAAAAAATCTTTTTTGCTCAGTGTGGTGCTACCAACCCGCAATCCAAGATGATTCTTGGTCAACCCAAAATCTGGGGGGCCTAAGAAAAAGATTAAAAATGGCTTCGTTACGCCGGTCCCAAATAATCTAGGCCAAAATGCATAGAGATCCAGCATTAGCAGGTGAAAAGGAGGAACACCATCGCATCATAAGGGAAGTAAGGTCCAAGGCAGTGTCAAGGTAAAGATCAGTGGAAGATCCCCAGCAATTCCAAACCTCCTGAGCCCCTGGGCAATGGATGAGAGCATGAAGCGAGGATTCTGGGATAGATGGGCAGAAGGGGCATGAATTGTCGTTTGAAAAGTGTCAGAAGGAAAGGAGGCTCTTGGTAGGGAGGATACCAGTGCACACCTGCCACTAGAAATAGGAGATTTTAGGGGGAACATTGAGCTTCCAAAGTGATTTCTAGGGCCTCGCATCCTCTTCAGTTGTCCACATACCAAGAGCGAGCCAGTAACCAGATTTCATTGTGTAAGCTCCCGAGATGTCATTGGTCCAGTAGAGATGGTATGGGCCTACATCTGGAACACAGGGTACTCAGTATAATCCTTCTATCCCTCTCATTGAACCAAGAGAATTGTTTTTCCATGCACCACCCCGTCCCCTAGTCAGCAAAAGGCATCGGACCGTGGCGTACTCGGAGCCTGGATGGATAGGAGATGATTCCCTCACGCCTGCCGAATCAATAAGTCAGGGATCCGTCCAAATGTTAACCTTTGATCCATTCCCAATCCTCCAACCTAGTCCTTTATTCAGAAGATTGCGGGCACCCAAAATGATTCTCTAGATAAAGCTGGGTCGGTGGCCAAGATGGGAGTCCAGGAACTCCTTGTTTGGGAAATATTTTACCGGGAGAACTCGCGTGTAGAGAGATGATGGGCGATTAATAAGGCACCATCCTTGTTTAGCCAGCATTGCATCGTTGAAAAGAGAATGGTCCCGGAATCCAATTCCGCCCTCGGATTTGGGTTGGAAAGTGTAGGCCAGGCGATCGAGTGGATTTTATTTCTGCCATTATTTCGACCCCACCAGATGTTGGAAGTGCTAGAGTGAATCTGGGTAACCACAGCAGCCGGAAGCTTAAAGATATAAATAAAATATCCGGGAATAGATTGAAGAGCCGCCTTAATGAGAATTTCCTTGCTAGATTTGGAGATTTTTTTGGGAGCCCAGCCTTGGATTTTTTTCTCTATTCGATCCACAATAGCTGTACAAATTTCTTTCTTGGACCGACCAACCACTGTCGAGAGCCCAAGATACTTCTGATGCTTTTCAACCATAGGGATGCCTGCTGTGGAACAGATCTCTTCTCTTTTGGGTTGAGGGACTCCAGAGCTGAATGAACCTTCTAACTTTCCCTGGTTGATCGTTTGTTCTAAATCCTGCTCATACTGTTGAATCACCTGGAAGATGGAAATGCACTCATTGTGGGTAGCTCTGGAAAAGAGAAGGAAATCATCAGTGAAGAAGGGTGGGGGACCGGTGGACCAGTGCGGAAAACTTTTGCCCCATGAATTCTATGAGAGGAGGCTGCCCTGGAAAGGAGGTTAGAGAAAATGTTAGCCACAAAAATAAAAAGGAAGGGTGAGAGAGGGTCTCCCTGGCGAAGGCCACGGGATGGGGAGAAGCCTCAAGTGAGCACCCCGTTGACATTAATACAGAAGGACACAGAAAAGACGCAATGCATGATCATGTCAATCCATTTGGTACAGAAGCCAATTTTAAGCATCACGAAACTGAGGAAGTTCCACTCCACTTTGTCATAGGACTTAGCCATATCCAATTTCCAAGCTATGATACCTCTCTTCGCTTGTGAACGTGTTTTCATGTAATGAAAAACTTCATAGGAAATAATGTCATTATCAGTGATTAATCTCTTTGCCTCAAAAGCACGTTGGTTCTCCAAGATGATTTCAGGTAACCACAGATGCAGCCGATTAGCAAGGATCTTTGAGAAGATCTTGTACGAGACATTGCACAGACTGATAAGTCAAAATTTTGAGACCACGAGTGGTTTTTTCATCTTGGGGATGAGGGTAAGGAATGTTTCATTAATAGAAGACTGGTCCATTTTCCCCACCCAAATATTCTTCATCAAATTGCAGATGTCTGGGCCAATAATGTTCCAGTAATTCTTAAAGAAGAGGGCGTGGAAACCATCTGGACTCGGCGCCTTAGTAGGGTGGATTTGTTTCAAGGCCTAGAGGGTCTCGTCGTCTGTCACATCTTTAGAGAGCTATTTGTTAATCTTGTCAGAAATCATAGGTGTTATGCAATCCTCTACTTCTCCAGAAATGTTGGAGTGTCCTACAAATAAGAGAACCTGAAAGTATCTCAAGAACACATCTTGGATTCCCGCTGCATCTGACACTTTACTCCCGACTGGGTGCAAGATACAAGAGATAAATTTTTTTCAACATCTAGATGATGCTTTCTGGTAGAAGTATCGTGTATTAGTGTCCCCTTCTGCAATATGGGTATCACATGCTCGCATAGCCAAGAAGCCTTCCTTGATGTGCAGGGCAACGTACAGATCTTGTTGGGTATCACTGATTTTGGAGAGTGTGTTGCTAGTTGGGGGTTTGCTGAGAAGACATCACAATTTCCTTTCAAGAAAATTTCATTGCCGATCAGGTTGATGGAATTTGGAGGAACTCCATGTCTTCAGATCAGACGCCACTTGATGAAGGTTGGTTCTAAAATCAGCTTGCCCGCTCTTCCAGCCTGATCGGATAACCTCTTCACATTCGTGATCTTTTGACCATAATATTTCAAACTTGAAGGGTTTCCTAGTTTTATTAGTGAGCTCTTCATGGGTGCAGTTAATGAAAATTGGGTAGTGGTCCGAGCAGTTGAGCGTGAGGTGTCTGATGTGGTAAATTTTTAAAAGGTCCATCTAATCCGTTGAGCCAAGGAATCTATCATGACGTTCAGCGATATGGGTCCCATCTAAATTTCCTCGGAACCATGTGAACGGATTGCCTGTGTATCCCAGATACACCAGATCCACCCTAAGAATTTCTTCTTTAAAATCTGATATTTAAGTGGAGGATCGCACAGCTCCACCTCTTTTCTCCTTCTGAAACAGGATATCATTGAAATCCCCTCCAAATTGAATAGGGCTTGGCAGGTCACGACGGAGCTTGCGAAGAAGGTCCCATGATTTC
Organism: Viscum album; assembly: GCA_963277665.1. Classification (NCBI taxonomy): domain Eukaryota; kingdom Viridiplantae; phylum Streptophyta; class Magnoliopsida; order Santalales; family Viscaceae; genus Viscum; species Viscum album. The sequence continues at coordinate 9,419,148 of CAUJRU010000003.1, read as the reverse complement.
CACTTTTCAATCTGGGAAGACCAACCATAAAAGCCCACAAAAGTCCAGGGTGGTTGTGGGAATTGTGAATAGTTGCAGCCACGTGTCGCGGGGAGAAGGATAAGATCCTAACATCAACATTTTCCTTCCAAATGAGAGATAGTCCCCCTGATCGACCCTGTCGGGGAACTGGGAGACATCCCTGGAAACCGCATTTCTGAGAAAGACTTGTGGTGTCCTTGTTTTTCAATATGGTTTCGGATAGGAAAACCATATCAGGGAAACTTTGAGCGCAATGGCGCTGAAGCTTATGAACCATCTGTGGTTTCCAAGCACACGACAGTTCCATCATAACACAATCATAGCTCTAGGAGGGGCTGGGCCGTACCCGCCTCCGCCATTGATTCATCTGGGGTCATTATAGTACCTGTTGCTTTCCTCCATTTGGGGGAGTTTGTAGTCGAACTACTAGACTCAATTTGTCATTTTAGTTTCCCTGGATTTGGATTAATATAAAATCCGCCCCTATCTACACCGTGTGCCATTTTCCACGTTCGAAGAGTAACAGGGCCAGAAGATGTGACGTCTGTCATCCCAGAATCAGTTTGAAGAAGGACACTTGTTGTGACCATATCTGATGTCTGCTCAGCATCAGGCGGTTTGAAGGACACATGTTTCGGCTTCGGGATTTTCTCTGGTGGTTCTTTTGGTTTAGGTAACGGCGCTATTGCAGTGAGGGTCATGATTTTCAGTGGTGTGGAGTCAATTCCCGAGTTGGTGTAACCCTGAATCGAGTGACTTTCCTACCGGATCCCCTCATTGCATTTAGAGATAATATCCTGGGAGGCATTTCGAGCTTCCCTAAGATAAGCTGGGCACTCTTTAGGAAAATCTGGTGGTCCCAACATTATGATCGTAGGTTTTTCAGATTATGGCCCCCTAAGGTGGGCTATCGTGAGGTGGTCACGATCCTTTTGTCTCTCCGCCTCAGGGATGTAGGAATTTCATAACGCTTTGTCCCGGAGCCACGGAACATATTGCAAAAATGATATTTCCTACTTTATTCTCTGTCTTTGAAGCACATGCTTTCTCAAGGTGGCCTATGTGTCCACAATAGAAGTAGAAGATTGGGATTTTCTCGAATTCGAACGTGATTCAGATGTTGGAGTCATCAATTTTTAGGAACATTCCTCTTATCAGGGGCTCTGACACATCGACATCAGCTTTTATCCAAACCAGGGGGCCCCATTGAATTGGGTCCGAGAAGTCCCACTCTAAGAAGTGACCAATCTGGTCTCTAATTTCTTTCATCACACATGTTGTTCTCCCATGGAATGGTATACCTTTAATTCATATCCAGAAGGGGGATCGAGTAAGTTTATAATTCTAGATCTCATCTTCACCGTTAAATTCTTCCATCAGGATGATCTGATTATCAAAAGACCAGGGTCGTCCTTTGAGGAATTTGTCTTTATCTTTATAATTGAAGAAATCAAAGACTAGGAGGTTGTTCTCAACTTCCAGAATAGCCACTCCAGCATCTAGTTTCCATTGATTTTATAGGGTGTTCCTGAGGTCCTTTTGGTTAATCGACAACTTGGACACAAATCTTTAGATAACCAGCAGTGCCAAATGTTTTTTCAAAATCGTATCTTCATTTCTCCGGGTTGTAATTGGCTCTTTTTCTTTATCCGTCAAGGCAAGGTTCTTCCATTGGTTCAAAAATTCTGCCTCCATGGTGTGAGCCACAAAATCTAAAGAAGAATTAGGTCCTCAAAGATATGTTCGGATATCTCCCAAACACCCTTCACGAATCACAGGTATGAAATTGTGACCCCCATTTGGGTTGCCCGTCATGTAGCATGGCACAGAAGGGGTCGTTTCCAAAAGATGTCTTCGGCCCCGAGGGGGTGTCCGTCCCAATAGGGGTCCCCGAACGAAGGGGGGCTTCCGGCCCTACACGAGAAGTGCAATCTCGTACTTCATGCAGGGGCCTCGCACAGGGGCTTCGCGAAGTGTCTTCGTGTTCCACAAACAAGCAATCAGCCAGAAGCTGCGAAGTGTATTCGCGCAGGGGCTTCACGAAGTGTCTTCACGTAGGGGCTTCGCCAAGTATCTTTGCATAGGGGATTCATGATAGTCACTGCGAAGTCAATCTTCTTTCGCGACCAGAACCACGTGGAAAAATTAGCACGACCATCCTTCGCAGCGGGGTTTCGTGAAACACCTCTCGCGGCCAGGCTTCGTGACGAGATGTCGCATTTACTTTGCGACGAGATTTTGCAAAAGCATCGCGGTCGAGACCTTTGTGGTCAGGAGCTCCCACCACACGTACTGCCCATGAAATCGTCTTCCACAAGTCAACAAGCCAGCGCCCACAAGTCAACAAGCCTTCGTGAACCAAGGACTACCCCGCGCAGGTGGAAAATCAACAGTGTCCGCGCAGATCAGGTAGAATAACCACCGGTGTGTGCAGATTCAAGAGATCAACTTGATTTGTTTCGGTGGATCTGTTCCATGAACATTGAGGGGTGGAAGATCTAATGTCTGGTGTACCACAACAGAGTCGCAGCAGAACCGGTCTCCATCAAAGTAGGTACCGTGAAGCCGTAGCTTAGATCTGATGTCCATTTTTTGAAGTCGTAGCTTAGATGTTGATTTCCTTCCCCACTGAAGAGCAGGCGTCGGGGACCGAAGTCAGGCTTCATTCAAAGGCGACAGGAGTAAGATCCGACTCGGAACGCAGAATCTAGGTGCCGGTAAGATCTGGTTGACGGGTGCACGAATGCTGGACCAGTGGAAGGAGAGGAGGTCCAAAACCGCAGTGTGTGCTTCTTAGGTGGACGATGACCGCCGCTCGTCCGGTGGAACTCCACTGAGTCACACGCCGCCGCCGCGAGCAGAACAGGAGGCTCAAACGCAAACCCTAGGAGTTCCTAGGTGGTACCACTCTCACCGTGGGAGAGACTTTTTTAGGAATCAATTTGACTAATTGGCCTCAATAGGCCTAATTATCCTCAATTTTCAAAATTAGCCTCCATTGGAATAAATTGTCTGAATTGGCCTAAATGGCCTAATTGGCTACAGTTGGCCACAATTGGCCTCAATTGGCCTAATTGGCCATAATTGGCCTATATTAGCCTAATTGGCATAATTCAACTCAATTGGTCTTTGTTGGCCTTAATTGGCCTAATTAGCCTAATTGGCCTCAATTGCTCTCAATGGGCCTTAATTGTCCCCAATTGGACTCAATTGACCTAATTGGTCTCAATGAGCCTCATTTGTCCTCAATTGGCCTCAATTGGCCTCAATTTTCCTCAATTGTTCTCAACTGGCATAATTGGCCTTAATTGGCCAAATTGGCCTATGTTGATCTTAATTGGCCTAATATCCTAATTGGCCTAAATTGGCCTAAATTGTTCTTATTGGACTCAATTTTCCTAATTTGCATAATTTTTCCTTATTTGGCCTCAACTGCACTCAATTGGACTTAATTGGCCTAATTTTCTCAAGTGGCCTCAAGTGGCATCAATTGGCATTATTGGCCTGATTAGCCTCGATTGGCTTAATTGCCCTCAACTGGCCTTAATTTTCTGTAGTTGGTCTTAATTGCCCTCAATCGGCCTCAATTGGTTTAATTGGACTAATTATCAATTGGTCTAATTGTCCACAATTGGCCTCAAGTAGCCTCAATTGGCCTAATTTGCTTCAGTTGGTCTCAATTGGCCTAATTGGCTTCAATTGGCCTCAATTGGCTGCAATCGGCCTAATTGCCCTCAATTAGCTTAATTGGCCTCAATGGGCCTCAATTGGTCTAATTGGACTCAATTGGCATGAATTGGTGTCAATTATCATAATTGGCCTCAATTGGCCTCAATTGGTCTAAGTGGCCCCAATTAGCCTCAATTGTCTTATATTGTCCTCAATTGGCCTTAATTGGCCTAATTGGCCTAATTGGTCTTAATATGCCTAAATTGTCCTAAATTGGCCTAATTGGCCTCAATTGGTCTAATTGGCCCAATTTCCCTCAATTGGCCTCAATTGGCATTAATTGGCCTAATTGGGCCTAATTGGCCTCTATTGGCTTAATTGGCCTCAATTGGTCACAAATGGCCTAATTGGCCTCAATTGGATTTAATTAGCCTACTTGGCCTTAATTGACCTCAACTGAACTAATTTGCTTAATTGGCCTCAATTGGCATCAATTGGCCTAATTAACCTCAATTGGTCTCAATTGGCCTAATTGGCCTAATTGATCTCAATTGACCTCAATTGTCCTCAATGGGCCTCAATTGGCCTCAATCGACCTCAATTGTCCTCAATTTTCCTAATGGGCCTCAATTGGCCTCAATCGACCTAATTGGCCTCAATTGGCTTAATGGGTATAATTGTCCTCAATTGGGATCAATTGGCCTAATTCGCCTCAATTGGCCTCAATTGGCCTTGTTTGGCCTACTTGGCCTAGTTGGCCTCAATTGGCCTAATTGGCCTCAATTGGCCTCTAATGGATTGAATTGGTCGAATTGGCCTCAATTGACCTAATTGGCATCAATTGGCTTGAATGGACTCATTTGGCCTAGTTGGACTCAATTGGCCTCAATTGGCCTCAATTGGCCTAATTGGTCTCAATTGGACTCAATTGGGATCAATTGGCTTCAATTGGCCTAAATAGCCTCAATTGGCCTCAATTGGCATAATTAGCCTCAATTGGACTCAATTGGCCTAAATTAGCCTAAATTGAACAAATTGTCCTCAATTCACATCAATTGGCCTCAATTGGACTAATTGGCCTCAACTCGATTCAATTGAACTCAATTGGACCTATTGGACAAATTGGTCTCAAGTGGCCTCAATGGGCCTCAGTTGGCCTCAATTGACATAATTGGCATGAATTGGCCTATATTGTCCTAATTGGACTCAATTGGACTAATTGGCTAATTGTACTCAATTATCCTCAATTAGAATAATTGGACTCAATTAGCCAAATGGGCCTCAACTTTCCTATTCAGCCTCAATTTGCCTTAATTGGCCTGAATTGGCATCAATTGATCTAATTCGCCTAATTGGTCTCAATTGTCCTCAATTGGCCCAATTCACCTCATTTGTCCTCAATAAGTCTCAATGGACCTCAATTGGACTAATTGGCCAAATTGACCTTAATTCGCCACAATTGGCCTAATGGACTCAATTGGCCTTAATTGGTCACAATTGGCCTAATTTGTCTAATTAGCCACAATTGGCCTCAATGGGCGTCAATTGTCCTTATTGGGATCAATTGGACTCAATTGGATTAATTGGACTAATTGGTCTCAATTGGACTCAATTCTACTCAAATAGTCTAATTTTCCTCAATTAGATTCAATTGGCCAAACTAACCTCAATTGGCCTCAATTGGCCAAATCGGCCTAATTGGCCTCAATTGGTCTCAATTGGCCTAATTGGCCTCAATGGGCCTCAATTGGCCTAGTTGGCCAAATTAGCCTCAATTGGCCTAATTGGACTCAATTGGACAAATTCGCCTCAATTTGCCTAATTTGACTCAATTGGTCTCAATTAGATCAAA